>OZ035874.1:89574520-91974520 GCA_964034865.1 Eristalis intricaria
ATATTTTTGATGAGCGATTTCAGTGTCCTAACTTCCTCGTCTCGTCTGTCAGTATACCGCCTGTACAAGGTTTTTAATCTTGACAGGAGTCTACTTTTTCGTTGGTGGAGTGCGTCGATTGTCGCATTGCGGTACAAATTTTCGTTGTTTGTGTGTGTATACCGAGGTATAGTAATGTCCATGGTTCGTTTAATTGTCTCGTCCAATTTAATTAGATACATGTCAATCTCTTCGTTTGACAAGTTTCTATTGGACGGTATGTGGAGCGTGTTCGAAGAGAGTGCTCTCGTCATTTGTCTGGAGAAGCGTGTCCATCGAGCCCTACTGTAATTGTAGGGGTACGTTTGAACATACTCTCCTAATTCCGCAATATCGTTAGGGATCTTGATTTCGGCACTGAGTCCGCAATGGTCACTGAGATACACAAATGTGTTCAAACAGTTTACCGTTTGTGCGTCTGTGTCTGTCAGCTGCAGTCTTGCGTCTAACAGCAGGAGATCCAGATAAGAGCCGCTCCTTGGGAACGACGAGATCTCTGTTGCCTTCAAATCGAGTCTATACTCGACACTGTGCAAGCAAAACCAGCTGTAAAGCTGGTCCCCTCTGGTATTGGAAACCATGTTCCCCCAATATCCATGTCGGGCATTTAAGTCCCCGGCCAAAATAAAATAGTTCTCCTCCGAGTCCAGCCTTAGGCATCGGAAGAGTGAATCGAGCTCTGATATAGTCGTTCTGGAACTAGGGTCGCCAGAGGAGTAGACCGACACCGCGTACAACCTCCTTCCACTGCGGAGCGAAATGCACACGATGCAGGCCTCCAACTCCTGAAACCTTCGTACTTCACCACTATACACTATTTTATGTTTTATGTTATTTTTAATGAAGATCGCAACACCGCCTCCACCACTGGAATTGGGTCGGTCTCTTCTAATAACATTATAATTGCTGTGCTCCAGTATGCCACTCCGAGTTAGCTTGGTTTCGCTAATCAGCATCAGCTCTGGGCTTTGATCGTCCAACAATCTATAGAGCTCGTTTTTTCGTGGGATCCCTATCAATGAATTTGCATTCACTGCAAGGATCTTGTAAGTTAACTCGTTCGTCTGCGCAGCCATTAAAACGGTTGACGTGGCTGGCTCTGCAGGAGCGCCAAGATTTGGTCTACCCGCTCCTCTAACCGATCCATACGCCTTTCAATGGAGGATTTCCAATCCGGCGTTGGATCGTGTGCTCTTGGCACTGAAGGTTGCGGCACTACCTTCGGTAGTTGCTGCTTTTCCGCAATCCCCTGACCGGACACCATTTGGGCGAACGTCATTTGAGGCGTTACGGGTATGGCTGCCCCGAGTGGATTTTTCACTGGGGGCTGCTTCTGCAGAGCCGCTTTTGCTTTGCGTTCCTGGAACTTAGGGCAACCCCGATAGTTAGCGGTGTGCCCCGCGTTCCCGCAGAGTACGCACTTAAGCTGACTCTTGTCAGCTGCTCCCTCTTGCCCCAGAGAACAATTTTCCGCATTGTGGTCCTCACCGCACTTAACGCATCGAGGCTGCATTTGGCAGTTCGATGCGGCGTGCCCGAACCTTTGGCAGCGAAAGCATTGTGCAATACCATCGCGCCTTCGAATGCTGTCCCATTTGCATTTCCAGCCATCTAAGAGAATTGTTTTCTTTAGATTAACTAGTTTGCTGTTGGGTGTGAATTGCACGATATAAAGGGGTAGTTGTCGCCCCTCTCTCCTTGCCTTTACTGTGGAGAAGGGCTTGACCCCGACGATCTCAATTCCGTCCCACACTTGCTCACTGAGCATTTGGAAGACCTTCTCCGCTTCAAGCGGGAAGGTGGTCCTCAGCAGACGGGTCTGGCGTTTTTCCCCTTTTGGGGTAAAGGAGAAAAACTCCAGCTTTGAAATAATTAAATATTCTTTTAGAATGTTATAATCATCCACTGTGTTGCAGTGGATTGCATATTTGTCAGCACCTTTATTCTTACTAATATAGAAATTACCTGCACCTATGGCCTCCTTGCACACATTTGCGGTTCGTTGAATGTGTGCCGTGTACACATTGATCGGTGGCACCTTTTCACTTTTCTGCTTCTGCTGTTGGTTTGCTGTCTGCTGCCGCTCTTGTGTTGCTGGACGCTGTTGAGTTGCTGGTCGCTGTAGTGTTGCTGGTCGCTGCTGATGTTGTGTTACAGGCAGTTGTTTTGCCTGTTTTGTTGGCATTTTCTGGCTTACTGGCTGTTTTTGGTGTTGCGCAGCTGATCGATGCTGATGCTGCTGTGTTTGATCAGCTGTTGATGGCTGCTCTGCTGGATGTTGCAGTTGTTGCTGACCGCTTGACTGAAGCTTTTGTTTTTGGTGCTGCTTCTTTGGCACTTGTTGTTGCTGTAACTGCTGCTGTTGGACCTTTGACTGTTGGTCCAACCTTCTCTTCTCAAGAGTGCAAGCTTTCAGCTCTCTAATTTCAAGCAGGAGGCGCTGAATTTTCTCCTGCATATCATCAACTTGCGTTTCTTTCAGACGAAGCACGCGCTCTACTTCGTCTTCTGTATCGGTGTCCAGGGAGTCAAAGCTGTTGCTGCTTACAGCGAACAAACCTTCCCCTCCGTCGGACACGTACTGCACTGTCTCCTCGTCAGACTCGGTGGCTGTACCAGACGACGCCGCTCCACTCCGCTCTGCCCCCTGCCGCTCAGCCGGCGACGCATTTGTGTTGCGGCGTTTCCCGCTTTTGGGAGTCGTCTTCTTCCTCCTCCTTGGCTGTGCCTTCTGTAGGCACTGTTGGCTGGTGGCCTGATTCTGCCACCGGTTCATTGTCCGCTTCTAAGAGCGCGGACCGCTCGTTGTTTTCCATTCTTCTGCACTCACTTATCTTAGCGATTTTTCTTGCATTAGATGAAAAAAAAGTTTTTTTTTTTTTTGGGTTGTCCCCTGTAGGGATCGAACCGGGCACCTGTAGAGCCGAAAGCACTGACACTATCTATTCGGCTACTGGTTTGTTGATGAAACTCGTGCCAACTGTAGTACTAGACCACTGTAAAGTGTCGTTTTTTATTTTTTTAGTTTTTGAAAATCGAAACACTCGCGAACTGCACTGCACCGAGGTATGTGAACGACTGAGAGACTCACAGTTCGAGGTTGAATATTCTCCTCCAAAAACCGTCAACGCAAACAGGACCAAAGATCGCACGCAGTGTACTTCCTCATCCACTTTAGAGATTGTCCATGCCTCCGCTCCGTACAGCAGGACTGGGATGATCACGGTCTCGCATAGAGTCAGCTTGGTCGAGATATGGCTCTACTACTCAATTGCCTCTTGAGCCCATAGAAACAGTGGTTGGCAAGAGTTACTCTTCGTTTGCTCTCGGTACTGATGTTGTTTGTACTATTCACTGCAAATCTGAGGTTGACGAAGTCTTTGACTAACTCGAAATTATAGCTGCCCATTGTGACGCTCTGTCCAAGACGTCGATGTTGTGTATCCTTTGTTGATGACAGCATATACTTCATTTTGCCCTCATTCAGCGCTAGACCCATTTTAGCCGCTTCCGCCTCAATGCCAGCTAACGCTTCATTGACGGCTCGCTGTGTTTGTGTATTATTCTACCTCCTTATAATTTTATATGTATGACACGTTATAGAATCGAATATCTCGTGCAAATGCGAAACGTCGTCTTTAGCTCATTTTAGAGTTAAGATGGTCAGATACGTCAAAAAGCAATTATACAGATTTGAGACCACACCAGTACCTTATTTTTTTGTAAAATTGGTTGGAATGGGTTTAAAAAGACTTTGCCGCCGACCACACAGCTGATACAACAATAGAATCAGTTGCATCATCGATTAGATTTGGGGACAAAGTTATCTAACACAAACGGAACGTGATACAATAAGCGAACGAGAGTGCGATTTGACCCGGTTAAACTTCTTATGAGGTTTCATGCCCAGAGACATGAACTATCGAAACTCAAGGATGTGCCCTAACTAGAAAAGTCGCGCCGATGTCATATTTGATACATTATGTCAAAAATATTTTTTATTCAATTTTAAGATTCTATTTCATCCCTATCGAACACTTATACTAAATTAAAGTACACACAGTTAAAAATTGTTATTAATGCAACGTAGAGGTTTTTCGGCTTTCCAAAAGTATTAGAGCCACTAGTCATTGATTCTGCCGTGATCTATCATGATCATGTGAATATACTCAAAGCTTCTGCGTATCACTTTAAATGTCTATCGCTCAACAACGATATTGCACGAGGAATAATAATTACCCCGCGGTAGCTACATTTCTAACTTAATACTATATCTACGTTTAAGATAAATAAAAAAAAATAATTTTAACAATTTATTTTTTCCAATCAATGTCTATTATAATCCTTTTATGCATTTTATTTCAATATCCATTTTCGTATAAACTGAGAAGGCGTTGACTAAATCACTGAGTCACACGTCAACAAAGTACACATTTATTTTTCAAAATTTATGGATCACTACAATGTCAGTTTAATTGCAAAGGTGTTTGCAAAAGACCCTGTCTTTTATTGCCCTGTTTTCCCTTATTTGAAACCATTCAATGCTGAAGTAAGAAAATAATTCGCGTCCGAGACTTAATATTTTTATAGTTGACCCCTTTTCGAGTTGATGACAGATATAAAATAAACAAATATGGATTTAATTTGTTTATCATTCATGCCCAGTTTTTATGTTTTTTACTCATGTATCTGTCAATGTAAGGCGTGTAGAGATTATATTCTCAGGGATATTGGAAAGACTGTCGTCATCTGTAAATGTACTTTTCGCATTTTTTACAGCCTTGTCATATTTTTAATGTTAAAATATTGTTTCTGTTGTTGTTGACTTGCATTGATGGCTATGTAGAGTCACAGATAAATTTCAGAGAGCGTAACTGTCTTTAATACAAGCTTCTTATATCTCTGTCATATCTACCTATCATATCTACCGCATGTATGTACGGCGTATGGAGCTCACAATTGTGAGAAGTGATCACCCAACAAATGCAATATAAAAATTTATCAATTCATAAAACTTTTGATCTCACCGGTCATTTGTGCAAGCTCACGACATGGTAGGAGTGAGCTTTCAAATTAAGTTAAAAGTTGCTTTGCAAAATGAAGTATAGTGGAGTCCTCGAATATTTAATCGATGGATTTTCCTTTTCTCCATAGTCTTTCATCAAATCCGTTTGAAGTGATTGACTCTGCAAGTGACAGATCAAATTAGTCTGATCTGTTGCCTAGAGTTCGTAGCATCACGGGAAGTTGCCAATTTTTTTCTACATTAAAAGAAATATATTAGAACTTGTATAGACTGAAACCATTAAGTTCTAAATTATAATTGAAGAAAAGCTAATGTCGCGCATTTGTTCGTACAATAAGAGACACTCGTAGAATCGTGTTGACTTTGTACTATTCATAGAATTACTAGTGAGAGGAGATGAACCATAGGCTTGAGTTAAGCAGTAAGAAAATAAGTCCATGAAGGTTTTCTGATGGATTTCTTCAAGAGTATAGAGAAAGGCTCTCGTTACATAGCTCTCCAAAGGCCGCTATTGAAGCGATTTGACAACGCCTTTACCATTTTAGATAACAAACTAATGTGAAACTAAGGTCTAAGACGTTGGTTCTAAAACCGTCCAACGAATGTGCAGTACAGTAGGTTCTCGATGAACGCAACTCTCAATTCGTTTAAATTTAATTTTCTATTATTATTGACGCATTAATCGCAACTTTTCAGAAACTAACTCAGTTTCTATTAGTTGCGATAATCGAGAATGCCCTGTATTTACTTAAACATTTTCAATTAACATATCTGATCTCTTAAAGCTTACAATATCTAGTGCTTCCATCGGATTGTTTACTCCCGAGTCCCTCTAAGATGCATATAAAGTGCGTCAAAATGTGCTGGTAGAAGGCGTTATGGGGGAATAACCATTACTACCGCGTGATTCCTTATTGGCTAGTCTAATTTAATGGTCCTCATGCGGTCATATTTATCACATTTTATATTTTAAAATTACAGTGAAACCTGGTAAGCAAAAGGGATTGTATATATTTTGACCACCTACTTTCTTCTGTTTGCTGCAGTTTAAATAATTCCCGTATCCGTACCTCTTTCGTGTCTCGAATATTGTATAAATTATATACGCACATGAACAACGCTACACTGCACTGGAGCGCAGCAGATCAACATTACATGAACTTTGTTTGTACTTGCATATGTAAAGTAGAGTTCTGATCATACATAGAAGAAGAATAGGAAGAATTTGAAATCTGTATAATTATGAATGCAGCTGGTCATATCTGTGTCTTATGATGGAGTCATAAAACTGATTTCCGGTTTACTTGTCGAAGAGTAGATAAGAATTGGAAATCTGTTTGTAAATTTCAAGATATTGGTTTTATGGCTGGGGAAATTTGTTTGTGGATTATTTTTTCAGGGTTTCCGGAACGATGTTGTTGTACAATACAGTTTTTATCTGTGTTTTGTAATTTCAGTACATAGTCAGTGCAATTTCCTTAATATAAATGCCAAGAGTTCGATTTGGTAGTATGATCAGAAGTTAGGAGACGTGGCCATGAGTTGTAATGTGGCGAAAGAAACAGGCAGGCAGAGCCAGCGGATACAGATACAGATACTTATCAAATCAATGTCTACAATTTGACGATACCTAACCCATATGTCGAATAGAAATACTTACGAACATATAAACAGTCACTTTCGTAACACTGTTCGTCCAACTAGTTTTAAGCATTTTTCTCTAGTACGTAAGTCTGTTATGAATATGAATTTAAAATAAAAATGAACTAAAAAAAAAAATAAAAAAAAGGAACTTACACTTGATTAGAAAGACCAAATATTATTGTATAGAGTTTGAGTGTTGTGCGGGTCTAGTTTGGGTTAAATGAACCTTAGGCGGCCAGATGAAAATCTATTTACTGCTGTTTCATCATCACTGAACAATACATTTTTCTAATCAGCTGTAGCCCGATAACTGTATTTGAAAGCAATCTCTAACATTTTCTTGGGATTTCTCTCCATTAAAAGTGGGTCCTGTCTTGCAGTGCCTCCAAAGAGGTTGCGCAACCTCCACTTGACTGGATCCACAGATGATCCGTCCTTTTGTACTAATTTCCTTAGCGGTGGCAAGAAGGAAGACACACTGCTGTGCAAAATAATAAGCACAAATTAATGAACAATTTAATTCCGGTTATTAAAGACAAGACATTACAACTACAGTGCAGTCTCGATTTTTGCAACCAATGTAATGGACTTACTTATTTTATCACAAGGTAAGTTTTTTAAATATAAAATAAATAGGTAATCAGGATTTTTTACTTACACATTAAATAGTAAATTGCCTACGCATTTTTAGAATGATTCAAATATCTGTTCGACTATTGCAACGGGTCATGTTTTCATTAGTTGCAATAATCTAAATTACACAGTATATACATACAACAATGCTACATCTCAGGTAATAAAAGTTACATCGGGCGTGCCACAAGGTAGCCATGTTCATCAACGATGTTCATAAAATTCAAACACTGTACAATTTTAACATTCGTAGACGACTTCAAATTGTATTTATCTAACTGATTGCATTAAGTTCCAATTCGATATCCATACACTAGTGTAATGGTGTAAAGAAAATGATATTAGTTGAGAAAAACTGAATATTCAAAAATGAAATATCTTTACTGCACATCGAATTACATCACCGATTGTCTAAAATTATTTCATAATTGATCACAGTCTTAATCGCTTAGGAGAAGTTAAAGATCTCGGTGCATTTCTGTGATGCAAAATACAATTTTTCATTTCATAATGATTGTACAATTGCGAAGTCATACTTTAGGTTTTCTGAACAGAAATAGTAGACATTTTCGGCATATAACTAGTCTTAAGTCCATCTTTTGCTCGTTAGTCAGATCATTTTTAGAATATTCTTCGATAATTTGCGATTCCCCATATAATACACAAGAGCTGAGATTCGAAAGAGTGCAAAATATTTTCACGAGATATTCTGTCCGTAAGTTGTATAGCGAAAAACTCCCTAAATATGACGACAGAGGTAAAATAACAGGCTTGCAAACCAAGTGCAAGTTTCAGCCGTAAGGCAGCGTCAGCCATGATTTTTGATTTTTATTTATTTATTAATTACCGTGTAAATCAACCATCTCCATACCTGATTGATTACACGTGTTAAATTCACGGCGATAACTTATACAGGCTCAAGGGCGTTTAATAAAAGTACCGTGTAAGAAGACCATCAGCTCAAAACCGGAAGCTCTTTTTTTCAATATTGGCAATGATACTTAGGAACAGTAAAAAGTTTGACCGCTATGAAGATCGCTATAAAGATAACAAATTAAATGGTTTTTCTTATTTAAAACAAAAAATTGATTGAACTTTAAAATTAAAAAAATCGGAATGCAAAAAAATAGAAGAATACGCACATTCGCGAAAAAAGCATGTAACAGATTTTATGTTTTTAACCTATTTTAATACTTTGGATAGTATTATTATTTTCTGTGGCCTCCTTTAGAAAAGAATCACTATAATCGCTGTCACTCTTCTTGAAATGGAGTCGTTGTTGACGAATGAGTGTTGAACTCCAACAGAATTACTAAACGCTCCAGAAACGACTCTTCCTCTCAGTATTCTTGGACAAATCTGGAATAAGACTGTCCTTATTCCAGATGAATTTGTTGAAATCTCCAGGTTCAGTGCTTTTCTCAGTTTGCTGGTGAAGCCAATAGGACATTTGAATTTGTTGGACATTCCCCGATGAATTAGGCATTTTTGAGTCTGTTTTCAATGTGCCAACTCGATTAATATAGCCCGCATTCTGTACATCCTCAATCCAAATTCTCCAAGGATAAAATTACTTGTCAAAAAACTGCAATCTCTCTCAGAAGATATAATTTATTGTTTATGTGACTACCTAATTTTTGCAAACGAATAATTTTAATTGTATAAGTGTATCAGGTACCGATGACAGAAAAGTCTTCTTACTTGACTTGCTTTCGATACTAAGTACTTATTTTATGAATTTACAATAAATGCCCACATATTTGATTGTTGATCTTTGGAATCAAAGTTGTTTAGAATCAATCATATCTTAAAACAAATAAGTTTCAATAGTAAAATTTGGAAAAGTGAAGTTTAATCAGCTTTTCCGGCGGTTCATTCTCTGAGGACATTACCAGTGATAATGCCGTGAAATCAGTCATCTCATCAAGAACAAACAAAATTCATAAAGAGTTTATTAAAAAAAGACAAGAAATACGATGAAATACGATAATTGATCACAGTCTTAATCGCTTAGGAGAAGTTAAAGATCTCGGTGCATTTCTGTGATGCAAAATACAATTTTTCATTTCATAATGATTGTACAATTGCGAAGTCATACTTTAGGTTTTCTGAACAGAAATAGTAGACATTTTCGGCATATAACTAGTCTTAAGTCCATCTTTTGCTCGTTAGTCAGATCATTTTTAGAATATTCTTCGATAATTTGCGATTCCCCATATAATACACAAGAGCTGAGATTCGAAAGAGTGCAAAATATTTTCACGAGATATTCTGTCCGTAAGTTGTATAGCGAAAAACTCCCTAAATATGACGACAGAGGTAAAATAACAGGCTTGCAAACCAAGTGCAAGTTTCAGCCGTAAGGCAGCGTCAGCCATGATTTTTGATTTTTATTTATTCATCAATTACCGTGTAAATTCACCAGAATTACTTTTTCTCATGAATATATATGCTCTTTAAAGATCTCTTCGCGTGAGTAATTTACTCTAAAATAAGAGGCTTAGAACCAACTACGGTTGTAATGAACTTATTACAAGGTGTATTAGAACATTTAATAAACTTTGCAACAAAATTGATTTTAGCTTGTCTCGATTGGAGTTTAAAAATTTACTAATACACTATTCTTTAATTTATATTTTTTATTTCATGTAGTCTATGAGATGCAAGGTGGGTATATGATCCTAATTCGCACAGTAAACATCTGTTGTGTAAAGCGCTACTGAGGGCATACACTAAGAGACCGTAGTGTTTTGTGTTTGCCCTGTGATGGGTTCAAACACTAGAAATTATGGAAATTACTGAGAACCTCAATATTTTTATCTGTACAAAAAAATAATCACATTCGGCAGAAAACGAAAATAATTTCACAAATAATGAGGAAATAAAAGACTATTCGACCGAAAAAGAAACATTTTTGGCAATAACTCTCAGTGATTGTCCTTACTTTTTGAACTGGTTTAATTTTCTCTAAGTTTTGGTGAACAATGGTCTTCCGACCCAATTTTGTTTACAAAAATGTGCGTTTTCAATTCTTAAACTTTCGTGAGCACATCGCACAAACCGTTAATAAGGTTAAAATTGCAACGACAATTTTATATCCATTTATTAATAGGAAATCGTTATTGTCTATATCAAACAAAAGCATAATATTTAAGGTCATATTCCAAGCTATACTTTTGTATGGATGCCCGGTATGGGGAAAATCCGCCCAGTGCCACATTAGGAAATTACAAGTGGCTCAAAACAAAGTCCTTAAAATGATGTTAAATCTACCATATGATTTCCCTACTTCAAGACTGCATGAAAGAGCGGGTGTTGACCCAATCACTTCACGAATATTAAAATTAACAAATAAATTTATAAACTGACCGAAAATCCCTTAATTAACGACTTGTGTACCAATAATTAAAACATATACATATATATTTTGTTTATTTATTTATTTAAATTGTTTTCATTGTACATTTTTGTTTTAGTTATTCATATATATATGTATATAACGACTATCTATTTATTTATTTATTTATTTATTTATTTATTTATCTATTTATTTATTTATTTATTTATTTGTTTATTTATTTATTTATTTACTTATTTGTTTATTTATTTATTTATTTATTTATTTTTATACTTATTCTTATATACGAATATAATCATGTATTTTATATATATATATATATTCACATATATATATATATATATTTTTTTTTTTTTTTTTTTTTTTCGCTCTTATTGAAGGTTTTTCTCGTATTTTCCTTCAATTTTTCGACAGTTTCCATCAAATATAAATAACTTAAAATATAAATATAAATGTTTTTCAGAAGAAAGATGCATAATTCATCACATCTCTGTAATATATATTGTGCGATAAACTAAATCAAATGTAAACTTTTTATACGGAAATAAACTATCTATCTATCTATCAATTCTTAAACTAACTTTTTTAATTGTATTACAATGAAAAAGTACGATGAGACAGTATGCCAAAAAATAGTAGCTGAAAAATTTGTTCGTGCTTATTATTTTGCACACTTGAAAATTGAGTTCCTCCAAAAACTGCTCAGAACTACTAAAGTAAAGAAAGGAGAGGTATATTGTTACTCTTATTTCACAGCTGATTGTCCCCTAGTCTATCGACGAATTTGAGTACTTTTCTGGCAGGTATTCATGCATTTTAAATGCCATCCTCTGATTGGTCAATTTGGTTTAAGAACACGTTATAAAAAACAATTGTCAAACATTTTAACGGGCAGGGGAAGTAGACGTCGGGCATCTCTGTTATACTTAATTTCTGTTTTAAACGTTATTAACATCAAATAAAAATAATGCAAAATCAGCCGTCTGCATCATCACTCAAAGTGTTGGCGTGAGTGGGAGAGATTAGAAGTCATGTGTGGTTATTATTTTGCACAACAGTGTATGTTCCAAATTTTAGATAATACTGCCATCCTTCCAGGTTTAAAAAAAATGTGTCTGTAGGGAAATAATAATATAATTTTATTCCTAATTAACTGACTGTACACAAATTTCTGTCATCACGTCATTTTTCAGACCACTACCATCCAGTTGGTTCTCTTCAATAGCCGTGTTTTTTCAAAAGTTTATAAATAGTGAAGAAGGGTTTTGCATGTAGAGCACATACAACAACCTACTGCCTAGAGCTATGATACCGGCAGTGGAAAGTAGCTCGTCTTCGAATTTTGTTCATACATTTTGACATGAACTTTAAACAAATAAATTTTTTCTTCATATATTTTGACAGATAAAAATCAAAGCCACTGCGAATCGTTTTCCGGAATCTTACTTCACTTCACTATCGATAGCGATGAAAAAAACACGGTTAATGATACCTTCGATAATTTACTTTATATATTGTATTGTTAATTTTGTATGAGTTCACTGAAAACAATATCTCTCAATTAAGAACTACTTCTGGGTTTCCATTCTTCTCAGATTCCACCCACAAAGTCGCAGTTCACTTTGCGATCAAAACTAATATAAATGTGTGTGGAAAGTGTGGAACAGTGTATATATATATATTCCCATTTAATATCTTACTGCCCGTTCAAATTAAAAAAGGCAAAACTCATCCACATGCTATAAAAATTACTTGTATTTGTGACCTTTAAATGTAAAATTACACTACATAGATACAACAAAATTTGAGGCGAAATAGCTAACGTATGATCCTCTAATTTAATTTTCAGTTCAGTAAAAATTCAGAATTAACGTTGTGTCATACGGGCTTAATTGAAAGTTTCGGGTTACCTGAAGAAGGCAAGTCGATAAAGTTCACTCACTATAATTTTCTCATTCTTACATGAAGTGAAAGTTTCCTCCAAACGCTAACGTCAAGTGAATGTCTTCATACATGATTATAGCCCAGGACAATTATCCAGCCATTTTTAACCATAAAAAGTTTATTTTTACTTCCAAATCGTGTCGAGAGTTTGTATACCAAAATAGGGAAATACTTCCAACATCCATTAAGCACTTCAAGGAACGATCAATAAAACGTTTGTAAGTAGTAACACCTGCAGTCCCTTGCGTAATAAGAATAAAGGCCGTAAGCTGATACTCATCCTAGCAATTTAAGTTTCACTAACAAGTTAAGATGGACTTACAGGTTTGAACCATTAGCAAAGTATTGCAGTAATCAATCAACTACTTCATACATTAAGGCAAGGTAAACCTTGCTGTTTCCGTAGGAATATACGTTTCACGAAGCGACATATAAAACTAACAACTACTGCTATCGCAGGTCTAGCGGCATCTATGGAACCCAAATTAAAATTCACATTCATACATTAGTAAATAAGATGACATTTGAAATCGAGTCGAACTTGACATATCACAGTTAAGTCGGACTTAAATATTTACGAGCAAGTTGAAAATACAGTTTGAGTGTAATTTGGCTAGGGAGAGGCCCTAAGACAATAGTTCTGCTAATGCACTAGGTACCATTTTCATTTCAAAGCGATACCTGGTATACAATTTTATTCAATTTCCGTGAGCATTAAGAACCGTTTGCTGATACTATACATAAATCAACCTCATACCCAAGTTACACCTGAACCTTGTGTTCAACTTTTTTTCTTTATTTGTAAGTTACGTTGAACATAAAACTTTATTTAATTCGGGTTTAGCTATGATACGGTTTTCGTCACCAACTTCAATTCGATTTTAAATGTCAAATTCATTATTATTATATGTAAATGCGTGTTTTCCATGGATGGCGCCAATCACTGATGGAAACGTGGCTGTTCGAAAGAAATATTTCTTGGCATTTGTCATAGCTATCTTCGGTATTTTTTATATTTACATCAAAACAGTCCTTCAGACGTGCATTCTCGCGGTATTAATTCCGTTGCAAATACAGTACATTCTCGATTATAGCAACTCGATTATAGAAACTGGGGTAATTGCAATTATCGTAGTTCTGTCTACTTTAAAAGTTGCGATTAATGCGTTAATATTGATACGAAATGGAATTTAGCTGTTGCGAAAATCGAGCAGTTGCTTGAATCGAGAGTTTTTTTCATCGAGAACACAAGAACATCTATGTGACAATAGTTGGTTGATGGGTGCAATAGAACTATTTCTTGAAAATATATACTTATTAAAAATGTGCATTAGGAAATTGATATAGAAAATTGATATGAAAATCAGCTGTAAAACAATCATGGTAATGATTCTGATTAACCGAAAACACTAAATGAAAGCCATAAAAATAATGATTTTTGTAAAAATATCACTTCTATAATAATAATAATATAGTTGGCGCTACAGCCCGTAGAGGGCCAGGGCCTATATTCTCAGCAACCACTTGTATTGTGCGTGCATGTTTTCTAACGAGTGGAAGGGTCCTACAGTCTTATGCCAACTCCGAACGGCCAAATTTGAGACGATTTTTCTCGACAGTTACAGGATTGTCAACGACTTGAATGTGGTGGGAACGTGAAAATTATTTTTGGTCGTGCCAGCCGGCAATCAAACCCAGTCAGCGAGGTTAAATTGCGTACGGGTCGACGCACATATCCACAAAGCGACGGCCACCACTATTGCTTCTATATTATCTTCAAATAATTCGTAATCGATATAGTTTTCAAATTCAGAAATTCAGAAAGAGTTATATTTCATTCACAAATTGTATGCACGATTCGCGATCAATATGTGTCATAATCATAAGTTTAGCTTAGTGTGCTAGCCAAAGCCCAGTAAGTTAGTGTCATTCTCTCTACAATTATCTCCAAGAATTTTTATCTAGTTTGTACCCACCTAATTAGTTTTAAAAATAAAATTGAGATGGAAAAAATGATACAAAAAAATCAGTAGATCTTCTACACTCACGTGAAATTTAATTACTGGCAACCTGCTGACGACTATTTCACTATCCCATTAACATGCAAAAATGTGTGCTCTAGTATTTACAATAAGAATATATAAAGCTACGATTATTTGTGGATACAGTCGCGGTTCAGTGTAACGAATGATAAACAGTGTAATTTGATTAATTGACCTGTTGCAATAATCGAACAGATATTTTAAACACTCTTGAAAAGCTTACGTAATATTCTATTCAATGTAAATGGCGGGTAAATGGTTTTCCAATAAGACCTTGACAATTTTTTTTTTAAATAAAACGCAAACCATTTTATGTATTTCAAAAATTTTTTTATCGGCTTGGAATGCAGTCAAAACATTTGTATGTGACACGACTTCATTCATACGGCCACTGCTGGCACGTTTGCAGCTGTCGATATGTTGGACCCAATTTTTAACAACCTGGCCATACATTTCGGCCGAAACGGCTGCTATTTCGCTTTCAATGTTGGCTTTGAGTTTTTCCAATGTCGTCGGCTTGTTGGCATAAACCAATGACTTAACGTAGCCCACAGAAAATAAATCGCACGAACGAGGCGGCCGATCGACTGGCACATTTCTTGAGATAACATGCTCATCATACTTACTCTGCAATAAATCGATTGTAAACTGTGCTGTGTGGCTTGTGTTACCATTGTGTTGAAACCACATGTCGTCAGTTCAGACGTTGCTCGTTCGTGTACTTTACCGTGATGAAAATGTTGAGCTTACTGACTAAAATTGACGGTGACAATTTGATGATTAGTGAAAGAGTGCGTTCACAAATTAAATTCAAAGTTGTCAAGCCCTTTTCAGTCGCTTTGCAGAGTATCGCTTGGCATCAGTTCTATCCCGCATATGCGGTTGCATACTTTTTTCAATGATTAGGTAATTTTGTTCTGCCCACTACAAGTATATGGTGAAGCATTTTATTAGGGTTCCTAATTTAACTTTGGTATTTTCTGTAACTTTCATTTTCGCAATTTCATCGCAATTTCTTCTTCTCGCACATCTACGTTTTGCTTGATTTTCGGAGATCTATTCAGAGATGTCATCGCTGCCCATGTCTTAATATCAGATCTTTATGAGAGAATTTGATCCAGAAATAAATGCAAAGGAACACAGTCTTCTTCCTCTCAAAAATCGGGAGATCTGATAACTTTTTTCCAACGTTGAGTGATGACTGTCACTACTATTTCGTGAATAAACTCACTCAAATTCGTCGATAGGCAAGGTTACAATCAGCTGTGAAGTTGGCCATCTGCATAGTACATCATTTCTACACGGAACTATATCTAGACATTGTCAACAGTTCTCTCTTGCTGTTACATTGCATAGTTAGGCGTATTCACATCTGTATATGAATGTTGGTATGTATTTTGCGCCGTAGTAATGCAAAGTAGCGTAAATCGAAAACTTTTTTCCGATTTGTTGCCAAAATCGAAAATAGTTAAATCCATTGCATTGGTTGCAATAATCGAGAGTGCACTGTATCTACTTACAACGTGCCGTGTACTATTTCACAATCAATAGATCCCGTTGACAAGCAAAAATGCAGTCTCTAGTATTTTAAGAAATAAATAAACATCCCTTTATTTGTGAATAACACAGTACTTATCTCATAAAATTTGCCAATTACCAAAGTTTACTTTCAATTTACGGAAAAATCATTGCTTGAAACTTTAAATTCATTTAGCCATCAAGTCATGGCCTCCACTCAAACTGCCGACCTTGTCATATCACAAGACAGAAAAGCAAAAAAAAAGATAAATTATCAACACGATTCCTCGAAAGAGAGAGAAACAACACCAATCACCTCAACCATTTGTGAAATAAGTGCCAGGGCTTGTTTTCTCTTCATTAACTCCAGTGTCACTGCGCCGTCGGAAGTAAAATCCCAAATCTAGGCTAAACAAAAACCACTCAGTAAATACACGCCTGTACATGACTGTGTCTCAACAGTGTCTCCTCGCATAAGCATTATATACTTTTAACCCCATTTCGCTCCCGTATAATTAATTAGTATCATTGAACGCTGATTAGACACTTCATCACAGGTGTTAGCGCTTAATAAGTAATCAAACGTATCCATCCTTACCTGTACTTACCTCACTACTCAGGGACACATTGTGTTGGTAATTAAGTTTCAAACTGAATCGATATATGCACCAGCCATCAAGCACGAAACTCCACCACCGATGATGTTGTTAAAATTTACATTTATTTCATAAATGACAATTACAGATACATCAAAACTCAGCATTATTGCAATATCTCACTGATATAATTCAAATCTCATCAAAATACAATTTCCCCATGGCTGGTAGGTGCTCGCTCAACAACGAGGAGCAACAGGACGCCATCTCATTACAAAACAATGACAGATACCTATCAGGACATCACTTAGGTGTTAATTTTGTGGCAACAAAAATATAATGAAAATTCTCATTTTCCGTTTATTATTTTCTGTTTGCCTTTTTTTCTTGTGTGCTGTGTTTTTTCCGTTTTCCCTTTCACATGTTGACTGGTGAGATGAACACACGAGAGCAAAAAAAAATAGGGGAGCGCCGCACTATGTGTGTACTTATGGTGATCCCAGATCCCTTCAACTATGTTTTCATTAATTTTGCTGGCTCCGAAAAACCACCACCCACTCTCAGTGTCATCCTTTTGTGTGTCAGATTTCACCACTACCAAAAATGCTGTCTGCACTCGGTTGTCGTCGGCGTCGTCGGCAGTCTCTTGCCTTGCTCATCGTTTCCACATCTGCTTAGTGCGGTATACATGACCCCCTTAAAATCCGAAATTCCAAAGAGCAAGGCGAGTACATACGTAAATCCGATTTTTCAAATACTCCAGAACACCATTGGAGGGGTAGAACGAACGCTTAGGGGTGAATAAGATTTCACAATGAACCAAAAACCGCAATCAAATATTTGTGGGAGACGCTCACTAACACACCAACACCAATGCGCGACGCACATTCACAGCGTCAAGAGTAACACTTTTATCCAATTTACATTCGGTAATAAGCACTTCGTAAAAATTAACATGTATCTACCCGAGTGATTTTTCTTCCATCGTTCGGATTTTCCTTGATAGTTGGTGCTGTTCGCCCACCGCCACCACCGCTGCCTTCTTTGTTTTTTGTTGGCCTTAGGAGGTGTGGTTGGTTCGAATATACGATGTGATTCTCACCAGATTACGGAGGGGAATCTGATGGTATTTACTTTGCATTGCAGAGGATTTGGTGTGATTGGTAAATAGTCTCAACAAGTTCTCGATCACTTGCATTTCACCTCACCCCCTCCGCGGGTGATGAATAGCAATCTCAGCCAGAAATCTTCGAAGAACCACCTCGAACTCATGCCCGAGTCGGGAATTTATGAGTCCCCTTCAAAGGGGCTCTATTCACCACACCTGTAAACTCAAAAGTACATTCCTATCGTTACCCTGCAAATCGCACACAGACTGGACGGGGCGTGGTTAAAATCGCTTATTTACATTCCTCCACCGGGGAACGAGGTGGAATTCGAGAGCCCACCACATCGGGCTGTCGGTCATAAAACTCAACTCTTATCTAAGGGATGTGCCAACCAGACGTCGATTACCATAAAACAAAATGTCGAAAATGGGGGCCTCAATATACTTTTTCATTTTTCTCTGCCTCCCTCTCTCACACGTTCGCTGCATGCCCACCACAGACTGTGTGCGTGTGTGTGCGGTGTGAAAAGAACGACAAAAGCAAACAAACAAAACATATGTTCCCCTCTCATATTTCCACTAGTCGATCTATCTCTCTCCAGAGCACTGCACTCCCAATGGCGCGAATTGGATTCGAATTGGATTAGAGCCTGCTGGCCGTCGTCGTCGTCGGCGACGTTGGTTGTGTGCGAGTGTGGTGGCGGTGTGGTGTGAGTTTGGAAACCTCTCCCTCGTTTGTATCTTTTGCTTTTTTCCTTTGGTCTCTCCCTCGGATACTTCTTTTGTTTTCTGTGTGTGGTTGCTCGACATGTTTTTCATTTGACATCCCTCTTTCGCTCGTTCAGTCTTATTGGATTTTTGAAAAAGAAATAAAGTAAAAGGAAGAAGGGAAAAAAATGTATCTTTTCTGTCTACACCGTGTGAGACCACTACGAAGGAAACAACTTCGCCCACTGTGAATGAAATTGAATGGTGGTGACGATTGGGTCGTGGCTTTGTTGTGTCTTCAGTTCGGTGTTGTTTGCCTTAAGGTTCGCACACGCACGGCTTTTTCACTACGGAAAATATTACATTTTGTTTTTTTCCAACTGAGAGATAGTATCCATTTGCAAATTCATAACAACAACGAATACGGATAGAAAAAAATAAAACCAAAACAACTGACAATCCATCCTATCTAACGCAGAGATACATTCGTTTGATCTTAAGTGAAGATTTTTGTGTTTAATTCCGATTTGTTGTCGCGGTTCTCAGTTGAAATACCGTCGTTCATTCATTCGTTCGTTCGCTAACCGCACAACATTTTCACCTTTCGTTCGGTTCGCCTTCGGTGATCAGGAAGAGTGCATAACCTACGGACACTTGTAGTGATTTGGATTCATATTGATATCTCCTCCACACGAATACCGCGAATAAATAATTATATATTGTGCGACGGAAGATGCAACAAATTGTGCAAAATTTTACATGAAAAAACGTAACGAATTGATGTTGTCGAATGAGAGATGTTCTAGATTCACTCGAGGTGCAGTGTACCTGATGTTTGTTTGAGTTTTCGAAGCTCTATCGATCGTTTGTGGAAAAAAAAAATATTAAATAAGTCGCTTGTATGTTCATATCGATTGTGTTCAATTTAAAGGATTTACGATCATAGATAGAGTGATAAAGTGTGTGTGGGGGTGTTGGCGAATTGATATTTTTTATATAACACGAGGGGAAAAAAATGCTTTTGGGTACACAAAACCATTGCAACGGTAATTTGGCAGCATCAAAAGGCGCAACGGATTTCTCAATAGCAGCAATTATGGCTCGAGGCGGTGCCTCAAGTCGCGAACCATCCGAGAGGAGTTTGAGTGAGTACTTATCTGGGAAAATATTACTTATGTACTAGCATTTATTTGATCTATTACTGAGGTGGTTTGGGAGATGTTAACGATTTTTGAGCTAAAGACGGTTGTAATTTGTGGGGAAGTGTATTTCAATTGACCGACGGGTTTCTTGCTCGTGCAATCTTTTTGCTTTGGATTCATTTAAAAAGGGGACAGGGTAGTCTTGTGTCTTCTGCAGGCTTGAGAAAGCTTTGAAGACATTGTAGAAACTCTCAATGTTGTCATTGGCAAGGGTTGTCATTGTCGTATTATTGGTAAAATTTCACTTAGATGCTCTTAAAAGCTCATTTTCTAACACAAATCTGTTAGGCTTTCATGAGTATTACTGTTTCCTGAGATTTGTGTTACTAATTGAGAAAAAGATACTTATGTATCTATAAGATACATTACGATTCACAGCAATTTTCGAACTTCGGTTATCCTGAATCATTCCTTAAAAACAATATTCGATGTTCAATAAAAGATACTTTTGTATCTAAAACATATTTTATTGCGATTTATAAAATACTAACAATCCTGACAAAGTCCTTTATGATTTCATACTCATACATATATTTGACATACAATATTCACTTATCATGACATGATCCACTAGTACAAATACTTAACGTTAAAAACGACTTGTGATTCGCAACTTAAGAAGGATTGAGATTTCTAGTGCGTTAATGCTACTGTTACGCATTTGATGAACAAATATGTAGCTGGCAGACATACTTGATGATTTCATTTTTCGTTCTATATTCGAAAACTAAAGAGCACTGAAAGATACTTTGGTATCTAAAAGATGTGTTTGAAATGACATTACATCATGCATTTTTCATTTGTGTTTCTTAAAACAAACTCTAAGGAATATTTACACTAAAAGATACTATTGTATCTGAAAGATGATTTTATATCCGATAAATACTTTTGTATCTGAAGGATACATTATGTATTTCTTTACAAAATGTGAATCCCAATAATGTATCAACTAACATAAGCGTTAAGAAGAGGGTTCACAACCTATTTCAAGATTGACAATGTCCGGAATTTGTTTCATCCTACTTTAGGTATGCTTAAGTGTTTCCAATTACAAGTTCCTTAAGACACTAGACGAACTGACGCCTTGCCATGTTCGTCTGCAAATTGTGTGCCTAATTACTTCTACCAAATTACAAGCCCAATTTGCAAAGTATCTCATACAACAAATCGTTCTTATTTGTACAATTAAAACAATCGCTGACCTGCAAAACAACATACCAGCTTAACATGGTATTTTTAAATACCGAACGCGGTTCTGCGATGTGCACTTTTCAATTCTAACAAAATCAATATCAAATCGAACTAGTAATTTCGTTTTGCTACAGCAAACAACAATTTTCTTGCAAACAATCGACCAAGAAACAATGCCAAAAGTATCATGCTTCAGTGACTTTTGCAATTGCAATTAAGACCAATCCTAATTGCATATATCCACTGCCCATTTCCATGACATAGAAAAGCGCTACCATTTGTTAGTTGTTTATGCAACAATATTACACTTTGTTTTTTCCCATTGCATGTATGTACATTCGCTAACGATTTGCTTGTGCGTTTTCAATGAAAAAAATGCATGAAAACAGTTCTTTTATTAATTCTTTGTAATTACCACCTCATAAGAGGCAGACAAAAAACCAGATGTACCTACAGAAGCGATGTAACGCCGCGTTACTTTGCAGCGTATCACAACTCTTTCAACAGGTTCAATTAGCGTTTTTACCGAGCTCAGTTTCACACTTACCTACGCGATTGTACACACGTTTTTTTCTCCTCCTCTGCAGATGACGGTTGTTTTTTTCTTTCTCAGAGACAAGCCATGATATCCATGACATGGGTTACATTTTCCGATCAGTGACTCAGTCCGGGAATGTACTTTAGTCGCTAATCGAACCGGATGTGATCTAAGGTGTTGCACCAACCAACAGCTTGATGCAATCCGCAATCAACAGCACAGCACCGCCTCACATTGGCGCGGCGGCGAGTGTTGACGTGCAGATATCAAGACGAAAGGCATGCAGCGAAAAGTAAATTGAATTTGCCAAGTGAGAGCTGCCTGCAACCCACAGAGATACTTTTACTTTTTCATTCACCACACAAGATGCGTGTGTGTACTCATTTTATTCGTTATAATTTATTTCTCTGTGTTATTTTGCATTTTTAATTATCTAATGGGCAAACAGTTAATTTGCTAATCAGAAGGTGTTATAAAAATCATCCAACCATTGAGGAGGCGATTCCCGCTGTTCATTGTTGATGCACATTCGTATCTCTCGCGCGTAATTGCGCGCACGCATGAATTGCACACATATCGTGCGGGCAACGAATAGATTCTGCCAAATCGGAAATGCATGCAAATGTGTATAAGTAGTATCACATCAATCGATAGTCGGTGGATTTGATTTATCGATGAATAAATTTTCCACTCATTGAGGTACACCACCTCAAAGAGCATGTCATTGATGGGATTTTGCAAACGAAAATCCTCATCCTCAAGCCCACACGACACGACAACCTCTCAGCCCACGGCCTGAACCCTCGATGCCTTGCGTCTGGCGCCGATCGCCGACCAAGAGATGCCGGCTTGGCATTGTCGAAGATCAATATGAATCGATTGTTGCTGATTAATCTGTTCGTGTGCATTGCGAAGAAACATCAACAGCACAATCCGCACATGTGCGGCGCAATAGATACACATTCGAGAGTCTGAAAGTCAGTGAAGAGTGTGGAGAAGAAAAAAAAAAGAAAAAATAACACAACAGATTTGCTCAATAATCACGATTAATCCATTATTATCAGGTGGCAGTCAGTTTGATTGGTTCTGGACGAGGAGAGAGATCGAGAGAAAACGTGTGTTGACGCTGTGTTATTGTACGTTTTGCCGTGTGTTCATCGAATCGAGTGGAAAGAAATAGGTGACAAATGATTCAGAGGCTTGGCCAGAGAGCGGTTAGAGAGTGAGTCCAGTGAGTGAGTCTATTAGTTTGCTTGTGTTCACTGAGACTGAATGAATGACAAATTGAAAAATTTTACAACGGTTTTATGGGCAACATCTATCAGGAGTGTATCTAACATGTCGCATTTTTGCATAGAAAATCCATTTAATGAAATTTGATAGCGACTCTGTGAAGGTGAGACCGATGTGAATAAATTGAATGGATGGTGGTCCGCAAATGAGTATGTTCTTGGGTGTGTACTCTCTTGAATGTTACAAATTATCGTTCATCTAAAGAGATGGAGTGTATATCTGGAAAGACAAGACGTGATCGGTTTTTTTTTTAAGGCTTGACCTAGAAGCTACCTTGATCTTATTTATGGCGATTGAGTTTATCGTTCTTTGGAGAAAAGAATTGTGTCATAAAGTAGGTGGCGCCACAGTCAAACACTTACGAAGTACTTACTTCCAAGGAGCAAGCTCAAGTCGAAGGCTTTGTAAAATTGACCGCAATTGAACGTCGCGCTCTCGAAATTTGACTTCAAATCCTTCTGTTTACACGAATCAGACCAAGCCGTACTAAGTCTTCTCTCAGCTATCCATTGACTCTAAACTAATGCCTTGAAGCTTCCGTCTGTCATCCACACCAAGTTTAAAGCCAAGGGTCGAGTCCAAGCCAAGATGAAACTTGTTACTATCAAAACGGCTGCCAAAATCCATGCATCACTCACCATTCTCTTTGAAAATACATTTGGATCATTGACGAGTTTCGAATGAATATATATCCAACGCCAAGACCATATAAAAATTTTGAAAAAAAAAGTTTCGATTTTGATACGATCACAGACCTCATTCGCGGCGATCGTGGGTCTAGGAGTCCAATGATCATTCGCCGCCATCGTCTTAATCTATAGAGGTCTTTTTGATTCTTTTGACCCTCGTTACATGTAATTCGAACTTAATATTCCAGTAAAACGCTCAATGTTCATAAGATTGATCTCTTTGAACGATCAAATGATCATCTGATGAAGCTCTACACCTCCAAGATCTATTAAATCACCTTTAAATGTTTTCAGAAGACCTTTTCGAGAGCCAATGATCGTGGATCTGACTGCGAGTGAACGAGTACCCTCTCCAAAGCGATCGCATTGATGATCGTGTCATTTGAACGTCATCTAAAACGATTTTACTTCGTTTGTTGACGGATTTGTATTTCTAGATGTGTCAGAAGAGCAATAGAGACCTGGACAATGGTCGCCATTTTAGTCAGCTTGCCACTTAAATATAGGTTGAAAGAATCGAAGTCGGTCGATCATTAGGACTGAAGCCTTACAAAAATGTGTCCTACTTTATAAAAAATTATTAAATTGTATTGAATCGACGCCTGCAGAAATCTAGAAAGAAGTTGACAGTTGAGTTGATTGAAGAGGACCTGTCTGCATTGTATTGATCAAATTACAAAAACTCGTATTCATTGTACATTGCCGCTCGACATCCTTGCATTCGGCACAATACTTCACACACCGTCTTACTTATAAGTTTAAGAAGGGTGTAAAAATGCAGCTTTAACGGCTTGGGCACCTTTTAGACGAACTTCTAACCAACTTCTCTTGCCAATGAAATTACCAACACGCCTTCCGCCTACTTTTTCCCACACATTCGTCCAGCACTCCTTTGCACATAAAATCCTAAACCTGTTGGCACGTTGTAAATAATTCCACTTAAGCTATCCCGCAAGTTTGCAATCCAAAATTAGCTCATTACGTATTCAAAAAGAAACCATCAACTTTAACTCATCATTCACATTAACTGTCACCTAACATTGGACATTCTCCTGTATTGCATTCTCTTTGCGAGCCTTGGCTATACAATGTATGCCACGGAACACCCACGTACAAAAGCAAAACTCCAGTGTTCCACTATCCCCGTGTGCCATCAACCTCTCTAATAGCTCGAGCACACTATTCAAATCAATTTCCGCGCGCAGGCCACTATATAATCACAATCTCTGATGATGATGTTGATAATGCCTGTCGATGATAGAACGTGTTTTTTTTTTTGTTTTCGTATCTTCCGATGGTCGAGAGGTTTTATATGATTTGAATGTGCCGTCAGTGAATCGGGGGCAACAGCAACTGCGGAAAAAAAATAGCAGATAAACGAAGGCGAAAATTTCCCAAAATGGCCATTTAAATGAATCCAAATGATGCGCCAATCATATTGAATTTAATTGAACGCCGAATAATGACTTTACAACTTAATCGCTGCGGTCAGTGAGTACCGTTGAATTTACGAGGGGCAAAATGACTGCCATAATCTGGTCGCATTCAAATCATCGCATCGTTGCGAAAGATACGACGAGTATCAATAAAGTTAATTTGATGTCTTGATTTGAAAGTCGATCTCTAAACCAAAGCACAGCACTATTCTACTTCCCGATTGAGATTGTGTCTGTGTGATAATTATCATAAATTATGAAATTCATACTTGGCGATGGTTTGATAGTTGTTTTTTTTTTGTCTAATCAAAAAAGATGGACATTTGTAATTTTTCAGTCCCCCGTAGCGAGGAAGTTGTTAGAATTTGAATGAAAGTTGACACCTTTTTGATTGAATTTTGTTTTTTTTTCTAGGCCCTCTCTCGGTGGATCGATTCCCTGAAGTCGACGACGATGTCGATGTTGATGTTGAACAATGCAGTGACTCAGAAGCTCCATCGCGAGCGTCGCGAGCGCAACAAAATCGCTCATCACCACAGAGTCCATCCACAGAAGATGATCGATTGTCACCGGAACCAGCTCAGGTATGACACAGATGAACCCCCGATACGCCCAACAGATTTATTGACCGTTTGTCATTATATTTTTGCAGCCCCAACCAAAAATCACAGGATCGTGCAATTGCGATGACTTGAAGCCAGTACAATGTCACCTAGAGACAAAGGAGCTATGGGATAAGTTTCATGAGCTCGGCACCGAAATGATCATCACGAAAACTGGCAGGTAAGTCGAACCTCATTCAGAAACGCATTTATCAAACACGGATGGTGTTACACCATCAGTGTCAGAGACGTAGACGAAGGCGTAGGGAATGTAAACAATTTGATGTAGCGTGTGCGGCCTGAGACCGCTAAATTACAGAGGACGAGTGCATACGCGTGTTAAGGAGTACAGTGCAGTTAAAAAACGATTTTAAGAGTTTTATTGCGTCGGAGTTGTTGAGTTTTTCTTTCAGTCCTCTCTCTGCCTTTCATGATGGTGGCGGCATCGTTTGGTTTTGTTTAAGTATCTCTGGTACCGATGAGAGTTTAGACATTGTAACGACGTTTGTCGACAAGATAGGATGTCGTGAGGCGACAGAATGTCTGAGAGCGAATGCATTAAGTATCTGTCATAAAGAAACAATTGTTACAAATGTTTACGCGAGCATTTAATCACTGAGTTCAAGCTCGTTCATGGGAATGAGCGCCTAAGTTTTGATTGCATTTTTATTTCGTGTTGTTCGTCATAGTCGAGCTCGACTAATGATGGGATTTTCTTCATGTGTCACGAGCCTTAAGACACTCATCTGCAACACCGGCCTTTAGACGATCCGTACTCCGATCGCCTGATTTCGTTCGAATTCATTGAAGTTGATCTTCTTCCAATCGCGTGCCCTTGTGAGAACTCCACGAAAGGTAAAAAATGCAGCGCCACTTCGAGATCAGTTGCGATCATCGCAGATCACACATTGTACACTCGCGATGCATGATTAACTCCCACTCTACTGCTAACTCTGTTAAGCACCCCGGTAGGCTCACCACAACCGATCTTAACCGCATGAGATCGTAAGTTATCGGTTCGTGTTAACGAGTGGCCCGCAAAACGATCTCACCTCACCGCAACTAACACTTCTGTTCGTTCTTTCGTTCGTTTGCTATTTCTTCTTCTCATTTTTTTTTCGTCCTCAAACTTTATTTTTATTGATTTAAATTTTTAATTTATTCATTTATTACTCGAGAAATGATCTCTCTCGGCGCGAATGTGATAAACAAACATCCTGACAGGATAACGATGTGTATGCATGTAGTACGCGCACGCTGCAGCGATCGACAATAAACCCGAACATGTGTACTTTGGTGCGCGCCACGCAGAGTTAATTTCATCCTTTTGACATATTTATGATGGTTCGGGTCATTACTTCGAACTCTTTCTGTTGTCGTTGTTGTAGTTGTTGCGTTGGTTAAGATCAACGCGGGCGAGAAGTGCAAAGAGTCAAAGTGCTCGCGTCGAGAGCATAAACCTAAGAGACACCTGAGTGCGAAGAGATGGCGCGCAAGCGCCTTGCATCGTCGTCGGTGTCGCCGTCAACCCGTTCACACTGTTGTGGTATCTCGGTTGGTTTGGTTGGCATTGTGAACCACCACGCTGTGCGTGGAATTTTCTGAATTCTCCTCAGTCTCGTGGCTGCTTGGAGACGTTCCCGTTGCGTTGCCGCCGTTGTGTTGTTCTTACACTTTTATTTGGTTTTATGATCCGCATCCGTTGACCGACAATCGGTCAAGATAAGACCCACAACGAGGCAGAGATCGCTTACAAAAGACGACACAAACACCTTAAGACACAAACAAACAATATTAATCCTGTTTGACAAGGATATCGATGCACAATTGGTTTGTGTGTGTCCTCTGACAATAACAAACATCCCAGCTGAACCCTGTGTAGCCTTTTTCTGTTATGTGTCGCCCTAAGATGACATAATAGGATTCGATACGCACTTTGCCAGTCAACTCTCGTCCTTTCTTCTTTTTTTGTTGTACCTCGTATTTTTTGCGATCAGGACATATCACACAAACGCCCTCGAAGATCACCGGGGAGAAGGTGTAAACAGTTTGTTGCTCTGTGGGAGTAAAAGGACAAATTTCTGCTGGGCATGGGCACTCTCTGTCTCCATGTTGACATCCTGGTGTTGTCAGGTTGTTTGCTGATCGATTGTGGCCTCAGTCGATGGTGTCGACACCAAGAGGGCGACCTCACACAGTACCATTTCCCAGAATACAGCGTACTCCCTTCGTTTGTGTGTGTGTGTGTGTGTGTACGTGTGTTTTGGCACTTGCGATTCGCAACGGTCATTTTCACCACAGGACATTGAATTTTAATTCGGAAAGGCGACCCTCTCCGCAGCAGTCACCACCAAGAACACCGAACCAAACCAAACCGACCCAAAGCCTGACCATGTGAGCTGGCCATCAAAAGTGACGAAGTATTTGCAGATTGATATCGCCTTGGCGATGACATATGCCTTGCTAATTTTTTTTTTTCTCTTCTCTTCTTGTTGTTGTTGGTTTTTGTGTTTTTTGTTCATTCGTTTGCGTACGACTGTGTATGCGCTCTAAGAACAATTACAACGCCATTTGTACAAGTAAGTCGGCGAGTGAGACCGCCGGCATTGCTGGCGCGGAAAATGTTGGCGCTAATGCGCGATTTGCATGTCGCCTTTGGCAGTAATAAAGAATCACACAAAAAAAACAGAAAAAAAACAAGGAACAGAGTTTGGGAATGAACACACAATAATAGAGGACTTCTCATGGAGTGTATTTGCTACAACAGCGGAAAGCTATTAATGCGGTTATAAGAGCAAATGAAAAGGATACCCGTCGTCGATATAATGTTAATCGACAGGATATTATAGCGACACGTTTTGGGGCAACATTCACATGAACACATGTATGGGAATGGACGGGAAAGGGTGTTAGGGTGTTTTGTTTTTTGGGGGCGGGTGACCTGTAGTCGAATTGGGGTTAACTGCCGGGAAATTAACGAAAGTTTGGAGTCATAATCCAGTGCTTTGGGCGGTGTAGGACTTAAGTGTGAGAAGTCTTTGAAGCCCTAATGAAATCTGAGTCACTTTTGATGATAAAGGCGGCGTAAGTGACTGGGTAATGAGGCGCTGGTGACTTTTGATGTTCTTAGGGAGATCGAACGACGCGGGGAACAACTCGTCATCGGTGCCAGTAGGCCCAGAAGGGCACACAAATTACCAGGACCTATTTCAAATAGACGCATACGATGGCGTGTATTAGAAAAGAAGAAGCTCGCACCGTGCGCATAAAAGCCTAGTTACGCCACTGCCCAAAGCCAAAACATGGGGCATCAACAATGACTTGATGCTTGATCCGTTCGGTCAGTGCGTTCTTTTGGAAGTACATTGAGTCCCACTGGTTGTATTTTTATGGGCTCGATTTGGCTGAGATAAAGGTGGATGTCTGTGTTGGTTGTTGTCCGATAGAATACATCCAGAGATCGGTTTTGTCATTCATTAGGTCTGATAACTGATTTGACTCTCACAGGCTTTTAATGTCTTCTTTTTTGCAGTTTTGACCTTCGTCACTGCTTCACCTCAGGGCTCTTCTTTCAACCGTCTCCTTAAGCCGTCCAAGAACATTTTTCTTCGAAAGAGCCCAGTGTCAGCACTATTGTCTGCCATACGTTCATCATTCAGCTGCTTCTGTTGGGTCGCCATAGTGTTGGGTCTTCGAGTATCAACCATGATATTCTTTTTCTTCTGCTTACGCTGCAATCCGCGGTGGACTCAGGCTCAGTCAACATTTGGAGCATTCTTTTTGCCTTTCGATTATAGAGGTACTCACTAAATCCATAGACTCGCCTGTTCTCAAGGACAATTCTTCTCTCTCGTAACCCTCTCTGATGAGGCCAGTCCCATGGAGCATCAGAGACTGAGCTATTACTTCCTCTCATCGATCCTGGATACGCCACTTCTAGTCATCAAGAACAATCTGTCATGCGTCCTCCATAACTTGATCTCTACACCGGAAGCCCGGTCTTCCTTTTCTTCTGGAACCAGGAGGCTCTGTTACCTGGAGCACTGGGGTCCATGCCCGCCCTTCCTGAGTATCAGTTCAATTCACTTGCCACTCAAAGCTGCTTAAGCTTACTTTCTGCTTCGGAGACTTCTTCATTTCCCACCATTTAGATTTTAGGCGCGCTTAAGACGACCCATCCCAACTAGGGCGTCAAAATCCAACCACCAGCTACGGCGGCATGATTTAATTTACACATCATTTTACCCTCCATTCCCATTCAGTGCAACATCACGTGAAGTCAATTAAAAATGTTCCTTTGAATTAAACTCCATTCGACTAACAAAATCTTTAAACAAGAAAACAAGTCCTCACCATTATCAGCTACATTCCCGAAGAAAGGGACATGCAAAAATAAATGGCGAAGAACAGTTGTAAATAACGTACTCAAAATGATTTACGATTTGTCCCACGCGGTCATGCAATCAATTTATTCTCACAGAAATCATTTGAATACGAGTTACATTTCAACTTGGAAACATTTCCGAGGTTTGTGTGTGTGTCTTCGCCGAAGAACTGTCCAACCACCCCCCAGCTGAGGTCGAAAAGTAATTTTTAATATTTTCACATTATTCACGTCCCTCTCTCTTTCTCTCCGACACTCACTCCACCCTCGGGTGTTCATTCAGTGTTTTGTGTAAAATAGTAACACGCAGAAATTATAATTCAAATATCGTGCTAACGTGTTAACATTACATCATAATAATATTCCAAGCGCTGGATACGAAAGCCTCCAGAACAGATGATAGACCTCGTCGCCGCCGCCGCCGCAGCCCAGGTCCACCCCACTCCATACATGGCCGCGAGCCCTCCATTAGTCTGCGAGTCCGGCGGAACTTAAAATGGTCGAGTTCCAAAAAATAGAAAAAATTATATGGTCTGTATGTGCATACCGAACCTTCAATATATCATATGTATGTTTGGCTGTTGAATATTTGAATCAAATGCCAGTGGTGTATACGCAACGGACGCTGACCAGAGGGCACGCACAACACGGTTGGCCAAGACACATACACACCTTGTGCATGTAAGTCGGCGCGGGGGCTGAACCGGCGCGGCGGCTCGTGTTAGACAAACAGAAAATATTTAATTGTAGATATTTTTCTTGGAGCGTTTTATTTGCTCACCGCTACCGCACTCTGGCTCAGTGTGGCCGGTGGTGAGCGTCTGATGAGTGAAGGAGTGAACGACGAATGGCTTCTGTTTGTCTTTAGCACAAGAAGCAATTTTCTTCGGCACCTTTGTTTGCTTGGAAATTAGCAGATACAAAATTGTTATTGGCATTCTGTTGTTCTGTGAATGTAACGAACAAATCGATAAAATAATGAACGGCAAAGGGGCACGGTGGGGATGTTGTGGAAATAGTAAAATTCGCAATTATGTTTCATTTGTTTGCTTGTTGAAAGGGGTCGGATGAGGCAGGAATACATGCCAACTCGATAATGACTTGAGGAAATAAATATGGCACGAATAAAAGATTCTTGCACGTTAACTCGATATAAACTCGATGTCAATTTTTCACTCACTTTGTGGAGTATGGGCTGACGCCTTGGCAGCGTCTGATATCATTCTTTGGCAGGAACAAAAAAGCCAGTTATGTCACTTTGCAAAATCTTCTATTCGCCAATTAATGCTATATGTACTAAGTTTGACATTCAATTTCACTTCTTCCATACACAAAGAGCCTCGAGACTCTTTCCGTTCACGTGAATTTCCGTGTATGGTGTGTTACACGGCATCTCCTCGCCTTAATACACCCGCATTCAATTGATCCAATAAATCCTAACTTTGTCATCAGCTTTACCTTCTTTCATCATACAAAGCGCCTCGATTTCACGTGAATTATCGTGGTTGCACTTGTGTTACACGGTACATCCATGGCCATCTTAATGCACGTGTATTGAATAACAGCTAATGCTAACTTTGTCATCAACTTTAACTCCTTTCATTATACCAAGAGCCCCGATTCCACGTGAACTAGCGTATATGGTTGCATGTGAAGTGCTTTTGGTTGGTTTTTGTCTTAATACACGTGTATTCAATAATGGTAATAGATGCCAAGATCATCAGTCTTAAATCCTTTCATAGTATCAAAAACCAAAACTCTTAATTTCACAAAAATTTACGTGTACAATTACACTTTGTTACCCGTCACAATGTATTATGGTTAACATCGTCGCCTAGATACACGTGAAATTAGACGTATATGGCCACTCGTGTAAAGATGTCGTGGTATCCCTGTGCAGGCAGGTTAACGAGAATGTAAAATTTGTATGTTGTCCGACAAACTCCAAGTGGAGACGACAAGATGGCGTAGTTCGTAGAGTGCCTGCCCCTAGTTAGCGGGGTCTTCGGTTCGAATCCCAGTGAAAGCAAAGTTAGCAAAGTTTTCCAATCGGGTCCAGTCACCATTTGCCGTTGGGATCAAATTAACGGCACTATTATTGGATAGTGACTGACTATGGGTATCACAATGGACCAATATGGTCTAAGTGTGCTGGTGAATGCACTAGCAGCCTATTTACCTAAGCTAACCTAACCTCCAAGTGGAAGAGCCTTTGGGTCGAATTGAGCAATGAGCCTTGGCCCATCGTAAGAGGGCTCTTTTACACAATCTTGAGCCCAAGGAAACTTGTAAGAGTTATTCTGCCGTTGACGTTTGTGCGGCTGCTTTTCGTCATCTACTGTTCAAAATAACGCTAACCAGTGTCCTACTGGGATATACCTACTTTTGACTTTCTCTAAGTCTTGAAGCTGGTCTTTACCTAAGCCCCAATGAGTTGACTTCCCTATCTTCTCAAGATAATTTAATTTCATGTCACCGAAGTATCCCTCTTCATTCTCTCAGCAGTCTCAGCAGACTTGCTTGACAACTTGAGATGGTTCCAACTCAGAGTATCTGATCATGTCATTGTAACTCAATCAAAGTATTAAATTCCCCATTCGGTATTTATTGTGACACCAAACCAGACAAATATCTTATTTATGGATACTTAAGATGTAGAATTAAGGGAGCGTGTGATACGATTTTTTTTAATTTATTATTCTGCTCCAGCATTGCGTTCAAAAGAACAAACATCCGCTAAATACGTTTCAATTCACAAGCATATCAACTTAAATCATCACATTCACAACTGCACATCTGCCAAAAGTTAACAACAAAAAAAAAAAACAAAAACCCACAAAAACAGCCTAAAACTGAAAAACCGAACTGAAAAATGTTCAAAAAATATAAAAAATTATAATTTTTATTGATTAAATTAGTCAGACTACATTTTCACACTTCGAGCACCGTCATAACTCATAAAATGCAAATTTCTAAGACAAGTTTTGTTGAAAGGAGGAAGATTAACACAAAAAAAAACAGAAAAAAAACGAATTCAAAACTGACAACGAACGCGAACGAACGAAACAAAACTGAAATTCCAAGAAGATAACACATCAAAGATACTCTCAGATATTTTATTAATTTTTATCTGTTTGTTCATAATTCGTTCGGTGTGTCGTTCTTTTCCATTTTTTTTTTTTCATAAATTTCTTCCCTCTTCGTGTTCTTTGTTGGCCACAGTTACACTTGGTGTAGATACTCTTTTTTCCTTTTTTTTATGGATCATTCTTTTGGGGTGAACATGCTTGGCTGGTTATGTGCAGTAACACTCCACATTTCGTAAAAAAAAAAAACACAAAAATTCAAAATAAAAATGAAAATAAATAATTTTTATGGTTCGTTATCGTTGTAAAAGGTGCGTTTAGATTTAATTAAGATGTTTTTATTCAATAAACGGAGATACACTCGAATGAGGGATGATTGTGTGTGTACATGAACTTTGGCGGGTTATCAACGTTATAGATACAAAGATGAGCGGTGGGTAGCTAATTACGTATGCTAATGATGACACATTGCACATCGCATGCATGCTGGCTGGTGTATCGTATCTATGGTGTGAATAAGTAACGCTATTAACAGATCTTTCTCTCTCTCCCTGAGCATGGTTTAGTGGTTAGGAAACTCCACTCCACACACACGAACACAGAGATACCCACACGACCATCGTCGTCGCGTACCCACTCGACTCGCGACTCGCGACTCGCGAGTCATTCTAGTTCTTTTCTTCATTCGCATGTTGGCAGCTTATAAACTTCAGCTGATATACCTGTGATAAGCTCCTGTGTGTGGCACGGCCATATTCAACGCAGTGGGTATGGGGGGTAACCGAACCAGTTAAGAAGGAAGTCGTCGATGCCGGTGGAGTTGTCGCTGGTATCGTGGTGGTGTCATGGTATGACGGTGTGTGGTGGTTGTACATTGTGCGACGCGAAGGACGAACGCGCGATGAAACTTAATTTACATGAATTTCGACGATTTATGTTTTTATTATTCGACCATCAAAAAAAGAAACAGGAGAAGAAGAGAATGTACACACACATGGCATGTGCATGGGTACAACCACCGCACAAGAATGACATTAATACCTTATTTCGGGGTGCAGGAGGGTGGGTGAGATAGTGGAATGTGCGTGCATTGTTCCCGTTCTTAATTTATTACGTGGAAATTTTTAGCCTAAATTATGCATAGAGAGCTATTTAATCTTTTATTGTGTGCGTAGCATTAACTAAAAATATTATTTTTGTTTTCTTCTCTTTCCAGACGAATGTTCCCCACAGTACGCATCAGCTTTTCGGGACCTCTGCGACAAGTACAACCCGCCGACCGGTATGCAGTTCTATTGGATATTGTTTCGGTTGATTCACGACGATATCGCTATGCATACCATCGATCATCATGGTTGGTTGCTGGCAAAGCTGATCCACCACCACCGGCTAGATTGTATGCCCATCCGGATAGTCCAATTAGCTGTGAGGCATTGCGCAAGCAAGTTGTTTCGTTTGAAAAAGTGAAACTCACCAACAATGAGATGGATAAAAATGGACAGGTGAGTTTGAAATTGAAATTTTGAAGAATCATAAGAAGTGGAAGAGGAAAATGAAATGATGTTCGTTTCTGGGAAATGGAAAGTGGAATGGGGAGAAGTAGGTTGCGTTGGAGAAACAAACAAAGAGTTTTATGGACTGAGGAGTTTTAGGGCTGAGGATTTGGTCCTATGATTGAGTTTCATGAACATCCACAGGGCTGGGGATTTTGTCCTATGATTGACATATTTAAAGATTCATCCTTAAACCTGCCTTAGGGTTACTTGGGGAAGGCTAGAAAGACCCCGTTCGGGATTCATCTTAACAAGAAGTCCGGAGGTTCATTAAGATTCATGAATTGCGTTTGGCCTTGGATTTTTCTCTTGCTTTCATTGCTTTTAGTGGATCCTTGGAACGTTTACCACGATTTTGATCAAGTAATGCGATGAAGCCGTGCCCTAAATTCCCTCGGAAGTCTAGAGGTTCAAACAATGTCATGGCCATCCTCAGGGTTGTGATCTTATGCCCCTAATAGAAACCTTTGCTTTCAGTAATCACCACGAATGATTGCAAGGTATTTTTATAAGATGCCACAAATGTAGTGACTAGGGTTTCCTCTAAACAGAAAGTACAAGAGGTCTACCAGCTTCATTAAGGGTTGGGTCTTGAGTCTTCTTCAGAATGAATCTCCATGAATCCATCCCAAGGCTTTAGTGGTATTCCATTTCAAAAAGAAGCCCAAATTGCCTAGATTATTGAAGGCACTCCCTAAGCGCGCACATTCCTTAACTATGTCTTTAAGTTCCCTCAGTCTGTTGCTTCAGTTAAGCCCCTTCAAAAGTTCCTCAATCAAATCTGTCATCTTTCACATTCCACATGCAGACATCGCCCTAAGCACCAAGCATGTGCATGATGTCTGTTGAACTTGTACTCTTGAAAAATGTATATGCTTCTGGTCCGAGTCTCACACAGCCAACTCCATATTTGCCGCCACCCATTCAGACATTTTTATTTTGTTCTCCCGTCTCTCACTCCTCCCACACATTTCAACCCCTAAATGTGTCTACTCGGTGGAATTCAAAGCGCATGACTGCATAAAATAGCATTACCCTTGCAATGGCAACGCTTTTACACTTTTTGGAGTAACAAACTACGCAGCCATGAATTCCTGAAGTTTTGCTCTTTAACCTCGCTTCACCCCCGTCACTCAGTCCCTTTCAACAGCGTTTGCAGCGTTTTTTTCGGGGGGAGATTTTATGAGAACGCCAAGCCAATGGCACCTTTTAACCTCTCACTCCCTGGTGTCAAGGCAATAAAAGAAGCGAGCGAAAAAAACACAGAATTCCGGCAAAACATTTTATTTTATATTCCATCTCGCCGACGGAGGGGGGCTTGGATGAGCGGTGGTTTTTGGGGTTTATGGGCGACACGAAATCATTTAATGTACATAGAGAGAGAGAGATACATCTGATATGAGCTACTAATTATTTATTTATTCATATATTTCTTTTTGTTTAATTTATTTTGCAGATCGTTCTCAACTCGATGCATCGCTATCAGCCGAGAATACATTTGGTGCGTTTGAGCCATGGCCAGAGCATACCCACATCACCGAAGGAACTGCAGGAGTTGGATCATAAAACATTCGTATTCCCAGAAACTGTGTTCACCGCTGTGACAGCGTATCAAAATCAATTGATCACCAAACTGAAAATCGATTCAAATCCCTTTGCGAAAGGATTCAGGGACTCGTCGCGATTGACGGACTTTGATAGGTGAGTCTAGAAATTCATATGTCCTTTTGGTTCTTCTCCTCTTCCCCTGAAACTTACGCAAAAGAAACGAAAAAAAAACTGCGGTCATAAAGTCGAGCACAAAATAACCGCACGCCAAGTGTAAAGGTTAAAACAGAAGACAGACACAATAAAGTGTGAAAAAAAGGGGAACACAGCCAGGAGAACAAGACACAAGGAAAAGAGACAAAAAATGTTTATACGATACCCCTTTTCGGGATATGCGCCCAAATTACAGGCCGGCGCGTTTAGCTTTGATGATGGGAAACACGAAAAGTCGGATCATTATATTATCATCTTTGGGCTGGGGCCGGCCGGGTTCCTGTTGTGTGTATCGTGTCGCTTCTGCTGCTCTCGGTGTAGTTAAGCGCGGTGTTAAGCACTGCGAACTGCAAAGTCAGGTTGCTGAAATGCTTTGCATTTAAATATCTCCGTCGACTGCTACCACTGCTGCCATATCACCAGCCAGAGACTTTCGTTTTCGGGGGTTCTGTTTTTGAAATGTATATCGACTTGTAAATTAGTTCGTTTACAGTTCGTTTCATTTTTTATTGGGCACAACAACGCGAGCCGATTATTTTTTTTTTTTTTTGCAAAACCGCAAAGTGGAATGAATTCCTTTTTGTGTGTGCGTTTCTCTCAACTTGTTTTCTGGGATACAGGATCGGAGGAAATATTTATGAGCAATGAAAACGATATCCACAAGGTGGTAGATAGTAGCTGATTATCACGAGATACATATATTTCAAGGACCCTGTTGCCAATGGACTGTAAATGAGTTGTCGATTCTCGGTCATTTAAATCACAACCAGTGGCTTTGTGCTTGTGGCACATACTTGAACTCAAGATGTCCTTAATTCCCTTCTCCGATAGCTGAAAGTTCACCTTTCATTCCCCCGTCGACGTCGATTGATGCCACCAAAATGCACCTTATTCATATATTTATGCAAGCAAATAATTTTCATAAAATTCATGTTCGTATTTACATTTTATTTCTCCCTGTTACACATGTTTGATGGATGTTTCATCACCACTCGTCCAATCCATTCCTCACTTTTGCGCAAGAAGACTTTGCTTTGAGGATAATTTGGGTGAATCAATCATGTCGTACTTGTCTGGTAACTATAGGTGCGTTAAGACAGTTTCCAGACCTCACATATGTACCTCCACCACCCAAAAGCCCCCTCACACCATTCACCATCAATCCAAAGTTACCCATCAACTAACCACATTTTCCATCTTTTTTTTTTTGTGTCATTACAGAGATCCAATGGATGCCCTTCTATTGGAACAACATCTTCGAGCACCGTTACGACTGTTCCCCGATCCCATAATGCAACAGTTCACCCAACAAGATGCAGATGCCGCCTCCATGGCTATACTGGAGAAGGCTCGTCAGCATCTTCAAATGTGGGGTAGGTCTCCATACACAGAATTACTCCTGCCGCAAATGTATCAGCGTCCAACTTTAGGCGCTCTCAATTTGGGCCTGTGGCAACAACAATGGCCTCAGTTACAAGCCGGTTTCCTAGCCAGTGCTAATGCGGCCAACTCAGCACGTACCCCACCACCACCACCACCAGCATCGACACCATCCAGTTCGGGCTCACCATCGCCCGATATGCGAGCGAAGCATTTTCAACGGTTTAGCCCCTATCAAATACCACAGCATCCACCGACTCCAAGGAGTCCGCCCAACTAATGTGGAACTCGTATCTCCACCTCACGGATCATCATTGTGTGCGTGTGCGAGTGCGTATGTGTGCGTGTAATGAGAACATGCAGCGTGAGTGCAACCAAATGTCGTGTCAATGTCGCTTTTGTAAATATCATTTATTATCCAAATCCCAAAAAAAAAAAAAAAAACTACCCCACCCCCCAACCCCATCAGCACATACATTCATAAATGTATCCCATTTGCTGAAAACATGTTTCATGAACGAATTTCTTTTGTTTTATGGTTTAACCGCGATTTTGTTTATATATCTCTCTAGAATACATTTATTTATTATTTATTGCTTTAGTGTAAAAAGAAAATTGAAAGAAAATGTGTGTGAGGCTTCTGTTTTAATCAGCATCACGTTGCCTCTGATATTCCTACACAAACAGAAAAATAAAAAAGAAAAAACACAAAAATCATCGTCCTGTGTATCGAAAATCAAAAAAAAAATCAGTATTATCACATAAAAAAAACAAGAAATACAATTAAAATGATTTGTAAATAGAAATACAATAACTAATGTAAATAACGGTAATTTGTAAATTACTCAAAAAAAAGCTCCTAACCCCCATCTTCTATTTGTTTAGTTTGAGAAGAAAGATGAAACTAACATAAAATCATTGTTGAATGTTTTTGTTTATTTATAATTTAAAACAATACATGTTCCGTTCCTAAATTTTACAATTGTTACCTTTTGTTTTTTAACTGTACAGTTTTAGTTAAATTTTTCCTACGCATGTTTAGGTGATAAAAAGCAAAATCAAAATCAAATTGTGAACAAATTTATGTTTTTCATGAGTTTTTCTTTTTGTTTGTTTCTCTTAAATTCATCTCAGTGTTTGTATTATTGAATCTAAGGTATTAGTAGAGGTAAATTGAGGAGGGAGTGTATCGCAAAAAATACTATAGAGTTTATGTTGCAAAGAAAAGAAAAAAATTGAAAATTAAACAAAAAATATAAGTGTAGTAAAAATAACCAATTAAATGTATTTTTTTTGTGTGAATAAAAACAATAATATTAAATTGAAGGATGAGTGATATTATGAAAAAAAAAAATATAAATAAATATATATATATATTAAATTAACTACAACAACAAAAATGAATTAGTAAGATAATGTTAGAGAATAAAGCGATATTATAAAAGGTAAATATTATACATAAAATAAAACATATTTAATGAAAAAAATATATATATATGTGTACAGAAGTCTTTAACTTTGTTCTTAAACTAGGTGAGGTTTTAAGGAAATTTAACCTTTCTTTGAAACGCATTATTGTATCCATGATTTGACGAAGCTTATTGGTTCATTTTCATCGTTTCAAGTGTTCGACAACTGGGCTTGAAATATTCGCGCGAATAAGTGCTATTGGTATTACGAGTACCCTCAAATTGCCACAGTAAAGGCGCATGCATATGGCGACCCATTGGAGGTCTGAATTTGAGCTAAAGTTAGCGTCCGATGGTTCCAGTCATCCATAGGACTTGTTACTTATTTCTGGCGTTCGCTCTTTCTCTTCTTGTACAGGGAGACTCTGAAGTATTGTTGACACGCGATGATCCTTAGGGAAGGCAGTTAAGAACCAGATTGAAGAAGTGAAATGCAAGGCTTACCCTTTGCTGCCATAAATGTCCTTACGAAAAGTACAGTCATCTGCAGCTTGATTTTTCAGGGTTTCAAGGGCCAATTTTGCATCTTGGAGGTCTCTCTGCTAAAGGGCTCTAAATAATCAAGAGACTGGAAATTATATGGAACATTAAGCAAGGATGTAAAACAGAAAGCAGAACTAAAAAGCATGTTTTAGATGCTAAGCCGCTCAAAGCTGGTCTTGTACTCTACACTCACTGTACGGTACAGCGCTTAATCTGAATCTTCTTATTTTTCTTTATTCGGCTCTACAGTCCAGGGTGGGCCTTCGTCTTAACCAACAAGCCTCTCCAACTATCACGATCCTTGGCTAGGTGCCTCCTGTCACATTCCAAGGTGGTTGAGGGTGGATGCGCAAGTAAAGCGTGGGCGTTCTTTGTTTCGTTGTCAAACATGTTTGATGTGGAAGACTCTTCGGGCTGGAGCTGAGTTAGGCTCCGTAGGCGCCTGGCTAGGCTCGTGCTGCTGTACAGCCCCACTGTCATTTCGTCGTAAAATCTTCTCCTTCAAAAGTCCTCAACGCTAGCACTACCAAAGATCTCACGGGTTATGTCGGAGTTGGAGACCACCAGCAGAGGAAACGACATACACTCATTCGTCCAAGGAGACGAGTCACCAGTAAGAGATACCACACACTCATTCCCCAATAGAGATAAGTCAGCAGCTATGATCAATACTAGGAAGAAGACAACCCAGACGATCATGCTACTGTCGCCGAAACAATAACAATTCAGTTAGGAACACAATGAGTATCGAGGCGAGAAAAGTAGAATTCAGATTTTAGTCTTAAGACACTCATTCAATAAAGTTCGTTCGTTTTTAAAAACTCGATCCGCTTCAATCCTCATTTAACTCACGCAGTACTTTTCTCTCAAAGAGACTAATGACTGCTTCATCTGTTTTTGAAAATTTCCAGCGCAAAATTGGGGTCTAATCAATGATACTAACTTAAGTCGGAAACCGCACATCCGAAAGCGTATCAGAATAGCCTTGCGGGTTTTTTTTCGCTTTATGAATTCAATATGTTTCAAATGGGGACTACAACCTCGTATGCTTCACACGTCATTCGTTTCAGTAGTCAGGCGTATACTACTCTATGTAGTTACGACATCAACTGAAAACTACTCAATCGAATGCAATGGACAACCTCCCCCGCAGCTTTACACGGAATACAAGGAATATTCCTTAATCTTACGACGTAGGCTCAGCTGCAGACAGATAGCGGACATTGAGTAGGACTCCGTTCTGGAGACTATCATCCTCGATAAGAGCACCCATCTTTTGCTACCACAGCTTGTCTTCGGGACGAACTACACAACCAGCCTCCCCTTCAAATCGTAATGGAATTCTAACCACTTGATTAACTCTTTGAATATTCGCGGATGGATCAGAGATTGATGAAGGCTTGGGCACGGTGAGTTACTACTCTAATGATGTAAGTATCCAATTTTCATTTCGATTGCTGAACAAAGCTGGAAGAAAAGGTACTAGTTTTGTGAACTTTCCGGGTGGAGATGCGCCATCCATGTCTGTCGCTACTGCAAATCATCTCTTGAAGGTAGAAGTCGTTTATCATATTAATCGTAAGTAGATAGTCTGATGGCAAAGGCAATATCACGGACTGACTACAAGGACTTGCTCTCAAAACCATGTTGGTTGTTTTTACCTCAGTATTTGTTACTACACAATGCAAGCTGCCGAGATGAGATTTGTTCGTGTTGTTGTTGGGGTTACTCGCCGTGATAGTGTGAGGAGAACGCAAGGAACTCTGTTGAATAGATGCGTCTTTGAAAAGAAAGTATGTTACTTCGATGGTTTTGTCGCGTCATGTGAATGTTCTCATAATCAACACTTCCAAGGAGTGATTTAAATGCGAATTCAAGTGATAGGTGGTCACTTGGCAAACGCAGGACGACGTGGTTGGACCACATCTCAACTCGCTTGGTTGACCAAGTGCATAAGTACTGATGTGCTAGAGTCAATAGCGGAGGATAAAGTGGTCTGTAGATCTGTGTGACCTTTGCCACCGCGTCACTTTAAGCGGGCCAGAAGACGATGACGTTGATAATTCGGTTTGGTAAAATGGCATGCGTCAAAGGCATATTTTCCCTGTCACAGGACAGTTTGTTTAATAATAATCATTGCAGGACATTTCCATATCATCTTGCAAGTTTTATACAATTTCTGCATTTAATCATTTATTTTTTCGGGTCTAGTCTCTGTAAATACCTTTAAAAATAAAAATAAAGCGAAATATGAAACCCACAAAAGCTTAGTTATCAAAACACTAAAAAACATGGCGTTTCCATTCTATCTGCACTACTAACATGTACTATTTACCCATCTAGCAACTGATTCAAAATCTTCAAGAAATCAAGTATCAAAGAGATATCTGATTGCGCAGCTGACTGTCCCTTTGTCCACCAACGAATTTGACGGATAAGCACAGTGGAGGGTTATTCACGAATTTGTTGACAGATAAGCTGATTCTCACGAGCCACTGAACAGTGCTTCGTTATTAACTATCAAAAAAATCATGAATAAGTATCCGTTGTGATTAATGATTATCCGTCCAAAAAGACTTGTCTGACATCAGTACAACATGTGAATATTATTCTCAGTGAAAATGTTAGAAAAATCGCTTTCAAAATATTTGAGGGGTAAGAGAGGTGGTCGCCGTGGAGTAGTGGGTAAGTGCGTCGACTCATACGCAGAGGGTGTCAGGTTCGATACCCGAATTTACCACCTATCATAATTCACGGCTCCACCTCTTTCGAGTCACTGACAATGCTCAAAGAGTATTTCCTGTCTAGAAAAAGCTTCTCAACTTGGCTGTTCGGAGTCGGCATTAAACTGTAGGTCCCTGCCACGCGTGAGAGAATAATAGCACGCACAACACGAGTGGTTGCTGAGAAGCAAGGCCCTGGCCCTCTATGGGCTGTAGCGCCACCCATATTATTATTATTATGAGAGGTGAACATTTTTATCTATGATATTTGATTTCCCATGCAATATGTTGGCTGTTAATAACTTCATAACTCCATTGGTCTCGCTGATTCAAATCCGGCTCGAAGGACCAAATTTCGATTTTTTAAAGCTTAATCACTGGCGGAGGGATTGCAATAGAACAATCCAAATAAAAAAGAAGTGTAACATTTATTCTATTGTTGTCCACACTTCCTTAAATCTTTATTTATTCATCCTTTTATACATACAGGGTGTACTATCTAGGGTGTTTTTTTTTTTTTAAATTATTGGTCAATTTGACACTGACCGCTGTTTCCCGCTCGAAATCTTTACAGGCACTCAGTATCATACTTCCGCTTTTTTGAAAATAAGTTTTAGCCGAAATGAAGCACCCACTGTGACGGCTGTACGCAAGTTTGTGCAAAAAGTTCTGGAGACTGGTATGCTAGTAGACAACACTCATGGTCCCAATCGGCGCACGGATGAGCATGGCTACTGTGATCTAGAGCAACATTGTACCATTTTCTACGAAAATGAGGCTAGGTATATTTTCAACAGTTGGCGTTACAGAGCCTTGTTAGCCTATACCTTTCTTTCACTGAAACTGAAGATTTGGTCTATATCCGGTTCTTACAGGCGACATGACATTGAGCCCATGTCAAAACCGATTTTTTGTGCACCAAATTCTCAAAACGTGTTATCAGCCCTCTTTTCGATTTCAAGTGGACGCCTCGGAGTAGCGATTTGACCCCTTTGGTTGTTTATTTTTACGTGAATCCGTGAAACCGATGTTATGCCAATAATCCGAAAACAAACACGCACTTAGGGCTATTATCATCGAAGCTCTTGAAAAATTCGGGTGACTACTGCGAAGCCAGCCAAGACTTGAATGTGATGATGAATGTGTGATGATTAATGGGAATAGTTATAGTTAATGCTAACACAGCGTTTTTTTTGTTTTGACGCGGGTAGCGGATAGAGTCAAATTGGACCAGTACGAAACTGGCTTTTTTTGGGCCCAGTGCACATTGACGCCTTCGTGTATGTGTAGCTGCAGTCGGTCCTGGCCATTTTAAGGCTTTGCAGGGTCTATACCTGATGTACATGATGTACGTTGGTGTAGGAATAAAGTTGTTGACGCTTGTTGCTTTTATGAATTTGCAAGACAGTCAAAAGTGCTTATAACGACATCGATTAAAACAACATATCGGTTATAATCGCCAAATTCGTACTCCATTATAATCCTATTGCATTATATATTGGCGCTTATAACGACATAACTAAAAATGACATATGGCTTACAACAACCGATTTTTCCATGTTTTTGAAATAAAGCATCTGACGGCGAATTTTTTTCTTCTGAAACGGTAACCGGTTTGTCCACAGATGCGATGCATTCATGATTTCACTTGACGCCTTCATAGCAAGTATGTGGCTTTGAGATACTGTAAGATATCCAGATTCTTTTACTTGCTAAGTCTGCAGGGCAGCTGAAGTAATAGTTGTCCAGTAATCTTCTTCTGGTTTTTGCAAGTGCTGGGCATGTTCCTACATAGAGTAGGTCTATCTCCAGGAGTTCATTAGTCTTCCTTTCACAGTCTTCCAGGGCACATCGCATATGACGTTCTACACGTGACCATCTTCGATTTGTATCTGGTATGGCTTTTGTTTTTTGTAGCTTTATTATCGCCTCCAATGGAGTGTCTCCTACATATATTGCTGCCAATGGCAGACCCGCCCCTCCCTTGCTAGTTTGTCGACTCTTTAATTGCCTGGAATACCTTTGTGCCCGGGGATCCAGCATAGGGTGAGGTTGCATCTGTCCGTCATCTCCGTTAGACATAGGCGTGCCTTGTGTTTATTATGAATTTGGAGTTTGTTCAACGTATTGCAAATTTTTCTGTGTGACTAGTGGTATTGGAAGTTGATTTTATACGATGCGTAAATTGCTTAGGAAATGAGTTAGCAAAGAAAAAAATTTAATTTAATTAAAATTTAAAAATTTACGATTAAAGAGAGAGAAAGCGTATATCATTTTTAGATTGGATGCTGAAGGATAAAATAAACTTGCTTTACTTATGACCTGTATGCCCTTTTGTGTCCTAGGGCATCTACAATGCCTATGCGCCATCGGGAGCGGTTTCTGGAAGTGATAGACGATAACATACGATAAATACCTTGCCAATGAGTATTCCCTTTCACATTCCACTATATCCACATATTTGAGGAAAATATCGAAAATACAATTAGAGGAAGTAAAATTGACCGTACGAATGATGTTGAAAAAAATCTGCTAAAATTGTGTTAGACAAAAAAAAATTCCGGAATAATATTAATGGGTGGCGGGACAGTCCGAGACGAACCTGGGCTGGACTCGTGTTGTGCGTGCTATTTGTTCTTTCGCGAGTGGAAGGGACCTACTATTCGGACTTTGCGACTTTTTCTAAACAGGAATACTCTTTGATCATTGTCAGTGACTCGAAAGAGATGGAAGCCGCGAATTATGAAAATTAGTAAATTGGGGATTCGAACCTGGCACCTTCTGCGTAGGAATCGACAAGCAAATCGAATAACCCACTACGCCACGGTGACTCACAAAATACCTATCAGATAATTTACATGCCTGATATCGGTTATAACGACCAACTTTGTCAGTCCCTGGCAGTTCGGTATAACCACTAAAGCTCTCAAATATAAGATTTCAAATTAAAGGGAATTCTTATTTCCATATCTTAAAAACGGATTTGGAATTTGGCTATTTGGACTTCCAGAAAAAGTGATTTTTTTCCTGAACTCCTTGACTGTATACCACTGTTAATGGACTTCGATTCGATTCCACACCAGTCATCGATTTCACTCTCTATAGCGCCACGGCTTCGATTCAATTTGAAGCTCTCATATCGCCGTGCACAGGCACATTCAGTGTGCGTCAAGCAGCATCTGAACCAGTTTTGGTGGTTTTCATTTCCGAAATATCCATCATCATGTCTCCGCACTTCAGCTTCATTAATTAACCACCCCACTCCCCGGATACGCAGCCACCACCAATTGAGAAGACAACAACATCAATCGTGCGTCTAACGTCCTTTCTCATGAAGCTTACGAAAATGTTTTCTCCACTCTTTCGACTCCGTTAGTTTACTTCTTATTTATTTTCCAAAATGTTTGATTTATAATTACCTCTGCTGAGTAGACAGTTTTCAGTGGGATGAGTGATTGAACGAGCAATCACCCAAGCGGCCGAGCTCGCCAACTGTTGGGCTCTTGAGCGCCCATGCAAGAGACGAGGCTAATAGATTGCGACAGGCCCGCACATATCTCGGGCAGGCCCCAACCGACTGCGGCCCCCAAAAATAATATTAATTATAATTATAATAATCGCGTTAAGATGGATGAAAAATTTGTTCGGTAGTCCAAGTGACAGTAGGTAGTCAGTGGTCGTCAGTCAGTCCCTTGGTTTACTCTTCGTTTTCCGGATCTCTCGTTGAAAATTTATAGACGACGCACATGGGCGCGGGAACGGGCACGGGCCTGGACATGGGGACACACATCGAGGGCAGGCATCATCGAAGGCTTAATTATTGAAAATAAAAGATGAGCCTGTGGTTTTGATTGATTGGGTGGAGTTTCGGGGTCCAGCGAGTGAGTTGGCGCTGATTGCTGATTGCACAGGGATGGGACTGTGATTTGGTGGAACTCTATCTGTGGATCAACGCGATCGATGATTATTTAGAACGTTGTGGCCGAGGATGTGTGTTTTTTTTTTTCGTTCTCTCTGTTCAGCGCTCGAATGACTTCTTTTGTCAGATGACAGGGGAACTAAATGGAAATTAATGGATCAGGATGATGAAAGATTCTGTTTTTCTCTTTCTGAGGAGGCAACTCTTGTTGTGGCGAGCAATGTTGCACTGTCAACGCAGTGTAATGATGGTTTTGAGTTAACAAAACTTTATTTCTGAGAATTGTTTGGCTGGGGCCTGTGATGACATTGGGAATCGATTGATCATTATGATCTATTAATGGTGTCAAGTGGGGAACGAAATTCGTTGGAAGAATGTGGCTATCTTGTTGCTGTTGAATTATGATGTGGTTCTAAGAATGCCGCAAGAAGAACGGTTCTGAGATCTATGGGAATATATCTTTATCATATCGAGCTGTCAGGTTCTTCATCTGTGACATAGAAAGAAACGTTATAATATGGGTGGCTGTGAGCTAGTGAGAATATCTTTTAAGACTTGAACTAGTCGTAGAAAAATGTACATATTGGCAGAATCAGTGCAAAAACTGTTAAATACTGCGGACATAGTTTTTGAAGCACACATCATTTAGTTCACTAGTATTCTGTAATAGAGTTGCTGAAAAAGTTCGTTCAAAGATGATGGTACATTCAAAATGGTACCTAGTTTCGGTTTAGATAAAAACGAAAAATAACTACACTCGAAGCTATAGTACGACAGTAGAATCTCAATAGTGTGAACTAATTAAAAAATGGGGAGTTCACATTTTAAAGACAGAGATTCACATTCTTCTTCTTCTTCTTGTGGTGGCGCTACAGTCCAGCAAGCCTCTCCAGCCGGCACGATATTTAGCCAGCTGTCATCAACTGCGCACACCAAGTCGATTGTGGTCCTTCTCCACCTGGGTGTGCCATCGGTTCCTTGGGCGATGTCCCACTGGTTCGGAGTCGAAGACTCTTCGGGCTGGGGCAGTGTTGTCCATGCGCTCTACATGGCCCAGCCATCTTAGGCATTGAATCCGTAGACGCCTGGCTAGGCTCACGTCGCTGTACAGCCCGTACAGTTCGTGGTTGAAACTTTTCTCCAATAGCCATCAACGCAGACAGCACCAAAGATTGAACGCAGAACTTTTCTCTCGAAAAGACCAAGTGAAACACTTCATCCGCTTTTGAGATTGCGTATCCCTCCGCACCATAGAGCGGGACAGGGATGATCAAGGTGTTATATAATGTTAGCTTTGTCCTTCGAGAGAGTGCTCTTCTACTCAATTGTCACTTCAGCGGAGAGAAGCAGTGATTGGAAAGAGTAATTCTGCGTTTAATCTCGGTACTGTTGTTGTTCCAACAGTTTACTTGCGAACCGAAGTAGACTAAGTCCTTCACTACCTCGAATTTATAGCTGCCTATGGTGACGTTTTGGCCAAGTCGTCGATTTTGTGCGTCCTTTCTTGATTACAGCATTTACTTCGTTTTGCCCTCTACCTCGAGGTTTTGGACAAGTCGTCGATGTTGTGTGTCCTTTCTCGATGACAGCTTATATGTACTTCGTTTTGCCCTCATTCACCGCTAGACCCATTTTAGCAGCTTCCGCCTCAATGCCAGCAATCGCCTCATTGACAGCTCGCTGTGTTCTGCCAATCACGTCCATGCCATCCGCGTATGCTAGCAATTGTACGAACTTTCCAAAGATATTGCCTCTTCTGTTAGCGTGTGAATTCTGCACGATATTCTCAAGAATAATGTTAAAAAAGTCACATGACAGCGCGTCACCCTGTCTAAGACCTTTTTTGACATTGAAGGGCTCGACGAGTTCGTTACCGACCTTGATGGAGCAGCGAGAATTCTCCATCGTCATCCTGCACAACCTGACGATTTTGGCAGGATGTCAAAACTAGACATGGCGTTGTATAGCTCGTCCCTATGCACGCTGTCATATGCGGCCTTGAAATCGACGAATAGGTGGTGGGTGTCGATCTGCATTTCTTGGTTTTTTTCCAGGATCTGCCGTAATGTGAAGATTTGGTCAATGGTGGATCTCCCCGATCTGAAACCGCACTGATAAGGACTAATCAGTTTGTTAAGGAATATTTTCAGGCGCTCCCACAAAACGGCAGACAGTGTGTACCTTACCAGCTTATCTCCAGCTGCCTTGAACAGTTCCGCAGACAGTGTGAACAACACACAAGTTTTCCCCGGAAGAGGCTTCTAATATAGAGCAGTATCATCAGCATTATAAATTCGTTCTGGGACATGACAATTTTCCCTTGCTCCCGAATTTTTTTCCGAAAGGTCTTTACAGCTTCATGGCTTGCAGACAATTTCTTGCCGGTATATTTCCAATAATGCCACTCCATCATCTTCTCGAAACTTTGAAAGTCACCCGTCTCTACCATTTTAATTAAATTGTAAGATTCATTGAACTGACTGTTTTGATTTGTTGATTTCTTAGTAAGTTAGTCGAATTGGCACTTTTTTCCGCTGGTTCTTAAAGAAAAATGAGGGCAGTTTGAATTTGCGACATCTCTGAAGTTCTTAAAGTTTTTTTATTTAATCGAATTTTATTAGTGATTTCATGATGTGCTTAGATACTAGACAAAAATGCTTAAAACTTTTTAATGATCCTAAATGTAATCAATTGGACCTAGCGGGCACTCTAAGCTAAACTAGGTTCTTAAGATCATTCACTTTCCTATTCCAGACTCCGCTTTTTGATAAACTCAAACAGGTACCTTGATCTCCCACTTAATGGATAACCTCTAAAGTGGACGGTTCCCCTAAGCGGACTAGAGGCACTGTAATGGTAGATATGATTTTTGTTGTTTTGTTTTCCTTTTAAGCGGACACTTTCTTGTCTGTGGAAAAAACTCCGTTCTTTTCTACTCTTCTTTTTTGTTTGTATTTATTGTGGATGATGTAACCCCATAATTCTGTGATCTGGATTCTGTGATGTAGCCAGTCTCCAATTTTCTCAAAATCTTAGCTTTTTTCTTGATTGTAAGGAATCTGTGTGGCTCTACACGAGGTCTAAATAAGTAAAGTAACAAAATGAAGTCTTAGCACCAGAAAAAAATAACTTAAGTTAACTCGTGTTTGAGTATAACGTGTAAGTTAACAAATGACACGTTGCCAAACTTCTCACATCGGCAAAGGTCATACCAGCACCATATTCGCCGGACGATATAAGACACCTCGTATGGGCATCCACTTGTTTACATACTACAGTCGCTGTCTGCCCTCGAATCAGCAGTTCATTTGAAACCCAGCATTCCTTTCCTATCCCATGTCCATTCCTTTGTTCCCATATGCACTCATAGGCAATAAGCTATTTAGAAATCATTTGTTAGTCTCTAAAGTTATCTGAAAAAAGAAAGAGGTACGATCGTCTTAAAAAATATTTTTTTTTTTAAATTTCTTACTGAAAAGAAATTAATTTGTATGCACCTCAAAATTTGCCTTCTACGAAGTCTTCCTACAGAAAGAAAACCATCTATTCCGGAAGTACATAAATATGTAAATAATTATAATAATAATAATAATAATATGGGTGGCGCTACAGTCCGAGGCGGACCTGGGCCTAGCTTCTCAGCAACCACTCGTGTTGTGCGTGCTATTGTTCTTGCACGAGTGGAAGCCACCTACAGTTTAATGCCGACTCCGAACGGCGAATTTGAGAAGCTTTTTCTAGACAGGAGTACTCCCTGAGCAATGTCAGTGACTCGAAAGAGGTGGAGCCGTGAAATATAAAAGGTGGTGAATTCGGGTATCGAACCTGGCACCCTCTGCGTAGGAGTCGACGCACTTACCCACTACGCCACGCCATATGTAAATGAGCTCTATTAATTGTATTATTGGTCATACATTTTTACAGTGAAACATATAAGTTAGTATTGTTTTTGTTGCGGATCGAGTTGATTACATTCACAAGAAACACATAAAACAGAAAAATGTTCAATTTTCCATACATTTGGGAATGGTCTGCTTCAGTTGCTTGGACCTTGAAGAGGACAATGATGCCCACCCTGAGATGGGTGACAAATTCAGCAGGTTTGTAACTTTTTCTTGCATTTTTGATCTCCCACTACAAATGATCGATGGACAGTGGTGATTGATTTTTGGTATTATTCTGTCGTGTTTTGCCTTTAATTGTGTGCAAATGCAATTTTGTGAGCAGGGTGTGGGTATTTTGGAAAAGTCCGAAAATAATTAAATCACAAATTCTTTAGTAAACTCCACATCTACTACAGCGGCAGCTTACGTGTTGGCGAATGGCGAAAAAGAGACAGATTCCTTGATCCCGTCAAACACGAAACCTCGGGTTTCAAGCTGTTAGCGGACAAGACTAGAATTCTGTGGCGGGACACTTTTTCCTGGGAGTCTCCTTGTTTTTGGATATTTAGTTTTATGTGTAAAATTCCATGCCGGGGCAATTTGTAACATTTTTTCCGGTGTAAGTTGTAACAATATAATGTTGGTGTATTTTCCATGAACATGAGTACTGTTTACTGACTTGATAGGGGCTGTAATCAGCTTCTCCCGGTGAATTATGGCCTTATCCAAAGGCAGAACAAAAAGAGAAGAACATTACTAGGAAACTAGGAAAGTCAGCTATATTAAATAAATAAAACAGAAATGCAAACCGTGAGAAAAATGGTTTTGATGAGCTATCTTTGTCCATCAGCTGTTGCTAACTTTTTTCTCAAAGCTTGCCAGATGAGTAATGGGTGCAGCTTATGTCATGCAAAACGTGGGCAGAGAGCGCACAAAAGGAGCCTTATATTTAATAATAATAATATAATAATATAAGTAGCACGACAGACCGAGGTGGACCTGGGACTAGGACCACGTGTGTTGTGCGTGCTATTGTTCTTACACGCGTGGAAGGGACCTCCAGTTGAATGCCGACTCCGAACGGAGAAATTGAGATGCTTTTTCTAGACAGGAGTACTCCCTGAGCAATGTCAGTGACTCGAAGGAGGTGGAGCAGTGAATTATGATAGGTAGTAAATTCGGGTATCGAACCTGGCACCCTTTGCGTAGGAGTCGACGCACTTACCAACTACGCCTCGGCGACCACTACGTTTGTGCCTGCATTTGCAACAATTCAGATGATGACACTTAATTTAAACTTTAATTCGACTTTGTTTTTAAATAAATTATCATCAAAAAAGACCTCATATTTCTCAATGTTACAACATGCCCCACATACTGGGCAGCAAGACTTTTTTTTCAAAACTGTAGCCGGAGTTATGGTGGAAAAATTTGGCGGATCTTTTTTAACGAATTTGTAGTTGAAACATGGGTTTTTAATTGAAAACAGGTTTGGCTGAATTATATTGGACCAGCATCGATTTTAGTATATAGTGTTACATTTTGCCCCACTCTCCGCCAGTTGACTATATTATTTGTGTAGTAACTTGCCAAATGTTGCCTTCCAATTCCATGAGTTGCGCGACCAAGTTAGTTAATCATTTTTCTGTTTCGCTCAACGTTGACTGTGCCTTCTTTGAACATCATCATGTTTTAAGAAATATGGATTCCTAACTAGTGTGATTCGACAATAGTTTTGGTTATCAAAACCATGTTTTTCAAAATAAAATTGTACAATTTACAAACGACCTGTTGTGAGCCTATTCATGGATGGTAATTTGTAAAACAAAACTTACCTCAAAAAAAAATCGGGAAAAGTCAAATCAGCTGCCGCAGAAAACAATGCTACCCATTAAAGGTTATCCGCTCTAAATGAAACCATATAAAATGTCTCTTGTTTGACTTGATCCCGGGATCCCCGGGCGACCCGGGCCTGTCTTCGAGTTCAAAAATTATGTTCAACAGAATTATTAATACGTCCCAATAGCCTATCAAAAATTCCCCCCAAAAAAATATCAAATCCTTCCAAAGCAGATGGCTTCTCTCTTTGTGCACCCCCATCGCCACCAACTATTCCAACTCTCTGTGTCGCCACATTCGTAGTAGAAGCCGTAGCCAGCACACCATTGCCGCCGCCGAAATCATCATCACCGTTATTGTTGTCTATTTAGACGAAAATTGCTGACATCTGCCCAAGAGAGACATTACGATGGTAATTTATTGCCGAAAAAAGGAACCGGCTCAACCGCCCGGCAGACGACGAGAAAAACTAATGACATCGATCTGACATAAAAAAAGGGTTCGTGCTTCTTTCTGCTGCGTGTCCATTGACGCGATTCTTCCTCGTTTCCCTGGGCCGCGTCGCTGCAGTGCCGCTGCGAGTGTGGTCGCTCGTTTGTCTTGCTAATGAAGACATTCGGAGCCTCGCCAAAGGGTTACAACACGAATTAGACGATAAATTAGCCATCGGAAGTGAATGTTTAATTGTCATTTGTTATACCTGAATGGGTTTCATATCCCGAAATGCCAGGGAGAAGTGTTATAAAATTGAAATAAACACACAGGACGAACAAATGCGAGACTGCACACAGCAGACAGACACCCACTGCAACCGCCTCCTCGGGGCCTGTCTAATTTCAGCCATTGAGTCCACTTAACACTCGCCCACGCTGGGAGTAGTCGCGCGAAAATAGGCGAACATTTTCAATTCCGGGGAACACATAGTGGCCCATGCATTCGGCACCACCATTCATGGTATTACGAGTTGCGGGTTGCGACCAACAAACACTTCATGGCGACTGACGACGCCGTCGCCGTCGCCTTCGTCGTTGCCATTGCCGTCCACGTCGTCGTTGTCGTCGAGGCGGTCGATGATCGATGCATGCGCGGGCACTTTAGAGATTCAGGATGAACTTCTATAAGCTGGCGAGTGCAGTGCTGGTGATTTACTCGCTGGAGAAGTCTCGCCTGGACTGCACAATGGAATACGAAATGAGATCATCAAATCTGGTTGCCACACGGCTGCTTGCGAAGGGAGAGCGGGCGTCTGAGTGACGGCGACCAGATAGACTGCTAGAGTGGTGTTGCTAATAATTGCATTGCTTCAGGCCCTCGCGGCAGATGATGACGACGACGACGACGCCGGCGATGATGATGGAGCGCGGAGCTGGGTGGTAGGTTGGTTGTTGTGGCATTGAATGTGGATTTCATCAGATGCTGGATGTGGTGATTTGGTAATTGGATACTGTGGAAGAGGGTGGTATGGGCGAGCAGATAAAATATTTGCCTTTGTAATTCGATCCGGAAGCGGCCACAGGGAGCAAGGAGGTTTAGAAAGACCTTCTTAACGGCCTTCTTGTTATGGGGAAAAGAGAAAGGCTTCTGCTCGGGCGATTGTCATAAGCGACTGCTGCTAAAGTAAAGACCAGCTAATTAATATCTTTACGTAAGAAGGTAGGTGCTCGATGCAACGAGGTCTTGACGCAGAGACTGTGGTTGGCGTGTGGTGGTGAAGCAAACCACGAGTATGTGGTTACGGTTTTATGTTGGTTATGGGATGTTTTTAACTCTGGAAAATTTATCCAAGAATATAAATTGTGTACAGACTGCAAAACGCTAAACATTTTACATGGTGCAATACTGTGACAAGCGCCAAGAAGTTCTGTCTTCTTATTTCTGCGACTCTTGCAGAAATCATTTAAATAAGCTTTCATTTCTCTGACATGCGTGACCCAGCTCTTTGGCCTCCTCTCTGTACGGAGTGGAATTTGCTATGTCTAGCTTGACACACGAACTTTTATCATAGAGTAAATAGTGTATAAAATAAGAATTAAAGTTGGTCCATTTTTGACGGTCTTGAGCACATTGCTTGCACTCATCAAGACCTGATTTTTTTCCAGCTTTTCTGTCGTTCGCTCCTTTCTGAGCCTCGAATCTCGGATTTGAAGATCCTCTTAACTGGAGCATTAGTGGTCGTCAAATAGTCAAGGAACTTTTGCCGTCCAGACTATAAGCACTTGTACATAAAAAAAATATATCTGTCGCATTATTTTTCTTTCGAAGGTATCAAAAGTGAGTTTTGCTTATCGTCTAGCTTTTAGTTCCATATGACAAAACCTTAGGCATAACGGCCTTAGGCATAAGCTCCTTCTAAACAGTTATTACTCTTTAAGGAGTGTCACTGACTCGAAAGAAGTGGAGCCGTGAATTATGAATGTGGGTAAATTTGAAATTCGAACCTTGCGTCCACTGCGTAGGAGTCGACCACAACACCACGACGACCGACAGATACTTTACCTACCTCAAAATGTTAGGTTTCCATTATAAGGCTTTGTCGTAGGTGGTTAGTAACAGGTCTATTCTTGCTCGACAGAATAGATGGTCATAATTTCTAACGTCATCCGTTCTAACGGTCATAATTTCAAAACGACATTTTTTTTGTCATCTGTGCACTTAGAATATCGCCTATGTTACAGTTTTACATGCTGATAACATGGCAGATAATGCCATCGCCGACGAAGGGGTTCAACCCCCGTTCATATCGAAGACAGAACTCCAAGCGGTCTTCGAATCATTAAAGAAGAAAAAGTCTGTTGGAATCGACGGGATCTCCAACATTGTGCTAAGACACCTCCCCCCGGAAGTGGTTAATATGTACACAATCCTGTTTAACAATGCTTTGAATAATGCACATTATCCAGAGCATTGGAAAACTGCGATTGTGCAACCCATATCCAAGAGAGGAAAAGATTCTTCGAATCCTTGCAACCTCCGGTCAATAAGTCTCCTTCCGAATATCAGCAAGGTATTCGAGAAGGTGATCAATAGAACTCTGATCAACTGCACTAAGGACAAAAATATAATTCCGGATAACCAATTCGGTTTCAAAGCGGGGCATGACACTATTCATGCCGCGTCGAAACTGGTGTCGGATATCCAATGGAACAAGAGCCAGAAACAATGTACGGGTGCCTGTTTGATTGACCTAGAGAAGGCCTTTGACACCGTATGGTTAGAAGGACTTTTCTACAAGCTCAATCGGCTAGGCATTAGCAAGCCACTGCTGTACCTTCTGTGTAACATGCTTACCGGTAGACGGTTCGTAGTCAAGAATGGCAACGTGACCTCCACAGGTATATTTGAAGTAAAAAATGGTCTCCAACAGGGTGCCGTTAATTCGCCGATCCTGTTCAACATTTACTTGAGCGATCTGTTAAGTTCTCTTCCTCATGCAATTGCGTACGCCGATGACTTGATCGTGTACAGATCAGGCAAAAAGATCGAGGAAATCACTACTCTCACGCAGGGTGACTTCGATTCATTCATGAGAAGTTGCGATGACTGGAAGTTGAGTATCAACTTCCGGAAGTCGGAAACCATTCTGTTCAGGACGCCGTTGTATAAGGCCTCGGCGGACACGAAAAAGAATTGGCGAAAGTTCTCAATCGTTGGAAGACACGGGGAACCACTGGCGCAAAAGACTGTAGTCAGATACCTGGGGATTTGGCTAGATCAGTATCTATATTTTAACAAACATGTAGATGCTGCTCTGGCCAGGGCCCGAGGCGCTTTTGCCCTTACAAAGAGACTGTTTTACAACAGCCAACTCGATTCGAGGGTGAAGGTCATCTGCTACATGGCGCTCATCCGGCCAATGCTCACCTATGGCTGTCCCGTGTGGTTCAACGTGAGTGCAAGCTTAATGGAAAAGATTCGGTTGTTCGAGAGGGCCTGTCTTAGGGCTTGCCTTCGCCTTTATCGAACTCCAGAGTCCCAGTACATAAAATTCTATTCCAATGAGGTCTTATACAATAGGGCAAACCTGATAAGAGTGGACAATTTCCTGGTGAAGTTGATTCGAGGTCACACTGCCAGAGCGATGAACTCGGTCAATAACTTGATCTCGGGGGCTTACTACCCCAATCCATTATACCACGAAAGGGTACGTCACAACGGCTTCGTCCCCCCAGAAGCATTTCTCCATCTAGATAAGCACAGTCTGATACAAGACGTAAATGCGGTGCCGCTCATCTACCACGTCGCCAGATCAACCGTGGATGGGCGACTCAACCACGACCGTTCCGTCGCACAACGAGCTGAGGAGGGTCTCCTCCGGTTCAGTACGGCGGTATCCAGGCGGGACATTCGAGAAGTTGCAATGCAGCACCAAAAGTTCTGGTGGCTGGGAAGCGAGGGAACTCCCTCCTCGAATCCTTTAGACCCCGGTTAGAAAGGTTTTAGTTCAGAGCCCCGCATGGGGAGCAGTCGGTTTCATGTCTTGCAGTGTATTGAATATAAATATTCATATTATTAGCTGCAACCTATGGCCGACGTACTTAGCATAGGGTAGTATATTTTAAGGTAGAGTACAAAAAAAAAAAAAAAAAAAAAAAAAAAAAAAAAAAAAAAAAAAAAAAAAAAAAAAATCGAAAAAAAAAACAAATAATGTATATATGTATACATGACGATACATGTATACATTGTGTATAATAAGGATATATGCGTATAAACATGTGCATATGGGTATATACATGTGTATATGCATATATACGTAGGTTAGCTTAAGTTTGTTATTAAGTTTATTTTAAGGTAGAATGTAAGTTAGCTTGTAAGTTTTTATAAAAACCGTCCTGTAGTTAAGTTTTCAATTTTTTCTTAACAGTAATGTGTTCCTATTAAATTTCCATTTATATTTTATTCGTTAGGTTAGGTTGAAAGACATAGATTAAGATTAAGTTTAGCTTAGAGTGCCCGCCTAGGGCCAGTAAGTTAGAAATAAAAGCATTGTTCGTCTAACTAGTTTTAAGCATTTTTGTCTAGTATGTAAGTTTATTATGAATTAAATAATAAAAATGAATTAAAAAAAAAAAAAAAAAAAAACGGCTTTACAATTGAAAACAATTTACCTTACAATTTATTTACAATTTGAAATTTTTAACACTTATGATTATATAAATAACTTCTTTTACTATTATTTTTTGTGGCCGGAAATGTGGGAAAAAAATTTGAGTTAAAACAACAAATTTGAGTTTTAACATTCGTTGTTTTTTTAAAAATTTATTTTTTTTTAATTCTTTCGTTCACCTGGATAATAATGATATTTGCATTTTTATGTATTTCAGTGACGAGTTGCAGTGATCACCGCTGACCCTTTTCTCGGACTCCGCTTAAATATTAATCACAATTGGATATAAAAAATGTATAATATTTTTCTTAAATACATTTTCCTCGTTTGACATACAATTGCCAATTATTGTAATGTGCAGCAACAAAAAAAAGTTTCCCCTTTTTTACGTTTCGACAAGGACAAGTTGACACATAAATTTCTATAATTTTTTCATTAAAATCTTACTTAACGTATGTGACCCAAATAAGACCCAAATTATAGATTTTTTAATTGATGTTATTATAAGCCTTAGTTTTGTTATCAACATAGAAACATAAAATTTATTTGTTAAGCCCAATTTCAAATATATTTTTTTTTCACATTTTTAAAAACCTTGCCGTGGGCCTTATTAAAAACACTTGTTCCAAAAAAAATTGAGTTATCAAGTAAAATACAAAGTTGATATAAGAATTTATTTATTTGCGATATAACACATAAAACCTAGGGGAGCATAATTATTATTTCAAATGACCTATTATATATACATGACTGAAGAACGGATATCTAAGCATTTAATGGAACTTAAAATATTATAGGTACACAGAATAGTTTGTTGCTTCATGAGTCTGTAAATATAAACGAAAAATGAGTAATGAATCTACAGCCAACTCGTTTGTAGGTGGTTGAATCCATTCATCTTCAATTATCCCCCAGTATTTCCCTATAACCTCCATGCCGCTGCCATCGTTATTATTATTAGAACATACAAAAGCAGTGCCCCTGAAACGATTCCTTATAAAACGAACTTTCAGAAATCGACTTAACGAAGGTGACTCCAAATAATCTTATCAAGACATTCGAGAATTGGAAGTTCGAGCTATCGAAGTCAGATGTACGTGTACATTTCAATCTTGGCGCTATTGCCAACCAATTTCATTCGAGTCATCCTATATTGGAGTTATCGAGGTTCGACTGTATATTTTATGTATTATTCATTAATGCAGAACAAAAATACACCGCTTTCTAGACTAGAAAGATAAATTAAAATTAAGAAAAAAAGGTTCATCCACCAGGGCAATCGAATAATTCGTCATATTCCTTGAGTCCAACGCAAATTTCTTGGTACCAAATATCACAATTCTGAGACGTCTCATATCATACCTCATGTTGGTTAGATTCCATGGCCCTTTCCATATCATCTGAGTAGTACTTTGGCCGCTTTCTGTTCCCTAATTATCTCTTCTTTGGCATTCTTTCTAAAAACAACACTAAGAAACAAATTTAATTTTTCAATTTTTTGGTTCAGCATGGTTTACAGTCCGTGCACCACTGCACCAGATGGAAATTTCCATCGATGTTAGTGTAAATTTAGGTGGCCAAGACCACATTTCAAATATAATCCCGGGTGCCTGTCTGTTGTGCCACTTTTTGCACAGTGAGCCTTAGTAGGTTCTGGGCCTTATTTGGAACACCTACCTTACGATTTTCGATTTCTTGCATTCTCAACGAGAACACAACTTAAGTCGCGACAAGCTTTCTATTGTTCAGTAATTTTAAAACAGTGTTTGGACGGTTTATAGCGCTGACTATAATTGTATGACCATGACCCATTCAGTCATCAACATCACTTCGTGGATATTGTTGACTTACTTATGGTTTTTTTTGGCGCTTTTTATACCACTTTCATCAATTCAAATCAAGTTTAAGCACCCGCACGTTCAACAAAAATTCCATCAACTGCTGAACACTAGAAAAAAAATTCCTGGCTTAACTTAATGACCCAAAAAATGATCATTAAATGCTCCATACTCCAGCCGAACGAGTCAGAAAAACGCAACCACCGATACAACAATCTCACCTCCACCAACCCAGAGGACTCGCATAAAATTCGGAGAGCCAAAAAACTTATCTTCACTAAAACAAAGTACTGAACAAATTCCGAAACAGCAGATCCCGTCCCAGTAATCCGTGACACCAATACGCTCGGAGGCACCACTTCTTCAGCCACAAAAATATCCACCCTCGTCATATTAGAACATAATAATCACTCGTTAAAGAATTACGCAGGACCTAACAACCATTGACCGCCGAGATAAGCATCGGACATGATTCCCAAGTGCTATGTATCAAATTAGAGGTCCTATCTCCTCATTCGTTGTTATTCTGTGTTTGTTTGGTCATAGCAACGTTCGGTGGAAACCCCTGGCCGGCCAGCAAAGGCCAACCATCATCCACTCGTCCGACACTCTGCCACTGACAGAGCGCAACAAGGAAGCAATTTGTTTGAGGCAAAGTGGAATCATTAGTCGCTCCACTCGCCGCCACCGCCGCCGCCAACAGTACTCGTATCACCACCGACCATAGCAGCAACAACAACAAAAAAAAATGAAATTTATAACCTTATCGGACGCGACCCATCAGCAAACACGGGACTCTCGGGGTGATTTTTCTTCATCCCTCAGTGTCCCTTGTTCGCCTCACTTTTATCTTCTCTTCGTCCGCGTACGCGTCCGCTGTGCGCCGCTCGGACCTTATCTAGGATTGGGAATTATGAAAGGCTGTAGGCCAGCGGCAGCAGCCACTAAAGGATCCATATCTCCAGTTTGTCTAATTTCTTCACACCCTGTGTGTGGAGAAAGTTTGGCCGATCATAAGGAGATAATTTATTCGGCCATATTTCTGGTTTTTTTTTCCTCCTCACTCTTCCCTCGTGGCTCTTTTGGTGACTGCCAGGTGATACACCGGGCCAACGTCGAGGGGTGAACGGTGGATCAGCCCATGGTGCGGACAATCCAGCGAGCTCCAGCTAATGTCATGCTCAGTGGAGTGGCCCACTCCACCCAGAAAAGTGGGTCTTTGTCCAAAACCATGGAGCACGAATCCACCCGAGATGAGATCTACGAGAGCACAAAACATTCGGTTGAGATTCCGATCTGCTTTCGCAGACCCTCTCGAATGACCGGCTAGAGGGAGTTTCCAGCCTATTTGCCGCCTGTCGAAAGAGATATTTTAATTATCCTACCATTGCTGGGTAATTATACTGTTCATGGGCATGGTAATTGCATGGAGATTGCGCCCAGGTTGAGAGGTGTTCGGCCTTCTCTGTTTTTTTGACTGGATGGGGGGAGAGATAGGGGCTGCGCTAGGAACGCTCTTTGAGTGATGCGTTTAATTTATGTTTTGTTGGCAATCGCTAACAATTAGACGTGGATTGTGAAAATATTTTGAGAGTATCACTCTTGTAATTGGCCGTTTGAGATGGTATCTGCGTGGAGGGTACTTTTGGAAATTGTTTCGAGGTTTGTTACTTCCTTTTTCAGCCACAATTTAGATTGTGATGAGATTTTAAATAAATCTCATAACGGCGTCAGCGATAGTTAAGGGGGCGGATGTTTTATTTAGCGTTGCGCTTGTGGTTCAAGTGACTCAGCTTTCTAGCACGGTGAAGTTTCGCCGAAGCGATGGCAAGCCGTACGCTTATAATGAGCCGTATCATAACGAGGTTTGGTTAACCCTGGATTTTTTTGCATTTTGACGAAATAAACTTGAAGCATATCAAGTGCGTATGCCTGAAGTTGATTCCTCTACTCAATTAAATGTTGAACTCTGGAAAGATGTTTTTATCATTCGGGTGATCCATCTCTTGCTTTTGACTTGTTTCTGAAAAAACTGCAGTTGCACTTATCAAATTGTAGCCAGAAAATTATTGACAATAGCAATAAATTGAGATGTCTTACGCTATTGACATTGTTTAGAAATTAGACAAATTAGTTTTAGAAATTGCCTCGAATCTTACCGCAGTTTTGCTTCTGGTAGCTTTACCCATTGGCTTCTCAACAAGGTATGACAAATGTCATATTAAGAAAAGGAAAGGAGCGCAAAACTGCCGTAAGAGTGAGATGACAGTATTCGACGGAATAGAGATGACAGTATCTAGTCTAGGCGTGGCTAAGTGGGCGCGTTCGGTGACATATGCAGTGCATGAATCATCCTTTTCTCTTGAAAATAAAGAATAAACTTCGGCTATATTCAAAAGTTCAAAAACATCCTAATAATGTGAGACCAAAAATATATTTTGAAAAGATTTGCTTACAACTAAAATCTGATATTCCAATCAGTAGAGATATATATTTCAGGGATAGATTAACTCAAAATGTTGGCAACTCCAAAAAGGAATGGGAAGTAATTAATGGAATATTAAATAGATTTAAGATAATTATGATAGACGAGTTAAAATTGATAACGCTTATGTAACATAACCTTTGCAAGTTGCAAACATGTTCAATGACTTTTTTTCTAACCTGAACACTTCTTGTAACTTTTGTAGCAATGTCAATAATAATTTTTCAGCATTTGAAATTCATAAGCTCATAAAATCTCTAAAAACTCCTAATTCATATTCTAGAATCGCTAGCTCAATACTAAAACAAATATCATTTCAAAATGTTGACGATTGTTGATGAATTTTAAATTTCCCCGTTGGGTGAGGAATTTTTTTCCTGAGGCCTTAAAAACAGCAGTTGTGATACCTTTACACATTGTCAACAACAATCGTCTCCTATCATGTTCTGCAGGGTTCTGTTTTGGACCCGATCCTGAATTGCCAGAATAACTCCACAAACTCTAAATAGTTCGGATGGCAGCTTCATAATTGAATGTGTTGACAGTATACTTGACAAATGTAAGGCCGTTAGTAGAACTTCCGGTCATCATTCCTGCCGTTTTTTTTTTTTTTCTTTTTAAATTCATTTTTATTTCTCAATTCATAACGTATATTCTTACATACTAGACAAAAATGCTTAAACTAGTTGGACTAACAAAGAATCTATTTTAACTTACTGGCCCTCGGCGGGCTCTCTAAGCTAAACTTAATATTATACTATGTCTTTCGACTTAACCTTATTTTACGAAATGAAAATCAATTTAAATGTACAACTTTATATTAAGAAAAAATGGAAAAAAACTTAATAAATGAACTGTTTTATTAAAAAATTTTATATACTAACTTACATGCTACCTTAAAAATAACTTGCGCTAACTTAAGCTAAACCACATACATATGCATATGTATATATATGAAGATATATACAAATGCATACCCATATACTAAAATATATACATTGTATACACATGGGTACACACTCGTTTTTTTTATTTTTTTTTTTTTTTCTTTTTTTTATATTTTATCTTAAAATCTACCTTACACTACACTAGACTATGTAGGTCGGCCGTAGGTTGCTGCTACTAGATCTGCATCTAATTCGCTGCAAGACACTGAACGACTGCTCCCACACGGAGATCCGCAATACCCTTTCTACCCAGGGTCTAAAGGGTTCGACGAGGGAGTTCCTTTGCTCCCCAGCCACCAGAATTTTCGATGCTGCGTTGCAACATCCCGTATATCCCGCCTTGAGACCGCCATACTGAACCGGAGGAGGCCTTCCTCAGCTCGTTGTGTGACGGAGCGGTCGTGGTTGAGTCGCCCATCCACAGTTGAACGGGCGGTATGAAAGAGGAGCGGTACCGCATTTATGTCTTGTATCAGACCCTTCATGTCAAAATAGAGGAATGCTTCTGGGGGAACGAAGCCGTTGTGGCGTACCCTTTCGTGGTATTTTGGATTGGGGTAGTAAGCCCCTGAGATCAAGTTATTGGACGAGTTCATCGCTCTAGCAGTATGACCTCGAATCAACTTCAACAGGAAATTGTCCACTCTTATCAGGTTTGCCCTGTTGTATAAGACCTCATTGGACTAGAATTTTATGTACTGGGACTCTGGAGTTCTATAAAGGCGAAGGCAAGCCCTAAGACAAGCCCTCTCGAACAACCGAATCTTTTCCATCAAGCTTGCACTCACGTTGAACCACACGGGACAGCCATAGGTGATCATTGGCCGGATGAGAGCCATGTAGCAGATGACCTTCACCCTCACATCGAGTTGGCTGTTGTAAAACAGTCTCTTTGTAAGGGCAAAAGCGCCTCGGGCCCTGGCCAGAGCAGCATCTACATGTTTATTAAAATATAGATACTGATCTAGCCAGATCCCCAGGTATCTGACTACAGTCCTTTGCGCCAGAGGTTCCCCGTGTCTTCCAACGATTGAGAACTTTCGCCAATTCTTTTTCGTATCCGCCGAGGCCTTATACAACGGCGTCCTGAACAGAATGGTTTCAGACTTCCGGAAGTTGATACTCAACTTCCAGTCATCGCAACTTCTCATGAATGAATCGAAGTCACCCTGCGTGAGGGTAGTGATTTCCTCGATCTTTTTGCCTGATCTGTATACGGTCAAGTCATCGGCATACGCAATTGCATGAGGAAGAGAACTTAAAAGATCGCTAAAGTAAATGTTGAACAGGATCGGCGAATTAACGGCACCCTGTTGGAGACCATTTTTAACTTGAAATATACCTGTGGAGGTCACATTGCCATTTTTGACAACGAACCGTCTACCGGTAAGCATGTTACACAGTAGGTACAGTAGTGGTTTGCTAATGCGTAGCCGATTGAGCTTGTAGAAAAGACCTTCTAACCATACGGTATCAAAGGCCCTCTCCAGGTCAATCAAGCAGGCACCCGTACATTGTTTCTGGCTCTTGTTCCATTGGATATCCGACACCAGTTTCGACGCGGCATGAATAGTGTCATGCCCCGCTTTGAAACCGAATTGGTTATCCGGAATTATATTTTTGTCCTTAGTGCAGTTGATCAGAGTTCTATTGATCACCTTCTCGAATACCTTGCTGATATTCGGAAGGAGACTTATTGACTGGAGGTTGCAAGGATTCGAAGAATCTTTTCCTCTCTTGGATATGGGTTGCACAATAGCCGTTTTCCAATGCTCCGGATAATGTGCATTATTCAGAGCATTGTTAAACAGGATTGTGTACATATTAACCACTTCCAGGGGGAGGTGTCTTAGCACAATGTTGGAGATCCCGTCGATTCCAACAGACTTTTTCTTCTTTAATGATTCGAAGACCGCTTGGAGTTCTGTCTTCGATATGAACGGGGGGTCATTCCTGCCGTAGGCAAGTATGCAATAGGTGGGTTTAGGATGCACTTAGGCCGCATCCGGCCGATATTTTAAAGAGGTCACTTAGATTCTCCAAGACCTATTATCTCATTATGGCTTTCCGTGGCTCTCATCACGTGTCGTTAGCTTTTCGACGCTTGGAAGATATAGCGCTTGGAAGAGTAAGATAAAAGTGAGTAAGCTAAAACCTGTCACTAACTATCGTCTCGAGCACTGATTTTTGGCGATATCTATTTCAGTCTCGTCTCCTTTTAAATGAGAACAAATTGTGTATACATATCTTGTTCTACTCTGTTGAGACATTTTTAGAGGCATAGATCGTATTTGTATTATTTTTTTTTAGCAAACTGAAGAGAAAACGTGTAAGTGAAATTTAAAAAGAACTAGAGCACAGATGTAAGTTTTACGTGAGAGATATTATTTCAAAGCACATATTGATGGCCGTACATGAAGCAAATCATCGACAATATCATCGAAGTGAAACAAAAGGACGATAGTCTTCTGAAAAGTTAATCGATGAGAGCCCTGGTCGAGGCGAGTGCGGGGCAGCTACAGAGAATAGTCCAAGTCTTTTTGAATCTAGACCTAATAGGCAGTGCCCGGTAATTATTCCCACTGCAGTGCTGATTTTGGATCTCTTTAACGAAACCAAGTTGTCTGATTATTTTGCATCGAGATGAGCCTAGATTAGTTTACAGATTTTTCATTTGATGCATGTTTCCCAGCTGGCATTGATCTTTTGTATGCTAAGAATATTGCGCTGTACCGTGAAGGTGACCAAGGAGTGCCTATGTCACAGAAGGTACCATTAACTGGCAGTTTTGTGTAGATTTTTGCGAGGTTGTCAATGTCACAGTTTTGCTTAATGTCTCTATGGCTCGTCAAGAGATGCGCTACACCTTATGACTACCTTAGAGCTTATAGAGAACGATGTCAGGGATTAAATTGATGCCTGGCTATTCGTGTCACAGAAGGCTTTCCTTAATTTCAGCTGTATTGAGTTTCCAGTTTAATCAACTGTCAAGTAAAAGGCCAATAATTCGCCTTATTTAAGAGTCGCAGACTGGGGCTATTTAGAGTGGGATGGTCAATATGAGGTACAATACACTTCTCTTTACGAACTCCCCTCCATAAAGGACACCTCTCTTTACGGACAATTCAACATCGACCCGGCATGGAGGCATTCGTGTATTTGAACCCGTTCAAAACGTACACCAATACATAACGGACAATCACGATGTCAGCACAACCCGCTGCTATCCGTTTCACTATATTTTATATTTTCTAGTGAAGACCACTATTTCGGTATATTACTGGCGTTCAACTCTCAATTTCTTCAATCACTCGCTTCTCATGCTCTTTCTTCTCCCATTTTGAGCAGCCCGTGCTCTTCCCTTGTTTAAAACAAATGCTCTCGAACCGCTTCTCTCCTTCTGCGCGGCATTCCCTAAGCTGCTAGCTTCGCTTAATGTGCTTCCATAAACTCGTTGTCAAATCAAGAGGTTTTCCTGGGTGGAGTTTTCAAACCCACCACATCAGTTGCAGCTTCGCTGATGACGATTTGACATTGGCTCCATTGTTCTTCGATTGTTTCGGCTGGCATGGTTGGACTCTCTGAGAGCTTCAGAGACTCGATCGGCAAGATCCTAGCGATCGATTGCTAGTAGCTTTCCAATGTCGAACTTTTGGGGTCTTGCTCTAGTTGGTTGTACTATCAATCTAAATGTTCCGACATTTGCTACAGCAAGGAAATGATCCAAGTCGATGTTGGATCCGGAGAATGTTCGGAAATGGGAATTTTGGAGGAGTGCTGACTTGGTAGGACTTGATGGTATAAGCCCCAAATTTATAATAATAATGTTGCCTGTCATATGTAAGTACATCACACACATTTTCAATACAATAATAACAACAGGTGTGTTTCCTCTTAAATGGAGGACCGATTGCTATCCTCCCATTCTTAAGTAAAGTTCTCGAAAAAATAATAAGTATCCAAATAAAAGCATACTTGGAGAAAGAGAAATTGGTGACGAATTTACAATCAGGATTTCGCAGTAAGCACAACTGCATTTCTGCGCTTCTAAAAGTATCCGACGATATACGATTTGGACTCGATAGTGATATGATGTCTGCGATTGTCTTTCTGGACTTTAACTCTGTTGATCATTCTATTTTATTACACAATTTTTCTTTGATCCGTGTGTAGACTCGTGGCGTCATATCATGATGGAAGAACTCAGATGTTAGTTAATGGTAATAAGTATTCAAAAAGCTTACCCGTGCTCACAGGCGTACCGCAAGGATCTGTTTTAGGCCCACTCCTGTTTGTTTTATTCATAAACGATATCTCTCAAAGCATATAACACTGCGAGCATCATATATACGCTGATGATGTACAGATTTATAAAGTTTTCAAATTCTCCACTCAGGCAAGCGCACTTCGTGATCTCAATACAGATCTAAACGCCTTATTTATTTGGTCCCAAATGAATCATTTATCCCTGAATCCTTCAAAAACTAAGGCTCTCCAAATAAGCAGACGAAATCTGTGCAATGCCCCATTTGTGCAATCCCAGTTTGTATTAACAACAGCACTATCGAATATGTCTCTAAAATAAAAAATCTTGTAATCATCTTGAACGAACATCTTAGCTGGAATGATCAAATTAATGGCATCATTCGCAAAATCTATTCTGTGTTACGAGGTCTCAGTCCAACCAAACTTTTTTTTGTCATTCGTAGTTCCTCTCATATCATACGGCTGTGAAATTTTTTCAAACATTGACTTTGAATGTTCTCACAAGTTAAACGTTGGTTTCAACAATTGTGCACGATATATTTTCAATCTAGATCGGTACGCCCACGTTTCAGATTTCGCTAAAAGAATTATTGGCCACCCACTTAATGTATTTCTTAAATATCGTAGTTCTTGCTTTACATAAAATTATAAGCCGCCAGGCACCAGAATATTTGTACACAAAATTACAATTTGCGCGTTCTCAAAGAACATTGAATTTAATACCACCTTTCGGTTTTTGAACACCGAAAGGCAGTTTTTTGTTAGCGCAATTCATTTATGGAATGCACTTCCTCTGGAAATTAAAAGGGTAGGTACAGGAAACTATTTTGGGAAAAAACTTTTTGAATTTTATAAAACGAATTAACCATTTACGAGTAAATAACAATGATTTCAGTATATGCTTTCATTACTTTCTCTATCTTCATCTTTCTCTTCTTATTAATTTAGATTTTACTCCTTTCCCCCTCCTTATTTCCTTTCCTAATCTTTCCTTAGAATTAAGTTAGGTTAAGATAAGTAAAAATTTGTTATTTTAAGAAAAAAATCATTCCTGTACAAGCTTATAAGTTTATGCTTTATTGTGCAGAGTTACCTGAATAAATAAATGAAATAAATGACGTCGCTCGCTGTGTGATCAATCTGGTTGCGATCCCTTTGTGAATACTGATGTCAGGAAACCGCGTACAGACTACAGAGACAGGTTTCGCCACTGCACATAATTTAACCGCCTAAGCTTGTACTCGAACAGGTTGTCGTGTCGACTGTGCTGTGCTATGACTCCAGCAAAGATGTCTTCTATGCCCAACTTTGCGCTGAAATCTTCTACAACTAACCCGGTGTCGTAGTTGGGTCGTATGTCCTCCTTAGGAGATCATCGTCCCTGCTATCGTCATCTTTATCCTCCATAGGAGCGTGAGCGCAGATGAAGCTGTATATTACTAATATATAATAAAATATATGAGTAGCGCAACAGTCCGAGACGGACCTGGGCCTAGCTTCTACAGCAACAACTCGTTTTGTGCCTACAGCTTAATGTCGACTCCGAACGGCGAAGTTAAAAACCTTTTTCTAGACAGGAGTACTCCCTGAGCAATGTCAGTGACTCGAAAGCCGTGGAGCCGTGAATGAAAGGTGGCAAATTCGGGTATCGAACCTGTCACCCTCTGCGTATTAGTCGACGCACTAAACCACTACGCCACGGCTACCCACTGTATCTTATGAAAAGATAATTCAGAGACTGGGCATAGAGTGATAACATCTTCTTAAGACTGAACCACCACTCCTCCCCCAGTAACGTGATTTCTGGCAATAAGTCTCCAGCAATGAATACCATGTTGGTTAAAGGCTCTTCTCATTTTTGCTTACGCCGTCTTAAAGCAGTCGTAGCTCCTTGCTCCATGCTCTCTTCAGGTCCATTCCCCTCTCGCCTTGGATGCCTATGTGCCCGGTTAGATTCATCTCACTGTACTGACCGTACAATGCAGTTCGTCATTGAATCTTTACCCCCAGATGTTGTCAACCCTATCAGGGCCGAAGAACGCAATCAGAACTTTTCCCTCGAAAGTATTAACAACTTCTGTCTTTCAGGCTGAGTTAAGTTCATTGACCAGCTACAGCATCGTGGGCAAATTAAGAATTCCAAAATATACATTTCCTACGGCTTTTAAGAACGTCCCCGATGCTTATTGTGACGCATTTTGTCACCTACTTTCAATTAATTAAATAAATAACTTTCAGTCTTCGGCTGACATCCAGTACAAAGTTGAGTCATCAGCTGAAGCTGCTGAACATATGTCGAAAAGCATAGCAAAACACCTTCGCATGTGTGCCGGCGCACACAAATTCAAAATTCACAATAAAGTTTGCCTCCGCCGGAGAATACCCGATTCGCCGGGTGAATGAATTTCATTTTCGCACGCCATTCACATTTCACCTCCCGAACCCGATGATTTATTTCAAATTTGAATATTTCAACATATTTTCCAATTTTTCCTCACCAATCGACGAAGGCGAAGAGCTTAGGGTCGGGTCGGCTCGGGACCGTGTCGGTCATGTCGTGGAGCCAAACGAACGTACGTACGTGTGCCCGAGACCGGCCTCGTCGAACTATAAACTGTGCACTGAGCACGCAAATCAATAAATTATCATCCTTTAGCCCGTCATAATCATCATCATCGGCATGGCATCGAGCAATCCCCGAGTCGTCGTCGAAGTGGTGAACTCGACGAAGAAGGGTTACAACACTCTCGCCTGACATGACGTTTCCTCAGATCCCTCAGTTCCCATCGTAAAATGTTTGCTTTTAATTTTTTCGATTTTCCATGGCATATCCTTTCGAAAATTTTCACACCATGTTAGCGGCTCGTAAGGCTCGTAAAAAAAAAGGAAAAAGAAGCATTCTTAGAGGAAAATGGAACTCGATACATACGTGAAAATGTCTCAATGAAGGATGATCACTTGCTCGATGGATGTGAAACTGGAACTGAGCAGTCATGGCCTTATAACCGATTGGGGGTTTCGAATGCCTATTCGTCATGGGCCTCCTAATTAGGAGAGATTTGTGTGAGTATGTGATTGGATGCGATCGTGATGATTACAAGTGCGTGACCCCGGCTCACAAGTGTTGATTGATGTCTGTGGAAACTGAGTGAAATTCCTTTAAGTGAGTGACATATGAATGGATGTGTATCCGATGACGATGTTGGCAGAGGCGACTTGTGCTAGAGACACATGTATTGGATCTAGGGTCTAGGGTCTAGGAACATCATCGTTTGGACATATTTGATGAGTGTAAGCATGCATAATCGTGTATCTTCGAATTAGATTTATCATTTCTCTCTTCACTGCGCAACGATCGTGTTTTGTTGTAGTTTCGAATGAAGAGCCGCTGATGTGGGTTTTCAGATAAAAACGACACCATTTTTTTTGTGAACGATTTGTTGGGGGATGATGAATGGAGTGCAGTGAGATGTTGTTCTTTATTTTCGAACACTTGTATGAACGCATATCTGTTTATGGGATTTGGATGCGTTGTCATTTGATTGAGAAGTTGCCTTGTGAGTGGTTGAGAGGACAGGTTGGCTTCTGAAAACGACGAGTTAATCCGTAGATTGATTTTTTTTCCTGTTTCTCGATGACTCAGTTCTAAATTCGGCGTGACATGGTTCAAAAATGACATTGAGACAATGGGGAACTTGGAGGCGCAGTGTGAGTAGATTTACTCTTTTGTACAATTATGAGGCAAGGCCACATTTAAAAAAGAGCCTACGTTTGCACAGATCCAGTTGGCATGTTGGGGGTTTAAATAAGAACTAAAGGAATACTCCCTGTAAGCACTCATGAGTGCAACGTTTTCGTTAAGGGGAACACCCAATTTGGTGTGCATAAACATTTTTCAAAAGTTTCTTTCCCTCAATTTGACGTTGGAAAACTAGAGTTCTTGACGTTTAAGGGTGAGTCAAAAGTTTGGTATAGGTGGTGCAAAGTATATGCAATAATGTTTGTAAGCAAACAAACGCAAAAAACCAAGAACTATAATTCGAATCATTTCGGGGACACAGGGAATAATTACAAGAACCTGTGTAGTTCATCAACGAAATATCTGTTGATGGTGATGACCAGAGATAATGGATGATAGAGATATCCAACTTCGGCCATTTTTTCCCTAGCCCACAACGAAGATGTAGTGGTAATCCCTTGTATTTCACTTATACATTTACAACGCTCGTCAATTCACCACAATATGGCGGCCGATTCGTGAATTTTGTGGGAAAAAGCGGCAGATTCATGAATTTAGTGGGAATCCATGTACTTTCCATGTAACGTACATGGGTATGTTGTTCGGAGGGTGTTCAAAAGTTGACTAGTATTTTTAAGAGGATTTTCTTACATTGTTATATGGACTTTCGTGAATAACAATGTATTGCAATGACCATTTAACTGGAACTATTTGACCTAAAATTAATTCTTAAAGTGTATATATAGCCTATTCATAAACCATACCTGACAAATTAACTCAAAAAATTAAGTTCGCTTTATACGCTTAATTCATGAATTCTGAGAAACTCATGAATTCAATTTAAACAATTTGATAAGAACAATGGCAAGATATTGCAGCTTTTACTAATGCTAAAAAATGGTTGTCAAAACATCTTATTTATGATTCACGCTTCAATAATATTTTTATTATTGGTTAACTGAGCGTGTGAAAGTATTATTAATTTTTATTCATATGAAAAAATTCACACTATGTTGTGTATTCATTAATTATGTCCAAGTATTTCAGATTGTAAATTGCTCAAAGTTTTAATGAATCGACTTCATGAACATAAGCTTTGTTCGTTCGTTTACCCCTCCATACTGTGTTGAAAATTGAACACCGAAATTTGAAAAAACGTTCAAATAACGAACGAATTTTCAAATAAGAACTCTAATTCACCCCATTACTAAGGTGGGGAAGGGTATCAGCTGTCTCCACAGCTGTTCTCAAGAGCTCACACGTATTCACAGACAGGGGACAAAAAGCGTATAAAAAACGCTGTCAGATGACATCAAGGGGCAAGGGAGGTAGAAGTTGGATATCTCTATTATAGGTTATCTCTGGTGATGACACTGCCGGCGTAGTTTTCGAAATAGTACAGATGATGTCAGCGGTTGCAGAAAACACCCTAAAATCACCGAAATCATCGAACGCACGACATGAAAAGGTTAGGCCCCTCTAGAGGTAGAAAAGGTCTTTTCTAGGATTTTGTTTCCAGAAATCTGCAAAATAAATGGATTTGCCAATAACGATAAAAAAAATCAAAAAGCCCGGAAAAAGCAACCTCACTCTTACATCTGTCATGAGTACTGGGTCTTGTACTTCTTGAGGATGATCCGACATACACACAATTTTTGAAGCGATTTCAAAATGGGCGTTACATCATTACTTCGATAACGTTTTTTCAAGGTCCACGGAAGGAAATATAAAAATTTTACCGATTAACTGTAAATATTGGATATACAGTGGGCTCTCCCTAAGTCGAACTCACCTTAAGTCGAAACGCTCCCCTACTCGAATTTTTTCGCCATATTTTACATACATTTCCCTCAGCTTTCCATACAAAAACCTCTCTCTAAGTCAAATTCTCTAACTCGAACAAGTTTTGGTATCCCTTGACTGGATCTCGAAAAAAAATAATATAATATCAAATCTATGGATGCATTTTTTCTTCCGGGAGTGTGATTTGTTTGCCAGCAAGCACAGTTATAACTGCAAAGATTTTATGAAACCGTCTTCTCCCATTCCAGATTTTCTTGTTTTGAAGGTTTTTCACTTAATCCATCAAAGTACTCCTCTTCCGAAACAGAATTTTCTATTTTAAACTTTTTTTCTCTTTTCTGAAGTTGCCTCCAATGCACACTCAACTATTTCAAGAGTTCACTCAATACATATTCTCATCTTTATTCACGCCAAAATGGAGGCAACACTCATCGGTCAAAATATGTGTGTGGAAGGTATTCGTTAAATTTGAAATTTTACTTTTATTTTAATGGAGTGTCCTCTCCAAAATGCTGAGAAAACAATCACACTCAATTTTTATTCACACCACCCATTCTGATTGCTGTTCTTTGAAAAATGCTGAGGTTACCGATGAAGTATTTTTTTTTATATGAAACATTCCGCAGCTCCAAACATCGGATAGGTCTTATCGTTGTAAGCTGGCATCAGTATAGCTCTTGTATGCTGATATCGGCTTTAGTTGGGCACCTAGTTGTCCTGTGTCGAAGTTGGTGCCAACCGAGAATGACTCTTCTTCGCCTTGCCTCATTATATCTGTCCAATTTGTTATCAAATAAACCTTTTTTAGTCCATATATCATCATCTGTTGTAAGTGGACATTTTGTATCTTATTCTCTTGTAGTACTTGTCCCTTAGCATATGCCAACATTTCAAGCATTTCTGACAACACCCTTGATTATTAGTTCATCGTTCTAAGTTCTTCCGCAGCAGAGAGAGGCATTTTATTAGTCATCACTTCATCCTAAAATGTAATGTATTTTCTTTGATGAAAATTACCGTTACGTTGCAGTCAATGGTTATCGCTACAGAGACATGTTGCAAAGTTGATTCCTTTGTCAATTGCATGAAATACACGTTGATATGTGGTTGCAACAGGATGATACCACAAGCTACTCAGACAGCGGTGTAATAGTAGACTTAATGAAAATTCGATGAACGTGTAAAATCGAGAAATTATCCTGTCGATTGACCGCCTAGAACAAGGGATTTAATACCTCTTGACTTCTTTAAGTGTTTACTTTAAATCGTTGGCATAAAACCTAAAGCCAGTGTCGTAAGAGGAGTCAATATGTGGTGGCAGAGCCATCGATTGGAATCGGCCGCTCCAAACAGAAGTTGTACTTAAGAACTTGAACTTATATAATAATTTTTTCGATTTCAGACATTTAAACCAATAATACAATTTTGGAAACATAACACCAATGCCCGATTTCACAGTGTGAGCTTATGTGTCGATCCATCGCTAAGCTCAGAATCAATACAAAACTTCGTTTTCACAGTGCAAGTTAAGTGATAGATTCGACTTAAGTCCAAACGACTGGATGACGCAGTTGGTAGAGTGCCTACTCCTGGTTAGCGGGGTAATCGGTTCGAATCCGAGTGAAAGTCAATACGCTCGGATGTAAATTGCATAATAATAATATAATATTGATGGTGCGACAATCCGAGGTGGACCTGGGCCTAGCTTCTCAGAAACTACTCGCGTTTTGCGTGCTATTGTTCTTTCACGAGTGGAAGGGACCTACAGTTTTATGCCGACTCCGAACGGCAAAGTTGAGAAGCTTGTTGCATGAACGACCAAATTTGATTACGACTGTTTGGCAGTTCCTCCATTGTTCGACAAGGATAACATTTAATTGTCGGAAATTGTTGATCTTGCTAATCAATGCAACTCGAACAATTACCGGATAACACCTTCTAGGCATTTCTCGCGATATAAAAGGACCTTGCCGCATGCTTGATGGGCGTACTTCCAATACATACTTCATCTCCAAACACCTTCTCTATTAAATCTAAATCTTCAGGTTAAAGATCACTTCAGAGCTGTAGCTTGTATGATAAATCGAATACCGATCTGATTCTGATTTTTTTAACATTTCTCTTCTCTTTTCTTCTGGTTTATTAACACGAAGCGGAAGAGGACCGTCCTCTTGATTGGGTAAAGTTGTCTATCATCAATATCCTATCGATAAAAGGGGGTAATGCCATTACGTCTGCATTTAAGTATATTCGCTAATCCCAAATATGATAATAATTCCCCATGAATCTACAGCACTAATAGAATGCAAACTGTCCAAATTAATTTGCTAACGCAGTTCTGGAAAGTGTTAGTGGGCATCAAAGACGTCAGAATATATCTCTAGGGTTATGTTTAGTTATCTGGAAAAGTCTACGTGGATCGAAATGAGATCTTCCTCTCAAGCTGCGTCTTCTCGGTATGGTGGACGATTTCTCGTGCAGGTTCCTGGTAAGAACACCTCCGCTGATGATGGATTCCAAAGGGCTTTCCAAATCATGATCGTGTAACGAGTTCACCTTCTTCACTACAAATCATCTCTGGCCATCAGCAGATCATGTACTTTTCGATAAAACTACGAAGTGAATCTTTTCGATTTCCACTCCATATGCCTTGAACAACGAAAGCCTTTCCTGCATAACTTTCCTGCTTTCCTTCCTTCCTGCTGTCCATCCTAATCCCAGTTACAGCTACAAGCGCTACCCACCATCGTCCTGTCTCCCACTCTTTCCAAGATTGATTCTGTTGATTTCGTAATTCAATTTTCTCCCAGCACTCACACACACACCCATGCACGTGCACCGGCCCTCATAGACAACATCAGACACCCGATGAAGTCCCTCCACCGCGCCGCACATTTTCCACATGTTTGCATATCAGCCACCGACCAAACGACCACCGTTCCAGCAACTTTTCGCGCGAGCTCCTCGTCATCCGTATGTACATAGGTGCCCCATGTTCACATGCGGAAGTCATCATCCGTTCACATGCTGGCTGGGTCCGCTCACAGCCGATGGGATGGCATGACATGGATGGGGCTTCCACTCGATAGCTGAAGTGGCTTCTGTGGGGAGTGGCCCCCTCTTACTGCCAACCGATCACTGCCGCTTTAGTCGCCCCTCGATGTCCTAGCAGCACCAACGGCAGCAGCGGCAGCGGCAGTGGCAGCAGCAGCATTTGAGCGATTTTCAATTTCTGACAGCGGACGCATGGGTCATCTGTCTTCGTGCCCCCGCTGCTGGCCATGATGGTCAACAAAGTTTCCCGTTCTGTCGATCCGGTGTGACTTTGGACTTTTTCGTTTTTTCGTTTTTCGTTTTTCGTCCATCCCGTCCGTCATGTCGTTGCCGTTGTCGTGATTTTGATGAATTACGAATTTATTCGATTGTAATTTGTTATAAATTCTATCAATCGTTTCCATCTTTCGATCGATGGGGTCCTTCTGAGAAAGGTCAGCCTGCGAGGTGGACTGGCTGGCTACATGGAGTCACCTGCAGCTATGTGCGCGCCTAAAACACACAGAAAAATGGAAAATGCTCTATCATCAGTAATGGACGCATGCTCTCCGCCTCTCTGCCGTGCCGCTGACGCCGCGCCAGTTTCCACAATCACCCTCTTGTTCAACACCGCGGCGCCCTGCTCCGTGGTCTCTCGCTCTCTAATGAAGACATTCCTTTCCCCCTGTGGCCCGTTCGAGGGTGTAATTAATCAAAGGACTGTTGTGTTTGGTTCCAATACCGCTGGTGGTGCTTCTCGCCCCCGGTTCGTTTGTTTGCTATTACACTTAATTGCCGGATTGGTTACAGGACATCAGGACACTTCGGGGCGCATATGTTTCCCTCACCACCAGCCACCCATGGTTGTGGGTTGGATCCTTGCGTTGTCTGCTGTGCGTACACATGTGTGTGCTGTGCGAGAGATTTTAAATAATTCACTTTGTTATTACTCGTGGAATGACGATAAATAATTCACACACAGGACTTGTGGTCTGTTACTGAGTTGCGTAATTGCGAGGTGGCTTGTGAAAACTGTTAAACGTTGTCGCTGTGTACGGCGCGACTACTAGGATTCGAGTAGCGTTGGTTGGTAATTAAAAATGGCTGATGGGCTCCTCGTGTTCGTGTGTGGTTGTGTGTGTGTGTGCGAAGGAGCGACAGACCTACTGGGGGCTTAAGTTCATTTTCGGGCAATTAAAAAGGATTTTTAATGGCACAGTTAAGGTGGGCATTGTGTGATTGGAGATAATAGCTTAATATCCTTAATTGTGAGAAATTCTCGATGGCACCCAGGTTGGTGACTTTGTGTGGATTTTAATTGACCATGTGGCCATGTGTCCGGTGTCGGGAGAGTTCCGATGCCGAAAAGTAGGCTGAGCCTATGAATTGTTAATTTTTGAAGACCTTACGACTGAAATGGGATTGGTAATTAAAAACGAAACGACTATACCCAGGTGAATAGTTAAAGTGTGCTTAGATGACAGTGGAGGCGCAATTAGAACACATTTTACAGCGGATACACACGTCACCACCAAATCAGAATAGACTGAGGAACACCAATCACTTGGGGAATGTGTAATCGGGTTAATACGGAACAGGATCAACATAGCTAGGCATCTATGAAGTGACATTGTTGATGCAAAATATTGAAAAATGATTTCTGTATTGGATGAACAACTGTGTTAACGGTGTGCAGATATACGACTGGATGGCGCAGTTGGTTAGCGGAATCCCCGGTTCGAATCCCAGTGAAAGCAAAATTAATACGCTTTAATCTGGTTTTCAAATCTGGTCCAGTCACCATTTGCCGTTGGGATCAAATTAATTATCACTGGAGTAGTCATTCAGTTGTAGTAGTCTGACTGGGGGTATCACAATGGACCAATATTGTCTAAGGGTGCTGGTGAATGCAGTAGCAACCCCCCTACTTAACCTAACCTAACGGTGTTCAGAGAAAATGGAACCATGAGCAGGCAGAAGTCGGGGTCTTCACCGAATTTTCGTAGAAGTAAGCTGATTTCTGTTCTTTCTTGTTATTAGGTAGGTAGACCTCCGTTGAGTATCTTGGAGATTCCAACAAGACGTATTCGGGTAAAATCTCCTTCCATTGAAGTTTGGGTATTTGATCCTCGTTTTGGTGGACCTACTCACTCCACACCTAGTTTGATGAGTATAATATGCATACATCGATGTGGGCATGAACCTTTTGTTACCTCATACCAAAGAGGACCTGCAGTTTAATATCCCAACAGGAACGTCGAAGTTTGAGAAGCTTTTTCTAGACGAGTATACTGTTTGAGGATTGTCAGTGACTCGAAAGAGAAGGAGCCGTGAATTATCAAAGTTACACCAGTCAGAGACTTAACCCGAGACCAGCAATGAGCACATTCAGTCCTTGGGTTAATTAAGCAGCCATACCCAACGTCGAAATGTTTTATTATTCGTTTCTTACGTATTCGTATCGTATATACAATGACAGCTCCCACAGAAGGACGGCGTCCGTCGCAGCACTTTTGTCCGTCTAAGGGAGTTGTAAGTCCATGAGAATGTCTGAAACTTCAATTCAAAATCCACTGTTATGAGAAATTGTCCGCTCAAGGGGATTGTCCGCCTAAGGGAGTGTTCGTAGTAGGAACTTTCCTTATTTGCTTGATAAATTAAGAAACATTCCTTTTTTTCCTTTTATTTGAAAATATCGTAGACTACTGTGATATACAAAATTCTTCATCAGCAAGACACAAACTAATCACTCAGGTTTACCTACATGTAAACAGGCTATATACAATTATCCATGTGAGAAACAATTATTTTCCAAATTCAAATCATGCGCTTGCAAAGTTTGTACCTGTGTTCGATGTTTCATGAAATAATCCTTTATAATGCTTAACTTTTGTGCAACTGTATCTTTTAGCTAGCCTAAGGCTCTGGCTTTACAGCTAACTTATAACTTAGCAAGCTGTTTACTTAACTTAGTTAGCTTTTTTTTAAAATAATTTTTTAAATAAAGAAATAAGGTGACATCATCGTGGAAGTTAAAGAATGTAGTAGCTTTTAATGCGTGGTAATGTGGCGAACAATGGTCTTATTTAAGAAAAAAATAAGCAAATAAAAAAGCCAGTAGACTTAATTACTTGGAATTTATTGATCGTTGTTTAAGTAAGTGAAGAAAAAATGCACCAATATTGGTCCATTCTACAATTCCACCATTCATATGTGTCATGGTCAAATTGTAACGGGTAAGCCCAACACATGTTAAGAGAGTTCCACTATCTGCACACATCGTAAAATAAATAAACTCCACTCATCATTGTATTACCCTGTTACGACGTTTTTCCAAAACCACTGTAAACAGTAATTACCAAAAGGAAATGTACGAGGATCCATAGAAATGAAGTATTTCTCCAAGTCATAAAACCAATATCTTTAAAAATACAAATGGTTTCTAATTTTTATCTATATTTCACATTAAACCGGAAATCAGTTTTATAACTCAATCCTCTGACGAAGATAAGACCAGCTGCGTTCATCACCAGATTTCAAATTCTTCTAAAAAAATACTCTCCTAATAATTATCCTACTTTTGAATTGTATGTTAGAGACATGTAAGAATGTAATCAATTTCATTGTTTTGACAGCTTGCTAAAATAAAGAAGCTGATTAAAGTAAGTATTTAGGATACACAAGTGAACACGTGTCTTTTGTAAAACTTGTCACTTGAATACGTGTAATTGATATTGAGAATACTTACGAAATACCCTACAACGACTGGATGACGGTGTGGGTTAAGTACCTGCCCTGGGTTACCCGGTTCGAATCATATTGAAGACAAAGTAAATATGCTTTTGTCTGGTTTTCAAATCTAGTCCAGTCACCATTTGCCGTTGTGATCAAATTAACGCCACTATCACTGGAATGGTAAATTATTGATAGTAGTCTGACTGTGGGTATCACAATGGACCAATATGGTCTAAGTGTGCTGGTAAATTCACTACCAGCCCCTACCCTACTTTACCTATGCTACGAAATATTCTCTCTCAGCTTGGTAAATTTCATAAACACGTCCAGCGAATCAGGCCACTTTAAGATGTAGACACATCTGTTTTTCTCAGCAGAGTATCTGGAAATAAGACGCCTTTCATTACTCTATTACTTACCTTAGCCTTAATAAGTCCTTAGCTGAGGAGGGAGTGTCCCATACCGACTTACTCGATAAGCATTACTTCCACAATAGACCTGACCCCTTTTTTAAACCCAACATATTCCAACCGATTTAATAGTGAATTTTGTTCTTTCATTATTTATGTTCTCTTATGATGCTCCTCGAACACTAATTTTTCAGAACTCGCTTCCTTAGTAGGCACATTCGAACACTTCCTTTACAATTACAATATTTTTGATATTTTTTATAGATTACTTTGGAGTTGAAGCAGCGCGTAGAGGGAGCCGGAGTTTAATGGCATCAACGATTTCTGTGTGTTCAATTAGAAGCGTATTCATTCTAGACTGTATGTCCACTAGAAGCAGAAGAAGGTTTTTGTGTGAATAAAATCAACCTATATGCAATGCTAGTTAAATAAGAATAAGAGTTGCAGTAAAAATGAAAATACACTCATAGAAATTCAATTGCATATGCACTTCAAGCACGAAATATGTGTTGGTAGTGGAAAGGATTAGCACGACTACACTTTTTAAAAAACGCATGAAAGTTTTGAAGATTTGAGAAACGTGATGAAAAAAAGTTCAATCTTGAGAGGCCCGACGGTTCCAATTACTTTCGGCATGATGTAAAAAGTCCTGAAAAGTTCTCAACTAAGTGAAATTTTGATGATCTGGATGGGCTGATTTTAGATATCATTCCAGGACTCCAATATACAAAATGTCTGGCCGAATGAATTCAGAAGTTTATTTTACCCTGTTCGAAGTTTTAGTAGATTTTGTGGAACATCAACTGGACTCGAATGTGATTTTCCAACAATCATGGGTCGCTGGCCAGTCGTGAGTGATTCTCTGATAAAGAAATCACCTTCACCTGACTTAAGCCTGGTGGACGGATGATGACGCCAGACTCAAATTTGTTTCGGTGGTGGACTTAGGAAAGGCCTTTACAAAGCGATGGACTCCAATCCCAGCCCAGGTGTTCCAAAACTTGGTTGACACGATGCTAAGTCGGATTTTTGAAGTTATAACCAAGTCTGCAGGTTCTCATTTTAATTTATACAGACATTTCATTTTTATTTTACCTTAAAGAAAATGCAACTTTAATTGAATTTCCCAGTACAAATTGAGTTGTTTATTTATAATAATATATAATATGGGTGGCACTACAGCCCGTAAAGGGCCAGGGACTAGCTTCTCAGCAACCACTCGTGTTGTGTTATCTCACGCGTAGGTCCCTTACCTACAGTTTAATGCCGACTCGGAACGGCAAAGTTGAGAAGCTTTTTCTAGACAGGAATACGACATTGTCGGTGACTCGAAAGAGGTGGAGTCGTGAAATATGAAAGGTGGTAAATTCGGTATCGAATCTGGCATCCTCTGCGTAGGAGTCGACGCACTAACCCACTACTCCACTACCTAACTCCACGGCGACCCAGTAGCTTATTATTTAACTAAACAAATATATATTGTAAGAATTTCAAAAGAAAACAAGTTGAAATAATGGGGGATGAGGAATGAGAGTTCAGGAAGGCGATCAGAAGGAGTTGACGAGGCTTTGAAATCATGTCATTCAAAAAACCTAAAGTATTTTAAAAGTAATTAACTGTTGTATTAATCGAAGCTGTAAGACCGTCGTGAAAGATGAGGTGTACTGAAAGGCTTTTCGAAGCTGCCATTTTTTTTTGTTTTGTTGCTACCACTCAGGGTCCGTTCTTGACATTAATCAGATGTGTTTCTTAAGCTTACACCACAATTCCATTTGGTATATAAAAAAGTGACGTTTTCATACGTTTCATATAAATTGCAAATTTATGTAAGATGAAAGAATTTAATTTATTTATTAATTGCATTATACGGGAAAATTCATATTAAAAAGTACTTAATCCGTTTTCGTTTTTAATTGTGTGAAAATGTTCATTTGTTTCCGCCTTTAAGTTTCTGTTGACGTACACATTCCGACGATTACGTCACGCAGGGGCTCTATTGAACTGCCCAACACAATTTACTCTCATCACAACATGTGTATTGTAAGAAAAAAAAAGTTTAATTACAGTGGATTCCCCTTTAAGGCTGAATCGCAAAAGCGGTCTTTGATAGGCGTTGCTACGCATTTTATCGAACTTACGAGAACGTAGTGTCAGAAAGCGGCAGCCTCAGTTTTCCATATCGAAAGCGCTTACCCTACTCAAATGGTTTTAAATATAGCTTAAAAAATTAAATTACTGTAACTAAAATTCATAGAAAAATTGACTACTTGCGGAATTCATTCTCCGTTTGCCAAAAATTGAAAAATAAATTTAAAAAAGTGTCACAAATGTCAAACAACCCGAGTGACTGGATCTGATCGAGCTTACGATTCTACGGTCTGAGAAAATTCAACGCGCGACGTCCCCATTTCGACTTTATCATATGATTTTCATGTATCCTACTGAAAATGTCAAAGCCCGAACGCCTGAATGCGCCGTTGCGATATGGGTGCAAGTCGAATTTTCACGGGATACCTTGATTTGTTCGAGTTAGAGAGAGAAATTGACTTAGAGAGGATGTTTTTGTATGCAAAATTGGGGGAAATGTGCTTAAGATACATATGGCGAAAAAATACCATGTTTTGTTCTACACAGAGAAAGTTCACTGCTGTTGTTATTTTTAGTGTTCTCACAGAAATAGTGTGAGTATGGGCGACTTGCAGAAACAAGATCTTATAGAAAATAATCGGGAGTTCGTGGGAAGGAAAAAGTGGCTTTCAAATCTGCTATCAACAGCGCGCCGATGAAGTGTTTTGACCTCAGAGTAGAGGATGCACATGTTTCTGAGCTATTGTGCGAACTTAGTTTACAAGCGTATCCTCCTTTGCGTTTTTTTTTCCAGCTCCCAGTCTTTTTCCAGCCACAGGTAGTTATCAGTTTAATCTTAATATACCTGATCAAAAAAGTCGTTTGATTTTTAACTTAAAATAATCTAATTTAAGCGTTTTCAATTTTGTTTCGGATTTGTGAAATACGAATCGCTAGCGACTACTTCAGTAAGAAAAGTGTTGGTGTCCTGCAAACCCATACATTCTACTGTACAATTAAGAAATCTATCAAATTTCATGTGATCACACAAGAACAATGACAAGATCTACATAATCAAAGGCGGCGCCAACCTCTCACAAAGAGCCAAAATAGATTCTCTCCACAGTATTGTCAAATGTAATCTCCTGCATACTGACATCTGTAAATCACCAAAATTATGCATTCCTTTGGTTGGGTCCATCTGCCCCCTCCTGCGATTCCCATGCATCGACATGCCCATTACCTATTAACAGCTTTACAGTTCTGGAAAGTTTAATTTTTATTGCGTCTCCATTGTCATCGATACCGGAACCTGTTCAACACCCATGCATCGTGCCTATCCATAACGATACTTTTTTTTTAATTTCCCATAAACTACATAAAGCAGCAGAATAAAGATGGATTTCAATTTTTCCACCGTTCCCATCGATGGATCCCCCCCGGAATAACCATATTCACCAATCCGTTACCTGGTGCAGTAAAAAAAAAAAACAGAGTGCCCCCCCATTAATGTCAACAGTGAACAGTAAAACTATCTTTTAATGTCGCATGGAAAGGCCGGCTTTACACAATAGAATCTCGTTAAGGCCGCAATTTAAAGCGCCATTTCAAAGGCGCATTCACCAGAGCCCACCGTGTGTCTAATTAAAAGAAAAACTGCTCAGGTATACGTTTGATTGATTTGTTACTCGTAAAATGTCTGCCTCTCATTAATGTCCGGCTGTCGACTGCACTGGTTCCGTTTAAGAACCCATTATCATACCAATTTGTTGGACAATTAAAGCTTTTGCGAAGGCGCTTAATTACGCCATCGCTTGTTCCCCCACCGGACTGGGTCCTGTTCTCGAGTTGATAGTTGTTTTTTTGTTTCGAATTTAAATTTCAAATTTCAGAGTCTATTCGGTTACCTGAAGATGAAGATGAATTCCCACCCAAAAGCTACGACAACTTGATTAATTACTCACGAACTTAACGACTTAATATCAATCCATTTGTTTCATGGCATCTATCTATGTGTGTCTTCTCCTCATAACCATAAAAAACAACCACGAACCAAAAATACAAGATCCCCTCCCCGCAAACTATCTAATAAAATTAATCTTTCCCAAACAAACACAGCGCATTGTGTGCACCCACTAGATACACGCCTTGGCGAGTTGCTAATTTATTCGCTGAAAATCTATAGAATTCTTAATTTATATACGGTCGTATCTATTTGTACGAGGTGCCCTGAGATGTTGGACGCATTCCACAACTGGGGGCATTTTCGAAAGACATACGAGAGCAATGCCATCCGCAGCAGGCACCTGAAAATAAATTCAGAAACTCTGTCGACATCTCATTATGAGTGCAATCTCGTCATAGACCCATATCCCCGCCCACACAAATTCACAAGCGCACACACACACTCACATGCCCCCACTGAAACTGAGCCAGAACGAACTGCTGAGGAAAGACTTGCCAAAAACACACACAGAACGAGCTACAAATTTCTCAATTGTCAACACCAAGATGTGATAGTTGTACATTCACAAAGATAAATAGATTCGAATTCCGTCCAACGAGGCGGGGAGTGACGGGGGGAGTCTGGCGATAGGATCCATCCGACGGCAGTGCTAGATAAATCTCAGCGCCGTCAATTCTTAGAAAAATCTCCACATCCAAGGAAAATACTCGTAATTAAAAATTTTACAAAAAATCACATATGAAACTGAGATGATTTCAGAGGCGATGGCAAAAAGTATCTATTTGCAGACATTTTTCCTATTTATCTGCTCTATTTGCGAGTCGGTCGTGTACTGAGGTGAGTATCACGGGCGTAGATAGCGAACAAAAAAAAATCACCATTCAGCCATTTTGGTTGAGAGGGCGTGGCACAGTTCCCAATTCAACTACACACGCTCTCGCTCAATTTCGCAGGGGAACCGAAACACTCAACACAGCGACGCGCAGTTGTGTCCACCGGCCTCCAAGTGTGAGCCGCATGCAGTTGCTTTGCTGTGTGCTGTGCGCTTCCCCTACAAATGAGAGACAAGCGAAAAAAAAGCAGAGAAAGGAAGGAAAATTAGAAAGGCAGAGAAAAATGGGCGGAACCACCATCGCACCCCACCAACAACAAACACAACACACTGTGCGAGCTGGTTGCCGGCTCGGCTGACAGAGGCAGAGAGGCACAAAAAAATTATGAATTCCTGTGCAAAAAGCAACCAAAACAACGTCCTTCACGATTGTTGCGAGGTGTGAGTTGCTGTTGGTGTGTAAAATGTTGCTTGTATGCTGTGCTGCTGGTGGCTGTGACTCCTTTCCTTATCCTTAATCGATCCGCACCGCAACTGGAAAGGTGGAAATAGCGAGGAGAATATACCTCATCGTACATGACGATGTCGATGCCGAAGCGATGGCTGCGAATGATGAAAGAAGGATGTCGCCTTTGTGAGCTCGTTTCTGCTGTTTCTGGATTTCTCTTTGCACGTTCATTTTTTTCATTAGTTCTTTTTTTTGTGCTGTTGTTTGTGGGACGGCAGGGTATAGCCATGGTTGAGCCTGGTGAAGGCTTATTGCTGAAACTGGTCACGTTGTTGCAGCGGTGAGAGACCTCTTTATGCTAAATAATCGACGAGTGCCTGGTTGCAGCAGGAGAGCGGCAGTAAGATGTGGTGTATGCCCGTCATCGTATCCATCGTGGCCATATATCGGTTGAGGAGCAACAACGAGTTTTGTCAACCTCACTCCGTTCGGAGATGTGAAGCTGGCTTTTGGAAGCGGTGTTATTTCCCTCTTCTCTTTTTTCGCCTTCTCGGCTTTTTTTTTTTGCACTTTCAGGGCGTACGTCTGTCCTGCTCGCTTATTTACTGAAATCCGGATACATCTCCTCTCCTCTTTCCACACATTCATTCCTTTTTTTAAATGGAGGTATACTTCAGTTTTGGGTTAACACCACCGAGTGTACCGACAACCGACCGGCGAAGGCGAGGAGCTGAGCTGAGCTGAGCATCCTCCCCATTTCGCTTGGCTTGGTGGGTACTACTATGTGCGAAGTTGTGGATGTGACATATTCAACACATGCTCGGGTGAGAAAATTGTGCGCGTTAATGATTTTCTTGTCGGCGAAGGGGCGAGCGTGCGGCGGCGGGGCCGGCGCGAAAGATACGGCCGCTGGAAATGTTAAAGAGGTGGTGGTTGCTTGGTTGCCAGTGGTTGCTGCTGCTGCTGCCGGTGGCGGTGGTGGTGCTAGTGGTGGTTGCTTGGGATGAAAAGGATTTTTCGGGTGTTAAATGATAATGAGTGTCGGAATTTTCGTTCGCTCCTCACGATGCCACACGGTGCGGCGCGGCATGGGAAAAATGGAATCTAGTTGTTTTTGGTGATTTATGTGTGCGTAAAAGAAAACAGCACCAACAAAAAACCGAGAGAACAGGAGGACAAAAAAAAAACAAGAGAAGAAGAAAATCGTCTTACCACAGTGTTTTTCGTTTCACCTTCATAAAACACCTTTTTGTGTTATTGAGATCATTCCAAAGGCTGTTGATTTATTTTTTAGGCAACAGTTTTACAGCCGCATAATAAAATCGATTTGTACGAGCGCACCACTGTCGTTGGCTGTGGTGTGGCTACATGCGTTTATAGATAATATTTTTATGAGGACCGATGTTCGTTTTGGTAGTAAAAATTGGTTTCTTTCTTGAACTATTGATGACACAAAACGCGTAGACATGTCATTAGAGACAATAAGCGGCCTTTTGTGCGGAGGAGACGCAGCAAGATGGACAGATACGGATATGGTGGTCGTATGTAGGTGAATGACATTTATTGGGTAACAATAAACCGTATTATCCGAAATGGTTTTATAGTTGAAGACATTTATCATTTCTTTCTCATTTGAGATGAGGTTCTTTTGCCTTGAGCTCTGAATTTTGATGGGGGTGATCGGTTTTCACTTGTGATGACAGAAGTTATGTGTGGGACGTCAAATTTATTTCACATAAATGCCAGTTGGATAGCATTGCATCCACTGAAATGGGGAAGAGTGACCGATGGAATGCTGTACCTAATGAATTAAGGGAATTTTGAGGGTACGAGTTTTGGATGAGCACAACGGTTTGACATTTAGTAGGTGTTAAGTTTTTTCCTTGTGTTTTTCTAAGGGGTTGTTCATTGAATGCTGCACTTGGAGGACGAAATCATAAAAAAAAGTCTGACGCAGTGCTTAAAGAACGAAAAAGAAATACAACTTAAGATAAGTTGAAGCTGTTTTTGCAGCATAAAATCAAAAAAAAAATGTTTCTTATCTCCTAGACAGCATTGCCTCCCTTTTGGTAAGGCAGTTTACTCATCAAGTTGGAAAAACGTACTCAAATGCATCCAAGGTAGTACGCTTCGTAATGCACTTTAAACGAGCTCCTGACCAAACATTATGTGGTTAATAATGTCTACTTCCAGCCTACACCTCTATGCATCTTTAATAATTTAATATAATAATACGGGTGGCGCGGCAGTCCGAGGCGGACCTGGGCCTAGCTTCTCAGCAACCACTGCGTGTTGTGCGTGCTATTATTCTCTCACTCGTGGAAGGGCCCTACAGTTTAATGTAGGGACGGCGAAATTGATAAATTTTTTTCTAGACAGGAATACTCTTTGACCATTTTTTCTTTTCATTCATTTTTATTTGAATAATTCATAACGGACTTAAATTCTAGACAAAATGCTTAAAACTAGTTGGACGTACATTATTACTACTTCTAACTTACTGGCCCTAACTCTTTGAGCATAGTCAGTGACTCGAAAGAGGTGCAGCCGTGAGTTATCAAAGGTGGTTATCTCGGGTATCGAACCACTGTGTAGGCGCCGACGCACTTACCCACAACGCCACGGCGACCCTTTATTTAATGGTAATAATAATAATATGGGTGGCGCTACAGCTCGTAAAGGGCCAGTGCCTAGATTCTACAGCAACCACTCGTGTTGTGCTACTGTTCTCTCACAAATGGAGAGGACGTAAAGTTTTACGCTGAACAGCCAAGTTTAAGAAGCTTTTCCTAGACCGTTATTACTCTTTGGACATTGTCAGTAACTCGAAAGAGGTGGGATCGTAAGAATACTTTTAGATCGTACCATCCCACATAACTACAATGCCTCGGCCAGCCACTATTAAGAATAGCCTATATAAAATATTGTGTATCACAATATTGGGTTGTTCATTATATCGATGTTCACTACACGGAGCGTTTACGAAGAACCGGACCATATCGATAATCAGCCGCTCAACAATCCGAAAATTACTATGATCCGCCATGTTTTGCGAGTCAGGACTTTCTAATGATTCTCTGCAATCCGTTGTCAATGAAAATCTTCCTAATTTCTTGTAGCATAATTCGTTTCCAGATGACCAAATAGGTAGAGTGTCACAAATGTTTCAAATGAGCAAATGTCTATCATCTCAAAATAATAAACTCGGTTCTCTGTGGATCAATGGAATCATATCAGCGAAATGTGAAGAACTTATTCCTACACGTATGGAATTTACTCATCTGCCATGTAAATACACAAAAGCCTACCAAGGCTGAGCATGATAATTTCTCGCACAAGCACCATTGGATACAATAAACTCATTTGAGCCAAATGTGCAAAAATTCTGCGCGGATGCGTACAACGGATATAATCTTTGCCGTAAATGGGATAGGAATAGGTATTTTCCGACATCACCCACGAAAGCCCAACCAATCCCCTTTCTCGTTATGTGGTACTATCTCTGTCATTTTTAATTGCCAGCACTAAATTCGTTCTGGACCTCCAGGATAGCGGTGCTTTAACATGAATAGTGGATCGATACCATCGGTATTGAAAAACTATAGCGCACATCGTGGTTTTAATAACAATCGATACTTTTAATAATTCAAAATTATTGTCCCAAATAAGCGAAATTTGTCTTTCGGTAAGTATTAGCGGTTTCCGTGGTAGTTTTTTTTTTCTTAAAGTATTGCTTAAGACATATTCTGAGGTTATTCTTTTGCTACGTTCTATGCAATCATCGATGTCAACATCACGGAGTATGTCATTGGTGTTGCAATTTTTCAATCCGATTTTTCAATCATTCTGTTAGGGTAAGGGCACTAGTGGTCAGCAACCTAACTTATTTTTATTCTGCTCTTGTCCAGTCACTAACGTATTTTATGAAAAAAAGTTTCAAAAATGTTATTGAATGCGGGAACAAAATCTTAATACATATAATAGAATTATACAAATAATAAAATTTTCAATTTAAAACCAAAATAATGGAAAAACTCATATTGCGCTAGTGGTATGCCATACAATTTGAGTGGTCGGTATCAAAAGCTCTAGTGGTCAATTCGAACAATAAATAAAATACATTCAATAAAACTTAAGGGTATATTTGTAATAGAGGTCTGCAATGAATCTCTGGAAACCAGTTCCAAGACATTCATTTTATTTCGAGTACACTTCATTACTGTACTCACAGCCTAATGATTAGACTGAATGAATCCTCTGATAGTTGATTATAATGTGATTACTGTACTCATTTTCAACGAAACATACAGTGTAGTGTACTCATATAACGGGTACTCATAAAATCAGTGTATTCTACACTATGTACACTGAATACATTCATTTCAATTCACTTTCATATTTCTGTTGAAAGCCAAAGACGAGTTTCAAAGTATAGAACTGGGGACATTTTTCTGATTGGGAGTTGAGTAGTACAGCCGTCTCTCGAAGCACCAATCGAACATTATACATCACCTTGATCACTGCCAATGGCTTGGAAACATTGGCAATATCACAAGCGGATCCAGAAGTCTTTGGTGTCTTCGAGAAAAAAAAAGGTGTTTTTCGGCTGAGGTATAGGTCGACCCCGAACAGTAGTACCAGAAGAAGAAGAACAACACGAATTTATGCTTGACTAAATTTGTAGTTCTTTTTTGATTGTATTTGCGAACACACGCAGAAGTTGTTCTGCATGGTACTATTCAATTCATTCTTTGTATTTGGACCATTTCTGTATACTTTCAATTACAACACAAATACATCCAAAGCTTTACTTCTGCCTTTTTTTATTATTTATTTTAAACTCGACGCTTATTAATATTAATTAATTATTTAATAATCCATATTCCACTGAAATCGTTGAGTACTAATATACATTTTAATGTAAATATGTATGTACACCTATCCCTCGTTTTACACGGTAGATACGTTCCTGACAAAAACCGTGTAATTCGAAAAATTAATTTTTATATGGAAAAATCGTGTTAAACGAAAACAACTATAAACAAGCTTTTTTTAGACATTTCTTGAGCACAAAATATGACTAAAACACTTAATAAAATATGAAAGTATCATTTAAATCATAGAAAACATAAAAACAATTAAATTTATTTGTAAAATGAAAAAAAGCATAAAAAATTTATTTCATAGCAAAAAAAAATATACATATGTATTGGACTTCATTCATAATAATAATTATAAATAAGACTTATGTTCCTTATTTTAATCAAACTTAATTGCTGAAATTGTATAATATCAGATTCATCACTGGATATTTTCTCATTAGATTCACTTTCTACAGTTATTGTATTGATTTTTGCCGTATGTAGTTTGCTGAGACTTGTCAGGAAAAAAGTCTGAAATAAGCATCTGTTTTTTATTTTTTGTTATATCTTTGTAGACTTCTTCATACTGACTTAAAAGTTTATTAACATCTCGTTGAAATTTGAGAGCTCGTTCAACATTCGGATCATGTTCTTGAAAAAAGTTTCCTAATTTTCTTCCTAACACAAGTCCCTCGTTAACGATTTTTGCTGTGAAAGCATTGGGTTCATAGTTTTCAACGTCAGATTCAACATAATTTTCGTTTTCACTAATATTTTTGATAATTTCAATTAAGTCGTCTTCATTTAATTCTTGGTCTTCCATTATTTCAGCAATATCTGCTTCAGCTATATCATCGAAGCCTTTTCCACCCAATTCTTGACCCAACTCAATTATCTGAGAATACTCTTGCTCCAAAGATGTTCTATAATTTTTACCTTGAAATATGTCAGGCCATACTGCTTTCCAACACCCATGGAGCGTTGATTGTTTAATCTCGGCATATGACATTCCTATATGCTTGACGCAATCTAACATAGTAAATTTTTTCCAGGCATCAATAATTGAAAGAGATCCTTCACTTTCCATATGATCTAAAATATATCTGAATGCCTTTTTAATATACATTGCCTTGCAAGTCGAAATTATCCCTTGGTCTAGTGGTTGCAACATGGCTCGCGTGAAAAGGCACTTTATTGGCAGAAGTAGACGGTGCTTGATTCTGAATTTTCTCATAAATTTTTAAAGCTTTATTTTGTATGGCATACGTATCAATTGGAATTCTTTTTTGATTTTGGTCTTCTAGCCATATCATTAGAACCTTTTCCATGTATTCCATCGTAACATTTCTTACATGTGAAGTTGTACTCATACTCGTATGCATTCCAGCTGCTACACTTTTTCTAATTAAGTCTTCGTTTTTCTTTATTGTTCGTATTGTTGCTTCATTCATAAAATAAAATTTAGCAACATCTACTATCCTTTCTTTATTTCTTAGACGGTCCAAAATTTAAATTTTTGTTTCCAAAGATATAATTTTTCTCTTAATCTCTGTTTTGTTAATTTTTACTTTTGCCATGATAAAACTAAAATTTAAAATTAATTAAAAGGATGTTTTAAAACATAATTCTTATTTAGTTACTTACTTCAAATAATTTACACAATATGTATAATAAATTGTGAAAACTAATACGAAATTATGAAAAATAAGAAATTTAAAATGTGTAGGTAAACAATGATGATACTCGTTCTGTTGTATAAAATCCATTAATTCATAAACACATACAATTTGGCTTTGGACACTTAAAGGGGAATTCCCATTTTATTTTGTGTTCTTATCAAAGAACAACATATACATACATATATAAGTTTATGCCAGTAGAGCATGTATACGTCTGAAGTGTTACCAGATTTATAATTAAGTATGTATAAATAAATGCGCGTGCAGTCAAAATTTGGCATTTTTTAAAAATTTTACTTTTTAAAATTTTGATTTTAAAAACCGTGTAAGATCGAAAACGTGCAGAACGAGTAGCGTGTAAAACGAGGGATAGGTGTACATATATCTGTAACCATGTAACTCACGTCATTAATATTTACATTACATTTCTTGCACCTACTCTTGAATTTTGATTAAAGTAAGAAACAGACTAAGCAAATGACTTTTTGTTTTGAATGAGTTCACTCGGTGTACTAAGTGTAGTCCTCGTTTCATTTGAGTCATTTCACAGAGTACTCAATTCGTGATCGAATGGTGATCGAATGTTGTACAGTGTTTGTTTCGTAAATAGGTGTATTCATTTTCGGTGTACTCTATGCCGAATGTGTGCAATGAATAGAGTACACTGAAGTAGGGTACTCATTTAGATAGGCCGAATGAATGTATTCATACAGACCCCTAATTTATAAGCAAAACATTAAGTATACTTCTTTATTTTTGGTAACAAAAAGTAAAAAAAAAATAATGAAAAGACGCAAAGTTCCCAACAGTTCATTCAAACAAAAACCTGATATCAAAACATAGACAGAATGTAACTTATTAAACCGATTTTTGCTGGCTGGGTAGTAAGTAATGGGTGGTGTGAATAAAAACTGAGAAAACACTCCGAGTAAGAACACATGAGTCGAGTATGTTCGTTAAATTAAATACTCAATTTGGTGTGAATAAAAAATTGCCTCAAAGTAGGTACCCTCCCCTGAGTTGACATTTGAAAACTAGGGTTCTTGGCATTTAAGGGTGAGTGCAAAGTCTGTTAAAGGTGGGTGCAAAATATATGCAACAACGTTTTTAAAAATACAAACGCGAAAAACAAAGAATTAGAACTCATGTCCTTTCGGGGACACAGGGGATAATTTCAAAAACGTGTATTGGTTCGAGTTTGATAACATGGAGTGGTTAAGTACTCATTTCCTTTCCGATATTCCTAAACAAACCTGTGGTGGTGCCATGCCTTTGATTGTTTTTTTGTTTTTTTAATGTTATGGGAAGATTGCCCGCCTTTTTCTTATCGGCCTTCGTGTTATCAATTTTTTTTTCTCTATTTGCGATTGATTTTTTTTTCTATTTTTCTTCAACTCAGATTGTATTTTACTCTTCTACTACGTCTGGAGTTTAGCTTTTTTTCAGCAAGCACGGATAAAATTGTTAACACTTGATGAAATCGTCATCGTCCATTCCAGATTCTCTTTTATTTTTGAGGATTAAGGTTTAATCCTTCAAAGTATTCCTCTTCCGAAACAGTTTTTTCCATTAATATAAATTGTTTTAAATTTTTTCTCTCTTGAAGTCACTTTCTATGCACACTCAACTTCCACAAGCGATATCTGTGCATATTCCATCTAACATATCTGCTGTCAAAATATCTGAGTGGAGCGGATTCGTTAAACTTAACGAAATACATTTTTATTCACACCAGATGGAGCATTTATTCCAAAATGCTGAGGAAATTCTCACACTAAGTTTTTACTCACGCCACCCAATAAGAGTTAATAATTGTAATTGACATTAAAGCAAATCAATACTAATAGCTTTAGAGATTAATAACGTTTAAAAACCAAATAACAACAAATTCATACCTACTACTTACAAACAAAAAGCTTAAAAAAAATTATTTACAGCTTAATTTTCAATATAAAATAGTCTAAATTGCACAAATTGGCAGACAAAACATGACTTTTATGCGTCTTCATAACAGTTCTTTCAAGAATGTGTATTGGAGGTGGATAACAAGATTCACACCCTATGTTTTTAGGACATCATCAAATAAAAGTTCATCCAAATAGTGCTCGGCCATCAACGGCGGACGACTGAAATGCGCATTAAATTGAGTGCTAGCAGTCCGCCAGCCATTACCTCCACTGATATTAACAATTTTTTTCAACTTTGCATGACTTATACATATAGATTATGCTGTTAATAACTATGGCCAATCATTCAAGTTTTATTTTTGGAACAAATTATGGCGAAAGCTTACATTTTGGGAAACACGCACCACTAATCAAAAATTAGAAAATTGCTACTTTCTTCCACTTTCGCAAATGTACCCTGACTGATGTGTATCTAGTAAGTAAGTAAACGACCACTGTAGAGGGGCCGACCACTAGTGCCGTTACCCTGTGTACACATTGTACACACTTGCGGAGTTTCAAATCATGATGATTTTCTCATAAACTTAATAATTACGCAAAACTATCGATGGTATCGATTATATCGATATTTTTTTCAAAACTATCGATGTTTAAGCAACGCTAGTCCATGATACGTTGAAAATATATTTTATTTCGATCGATTGTATTTAGAATTTATTTTTTTGGATCAAAAATATAATTAACAATCTTTTTTTGTGTTGGCACTCCATGAAATTTTCTCAAATTGAACTTGGCAGCCAATGTGTTGATGTTAGGAATTATTACGCATTTCTTTACTTTGAGGAATTTATTTTAAGAACAATTTTTTTTGTTGTAAGTGGATGTACATTTGATGCGTTAATTATAAAAAATGTTTTCTTTTTTTTTGTAAAAGTGTTTGTAGTGTTCATATAAAAAACTACTCGTATATGAGAAACAAAATTTGGACATATTCAGGCTTTCTTATATACGCTTTCTTCTTCTTCTTCTTCTTCTTTATTTGGCGCTACAGTCCGGGGCGGACCTGGGCCTCAACCAACAAGCCTCTTCAGCTAGCACGGTCTCTGGCTAGCTGTCTCCAGAGTCGTACGCCAAGTTGGTTGAGGTCCTTCTCCACCTGGGTGCGCCACCTTAAACGCGGGCGTCCTCTGTTGCGTTGTCCCACGGGTTCGGAGTCGAAGACTCTTCGGGCCGGAGCTGAGTTGTCCATACGCTCTACATGGCCTAGCCATCTGAGGCGTTGGATCCGAAGACGCCTGACTAGACTCATGTCGCTGTACAGCCCGTACAGTTCGTGGTTGAATCTTCTCCTCCAGAAACCGTCAACGCAAACAGGACCAAGGTTGAACGCAGAGCTTTTCTCTCGAAGAGACCAAGGACATCCTCATCCGCTTTTGAGATTTCCCATGCCTCCGCGCCATACAGCAGGACTGGGATGATCAAGGTCTTGTATAAAGTCAGCTTGGTCTCTTGAGCCCACAGAAACAGGTTATATATGCAGCATATATACGCTTTCTTACACGCTAAATATAGTAGCACGTTCTTATTAGTGATGTTCATAGTAAATTAATTCAACTGAACTGAAATCGCTTAAATGTGTTCGTTCGTTCTACTCGAAATTCGAGTAATACATACACACACATTTATTTGCTCTTAAAATCAAATATGTTACTCCGGATAGCTTGATGAGTCCCACTTAACAGAGTTCAGTGTTCTCACTAGGGATGTTCGATGTTGGCAAAACATCGATGTCGAGTGCCCTCCATGTTTTGACATCGATATACAAGTTCTCAAAATATCGCATAATCGATGTTAAGCACACAACATCGGCCTTCGATGTTAGCAAAATAAATAATTTTCTGGAATTTCATCATAATGACGTAAGCATTTCATAGAAATGCCACTGATCTTGGAATTGGTTCATGGAATGTTTCGACTTAAGTCTGATAACAAACTTTGATTTTCCGAGTAGGTATACAATTTTTTGAGTTTCTTGGTATTTTTTATATTTTTACATTCTTGGTTTTTGATGTGAAGTGTGCGGTAATGAGCTATGAATGTATGTAGATTCTTACGCTATTAGTGGGAATTATATAAATTCATTCTATATCATCGATGCTAACGAACATCGATGGTTTGAGTTCGATTATTATGGGTCATCGATGTTAAGCCAACGATGTTGACATCGACTTCAACGTCGATGTTTTGGCAACATCGAACATCCCTAGCTCTCGCCATGGACATTTTCAGACGACTGTAGTGCAAAAGCGGCGATGAAAAGCTCTTTATTATTTCATCGCTATTTCTTGTAGCTTTTGTGAGTGATTAATATGTCAAGTAACAGCAAGAAAGAACTAGTGGCAAGATCATAAATCGTCTAGATACACTTAGTTTGTCAACACAACTGGCGTCTAAACTCCTAACTCGAAGGACTAAGCCCATGCTTTAAAAAAACCCTTATTTTGCCAGTCCTGCTATACGGAGCCGAAATCTGGACGATAAGCAAAACTGAGAAGCTGATTCTTGGTGCCTTCGAAAGAAAAATTAAACGTCGGATATATGGTCCCGTCTGCGATTAAGGCGAATGGATGAGAAGACACAACAACGAACACTACGAGCTGTACCAGGATGTGGATGTAGTCCGGAAGGCAAAGATTCGCCGACTGGCTTCGCCACATCGAACGCATGGAAAACAATGCTCCAGCTAAGAGGGTCTTCGAATCAAAGCCTCCTGGTTCGAGACGGAGAGGATGACCGATCGCGGATGCAAGACAGCTTGATCTTGATGACTGGAACCAGCGTGCCCAGGACCGTCAACAAAGAAAAGTAGCTATCGCTCATGCCTGATAAGTAAGTATTGTACTGAAGGGTTTCACAAACTTGCAAAATGAAGTACACGTCACGGAAATAACAAAAGTGTTAACAGCTAGGTTAACAGCTTGAGGGTACATCAGAAAAGGATGAACAAGAGACATGCGCTACATACATAAAATCTACTAAAAAAGAAAGATTCTCTGAGGTGATACCTTTCTTGCTTTGAATAACGATCGAATATTTTATTGTCACCGCTGCTGTCTTTTCCACAAGCGCCACCTTTCGCATTTCCACACCGTGCGTGGATGCAATAAATTTAAGACATATAAATTCATTCAAATCCTAAGCAATCGTGTATATGTGTGCTCTGTATCCAACGTCTCACGAACGACATGTCTTTCATTAACCCCGTCGCGCCTGTTATCTCATATGACAAAAAAGAAAATATACAATTCGAATTGTCCTTTGTTTGCCAGTTTAAATATACATTAAAAGCATTCAACAAATTTTAATAGCTTAACGGGTCGTCAAACCGTCCTCATCAAGTGAAAATATTTATCGCCGCCCGCTACGAACAAAGGCAACCTCGCCGAAGCAAAATAACTCAGAATTAATTATTTGGCAACCTCGAAAGCTTCAGTTACAACAATCTTGAAGACATTTCACATTTCAACCCCCGAGCGGTGCCAATTTATCATCTAGAGATGGTCCGCGCCAACACGCCCGCCCATTTCGCGATCCCCCGCATTCACCTCGATCATCGTGTATCTAGTAGATACACCCAACGTCAGCGTCTGCGAGCGAAACTTTTCACATTTAATTAACGCAAAATTCCAAATTCACTTGGCGTTGCAAAATGCCAACATTAATCAAGAGGATCGCTCGCCCGGCCATTCATTCCTCGGGGGTGCTTGTGTGAACATTTCGGTGAGATCGCACCTCATCACGTCTCGCGGGCGCGAAATGACAAACGAAACCCCGAATGTGGAGTGATTTGCGCTGCCCGTGTCGCTTTGATGTGACATCGCGAATGCCTAACACATTACACCTTTAATCACCTTGTAGTGAGAGCCGTCATTCGACGGTGCAGCGTTCTGGCAGAGCTTTCGCCTCTCGATGCACCGCGTTCGGGGAAGTTTAATAATAGGAAGAACACTGATGCACATCGCAGCGCAGCGCTGCTAGTAAAAAACAACAACCGCAGCGTTGATGTGACAACATGAACAGATTTGAACCTCCGAAGCTGAGGATCAGCGCAGGCAGCACTCGGGGAATTCTCGTTGCATCTAGCGAACAGCGGCGATCCGCTCGATACGCAATCTCAGCGATGCAGATGCAAACTTACTCCATTCTATTGTGTTGCAATAAATCACGAGCATCGCCCAGCGGTTGTCTTAATTAACGCAAACGGTTCATTGAGGATGAAATGTGGAGGGTAGCTGCCTTCGGCGCTGGCGGCTGTGTGAAGTGTGATCACACCGAGGAGACACTTGTTCCAATTAAACACTCTCGACGAGCTGCGGCGAACTGGTGCGCAATGGCATGCCCGGCGCGATGAGGCGAGGAGCCAAAAATCATCTCATTGAATGCCGCGGCTAAGTTTGGAATGGAGAATGTCTGGTGTCGCCTGATTGGACCACACCGGAGACGCTCGCGATGATGCGCTCTGAGAAGCTCCTTCCGTTTTGTACTTATTTTTGTGTTTCGGGTGAGAGGTGGTATCAAGACGTATTTCAATTCGATTGTGGACTGAGTTAAGTGCAGCCGGCGCACCGCCGCCGGTGCCACACACAGACCGAGGTGTGATGAGACTTTGAGGACACATTTTCGGCTGGGGCGAGGATTGACAATGATCACCGGGGATGATACGTGTTGATCGTCGTTTAAGAAAGGCGACGCCTCAAGGAGTTAATCGTGGTTTATTGGACTGAGCGCGACGAAAGAGGAATTCCGTCGGTGTGTTTTGTTGCCCGAGGAATGCAATTAAGAGAGAATGGCACTGGCGAAAGACATTTCTTGGAAGACGATGGGATGGAGGGATACAATGTCTACTGCTTTGCGTCTTATGTAGATGTATTGTTTTTGGCGTGAATTTGTGAACATTTTGCTGTCAATTAGCATCGAAATGCAGCTCAGGTTGATAGTCTCAAAGCATCACAGAGCCTTTTAAAGCTTCAATATGGGAATGGAGCTTGTTCGAGTTTAAAGACCGTCACTCCTTGTTGCTTAGATCCAACAAAAAATGCGCCCTTCCCTTATTCCACTATCACAATTTCATTCGACCTCAAATTGGTCCCATTTATAGGCTTTACCACAAATTGACGAAATCATCATCCCATTAAGTGCACGGCAGGAGAAAATGTTGTTGGTTGTAAAGGACATGATGTCCATCCTAGCCTTCACTATCCTTTTTCACTTGACAAAATCCTAGAAGCAATACGATTAAGAGTTTTCCTGACCCAACACTTGCCACCCGTAAGGTGAATCACTTAATGTGTTCGGGACTACTTATAAAAACGCTTCAACTAACTCGCTCAATTAATTTTTAATTTTCCAGGATTTTCGACAGTAAAATTCGTGATTTACTTTCACCCATTCCAGTGTCGGGCGCCACACGAGGAGCAATAAAAAATCAAACTTACGTCAACCACCCTTGCGCCTGACGCACACTTTCTCTGTCTCCCGTCAATTCATTTAACTCGGACCATACACTCAGTCTTATTCAATTAAATCCCGCGACAAATTGACATTTTATGGCCCACAAACGCCGAAAGACAGTCCCTTTAGCAGGTTTCAAGCAGTGCACGCCCAACCGATTAGCCAGCCATGAACGTGTCACGTGCACCTCCGATTTCTTGATTCGGATGCGGAACAATAAGACACCGGACACGTGTCGAGGATGATGTCGACGATGATCCTGGAAATGTGTACAAATCGTCCGGAACGCACACATTACGGGTGTGTGTGCGCGCGGCATCGTCGGTGCCTGTGCGTCACCCTGCTCTGAGGTTGACCAAATGGTGGTGCTAGCATTCAGTTAGTGTCACTCCCCTTGAGAGTTGGGCACTCTGGCCCACGCATCTAATGCGTCATTATTTCAAAACCGAGATACCAATTATCCGATTGTATCTGCTCAGTCCTCACTGGTGCCCATGTCCTTGTGATATCGGACAACGTGCGTTATCTTACACCCGATCGGCTGTCGAAATTGTTGAAATAATTTTTCAGCGGCGCAAAGTGCGACGGATACTCGTATTTGTATCTAATTACACGAGTCACTGATGCTATGGCAAGATTAGCAATTCGTCCAGGTAACCGTGGACTGGTGGGGAATTCGGGCTTGCGCCTAATTTTGTTGATTCGTTTATAATTACCCGTGTGCCCGTAGAAGTTATCCGACAAATTAGGGATTATTGAAAAACACTAACCGCTGCTAGGGGACAAATAGAAATGCAGAGAATCAATCCTTGAGATATGAATCTCCTGTAGGGTCAATCGGTAGAGGTACGGTTGACTTTCGGCTGGGCTGTCAGAGTCGGAAGTGAAAATTGCAGGTGTCACAGATAGATAGCTGCTATCTGATACCAAAGTGATTTCAAAAGTAAACACTGTGTTCCAATGTAATTTGTTCTCACCCTTGGGGTCATTAGTTGATTGACACCGAGTGGTTGTGTGTTTTTGACAAAACATTTTTATTAGGGCCAAGTATGTATGTTATGGTCGATGCATGGACGAATGGATTAGACAACATTTTTAGTACATTTTTAGAACTTTTTTAGTACATACATATAGTCAGCCATATTTTGAATGTATACGCACATCATTTTATCTGATGCGTGAACAGTTTTATTTCATTCTACTGGTGAGGGTGGGAAGGCACTTATTGATTCCTTAGTACTAATTTTGATCTTAAAAATTGGGTATTTATACATATTTTTTTCTTCTTAAAGTTCTTGGTCAATTTTGCCAAATCCACAGCAAAATAATTTTGAATTAACGAAGTCTTTGAAGGCAATTTTTCGCGATTGTCCGCCAAGTTTGGAGCTTAATATCTCAAAAGTGAGTGTATTAAAGACAAAGGATATTTCACTTTCACACTTAGAGGGTTAAGTCCTTATTTTCATGTTTCGACAAATCCCGAAGCAAGAAGCTCATTGGCAGAACACAGACATCCATCAATGAGGCGTGTGCTGTCAATTGCAAACTTAACTTCGAGGTAGGGCCTTGCCTGTAAGGATCAAGCTGCGTTTATTTGAGATACTGATCATCCCTCTTCAAGAGAAAAGTTCTGCGTGCCGTCTTTGGTCGTTTTTTCCTGGATGGCATCTGGAGGAGAAGATTCAATGCGTTTACGGATCAAACAGCTAAGGTGGCTGGGTTATGCAGGTTTTGAACTTGTATAGAAAGGATGAGGGATGGGAAAAATCAAGTACATATATGCCCGTCCTGAATAGCACAGAAAGCATCAATAGCCTGCTCGAACGCAGAATAACTCTAAGTCAATCCTAGTTTTTTCAACAGCTTTTACACGCTCAAATTTCGTCACATCAAATGTCTTCAGCGATCGTACCATGATTTCACGGTGCAGGGAACTAAGTTCACTGAGGGCCACTTTGGGCAAGTTGAGTGCACAAAGTGGACACAGATTTTTTTTGGAATTTAATTTTAAAAAATGTGTTGTTTTAATTCCCTATAAATGTGAAATAAATTCCCACTTTTAAAAGGCCAAATGAATCAAGGCCAAATTTGAAATCCTGTAAGAACGTCTGGTGTATTTAAATCAAGAGGTGGGCGGCTCGATTCACTCGCTACCAGGATTTTAACCTGCTCACGCGACTTCGTGGCTCCTCTAAAGTTATATCAACTAGTGCTCAGCCGGTGCCTGGAGCTAAAGTTTAATTTCCCGATTTAAAACTATATCCGGTATAATTTTTAAATTTTGGCTTTATTTCGTTTTACAAGTCCCAAAAAACTTGCGATGTTTATTAATTTAGCTCCAGACACAGTTGTTGCCTGTTGCCTTGACATAGCCTCAGCGGAGCGACGAAGTCGCGTGAGCGGGCTAAGCCCTGCAGAAAAAGGAGTTAAAATCCTGTTGGCGATCCACCCGCCCCATACTTGTTTTTTTGGCTTAATTTGGGTTGGAAATAAAAACATTACATTATTCCCATTTTCATTACGAAATAAGGCAACACATTATTTCACGTTACGAATGTGTAAGGGAGAGCATGCAAATTTAGTAAAGTGTGAGGCCGATCTAAGACTTCTGTTGTACTTTGGGTTGCAGCATCTGTTTGTATTAGAAACTCCACACATTTGGATTATATACCTTTCACCAAGACATGGTGTATTATTTCCTCTTCTCGTCGTGACTTTGGTAATTAAACTACAGCCACCACGATGACGCTCTTTCTAGGTGGCAAACCTCAACCAATCAGGTTGAAACCAACGCAGGACTCAGGGTGGACCCGTGGTATCAGAATTCAGCAACCGAATGGTTACTACAAGCAGGATCCCATTACATACAGAACTAGGCGGACAAATATTGGGCATATGTAGTTAATAAAAAAAAGTCAAATAAAAGTCAAAATAGTATTAGAGTATTAGAGTAGGCACGTATTTCACAACTCAATCAGTCCGAAGGAAGGAAGCATTTAGTAATACAGTGTAAAATAAATATGGTTAAAAATACTTATAGTTCGCCAACGCCTGCGCCGTCTCGTCATCACGGAGCCCAGATAAATATTGGTTGCTAACTCTCTATATGATCGACCGTGCGTCCGAACTCGAGATTCGATAGTAAAGTGCTCCATGTGTCCTGAATTTTGTTTAGTTACTTATTTATTTGAGTAGGTACCCTGACGACGTTGAAGACGTCGCTCACTAAGTCCAATGCGTTGGGTCCATTGTACTTCCCTACTTATTTACTTCCTCACTTACAGATAAGAACTACGATCTATAGATGGTCTAACCCGGATGAATGTTGCCATTTCTGACGGTCCCGAACACGCTGCGTTCTGTTATCGAAACCTGGTTGCTTTTATGGTAGTTAGAGGATATCAACAACTACGATCTGCACTAAGAGAATAAATGTAGGTCTAGGCAGAGACACAGGCTGAGTACAAGGGTGACGAGGCCTTGTAGGTCGCATTGTTAAAAAAGATCTGGTCCCGTCCATGGACTCTACCAGACACCAGTAGTTAAGATCTTCCCGTCTTCTTAATTCATCATGTCGCAGTGCATCACTTAAATCAATAAAATTGTGCATAGGCTTATCCTTCAGTTGGACCTTCAATTGATCATGTCTTTTGGAACAAGATAGAGAGAGTCAATGCAATTTAGAGACCTCAAAAAACCCTCACCATACGCTCCGTAGTCAGTATAAGCTGTCTGTTCAGACTCTCGAAAGCCTTGAAGGGAATATCCTTTTATTCGTGTTAGTTTAATGAAATCGTGACCTTTTCCGAGCTTTTTTCCAAATACCAAGGGAATGTTTGCAATCTTGTATATGTTCACGGAGTTTGCCACATTTGTATGATAGATTGCGGTGAATTCAAATTTCCAAATGAATCTTAATTCAAAGGCCTACACTTTCAATCCCAATCCAATTTGCACACTCGATATTTGTAAGACATCCGCTTTCGATTTCGTATTCCCTGCACATACCGCCATTAAGTACACACGCACCCTCCCTCCAGCAGCGCAACCATCACTTGACTCACCTACAACCACAGCACATGATCTATGAACTCTCCAATCATCATTATGAGAAATCGTTTATTTAAGAGCACTACCCCCGAAGACATATTCTGCAAAACAAGCATCAATACCCATTCGCACCAGGCATATCGTTGGTGGTAAAACAATCAACAACACACAGCCATTGCCGATTTGCACTAGGCAATCACCTAGAAGGAGCAGGAGCAGCAACGGGGGCAAAACCTCAAGAAACCTGAAGAAAATTAAATTGAAATGCCCGACCACAAGGACTGTCGGCCAAGCGTAAACACCCAAGCACACACTTGCTAATTGAGTGACCCTTCTGCAGACGCTCAGTTGGCAAATGAAATGTGGTCCACAATGACCAGTGTGTCCTGAACACAATTGCAGCAACAACAACAACGCAGAGCATGGACATTAACTCACGATGTGACAATAATTATTATCCTTGTGCCTGATAGGTGACCATCGACCATCGACCATCGTCTGTGGACCACAATAATTTCCAACAACATCAACGTAGCAACAGCAACAGCAGCGGCAGCAAGGGCAGAAGGGTTTGTCGTCCTTAACAATTGTGACATCATCAGGACGACCACCAGTGCCACCATCACCCGGCTAATGACCACAAATTATGACACCCGACTACATGATGAGCCCAAGTAACCATGATGTGCATGACCGACCGGGCCAGTGTCGAGTGGCCAGGGCCCACCCCTCCTCCGAGGCGATGGAGGGAAATCTGCCAAGACAGTTGATATATCAAGTGTAGTCAGGGTTGGAATTGTGTGAGCCTCAATGAGCTGGGTGGGCATTAATAACTAAAGGCCAGCTGACCGGTCGATAAAGGGTTAAGAATGCGACCACCGGAGGGTCTCTGTGGTCGGGTTTGTTATGTTTGGGGGGGAGTTGGAGTCAACGAAGATGTGTACAATCACATTTCATTTCGATTCCGGGGTCTAATTTTGTGAAGAGCTATGCACCTCACTCCATTCCGAACGACACGGCAGCCGCCGCCGTCACTCCGCCACCCACCGGCTGTAGTCAGTTCATCAATCATGCATTGACAGGGTCCCTAATTTGATTGAACCACCACCGGCCGGCTAAGTGTTTGGGTTGGTCTTGAATTGCCTGGCCAGTGCGTCCGAGCTTCGCTTCGTGCCCGGGGTTTGGTTGTTTCTCTGCACCTAATGATAGATGAAATCCCAGTGATTGAGGGGCGTTCGGGTCATGAATTTTTGAGGTTATCGTGATTCAGATATGACAGAGATAGATGTGTGTTCGGGCGGTTTTCAGTTCACCCTTCGGTCGCGTCGCGTCACTGCAGACCAAAGCATTTAGCCTGGAGCGGTGTTTACGAGGTATTTGCATGCAAATAACGCGAATAGCGCAAATAGCTCGAACAGAGCGATAATTGCGAAGTTTCAGCGCTGAAATTTGCACCTGTCCAGTGATTGCAGGTCTGGTTGTATAAAAAAAAAGAAAAAACAGAAAAAAGACGAAGCGAGCAGGCAAGCGAGGCTTTGCTAGTAATACCCCTGTAATTAGCAGCGCTATGATATGTTAATTAATTATCCGCGCACAGTTGGCTTAATTAATTCTTTTCTTTGACATTGTCCAGGTCTGCCCCGGGCAACACATCGCAACACGTTGCTGACGGGCGTCCAATGCCGTGGCGGGCGGACAATATTTCTGTGTCACTGGGTTATGACTGCGGATCGCCTACGACTGTCTCCGGACAGCCCGAACCACCTGCCGCAGGGGTGACTTGAGGTCAGTGCTTGAGTGTGAGTCGATAGAGTCGTAAATGATCGCAGTCCGACGATGCGACGGCTGTGGTTAGGCGCAAACACCCGGCAGACCCCTGAAGTGCGGGGCACCTCGCCGACTTCCCCTTCCGCTAATCATCGTCCGTTTTAATTGCACATATCTTCAACTACGTTGAGTAGTTTACCATCCGGAACCGAGGAATTAACTCGTATCAACCCCGCATCGACGCATCTCTCAAACGTGCGAAATTACTTATCGGGACGTCGATTCGGTCTAAGATGTGTATCTTGACTCTGCTTCTGTTGGTCTGTGGGCTTTTGCAAGTGGATTGATGTGCGGAGTGAGTGTCTGCCGTGTTTGTTTGTCACGCTGAGTTGCGCTTTTCACACTCACACACTTTGTGCGGCTGGTGGAAGACCGGTACATGGCTTTATTAAGTGATAACATAGAAAAGTTGCATGCACACGCTTTGCAAGACAATGTCCTGACATATTGTAGTCCATACACCAGAAGCTGGTGCATTTCGACAAACTGAATTGGCATGTTGAGCGCAAAAGAAGAGTGATGTCGGCACTGTGTGGCTGGCAAAGGTAAATGATGTGTGCCAGTGCGGATGGGGTGTTTGGGTAGTGGCAACGCGCGGCGGCGGGGACGGGGCACCTTAGCGAGCGGTCCCTGCATGCAGTTCATGCATCATGCGAAACAATCATCACCAGTTCGGAAGGTGAGATGAAACAATGTGGTAATTAGAGTCGTTAGTGTAACTAAAAAAAAATTCATAAAAAATTGCTGCCGCCTCCCTATCCGATAACCGAGTCAATGGAATTTCATGAGATGGCTGCACTTTGTTGGAATTATTCATGTCTTATGTACCACTTGTTCTTTGACTGACATCATGGTCCGAGTATTATAGGTGCCTTAACCACAGTGCGTCTTTGGCGAGGACGATCTTTTAACAGACATCCCGAGCAGCCATGGCCGACCCTTTGGAAGCCCTACGTTTAGCGCCCGAATCTTCAGTTTTTTCAGTTTAATTGAGGAAGCTAACATTTTTGGCATGGTTCTTAGCAATTTCAATCACCATAGTCTAAGAAATTACTTTTTCTTGTCTTTATAGACAAACTTACCAAATCTTGTTGGCTTCACAGTACGCCCCGAAGTACTTGATGTCCTGTGTATGTAGGTCCTGTGGATATGGTCAGTGGCGGACAGTAAATTTATTTCCCGATTCTTAAAAAAGTTAATCCATGCATATAAAAATTGAGTCTCAAGTGTTTGTCGCCGATTCACGCCTTGACGAATTTACCGATATCAACGATACTTTCACACATCTTTGGTATTACCCTATAAATGGTTCGTGTGAAGTTTGGTTAAAATCGGTGACGGTATGTGTGGGTTGTGCGTGCGTGAAAAAAACACATGAATTTCAGTACCTTTTGGTTTTTTTCCACACATTAGCCGTGTTTTTTGCGTCGGCATGTGTCACAAGTTTTTAAAATAGCGATTCGCAGTTGATTTTATTTTTAGTCTGTCTATATACATCAAAATAAATGTATATATCTTTGAATCGCTGTCAAAGTAAACAATTTTTGGAATTGCAAGCCACCGTCGTATGTCTCTTATGTGAGTGAATCGTAAGTGTTTTCAATCGGAAACGCCGGGCTTATGCTTGAAACACAATAGTGCATTGCGACAGCCGACCTCATGTTACGAAGAGTGTGCAATGACGCACTGCGTTGAAATAATTAATCAATTTATCACCTGTTCTCCCTCTCTCATCTACCAGATGAAAAATATTTCCGGCTTTCTGCATACACGCATTTGAAATGAATTTTGTCGTTAAATTATTGTTAATCAGCTGTTTTCATTTCTCAAATGACAGTTGACATAAAATACATACTCTCAATTTGAAAGAAAACTCTCAATTTGGGAGAAAATCTCTCTTACTCTCAAAAATATCCAACATGTTCAATAACGACATGTGATGGGCTTACGTTTAACGTTTTATTACGATCCTCTCATCTCTCTCATTTTTCACTAACGCAGGCCGACGCTATGTTTTGTACATGGCCATTGAATTGTGTGCGTTGAAGGACAACGCCAACGCAAACGCACTATGGTGTTTCAGGAATTATGCCGCGCTGGTGGCAAGGAGAAATTGCCCATTTTGCCAACCAAATGACGTCGTTTGGAGCCGATGTTGTGAATCAATCTGGCTACAATCCGTGTTATAAGGTAATGACATCTCTGTCGCGGAAACGAATTAAACCTTTATTTCCAGAAAATAATTTTATAATAAAATACCGAAATTCGTAACCAAATTCACAACGTGTCCTCCAAAAACAAGGAAAAGAAATTTGACATGTATGTATGTACGAAAGTTACACATAACGCTGCGACAATGAGTTGAGAAGATGTAACAGATCATTCTCAAATCATTCCTCCAACCTAAGGTCGAATTTACATTTTGCATGAAATTAAAATCAAATTAGATTACATTTTTGATTATATTTAGATTACACTATTTTTGATTGATATTATATTGAAGTTGAATCTCAAACAATCTCCTCATTATCAAAATGAACAATTCTTCTAATTGCTTTCAAGCATTTAGATTCATTGGTGTTTTATTATCACTCTGCAGTTTATAGCAAGTTGTTAAATGAAGGGCTTCAAAAAATGAATTCTGAAAATGAATCCAAAAACTATGTTTACACCATGTGAAAAACATTCTTTTGTTACCCCTTTTGTACAGAAAGCGCCTAGGCGCAACTTGTGCCTCAGACCGCCCGTGCCGGTGCCCTTGAAATTCGCGTTTTTTCGTTTTTTTTACTTCATTTTTATTATTCAATTCATAATAACTTACATACTAGACAAAAATGCTTAAAGCTAGTTAGATGAACAATGTTTCATTTCTAACTTACTGGTCCTAAGCCGACTTCGAAGCTCTTTCTAGACAGGAATACTCTTTGAGCATTGTCAGTGACTCGAAAGAGGTGGAGCCGTGAATTATGATTACACATATCTACAACTTAAAAACTACCTTAAGACTACCCTAAGATATAAAAGTCGGCCATAGGTTGCGGCTGATTGATTTCCATCTAATCCGCTGCAAGACAGAGACCGACTGCGATCCATAAGGGGGAACGCACTAGCCTTTCTACCCCGGGTCTAAAGAGTTCGACGCTGGAGTTCCCTCGCTCCCCAGCCACCAGGCATTTTGGTGCTGCCTAGCAACATCCCGAATGTCTCGGCTGGACACCGCCGTACTGAACTCGAGGAGACCCTCCTCAGCTCGTTGTGCGAAGGAACGGTCGTGGTTGAGTCGCCCATCCACAGTTGATCTGGCTATATGAAAAATGAGCGGTACCGCATTCATATCTTGTAATAGGCCGTACTTATCTAAATGGAGAAAAGCTTTGGGGTAGCAAGCCCTTGAGATTAAGTTGTTGGAGGAGTTTATCGCTCTAGCATTATGACCTCGAACCAACTTCAACAGGAAATTGATTGTGGGTAATCGTTTTAGCGGGTGAGTGATCGAATATAAAAGGAGGAACACATGAGGCGACCAACGAAGTGTTTCTTTTTAGAAGAGAAGTAAATAAAAGTGAATTGAATATAAAAAATATTTTGAAGGCTGTTTTCTTTTCTGTTGGAGTGTTTCTTTGAGGAGTTTACTCTTTGATAAGCACTCCTTCCAGTACAACGTTTTTTCGAACAGTGGAAGGACTTCGAGTAAGGACGCACAACATCCAAGACTAGACTAGAACGTCACCATAGGCGGCTTCGAGCTAGTGAAGGACCTTTTCTACCTCTGATTCCAACTAAGCAGTACAAACAACAGTACAGAGATTTCACGCAGAATGACTCTTTCCAATCGCTGGGCTCAAGAGGAAATTGAGTAGATAACGCTCTATCGAAGGACCAAGCTAATACTACAGGTCTTGATCATCCCTGCCCTGCTCTATGGCGCCGAAGCCTGGACAATGCCAAAAGCAGATGAAGAAACCCTTGGTCTTTCAAGAGAAATGTTTCGCGTAAGATCTTTGGTCCTGTTTGTTTTTGAGAGGAGAAGATTCAACCATGAACTGTACGGGCTGTACAGCGACATGAGCCTAGCTAGGCTTATAAGGTTTCAATTTGGCGTGTGCAATTTTAGACAGCTGAAAGATCATGCCAGCTGGAGAGGATGGTTGGTTGAGGCCCAGCGCCACCAGAAGAAGAAGGAAAAACCGTACACATTTTTATTATCCAAAAAAAAAAATGTATGTGAGTCCGTCGAAAGACTTGTAATAGACACTAGATCATCACGAGGCTGTTTGGACATTGAAGGACCATTTCGTGAAGAGGTTTGAGAGGTGAAGTTTCAACTCTTGAACTCATTTGTTATCCCCAAAAACAAAATTTGGATACGAGGAATGATACTCTAATCGGATGGATGCGATTTTACGTTGTTATGTGTGTGTATTGTGTTATCTTTCATTTCGCTGCGATATATGGAGGAGGAAACCCCCCTTACTCTAGAAAAAAGTGTAATAAAACTAGATTAATGCGATTCCACCAGGAAGGCGAACGCTTGGCAGATCCATGATATGGTGGTTGAACCAAGTCCAAGAACTCGCCTGGTTGCGCTTGGACATAACTCCTGATGAGTTAAAGTCTATGACGGTGTATTGAGTTACCTGAAGATCTCTCGTGCGTGCTTTACGCTCGCAACCCCTTTAATCAAAATATGATTGAAATAAATTCGATGGAATTTCGATGGAATATTATTCAATCTTGAACAATGATGATGATGAAATATTGATGACACCGTGAAAAAGGCCGTAATGAGAACTAGAAATTTCAATTGAAAGGCGGAGGAGAATAGAGAAAAAGCAAATTAAGCCAGGCGAAAATGCTCAAGATGATGTTCTGACGTTTCAAGAAGAAACACGAAGATATTGTTCTCAGCATAAATTTTACACTGAACTTACTATGAAGACATTGCGTCGGTTTTCTCAACTCTGCAACCGAAAATATTTGTGTATGGGACGCAAGAAGAATGCTTGCTCCGAAATTTAAAGATTAACAGACAACAGTATCGTGAGGGAAATCGGGCGATACGGCGTCATATGGTAGCTGCAACAATAAATATGTGGAAATTTGGACAGCCTTTTTTCACCTTTTTTTTTCGTTGTTTTTGGTACTTTTCAGACTTGTTACTGCCTGTGATTTGCGGTGAAAATTTATTTTACACTTTGTTTCTCACTGGGATAGCGTGAACGAAGCTTTTCAAAATTAAAATGAATGAAGCCTATTACCTAAAATCAACAATTAGCCAAAATTGGTTGACTAATCTGGCTATATTATAGCCTTTCTATCGAAAAGGAGCACAAATATAGATTTTAATCATTTAATCGAAGCATTCAGAGCAATAAAAGCTTTTTAAAAAGATCTTAGTTCGTGTTTTTTTCTTAAATTTTTTAAGTGGTGTCCCTCCGGGTGACAGTGCCTCTTAGTCCGCCCCTTCATATGAAGGGTCCATGCCCTGCCATCGTCGCACTCCAAAGTGGTTGAGGTCTCTTCCAACCAGCACGCTTCGTCATATTTGTGATCATCTCCTTGTGCATTGCCCTTTTTGATTAGTTTCAGATCTCCATCGTGTGAAGTTTCTGAAGACGTAGACCTTCAATAGGAACTTTGGACGCTTGGCTGCACGTCGGTGCACAGATCTTGACTGAATCCTCCCTTCCTTTCGTAGTCAACGTTAGCACGGTTAACAGTATCCCTCTCAAGCCAACCAACCTTCCGCACAAGGCGACCAGAATTATGTTTGTCTTTAATTACTCCGACGTATGTATACTATGTGAGCTTTGCCTTCTTATATGAAAAATGCAGAAGAACTAGATATTCAGCATCGGTGAAGAAGTCAATTAAGAGGCCTTCCAAAACCATCAAAACTCGGCGCGATACAATTGACAAGTAACACACTTGTAGTCCCCCTTCTCACATTTCTGTATCATTGACACGGCTAATTTCCAGGCAAATTAAAGGCTCATTCACAGTAGAATGCGAAAAAATAATAAAACAGTAACCGGGGTGGAGGCACACAGCCGCACAGTAAGAGAGTGAGAGAACATAAAAAAGATGAAAAGGAACTTAGCGCATAATTCAAAACCAGAGCATATGGGAAACAATGAAAATGAGAGCTCGCTACAAAAAGGTCTCAAGTGCATTACACCACAATTAGGCATCCGTGTGTGTGCATTGTGCACACTCGGAACTGTTTTGTCATGAGCTCGCTCTCTCTCTCTCCTCCAGTGGTCCCAGCCTCGGCATTCACTTGTTCATCGTGTCGCCTGCCGCAGCGAAACCAGACCACAGCGCGCTCTCCATGGCCTAATGAGAGATTTGCGTGTTGCGATAAGTGAAAAATGGAAAAGAATTTCATAAAAAAAAATTAAAAGAAGCTTAGTACCTTTCTCATTCATTTTCCGCAGATACATTGAAGTGGGCTTGTACCATACTAATACTACTCGTAGACAAGGTATGAATTGGAGCTAATAAGCGAGGAAAGACGTGCAGAAAGCAACATTAACGGGCGGACGTAAAAGAACAAGTGCAATTGAGTGCAGTCCAGTGGAAGTGATTTAAAGGAGTTGATGTGAATTGGAATCTGGTCTGGTGATGAAGAGCTGGAGGGAAACCTAGGCTGTTTATGGCATTCCGACAAAGCTGTGAAACTGTGGTACTTAAGAGGGTAAGAGATGACTAAAATGGTGAGAGAATACAGAAATGAGGACTTCATTGGAGAGAATTCACTTGGTGTTGTGAAATGGCGTGGTAGCATGTACCCCAAGTCTTGTCTAGTCTAACGTTCGAAGACTTGGGACTTAGGACTTTAAGCTTTGTATATTGGTCTTTGAACTTAAGAGATTTTGCTGTCAAACCTTTTATTTCTGACAATGAATATATTTCTTAAAGACTATGCAACAGTTCTTTGATATTCAGAAGAAAGGCTGATGACAAGAGCAGAGTGTCATTTGGTCATCTATAATATTCGGGTCCGCAGTAAACACACCAAACAACATCAGTACCGAGATCAAAAGCAGAATAACTTTTACCAATCCCCACTTCTTAGAGGTCAAGAGGGAATTACGTAACAGTGCCGCCTCTCGAAGGATCAAGCTGTCTTTGATAAAACGTCTTGCTGTACGATACAGCAGCATAGACAATCTCAAAAGCGCATGAAGAAGCCTTTGGTCTCTTTGAGAGAAATGTTCTGTGAACGATCTTTCGTCCTGTTAAAGTTGATGGCATCTATAGAGGAGAAGAATTAACCACGAACTTGGAAATGAGAATATAGAGTCATATACCGATAGAGCGCCTAAAGTGGCTAAACCATGTGGGAATCAAGAAATAAACTTCAGAAACAACCAAACAGATAATGACACAGCACAACCAAGTCGAGAAGAACCTCAACCAACCGGATGTTCCAAACTGGATATATATAGCCGAAGATCGAACTATATTGCCGATTCAGGCCCAAGTCCACTCCGTGTTGAAGCACCGCATAAAAAGTAGAATAAGAAGGGGCTTGAAGTGTTTTTCGTAATTTGAAGTATTTACATAAAAATTTATAATTTTGGCGGCAGTGGCGTTGTGGGTATGTGAGTCGACTTAAACACTTACACAACACACTGCTCGGGTCCGATTGCCAATACGAGCAAAATAATCTTCAAGGCCCCACTTCTTTCGAGTCACTGACAATGCTCAAAGAAAGAAAGACGGTGTAAGAGGCGAATGAAAAAACAGAGGGATAGCTCTCAGTTCGAGGATCAGTGACAGAATCTTTATTTGCTATAATTTACATTCATTTATAGATTATGAGAGAACTGCTAGTGGAGAATTATCCGCAGAATCAGCCGATCAGATAGCGCTATCCACAGACTATGTTATTAACATTAAATTATTTTAATTTACTTTTGCCTTCAAAGGTGGACTCTTCCTTAGTCAAATTGTCACGGGATACCGTAATTTGTTCGAGTTACAGAGAGTTCGACTTACGGGGAGTTCACTGTATCTACAAAGAGGTTCTCAGACTTAAAAAACTGTTTATTAAAATGAACAAATTTTAATGTTAATTAATGTAATCGTTACATTTTGCAAAATAAAACAAAACGCACCCGGTCCCTTTCAAAGTTCACTTTATTCTATTTGTTCTTCTATTTGTTACATTTCCAATTGCTTAGGTGACAAGAGAGCGTAACGCTAGCTAAGTAAAATCTAATGAAGGATTCGAAAGGAGATGGAATGATTTGGACAGAGTACAGTGGGTTCGAAAAGTTTCGTGTCGTGTCATTTTATGATTTAATTTCTATTTATTGCTACATTAATGTAAAAATATATTACCATGAAGAAATAACACAGCATCTGCCTTAAACAAAAACAAAATTCAATATTGAAAAAACTATGGTCGGGTTATAAGACTTTATTCCGGGGTGGACCTGGGCCTCAACCAACAAACCTCTCCAGCTAGCACGGTCTCTGGCTAGCTGTCTCCAGTGTCGCACGCCAAGTTGGTTGAGGTCCTTCTCCACCTGGGTGCGACACCTTAAACGCGGGCGTCCTCTGTTGCGTTGTCCCACGAGTTCGGAGTCGAAGACTCTCCGGGCCGGAGGTGAGTTGTCCATACGCTCTACATGGCCTAGCCATCTTAGGCGTTGGATCCGAAGACGCCTGACTAGACTCATGTCACTGTACAGCCGAAAGTTCGTGGTTGAATCTTCTCCTCCAGAAACCGTCAACGCAAACATGTCCAAAGATCGCACGCAGAGCTTTTCTGTCGAAGATACCTAGGACTTCCTCATCCGCTTTTGAGATTGTCCTTGCCTCCTCGCCATACAACAGGACTGGGATGATCAAGGTCTTGTATAAAGTCAGCTTGGTCCTTCGAGAGATGGCTCTCCTACTCAATTGCCTCTTGAGACCGTAGAAACCGTTGTTGGCAGGAGTTACTCTGCGTTTGATCTCGGTACTGATGTTGTTTGTACTGTTTACTGCAGAGCCGAGGTAGACGAATTCCGTGACTACCTCGAAGTTATAACTGCCCATTGTGACGCTCTGTCCAAGACGTCGGTGTTGTGTCCTTTCTTGATGACAGCATATACTTCGTTTTGCCCTCATTCACCGCTCAATGCCAGCAAACGCCTCATTGACGGCTCGCTGTGTTCTGCCAATCACGTCAAGGTCGTCCGCGTATGCTAACAGTTGTATGGACTTCTGGAAGATCGTGCCTCTAGTGTTGGCGTGTGAGTCTTGCACGATTTTCTCCAGGACGATGTTGAAGAAATCACATGACAGTGCGTCGCCTTGTCTAAAACCTTTTTTGACATTGAAGGTCTCGGTGAGTTCGTTACCGACCTTGATGGAGCAGCGAGAATTCTCCAACGTCATCCTGCACAACCTAACGAGTTTGGCAGGAAAAAACTATGCGGCCTTGAAATGGACAAAAAGGTGGTGGGTGTCGATTTGCATTCCTTGGGTCTTTTCCAAGATCTGCCGTAGTGTGAAAATCTGGTCGATCTTCCCTGGCCTGAAGCCACACTGATAAGGACCTATCAGGTTATTTATAAACGGCTTCAGGCGAGTACACAAAGCGGCAGAGAAGATCTTGTATGCGATGTTCAGGAGCCTTATCCCTCTATAGTTGGCGCAGTCAAAGGGGTCTACTTTCTTGTGGATCGGTCAAACGATTCTGAGATTTCACTCATCGGGCATGCTTTAATCCGACCATATCTTACAGATGAGCTGTTGCATGCGCCCAACCAGATCATCTCCAGCTGTCTTAAAGTTTTCAGCGGACCGCACCTTCAGCTTTGTTAGACTTCTGTCTTGATATTGCTAGCTTGACCTCGTCTAAGTCGGGGGGATGGAATTCTCGTCGATCATCGTCCATATTGAGTGGAACATTCTGCCTGACAGCGGTATTGGTGTCATCATAGCCGCTTAAAAGTCTGCAGAAATGAATCTTCCAAATTCTCAGTATCGCCCTTCGTCTTTAACATACATAAATAATTAAAATATACTTCATATATTTGGTAATTGAATAATATAAATACATAAATAAATTAATATTGCTTAAGGCTTTCCACTAAACCAGCCTGAAGATGATTGTTAATGGTTCTTCTAGCAACTTTGCTAAATGTCCCCTTTCATACTGCTGCTCGGACAGCAGACGCCAATTTATTTTCAGACCAGGCTGCTCGTTTTGGAGGCATCGTAGTATGTGGCGCTAAAAAATGAATTATCAAAAACTTGTAATTAATTACGTGTTAAATTAAAAAAAAAAACGCATATGAAATAAACCTTAAAGCAGACAAATGTTTATAAAAAAAATAGTGTAATAAGGCCTGCTGTCGTATAACTGGACGGCCTAATAACCTCCCTGAACTATTTATAAATAAATCAATATTGTGTCTATAATACATTTTTCAAACATTAATATATAAATAAATAACGGCAAAGTTCAAATTTATCTTATATAGATTTTTTTTATTTTCATATTTTATAATTCGCGTAATTTAAAAAAAAAAAATACTTACGATTGAAAGGGATGGTTCCTTATTATTTGGACCGCACAATCATCTCTCACAATAAATTGCACAGCACTGATGACGATGCGTGAGCGAACACGTAGCGACAAGCCTAATGAGACGTTCAGGACTGTTAACTATATAGTAGGTTTGTAAATTACTACTTCAATTAAGGCCTTATTAGCTATTTGGCTACCACAAACTGTAGCTCAATTTGTTGTTCTTTCTCTCTTCTTTTTATTTCATTTTTATTTATTCTTTTCTCTTTAAACTCTTACGTGCTAGACAAAAATGACTAAAACTAACTTAACTAACTTATTGGATCTAACTTACTGGCCCTTTGCAGGCACTCTAAGCTAAACTTAAAATCGTAACTATGTCTTTCGACTTATCCTATTTACTTACAGCATTGCCAGTACGCCGTGGCGTAGTGGGTAAGAGCGTCGACTCCCAAGCAGAGGGTGCCAGGTTCGGTACCCGAATTTACCACCTTTCATATTTCACGGCTCCACCTCTTTCGAGTCACTGACAATGCTCACAGAGTATTCCTGTCTAGAAAAAGCTTCTCAACTTCGCCGTTCGGAGTCGGCATTAAACTGTAGGTCCCTTCCGACACGAGTGGTTGCTGAGAAGCTAGGCCCAGGTCCGCCTCGGACTGTAGCGCCACCCATATTATTATTATTATTGCTAGTACGCATGTATGGGCACTTGAAAATTAAGAACAATTTTGAAATAAAGCAAAAAACTTAGTATATGAACTTTTTTTTTGTTTTTAACCTAAACCTAAAAATAAAACTTAGGCCTACCTTAAAAGTAAATCTTAAACTACTTAATACTCAGTCGAATATGCATGATTTGATCTATATATATATATTTCACAATATGTAAGTAATCTTTATACACATGCATTCCATTGTATTTTAGTCACACTTATATATACATAGATCTAAGTATGTATGCATGTACCTCTTTTTTTATTATTTTCTTAATACCATCTTAAAACCTAGGGACTAATATCTCTGCCGACTAGCCAGTAGTCTAGCCAGAGTCGAAAGGGATCGATGAGGGAGCTCTTTCTTTTAACCACCCGTATATCTGTTGCTTACTCACATCTTTAACATCTCGGCTGGATACCGATCTGCTGAATCGGAGAAGCTCCTCAGTGCTCAGTGCTACGTCCCGACTGGAATTGAGGAATCGGTTGTCCGAGCAATGTGGAACATTTACGGAACTGCTAATTTATCCTGAATCAGACCTGTCTGGTCGAAACAAACGAATGCTTCCGGGGGAATAAAGCCGTTATGGCGCACCTTTTCATGGTACCTGTCTTTGGTACCATTTCATGGTAATTGTTTGTCAAGAGCATAGACCTTGCAACATGTCTGCGAATCACCTTGATTAGGAAATTGTCCACTTTCATCAAGTTCGCCCTGTTATATAGGACTTCATTACGATAGAATTTTTTGTACTGGGACTCTGGTGTTCTATAAAGGCGAAGACAGGCCCTAACACAAGCTCTCTCAAACACCTGAATCTTTTCCATCAAGCTGGCTCTCACGTTGAACAACACGGGACAGCCATGGGTGAGCATTGGTCGGATGAGAGCCATGTAGCAGATCACCTTCGTCCTCGCATCGAGTTGGCTGTTGCGAAACAGTCTCTCAGGCCAGAGCAGCATCTACATGTTTGTTAAAATATAGATACTGATCTAGACAGATCCCCAGGTATTTGACTACACTTCTTTGCGCCAGTGGTTGGCCGTGCTGTCCAACAACTGAAAACTTTGGGCAATTCTTTTTGGTGTCCGCCGAAGCCGTTCTGAACAAGATGGTTTCCGATTTCCCAAGGTTGATGATAAACTTCCAGTCCTTCCTCCAAGTGTGCTACAATGCCCTCGATCGTAGGACCTGATCTGTAATCAGATCATCAGCGTACGCTATCGCGTGCTAAAGAGATCCTATCAGGTCCGCTGTGTAAATGTTGAAGGGTATCGGTGAATTAACCGCTCCCTGTTGCAGACCATTTTTAATTTTGAACATACCAACAGAAGTTACGATACTATTCTTAACCACGAACTTTCTGTTGGTGAGCATATTAAGCAACATGTACAATAGTATTTTACTTATACCTAGCCTGCTCAATTTGAAAGAGAGTCCTTCCAGCCAAACTGTGTCAAAGGCCTTTTGCAAGTCGACAAGCAGTTTCTGTCCCATTGATTGTCGGAAACCAATTTCGACGCGGCATGTATTGTATCATGCCCCGCCTTGAAACCGAATTGATTGTCCGGAACTATCATGTTGTATTCGACCCATTTTATCAACGCTCTATTGATAACTTTTTCGAATACCTTGCTCATATTCGGTAGGAGACTTTTAGACCGAAGATTCATCGGATTGGAGCTGTCTTTACCTCAATTTGTTGTTCGCATCAGCTGCATCACACTCAGATTAAAGACTTATGGAAAATATCAGGCTAAATGATAGTAGCTGAGCCGGAATTATAACGAACCCGTCGAAGGTCATCTAATAAAAAAAAATCGTCATTATTCGAATCAATGAAAAGGCCATATAATAAAAGTAAATTGCAATTTTAAAAGACAACTTTGTCGAAAGGTGGACTGTCCGAAAGAAGACCCCACTCAAAGGAAAGCATTCTAATTCCACTTTTCCACTAAGAACTCTGTAAAATATCGATCGAATAGCATTGAGTACCTCTGTCTACATCCAATGCCCACATGAAACGATTTTCCTCTCGACCAACTCAGCAGCTCAGTGTGACCTTGGCCCATCAGACGTCACCTAATTTGCATTTCAATGCGGAAAAAAAACTGTGACTTATGTGTCAACTCTCCCTCAGGCATCAATCCCAACGGATACGTTTATTTCACACATCATTTAACGCTTCAGGTTCAGTGCGGCATCATCATCATCGTCGTCCTCACAAGTGATTTATACATCCCTTGACAAGCGTTGCTTATGTGTCCTGTCCTCTTTAAGGATCTCTTCACTGAGCACAAAAAAACGAAACACAATAAGGCGACAAAATCCTGGGCGGTCGATGAAATGTTCCTCAAAACAGAGGCAAACAGAAAAAAAACACACACATCTCGAATTAAAATTCAGAAGACTACACACCACCAGCCTCAGCAGCAGCACTTGGCATTTGGCATTTGGCACTCGGCAGTCAGAAGCACAAGAAGAAGATGTAAGTGGATGTGATTCGGAGTGTTAACCAGTGGACCGAGCCCGAAAGAAAACTCATGTCATTTCGGGGAGAGAAATCCGAACATATGTCAGGATCTGTGTCAATTAGGCGCTTTCGAGAAATAAAACACGTAGCAGCAGCACCGCCGCCGCCGCCGCCTCTACACTGCGTCGAACGAGGGTGAAATCCAATCCGGATTCCGGATCTGCTGTTTATGGTAATAAATAATCCAGAAGTGTGATGAGGAGCTGGGATATCTGTCAGTGTGACTTCAAGTAAAACGCAACTAATTGGAGCACCAAAAGTCTTGTATTCTCCCAGGCGGAACCTGGAATTCCTTCGTCTAGACGCAGGCGAAGCCACGCTGTGGGTGGCGAGCACGTTGCGAAAAACCACCCCCATGTTATCGGGAGCAGAAAAATCGATAGCCAATGTCTGGGTTAAGTTCATTCCTCATACGCGTGGGTGGTTGATCCTTGCATATTCAAATCACATGCCCTCCGGCGGCGCGCTCTGGCAGTCCCTGGTGCAGAGGCCACGTTTCGACGCCATCACTGCTCGGATTGTTCATCTCTTGTGATTTGGGATAAATCTCCAAATGAAATGGGTTGAAAAGTCTCTGAAATTGGGTGAGATGTACGGACGAAGATGGCGCTTGCTGGAGGGCGCAGACTCTGGACAACGAACAGTAATCCTGCCACCATGTTGTCGTCTGATGATTTGTGAAGAATTCCATTCCGTATGTCAGTGGGGATGACAAAGTGGACGTGTTGGGAGGCGTTGATGTTGAGGTTGCGTGCTTCTGCTGACGGAGACGTTCTGCGAATTTGCAATATTTTCTGATGAATGCGGTTGCGAAATTTGTTTCGATGTCAGACGATGGTATGTGATCTAAGTGTGTTCAGCTGGGAACGCTCATCTGTCTTTGGGAAGTCTGTTTTTCTTTTGATGTTGTTGGTATGAGTGAAAAGTATTCAAGGCATTTTAAAATAAGAGTTGCGATTTCAGTATTTGTTTCTGGGGTAGACATCATTCGGAATTTCAGTGCCTTTTATGATGGCTCAGTCGCATCGAGCGCATTCACACCAATGCTCCAGCGAAGAGGGCTTCGAGCGTGCTGGTTCGAGGAGGAGGCGACGACCGAACCTTACAGTTGATGAAAGACAGCTTGGTCTTGATGACTGAAAGTAGCATGCAAGCAATACGTTGTTTTTTACTTCAACTTCTGAGTTACGTTATCATTCACCCTTATTACGCTTGTCATGTAACGACGTGTAACTAAACGACTGTTGGAGATCGGTATTCCGGTTGTGACGTAAAACGACTAAGCGCCAATAGTAATTTTAATCGTGTGGAACGTAATTTTTCACCTACTTTTGTCCTGATTCGATATTACGGTTGTCGATTAAGTGTCACAAAACGACAACTTAAACGACATTATCAGGCGTTTAGGATTTTCTTAACGACTTCAAGTGAGAGTTTTGTAATGAAACTTTTGTTTGATTTTATTTACTTTTTTTGATGTAATTACACTATTTAACTATTTTACCAATGTTAAAAGTGTATGGGGGAACAGGACGAGGCCCGTAGTGAAATCGACGAAGCGGTGGCTGGACTTCTTTCACTATGTGTAGCAAAAGACCCCGAAGAAAAAGTGTTCGGCTGCAATCAAGAGGGCCTAGATGTCAGAACTTCATTCAGTCATTCAGCAACATCAAGTGCAAATTTTGCGCCTATGAAGAGAAGAGATGACTGAGTCATTTGGAAAGCACGGTCTGTTCTGGACATATAATAGTAGAACGCCAGAAAGAATGTTGACACCTTGTATTTTCAAAATGTTTCCCTTGACTTATCTTAAAGAAATAAGCATATAGTAACTTTAACTAAAACAATCGGTTTTAATATATTGTTAAATTTCATTATTTTTCTTATTATTTAGCAACTGTTGTTGTTAATTGCTTATTTCCCAAACACTTAATAATTCTCACTAAAGCTGGGCGAAACACGTCATTACCAACTGTTAGTACAAGAGGAAGAGATCGAGCGTCCTCAGAACAACCAATACCAAGCTCGAAACCAAGCGAGCTATCATCCGGTACTTAAAGCTTAATGTCCAAGCGCCCTAGCGTGGCCCGGTTGCTAAGCAGCATTCAAGCTGAAAAGCTGCTCTCCAACTTTATCTTCGAAGAAGAAAAAGAAAGAAAACGAGCTTTTTCGAATACTAAGCCTGCCCAGTCTGCAAGTCTGATTTGGGGAATTGTGGAGGCACATATTATTATATAACAATATACTTTTGACCATTGGCGGTAACGGTATTTCCTTCTTCAGTCATTCTATGGTTCCCCCAGTACAAATCTTGCTACTATCAAACGTTTCCACGGTGTGACGAATTTTCGCTACATTAAAGCCATTGTAATGACGAACTTCTCGAGGAAATTCAAGTTGCTGTATAGAAAATCATCATCTCTTTGATTGTTGACGTCACTTGGAGTCCGCTTTTGACACATTGCACATGGATGAAGGAATTGTTGCAGAATCTGTAATGAGTAGAAAATTAATTCCTTTTCGCTTCCATGTGTGTGAATATTGTTTGTTTGTCGTCCCACCTACCTGTGCGGTACTATAATTCACAAGTTACATAAAACATAAAAACAAAATTCCCAAGAGGAGTCGGTCCCCCAAATTTGTAGACAACTTTTTGTTTTCAAACCTTAAATCCCAAAAAATGAATTCTCTTAGAAATAACTTCAGAATTAACTTCTATCATCCTCTCCAAAGTTTAAACAATTCAGAGAATGATAGTGATGATGAAATGATTCAATCAAAAAGTGTTTCCAAAAGAAAAGCTAAAATGCCATCCATATGTGTTCTAAGAAGAACTAGTGCCTAAGTGCATTCAGAATTGTAGTTGCCGGATTGCAAAGGATGACGTATGCTGTGTGCGCAATCCACTCTTGTATAAGTCTAAGAAATCCGATATATTAATGTTCCTGAATTATTGCGAATTATTCGAAAACAGTTTAAAAAAAAACGAAACATGTTCCTTCATTCATAAAATATCGTAAAAATAATCACATAACATCTGTCAAACGCACAGAAAGTTAAAAGTTCCCCAATTCCATCCGCCGTGGTGAATTTCAATTGTGGGTTATATTTGCTGTCTCTCTCCCTCTCATAAGGCCTTATGAGTTGTTAATTTTTTGACAGGACCCAGCGCACGTACAGAAATGAAGTATTAGACAGACAACTGTTTTTATAAAGTGTTCTTCAACCAAATTGACCAATCAGAGTAATGCATTTTCGTTATTTCGTCAAAAATTCATACATATCTGTCAAAGAAACACTCAAATTCGACGATGGACTAGGGGGCAATCAACTGTGAAGTCAGCTATTTCTGCAATACTTCATTTCTGCGCAGGCAGCGGATTCTTTGGGTTTGGGCTTTTATCGGTTTGCACGAATCGAAAAGTAGATCATAAATCGACTAAGTATAACTTAAACTAAGTGAAAGGAATAGTGGATTATAAGACTTTAAGCTTCACATTAATACTGATAACGACATGAAATCGTGGAGAAATTTGTGAATAAAAAAGAAATACTGAATTTGAAAATTATAGTATGGAGAACGAATTATTTGAGATAGTGTAGAAGTAATAGACATTTTTACAAAATTAATATTTTTGTTTTTGAGAAACTTTTGTTTTACAAACAGTTTTCGGCTAACCAAAGACATAACCATGATAGTTTTACAGCATATTTTCAAATAGAGAATGTACTTTCAATGGGTACGGTTTTCCTTATTAATTTCCTATTGCAAATTTTTAAGGATCATATATTTTCAAACAACTATTGCCACATTGATTTTTTATAGAACTTATTTACAAAGGATTACATTTTGGCGGAATGCAGGATACGAGTGAATCTAGGATCGTACAACACATACAAAATTAGCGGAGACAATGGAGACTATGGCAAATGCCAAGAAATATTTTTTTCGAATAGCCTATATATATAAAATTCTCATTCACACCCTGATTTACTTACAAAAATAACGAATTTGACATTTAAAATTGCCGTGAAGTTGGCTGCATTTAAAGAAAACCGTATCCAACCCCGACTTAAATATTTACGACCAACGCAGAATAGGTAAAGTTGAACTTAAGGGTTAAGTGTAACTTGGCTATGAAGGAGATTTAAGTGTAGTCAATCAGCAAATGGCCCTTAAAGTTTTCTCTTATCGATGTTATTTGTTATACGCAGTTGCAAATTTATACAAAGAAGGAATTGTTTTCCTGAAACCAATTTTTTATTTTTTATAGTTTCTTCTATTCCCATTTTATTGGATAGATATGAGAGTTACATTCAAAATATTCATTGTTATTTTTTAAAGCAAAAATACAACGTAAACGTCTAAGGTATGCTTTGTAATCGTATGCTTTTGACGTTTCAACTGCTTTGTTGGTCTTGCTTTGCAAACCGTATGCCCAAGTTTGCGTTTCTGAATAGACCCTGTCAATAGACCTCACTCTCCACATGTAAATCATGCGAGATATTCGCGTGACAAAGTGCATAATTACGATCTAATAATTTTCTCTCTTTTTCCATTTTTTTTTCATTAAATCCAAGCCCGTTGCAGAATTCGGGCCTAGTCAGTCTATTTTGGAATACTTTGTTGGAAGACGACGTTGTACTAACGGGTCCATTCGAGTATGTAGTTCTTTTAACTTCAACTTTAAAATTAACTTTTATTTTTTAAATTTATGATTCTTAAAACTAGACAAAAATGATTAAATCTATCTTAATATCTGAACAATTAATGTTCTTAAAATCTATCTTACTGACCCTTCGCAGGTGCTCTAAAATAATCTAAACTTACTTATCTGTTTGCCTTTCGGCGTCTACTGCTAATATTGTTTTTTTGCAGTCTTTATTGCTTTTGCTTACTGGCCAAGAAAACTTAGGACAAACTTGGCGCTCTAAACATTTTTTCTTAAATTTTCTTAAAACTAACTAAATATACGCTAAGCCCTAACCGTAATAAACTTAAAGTACCTTACACTATGTCCGTGACATTGCGGACGTGTGTACATGGGCGTGTATGTTATATTATATATAATTATTTTTATTATATATAAGTGGGCTGTTGTCCAACAGACCGACTATCCGATCAGGCACTGGTTCAGGTCAGACTGGTTCTGGTGTAACCACCAAAAGGAGTGCCGCTCCTTTGCACTCTCTCTCCTATCTCGAGCGGGGATCGCCCTACTGAACCGGAGTAGATACTCGTGTTCCCGAGCGAAATCCGATTCATAGTGGAGTCGCCTGTCAACTGTTCGGCGTACAGCGTGGAAGATTATAGGACATCCACTCATGTCCTGAATTAGATTCAGCGAATCTAAATAGAGGAAAGCCTCAGGTGGAATAAGGTGTAGGTGTAGCGCGCCCTCTCATGATACATAAAGTTCGGACAATAAGCCCCGAAGTTCAGATTGTTGGTAGACATCATACTCCTTGCAATGTGTCGTCGCGTTAGTGAAATTATAAAATTGTCTACTCTTTTCACGTTAGCCCTGTTGTACAAGACCTCGTTGCGATAGTACTTCTTGTACTCGGATTCAAGTCGACGCACTGTATCGTCGCGTTAGTGAAATTATAAAAGTGTCTACGAATTGTTCAGGAGTCCGATACATCCGGAGACATCTGGGAAGGGCTCACGTTGAACCAAAGGGGATAACCATACACCATGACTGGCCTTATGAGGGCCATGTAGCAGATTACCTTCACCCTGGTATCAAGTTGGCTACTGTAAAACAGCTTTCTTGCCACAGCAAAGGCTTTTCTAGCATTGGTCAAAGCCTTCTCTATATGTTTGTTAAGATACAGAAAATGATAAAAACCAAATGCCGATATATCTAACTACACTTTTCACGATGAGCGGCTGACCCTGAGGGTCAACAATGCAGAACTCTTTCCAGTTCATACGGGCATCGCTTGAAGCCCTGTGCACCGGGGCACGGAAAAGAACAGTTTGACATTTTAGGAAGTTGATAAGCAACTTCCAGTCCAGTTATTTTATTTGCATCCCGTTGCAACAGGGTGTTTATGACTACTACCTTCGGTGCTGATCTGTAAGCCACTAGGTCATCGACATACGCGATAAGGAAGACGTGTAAATAGTCGTCTCCCGACAAATGTCATTCGATTTTGAGTAGTTTAAATGCATTCTTGTACGTATCTTGTTAGTAATTAAGAGTCTGTGAATCAAAGCAGCTCTTTGCCTGCACAGTCAACTTTCCTTGAACCAATGTTGGCACTGTCTAAATTTGTTGGCATCGAACAATTTGGATGTTATCATAATTGATGTATAGTTGTCAAATGTACCTAGTTTTGCAGTTCATCAGAAGAATATTGCAAAAAGTTGGGGGGCCAAGAGCACTGCCTTGCGGTACACCAGCTTGAAGGAGTTTAATAAATTGTTCAAATGCATTTGTCACTTCATCACTTAAGCGATGTGCTTGGTGAATGGGGGAATGTTTATTCCAGTCTTGAAATAAACATTCTACTTCTACTTGATGATTAGGAGCCACTTTTCTTCCAAAACTGGACTAAACGTGTAACTTTTGTTATTTACAAAACAGTACGCATTCTTGGCAAAAACGATATTGTTCTATAAAACTGTTTGTTTTTAGTGGCTTTTCCATGTTGTCAGTGCCACTACTAGACAGATGCTATGTCTAGTCGCACTTAAACGGAAACGAGATCAATAATTAAGTGCGGTTACACTAGTGAGGGCTTTCCTATGTAACTTTTCAAAGACTTTTCCTGCAATTGATGGTGGAGTTTTTTGATTTGATGTAATTTATTTCCTCTTAGATTTTCGTCGTGGAAGGTAGGACCTTCCATTGACTAAAAAACTAAGTGAAACAAATCCCCACGGACCAAATTATACACAATCAAAAAAGCTGAAGTAATTTTACTAGACAGAATAAATATTCCGTAAAACAATCATAAAGAAGAACCCGAAAAAAAAACGCAGTACTCGTCGCATTTCATGTTCATGCTGACACACAAGCCACTACCAACTGTTCTCAACTCGATTCATTCCTCGATTTAATTTTCGAATAACACGAGACCACTCTCATTCCAAGAGTCAAGCGAAAAAGGAATCCAATTATATAACAATTTGCTTAGGGACATCCACTAATAAAAAGGATAATTAAGTTGATTGCTTTTTTCCACAATCCTCGCATTACGTTCTCCGTCTATTCGTCCACTCGTTTTCAAGTGTTTTTTTTTTTTTTTGTTTTTTTCTTATTTGCCTTTTTGTTTTTATTGTAAAAGAACTCATCAATATCAACAGCTTCTGGTGTTGTTTTCGGGTCAGTTGCGCCCTGAAGGGATGTTGATCCGTGTGCTATCCTGTCTGGCACTTTTCGATATTCATTAAGAGCGACCAGGTACCTTCGGCTTCGACCGGGAATCCTTTTTAGAAAATTAGTCACGTAAACACATTTCAACGAAGCACACACAGCGGCTATCTGCCCAATTCGTAATTAAACGCATTAGACGAGTGCGCGCCAGCCAGAGGGGAGAGTTTGCTATTTTGAGTACCATTCCGTGGACGTGTGGCATCGCTCGTCGGTGGGGTGAGGGAATGGATGGATTCAATTTGATTACAAGCCCATGTTCGATTACAAGACGCACCACACCACACTGAAGAAGATGAATTGGTGGTGTCAAGCGTTTAATCTCCCTCGACTCCCTTAAGTGTCTCATATCATATCCGCCTTCTGCATCTCCGTGTTTATGATTAATTCGCCAGCTTAAATCATCTCGACGATCATGATATCCACGCAAGGCGCACACAGACCAGCGAGCGCACCAAACGGTGGAAATTCAAAACCGAAAAAATTGAATAATTCTGTGTCAAGACCTTCTCAAATGAGCCGTGGAAATATCGGACCACCCACTTGAAGCCGCAGCAGACATCACTGCTGCTGTTGTTACTTCTTCGGCCTTACGGCTGATTTGGATCGAGGTGCCCAGTTGGGGGGCATTCCTTGTGTGCGGAGAGTCCAAAAATCTCGTTGCCACTGATGATGACGATGACGACGATGACGGTGCGGACGATGACGGTGAGGCACCATCGGAGGCATCCAAAGCTGATGTGTTGGGCGCACACCGTATGCGCCTCCGAACAAGGCGACTGTCTGCAGTAACAGCGCTGGCTAGCACACCGCGCACAGCCGCAGTCGCAGTCGCAGCCGCAACTCACTCGGATTTCGTTAAGAGGAATCTCTGATCTTTTGATGGATTTAGGCCTCCACCTCAACTGCCACTGATGAATGGTCTTGCAGTTGCTCCGGAGCTTGTACTTCGATGTTTTCGGTTTGGTTCGATAACCTTTTACCGGATTAATTTGTGCAGCGCAGGCCCCGGTGGAATATGACAGATTGTTAATAGGCGCACAACCATGAAATATCGCAGTCGATTTGTTTGTGTTGGCTTAACCGGATCGAAATCTAAAGTGAAATTTATGCTTTTCGTCTTAAATACCTTTCATCGTTGAAACAAGATTGATTTTCTGACCAAGAAACGCGGAAACCTGTTTGCGCAGCTGTGTCGATTGGATTTCTCTGACCAGTCACTCTTCACATTCACTTTGGATGGCTGGTGCACTCGTGCTTGAGACAGTCCTTCCGTTCCAACGCATTCCACCTCACTCATCATTATCACATCCGGACCACCTAATTATGACACAATTCCTTCACCGACCATTTAAAGTCAAACACGCCTAATAGAATTCCGAACACATTAATCTGAGTCCATAAAATGTGCCACCCAAGCCACTTCCACTGGCTGCCGGATTGACAAATGCACATCCACCCGGCAATAAACCAGAGACAATGGGTCCAATGAGGACATAATGCTGTTGCTGTGGCTGCTGCTGGCGCTGGTGCCGGTGGTGTGGTTTCCGAAAAAAAAAACACAAAAACAAATAACAACGTGGCGCCCCAATTTATGTGTTTTCGTAAATTACTGCCTGCCTTCTAGGGAGGGCGCCCCCGCCTCTGCTGCTCCGCTCTACAATCCTTGATCACGGACCGACGCAACGCAACGCTGACACCGCACCATAGACGGTGGGTGCGAGGACCATGTTCAGTGGTGTACGACGCGAACGATTTATTGTTCGCTTGTCGAAGTGTGAGAAATTTTTGATATAAATTTCCCTCTCATTAGAGATGTGTCACCGGCGAACGAAATTTTAATGAGATGAAAACTCAGCTCTCTGGGATGGGACAAGGTTCGTCGGTTCGTTGGTTCGTGAGTGTGTCTGGCTGATGCTGAGCTGAGAGAGGAGAGACAGTGGCCACGGGTGCTGTGGTGGTGGCGGCGGCGACGCGGCTGTGCTATCACCAGGAAGCGTTGAGTGAGCGAACGACTTTGAGGCCACCAACGCGGATGCAGGCTGTTGCCGGTGGCATGTGGGGTCTGAGCACATCCGTGAGCTACTGGTACTGATGATTCTCTAATGTGATTGTGCTCCGACATTAATAATGTAACGATTGTTGTGACATGTGTAGGAATTGTTTTTCCGACACTGCACCTTATCTGCGAGTGCCGGTGGTTGCTGCTGGACGTTAATTAATTTTCCGAAAACATGCTTGCATTGAAGCAATGATATGTTGATAATCCTGGAGGGAACGAAAAAGCTTCGCCATCGATAGAGATCGTCGGTGATTTAGTAGGTCGTGCCAATCAGTTGGCAATAATTGAGATGTCTGGTATTTTTGTCTCTGGTTAAACATCGCTCAGTGCGAAGTCTGTATCTGGGAACATATTAATTTTTAAATGATATTATCAAGACGACTTTACAGGCTTTACAATAATAACGCTGTACTCGTTCTTTAATTGCAGAAAAATGGTATTAGCTTAGTCCAGCGAAGTTTGTATGCTCTGTCCTCTGATGGACAGTAGATCGGGATTTGAGATATTTTTGTACATTTTGCATGATATGAAGTATAGTATCTGCTCCATCTAGGTCGGTTCGAATTCACCGGGACCTTTAATATCAAAAAAGGTTTCAGCCAAGCCGGCGTGGTGTCTTGTGACGTCTTTAACATTATCCTGTGGAAGATAGTGCAACACTCAAACGCCAACACTAGAGGCACAATCTTCCAGAAGTCCGTAAAACTGTTAGCACACTCGGATGCCATTGATGAAGCAGAACACAGCGAGCCATCAGTGAGGAGTTTGCTGGCATTGACATGGAAGAGGCTAAAATGGGTAACGAATTCACCGGGACCGGAAAACGAAGTATATGCTGTCTTCGAGAAAGAATATACAACGACACTGGGGGCAGCAAGCCAGAGAACGTGCTAGTTGAAGAGGCTTGTTGGTTGTTATCCAGATCCATCTCGGACTGTAGCGCCAAATAAAGAGGAATGTATAATCTACATGAAAAAAGCTTATAGATTTAAGCCTCATAGACTCAGAAATTACTTCTGCAGAAGCAGCTTTGATGGGGAGATATAAAGCACGCTACACGCCACCAGTGGTTAATGGGTAAACACCACCTTAATCCTTTATCCAAGTGGTAGTTTAATGAACCAGGCATCCCTTCAATCAGCCCAATCTGGCAACATAAGTCATAATCAAGTTCCCAAGTTCTAAGATGTTCAACAAATCAAATTTAGTCTAAATTCGCTTCTAAATTGATATTTGAACCGAACCACAGATCGATCGGTACACACTTCTATTGCAATGCATATTGGGCTAAATATTATATAAAATAACTACATAAAGAAATAGCTGCAATCATATATAATTCGATGTACATTTTATATTAAAGAACGAATTCCTAACCTTAAAATTTGATAAAGTACTTTATTGTTGCATTTTGTTTTTTTTAATATTTTTTTTTCATTTTTACTCCCATAGCAAACATTTTTAGTTTTTAACCCTTCTATAAAATACCGTAATCATTTCTTGGGGCCAAATTTATTGTACTCTCCTTCATGATTGGCTTGGGTGATCATTCGTTTTATCTCCGCGCTAGTGTCATTCAAATTAATTTTGAAGGAGCCTAGGTAAACAAATTCTGTGTGTACTTCAAAGTCGTCTTCGACCAAGACGTCGGTATTGGTGGATCGTTTTGTAGACAGCACAGCCGTTTCTTTCGCCTTACTCACAAAAGTCTCTACGAAGTCCTGTGCAATCATTTTTATGTTATGTTGGCATGAACTTATTTAATCTTGGATCATACTCCAAAAACCACGGGATAATTTGCTTAAATAAAGCATTATGCTTAAAAAAGCAGTGCACTATCACTAGGATTACTCTGTTTTGTGATAGCAATATGGATCATATGCCCCATCTAAGAGGTTATCCGGCTCAACGTCACCAACAAGATCCTGTCCAGCGTACTGTATGAACGTCTAAGGCCGTTTTGCACCGCACTAATCGGCACGTTCCAGTGCGGCTTCCGGCCCGGCAAATCGACAATATTCCAAATCTTCACACTAAGACAAATCCTGGAAAAGACCAACGTGTTTCAAATCGATACGCACCACGTTTTTATTGATTTTAAAGCCGCTTACGGCAACATTCATCTCAAGGAGTAATTTGGTGCGATGGCCGAATTCGGCATCCAGGGAAAACTGATGTGGTTGTGTCTCACTACGCTGACAAACACGCGATATACCGTGCAGTTCGGCTCAAGGACTTCCGAGCAGTTTGATACATGCAGCGCCGTTGGAAACTTGTAATTCCTTATTTTCGAACTAGAGAAGATAGTGCGGGGCGCTAGGCGTAAAAACGGAAGGCACTGGGATATGCGGATGAAATCAACACCGTCGCGCGACTTATATGGATTGATTTTATAATCAATCTAAATGTACGATCGACAGCTTCAATTTCGATCTATTAAAGGAGTGTGTCTACCTCTGGGCAGACGCATAACGCCGTAGAACCGCCCTTTCAAACTGATTTTACTTCGCTTTGTAAAAAAAAACTGGGCTCATAACTCCTGACTCGAAGGACCAATATCATGCCCTACAAAAATCTTTTTTTGCTAGTCCTGCTATATAGAGCCGAAGCCGGAGGCTGAGCAAAACTGCGGAGCTGATTCTTGGTGCCTTAAAACGAAAAATTCTACATTAGATATATGGTCCCGTTGAGAAAGGTGAATAGAGTAAAAGACACGACAGCGAAAGGCCCGAGATGTACCAAGAAGTGGAACAAATATCCGCCCAGTGCACTAGCTCGGCCACATCGAGCACATTTACAACAATGTTCTAAGTAAGATTGTCTTCCATTCCGAGCATATTGGTTCGAAAAAGAGAGGAAGTCCGAATTTCCGGTATAAAGACAAAGTAGTCGTGGATGCGGGTAACCGTAGCGTTGTGATATGCGTCGACCTCTTCACGACTTAACCTCTGTGCCTGTAAAACATGAGTTATAACTGTCTAGAAAAAGCTATTTAAGCTTGGCCGTTCGAAGTCGGCATAAAAATGTAGGACCCTTCCAATAGTGAGAGAACGCACTCTTTAACTAATCATCAAAATGTCACTGTCAATTTATTCAGTAAACTCAACATTTTCATCAACATTCATGGCTTCATGAATAACCACTTCATCCACAAAAAATAACTGTCGACGTTAACGATCGTCACGTTACTGTGAATGGTCAGCGTTATCGCGCCATGATTACCGATTATTTTTGCCCGAATTTAAAGATGTGGAACTGGACAATGTGTTTTTTCAACAGGATGGTGCCACGAGCCACAGAGCACACGTTACAATCTATTTATTGTAGAGGAAGTATGGTGAGCGTGTTGTCTCAAGAAATGGGCCAATCGATTGGCCGCCGCATGACTATTTTTTGTAGGGCTACGTTAAATCATTGGTTTATGCCAACAAGCCGCTACGTTGAAAGAACCCAGAGACAACATCGAACGCGAAAAGCCAATATTAAAGTTTTTAAAATATCTAAATTGGTTTGCCTTTTATTTAAAACAAAAGTTGACAATTCGTTATTGGAAAACCCTTTATATTATTATAATCGCGGATGCAAGGCAGTTTCGGCTTGTTGACTGAAAGTAGCATGCCTAAGACCATCAGCGATGGAGGGCAGCAATTGCTCAGGCGCAGACCCTCGACGCTGGCCTGATAAGTATGTACGTAAGTAAGTATTAACAATAGAAGTCCATATAAAGGTACAGCCTGCCCATCCAGGGAAAAGTTGTTGATTGCTATCATCTTAGTAATACACCAGCAACCATTTCTGTGCATACACAGTCCAGTTGATAGACTGCCGCCTATGGAAAGCCTCTACATCATCCGCTTACAGGTGAACCAGTGTATGTGGTGGCATCTAGGCTAGAGGAGTTCCGCGCTGTTGTAGCTTCCTCACCGTTTAGAAAGAAAATAGTTCTGAAACGTGAAACTTAAACGAGCCTCGGATGCTGTCGGTTCTACTGCTGACGACCATGTGTAATCATGTGCTGCCCGTGACATATTTCATGCAGGCGATGAAATTGCGGATTCCTTACCAATATCTATATAATCGAGGTGTGCGATATGATTGGTCGTGCAAAATATGCGATAGGATGGATCGAGAAAAAAAAGACGATGAAATGCCAGCGACACTAACAACGGCGATTGATGCAATTTTTGGTAATGTCTGCGTTGCTGTCATTTGGAGAAAAGACTCAACTGCGAACTGTATACGAACGCGTTAACGAATTGAACGCTTGAGATGACTACTCTATGTAGAGCGCATTGCTAATACCGCCCTAGCCCATAAATGTTTCGACTCCTGGAATAAGTATTTGATCCTGTAGGTAGGTGGGGGGCTGCTCTGCTCGTGAAGTCAAACATATTGAACCATTGTGTTCATCATTATCACCATTGTGATCAGATAACCACCCCTGTGAGTCCACTTCAGTGATAGCGCCGTTAATATGATCACAACGGCATATGGTGACTGGACTAGAATTGAAAACCAGATAAGAGCGCCTAAACTTTTCTCTCACTAGGATTCGAACCGGGGACTCCTCTAACCAAGGACAGACACTTAAAAAACTGTGCCATCCAGTCGCATTGGATCCTATAAATACTTGGCTTAGAGTTCTGTCCTAGGTGGGATAGCTGCTATTCACTCTGCCCTTACCCCTGGATGTACATGATTGTCAAACCAACTAGGCCAGTGATCAATGAATTCTCTCCAAAATATGAAGAATAGTCGTACACTTAGCAGTAATTTTATCCCATGGCTCTTGAGTCCTTTTCTCTGATGTTTTCTCCAGAAGTTATCTTCGTATAAACTAACCACAAAAAGTCTGTCAACGTCAAAACCCATCTACGCACCCTCTATTTGACACACAAAGTGATAAAAAATTGGTCGGTCCTCCGAACTCTACCCGGCTTCGCTGAAGTCAGTAACGTCTATCGAATTGAAACCATGTCACCGCGGGGTTATTTCCCACCCATATTCTGTCGAATCGAAATACAAACGCTCTCAGACGCAATCAAAGCAACAAATTCACCCGACTTTGTGCCTCCGTCAACTGTTCCAATCAACCTAATTCAGAGCGGAGCTCTTTTGTCTTTCAATTCGTCGTGTCGCCCCGAAAATGATTTCCTCACTCGTGTGCTGTTCAGCCGCTCGGTAACAAGAGAGAATCAAAAGTTGACAAGCACGACGAGGAAAACTGCAACCATCACCATCACCACTGTCACCGATGACGTGTCAGAATTTTCATATGCACGTCAATTTTTCCCTCAGCACGGCACCGGTTTTCCTTTCGGTGGCGGCCCCTTTTGTTGGGATTACTGGGCGAAACTGTCATGTCAATCGGTGTGTTGTTGCTGGATTTCCTGTCAATCTTCTCGTTCGCTTGTTCTTTGTGATTATAAGACCACTAAACACACGACACACTGTGTACACCAGTTTGCCACAATTACCAGTGCCACTGTCGGGGCATGTAAGCTAACTTAACAATGAATCCATTTAGGAGGATGCCAGGGATTCGTTCCATAGCCGGTGGTGTCAGTGGTGGTTGCTGTTGCCTGTAGCACATGACAAAAGTTAGCAGTTATGTTACGACAATGTATTCTGCGAACTGTGGTCGATGGAAATTTGATTTGACACTGACGAGTGGAACGTAGTTTCTGCTTGTAACCGATACTCCCAAAGCGATATGTGCGATGTGCCGTCCCCTTCGGACGAGACGAGGTGATTTTTGACACAAAGTCATGATGAGCAATTGTGTGATGCGCTGTGATGTTGCGGTTCGAATGGACCAATTAGAGGTGTCGCTCGGATTGTGATGAAAATTAGATTTTCATTGAGAAGAAGAAAAGGCGAACCGAAGGAGAAAAGACGTGTTTTGTCAGATTTACTCTCGGTGGCAAGGATGAGGTCCTGTGAACTGAAATTTTCTGGTTTATTGGATGACAGGATTATGTTTCTGGGAAAGTCAACAAGCAATCCGTCACTTAGAAGCAGCTGAAGCTGTTGTGGGGTCAAGCAGATGCTCGAATATGATGTATGTATTATTCTGGAGTTGCTTGATGGTCCCCAATTGACTTCCTGGGAGTTATAGGAACTAAGCGGACAAATTATATTAGAGTCTAATTACTAATCATGTTTACTGACTCTTTGGCCGTTATACAGCTGCACACATTAAAGCATGTCACTGCTTGTGGTGCAGTTTGCATCCACAGCGTTGAGCGAAACATTTTTTGTCACCTCTGTTGAACTCAAGAGGGGCTTATACAACTAATTTTGCTTTCTGTAAGCTTTCGTTCATCCCTTGTTGAAATGGCGGAGTCATGTGTGCTTGGTAGCGGGCATCATTCCCATCAATCCACGACATAATTAGCTTCCGAAATTGACAGTTTATGGTCCTTCGAGCCGGGTATTAAGGCCTAGCATTCGTGTTGTGTCCAGTTGTTGTGCATTTCCGAGTGGGGTCCTATAGTTTTATGCCGACTCCGAACGGCGAAGTTTGAGAAGCAGTTGTCTAGGCAAAGAGTATCTTTGAGTATTTTCAGGGACAGTAAAGAGACGAGTTTTGTTCATCTTGTGGTTTAGGTTTTGCTTTCTGCTGGTCGGTCTAGCAAGTCCTCCGAAGCCAGGAAGACAGGATTCCTTTCCATATACTAAGACTGACAGAATAATTTGTAGAGCATGATTTTGGTCCTTTTGGTATAGGAGTTTACACTTAAGTTGTTTGCAATCGTTGTCTAGAGCTATTTTGCTTCGTATCTTGACTGGAATATCATTGCGATCAAGGCAATTGACTCTTCAATAAGAGCCTTAATTACTTGCTTACATCTCAATCCAGCGATCAAGAGGGTTTGAGCCTGAGCAAATTGACGGGCTCGGGTGCACTGCTTCCTGTCGTCAAGACCAAGCTGTCTTCCCGAACCAGAGACTCGGATTCGAAGACCCTCTTAGCTGGAGCAATTTTATTCATGATCTCGACATGGTCAAACCAGTGCAGTAGACAGATTTTTTTCTCCTGGACTACATCTGCATTATAGTATCGATCGTACAACTCGCGGTTATGTCTTCACCTCTAAACACCCTTCTCTCACGCGGAGTCATACATGTAGAATCATACTTTTAATGACACCAAGAATCAACTCTGCTGTTGTGCTTTTAAGAGTTTTGTAGATCATGATTTTGGAGTAAGGAATTTTGAGTTAAATTGTTTTGAGAAACGGAAGTGACCGCGACTGCCGACCTGTTTCTACGTTGGATCTCAACAAAGATGTCATTTCTGTGTAGCTACCGATCGTAACATTTTGACCCATCTTGGGAGCGCTGAAACAAACGTGGTCGATGTCATCTGCGTAACCCAACATTTCAACTGGCTTTTGACGAAAGTACCTTCCCTGTAGTTTTGGATAGGACACGTATTTTATAATGAGTTTGTATAAGGTGCTCATTTCAGAAAGTGAGGTGGTACAATGTCCCACGTGTAAAATTTGTCACATAGTCATATCACAAGACTGTCATACTTCATTATTTGGGTGGCGGTGCAAGTGTTGCCAAAAATGCGAATGAATGATGGAACATTTATATAATTCGTCAGTTAAATGTGCAATAAATTTTCCTTGATTTTATTATCTACACAATTGTATTGTCCTGCTAGCACCCCATGAATGACAACAGAAACAAAAATGTTCCAACATGTCCCAACTAAAACTCAATATGGCAGTTGTAGTCAATAAACCAGAAAACATTTTGACATTTTGACATTTTGAATACTTTGTCTACTCAAAGCGACAAAGTCCGTCTGAGTATGACAACAATGGAATTGGGACAAATATTTTTTTGAGATGTTACGATATCTGTAGCGATGTATAAGACATTTTATAGTGCGTCTTGTATGAGTAACACAACACTACTTCCGCGCCTACAGCTTATCCAGCACCCGGATATCTTTCAAGTTATCTAGCGTGGTGCAACATATCTAGATCAATTTGCAATTTTTCCTTTTAAATTTAATACACTTTTGTAATACTGTCACAAGCTTTTATAACACAGGCATATCACCAGATTGCCTCTTTGTCACACAACTTGAAAGAGTTTGTAGCTGATTCTAAGCAATTACCTACTTAGAGAGTCCACACCCTATTTGTGACTGACTGTATGTGCCACATGACTTGACTGATCTTGACTAAAACTGGACCGACTGTTTCCAAAATTGAAAGTGGTCTTTACTTTGCTTAGGCCCTGAATTTTTGTTAAAGAAATGCTTTTCCAGCATATTATTTTGAACGTTTTTAGCAAAGGTTATAATTTGAAATACATTCCAGCCTCGTTGGTCTGGTTACTCGCTGGCCCGAGCACTTGGGCACCTCAGCAGTCCGGGGACCTCTATGTTTCAGACACTTTCAAAATGGAACCTGGACATATTTAAACTCTGTTATGTTTATTTTTCTGTGGTGGGCTTGCGTTGTAGGTGTGTGCGTCGACCCCTACGCAACTTCACCTCGCTGCCTGGGTTCCATTCTCGGTCAGAAATAATTTTTACGGCTCCACCTCTTACAAGGTTGCTCAAAGAGTAATAACTGTTTAGAAAAAGCTTCTCATTAGAAGTCTTCATAAGACTGTACGTCCCTTCCACTCGTAAAAGAACAATAGCACGTACAACAAGAGTATTTGCTGAGAAGTTAGGCCCTGGCTCTCTTCTTCTCCTTTATTTGGCGCTGCAGTCCGGGGTGGACCTGTGCCTCGACCAACAACTCTATTCTACTTACATATATAAGTTCATACAATTATAGGAATCCCCTTAATTGTTGTGTCCAGCCGGCTCTTGAGCCTAGATGTTTTATTTAAGATTTGTCTTAATACTTCACACAATGAAACACTTGTTTATAAAATATACTATAATTTCGTTACGCGATTTAAATGTATATTACATGTATTTGTACTTCATTGTGTATAGCCTGTATCTATCTTTAGACTTCCGCACTGCTTGAAATCTATCTTAAGACTTTTGTTCGGTTGAGATCTTTCTTAAGACTAACTTGCTTCATAGTGATACTTAACCTACTGTACAATATTCTCTTATTAGTTGTACAGGCGATCGTTTATTATTCAAGTGTATATTGAGGAAGTGACCTCAATAAACGTATGTCCATGCAATTATAAGGACCGCGACGATCGCGAATGCATTACATTATTGTGGGTTCTTATTGCCTGTGCTATATTTATGGCAGGATACTATAAGATCTAGACATTGTGCCGTTGCAATTTGCAAGGTTATGTATATATGTCGCGAACATTTCAAACAAGCAAGAAAATTGTTCGCCAGGACCATTCAGTGGCCCGATAAACGGACCATAATGCATCTCTTTTACTAAAGAGGTTACGAAAAAAAGTTGTTGTTTTTTGAAAAATTGTTCCAGCCAAAATAAACACGTACTTTCCTATTCTGTAAAGATTTTTGAAATATATCTGTAATAAAAAGTGTTTGAAAAGTTGTCGGTTGTCCACTTCATTTTATTGTTTTGTCTATAAGCCGGACGTTTTGATGATCCGGACACACCCGAAACCTTAATTGTACGGACTAGCGAGGCTGTACTGTACTAAGTCTCATTCCATCTCATCTTCAGTGAAGGGCTTAGGTTAGGTAGGGGGGCTGCTAGTGCATTCACCAGCGCACTTAGACCATGTTGCTCCATTGTGATACCGACAGTCAGACTACTACCACTGTTTGATCACTCTAGTGTCGTGCATTTGATCCCAATGGCAAATAGTGACTGGACCAGATTTGAAAACCAGATAAAAGCATAGTTAATGCTTTTACTGGGATCCGAACCGGGGACCCCGCTAACCAGTGGCAGGCACTCAACCAAGGCGCCATCCAGTCGTCTATGAGGGGTTGAGGGGGTTGAGGGGGTTGGGGGCCAAAAAACGCACCTTATTCATCATGAGTTATGCCCAAGCACAGCCAGGCGAGTTTTTGGTCTTGGGCTAAGCACCTCGTCTTGGGTCTGCTAAACAGTCGCCTTCCTGGAATCGCTCAAGACCCGTCTTGGAAATCGTGATGATGGTCACATTTGTGCAACGTGACCAAACCATCGAAGCATCCTTCGCATCATTTTGCTGTTTCTCCCAAAATGTCATGTTTCTCATCCTTTCTCGGCGAGAAATCTCATCCCGGCCACTTGAATTCGCGATATTTTTCCTTCCGTTATTACGTAAATTCCATGACAACAGTTGAGAGATGGAATATGAACTGAGTTGAAAGTTTGGCACCAAGCTCAACCTTCCAAATTACAGATCTTTCGAGATGTTTCAACTTACCCAGCTTGGCTATTCCTACAGGAAAGATCAGCACTATTCCTCCTATAACTCGTGAAAAACACGATACACTTAAACTCCTCCACCTGCTTCAATGCGACCCCATTAGCATGAATAGTGAGACGTCGACTCCGAATCAAATGCTGTCAATGGGACTGAAGCCATTAATTGTGCACTCTCTCGTGACCAGTTCAAAGTGTTCCACGTGAAAAAAAAGAGAAAATTGTTCCAATTCAGGTCATCCTACATCAATCCTCTTCCGATCTCCCAGCCAGATCGATCAGCAATCGCCGTGATTAGAACCCATAACCATCCATTCCATCAATCCCGGAGCAATTAGTTCAGAAAATAGATGGAAAGTCTTCCCCTGAGCAATGGCGCAGTGAGAATAATTAAGAAATTAAATTCTAAGATTAAGTGATCGCCGCTCCAAGACTCACTGCACTAAAATCAAATTCCACATTAAACCAGATCGACCAGATTCGCCCATTTAATTGCGCCGATCAACTTGCACATAACAGCAGACATCAGATAGATACGAAAATCCAATCTGTATCGAACTGACATCACACACGATGCTGCTCAACGCTGACGCCGCCGGATGTGTGGATCATTAAAATCCATCCTAAAACAACAACAACACATTTCATCATCCATCATTAAGAATGATTAACGTTTAATATATCATGGAACACCAGCAGATACACGGCAGCAGCAGCATCACAGCCACAACAGCAGCCAAATACCGTTTAAAGCACCAAGATCAGGCTGAGACGCTAAACGTTTGTATATCAAACTGCAGGAGATCAGAGGGGCTAATTCTTGTAATAAAAAACAGCTAATGATGCCCCGAAACCAGGTATTCAGTTCCCATCCCATCGAGCGGCAAGATTCGAGACCCAAGCCCAGTTCCCGTCGTCGTGTTGAATGCACAATGTCAAATTGTACAACCCACCAATCAACAATCAACGACGAACCATCAACAACGGCGGCCGCTGGAATTTCAAAATTTTCATATTCCAATTCCATTTCAATCAACGTCACCCCGATGACTACACACAAAAACCCCATGACGGTGTGCGCCGACTAACAACGGACTCCATCCATTCATCCAACCATCCGTCTATCCGACCGACTGACGGACTGATGGACAGACAACAACCGAACCGACCTGCGTTCCTCTCCAGAGACTCCCATTGGCGGCCGCCCCGGTTCCTGCCTCGTGCAAGATTAAGTCGGATTAAATTCCATAATTCGAGCGAACACACTGTGAAACAAGTGTTCTGTGTCCAAGAGGGATCTTTCCAAATTAATAATGCGCGGGTTTTTTTTTTTACTTTTTTTTCTGTGTTTTTGGTTATTTTTTGTGTTCTTTTTTTCGGTCAGAGTGAGAGACAAACAGTCGTCGTCGTCGTTGAACTCAGGCAATTCCCGGGAACATGGTCCCGTCGTTGAATGTCCATCAGACTCCTAAGTGATGTCCATTTGTTTCACTTGTTTTTTTCCAGACCATCCGCTGGGGTAATTTTTCAAAAGCGAAAAGGTTACCTCCGACGGTATGGTCTTGAAGAACAACTTTCAACATTATCTCCACTGGTCCGGGTCACCCTTGATTTGCATGGAAACTCGACTCCGTACATCCAAAGGGGTAGGCCAAACCAGTGAGCCAGTGAGCAAGGGAGAGGGTGTGAGTGAGGATGGAAAAAGTTTCGATAAAAGTCTCTATCGTAAAATAAATTTCCAGTTTTTCCACATCCGCATCGGTCCCAAAAAAGGGATGCGAAAAGCCCTCAAGGACATGAATTAGAGACTACGAGGCGAAACTTTTCCCAAAGTACTGAGATGATAGACCTACCCCCAGTTGCCCACCCCCATCGCCACCCCACACTCTCTATTCGTCGCACTGCGTGCGGCAAAATAGATAAATCCGAGATAATTTTCTGTAAAAAGGTCCTTAAAAATTACTTCGCTCTCTTTTGCTCGCCGTGCGGATATGATGTGGATGCAAGGATGCGAGGAAACGAGGACTCGGTAGCTGATGGTTTCGTCAAGCCCCAAGGGGAGTCTGGGGAGGTTTTTTGGCAAAGTCTTTTAACTCGTTGTTGCCATGTAATAACATAAAACCTAACTGTGGCGGCGACGTAGAGCACGGGGTCCTTGGGTGTGTGTGGAGTGAGTTGAGTCGAGTGAGTGTAATTTGTATTATACGACGACGCCCCTTGGGGGATCCGCCGAGGTGGTGGTGGACTATCAAATTTACAAAGTACTTGGAACGAAAAAAGGGATAATTTTACGTAGAAGTTAACGATCGTGAAAATGTTCTTATCAAAGCGGCGTTGAGTCGGCCACCACTGGGGGATGGAACAGAGCAGAGGGTTATGTGAATTGCCCGGAGGATTTTTTCCACCCTATTCTTTGGATGTTCGCTCTCTCTCTCGGTCGCTCATCTTTTGGACGAGTTACTGAGATGCTAATTAAGTGCGGCTTCAGATTGGGTGGTGTACTCGTATGATGACGTTGTTAAGGGAAGAAGAGCAGAAATGTGTGGAAATGGCTTTCCTCACATATGCACACATGGCGGTGGGAAAAAATGCTGTGAAAATCGAAGGGATTCAATGGAAATTCGAATTGGGAGCTGATTAATTGTGAGATGTTGGTCTGGGGGTGGTACATGTGAACAAGTGTTCACAACGGTGATTTAGTTTGTTCTTGATTTTTTTTTGCACTTGCTGAATTTCGGGCGAAGGGGAAAGCCATTAGGAGGATGATTCCCACGGTCACGGGCAATTTCGTGCAGATTTTCGGTAACTTTAGACATTTGGGAACTTATCATTAAATCGTAGTTTGGGGTTAATTTTCAAATGGTTGCGGATGGATAAATTGTTTCCCGGTCCATGCCTAAATTCGAGGACTCCGGATTTGTTTTTTTTTTTAAGTAACAACTGAGGTAGGAATCGTTGATCAATTTGCGCTCAGTAATGCAGTTTGTGGGTCGAGAGATCGAGATTCCCTGTATTTCAATGGGAATGGATGTTGGGCACTAATCAGAGGGAAGTCATCTTCTTGCATCTCATGTAGCGAATTCTTTCTTGCGTTTTTTTGTTTGTTGTGGGTGGAAAATGATGCATAGAACAGTCAATTTCGGTCTACTAATGATCCATACCTTTGCATATTTTGTCCTTGCCTTGTTTGTAAGGCGAGTAGGAGTTGATGTTCAACCCCTATGCCATCAAAATCCCATTCATGCGGTTGACGAAGATTGACGCACTGTTAAGTCATAATTTATGCCCCGCAACATAAAACATACCTAAGCCGCCTGTAAAACCAAAAAAGAGCTTTGCAAATTTTTAAAAACCCACGAGTGTCGATTTATCTTGAAGGCCTAACAAACGAAAAATGTACAAACTACTCCCTTTGGGGGGCAGTAAATAATATCAAGAAGCCTCAAATGCAGTCCGCGCCAATCAAGAAAAACAATGATGAGTTGGGGAAAGGTGATTAAGAAAAGGGAGTTGGCGAAAAGTGATAAAGAAAGGCGGATCTCTTTGCCGAACATTTGGAGGAAACATTCCAGCCCTTTGATAGACAAATGTTGGAAGATGATCTAAGTGTAACTTCTATATCTGACAGGTCTAGTAAAGAAAGAGTATCGCTAAGCGAACTCTAACAGCCAATTAAAAATCTAAGAAGCAACAATGCTCCTGGCTATGATCTAATAACCGGACAAATACTGAAGAACTTACCGAAAAGGCGCTAATGAAACTCCTCTACTTAATTAACGCTTCCTTTAGGCTATTATATATTCCAGATTTTTGCAGAAGTGTTTATGGTTGCAAAACCGGCCAATCCATTGAACAACAAAAAGTCGTACAGACCCATATCGTTTTTACCAATTAGATCCAAAATTTTTGAAAAACTCTTATTAAAACGCATTCAAAAATGTATCGAAGAGAAGCAACTAATACCTGACCATCAGTTCGAGTTTCGAGCGAAATACTCGACAATTGACCAGGTATACATAATAACGAATGAAATTGAAGGCGCATTAGAGGAGAAAAAAAGCCGCTCCACCGCCCTACTTGACGTTTCCCAGCCCTTCGACAAAATCTGGCATGAAGGCCTAAAAGAGAAACTGAGCAGGCTTCTACCGACAAGCTTGTATATGATACTAGAATTTTATCTCGATAACGGGATATTAAGGATTTAAATACGGAAGTGAATACTCCGATTTTAAAGAGATCCGACCAGGAGTCCCTTAAGGGAGTGTCCTTGGCCCTATATTGCACCTGTTGTACATTAGAGACATACCTCACACTGAGGGAACACTTGTGGCTACATTTGCGGATGACACAGCGTTCCTGGCAACGGGAAGTTCAGTTGAGTCCTCAGCTGAAAAAATGCAACGAGCTCTGGACAAAATAAAAGAATGGTCAAAATGCTGGTGCATTGTTCCCAATGAGATCAAATCATCGCATATAAATTTTACCTACAGATATATTGATAATTTACCAGTACGCTAATGAAGTAAAATATCTTGGTATGACACTCGATGCGAAACTCAAGAGAAAGGCCCAGGAGAAAAAGAAACGGGATGAGCTCGAACACCGGTATAGAGAAATGTACTGGTTACTTAGAAGCGACTCCAAGTTAAGCGTGTATAAAATACTGCTATTATACAAGTACTGAAGCCTATATGGACTTCAGGCATACAACTATGGGGTTGCACCAAAGTAAATAACAGAGGATGTATTCAGTCCTTTCAAAATAAAATTATACAGGGTATTGTGAAAGCGCCCAGAATTGTGATACACAAAAGGACCTAGGGATAACTACCGTCAACGAAGAAATAACAAACTCCGCTCGAAAGCTAAGAATCAGACTTAATGGTCATTGTAACAATGCCATCCTCCAAACTTTAGGCATGAGACGTTTAGTACGCCGACTCCAGCGTACGAGACAGCTCGATTTCGTGCAATAGTAATAAAGCATCCTAACGATGGTTGTGGCTGGCGATTTTACCGAGGGTCTACCTGCAACACGCGACAACATCTTTTAAAGTAAACTACTAGATAAGGAAACTTAGTTGTAGTACAAAAAAACTAAAAGGGAAGGTAGTTTTAAGTCAGTAAAAATCGGACACTACTATGAGGACTCGGGTCACATAGTGCTTTGTTGTAAATTTTCACCGGCCCAGGTAAAAAAAGAAATAATTTATGTTAGGTTATGTTGGACTTGCAATGACTCGTTGTGTGTTATTTGAATAGCCGATAATTTAAATAGCAAGTTTACCCATTTTTCGAGCCGCAAAAAAGCGGTTTTGATTCACTGACCTGGTCGTCACCCAAAATGTCCCCCATTCAGCAAGGTATTGTTTTAGATGTTTTCAGGCCCCGCACATTCAGTTGAATGAAACCTATATCCAGCAAAACCCAAAAACTAAAGACGTGTTGTTCTACCGTGTTATCCTTTCCGATTGGAGTCAAAGACTTGCCGGGCAGGATCACTGGTGTCCAATGTCCTAGCTATCTGAAGGGGGACTTAGCGAGGTATTGTGTACGTCCGGTTTATCATTCAGTCGCCTCGCCAAAGCACCATCAGCACGTATGGGGCCAAGTATAATACTAAGGACTTTTCTCTCAAAGTGACCAAGAACCTCGTCGTTCACACTAAGGCCGTATAAGATTGTGCCCTTTACGGAATAATGTTTTATTATGATAGCCATAACAACCTGGATATATTGACTATGATAATGGCGACATTTTCTTGTCACATCAAGGACTCGAACACAGCACCATTTCTCTTATTAACAGATTCAGTTAAATAATGATGTCATATTGCACGGAAACAACATGCCTACAAGGAACAAGAGATCGCCATTTGATTTCGTTGGAACAGTGGTAATTGAGTTATTCGGAGTGCTTGATCAGCAGTTTACTCAGGGATACGAAGAAACGATTGGAAATGTTCAGGAAAATGAGGATCACATATTTTAGTTGATGAAAAATCAGACCTCCATCGTTGATTCAACCATCAACATTTTCAAGAAGGAACGAGCGTCGAACTAAATGCAGCTTAAATCTCTAGCTGAGACAATAAATAAGTTAAAGGCAGGCTACGATCAACACAAGGCTTTCCGGACATTAAGTTCCACTGCAATTAATGCTACGTTGTTGATGGTTAACTATCAAAATACTCAAAATATCCTGCTGTACATTGTACTCTCGACACATTAGGGGATAAATCATCCTCTCATCATCCATGTGAAGCAGCTGAAGAGAGAATTGATACGGATACATGATAATATCCCTCGAACTGTCAGGATACCAGGAGAGCGAAACCAAGAGTACGTGGTTCAGTTATATAAGGATCTCCATCCAAAAGGCAGAGTCACGGACACTTACATGATCATTGAAATAACGATTCCTTTATTATTCAACGAGGAATTTAAGATATTCAAAGTGTTACCAGTGCCAACCTCGCACGATGGAAGTCTTGCCTTCATAGTTCCATCTGCTAATTAGTCTTCAACTGGACCGACACTATACAAATGACCAATCAGGAATTTGGTGCTTGCAAACAGAGGACAGCTGATATGTACTGGTGTACTTTAGTACATCCGATTTATACCCGTGTAGGTGCATGCGAGCTAAGCATTCTTCAGCACATCAAGTTGCTGTCGACAGCTTGTACTACTCAAGTCATCCCTGCCAGAACCTATTGGCTTGAAATGCAACACCGCAACACCTGGATATTTAGTGTGCTAAAGAGGATAAGTCTGGCCATCATCTGTGGCAAAGAAACAAAGCAGATCTCTTTGTATGCAAGTGGAACCATCAGTCTACAAAAGACGTGCATGATTCGTCAGCAAGGTATGATCATCGTTGGAAAAGAGCCCCTCTCGAGCCGATCGAAATTATCGTTTCTACCAGCAACCAACATATCGCAGCAGTTGACGAACTTCATGCACACGAGAGAATAAGCGCCAATTCTACGACCAGATATCTTTAAGGATATTGGTAAGATAGAAAAGGCTCTAAAGATTCAACAAGGTCAAGAAAGATTACTGCTGAAACTTAAGCACACACAAAATTCAGCATTACAGCACGATTGTTACAACGATTCAGTTACAATATTGCTGACTATTGCCGCAGTCATCATCATAGTGATGAAGGTTAGATCAATTAACCAGCAAACCCCGTGAACCAAATGTATCTGTAAGACCACAGATACAAGTCTGAATCATCTAGCTCTCAGTCGGAATCATCTAGCTCTCAGTTCGTGGTAGTTCCGGCCCCAGGATGTTGTGAGCAATCACATGTGTGTGCTTGACTCGCACTCCACAATGTGATGACAAAATGTGCAACGTCAGCATTTTATTACCTGTTGCGACGCTGGTGCACTTCTATCGGCTCATCTTACGCCATTTACATTTTTGTAGAATAAGCACAAATGTAGTATTTAAGGAAAATTATTTTTAAATGCAGTGTAGTTCATCACGAATCACTTAGTTATACTTTTGACTTCCCCCCAGCAGCGGTAAGGGGTCAAATTTATGTAACTTGAAGTAAACACAAGCTAATCATACTACTTAAGGACCCAACGCTTTGAAGCAAACTCACTGAGCCCTTCCAGTTCTCTTAAACAACACAAAAAAGTCATCAACACCTTATACAGATGAAGAACCACATCGCCGACTTCCTTTTAGTGAAACAATGTAAAGTACTATCCATGATAGGTTCGCGCCAAATGAGTGGAACTAGGTTTAGCTCTCCGATTTTCATATTTGGCAGTTCAATTAAGGTAACTAAGATATCTGAGTAGCCTGGGCCTTATACAATTCGTATATGATGTCATAAGAGTACAAAACTATACTTTCCATTATATTTTCAATAGCGACACTTTCGGAAAGTCTTCGACTTCGAATATTGCAACACTCGATTTTTGCAACCAATGTAATGGACCAACCTATTTTCGATTCTTTCAACAGCTATGACTTTTCTGAATGGATCTCCGAAAATCGAACAAAACGTAGAAGTTGTTGATTTGCAGCCCAAAGTGAAATTAATTATAATATAATATGGGTGGCGCTAGAGCCCATATAGGGCCAGGGCCCAGCTTCTCGGCAACCACTCATGTTGTGCGTGCTCTCATGAGTGGAAGGGACCTACAATTTGTATGCCGACTTCAAACGGCCAAGTTTGAGAAGCAGTGAACCGAAAGAGGTGGGACCGTGAAAATTACTTTTGGTCGTACCGGCCGGGAATCGAACACAGAGTCGACGACGCATAAAAAATTAGAAGCTGTAATAAAACGCTTTACCATATTATACTTGTAGTGGGCAGAACAAAATGACCAAACCATTGAAAAAAATGCAACCGCGAGATATGCGCGATAAGCTGCTGCCAAGAGATCCATCTGCAAAGCAACTGAGTTTTTTTTTTTATAAAATATGGATTCAGGATATTTTATTTATAAATTAAATAGTATATTTCGTACACTTTTTTATAGTGTTTAATATATCTGTTCGATTACTGTAACTTTTCGGATATTGCAGTATACTCTCTTCTAACGGGCATCTCTCATAAGCGGACACCTCTCATAACCGTCGTTTACTTCCCTTCCATAGCATATAGCGGAGATTTTTAAAAAGCAAGGCTTTTTACTAGAAGTCTACATTTTTTGACTTTTTGACTTTTTCTTACCTTTGAACACTAATTTCTTATACAGTAATACCCCGCTGAATCGAACACTCGGTAATTATTCGAACACCTATTTTTTTACATTATGTAGGTATCTTGTAATTCGCGCTCTTGCCAACATTATTACTTGTTTTTTCGTCCCTTCTTTGCTGTGTGGGTTCAAGAGCTAAATGTATCTTCTTAGAAATATTAGGGGAAAACATTTTTACGATAAACATTTGTCGCTTTCAGCTTAGTTTTTTTTTGAGACAATTATATTGAAGGTTTGCGTGCAGTTACGATTTCTAAAATAATTGACTTTGTGAATGATTTCACATTTTAAAAAATTAAGTTGCGTAAAGATTTTAAATCACATTCCAAGCATTTTGCCAGGTATAATTCTTTCTTTCTCACAAATTAATGCATTACTACGTAAAACTGCTTTACACTGGTTTTTTTTATCTTATATCTTCTTCTTTCTTTGTTTTGCGCTACAGTCCGGGGTGGACCGAGGCCTCAACAAACAAGCCTCTCCAGCTAACACGGTCTCTGGCTAGCTGTTTCCAGAGTCGCATGCCAAGTTGGTTGAGGTCCTTCTCCACCTGGGTGCGCCACCTGAAACGCGAGCGTCCTCTGTTGCGTTGTCCCACTGGTTCGGAGTCGAAGACTCTCCGGGCCGGAGCTGAGTTGTCCATACGCTCTACATGGCCCAGCCATCTTAGGCGTTGGATCCGAAGACGCCTGACTAGACTCATGTGGCTATACAGCCCGTACAGTTCGTGGTTGAATCTTCTCCTCTTCAAACAGGACCAACGCACGTAAAGCTTTTCTCTTGAAGATACCAAGGACTTCCTCATTCGCTTTTGAGATTGCCCATGTCTCCGCGCCGTACAGCAGAACTGGGATGATCAAGGTCTTGTATAAAGTCAGCTTGGTCCTTCGAGAGATGGCTCTACTACTCAATTGCCTCTTGAGCCCATAGAAACAGCGGTTGGCAAGAGTTACTCTGCGTTTGATCTCGGTACTGATGTTGTTTGTACTATATTTACCGCGGAGCCGAGGTAGACGACATCCTTGACTACCTCGAAATTATAGCTGCCCATTGTGACGGTTTGTCCAAGACGTCGATGTTGTGTGTCCTTTTTTGATGACAGCATAATCTTCGTTTTTATTTTATATATTGACTTCAAAAAAAATGATCCAGTAATTCGAAAACTTCCGTAGGGTAGGTCTCTTATAGTTCAAATTACAAAGGCGGTGTTGTATTTTCAATAAACTTAAAGTGTTTATGCCTTGTATGGAATATTGTTTTCGTTTTTGCTTTTCATCATAATCATCTTCTGACCCGCATGATCCATTAAAGGGGCCGTAACCCAATCACGGGAGATCTCCAGGCAACTCGACTCTAACTCATCAGGGGTTACGCCCAGGCAAGCTTAAGGACTTGGTCCAACCATCTCATCCTGGATCTGCCAAGTAGTCGTCTTCCTGATGGAATCGCATTCAAGGCCCGCTTTGGAAGTCGTGATGGTGGGGTAATTCGTGCTACGTGACCAAACCAACGAATTAATTGTTATTGTGAGTGTTAGTTATTTATTCAGATTCTTTGAAAATGTACATGGTCTGAGTTAGCGCACATTATCTTACACAGAGATCTGATACCTATTTGCATCTTTCTACTGAATTCATGATTATATTTGTTTCAAAAGATATAATGAATGTACAAATTAACATTTGAGGAAAAAATAGATTAATAAAAAAAACCTCATTTAAGTTAGTAAATAAAAAAATGTATATTTATGAATTTAAATATGGTAAGAAATAAATTTGTTTAATGCCTTACAGTAAGTATAAAAATTTAATAAATAAGCACATAGATACATGAATAAATAAATAAGTAAATACATAAATAGATAAATAAATAGATAAAATAAATAAATAAATAAATATAATAAATATATATATATAATAAATAAATAAATAAATAAATAAATAAATAAATAAGTAAATAAATAAATAAATAAATAAATAGATAAATAAATAAATAAATAAATGAATACTAAATAAACAAAAATGTACATGTATGTGCCTATACGAACAATAAATAAGTACAAACGAATGTTTATTACCAAAGTTTCTTGGAATTGCTTGGAAGTATTGCAGATCAATATCTAAGAAAATAAAATTCTTATTAAAGGGTTTTCGGAGCAGTTGCAAATTTTTCGTTAAGTGTGTTTATCCTATCAGAGATCAATTCAACATTCGCTCTTCTATGCAAGGATTTTGTAGAGTAATGCCACGGGAGACTTAGCATCATTTTTAAAAGTTTTTTCTGTGCAATTTGTAACTTTGCTATGTGACATTTCGCACAGTTACCCCACACCGGACACCCATATAAAATTATTGCTTGAAATATTACTTTATAAATTATTATTTTGTTTTCTAGTGATAATAGAGATTTTCTATTTATGAGTGGATATAGTAGTCTTGTACTTATATTAATTTTGTTTAATGTTTCTTTTGTGTGTTGGTTAAATAATAGTTTTGAGTCCAGATGGATTCCCAGGTACTTTACGCGAGAGCTCCACCCGATTGACACATTATCCACCCGCAAAGGGTTGGAGGGAATATAGCAAGCTTTCCTTTTTCTTGTGAAAAAGATGGCTTGAATTTTTTCCTTATTCAACTTAATTTTCCACTTAGCAAGGTAGATACTCAGAATTTCCAGCCCATAGGATAGATTCATCTCAAGAACGAAAGAAAATTTATGGGATGTAAAAACAGCTGTGTCATCCGCGTAAGTAGCAATTTCGCAAAACGGGAGATTGGGAATATCCGAGGTAAATACAGAATACAAGACAGGACTGTGTTAATATGTTATAGTGCATTACGTTTATAAGAAACTCCAAAATGACAAAACTTTTTTTTTCTTTTAACCGAGTTGCTCTTATAATCGGAGAACGGATATAAGAAAAATCTTACTCTCAGGAAAAGAAACACCAGTACTTGCAATGAAGTTGGGGATTCTTAACTGAACTGCAATTGTTCCCCTTTCAGCACTTGTTATTTTCACAATTTTTCAATCAGCTTCCTGAATTATTGTCGAGCACTTTTTATTTTTCTTTTTTTATTCAAGTCCTTACACAGCATTTATTATCCTCTTCAAGGTTTATTTTTTTGTTTTGTTTTATTGTCTCATACAAGGAGATTAAAAAAATAATAACATTAATATAAACATTAAAAAAACTTCCCTGTAAATATCAAACTAACGTTGACCTGCTTTTTAACACAATTTGCTTTTACAGAATTTGGAAATATTTTTCTTATATCTATATAACTTCAAATGGAATATAGAAGATTGGTGACATTGCATCGGTTTCTTATATCTTTGATTTTCTTATAAACGTTTTTCTCTTAAACGATATATTTTGCATTGGTATATATTGGTGTTTTTATTAGCTTTTTCCTATAACCATGTTTCTTATAAGCGTAATGTACTGTACCATCTTATCCCTTAAACAACGCTTCATGGGCTGGTGGAATCATTTATTTATATCTAATTTGATGATGGTCTAAAGTCAACGGAGTTGGATACAGGAATATGATTAATATATATATATATAAGATGGGTGGCGCTACAGTCCGAGGCGGACCTGGGCCTAGCTTCTCAGCAACCACTCGTGTTGTGCGTGCTATTGTTCTCTCACGCGTGGAAGGGACCTACAGTTTAATGCCGACTCCGAACGGCCAAGTTTGAGACGCTTTTTCTAGACTGGAAATACTTTTTGAGCATTGTCAGTGACTCGAAAGAGGTGGAGCCGTGATATATGAAAGGTGGTACATTCGGGCATCGAAAACTGGCACTCTCTGCGTAGGAGTCGACACACTAACATCCTACGCCACGGCGACCACGACAGGATTAGTAACTTTTTTATTTACATTAAGGGTTTTCCAATAGGGACTTGACAACTTTGATTTTAATTTGTGAACTCACTCTTTTACTAATCATCAAACTGTCACTGTCAATTTCTTCAGTAAGGTCAGCATTTTCATCATGGTAAAGGGCACGAACGAGCAGCGTCTGCAAATTATAAAAAATTTTCTACCGAAGTCAGCGCGTCTCCAATTCCAATTTTCGACGAAACGCATTTTTGGTTCAATGGGTTCGTCAATAAGCAAAATTTGCATTATTGGTCGAGTGAAAAGCCACATGTGCTTCATGAATCACCACTTTATCCACAAAAAATAACTGTTTAGTGCGATGCCGGCAGCGTTATTGGGCCACATTTTTTCGTTGACGGTTACGATCGTCACGTTATTTTGAATGGTATGCGTTATGGCGCCATGATTACCGATTTACTATTTTCTGTGGGGCTACGTTAAGTCATTGGTTTATGACAACAAGCCGACGGTGTTTGAAGAACCCAGAACCAAGATTGAACGCGAAATAGGGACAGTTTCGGCCGGAATGTGTTGTCGAGTCGTTGAAAATTGGATCCAACGAATCGGCTGTTGCAAACGTGCCCATTTAACGAAGGCCATTTTAACGAAATCGAGTTCTATTCAAAAACGTTTGAATGGTACTTCAAGCCGATAATAAGGTTCTTAAAATATCTCAAATGGTCTGTGTTTTACTTAAAAAAAGTTGTCAGGTCCTTATTATAAAAAACTTTATTTCTATGTTAAATAATAAATTTTCCGCCTTTAAAAATAGGTCTTCATTATAATCATTGATTGGAGGAGTTCTTCGTTCTACCTTGGTAGCTAACATTGACCTACGACGCAGTGTACTGGGGTCCCATTTGGAAAGAAATCATTTTGGAACAATTCAATTGGAACAAATCATTGGAACAATAACAAATTTAAGTACAGAGAAGATCTTCAATTAAAAGTTCTCCTAAGGCTGTTGAATGTCCTCACAATACCTCACAAATAAAACGCCTGCGGCAGATGACGTGAGTCAGTCAACAATGTGTGGCTATCGAACGAAATTCCTTCTTACCGCACACACATCCCATCTGTCAATTCGAAACTGATTCATTCTAGAAATATTGAATCCCTGTCCATAATATCCACACATGCGGGGATCCGGAATGTTACCACCCATCTTCCGTGGCAGCGAAGCGTTCTCTGTTTTTTTTTTTTATCAATTTGTAACACCCATCATCCACATCATCACGTTAATAACAGCCAACGGGCTCACATTGCACTCTCACTCCTTCATCCTTCATCCAGTAGTTGGCTTCTTCTTAGGATTCGACGTGGTCTAGGCAGAAAATGTTCCACCTCCTCATCGTGTACGGGAGAAATGGAATGCACGGCTACAGTCACAGCCGCCACCACATACTGCAGAGCAATTCATCTCGGTAACGCCTCGATGTCGACTACCACTGGGGCATTCCAGGCTGGATGCCCACAAACGAAATAACGAAACGTAAGGGATCTCGACCAGAGTACATACAAGTACCATACCACAACAGGAGGCTTCGACTTTGGCTTTGGCTTATCGTCATCGCAATCCCAGTCGCCCGCCTGGTCTTACAACTCTTTCTCGCGTTGTATCACGCCATGGCGCATAGCCCCCGGAGTCGACGAACGGGTTGCACCGTGGCGCAAGTAGATTTATGACCGTTTATTAATTATCATACAAATTGAAAATTCGTCACGCTCCAATGGCGCGCCACCAACAAACACAGTGCTATCGATTCGCCTGCAAATGTAAGCCCAACAGATGTCTCCAGGAAGTCCAAAGAATCGGCTTCGATTTGGTCGCCTTTCTTTTCTGCTGCATGGCAACTCTTTTCCCGTCCAACTGGGACCGGGGTTGGTGCGATATTATGCGGATGGAGTAACTCAGGGTGCGGCATCCTCTTCACCGTTCGACACCAGTCGACAACCTTCACTCCATCGATGACTGACACACTCATCAATGAACGACACGGCCGATCGACCTCTATTGATTTCCTGTTCAGTCGTTCGGTCGCAGGCGTTCGAACAATCGGATGAGTCGGTAATTTATGAACATTCAAACACTGGCTTTGACCCTGCGGCCCAACCCTTTTGCTCACTGAAATGTGACACAGATGCGCGAGACTGTGTCTTAATGATTTTTATGGTGTTGAGTGCTTTGTCCGAGCGTCTAACTGCCCGTGACAAAAGTGTGAACTTCTGCAAGGCGGAAGTTGTCGCACCAACGAACGACCCGAACACCCGAAACACCGTCAGTGACGTATACATGGTCAGCCGGTGAGTGATTTATGGCCTCGTCGTTTTATTAGCACGTAATTGCTCTCGATCGATGCGGTGCCTTCGTGTCTGAACGCAAACGTTTATTGGGGGCAATTTGCAGCGAAACGGACGAGGATGCTCCGAATTACTCGTCTGGCGGGTTGATTTCCTTGCGCTTCAGTCTTCCAGACATTTCGTCGGCGCAATTACCGAAAAATATGATAATTAAAGGGCGGCAGTGGTACAGCCGAGTTAACACTTCTTTTGGAACCAGATTCAGGGCCGCTCCATCGATGGCCGACTGTGAAGTTTTGACTGATGTCTGGTGGCGTGAATTGCTTTGTCCTCCCTTTATGCTGGTAGTCTGAATTTATGACGATCGGCGAAACTTTGATAAGAGGTGGCTAAATTAAAATTTCGCTGGTGGTTATGAGGGAAGTCATGATTTTATGATCAGACGAAAGATTATGTGATTACCCTGCTCTGGAGGAATGTGCCTAATGAAGGACGTCCACTGGGAGTTGCTTGGAAAATGTGATGGCCAGCTTTAAAGGAGTCGTCAATAAACTTGACGCGAGAAACTCCTTGTGGAATGATCATCGCTTCAGATACGACAAGTTCAATGAACACTGAAGGCGATGAAGATGCAAGCATTTCGAAACAGATTGGATGCGGCACTGATTAAATTCTATGTTAAACTTTCAAATTAAGATCTTTAAAAAAAAATGACCCAAACTACAGACTGAGAACAGTCCAAGATGGTTGCACACCTAGTTCTTGAAGTTTACTTGGTTTACTTAGATGCATATTGTTCTATACATGGTGCAGACCATAAATGGGTATTTTAATATTTTAGCTAGGAAACATGACGCATGACGTGTCAAATTTGGCACATTCCATGGAAGCATTATATGTGCAGTTACAGTCAAACTTCGAACTCGAACCACCACTTGCCACAAAACAATTCGAGTTATCAAGTAAAATACAAAATTGATATAAATATTTATTTATTTGCGATATAACACATAAAACGTAGAGGATCACAATTATTATTTTAAATAGTCTGTTACAGATGACTGAAGAGCGGATTTTTTTTATTTTGGTCTTTAAAAAAATCTTCAATGGAATTTAAAACATTTTGGGTAAATTAGTAGATACACAGAATCGGTTGTTGTTTCATGATATAAACGCAAAATGAGTAATGAATTTGCAACCAACTCGTTTGAAGGTATTTGAATCAAATTATCGCCTAGTCTTTCCCATCACATCTAAATATCTCGACAATATCTCCTTTGGGAAACTCCAAAGTAAAGGTATTTTTTCGAGCTTCAAATTCCATCTGCAGTTGAATTTCACCCTCATTTCTTTCGTTTGGGCGACCAGTTTTGAAAATCAAGTAATATCATCCTCTTACCCCGCTGAGAATATTCGCCAAAAGCACGATTCCGTTTATACTAGGTCAAAGGAACATACAAGCGCAGTGCCCTGAAAGCGATTCCTTATAAAACGAACTTGTAGAATACGCAGAATTTGGGAATTTCTCTTCAGAATTCGACTTATCGAAGTTGACGACAAATAATCTGTTCGAGTTATCAAGACATTCGAGTCGAGGTTCGAGTTATCGAAGTCAAATAAGATGTAAATTTAAGTCTTGGCGCTATTGCCAAATTCATCGAGTTATCAATATTCAAATATTCAATTCAGTTCGATTTATCGAAGTTCGACATTATTTATTTTCATTGGGGGACGAATAGTCAAAAGTTGAACTTTTGAAATCAGGTCTAAGGTAAATAAAACAAAAATAGCAACTGTTTTCAAAAATATCATGAAAAGTTTTATTTTTTGTTTCTATTAATGTTATTATGAACATATACTAGGTGTTAATTTTTTTTATCAATTTAAATTAAATTACCGTCAACTAGGGTTACTTTCCTCCGTCTTTTGCAGTTTTTGGTTAAACAAATTTTTAATAATATCTAGTCCAATTTCTTCTTATATGTAATATATTAAAGAATGCTTATGTACTTTTTCTAAATTGAAATTTATAATATTTCTTTTGTGTTTTAAGATAGGGGCAAAGGTATCTAGGGATACCAGGATTTGTTCGAGTTAGATGCAGTTTCGACTCAGAGAGAGTCGTATTTTAAAAATAACAATTTATTAAGTTATTAACAACAAATTTATCAAAACTAATGATGGGGAAGAGTTTCTTTTAATCAAAATTTGAAAAGGCCATGCATCTAAAGGTTAATATGGTCTGAGGATCTTCTCCTTGGGTCAATGAGGACAAAACAAAATAAATACTGTCATGCAGGGATCGTTCCGTCACACTACACATGGAATACTACATTATGCTACAATTGAAGAAGTAAGTTGTTTGCCTATATCGGGGCCAACGTGAAGTCCATAAACGACATCCTAGTGGAGATCAGATGTAGAATCGCTCGCAACCGTTGCTAACTTGGGTTTGTCAAAATAACTCCAAAAACTCAAATGAACTAAATTAAAAGGACATTGTGAACTAGATCAGTTTCATGAATAAGTTTTCATTGATTTTAAGAAACTTTTGACTGTCCAACCTTTGCAACTTACCCAATTGATAACAAATGTGAATAGTTGATAATGGTAGTGATTTCGGATAGAAGATGCATACAAGAGATCAGTTATAAATAATGACAATGAGTGTTGGAGTCAGATGAGAACCTTGCGGAACTAGATCAACGCTCAAGTACAAATATAGGCTATAGCTGCTTTCCATTGTTGACGGTGCTGGGCACGATGCTTCTCTTGACGGCACCAAGAATCAGCTCCGCAGTTTTGCATATCCTCCAGCTTACGGGTCCATATAGCAGGACTGGCAAAATAAGAGTTTTGTAGAGCATGATCTTAGTCATTCGAGTCAGGAGTTGATTGTACAATATGTATGAACAACGCCTAACACTAGCTAATAACACAAGCCTTTCAATTGTCCCCAAACGCCGTGACGGTTTCGATTGTGCCTGTGAGCAAGGGAACTAGAGATGTTGTGCTATCTTTCACGAGTGGAAGAAAATTACATCTTCATATCTACTCCGAACAGTCAAGTTCAGAAGCTTTTTATAAATAGTTATTACTCTTTGAGCATTGTCAGTGATTCGAAGAGTTATAGAAAATATAATAAACTGCATAAAAAATAAGAACTACGTCGAAAGAAAGTTTGTTTGCAAAAAAAAAAACAAAGCATTATCTTTACCACTAGTAAAAACCAAACAGATCTTGTAGTTTTGCATAGAGTCCGACCGAACATTCGGCTTCGGCTTTGGCCACCTTCGGCTAAAAATATCAATTTCGTCTAAACATTCGGCTTCGGCCAAATTAGACCGATTATTTTGCCGAAGCCAAATGTCGAATTTTCTTTAAAAATAGAATAACGGTATCTTCCGCATTTGTCTTTGCAGGGAATATGATTCGGTGCATGTATTTTTCGGTTTAGCTAAATTCTCTGTGTCCATAGGTAGAGGTTGGTGAAGGAAAGCTGTGTTTTTTTGTTTTGTTATTTTCTGGTATTTTGTTTGTACAGGTTTCAAGTAAAAACATCCAATACATTCAAACGCACTTAAGCGAAAAGGTTCATAAATGCTCGTGTATACTTCTATCTTAACTACATGACATATCTCAATACTGGGTGAAGACAGAATATTTTCGATTTGTTTATTTTACATCCAAAATTTACATCTCTGATTGGAAAGCATCCGCTTATCCGAGACCCCCTTTACTGAAACTATTTTTCAGTTAATTGCAAAACCCCTTTAAGGCTTCGGCCGAATGTGATCAAAAAGCAAAAATTCGGCTTCGGCCAAAATACTGACCTTCTGTCAGACTCTAGTTTTGCATTCAAAATTCATTTATGAAACCCCACCTTTTGTTCTTATTTTGTTGTGTATATTTAAAAGGGACAAAGTATAGCATTGGTCCTTCGAGCCGGATAATGAACGTCGGGAGTTATTAATCGAGAGATAGCCAAAATAATATAGAGTTAAAAGTTGTCTGTAATACGAAATCAGAGTATTTTTCAGGCATTCTCTCGCGGCTTAATCCTCCTTCCTAAAGCCTCCTTCCTTATATTTGTACACTTTATTAATCTTATTCAAGTGATAACTCTAAGAAAATAATGGCAACACTTATCGTTTATAATTATATCAATTATTCTATTACGTAAATATGAGCATAGCTCTACCTCCCTCTAACTCTCTCTTGATCGGCAATGAGTAAGGTCAGTTCGATCTCAGATGCCGTGGTGCAACACACATACGTTAAATAAATTTAACAAAACACTGAATACGCGTTTTTCTCACATAACATGAAAAATGTTTAGCTACAAATTGCTGGTATTGCCGTGACATTTCAAAGAGAAAAAGTGCCCTTCCCGGAAAGAAAATAAAGTGCACAGACAAAATTCGCCCGATCTTGGAACAAATTTATGTCGTGTATATACAACTTAGTGAATGTTGTACTACGTATTGGTTTCATCGATGTCAGAATGTATTGTACAGGTAGAAAATATGGTGGATGACCAATATGTATAGTGGGGTAAACTACTCAGTAGCGAGGTCCCTTAAGGAATGTTTTGAGTTCGTTGTTCTCTTAAAATCAATTACTTAGATGAATAAAAAGAATTTTACCATTTCTAGAAAGATTGATGTATTACTGTTAGGTATTATTTAATAAATTTAAATAAAGTAAAAAATGAGACATAAGCTAGAACCGAGCTCCCCCTATTCCTAATTCGAGCCTTTGGCGTTCCGGTTACGAGCCCCCCATATAAATCATAGCCCAAAAATTAAATCATCTCTTCTTTACAGTAAATTTATTTAAAAGGTAAAAAGAAAACATGTTATTTAATAAATGCATGTAAAAAATTAATAAAAGCAGTCAAAAACATAACAAAAACATTAAAAACGTTATATTTCCTTTTTGCGTCCATTCTTTACTCGTTGGTATTTCAATGGGTTTTAAATGAATAACAAACGGACAGCGTTACCAGATTATAAAGCATTGACGAAAAACTGCTAAATCGGCTAGACAAGAACGAAAAAATGCTAAGAAAAACTGCGATCTATTTTTAGTTTATTTTTGGCGCATTTACACAGTGGTATTAAGTATAAATTGCGGGGGTTGTGAGTCTGTTCGTCGACATCTAAGCAACTGAAACTAGCTGGCTGGGTTCGATTCTTGGCACGTACAAAATTTTGTTCACGGTCCACGCCACCTGTTTCGAGGCACTGACATTGCTCAATATAACTGTCTAGGAAAAGCTTAAAAAAGTTGGCCGTTCGGTGTCCGCATAAAACAGGAGGTATTATGCATTTGTTATTCCTGATAAATAATTACTGTCATAGAAGATGTTAATTTATAAAGGATTATCATCCTTCTTCTAAAATTTACATATCTACAAAGTAATTGATTGAAATTGTTATGAATCGAATTCATTAAAGACAACATTTGATTTGTTGGCATTAACTTGTAACAGCTTTTACTTTGAGAAGTCTTCTTTTACTTGCAAAATTGATGCAACCTTTTCGTTACTGAAGCTATTACGGTTTTTAGTTTCAAACAAAATTACACTTGGAAACATTTTTTGTTCAACTTACTGAATCTCATTCTTGTTAAGACGAGAGATATGTCGTGATTATACGTAAATTTTTTTATTATCGCCAAATGTGGACATTTTCACTATTCTTTCCTAAGGTATTTACGGTTTGCGGAATTAAAAATATAATGTCTCGAATTAGTAAATTGTCAATGGGTAACCTGGGCTTATAAATTGTATAGAAAGTTTGATTAAAAATGCATGGAAAACTTAAAAATGTTTATACCTTCTTTATTCGACGCATGAACTGTAGGACACAATGTAGCAGTGTCCTACAGTGTGCCTACTAATGTGCATCGCCATTAACACCTCTTCCTTCAAACAAATGTTTTTTTTAAAAACTCCTAAAAAATCTGCTGCATCTTATTTTTATGGTCAAATCCTGCAAAAATCGCAGGAAACTGCTAAATCTGGTGATGCAAACTGAAGGAATGAAAACATCATAGATCCAAAATATAAATTTTTTTGAAATATTAATTATGAAAATTTTTATACATATGTATTAACACGTTAAAAAGGTATAGCATATAACAAAATTATAAAATATCCAATAAAATAGGTAGCTTGTCCTATACGATGATGTACGAAACAGCATCAAATAGGACAATTAAAATTCCGAAACATATGTAAACATTAAGAGTTTGTGTACCCGTTGACTGGTTCTTATAAATATCTAATTTGATCTTGAATCTAAGACGATCAATCTAGTACGATCGGACAAAAATTGCATTGGCTTGGTAGTGAACACATACCTAATCAGACTTTTATAGTTCAAATGGCATTATTTCTATATGTGTTGTTACCTAATCACTGTAGCGTCTTTCAGGCTGAAACTAGCGATTAAGGAAGCCTTGTCCAGTCTAAAAAACAATGCCATATCGCGCGCGGATATCGTTATCAGCGCCTATAGCCAGGCAGCGAACAAATCTCTGAATTAAGTCACTTTTAATTCCAAGACTTCCCTAAATTGCCGTTGATCTCTTAACGAGATGGCCAAGTATTTTAACATCCAAATTATGCGGGTGGCGGGACGCTGTGATATTCCAGAGAATTGCGAAGCGGACGAACTCGATAGAAAGGGCCCAAACTCCGTGCTCTTTCCGGGTGGAGACCCACCCTCCATGCCCATCGCTACTATAAAACATCTGCTAAAGCTTGAAGCGCTTGCTCAAACAAACCGCGGATGGATATCTGGCACAGGATGCCTCATTACAAAACAACTATGGCCTATGATCGATCCCAAGCGATCGCTTAGCTTGATCAGATTAAGCAGGCCAAGCCTCAGATCTCTTATAGGCGTTTAACAGGGCATTTTGCTATCTGAACTCACGCCTCTAGACTAGGCATTCCCCATAATGATTTCTGTAGAAGCTGCATGCACGAGGATGAGGAAGAAACCACCAGAAACCAGCCAACGAACACTTGCAATGTAATTGGAGTGCTCGCTTATCCCGTAGACTCCGACTTCTGGGGTCCCATTTCTCTGTTAATCTGGCCGAACTGAGAAGCATCAGAATCAGTTTGCGGAATAGGTAGCCTAAGATCGGCGTGGTAACACAATGGGCCTATTCTTGGCCTAAGTGTGTCTGCTGTCCGTATGCGCGGCAGTCAGCCACCTCAACCTAACCTCACAACTTTTGTAGCAAAGCTTGAAATTAATATACTTAAATATTTATCACATATTGCGTAAGCACGTTAAGAAGAAATGCAATTAGTAAAAAGTCTATCTACATAAAATGCCGTATTTTAATTTTTGGTTGAAAATTGGCCGGGCTCGTTACTGGAACTTTATTAATTTTTGTTAACCCCATAACTAGCCCCCCGCCCCCGCCACCCACCGGCTCGTTCTTAAACTTTCTCATTTTTTCGTCCTAGTAACGGGCCCCCCCAGTGGTCGCCCTGGCGTAGTGGGTAAGTGCGTCGACTTCTACGCAGAGGGTGCCAGGTTCGATACCCGAATTTACCACCTATCATAATTCACGGCTCCACCTCTTTCGAGTCACTGACAATGCTCAAAGAGTATTTCCTGTCTAGAAAAAGCTTCTCAACTTCGCCGTTCGGAGTCGGCATTAAACTGTAGGTCCCAGCCACGCGTGAGAGAATAATAGCACGTACAACACGAGTGGTTGCTGAGAAGCAAGGCCCAGGTCCGCCTCGGACTGTAGCGCCACCCATATTATTATTATATTATAACGGGTCCCACAATATTTTAATAAACAACCATTTCTTCATGCCTTAATTAGCTAACTAAAAATTTAAGAAAATCACTTACGTTCTTAGTCAAAGTTTCTTAAGAAATTTCACAAATTACACTGATTTTTTTTCACTTACGGAACACTACTGAACACTTAAAATTTTCTTACCAACTGAGAACGAATTACCTGAAAATGAATTATACGATACAAAGAAAAGATTTGAACGATTTTTTCTGTTAAAATACCGTTATTGTCTGAAAATCTTTTGAACCAAATTCCTGAATGGGGCTCGCTATTGGGAGCGGACTCGAATTAGGGTAGTTTACCTTCTGTAATATACACAAATATAATCCATGTGTTTGGGAAGGATTAGTTTTTGGTGTTATTGTTGCGTGAGCTGAATTATGTGTTTTTTTTCTTTGGCACAGGAGATGCCACTGATCGGATATAAGAAAAATGGGTCTATCGTCCAAAGAGTCACACAAAACTCTTTTTTCGAATTTTGTGTAAAACAAGATCAAAATACGATGGGAACGGACACAATACAAGCCGTGCTCTGCATACTTTCGTATTCAAAAACTTAACGATGAGAAAGTGATGTTTTTTAAAATGACAGTACAGTACAGAATATCCAACTAATTGCAATAAACGCATAAACAATACCATTTCACAGCCAAGGTGAAAATACCTTTCCCATGGACATAAATCCGCATGACCTTCACAAGGCAAATGTCCTCCCATCCATCAGAAGCAACACTGTACTACAAGTGGATACTACATTATTGCTTGGTAGTCAAACTTCAAATCGTACACGTGCCACGTTCCGCAGAATGACAAACTGCTGGAAATCATGGAGCACCTAGAACAACTTCTGGTACATTATGCGTTCATCCCACTGGAATGCAAAACAAAGTGTCATAAAATCCACCCTAAGCCCACCCCGCCCTGGAAGCTCCCCCACTGCAAACAACAACAAATTAATCATTATCGAATCACCAAGAACCAGACACCACTGCAGCAAGGCGATCAGGACCAGCACCAGCAACTCTGTGGCGCGATCACGAAACCATGTTTGCGACACAGCTCACAACTCTCTTCCATCATAATTGATGAAGAACCATTCTACGAAACATAAACCAAAAATGTTGCAATCTGCAACCTGAACAGCCCCTCGTCCCGCTGTCATCTCCCTCACGGTGGCCGGAACGCGATCATGTCATATTTTTTAACGACAAAACGCTGATCCTTTGTCCACCAAGCCTTCGATCGCACTCGGTGTCCCCGTTGTCTCTGCGTTTGCCCCCAATTGACAGGCCGGCCGGCCCCGCTGGTACAGAGCGAGTGAGAGAGAGAGTAATGATGTGTGATGTGTCCACTGGCCACATGCTGAGCTAACAACGCGGACAAATTAATACACGGATTGTGGCAGCGCACATACCCTCTTGCGTACGCACACTTCGGCGAACGGCATGGAGTATCCGCGCCCGGATCATGATGGCAAACCACTGGCATTGATTTAATTAATAATCGATCGAAGGTAATTGCTGCACGACGTTCTCGTTCTCAATTTGTTCGACGGTTTGTCGATGCAACTTGTGCACTCTACTCTCGTCGGCAAGGGCGAACGGTGTTGGCATCGGCATGGGCATCGGCTCAGGCCTCGGGTGAGGTGAGAAAAAGAAGAATCGCTGGATGCTGATGATCATCATCAGCATCACCGTCGCGCCCGTCTCCTTGCTCGCCGTCATCGTTGCGCGCTCTCTTTCTCTGTCGCCCTGTCTATCTGCACGAACAACTCTTTCGTCGGTTAATTTTTGTAAGTTAATTACAGGCCGGCAAGCCTAGATGTTACGGCCGCGGAGAGGAAGAAGAGGAGGCGCGGGAAGATGCGGCGAGATTCCGCCGAAGGAGGTGGCTTTTTAATTCCCACTTTTTCGAGATCACCGAGAAAGCCACCGCCACGGCATCATTATCATCATCGGCAGAGCACAGTGCAGGGCAGAACACCGGGGTATCATCGAAAGTTGCAGAAGCAAGCGGAGGCACAGTATCATCATCATCATCGTAGAGCAAGCGAAGAGGTAATCAAGAATTTTCTCACCTCTCCGACACGGCGGGCAGAGAAGGCATCGACAGTTTGTTGTTACTGTTTTGTCCCTCCGACGTCGCCGTCTAATGACGCCGAGGTGGTAATTTGAAGGTGCATTGGCCGGAGGACATACACACAATGAAACACGCAACTGATAGCCAATTCCCATTGATTTACCGCCCAGAATCGCGGCACTATCTCTTCATTGAGCCCCTCACCCGCTCCGGCACCAGCTACGGCCCTCGCTGCTGGAAAATACCGATTTCATGGTGATAATCAGAATCGTGATTTATTTAGCGGAACAATTTCTTGTTTTGCACCCTTATGTGTGCACAGGAGACGACTCATTCTCGGCTGAGCTCAGCTCTTCCACAAAAGGGGTGGCGCGTTCGACTGGCCAACGGTGATGATGATGATGATAGAGGGGATCCTGCTATCTGTCTCTGCGTCTGGTGTATCGCATAGACGGACACTGCCAGTGGCAGAGGGGTTGCCAGGGGTTCTGGCAAAAGTGTGAAACTTCAGCGCGAAGGAGATGACGACGTTGGTGGGTCGTTTATTTGTTATCTATGGTCTCATTATCGTCGCTCGGTGCAGTGAAGTTGAAAATTAATTTTGTCACAGTTGCAGGAGGCCGAAGGATTGTGTTTGAGATTGAATGTTCGTTTCGCATTTTTTTATCGTTCGTTCAGAGGGTGTCGCAAGCGGAATAGGGTGCGCTTCGGTTGTTGGTCAACCCACGCCCGTGGAATTGAAATGATTCGACTCGCCTAGTGGTTCATGTGATGCGAGTGGAAAATCACTATTACACGGTGCATCATGGCATTCAATTAGACTGAGGACTTAACGATGGGAACTCTGGGGCGAGAGATAGTTCTTTTCGTATTAAATTTGTCACAGTTTTGAGTTTTAGAATGATCTTGGCGAGTGTTGAAGGCTTTGTGGAAAAAAAATCTTTTTAAATCTGTTCCACTCTGATTTGTGACATTTTTTAAATTTTAAATTAAGCCAATTTTTTAAGCTGGAGGCTTAGGTCACCAGTTGGGGGATATTCTTGCGCAGTAGATTTCGATTTTTACACTCTCCACATCGATCTGGAGAAGAGTCTTGTATGCAGATGCACACGTTGTTCACCTCGGTAGCAGGCTAAATAATCCAAAGAAAACATGGCTCCATACATCAACAACTACACAGAAGGCTTAAAACACAAAAAAGTTTGCTTAGTTCCACGAACTGCCAAAAATATGACACAAATTAAATGACATTGAAGCAGAGCAAAGTTCTTTTCAAAAAGTTAGGGAAATCTTGATTCGAGGGTTGCGGGCTTTGGAAATATTCTAAAAGAAAATACTGTAGCCTAAATCAATGTGCTAACTAGACTGGAATTATAAAGCTTCCATTTAGATGATCAACCTTTGGTGACTTCAGACAGCTTGAACCAGGTTAAGGACCCTCATTCCATTTTCTATTTCTTTTTGCATTTTTCCTTTATTTTTAATTTCATTAATATAGTTTTGAGACTAGTTCCCCAACCAAGGTCATGTGGATTAACATGATGGGTGGGCTGGCAGAACGAGCCAACAAAATCAGTCACCCGCGGGTTCTTTACGAAGCTATATCGCCTAACGACGCTGGAATTATGTTAACTCGATTTAGGGCTCAGCTAGGAAAGTTATAAGTTAGACTAAGCTCAGGTAAGGTATAGCTATGAGTTTAGGTAAGTTAGTTTAGGTTAATTAGCTTAGCCCCTTCCGGTCTCCTTGAGAGGTAGAGGTTAGAGGCTTTGAACAAACTTTCCTTCTTCATCTTTCGTATCTCTTCTTTTCTTCTCTGTCCTATCCTTAGTTGTCCATCCGTAGTCTGAATTAGGTTAAAAGGCTTTCATCTCTCTCTATCTATTCCTCTCTTCTTCTATCTTTACCTAGCTATAGGCACGAGTTTTTTTTTTGTCTGCAAGTACGTGGTGCACGAGGGAGGGAACAAGAACCACCCTGTCCGACGATGCAACCACAACCATGTCGCCGTCCTTCTCGACACTGAAGCCTTCCGCTTAGTCTGATGCAATTCGTCTCATCCTGGAAAACAATCTCATAAGATCCACGGCTTTGCACCGCTTAGTCTTTAGAGAGGGGACTCTATTAATCGAGGGAATTGAGTTAGAACAGATGTTGGCCTCAGTTACTTTGCGGTTGATCACCGCAGATCTAATGTAGAAGAGATCCTTATTTGCCTCGAAGTTATAGCTGCCTATTGTGTTGTTCTGTCCATGTTTTACATACGCCCCTCCATGAGGACAGCATGTAGGTACTTCGATTTGACCGCATTCAACCCTAGAGCTGTGTTAGCTGCTTCCTCTTCCGTCTCAGTGCCAGCGGCTCGCTGTGTTTTACTAATCTCGCCAATATTATCAGTGAACTTCCTCTTAAGTGGACGAGATTTACTGTAATGTCTGGCTGGTAGATATGATTTTGATTGTGTTTTTTTCCCTCTTAAGCGCAGGCTCTCTTATGTGGACAAAATACTCTGATACCGAGGCTGTCCACTTAAGAGAGAGAGAGAGAGAGAGAGATAGAGAGAGAGAGAGCGAGAGAGAGAGAGAGAGAGATAGAGAGAGAGAGAGAGAGAGATTTGCACATGTCATCGACATCTGGGTGATCATACCCCTAGTGTTGGCGAGTGAGTCTTGCGCGATCGTCTCCAAAATAATGTTAAAGTGGTCACATGACAGGACCTTGCGTTGTCTAAATTATTTTTTTTCACATTAAAGGTTCCGGTGATTTCATTACCGATCTTGATGGAATAGTGAGTATTCCCCATTGTGATCCTGCAAAAGCTGAACAGTTTGAGAGGAATGTCAAATTCGTCGACATTTTTCGTAGTCAATAGGGTCGCCGCTCGAATACGGGCACACAACACAGAGATTCAACTCGTTCTTCCCTCCGAACGTATTTTAAAACTGATCTCACTTAAAGCATGTGACCAACCAAATCGTATCCAGCCACTTTAAGGATTTCACCGGTGATACCAGGAGGTTTGTTAGACTTTAATTTCCAAATAGCCATCTTATCGGCAACGTCGATGGCGTAAGACAGGATTCTCGTTTAGCAACGTCAATATTAAGTCCCGAAATTTTCTTGATAGCGGTATTTGGCTCCTCGCCCCTGTGTAACGGTTTCGGAACACATTCGTAGAAATCCTCTATCACCAGTTGACAAGCTTCTTTCCGAACTTTATATATCTATTTCGTTGTTTTGGTTAAACCAGCAAACCATTCGAAAGCAGCTCCCTATCTTGTTGATCCTACGCTTCTAATCTTTTTCGTAGAGCTCTTCGTTTTTCTGTACTTCTTTGCCTTACAGAGAGCACAAATTACAGCGTTATATTGACGTTCATAATTCTTGTGTGTTTTCGAACGAACTCCATACTAGCTTGACACGCAAGTAATCAAATTTCACTGTCATCACCAAAACGTCCATCATATTGGGTATCTTCTTCATCCAAGATGCACGATGGAGTATCGTCATTTAACAATCGTTGTGGAATTTTATTCCATCATGTGTAAATCTAGCCTAGGGTATACCCAGGGTTGAGAACCAACTTTAGTCTACCTCTCATCATCATTTACAACATTACACAGATTTTTCGTTATCTTCAGTGCGAATAATTCGATGACTTTTTTTCCAACACTTACAGAAGAGTCCGCCAATGATCCAATGTTCCAAAAAGCGACCGACCAAACTTTTAGTCATGAATGCTGTTGCTGATCTTGAATACTCAAATATTGGCAATATTTGCACTACGTCACATTGATCATTGTGAATACATTATAAATATCCACGTATTCAAATATAATCCGTAAAAAGAAAAGAACAAAAGCAATTACAATAATACAACTGATTACTACGGGACAGACGGATGTACGCTTATATCTTTTAAACAATGCAACGAATTTTAATGCGGTTTTCATCAATAATTACAGTGATTCACAAGGAAGGTTAATACTCATATTTTAGTTAATTTGTTGAATAATAGCGATAATTGTTCAAGATGTTGATGTATTTATGAAATCCACATTAAAATCAGTTGCGTAGTTTAAATAATTTAAGCATGCAGAGGCTCAGATGACGGGAAGTGACTGTGTTATATACTATGTAGAGAGATAGATCCTGTAGAATAGTCTTATCATATGAGCAATATTATTAATCACACCACATTAGTATCTTTATTACATTCGTGCGAGCCAGGTATCTAATAGTTTAATGTAATGAATTAAAGCATTCGTGTTTATAATTAATTGTTGTTATTTGTCTCGCCATTCATTTGGAGTTCACAGCACAACTGACGTCCGATTGATGTCATCCGTTGGCACGCAAAACTGCCTTGTAGGCTTGTATTCTGCTCAGTTGAAGTATATTTTCAAAGGATAAATGAGGAGCACGTAGCTTTAAGAATGAGACTCCTGTATAAAGACCAGGAGACAAGTAACCAATAGCTCAAAGCCACCAAAGGTCCCCTGTCTCAACAGCAGGGAAATATTACGCATTCGTTTGAATACATGCCCCAAACTGTACATAACCTTGATGGCCATCGTGCAATAATTACATAGCAATGATATTATGGTACACCGATCTGAACGACGACGGGCACTCCCCGTTTCAAATCATTTCAAATCATTTTTAATCAAATGATCACCCACCCATGGGAACGCATTTGACAACCGACATTGATTTACGATGATCGCGTCAAAATCAGCTCCAATCAAAGTAACCGATCTTGGCACAGTCCCGCCCATCCAATCAAGTGTCATTCTATTCGCGCTATCCACCTAATTAAAATTGTTCACACTTTTGCTTAATTAATTGTCAAATCGCTAAGTGCAACGCGACGCAGCAATAAAGCACAGCACAACGTGAACCAACTCATTCTTAGTCATTCAACGTTCAACGTTAATTATGAGAGATCATATTCGATGGCCTTTGTCTGTGCCGCCAGCGGCGCGGCGGACCACTGCCACCGCCTTAAGTAGTTTTGTGTGCGCAAAAAATCATGACAAATAGTTGCGACTGTAAGGTCTCGGGAAAGCGTTGAAAAATTATCATCTCGCGATCAGTGTGCACATGTGCACGCAACACTTGACGTATGACATTCTCAGTTTTGACAACTCAACAGCCCGAGGACGGTGCGGCATACGGCATACGCGCCGTATGAAGTTATCAAATAGCGCACTATACTGATGCGAAGTGCTCACTAATTGGCGTATTAATGCGCCCACCCTCCTCTGAGTGTCGAGGGGATGCCTGGCAGCCAAGCACCCATGTGACATGTGCGCCGACGACGACGGTTGGGGAATCGTTGTTGTAACGCATCTCCGTGGCATAAATCAATATTCCTGCGCGGTTCTTCATTTTGGATACGAGGCACTTCGGGGCGCTCACAAAATAAATCTTCACTCAACCTCCAAGAGACCGACTTCATTCATTAGATTACAATGCTTAGAACCACCACCGCATCACCGTTGTCGTTGTCGTCATCGTCATCGTCATCGTCGGCATTGGCAGCATTGGCAAACGCAGACGAACAGACAGACAGAGTTCTGACAGAGGGCGAGCGAGTCAGCGCATGGCAGGATCATCTTGTCAAAGTCGTGTAATTATTGCAGTTAAATGCCTCCATGAGGAATGGATATAAATCATTCTGTCTCGGCAGTTATTTACGAGTTTTAAAATAAGTGACGTGGAAAATGATGCATTTGAATTTTCCGTTTGTCGAAATGGGGGAAGACAAACACACTCACACACAGAGACACACAGACAGCGCGCGTAAGGTGGTGTCAGCCCAGGGACGTGTCGAGTTCGATGAGCGGTGGCAGGCAGGTTTTTGTCAAAGGCGATTTCAAACGATTTAGGCAATTGCTCGTGTGATGCATTGGATGCGCATATGGCATTGGCAGGAGATGAAATAGACGGACGACGACGACAACGAGGTGAACGACCACAATGCGATGCAAATCTTGGATCCCGTCACAATGAGGAAGTGTTTCGAGAGAGAACTAATGACTTTTGCTAATCACATCACAGTACATCAAGTTGGATTGTCACAGATGGTTGTGAGGCGGGGACTGGCGGATGGGGGAGATACAAATCTGTTCGGATGGTTAATGATGACCACTGCAATTCAGGCGAAAGGCTTGCTTGGGTCTTGAGTATGTTTAAAGAATGCACTCAAGTGGGAATCGATATTGTTGCCGCTAGCCAATATGGTCGTTTGATGGACTAATTGGAGGGATCTCGTTTAAGGAGACTAAGAACTTAAGGAGACTAGACCGCAGGAATGAAGGTAGACTTGAGAGTGTTGAGTGGTAGGCCAGACTAGGTTTGCTTAATGTTGACAATAGTGGCTTTTTTGAGGCAAAATGATCTAGAAGCTGGGCTGTGAGTATACGCGCTGCTATTGAGTTTGGTTTCACACGGCTTTAGCCTGGAAAAACAGATTAGCCGTTCAAAAAATTCGCTAGCTGGTGTCGGTACTACGGACTGATCAAAGTTAAGATGGATGATGGCACTCGAGACAAGTTTCGTGTACAAAAATATTTCGCATATAAGGCCGTCCATTCACTACACAAAGTAACATAACTGTGCAAATTGACGTTTGTGCAGTGCTTTCGCATTGTGAATGATGTTTGCACTGTTTGTTGAAATCAAAACCATTTTGGTTTTTGCTTAAATTTCATCACTTGCTTTGTTCAATTCTTTTGTTCACTGAATGGCCGGCATAACTTACAACGGCTGGAGGTGTGACTAACAGACGCTGGATGTTCCTCTGCGAAGCTTCATAGGTGAATCGAAGATAGGCCGGGTATCTCTCAGGCAGGAACTATAGCGATCATGGAAGCTTTGGTAGTAATTTATTCTGACAGCCAGGGGCGATCAACTATCTTGATAAACTCGCACTCAATGTAAAAGGCTTCCCCGAGGTGCCAATTATTACTTAATGAGATGACCGTGTATTTTAGTATCCTTCTTATGTGCTGGGACACAAAGACATTTCCGATTAAGAAATTATACATCCGAATAAGACTAAGAAGGCCGAATAACAGAACACTTATGGGCTTCAGCACCGGACCACTGCGCCATTGAGACTAGTGCCTTTTGAATGCGTCTGATTTTGCAATGGCTGTAGAGACGTGGAATAAGATAAGCTCCTTCTCTGCAATTGCAGATCCCAATTCTACTAAAGAACACGCTAACGTGGTCCAAAACCTGGAATATTAGAAGCAGTCACCATAATAATCAACTTGTTTGCGAAGCCATCGACTGGATCCACATGGTAACACAATGGTCCTACGAAATGGTGGCCAAAGTGAATGTTGCTATGTAAGTCATGTTGGCTTTCCAGCAACAGCAATGTAGATCTTTCCACTCATTAATTGCACAGCACATAGCTTGGAAAGTTATCACCGTCAAGAATAGCTATAGTATGTAGTATGTGGTCCAATATTTCACAAAAGGTGAATTTCCATATCGGAAATACACGTAAAATATATCAATAAATACACGTAATAATTGTGCATGCGTTAGTAGATATTTACCCTCTATTATTACACAGTTAAAAATTGACGTCGCGGAAGTTAAATCTTCTTTGCTAGCGTCACACATCACGTCAACTCGTGTGTGTTAAAAAAAAGAAGAGGGATCAACGCTCTGAAAAATGTTTGGTATAGCTGATGTTCAAGAAGATGGTGTGACACTCTCCTCAGAACCGGAGCTTACATTTCTCCATCTATCTCGGTTAAACACCGGATCCTGGAAATGTTGCAAAAAATTAATTAAGAAAATGCGGATCTGCGGATCCTCTTTCGCTCCGTTTTAATTTTACATTGGGTATTCTAGCATATTCAAAAAACGAGAGCATGGAACAACGGCCCCAAATTGAAATGTGCTACCTCCTCTTACACCCTATAACAGCGAAGGATCGTGGTGCTATTCTATTTCAAATTTCCCAAATAATAACTAACGCTGAACAACTTCGTATTGCTATTGCGTTAGATCATAGTTTAAATAATCATTTGCTTTTGGTCTCAAGTTATATGCCTTCGACAAGTATACAACAAATGTATAAGGAGAAAGTCTGGAATCCCACCTTCACATTTCTGATGATCGCATTATTAATTTCCTACCATATAAAGTGTCTAGTCTTCCGCTTATGATTAATTCTTATTTGCCTGCTAGATCACTTCAAGCTCGGCAAATATTATTTGTAAAATCCCATAACACAGAATATGGCGAAAAAAAGAGCCACTCACAAGGATAATTTGAGTTTTTGAAGAATATGCACATCATTTGGATTTGTCTAGCAACAGATAGATAGATAGATAGATTTATTTCCGGCATAAATTTCATACATTATAAAGTGTGTGTGCAGAGATTTGATACACATTTATCTTGCTTCTGGAATATTATTATTAAGGTTTACAATTTTTAGTAGCTCGTGAATGCTTTCGAAGGAAAAAAAATGTAAAAAAAAACCTTCATGTGAATTTTATTGTGTATATATATTACAATTAGTAATAAGTAAGGAAAAAATAAATAAATAAATAAGTAAGCAAATAAGAAAATTAATAAATAAAGAAAATAAATAAATAAATAAATAAATAAATAGATAAATAAATAAATAAATTAATATATAAATAGGTAAATAAATAAGTAAATAAATAGATAAATAAATAAACAAATAACTAAGTACATAAATAAATAAATAAATAACAAAAAAAATAACAGTCAAACAAGAATAAATATAAAGCTACTATGAACATGGCTAGTCATATAATGATGCTGTGCTATGGAACTGCCGCCTCCGTTGCTAGATTAAGTTCTTTTATGAGTGGGTTATCAGCAAGTTCACATCTCGATATAAGGTCTGGCAACAGATTAAATTTTGAAAGTCAACTCTTAAGCATGTATAAGTTTAAATGTTATATTTTATAATGAAATTGCTCAAAACATAGATTAATTTATAAATGAGATCTGTTTACTTTATAAAATCTGTTAACACCTATGTAGATCGCAGATTAAATAATAATATGTAATAATTTGGGTGGTGCGACAGTCCGAGGCGGACCTGGGCCTAACTTCTTAGCAACCACTTGTATTTTTTGAAACATTTATTTCGTATATAATGTTTAATGCCGACTCCGAACGACAAAATTGAGAAGCTTTTTCTTGGCAGGAATACTCTTTGAGCAGTGTCAGTGACTCGAAACAGGTGGAACCGTGATTTTATCAAAGGTGGCAAATTCGGGTATCGAACCTAGCTACTTCTACGTAGGAGTCGACGTACTTACCCGCTACGCCACGGTGATCACTAGATCGCAGATTAAATAAATAAATAAAATAATCTGGTCTGGGCTTCTACATGGTCATCCATCTGTTCCGTTTTGTATCTTATGAGTCGTGATAGCCGAGCATAAGCCCTATCATTCTGTTTGCTGAAGGAATCGTGCCCCATTCATCATTAGGCGTCCATTCCATTATTCGAGACAAATGAAAAACCCGGGTTAAAAAACCGAATTAACTCGGGTTACACCTAAACCGATTCAAACAGAGCAACAGTTTATTCAAACCGAATTGGCAATACCCATGAAACGAACTATATACTTAAAAACTGTAGACGGTACAACCCGGTGTAAGCATATGATGCCGACCCGAAACCAACCCCAAATCCAATTTGGCAATACAAATCGATTTGCCTCATTCCATATTGGTTCGAGTCGCAGTACATTATATTCTTTTTTTGGGTGGCGTGATAAAGCAAGTAAGTTGCGTTGCGACGTGCGAGTCGAGTAGAAGAAATTATGAAGAGAATAGAGAAAAGAAAGATGAAAGAGAATAGAGAAAAATTGAAACAATTTGCACACAAACAGCCGGTATTGGCTTGGCTACCGCGTGTGCCTATCGCTTCCCTTGCCAACACAATCATCTTAGGATACACATAGAACACCGAAACCAACCAGAAACAAAATAGAATTGGACAAAACAAATCGACTTGTCCCATTCCATAATTCATATTTTTTGCTTTCGGTTCATCATGAAATCGACGAACTCAATCGGGTTACAACTCGGTCTATTTCTATTTCAACCCGGGTTAACTTGGTTCGTAAAACTTTCGAATTGGCACACCACTAGTTAAAACGTTTGGCGGTGAAACTTTCCATAAATTACACCTATCAAATAGCATTCTATTATATATTCGTTTGCCAAATAATTTGCTAGTACAAGGTAAATTACAATAAATTGGTATTTGAATATACAGATTTGATGTTTGTGAAGCCCAAGTTCTAAAACAAGTGCTCAGATTTGAGTCACACTTGATAAATTACTTGTCTCCTGGATTAGCACATAACCAAGACAGGTACATCAATAAGTTTTAATAACAACATGGGATCGACTCAAGTCATCACCGCTGTCCGCTTAATTGGTGCTAAATCTTTGAGAAATCACAGAGATAAATATACGTAAATAAATCGAACGGATATTCTGCGTAGGTACTAGGATTCAATATATGAACAAATTAATATGAACAAATCGGGTTCTATAGTATGAGACTAGAGTGATTGTCATAAATATGCAACTTCCGTGACCTAGGGCAAACTATCCAAAAGCCCCTTCAGGAAAGTTTTGACTGCGTTGATCTCTTAAAAAGAATTACTTACATTTATGAGAACAACTTTATCACTTAAAGATAGCTTGATTTATTACTGTTTGGTATAGAAACTAACTTTTTGTAAATATTGCACTCAAATTTAATAAATTTGAATAAAATACAAACGAAATCATAGTTATTTTATAGTTAATTAATAATATTAATATGGGTAGCCGTGGCGTAGTGGGTAAGTGCGTCGACTCCTACGTAGAGGGTGCTAGGTTCGATACCCGTGTGGACACAGCCAGGAAAAAAGGGTCACGTCAACACAACGTCAACAAGTTCGAGTCTCGTCCGCTATGAGCTCGAGAGCATAAAAACCGAGGTTTCGTGTTTGACAGGTTCCACGAATCTGTCTCTTTTTCCTTTTCGCCGTTCGAGAATACATAAGCTGCCGCTGTAGTAGATTTGGAGTAGAAGTTCAATAAAGATTTTATATAGTAATTAACTTTCTGGCTTTTATTCCATAACATCCACACCCGAATTTACCACCTTCGATAATTAACGGCTCCACCTCTTTCGAGTCACTGACAATGCTCAAAGAATATTCCTGTCTAGAAAAAGCTTCTCATAAATTCGCCGTTCGGAGTCGGCATTAAACTGTAGGTACCTTCCACGCGTGAGAGAACAATAGCGCTCACAACACAAGTGGTTGCTGAGAAGCTATGCCCAGGTCCACCTCGGACTGTCGTGCCACCCATATTATATTATTATTAATAATATTTAAAAGGTAAAAAGGAAAGCATATTATTAAATAAACTCATAACAAAAAATAAAAAAAAGTCAAAAACATAAAAAATTAACAAAAATACATAACGTTGTATTTTCTTTTTGTGTTCATTCTTTTCTTGCTGATAGATCCATGGGTTCTGAATAAATAACCAACGGATGGAATGAAAAAATCTTAGCTCCAAAACATACTTTTATTTGAAAAGTTAATTTATTAATAAAAAATTATAAAAATTAAAAACTATTTACACGTTGAAAGTTATAACATAAAACATAATTATAAAGTCTTGTTGTTCTTTATCATTCTGTGAGAAACAGCATCGAAGAGGACAACTAAAATTCGGAAAAAATAAGGGTCTCATAAGTAAACATCTAAAGCTTGTGTGTGGCGATTGACAGGTTTTAATAAATATTTAATCTGATCTTGAATCTAAAATGATCAGTCTATGACTGTCGGAGAGAATTGCATTATCTTGGTTGTGAATACATACCTAAACAGACTTTTACAGTTGAAAGTGCATTATTCTATATGTAACAAGTTTTATGACAAAGTTTTGAATCAATATACTTAAATACTTATCACGAGCCCCCTTGCTTGTTTTTGGATTTCCTTATTTTTTCATCCAAGTAACGAGCCACCAGCATATATTAATAAATAACTATTTTTTCTATAATTTTGAAATAATAAAAAAAACATTATTATCTTAACCGATAGAAAATAGAAATAATAAAACACTTAACGATCAACTTTATTAATTTATTATAAGTACGTCCGTACCGCTTCGCAAACTACACCAGAGTGATCTTTATTCATGTTCACTGCTCTCACACCGGTAGTCCCTTTTACATGTTTATTTTTCTTAGAAGAGTGCCTGAATTCGTTATAAGGGCTGCTACATTATTGTTATATTAAACCTTAATTAGGCAACTAAGAATTAAAGAAAATCACTTACCTTCTTAATTAAAGTTTATAGTTTCTTAAGAAATTTCACTCGAATAAGGATGGTTCACCCTATTTGCCTTAGCTTGAGGCGCACTTACACCACATGGTTGTGATATCACCCGAATAATGAGAGCACTGCAAGAGCTGGTGAGGTACGCTGTTCTGCTCCAACCACATCAACGGAGCTTCCACAGAATCCAGTACGCAGATGAGCGATGGTCTGGTTAAGCAAAGTCAGCGTTTAAAGGAGCTTGAGAGCTAAATTTATTCACGCACGTACTGCGTTTTTTTTTCTAAAAATTGCCTCATCAATTACCTACTACGAGGCGTGGTTCTCCATGGAAAGGCTCATAGAATAACTGCTGCGCACGCATTTTCCTGGAATACAAGATTGTTCCGTCACCCAAATGGCGACAATACGAAGGCGCTCTCCGTCATCAACAGCCTGTTTACTTTTACTAAAGATGATGCATACTTGTTCACAATAATGCACAAACCAAACAATTTTGTATAACTTACAGCGACTTCACACCTTCTCGTATGAATCTGCTCTGAAAGATTGCCTGAAATACCGGCCACGGTATTTTTAGAATCATCGACTCAACGACAAGCCATTTTTGGACGGTATTGTCCCAATCCAGTCCAACAAACCCATTAAGTTCCCGTTTCGAGCACACATTTCATTTCCACCACAATCGGTGCAAATCCAATTCAAATTAAGCAATTAAAAACCCACCACCTCGGATCACCTCGACAAAACATCCTTGAGTCATCAACCTGTCACCGTAATCCAAAGAAATTACCTGCTAAGAGAAAAATTCGTATTCTCCCGAAAACACCGTCCAAAAGGATTAAGCCCCGTCCCACCAATTGAAAAATCACCACACTCAGTCAACTTCATCTTCAGCCAGTACCAGAAACAAAACTCTGCACCCGCTTGTCTGCGTGTGTACGTTTGTGTGCGGGCACAAACAAGGATGTCAGAGCAGAGGAGTCGCTGTCAGCCGGCCCACTCAACCGCCACCTGCGGCTATTGCGGGGGTGCAGCACCAGCACTGCAGCCACACCACACCACTCCACTCGACTCCACAAAGACAAATCGAACTCCGCGCAAAAGGATTAGGACCCAAAAGTCAAACACACATAAATAACGAACAATAACCCACAAACAAATCGATAAATAATATTTCGTTTCGGCGACCATCTTCAGTTGGTCGTTAAAGACAGCGCTTGGCCCAACAATGGCCCATCACCGGCACTCACACAATGGGAAATCCCGAATCGAAATGAAAAATCCACACACCATTAACCATAGTCCTCCAGTCGCTGCTGGCCCGTGCATTGAGGTCCGAGGCCGAGGCAAAGGAGGAAAAATCCCAATAACCAATGAATAAGATCACAGCAGGACATCTTTGAGTTCAGTCAACACTCGGTGCGATGGACACACCTTGCCTGTAACTGTGACTGCGGCTGTTGCTTATGCACTCGTCCTCGTCGTCATCATCGTCGTCCGCAGTCGATCCACGGCGGCGAAGCACGTCATATGCACGTATGAGTTACGACCAAATTCAAATGATCGTAAATATGTCAATCGAGAGGTTTGCTGCACTGGCCAGCACCCCGCGAGATCATTAAGGGCGACACTATCTCGGGCGCACTCTCCCTCCGCCGAGTGTCTCTCAGCGTCTTCAGCGACCCCAGCGACGACGATCGGAATTCATCGATAATTTCACGATATCGTGGACCGGGACGATCGCGAGCTGACCAAACCGAACCGAGCCTCGTTCCGCGTTTCGACTTGGAACACTTCCAGTGTAAAGATTTAATTAATTAAAATTATGAACGAAGCGGAGGATGTGCTCGCTCGGTATGTTTTATGGTTTATTGGTAAAATCTCGGCTTCGTTAGGGATCGAGTTGCCTTGTTGGGGTCTGGATAATTTATAGCCCGGGCCCGATGCTGGTGCTGGGGCCGGTGGTGGTGCTTGCCGGTGTCAAGTGGAGGCTGCCAGGTAGTTAGCGTGAGTGAGAAAAAAACACATCCCAAGTGTTGACAGGGTATTAATGTTTCATAATTTTCATAAGGTGACGCGTTATACATTTGCATAATTTTGGAGGTAGCGAGACACGGTGTTACCGGGTGTCGGGTCGCGGTGTGGCTGACGCATGTTTTGGTTTTTTTTGTGAGAGCCCTCGCCAACAGAGCCTTTGTCTGCGTGGAGGGAGCGCTAGCTTAAGGAACTTATTTTTGAGGCAACGCGACAGAAAGGCATAAATAAACAATAATTCTTTCAGTGGAAGTAATTTGGGAAGAAAAATGGCACGAGTTGAGGATGCAACATAAATCACGACTTAATACCAGTTGCAGACACAAAGCCAATTCTTGGAGATGCTCATGAAGAGGTCGATAGTTGCGCGGTGGTTAGCCGAAGAAGTGCCGTGGATCTGTCATTGTGGGGAGCTAGAGAGCTGGGTTGGGCTCATGATATATGATTTATAGAGAAATTGAGATTAGCCTTAAGTCGGGGTTGGTGGGTCGATGGGTTGGTTAAAATTCCTCAGCGTTTAGTGTGGCCTTTGGATCAAAACAGATCGGGTTTTATGATCCTCCTCGGTTGCTAAGGACGTGGGTTACGAAGGTGGTCCAGAGACGGCTAATGTTGATGTGTGGGAGGTTTAATGGACCACAAAATGAAATCGTTTTGTAGATGTCAGTGATTGGATAATGCGGTGACGTCTTTATTCAATGGCATTTGAAGAGTACTATTAAACGAAAGTGTTTATATGGTTGATACTGCGAATCTGGAAGAACAGGAACGACCTGTACACAGCCTTGTCTTGTTTTGACATTCCTGCCAATCTCGTCGAGTTGTGCAGAATGACGGGGGAATATTTTAGCTGCTCCATCCTGGCAGAGACTTTCGTTGCCAAATAACAATTTAGATACGGCGACACACTGACATTGGCTTTTCAACATCATTCTTGGGAAGATAATGCAAAGCTCACGAGGCACGACAGACTTACGCCAATGCCGAAGCAGAAAACAGCGTGCCGTCATTGAGGCATTTGCTGACTGCTGAGATCATCCCAATTTGCAGCTATAAAATTTCGAGGTATTTGAGGACTTCGCTTTGCAGTAACCGCAGACTAACTATAATTGACCATTGTTTCTTTGGGCTGTAGAGGCAATTGAGCAATGAAACCTTCTCTCGAAGGTCCAAGCCGACTTTTTAAAAGTCATTGATCATCTCAGACCTCACGTACTGTGGAAACGCATGTACAATTTCAAAAGGGGATGAAGAAATCCTTGTTCGACTTGATCGAGCGACCGACTTTTGGTCCTGTTTGCGTTGATGTCATCTGGAGTAGAGGATTGAACTACTAACTGTATGTACTCTCGCTGTAAAGCCCGATGACCCCACCCAGACGTCTTCGAAACCAGGCCTCTAGGTTGCCTACCAATGCAAGAGTTTTGGACTCTAAGCCCGTGCGACAGAAGACGCCCATGTCTGGTGGCGCAGCGAAGTGGAAAAATACCTTAGTCTCGATCGCTAGATCGCCCACGATGGGGAGGTTTTGGTTGGTTGAGACCAGCCCGGACTGTACCGAACACAAAGATGAATTGTTTATATGATCGATTGGGCCTCTTACCAATGGGCTCTCTAAACACTTTTATCGATTTCTTTCTTGGGACATGGATCCTGCCGTAAGTTGTTAGGGAAAAATATTCGGAAAAAAATATCTCAATCGGCCTTCCTTGCAGATTATACAGAAAGTCTAGCTAGGGCCTAGCTTCTCAGCAAATGTGCGTGCTATTTTTCTCTCACGAGTGGTAGGTCTTATGCCAAGTTTGAGAAGCTTTTCCTACACAGTTATTACTCGTTCGTATCAGTGACTCGAAATGGCGTGACTGGTATGGCGTGGTCGTACCGTAAGCCGAGGTTACTTTGCGCCACTAACGAAAAGAGGTTGTATATTTGTTCTCACCCAAGCTTGTTTCGTCCTGCAATAAAAACTATGGTAATGTAGACGTACAAACAAGTACATTCGCGGGTAGGATCATTGGGTCATATAGGTTTAGTGGAAAAAACAGGTAAAAAGCAGTTGATGAAACAAATACACAAATTTGGATACAAGGAAAAGTCTCTGAGACTACGTAAGTGATCCCTTAGAAGGTGGAATTAAGACACTCATGGACGGTTGTTTTTGGCCCCATCCAAGAGGACAGAGAAACTTTCTCCGTAATTGAGCTGCTATCTATGTTTGACTGATTAATGAATTTTAACAGTGATTTATGACTGCTTTCTTGCCTCCTGTTTATTACATTCTATCTAAAATCCATTTTATTTTTTTAAGCTATTAAGTATAGTAAATGTCCCAAATATGGCACACTCTTAACATTTTTGTTACTAAAGCAGCCAGTATGAGCCAGTAAACCAAGCATTTCATATTCAGTCCTTAAAAGAAAAAAAAAATAAATAAATAACGAAGCAAAAGCTTGTTAACACTTAAAAAAGTGCTGCTAATAAGGACCATGTTTCAAATACCAAGGAGATCCAAGTGAAAAATATGCTTTCTACTAATTTCATTATACACTGCAATCTGTGTCTTTGGCCAGAAGGTGTTTGTAGGCACGTTCAATTTTATCTACGTCTTCAAGAAATTTCTTTAACGGCGACTGATGCTGCATTTATATTTTCTGTATTTTACATTAAAAAAATTTAAAAAAAATTAAAAAATTATTAAGTAATAGGGAAAAATTAGGAACACTTATATGGGCAATATTGCCAATATTGGGCTTTTTAAAAAATTTGTTTTCAAAATATCACGTTTAATAAGCTATTAAATAATTTTGATTGCACATTTTAATATTTTAATTTGTAGAGCTCAAACAAAGTTAAAACGACTTTATATCATCTGCATAGACGCTTATCTATGAACAATTAGCAAAATCTGCCCAAAAATGATATGCAAACTGTTAAGAATCCTCCAAGTCCAAGTTCCCTATACCACACATCTCTTGACAAAAACTAAACAAGTTTCAACGACCGGCATCCAATTTTGAAAATGAATGAAACGAATGAAAAGTGGTAAGTGCATGCTTTTCCTTTTCTGAGATGTTGTGGAGGGCCATATTGCAAGAATGGGCCATATATCCAACACTTACCCTATATATTTTATTAAAGAACCCAAATATGAATTTGATTTCCGTTAAAATTTCAAGGCGGTATTTTTTTAACGTTAAATTTAAATATTATTTCATATTTCATTTCATCTTTCATCATATTTAAAATTCATATACAGTCGAACTTCTCTCTTTGACCTCTCTATAACGAATTTCTCTATAACGTAGCGTAATGCAGCTTATTTAACAACACATCTGGTGTTTTATGTATCGAAATAACCTCTCTACAGCAAATTTTGTTTAGCAAATTTTTTTCCAATGAATTTATGCGTGCACAAATACTACGGTAAAATACGTTACATTTTGTCTGCCTGTGTATTTCGAGGGGGGGAAAATCATAAACACTAAGTAAGAAAATCTTAGTGTGAAATAAGGTCTAAGCGAAAATGGTTATCTTTTGAAAAACAAGGGTCTTATAATTTCGGCAGTATTGCAAGGAAATAGGAAAAAAAAAGATATCGCTGAAGAGTTTAGAATTTCTGCAACGACTTTGTCAACAATTTTGAAGAATAAAGATAAGTTCAAGAATCTAGTTCTCCTGGTGTACATAAGAAATTTAAGAAAGCTAGATCCTTTGAGTATCCTGATATTGATGAAGCTATGATTAAGTGGATCACCGTTTCAAGGCATGAGAACATAACACTTTCCGAACCTTTAATTAGAGAAAAAACTGTGGAGCTTGCGGAGGCATTGGGACACTACGATTTTGTTGCTAGCGCTGGTTGGCTTGATAAATTTAATCGAAGACATAACATTGTTGGAAAAGTTGTTTGTGGGGAAAGCGGATCCATTGATACCCAATCTCGAGATGATTGGATACAAAATATATTACCTTCCCTTATTGAAGAATTTGACAAAAATAAACATATTAAAAACAACGCTGACGAAACAGGATTGTTTTTTAAATGTTTACCATCCAGAACACTTGCTTTCCGAAAAGAAAAATTTGTCGGTGGTAAACAAGCAAGGAAAGCTGCAACTGCTTGTCATAGGAAAATTAAAAAAAACCTCGTTGTTTTAAAGGATTACAATATCTAGAAGTGGATTACGAGAATTACGCAAGATCTGGGATGCCGAGTGAATGAGAAATGGCTTCTGAAATTAGACAAAACATTTTCGGCTCAATAAAGGACAACTGTCCAGCGCATCCAAAATCAGCTCAGTCAAAGCTCACAAATATTAATATTGTACATTTTCCACCCAATATGTCATCGTTACTACAACCAATGGATCAGGGAATAATACAGAATCACCACTATAGAAAGCGAATTGTAAAGAAAGTTCTGTGTTATTCAGAGAAAGAAACTCCGTTGTCAATAAACTTACTAGATGGCATCAGAGAATTAAGTAAAGTCTGGAGCTGCGATGTCAAAGAGGAAACAATTTCAAACTGTTTTGAAAAAGCTGGATTCGATAAAGACATTGAACCAACAGCGGATATTGAAGACGAAAACATTCCTTTGGCAGATTTATGGCCCATGTACATAGAAGAGAACAACGTTGAGGATGTGACTATCGAATGTCGACAACGATACATTCAATATGGAGTGCCCTTCCGATGAAGATATTCTGCAAAGCATTCTATAAAATCACTATAGGGTTAATAGTAAGTAACATATGCACTTAAGAATCATGAAGAAAACCCACTAATATTTTTTTTATTTAGGTTCAGAAAATGATGAATCTGACGCTGATGAAGAAGGAAATTAGTTACCAACATTTTCTCAACTAAACACATACTTCCACTCTATAAGAACATTTATGGAATCAAGAAGTAATGTCCGGGATGAAATTTTTTCCATCCTTAAAAGTTTAAGGCAAACAAAAATAACGGTGTTCTTTCATATTAAATAAGTGTAAAATATGTGTCAAAATATGTACCATCTAAATCGAATAAAAGGTTAATGTTTACATAAACATGTACAAAAAAAAATGGTTTCTCTATAACGAATTTTCTCTATAGCATAGAAATCGGCGATCCCCAGTTACGTTATAGAGAAGATCGATTGTAAATACATTTTTTTTAAATAAAAATCTCCAATTGGTTTTTTCGTTATATAAAAAAAATGATCCTTGTGTGAATAGCTACGAAATCTCTTGACAACGTTGGCCCAGCAAATGCAGACCCTGTTACCTAAAGTCTCGAATGGAGCAAAGTAACCCCGTCTCTTGCGACACTTTCAAACCAACAAAAAAGTATTATTAATTGTAATTTAAAAAAAAGGGAGTTACATCTTAGATTTCAATATATTTAATATGTTATTTATAAGAAAACCTACGATAAGATATTAAAATAATTCTTAATAATTCTTAAGACTTCTTGCAAAAAAGGGACGTTGAGTTGCGTAGGAGTCGACTCACAACAATGCATGTTTTCTGTTATATGTTACATAATTTTACGAGTTTACCAGGGACATCGGGTGGCATGATAATTTCCTTACGATCATTTGTCGGCGATCTAGAACTGAGTATTGAATATATATGCCAAAATGTGCATTCTTATTGAACTTGATGAATTTCTCCGTTTAATTTAGCTCCAATCAAACTGAAAACCCCCTCACTCTCCGTAGGGACCCACACCAACTCTAACATGAAATCCCCTCCAGTAAATTTCGCATTCAATCTTCTAATCCCACACCATTTCTAACAAATGACAAACGCTCCCCATTAAATGCCACACCATATTCCCGTCCTCCTAACTAGTATCAAATGGGCAATAAAAATTTGTCACTGATTTGACTGTCATGGATGATTCCGAATCTGGACGACCGCCACAGTAAATATGTCTCACTTCCAGTCCATCGCCTCGAAATTGATTCAAATCGATGTTTTGGCCAGAGACAATTTCCATTCACCCCCGTCAACTGGGGACGGCTGTGTAACCAAAGCCGATGGCCATCCTCACCCCATGTCGGCTCGGACAACTCAAATTGATTATTTTTAGCAGCAATTCGTCGATTTATTTACATCGATGTTGTACTTTTGCTTGAATTGAAAATTTTATTTATCGACCCGCGGTATTGGTGACCATTCGATGAGAACCGCTCAGTCATAAATCACCCGACGCGGCGTCCGGCTTCAGTGTCGAACGGCCTCCACCTCCAGCATCAGAAGCGGCGGCGGCGGTGGCCAGCGGTGTTCGATGAAATTTACTAGATGCGGATGCAACCACTACCGCCATTTACTCATCGAACCCTGCGAATCGGGCAACCCAGCACACCGACTCTCGGCGCTCATTGTAAATAATTCGAGTGTTCGCCACACGAAGTTCGACATCAAAATTTACGCGAATGAGGTTTCGCTGTGACATTTTTATGCGTGGGAGCCAGCCGGGCTGTGTCCTCCCGGCTTGCGGGGGACTTTGTTTTATGAGGTCGCAGCGATGAGATTTATGCCCTTGGTTTCGGATCCTCTTCAATCTTAATTTTCTATCCCATTTAATTGCGTAGTTGCTTTGAGTGAGCTCCAGCGGCCGCCATGCCATCACCGCAGGCAAGGGAAGCCACAAAGGGGCGTTCAACATGGCAGGTATCTGCTATTACGCGACTAGGCATCGGCACCGGCTCTAGCTCCTCCACCAGCTCCAGGTCCAGCGCTCAAATAATGACATTTACAATGACACATAATAACAATAAAGCATCACGCTCTGGCGTCGCGGTTGTGGTCCTCCCTCTGCTGAGCAGTTGGCTGCAATGCAACCAACGGCTACAAATCTCTGCACCGTCGAGTTCGTGAAAAGAAAATGACATCTGTTCGGCTACTGTGGACCGTTGCGGTAATATCATACGTATACCATATACCGGCTATCGGCTACCGGATAAATTATGTTTGAAATGAAATTTGCATTTTCCAATCGACGCCCGCGGGCGGTTTCGAGACAATGGCACCGGGAACAACCATTAAGACGGCCGGCCGGTCCATAGCCAAGTCGGTACCCAAGACTGTGTAATTATTTTCTGCTCCCGCCAGATGAATTCCGCGGCACAGCCACCGAACGCGAAGGAGTCCTTCGACGACTACACTGCATCGCCGCCGCTACGCTGAAGACTGCAGCTCAGTCTCCCGTGCCCAATGCCCAATGCCCACTTCTTTCAGCACTAATAAGCCCCGGGGGCTGCGATGAAATTATGCCATCAACCTCGATCAAAGCACAGTCGCGCTGGACACAGATCAAAGCGCACATCCCAGAGTTCGCCATCACATTATCCACGCTCTAAATAATTCCCCATGTCTGATAATGGGCACCTTTGGCTACCCGAAACCAAAAAAGGAATCGCGTACACGACAATGCCACGTTGGGGGTGCGCGGGGATGCATGCATGGCTATGGCTGTGTCTCTGGCTATGGAGCTATGTGCATGCGCACGAGAATGGGGGATGGAAGGACAACTGGTTGCGCGCGGACGAAGACAGCGCGTCGATGTCCAAAGGAAGAAGGCTTGGCCCGTTGATGCTATTACACTGTAATATTCACACTTTGCGAGGTGAGAAAATTGCCGGCTATTAAAAAATCATATAAGCGGGACGGGTTGCGTTTGATGTTTGTTGCCGCGGAGTGTGTGTGTTTGTGTGCTCAGGAACGCACAAGATTGCCGATGAAGGCTGGGGCATGGCTGGGATCGTGGTTGGGATGTAAGGCAGCGCGTTGACCGAGGAGATGTGTTCGCCCCGATTCGATGTTAATGAACGTGATCTAATTTCCAGGAGGCCGTTACGATTCGACAGGAGAAACGTGATGGTTCGCAGTGGGTTCGAAGGGAAATTAATTTTACTTGAAGCGTTATTTTTTCCACGTTTTTGTTTTATGTCCCGTCTTGCACTATCGTGATGGCTGCTGTTTTTTTTATGATGAAGGCACAAAAAAAAAAAGCGAAGATTATCAAAGACTGCTTGCGAAAGGTAGGAGGGTCTCATGACGCATGATTGAGTTTGAAATTTGTTCGCCGACATGAGATGTTAGGCTTGCGGGCAGAGTTGTAGAGGAGTTCCTTGAGTGCGATGTCAAGGTGGTGAAGAATTTCAGAAGAGACGGAGGGAATCTTGGGACCTCTGACGTTGACGGAATTTTTGTAGTTTGCGTCAAGAGAGAAGTTTTCAGAAGTGTTTGCGAATTTCATATGGGAAGGAAAATTAATAAATAGGAAGTACGACTGCTGTGGATTTCCATCTTTAGTGAAATGGCGCCCGAACAAGTACTCAATTGTGCGTGAGTTGTTTTACGATTTGAAACCCTTTCTATTGAACTTCTCTTCTGCAAGAATATTGATGTGAAAAAAGCGCGTCTTCACACAAATAGCTCCTTTAAGTGAATTCAAATTCGGGCCAACTTGTGATGGCTCGGAGAGCGGCAATGATTTTTCAAATGCAGACATCGAGCTCGAACAAAAGTGGTTTACTCGTTGGCGGAGACTAAAAACTCGACGTAGCTTCAAAGAAAATAGTCGAGTGGTGGAGCACGATCGCGGGGGCAAAGTAGAGAACGCTAGCTATAAGATCATGCTTTCTTTATTTCGAACAACGCTGTGTATTCACACCAATCTGTTATCACCAAATGGTGCGACGAATTGCCACCACATTACTGGGCGCCTAGGGAAGCGCACCACCTTTGTCAGGCTAGGTTAGGAAGGGGGGTGTGATGGTAGAACATCAGTTCCACTCGGAGGCCTTAAAGCCCATTATGAATCCCTTCATCTGTGAATAAACCTACCCTGTATCAAGTGTTCTCTTGAACCAAACTGTACTCCTTACAAATATTATAATCCGGTATATCCACATTCGCTAGATCCACAGTCTCTGCGAAGAATCTTTGGCCCAGCGAAGCTAGGCGCCGGTTCTGGATTGCTGGGCAGTGGCAAAGCATGTTGGATCGTTTCGGTCTCTTCCTCGTCTCCGCAGTTCCGGCAGAGTTCGCTGGATTCCGCATTCCATTTTCGGAGCATTGCTCTGATGGGGCAGTGTCCTGTGAGTGAGTGCAATGCCAGGAGCTTCTTTGTCACAACAACACTCTGGCCACGTTGAACTTGTCATGTGACAGTCATCTCTTGCGAGCCAAGACGAGTTGGCGTCTTTAAGAACGGTGTCACTTATAGTTCGGAGTAGATCACTGATCGGGGGCTGCAGTGATGTGCTCGATTCGCTGATGTGCATTTCAGACCCTTGTCTGGCCAATTCGTCCGTTCTGTCGTTCTCCTCTATTGAGCTGTGGACCGCGACCCAGTGACAGTTGACCTTGTGGTGACTAGTGGAGTGGCAGTTCATAACAGCCCTTGAACTCGCCGTGCAAGATCCTATTGATTTCAGTGCAGCCAGCTAAGGGAGCTGTCCGTCCATGGGAAAAAAAGGCATGAATAAATTTATTCTGAATAAAGGATTTCATATCCAATCCACTTCATGAAATTTGCAAACAAACTGAAAAAAACAAACTTTGAAACAGAAAACAACAGAACACAGTAGCAGAAATAAAATCTGTTATCCATTTGAGTGGAGACAATAATTTGCTGGCACGTGCACCACACGCTCACACACACTGTGCTATTGATAATTTGTGTTTTCCTTACAAAGTCAGCTATTTTGTGTTTATCGTTTGCATTCCATGCAACAAAGCAGCTGGAAAGATATTCAAAACAAAAATATATTGTCCTCCTAAGAGAATTCAATTTTCAAAATTTCGGCTGATGCCCCTCTCCACGCCCGGGTTAAGGGACGTCCCATAAGGGGAATATGAAATATATGGACCTTCCGCCAAGGAGTAGGAATTTAACAATTCATGATGAAAATCGTACTATTGGAAAAACTGTCATAGCATTCTTGAAAAACTCTTTGTCTTATTAATCTCTAACATTTTCTAAACAAAATACAAAAAAACCAAAAAAAAAATTCAGTTCCTACTCACGACCAAAAAGAACCAAATATCAACGATTTTACGATAAATCCATATTAACGTAATAGAAGAATTGATATAATTATACACATTAAGTGTTGCCATTATTTTCTTACAGTGAAGAAGAACACATTTAAGACTCCGTTCCAAGACGCCTTGAGGAGGTAATTGCTAGGGAAAGGTGGAAATACTAGCTAGTAGGCAATATTTCGCTAATGACATGACACACAATATTCACAATACTAACTTGCATATTTAGTTGAGGGATTCATAAGCCACTTCATCTCTAAGACCGTTATTTACGCTTCTGCAGATAATTTTGCCTCTCTTTTTTCATGTAACAATCACTTTGCCTCTCCCGTTGTAGTGAATTTGGCTATAAGTAACGGAATTTTATTTTATTGGTGTTTGGTATTCTGTTAAGAAAACGTTAGAGTCTAATAACAAGGAGAGGACAGCAATGAGTGGAATAAAACGTACTTTGAATTTTAAAGAAGTTCTAGCGCCTTATCCCGGGCTCTAGATACTACTGTCTAGGCCATGTACAGCGTATGGACACCTCAGCTCCGGCCCGAAGAGTTTACGACTCCGAAACCGTGGGACAACGCAACAGAGGACGCCCGCGTTTAAGGTGGCGCACCCAGGTGGAGAAGGACATCAACCAACTTGGCGTGCGACACTGGAGATAGCTAGCCAGAGACCATGCTAGCTGGAGAGGCTTGTTGGTTGAGGCCCCGGTCCACCCCGGACTGTAGCGCCAAATAAAGAAGAAGAACCGATACTGCAATTTTGGTAACAGATTAAACGCTCGTAGAGTCTACAACATGCACTAGATATACATTTTTGACATATACAAATTTGACAAGTCGTTTATGAAAACGTCATAGTCGCGGACCTTCAGCATATCAGTCAAGAGAATTACCCAACAAAAGCTGTTTACAAAAATTCCGGTTAACCTTTTTTCTGACTGTCTCTCCAATCTTTGGGTGTCATCCTACTTACTTACCAGGCCAAAGACATTTGGAGGATCAGAGCCTGAGCTAAAGCTGCTTTCCATCGTTGACGGTCCTGGGCACACTGCTTGCAGTAATCAAGACCATCAAATAAAATCGTAAGAACAATAAAAAACGGAAAATGTTACAACTCTGGTCATTCAATTCAATTCTTTTCAGGAGCCAATAACTGTCATATAGATCCAAATGTCATGGATCGAAGAATGGTTATGAACAGGATAGTTTTGTTAAGAGTGCTCAGCTTAGGTTTTTTTGTTTATAAACGAGTATAGGACTCTTTCGGGTATAATTGACTTTTCCGATGCAACTAGCCACATGTGTATATTTGTTTGGGAAGTAAGGTTTTTAACCAAGACTACTTCGATATATTTGCAGGAGATAGCCCAGTCAGGGCTGTAAAGTAGTATCGGACTTCTGTACATTATAAATACAAGTACCAAGTACTGATACTTGTGCTTCAGTATGGCGCTACTTGTACTTGAAAAGAATGAAGTCCAGTGGTACTAGTTTCTTTTTGCCTTTATTCGACACAAATAATAAATCTTACATGGTTAATTAAGGACATAATTAAGGATTTAAGTACTTGACCAGTATTTAAACTTAACTAAAATTTAAACTTTAATAAAAATGACTTGTACTTGGTTAAATAAAGTACCAGTACCGAGGTACGGAAGTACAAGTACAATTCCAGGTACTGGTTTTGGCACTTGTATTTGATTTTGTACAGCCCTGGTATATGTCAACCGAGAAGCAAATGTTAGCCTTCTGTTGGGTGAAAGACAGTCTTTTTTTGCGTTTGATGAACCAGATATGTAGCTTCAGTTTTACTTGCATTTATCTTAATCCTCCATTTGACACAATATTGTTCAATTTGATTTAGTGAACGTTTCAGCGAAGAAAAACAAAATTAAAACAAGAAGCAAAGATGGCCGTAACATCAGCGTACATCGCAAGCTGTGTATTTTCATCACGCTCTTAGGAATCCCTCAATATAACGATCGAGTCTTTCTTTTTAAGAAACTTGCTTATTCAACTTTTGAAATAATGGGTCTGTAACTAAACTGAATTTATTTCGGGCTTAGACACTGTGATAACCCTCACAGTTTTGCTGACAATTGGAAAATGTCTGAGTTATAAGCATGAGTTGAAGATTAATTTAGGGCTTTTCATATTGCAGTGGCTCGCAGTGGCGTAGTGGGTAAGTGCGGCGACTCCTACGCAGAGCGTGTCGGGTTCTATACCTGAATTTAGCACCTTTTATAATTCACGACTCCACCTCTTTCGAGTCACTGACAATGCTCAAAGAGTTTTCCTGTCTAGAAAAAGCTTCTTAACTTCGCCGTTCGGAGTCGGCTTTAAACTGTAGATCCCTTCGACTCGTGAGAGAACAATAGCACGCTAGCTAGGCTCAGGTCCGCCTCGCACTGTCGCGCTACCAATATTATTATTATTATTTCATAGTGCTTCTTATTTTTCGAGCTTTTAAAACCATAACATTTGTTCTGTCTAGTCCTGGCAAGTTTTATCATTTCAATATTTTAATTGTCACATGTTATTGGTGTACCTCAAGTGTATGTTCTTGGACCTTTTCTATTTGAAAGATGTGGGACACTGCTGAAGGATATGATCTTTGATATACGATTAAAAATGCTTCTTAAACTTTTTCCTCACGTCGCAGTATTGAGAACTTGATTCGTAAGGTATACACGCTTAGACAACAAAGCCTGTGTTTCCGGGCTTAATCAACTAATAATCTACAGAAATTGATGGGAGTTATGATTGACTGAAATGTGGGTCACATCAAACATTAAGTCTTTTCTCTCTTCCATCCGCTCTTTCTTCCGTCAAGAGAACTCTCAACAATCTATTCATAGACTCAACCTGTCGAATGGAAATGCCAGCATCTTGACCCCTAGCTTATGACAGCACAACGCTGTCGATCGTATAAATGAAATATATCCAGCCACCTGTTGTCATAACCCACTTCAGCAATTATTGCCGAGCCATGTTTGCAATCGCTTCTACAGCCGATGAAATCTCGATGCCCACCTACAGATCTCACAGACTGGTCTCATTGTCTCAGATTAACCACATTCCACATTAGATACAGTCCGACGACCAGCAGCCTTCCATTGAAATGTATAAGTACGTGTTCCCCCATTCAAAGTGGAACGCGACGAAGTGCAAAAACCATTTTAATTGCACGCTTTTCTTCGACAGCTGTTTAATTAGCCCAAGTCCACTCGGCACCATGCATGCGATCCATCGTAAATGATGCCGAGTCATACCTGGCCCCGGCATTCAGTTAAGCAAAGACGTCTGCTGACGACCGAGACTCGACGAAATGCAAAGCATTTGGCGGAGACACTGCAGCGGGAAGTTCCAAATTAAAATTTCATTCATTTCGTCTGCGGGCAGTGAAGGAATAATCGATTTTGACATTTGCAAATATCACAAGTGCCCAGGAACACATGTCCTTCAAGCCAAAGCGAGCCTCCTGATTGGTAGCATCCGTAGCCCTCAACACATCCATTCGGGGAATCAGCACTTGCATTTACGAGCTAATTAATGACGACACTGGATTCGTTTGACTTCTCGGAACGCAGCCAGCCGATCGGGCGACCGGTGGAATGGTGAGAGCTGGCTGCAGGGTGCAGGGTGACGCACAGGCGCACACACACGCCAGTCACAGGCAGGATACAAATCGTTTTATGTTCTCATGTTTTGCCCGAACAATAAGCACCTGTGCAGGGAGTGCTGTAACCCGAGATGGACTCCATCCATGCCGTGAGTAATCACCTCTGATCGATTGATTTATTGATTCATCAAACCTCGTGGTTGAGGAAGAATTCATGTCCGAGCTCTAACAGCCGATGAAATATCGTCTCCACGGGTGGTTTCTGCATAAATCACTTCCAAAGTGTGTGCACATTGCGTCGCGTCGTGGTCTACGCAAAGGTTTGAGTTTGGGTCCTATTTGAGGCGATTAGCCTTTCGCAGAAGTCCACCGCGCAAAGAGGACCTTTAGGCATCCCCCACTCACCTCCCGACCTCTCGGATTTGAGACAGAGTTATCTAAGTCAAATGGGGGATAGCTGCTGATGGAACGATTGCTGCCAATGAGCACCACAAACGGCATCCATCATTTCCCATTTGGCATCGCAACCGAATCCCGTCCCGAAACAAAGTTTTCACTGGTAAATTTTCCGTTTTTCCTTTTTCTAAGACTAAGACATCAAAGTTGGAGAGTTAATCATTAAATATTATCGATCGATAGGAGTCGGTCGAAGTCGGTGGGAGACGGAGCCTCCGGTCGGTGAATGAGAGGATGCGTTCCAGTCGCTGAGTTGACACACTCCAGCCGCGCCAAGAATAATGAGCTGGCGAGGAAGATTAATCGATTTGGTCATGAGTTGACTTGGAGTTGAGTTTCGAATGCCAGACAGCAGTGACGGGAACGGCAACGGCAACGGCAACGGCAGCAACCACGGCGACCGCGACGGCAGCGGTCCAGAGTAGGAGGAGCATTGGGTCAGTTTCTAATAAATGATTTCTGGGGATTTTTTGTTAGTTTCTTTTATGTTTCTTGGTTTTTTTTTTATTCATTTCGTTGACGCTGGTGGTTTTGTGGTAGCAAATGGAATTTGGTAACTACGAGCAGTCGAGATTGGTCACGCTGGGGATATGGTGGAGGAGAACTTGTATTAAAACATTATATTAACTGTTAATGGCTCTGTTTGACCATGGGTCTAGATATTTGCTTCGAGTAATTGATACGGACTGGTACGAGGTCAGGCCGGCACGGCTGTTCGACTGAGAGGATTTATTGATAAATTCGAAACGGATGTCTAGTTGGACTTATCGGAGTTTTGATGAATCGATTATGAAAAGATTAGAATGGAAAATTATCGGTTACAGATTTGAAAGCAGCGTTCGGTGGATGGTGCATTATTTATATTCGGCTGCAGTTCTTTTTACTCAGTCTTTGCACAGTTCAAAAATGTGTAGGAGTCGTTTAATACAAAATGATTTCTTTATCACGATATTTATTCGGAAGAAGTGTCAAGTACCACACCAGCTTTTTACAGGAATAATTGCTTTTCAGGACAAATAGTCAAAATTCTATGATTTATTTATTTATTTATTAACCGTCGGAGGTATTCTTAAAAACTTAACTAACTAAGTCATGAACTTAACGCGTGGTAACTACTCGAAGCGGGACACCGTGGATGCGTTGATAAGAAAAACCCAAGCACATCAAATAACAACTTAAAAAAAAGACCAGGATGCCATAGATCCATATTGGCTACTATTGCGATGTATAAGCAATGTGTTGTCTTTGGTCTAATTCCCCATTTGGGACCAACGATTTTCTCGCACGTGTAGAGAGCAATCGATACTTTCCTGATGCCTTTCTGTATGTTGCGTTTCCAGCTCAATTTGCTGTCAACTATAAAACCTAGGTATTTGGCATGATTAGTGAAAGTCGGTTTATTCCATTTCAGCTTCGGTGGGGCTATGCTAGGGAACTTATATCTTCTCGTGAACAGCACTAGTTCGGTTTTGGATGGGTTGACATCCAGTGTCCGACATTGTCTGTCCATTTTGCCACGGCTTTGAGAGAGCATGGTCTGGCCGTTGACAGTAGCTTTGAGAGATGATTTCATCGTGTGTCTGATAGTGCTGGGGAATTCTTGTGACGGCTAGTGCGGTATTATCCGCATATTTATGCAATTGGCTTACTCCCGATCGAACTTAGTCTTTTGAGTAGACCGTCAACTTCTATGATCCAGAGTAGAGGAGATACGACACACTCTTGTGGTGTGCCTCTAAAGACTAATTTTTTCCGTACAGTAGTTTTCTAATTGGAATTCAATTTTTCTGTAATTCAAGACGATGTTTTCTCTGACATAGATTTGAACGTCAAGTTTACTTATATTGTTGAATGGTCCTTCTATATCTAGGAAGGCTACCATCATGCACTCTTTGCTTGGGACTTTTCAATTGTGCCAACCAGGGAATGGAGTGCTGTATCCATTGAGTAACATTTGCAATGCGCAAGCTGGTTCGGAGATATCAGTTTAAATAGAGTATTCTCTGTTATTTGCCGGTCTACCAGAATCTCCAGAGCTTTAAGAAAAAATTAACTATTGCAGAGGTGCCCGACTTCTACCTCTCTTCTTCTTGTTCTACAGCTGTTTTTTAAATCGTTTTCTAAAACCAAATTGACCAATCAGAAGACGGCATTTACGTTACTTCGTGATTAACCGTCAAGAATTCATGAATATCTGTCAAAAAATACTTAAATTCGTCGATGGACTAGGGGGCGAACCGCGTTGAAGTCGGCTATCTCTGTAAAACTTCATTTCTGGTTTTAAGTATAAACGATTACAGTGTGAAGGGTCTGAAGTCTTTGGGACTGCTATGAGTTGCTTTCCTACATTTCGGTATAATTGTCACTTTTGCTCTTCACCAGAGTCTTGGAGCAGCTGTGTCTCAGGCAGCTTCTGAATTTAACATTCAGGTATGGTTTTTTTGTCTTTAAAGCCTTGTTGCAGCTCTCCTGGTATAACACCTTCATGTCTTAGGGACTTGAATGGATCTTCTACTACTACCCATTTCAGTTTATGCGATTTCAACAGAGTAGTTGGTATGTGTTTGGGGTGCGACTCGCACTCTATGTCGTCATCGGGATTTTCCGTTGCGGTTTTGTTTCCTGGGAAGTGTGTATCCAATACGAGGCGAAACTAGGTTAGGTTAGATAAGGCAGAGGAGCTGCTAATGCATTCAGTAGCACGCATAGACCATGTTGGTCTATTGTTATACCCGCGGTCAGACTACCACCACTGTTTGACCACTCCAGTGATAGCGCCGTTCATTTGATTCCAACGGAAAATGATGACTGGACCGGATTTGAAAACCAGATAGCGTATTAACTTTGCTTTCACTGGGATTCGAACCTAACCAAGGGCAGACACTCCACCAGTCGTGTGAGACGAAACTAAGTTTTTCTTATTCAGAGCGAAGGACACAACATATGTAAGCTGTCCCCAAACAAAGAACTAGACCCAGGCTATATTTTAACCCAGCGCATGGATCAGGTGCTGATCAGTACATGCGTGTTTCATTTATTTTTATGCAGGATAACGATCCTTGACACACTGCTAAGAGTCTACAAGAATGACTTTGCACTGAAAATGACAACGTTTTGGTTTGGCCAGTCCAGAGCCCTGACCAAAAAAAAATCGAATAGCTTTGGGCGATCGCCTTGAAAGGTCTGTGGAGAAGTAAACTAGCAAAAATTTATAAAGAATTATTCAAGACTACTGGAGTCTACCAAAATATCCTGAGTGATCGCTGTCAGAATCTAATAGAAAGTCTTCCTTATGGTGCCACACATTGTTAGCAGAAAAAGGTTATTCAACAATATATTAAACTTGGACCAAATGAAAGTGTTTAACTTTAAAAAATATATTACTTCATTAAGTCATTCCTTTCTTCAACTGCACTTCAAGCTCCAAAATTTGTAAAAAAATTGCCAACAATTTACTCTAGGTATAGCATTATTTTAGTCCTTCGAGCCGCCTGCGATCCATGTAGGGTCTTACTGAGCAGTAGCTGACTTCCATCGTTGGCCAAGGCTATCTTGGATCCGCGATGACTTGGTCTTAATACCGTAGATTCTTTCTCGAACCAAGAAGGTGGTATCAAAAGACCACCTTATCTCTCAATGTTATCACAATGGACCAACATGGTCTAAGTGTGTTGGTGAATACCTAGCGCTCAATATAGGCGTACAGCCGACGTATTTTTGCCATCCGGGCAGCCACATCTTGGTACTGCATAGAGAGAGATTTCGGTTACCTTCTCCTCTATTCACCTTCCTCGCAGGAAAGAGCATATATCCGACGTGGAATTTATTTTTCTCAAAAGCCCCTCTTGGTCAGCCTGCTGTTTGTTATCGGGCGAGTAAGAGTTTTGAAGAACTTGGTTTTTATCCTTCGAGGCAGGACTTTGGATCCCAATTGTTTAAGAGAAAAACCGAGGCAGCAACAGTTGCCAAGAGTAATGTAAATTCGCTTCATTTCACTTGCTTCACTTATTAATAGGAAAAAACACAACTCTCTTTTCGATTTTTTTAAATATGGTCTTTATTCAATGATCTCCACTACAAGACTGACTGACTTCCAAAAATAATATGCATAATTTCTCTTAGCATTCTCATCAAAAATAACAGAACTTAATATAACACAGCATAAAGTCAAACCAAGCCAAGGCAAGCGAAAGAAAGAGACGGAGATAGCCACGCGCATCAAAGTACACGAAGTGCAGTTCGCCACAGATCACATGATTGCAATCTTCGATTTTGTTGCATTAGAATTTGGTAGACTGTACCTGCAGTAAACATCACGTGTTTGGTTTTTTTTTTGTTGTTAGATGGTATTGTGTTTCTTAGGGGGAGGCAGGGGAGTGGTGATGTAAGTGCAAAGCAGTGTGTTGCACGTCACTCAAGGTCAATTTGACGACGAATCTTCACTTAGCTGTCACTTGTGGAGTTTATGGTTGAAGTAGACAAACTCCTGGGTTGCTGAACCAATTGTGTTGAGTAACCCATCCATATCCCCTTTACTCCCAAGCTTATGTGTTGTTCAGCCATCCTGATATGCCATAAATCTGAAAAAAGATTTTAGTATTATTTTTGATAGATCCTGGAGTTCTTGGAAGTCTTAGTCTCAGTGTTCCAGGTCACAATTGACATAGACTGGGACAATGGTGGAGGTAGTCAGGAGTATTCTGTTTTTCCTCTGCGTCGACGCAGTTTCTGCACATATAGTCGTTTGCTAGTCTCATTTCTGTTTCGTGATATTATTTGTCGCACAGTAGGAGTTTCTCGGTTCTTACCCTTCCACCGTCTACTTGCTATCCTTTTGATTCTGTAGTCTACTTTTTTCTTGACATCCCCAAGAGCTGTTCGATCCACATGATTGCCTGGGATAGGTTGGTGTCGGCCCCTTTTCTAGTAAGTTCTTGAAACGAGCGTAGAGTAATCTAATGCCGAAAGCATTAAGCTCTTCGCGATTTTCGAATTTTTTTTTATGGTCCCTTGTCAATTAGAATATCAGCTGTTGGCATTCCAAATATTGTTATTTTTCTGGCCCCTACTTTGGCTGCAGGACCTCTGGCTTAAAAACGCTGTCAGCCAATCTGCATTCTGAGTTCATGTTTTAGAATCTGTAGGAAAATCTTGTGCCATTGCCTTTGTATAAGTGGACTGCATTTATTTTATTTTGTGTCCTTATTGACCTTATGATCAGTTCGTTTCTCCTGTCCTTCGATCGCCGCAAAAGCTTCCATCGTATTAACCCCACTGAAATAGCAACTATCTTCAAGGCTAATTCTACGGCAGGTTTTCAATGATGTGATGCTTGTGGAGCCCACAAGGTTGACACTTTGATACCAGGGATGGCTGTTGCATTCAATTGATCATCAATGGAACATCAACTTGCGTTTGAATCTGTAGCTTTACGCAAAGTCGCGTGTTCGCCAATGTGTCTGGTATTCTTCCAACTCTCTCCCCCATAGTAGGGACAACAGTCCATCTTTAAAGTTCAAACTCTACAAGCAAACCCAATGCCGATACTTCTCACGACGACACTCTATTAATTCTCAGCCACTCTTTTCCCTCCTCTGTCCAAAATGAATTCACAACAAAAATTCAAAAATAGAAAATTTCCATAACTGCATTCTCCTTACTTGAAAACGAAGAAGAAAAACAAAAACAAATATTTATTAACATTTCAAATGTCCCTTCCGCCAGTATCAATCATAGCCACATTGACGAGTCCCATTCTGTCAATCATCTTACAACAAAAGAGTTTTGACACAAATTGATCGCATATTAAACGCTTGTGTCAAATGCCAACCGCCAAACCACAGAAACCACCGCAGTAGCATTTGGTGTGCAGGGCCCAGTGCAGCTGTCGCTCGATAGCATTTGACAGGAACGAGACAAAACAGACAACAAAACCAAAAACGAAAACGACAGATCGCACACAAACAACGCACACTGATCCAGTGTGACATTTAACATTGTCATCGTTGACACTTTACCACAAACATCAACTTGTAACAAGAATCTATGAGCACGGTCTCTGTCACATTTTCGCTCATTCTTCATTCGGGATAAACAGATGATCCTCTAATTACGCAACGATCATTCATGTCTGTGCGCTGGGTGACAAACAAATCCGTATACGTATCCAGGCAGGCAGCGGTGGAGCGATAGAGAAGCCCGCATCCCAGAGATGTCAACTGCCGCCGCTGAAAATAGAACGTGTGCCGGGGCACAGGGGCCAGGCCGAGCGAACGCTGTCAGCCACCGATCGCGTCAAACTCCAATGAATGAGGAAAATTTATGCTCGCGCAAAGTGTGTGGCCCTGCGCGATGTTCCCTCGCGACTCTGACAACCGTTTAATTAGGATCACTTCATCCCAGAAATGTTTTCATTAAGGATTGCCGGTGCATTCGTCAATTGACTAATTAAAACATTTTGCCATTCGAATTCGGATTCGGTCGCGGTTGACACGACAAACCACCGTGTGACGCAGACGACTCACCTTTGACAGTTCCTTTATTTTGAATTCAGCGGAGATGCATGGCAGCCGGAATTCGGTGTGAATCCGTTAATTGGATTCTATTCGAGTTTCAAAGTTGCGTGGAATGCGCCGTGATGTGAGCGTGCCGAGCGAGCTGCCAATGGCTGGCAAACAGCGCAGCGGCGGCATTGCTCCGCACTTCAGTGGCGGTAAGGAATTTTGCTAAAGGCATCAAGTTGTCACTGTGAGTTATTTTTGTGATCGTCTCGTGGATCGATGAGAGTGCAACGTCCAAGTGGGATTGCATAATCGATTGGGCAACGAAATGGCGCTTCCCACATCTCGTTGTGTTGGTGGCATCGAGGGACGCAATCAAAAGATCATCAATTGTGCGTCAATTCATTTGGGCGGGGATCGTCTCGAATTGGAATTCAACTCGAGGGACCGGGCAACTTCATCAATTCATCGATTTGACGTGGTGGCGCTCGGAAGAGGTGCCATTGCCGGCACGTCACGCTCATTGGGGAGACCGTTGATTAATGGCCTGCTGACTGCGCTTCCATCGCTGTGAGTGACTTTGACTGGGACTGGGACTGGAACTGTGCCCGTGACGTGTGTATTGTTATACATTGTCTTTTGCAGTATTTTTCAAAGAATTTTTAGGAAAACCTGTCTGTGACCCCCTCGGGATTACATATCATGCGCCGGATGCACGTGTCAAATGGCAGCGTACCTTGGAATGCCATTCGCTGGTGTGGTTGAGAGCGGCTAAAAGTGCAATTCACTTGACACTTGAAGTGTGAGCAACACGTGTGTTCAGCAATGATGATGCAATGTTGCGCAAGCAGCGCCAGCACTACACTAGGGCAATTCTTGTACTCAAGTTAATTAAATTTCTGAAGGAGGGTAAAAGCAGTTGCACTATCCGACTGGATGTACATGGAGACTTGTCAGCAATTTTTAAGGGCACTTCACGGGTATTGAAAGGGAATGTACTCTCGTCATAAAGTTGTAATGAGAGTGGTTGAAAAGCGTTTACTTAGGAAGATACCACACTCTTGTAATTTTAAATTAATTGGGATTAGCTAGTATTGTGGAGAGAGTGTTAGTCCGTCGGTGGATGATCATCTCTTGGGATATGGGGAGAATATTCTTCGTGATTTGCTATTCACTTGAATGAGCTGAACCAGTGAGCCTGTTCAACTAGCAAGATTGCTGGCTAGCAGCCGTCTCCAGTTAAAGACACTAAATGTTGGTCCATCTTCGCGTATTTTCGTCAACTTAAATGGGATCTGCATGTCATAGTTTCAATTTTGGTTAAGACAATTTTCTTATTTGTGTATCCAATATCCAAGTGTCAAAAAATTAACGATACACGGTACTTATCAAAAAATTTAGCTGAGTTGGTATTGCCATTGTTAATTGTCAATGATCGGTCAGTTTTTTTCCATTCTGAATAGTGCCAATTGAGATACATGTTTTTGATAAATGTCAATTTTCTAGTCAATCGTATTTTTGCGGACGACGAAGGCAGAGGCTTCAAAACAAACTTAAATAGTAATTTTGTAAAGTTTTCAAACAATACAAATGTGTACATATATATATGAGATAATCATTAAAATATGCTTTTGACCGTTGCTTCTCAGCATTGGTGTAGTTAAACTTTATCCATTTGATGTAGTCCTTTTGCCTTAACTTTCCCTCAAGTTTTTTTTTTTTTTATAATTTGCGCGTGCTCAAGGGATTGCTAATACCCTTATGTGTCCGGGGTCAAGACACAGCACGGGCCGAAGGTATAGAGGGAGAAAGGGAGAGGAGGTACCTGTGCACATTGGTTTTAAATATCTGCGGGTTGTAGTCTGTGGGAAATATTAGTTTGGGAAGAGCATTCCATATTCGTGCAGTGCGGCTGAAGAACGAGTCTCTGAATTTAACTGTGCGTCCGAAAGTAGGCTTAAGGGTATACTTATGGGCATTCCTGGCGAGACGAGTATTGCGGGTGAATTCATGGAGAGGAGGAATGCAGTTGGCTAGCTCACTTGAGCATCGTTTGTTGAAATAACGATAAAACACGGACAAAGAAGAGACGGTACGTCGATGTTCGAGCGAATCTAATGACTCTGCGATATTGTTGTCTCCTTTAAGTTTTATCGCTCGCTTTTGGATTCTATCAAGTAGGTGCAGTGTGGTCTTGGGGGCACCAGACCAGATATGAGCGTTATACTCAAGCTTGGGGCGGATGTACGCCTTATAAATTAAAGTCAAATCAGAAGGGGTGAAATATTTCTTGCATCGATTAAGAAAACCTAAACATTTCGCAGCATTTTTGGCGACCTCAAATATGTGATCGCTCCAACTAAGTGTTGTGTTCTTACAATAAATAGCAAAACGATGCATTCGTTAAAATTTCGTGAAAATTCGTGAAAAGGATTACCCATAATGTACATACCTACATACTTGCCTCCAATTCTTGAGGACTAGAAGCATTATCTCCCTTCGTCTCCTTAAAATCTCATTCATCATAATTTTCATCATCGTCTATCAAAGCTGATTCAACTGGACTCATGATTATTTGACCATTTTTCGACACAACAGAAAGGAAAACAAATGAAATTGTCTGCTGTTTTTGACTGTCAAATAAATGCCTCAGTCACAACAGTCAATTTATTCACAATAGTCAAGAATTTTATCAACCGAGTTACACAATACGGATTTTTTTTATTGACAGATTTATCAATCGTCAATTAATTGATATCTAACACTCGCAATAGGAGTGTTCTGTTTATGTCAATCCGTCAAACGGGCGGGTTACGCAGACTTAATTTATATTGTCTATCGTTTCCGACCTGTCCTTGTGAAAGCTTTCACGCAACCGGCGAAGCGAGCTGGTCAATGAAGAGAAACAGAAATGACAACTTTATTTAATACGTTTCTTACAAGTAAGGGTGGGGGCTAATAAAATGTCTGATGCAAGTCTTAATTTATCTGAAAAATTTTCTGCGTATTTTTGAGTTTAAGGTTAAAAACTGTTTCATTCCATTTCTCCTTTTGAGTCATACAGAAAAAAATGAGTTACATTAAAAATTAAAAAAATTAGTCGGTATTATAAATATTTTATTTATTAGGACCAAGCTGACTTTATACATGACCTTGATCACCACAGTCCTGCTGTACGGCGCGGAGGCATGGACAATCTCAAAAGCGGATGAGCAAGTCCTTGGTATCTTCGAGAGAAAAGCTCTGCGTGCGATCTTTGGTCCTGTTTGCGTTGACGGTTTCTGGAGGAGAAGATTCAACCACGAACTGTACGGGCTGTACAGCGACATGAGTTTAGTCAGGCGTCTTCGGATCCAACGCCTAAGATGGCTAGGCCATGTAGAGCGTATGGACAACTCAGCTCCGGCCTGAAGAGTCATCGACTCCGAACCAGTGGGACAACGCAATAGAGGACGCCCGCGTTTAAGGTGGCGCACCCAGGTGGAGAAGGACAACCAACTTGGCGTGCGACACTGGAGATAGCTAGCCAGAGACCGTGCTAGTTGGAGAGGCTTGTTGGTTGAGGCCCAGGTAAACCCCGGACTGTAGCGCCAAATAAAGAAGAAAATAAATATTTTAAATGATTTTTACAATAAAAGTATCTACTGCGGTAGCTTTCCGAACCTAATCAGCATGGGTTAGGAGCGGGAAAGTCAACCGAAGATGCTCTCATAACTTGTTGCAGCTATATTTAGGAGAGCCTTAAAAAGAACATGCTATCCCTTTCAAAGATACACTCTAACCTTGATCGTATAACGAACCTCAATGCAGCGAATTTTTCGACATCCACTAGAGGGGAGTTCTTGTAAGAAAATAAAAGAAAGAAATACCCATACATATCTCAAATTTGCCAAAATCCTCTTTATAACGAACTTCAATCATTGCAAAATATAGATAAATATAACGAATATTTTTATTTAGTGAATATTTACTTAACATAACGAATCTTATCGATTATTCACACTCAATTCAACGGTAATCTAAATGTCAACAGGTTAGGATACGTTAAGATTTTCGAATGACAATTGCTCTTGTTTAATGCTTAGTAATGTAATTGCAGCTGTTTTTATTTTCATTAAAAGGTATTTTTAGTTATTAGTTGAAATCGTTCGCTATAATAGTGTAATCAGATGAGAGTGCCTACGTAATTCTGAGGTTACCAACCCAAAATCTATACAACGAATCTCGTTGTAACGAATGAACGAATCATTTAGTTCCCTTGAGTTTGATTTCATCGAGGTAGTACTATATAACCAAGGCATTTGATAGTATGAAGTGGACGGCAGCTAATAATGTAATCTTAAAAAGACTGGGTTTAAGAAGGATTTTGGAAGCCTTCAAATGGCTTGGCTTTATAATAGACTTAATAATAGAATAAAATTGTAAAACTAGAATATGCACTGAGTATATATCAGAATATTCAAATTGGAGTACCGCAGGGCTCAGTGTTGGGTTCAATCCTGTTTCTTACACACATTAGGTCAAAAAAACTAAAAAACATGGACATTGAATATATTCCATTTCCAGGACGAATTTTGACATCCATATAGTAAGAGATAGACATGGCACTACACGAGGAGATGCCGTAACTATCATTCAACAAACTAACATACTATTGTGGGGTCAGGCAAAATAGCCCCATACCAGATTTGTACGTAGAGGCTATACATTTTACAAACCAGAGCCTCGAATGCGATTATAGCCGGCTATCATATTTGCTGACCATGGCAACCAATGTGTTAATCTCCACTTTTAGAAGACCATTTGCCATATGATGACCATGCATTGCACTTGATCCCCAAAGAAAAAACTGCAATAACGTAAAATCTCATCTGAGGATCAACTCTGATTAGCAACACGGTAATTAACGTGATCACCCATGCAATAAGTAAATTGTTTTAATGGCTTCAACAGCTTATTGTCACGATCACATGTCGTTATCATACAAATCTTCCAATTTGGGCTCGACTAGATTTTTCGTAATAGTGAGTACCATTGACTCTTAATGTTACATTTTTGAATAACCGTCGGGCGCCATTCGGGAGAGGGTTTTCAAATTCCACGATAAACAAAGACATGAATAAGGAAATGGGTGTCATAACTGAAAATAAATACTCTCACCGTGGTTGCGACTAACTTTACGATAGACAACTAAAATCTCCAAATAATAAAGGAGTTTGTCTCGTGTGAAACCTGAGCTCCACAAAGGCTGCTACTTCGAAGTATCTTCTTTGATAGAACCTCCTGACTCGAAAGACCAAAACCTAAAAGATCATTATTTTGCAAAACAAGAAGGCTGTTTCTTCGCGTCTTAAAAGAAAAACTCCACGTCGTATACATGAATGGACGAGAACACACCGCGAGCGAAGACATCTAAGAGTTGGACCAGAATGCGGATGTAGTTCGGAGAGGAAAAATCCGTCGACTGCGGTGGCTAGGCTACATCGAGCGAGTTACGTCATATATGCATATACACGTACTCTCGCCATCAACATCAACTACCGTACCAGCAACATAATGCCACTTATTCGCTACGTTAAGCAGAGGTGCAGCGGGATGCGAGATCGAAGATCATCATTATTAACATGATATCAACGTGGCCTACCAACAACATGGACCCGTTGCTTACTACTTGAGAGAACTCTCTTTGGGGCAGCAACAGCGTGGGTGAAAATTGTTATTTGGAGTGGCAGTCAGTCTAATGATGTGTACTTGTTCGGACTTATTTCAAAATAAAATTACAACAAAAAAACGTTATAGTCTTTCTAATAACTACCGCATGGAGACCAATGCTTCATCCTCCTGGTTGGAGAAGGAGAGAAAGGCTGAACCTCCGGTGTAAAGACCAATGATTACAAGCAGCGTGCCCAGGACCGTCAGTAATGGACTTGAGCGATAGCTTCCTTTCAGACCCGAAATGGGTCACAGATCTGACAAGTAAGTAACTATTCCGGTTGCGAATGAAAAAAAACAAGGAATGCAAGATCTGTGGCCTAGTTATGTTGGGGTTTCTTAGGAGAAGCCAAGTGAGAAGAAAGACCTTCTTAATTCATAAGTCTCCATATCTCACCCATATCATTATTTTGATCGTCCTCACTCACCTATCGAACTTGTGAAAAAAATGCAAGTTGTTAAATGAAATGTTAAAATTTGACCGTTCTGATTCGACGTAAGACTGTAAGTCTCTCTCACTCGTAAGAGAACAACAATTTGCATGTTCCCGGTGAGATTTGTAATCGTTTTCTCATCGGCAGTATATCGGGGTCTCGAAGGTTTGCTAGATACCCAATCTTCGCCAAGAAAGACGTTGCATTTTGGAAAATCCATTCTATGCAGTGGTTTTTCATTTTCATTTTATTTTTAATATCTATCGCTGTACTTCAATAATCATATGTTCTTTTACTAGTACAGGAACATTATAACATAAAATATTATTTTGTGTGACATGATTGAAATTAGTGATTTCAAATTACTTCAATTATAATTTAAGAGTGTAGATTTCTGATTTTAAAATTTAATGGTATTCGAATACATATGTGTAGAGAAAGAGTTAAGACTGAAGTTACTAGGAATTATTTCAGTTCGAGCGGGAGAAATATGAGAAACAAGCGTTACAAAATTGTCTGTACTTGGTCTTAGACCGTACCTGTGAAGGTAGGTGATTCCATAAATGAACAGCATGAATGAAAAAGTGCCTACGTGACATTAAACAGGTATGAATGGAGGGTTTAAGGATAACTTGATCGACCATATAAATATTTTGGCTGTTTCTTGTGAATAATTTTGAAGAGTAATAAGCACAACCTCAACCAACTTGGCGTGCGACACTGGAGATAGCTAGCCAGAGACCGTGCTAGCTGGAGAGGCTTGTTGGTTGAGGCCCAGGTCCACCCCGGACTGTAGCGCCAAATGAAGAAGAAGAAGAAGAATAAGCACAACCGGTAACATAAGAAAGCGTCCAATTCGCATCCTAGGAGAATGCGACGTTGTTCCGAGACGTGATCAAATCTGCGAAGGTTAAAAACATACCGTGCTGCCGCGTAAATTGCTTTTGTCAATTTAAGGGAGGACGAATAATCACAGTCAGTGAACAACTCAGATCCATATATCAAGATTGACTCTATGAGTGCTCTGGCAAGTTTTTATTTGATGTTCACAGGGAGAATGTATTTGCTCATTTATAAGTCTCTTAGGGATGTATACACCTTTGATACTACGCTATCAATGTGGTCAGTCCACGTCAGTTCACTATTGCACATTATTCCAAGGTTTTTTTTACACAAGTAACATATTCAATTGCGGTCGAGTTCAGTTCTATTAGCGGGAAATTTGACAAGGAAGGCGGTTGCTTCGGGAACGGGATGGCTTTGGTTTTGTAAGGATTGAGCATTAGACCATATTGTGTAGCCCAGTTTGCAATAGAGCCGAAATCCTCGTTTATTTTAGCAACTGAGTCTTCAACCATACCAAGAGGGAAACTTAGGTAGATTTGGACATCGTCTGCATAGATATGGAATTTACAATAGGATAAAACTAGTGTAAGGTCATTGATAAACATTGAAAATAATAACGGACTGAAAATGGAACCTTGAGGAACACCACAGAGTTATGAAAAACTGCTTGGACTCGGTTACTAAGATACGAGAATTAATTTATTAGTAGGATTATAGAAGTTGAATTGGGTGGACAGTTTATGACAAAGTATTGTTGGTTCTACGCAGTCAAATGCTTTCGAGAAGTCGAGTAAGGTTAGTATGGTCAAAAGGTTCGTTGATATAGCGGTTGCACTGTGTAGAGTTTGTCGAGCTGTTTTTAACTTGACATAAGAATTGGATCTTAGCCACAAGGCTGAGAAGGTCGCCGTGGCGTAGTGGGTAAGTGCGTCGACTCATACGCAGAGGGTGCCAGGTTCGATACCCGAATTTACCACCTTTGATAATTCACGGCTCCGCCTCTTTCGAGTCAATGACAATGCTCAAAGAGTATTCCTGTCTAGAAAAATCTTCTCAACTTCGCCGATCAGAGTCGGCATTAATCTGTAGGTCCCTTCCACGCGTGAAAGAACAATAGCACGCACAGCACGAGTGGTTGCTAAGAAGCTAGCCCCAGGTCCCCCTCGGACTGTCGCGCCACCCATAATATTATTAAGAATTGGATAAATTTGGAGATTTAGTCATTTCGAAATGCTGGAAAACTACCTTTCTTTTAAAGAGGACCCAAAATATGCAGAAGCATATGTGGTATCCATATAGCCGAAGCGGGGGTATGTGCGGCCGCTTATGAACAAGAACAGCACCGGATACTAGTTGCGGTGCATGGGGTTTTTTTTTTTCTTATTCATAATCGGCGGCACATACCACCGCTTCGGCTATGTTAATGTGAACATGCGGTAGTGAAAGATGCATTGACTCAAAAACGTATTCATAAATGCATATGTAAAACTATAGCAGCAATTGTGGTGGCGGTTCACTCTCGTACTGCTTTTTCTCACTCATCCATATGATCTGAGGAAAAAAGATCAAACATCGCATTGTGCTTCGATTTGTATGAACACATGAACGCAATACCGCATGTGTTGACGATCAATGCTACAGCGATGAATAGTTTATGAAGGATAAATGAGTTAGAGTGGTAGAAAAACCCGATGTAAATGCGTTGAAAGCACCAGTGTGGTGTATCGTTGCAGATATCTGCTAAACATCAACAATCAACCAATCCTTATAAATACATAATATACTGTATACTGTATACTAGTTTTACTTTTATTTTCAAGTTTGTAAATTAATGTGCTAAGTACAAAAAAAGTAAATATCTTAATGTACGTTCCAATTAATAAATACATGAAATGATAATGAAACAGAAGGCAAAAATACATCGATTGCACTGACTCGGCGACATTGAGCGCATACAGGCTCCAGCACGTAGAATACTTTATGTCTGAAACACAATAGTGCGTTTGCGCTGGCGTTGGCTTTCAACACACATAATTCAATGGCCAAGCACAAAATACACCGTCGTCCTTCGTCAGTGAATAATGAGAGAGATTGAGAGAATCGTAATAAAACGTAAAACGTAGTCCATCGCACGTCATTATTCAACATGTTGGATATTTTTTGACAGAGGAGAGCGCTGTGAGAGAGATTCTCTCCCAAATTGAGAGTTTTCTACCAAATTGAGAGTTTTCTTCAAAATTGAGAGTTGTCCTCCAAATTGAGAGTATTTTGTATCAACTGTCATTTAAGAAACGAAAACAGCTGATTAAAGATAATTTAACGACAAAAGTCATTTCAAAGGAGTGTATGCAGAAAGGCGGCAATATTTTTCATCTAGTAGGTGAGAGAGAGAACAGCTGATAAATTGAGTATTTAATAACTAACCTTAAGTCGGCTGGCGCAGCGCACTATTGTGTTTCAGGCATTACATGCTTAGCGTCAGAGCCTACGTACAAGGTGAGTATCTGACGCAAGGGGATGACACAATGAATACTTCAACGCACAGCTGATTCCATTGGACAGTTTCAAGTTTGAGTTGAAAATTCTAGTTGTTTTGCTTATTTATGCACGATTAAAATATGTATTTAAATATAAATACTCCATTATAAACATTCATTTAAATTTTTATCTATTTTGAACGTTGCTTCAACGAGAACCAACTCCCAAACTTTAACACAAAATTGGAATTCTCTTGAAATGTCACAATGTGAGCATTGTCAACGCAGAGGGAGAGAGAAAAGTTAAACGTTGACTAACTATATCCATCGCGAGAGCGTCAGCGTTGGTCTATGTGTCACCTCCCATAAGTATTGCTGACGCTCACGCATGTAAAGTATTCTATGTGCTGGAGCCTTAAAAAACAATACCCCAGCTAAGAGGATTTTCGAATCTAAGCAGGTCAAATAAGTTAGTATGAAAGCTACACCTACTATTGAGCTATTGAGCAAAGTGTTGTTCTTTATCCTGGCAACTTTCACAAAATGGCTAAACTCATTTAGAGTGACCAGAATGCCAAGACCAGTGATCGCAAACTTAGGCGACGGCACCATTGGAGGACATTCCATCAGTCAAGGCATTTCCATCAATAGCTTTCCCAATCTGATCGTGAGGTGATTATTATTATTTCTGTATGACTGACATATCCAAGCATACATTTCTTAAGCAATCTAGCCAGGTTGAACAATGTGAACAGCAATCAGTTCAACCGCTTCATTATAAGTCCCAACTGCTTAAACGAGGATCGGTATCACAGAGGATGTAAACCAGAAATCATCATTTGCAACACTGTTGGCCATATCTGCATTTAGAAATAAAAATCCCGCTTATTGGAGTGATTATTCTCAGACCTCTTCATATTCTTAACGGAAATTTATTCAAGAGTCTTAAGCCTCCAAGCCAAAAAGGACGCACAGTAATCAGATCCTCCAACATAACCATAATTTCAGAACCGACTTTACTAGTCGTTTGGGTGGCCACCACAAGAAACCAGCCACCCAGCTACTGCTTACATCAATTCATTTGTCAATTGAACGTGTCACCTCTAAATACGAAACGTAAGTTTTTATTGCGGCAAACTTGACGCTCAGCACTATCTGCAAATTGCAGGTCCCGTCTGCACTTAAGGCGCACGCCGTATCATGTGTCCCTGCCAATTAGTTGTGATCTCTATGACACCCGATAGTCTCTGAAGGCATTTAACATATTTTCTCAATTCCCGAAATGACACATGGAACACAGCCCGCGGCATTAGGGTTCAGCAGTCCGGACCGGACATAACCTGTTCTCCTCGGCACCGGACAACGGTGTTGTCTCATTCTTTATTATTCCTTATCTCCTAGCATCATCGACTGATCGTCGGATTCTGTTAATTTTATGATGTGCGATGATGACGATGATTTGCGTCGTTTTGGTTAATGACCATTGTCTCGGTGTGTCCTACACGGCGCGCATCTCCTCCAAATGCTAATCCGTTCACTCTTGATCGTCTGCTGAAGTCATTAAAGAATCGAATTTTATTCCCCTGTCTTGGGAAAAAAAAACAAAAACAAAGTTATCTCATTCCGAATGACAATGACATGACAGCGTTTTGGCACTGTCCCTCCGTTCCTCGGAGATGGCAAGCATTGTCACTGTTGACGACGTCGAACTGCGGACAGTCACAGCCGATCGGTCGTCGAATAGGAGAACTACCCGATTCAATTTGAGTTAAACTGTGAATAAATTACGTATTTTTATTGGGCTGCCATGTTTGACATTATACTCGGGATACTTGTATCTGAAATATGTTTACAGATTATTTTGATTGTTGTTAACTCTTGTTAGGCAATAATTATCGGTCCGAAATGTTCTCGCCCCGATACCGGACGACTGGGATGATAAACGATTTGTATGCTAATAAAATTGAGTTTTTGATGTTTGGATATAATTTATGAAGTGAATGGATGGGCTTTGGTGATGGTGATGGTGGTCTTGATGAGAGCGGGATCCCACTGGACGTGCTGGCCGGGCAGAGATGAGATGTTGGAATGGCTTGGGCAATTTATTAAGTGATTCTGTGTTGGATTGAGTGGATTTTATTTGGGCGTTTGAGAAATGGGCGTTGTATTGGATGGACAATCGAATCGATTCGATGGACGAGCGAAAGAATGAAACGGGCGAATGGACGGGTGGAGGGAGAAAGAAACATTCCAATTAAGACGAAATGCCAGAGGGTTACATGTTTGGTGGTCTATTGTGAGATTTGTTTCGTTTTCTTCATTTTTATTTGAAAATAATGGACTGTTGATGAGACACATGCTATTGGGTGACGGTTTGGGTTTGTTTGATTGAACTTTTGTCTGCGTGAATTGGAATTCTCATGAGGCGAGCGGGGAAGAAGCTTGCATTTAATACCGATGCTGATGCTGAGGTGCGTATGCTAATGATGTGTACGGACGAATGGTGTCTGCTGTGGTAGCTGGTAAATGCATTGTTTGCCCCACTTATCTGGTTAAGATGAATCAGTTTCTGAAGAGGCATTGATTGGATTCCATTGGGTTTCCCGTTTTGGTTTGTGGGTATCTTTTACGATTTTCTGTGCCGTTTAGTTAAAATTTCAAATTTGGATTCAACAAAGACTATAAGCAAATTATCGAAATCGAAAATAACACTAAATTTCGCTTCTTATCGACCGCGTTTAACAGTACTCTGAATAATGTCCATTATCTGGAGCATTGGAAAACTCCGAATGTGCGTCTCATATGCAAACTAGAAAAAGATTCTTCGGATCCGGTTAATCAGTCACTTTCCGAACATAAGCAATGTTTTCGAAAAAGTGATCAATTGTCCTGAGGACAAGCATATTATTCCGGATAACCAATTTATAAAGTGGTGTATTATTCATGCCGCGCGAATACTCAATGGAACAGGAGCAAGACAATAAATGTTCGGGAATGTACGTATTGTTAGAAGGATATTCTTCCAACAAACCACTTCAGTACCTACTGTACTTACCGGTAGAAAGTTAGTGGTTAAGAGTGATCACTAGTATTTTTGAAGTCAATAATTCTCTAAGCATTTATTAAAGTTATCTGACTGAAGTTCTCTTCCTTATTTAATTGTGTACGACGTACGACGAAGCGTATATACAGATGAGGCCCAAATATAGAGGACATGACCCCTCTGGCACAGAGCGCCTTTAAATAAAAATAAAACAAAAAGAAAAATTATTATAATATCCATGATATTGAATTTATTTGACGGATCATTTTATGGCTCTGTACCGCGTTTTGACCGTGTTATAAAACACGCCAAGTGATTGTTTGGATATAACGTTTTGAAATTAAACTTAATTAAATTTTTTATTACATAAAGATGAATTTGTATAATTTTTAATACAGAAAATAATGTAGCTAATAACAAAAAAAAATGTATTTTCTTTAAGTTCTTCATTTCACTGGATTTGTGACTGAGAGTTGTTTTGATAATGTTTATGACTTATTGAGATAAATAACTTCGAATAGAGATATCGCTATTTGCATGGTTACAACTTTGAATACGTTTTTGACGAAACCATATTTTCGAAGTCGGTAATCACTGTATTTGAGAACGGCCTTGCTGATATATGAGAAATTCTTATCCTTTATTCTATATTAAATTGTCCTCCTGGTGCACAAAGGATTTTTTATATGGCCTAAAATATGAGAAGAATTTGGATTAAAACAACAACTTTGAATTTTAACGGCAGCCATTTTTAGTAAAATCATTTTTTTCTTAATTCCCCCGTTCAACTTGCGCATCTTATCATTAGAATGATTTTGGAAATTCTATGGATATCAGATAATCCAGTATCGAGTTGCAGTAATCACTGCAAACACATTTTTTTTGGGACGCAGCGCAAATCGGTCAAGTGGCAAGTTTTTTTTTTATATTTTGATATAGAAAATTTATACTACTTTTCTTAAATACATAAACTTAAAGTTAAAAAATATTTGGTATTAATTAAATATTTGAATATATTGCTACATAAGCGATGACTACCCTAAGAGGCGTAACTCTTACCCCCCACACCGATGCAAGTGCGAGTTGTAATCTCGCGACGCTCAATTATTTGATCTTTTTAACACCGAGCGCGCGTTGGTGCTGTCTCAGCACAATACCGGTCTCCCATATGATGTTGGGAAGATCGATTTACTCATCGGTGTTCGTGGTATTATTATGTCCTAACAACTAAATAATAAAACGTGTTTTCTTTTAAATACGAAGATGTACTTAAATATTTGTGTGACCACTTTCCAACAAGGTCAACCCCTGTAATGCTGTAAGCTCTGCCCGAAGTTTGGGTGTCAGTAAATACAGTGGACTCCTCTGAAGTCGAATTAACACGGGATACAATAATTCGATCCACTTAGAGAGAGTTTGATTTAGAAAGTGGTTTTTGTATAGAAAATTTATGGGTAGGTATATAAAATATGGCGAAAAAGTTGGAGTTGGAGAGAGTTTCTACTTAGGGCTATTCATATGAGCTCAGAACGAATCGCGAACTTCGCAAACTCTGACACTTCATCCATATGAAGTTTTCTAATTGGCAGAGAGCAATGGGTACAATTTGATCAAACACACATTCGAATTGTTTGGTCGTGAATGTGTGTACTGCGAACTCAGGTTGACAGTTTGCAAAGCCAATGATAAATTAGTGAACAAAAAATTTAATGAATAAGGATACATATACACTAAGGTATTTTGCGTGGTAATTACGAAAAAAAAAAATTATTGGATTAGCGAGCAACTGTCCGGTTTATTGGTCAGAATAAAACTCAAAGAAATATATTATTACAAATTTTTGTATATCAGGTAATTATTCGTTGCCAGCTGTGTCGTAGCGATGAACTTCTGCTAACGTAAGGTATGGGATTTTTTGGTGCATCGCTGGAGCAGGTCTACATTGTTTGGGAACGTTCGTTTGGCTGCGCCCTCAACCTGTGTAGTAGTGCATCTCATCCTGGTGTATTTCGTGCTAACATATACTAATTATTTTTGAGATTTTAGTCGAAAGAAAAACTCTATAATTGAAACAATGATCTTCTTGCATATTGAGAAGATAACTTTTTGTTTATTTTCGATGGAAATTGCTTGTTTCTGAAAGTTCGTCTTCGAGAGTTCGACGTAGGGAGAGTCCACTGTATATCGAAACCCTTGCATTGGAGGTATCTAAAGTAATGCCTCGATAATCCGAATCACCGAATTATCCGAATTCCAACAAAAAAAACATACGAACATATTGGTTTACACAATAATTTTAGTTTTTACCGTCATTTTGCTCGTTATTCGCCTTCTAGGCGCGACTTCTGGCATCACAATTATAGATGTAAACCTATGTATCAGTATTCTTATTATTCGTTGTTACTTCCCTGGTGTTGCCTGCGTTTGGCTGTTTAAAGCTCTTTTCTTTTTAGTTTTACTATGTATTTAAATTTTTGGTTTTAAGTAGCAATAAAAATGGATTTTTCTCTTTTATTTTTCTTGTCCTGTCCCCGTTAGTCCGAATAATTTGATAATCGGAATACCCTCTTGCAATATTTGATTAGGATTAGCGACACAATACTGTATTTCTGTTGTTGATGTAACGTGTTGCTCCATTTGGTTTGGAATACAGTAAGGTTCCTACAGAGGAGTAAGGCATATCATACGTCAGCAACTCTAAACCATTTCGATGAGTGACATTTATTCAAGCCAGTTCTTGTCTGTTGGGGATTCGAATTTCGCATTGTATGCTGAAGTTTAAGCGAATGATTTTGGGATCACTGTTTCCAACTGTCTATGAATATCATTTGTCAGGTATTCGAGTTACAGTGTGTTACTTTGACAGATTAATGGCCACAGAATTAATTTAAAAATTAAACCAAACTACTTTAAGTTGTGCTTACAGTGCATTTAGTGCAATTATTTTTTTTATTCACAACAGATTATGAACTCTTATACATGAGAAAGTAATTTCAATCATATTATTATGAACACGAACTTTAAAAAACTAAAAAAGTATTAATAATTAATTTTTAAAATGCAGCCTGATAGCAGATATATCCAGATTTTGTGAATATTCGTTGAAAAGTCTAACTACCCTTGTGAGTGGTTCATACCTTCCGTGTACCGTATAATGAAACGTCGAGTACGGAGTGGAATGGGCAAATTAAATTGAAGTAATGACAAAATATATGTATATTTTATATGATAAGACAAAACATTACGTCAGAAACAATGCGTCTATTTTTTAGAGATATTAAACCGAGCCATAGTACACTAAATAGGAATTTCGTAAAACTTTTTTGAACTTTTTCAATGCCCGCTGAATATGTGACAAAATTAGGATTCCATACAACCATCGCATACTCAAGAATACGCCCGACCATACAGGGATAACAGGGCGAATGGATGAGTGAATCCTTTCGTGTTACGCTTTATGGAACCGACTGCTGAGTTGGCTTGAGATAAAGTATAATTTATATGTGTGTTAGGTGAAGAAGATGTGTTGCAGTTGAATTTAATGGGAAAGGCTGATTTAGACAATGAAATTGAAAGACAATTCTGAAAATTAAGAGTTAGACTTTTATTATTACACCGTTCCAATATATTATCTATATCAGATTGAAGTAATAACGTAAAAAGTGATTTAGATCTTTAATACTCGTTCTTCAGCCGCACTGCACGAATATGGAATGCTCTTCCCAGACTAATATTTCCCACGGACTAAAACCCGCAGATATTTATTATTATTATTATTCATATATTATTTTATTCTCCCTTTCTCCCTCTACACCTTCGGCCCGTGCAGTGTCTTGACCGCGGACATATAAGGGTATCAGCAATCCCTTGAGCAAGAGGAAATTATAAAAAATATATATACATATATATTTTCATGTCATCAGCGAATATTAAACATTTACTGTGTTTTAGTGCACGAATAATGTTGTCGATGAAAATTATAAAGGGACCTTAAAAACTCCCCTGCGAAACTCCTGAGGTGCATTTTATAATTTTGGAAAAAGAATTACCAATTTGTAATCTCAGTAAGCGATTCTTAATAAAAGAAACCCAACAGAGGAACTCCGAATGAAATCCAAAGATTTTAAGCTTTCTTATTGACAATGAGTGGTTAACAGAGTCAAATGCTTTACTAAAAGTCGTATGGATTTCATCAACTTGCTTGTTATTTTCCATTTCATTTATTACGAAAGATGAGTAAACTGACAGATTAGTAGACGTTGAGCGACCAGATATAAAGCCATGTTGAGCATCCCAGATGTGTTCTTAATTAGTTGAAGTGGTTCCGATTTTGGACAAATTTCTACTTACACACTAAAGCAAATGGTTTCAGCTGAACAGAGTGTTCTAGTTCGGATTACTTACATATGCCGAATGAACCAGAATCGCAAAAAGAAAATTTGATTCACTACACTAAAACAATATATTTTCGGCCGACAAGCACTCTACATGTGGGTCGCCGTGGCGTAGTGGGTAAGTGCGTCGACTCCTACGCAGAGGGTACCAGGTTCGATACCCGAATTTACCACCTTTGATAATTCACGGCTCCATCTCTTTCGAGTCACTGAAAATGCTCAAAGAGTATTTCTGCCTGGGTAAAGCTTCTCAACTCAGCCGTTCGGAGTCGGCATTAAACTGTAGGTCCCTTCCACTCGTGAAAGAACAATAGCACGCACAACAAGAGAGGTTGCTAAGAAGCTAGGCCCAGGTCCGCCTCGGACTGTCGCGCCACCCATATTATTATTATAAGCACTCCTCGTACTTAGAAATGAATGACTCTGTGAATAAAATTCAATCGATCTGTCAGTCTGTCAGAAGGAACATGCTTTGAATTCACTTCAATCCACTTTTGCATGACAAATTTTCGAACCTGCCAATTGACTTTCCACGACTAATAATTTTGCTAAACGTCGGCAAGAAACTAACGTTATCACTGAATCCCAACATGAAATCCACCACTTTAAGGAAACCTGTCGAAATTTCAACGTTTATTCCATCCAGATGTTAACACGAAGTTTAAGTCAAATGTGCTTTAATTAGTCATAAAAACGCTTAACCTATCCCTCCCAGCCGACGCCGACGCGGACGTGCAATCTTTTCCGAAACCAATCGTAACCACAACATGACTATGTCTACGAATGCATAAACTCTGACTAATACCGCCCATAAAACTCTCACCTCCCTATCTCCCTCGGACCAGACGACACAAAGCCATCGGCCATCATTCAGGAATCCTCCGAGTCTGCAAGCCAGCCAGTTGCCTAAGCCCCGCTCTATTACTTAACAAATCGATGACCAGTTCGAGTTTCAGAAACCACCCTCCGCCGCGCACACATACACCCATCCGCTGTGCTGCGAACACGAAGCCCCATCAATTCGCGACTGTCTGCGGTAATTATTAATTCCAATCTAAATCATTACATTATTAGCCACTGTCAAATACCCAGCGGGCGACTACGCAGCACACCTTCTCCACGTGGTTTACGATCGGGCCATTATTATTCGATCGGGAGAGCTAGAGGGAACCGCCAGGATAGACGACGAGGAACAGCTCCGAGAAAGACATGCCAATAAAAGTGTCGCGCAGCAAAACACACAGGACACAAGACCAACGGTCTGGCAGTTGTCAGTGGCAGTGCATGCGACGGCGGGCGCGAGTGCGAACGCGAACCAAGTACCATCAGCGATCGCGACCCCCATCCGTGCTTGGGTCAAGCCATCCGGAGTAAGTGACAGTTTGACCGGCAGTGGGGACGTTCTTTGCTGATCGCTGAATTATTGATAAAACCTTCGATGATTTATGCGATTCCATACGGACCGCGAGGTGTGGCGGAGATCTGTGGACGAGCAAAGTACGAGTAGTCAAGCACTTAATCGGCTTTTCATGGAAAATCCAGAGAGTACGCCACCCAATCGCGATGGAAGCAGTAGGAGAATGCTGAAAGCCTGAAGGACCCGAAGAATGGAAACCGACAAAATCACGAGATCGCTGGAGGATTGCAAGATCGCTCTGACCGAGGCAAGTGTTGGCGTTAGCGAATGGACAGCGTTGGGTGCGATAAAAGCGCAAAACATTGGCAACACAATGTTTTATGTGGCCTCTCACCACACGATCACTGATCCCTTCGGTACCTCCGCGTGCATTGCATTGTGCGCCTCCTGCAGCATGTTCAGCCGTCTCATGACAGATGGGGAACAAGTGACAAGTTTATGACACACATCGGGGTCAAACGTTCTGTCTCGAGTGAGTAGGTGGATGAGTGTAGTGCCACGATCAACATGATCATCTTTTGGGCACACACAGCGACTGCGTCTGTGCTGTTTCCGGGTAATTAAGTGGCGTCGTCGGGATCTCAACCGGCATCCCATCGCGCGAAGAGTCTGCGCCAACTCTGACCAACAAACTCTTCTATGATAAATTGGAAGCCGTTGTTATTTATTGGGCGCTTAAGCTGTGATCTCGGTCTACGTCTCATCGCATCCCCACCTCTGGCGGGTCGACATCATGATGTATAGTTAACATCATATGCATCCTGCGAGTAGGCCTTTTTTGATGGCTTCTTATTTTAATTAACATGGTGGCTATTAATTAGTACATGATGTGCGAGGCAACGTGTGCCTCTAAGTCGGTGCTCGGGTGTTCTGTTACCTGAGAACCTGCCCACAGCTTCGGACGCTTCACAGGGAATTAACAACTCAAGGCCTACTTATTGCTGAGTTGTTAAGCACTTCCCTTGTTGCCCAACAAGCTTTGGAAATTATCTCTGATTTGTTGGGCTCAACAGGATGGTGGACAGTAATGTGTGCAGTACCGCTATCCAAGGGTAGAGGTCGAAGTCTCCAACAGAAGTGATTAGCATTTAATGTCCGCCCCATCGACCAGCATATCGCCGTCGTCCTTCAATTATTTACATATCGGTTGTCGGGAATTCCGTGCGTCAACCTACTTAGACCAGAGCAGCAGCAGCGCTGCAACCACCAGACCACCAACAACAACCTAACCCGCACCCTCACCTTTAGTTCTCTGATTCTCTGATTTAATTGAATTAAATTGGAATGCGGCGACGAGTTAGAGTTGATTGGGACCGAGGAAAAATCACATTTGTCACGAATGTCGTCCATCGTTGTCAGTGGACGGAACGAATCACAGTCGCAATGTCCGACCTTTCGGTGACAAATTGCACCTAATGACATGAAATTGAAATGAGTCGGATAGGGGGCGCGCACACCGATGTGCTTTGATTGTTAGTTGAATGTAGAGACGGATGGATGCATGTGCATGTGTGGAGGGGCGAACGAAGATGGAGGTAATCTTTTGTGTGTTGGACTTTTATGCGTGCAATTTGCCGAGAGTACACCCAAATGGGGGGTAATTTAGAAAACAAACAAATGTCACTTTGGCTGAGAAGACTGATTGGAATTGAAATTGACGAGGATTCACGGAGGAGTTTCCCCGAGGTTTCAAGTGCACTCAATTTGCGAATGCACCTTAACTACTTGTACATGCGCATGCAAGTGCGACATGAGAGGGCACTTTCATGTCTCGGAGAAATCAATTTGATTCCGAATCCACTGCATGGAGTTGCGTTTGTGAATTATTTGAAACCACGATGGGGTGAGAACTAGTCACCTTGAGGGAAGAAAAAGGAGTGGCTTCTCAATCAATGACTAGAAGGCTGACATTTTCTGACTATTTTTAGCTTTGATCAATTCAATGAATGAACAAAGTTCATAGTTCATAGATGGAGCATTCATTCAGATTCACAATAATGTCAGACGCGCAGAAGATGCGAAAGGTCATTGGTGAACAGTAGCAAATTACGGCAGAATTTAGAATGTAGGTATTGATTTTCTGTTTTGCTAAGCTAGTTCAAGTCCGATTTATAATATTGAGAACAAGGTGATCCGACAAATACTTATCCTACAAAAGATATACGAAACTTTTGAAAAAGTGGCGATTTATTTCTCGACATGGTCTCCGCTGGATACACTTGACACAGCAATGCTCCAGCTTCTTTATTCCGTCTGAAAAAAACGTTTTCTGGAGGTCAGCAAAGTAGGCCTTCTTGGCGAGTGCTTTTTTAAGTTTGGAAACAAAAAGAAGTCGCACGGGGCTGTCGTCTGATTCGACCAATTTGGCCGTGGCGACGACGGGGGTGTGAGTTGTAATTAGGAGTGAAAAAATGCGGCATCTCGTGGACACCTTTATCATGTAATATTTTATGTAGGATATGACCCAAAATACGTACTGTCTCGGCTTACTGACGCACCATCAATCGACGGTCTGCCAATACGAGATCGTGGATTTTTGTCACATTATCCTCCGTGGTAGCGGTTTTCATGGCATCTGTACTTGACTCATTAAAAACCGATATGCGAACGCGTTAAAACTCGTTAAACCAACTTTTTAACTTCGCCATCGAAGGAGAAGAGTAAACGCATACAGAACCCAAGCCCTTCCCAGTCATCGCAAGACATTGCTCTTTTTCTCTTTTTCTAACAAGCGTGCACAACAAAACTGCGTGTTCGATTCGTGAAAATTGACATTTTGAGCTTAAATTTCTCTAGCGATAGTGGCGCCATCGAGTGTTGAGGCTCAGCACTTATCGGGTAATCCTCGTATTTTCAATTCGCAACCGAAGGAGCAGTTTAAGGCTCGATTCTGTGCACTGTCTTGCACCTTTCGTTTCGTGGTGACAAAAAGTTAAACAATCGTATACAAATAGCATACTCTTATACTAGACATATAAAATATCTAGTACTCCGAAAATTAAATTATGATTTTAAGAGATTCTTATTTAGACAGATGTTAAGAGATAAAAACTAGCACAGGGTGGCCAAAGAGAAACGATAGGAAGAAACTTAACTCAAACAACAACGGTGTAAAGTATAAATCATATTCTGTCTTTATTCTGGAGCATATTCTTACTTCGCTGACAGTGTTTTAAGCTAGCGGTCCAATTTTTGATGACTCGGACCAATATATGGTCGTCACTAAGGTGGAACCACAGCTCGGATATATCAAGGGTGTCCATCACTAGCCAAAGAAAGTCGGTTAGCTTAACTATTAATTATTAGCACATTGCTTAATTCCACCTCTCTTTTTGGTTCTCATACTTTAATGGACTGCAACGGCGAAAGCTTCAATATTGATGCAAATGATGCCGATATTAATAAAAACGATAAAAAAATAGGTCGCCAATATAAGTATAATTTTAAAACGATCTAAAAAGAAGCAATCCTGGAAAAAACCCAAGAAATGCAGATCGACACCCACCACCTTTTTGTCGATTTCAAGGCGGCATATGACAGCGTGCATCGGGACGAGCTATACAAAGCCATGTCTAGTTTTGACATTGCTGCCAAACTCGTCAGGTTGTGCAGGATGACGATGGAGAACTCTCGCTGCTCGCAAGTGAACAGTACGAACAACACCAGTACCGAGATTAAACGCAGAATTACTCTTGCCAATCGCTGTTTCTTTGGGCTCAAGAGGCAATTGAGTAGTAGCTAGCTAACACTATATAACACCTTGATCATCCCTGTCCTGCTCTATGGTGCGGAAGCATGGACAATCACAAAAGCGGATGAAGAAGCACTTGGTCTTTTCGAGAGAAAAGTTCTGCGTTCAATCTTTGGTCCTGTCTGCGTTGATGGTTATTGTAGAAGAAGATTCAAACACGAACTGTACGGGCTGTACAGCGGCATGAACCTAGTCAGCCGTTTACGGATTCAACATCTAAGATGGATGGGCCATGTAGAGCGCATGGACAATACTGCTCCAGCCCGAAGAGTCTTCGACTGCGCACCAGTGGGACAACGCAATAGAGGACGCCCACGGAACCGATGGCGCACCCTGGTGGAGAAGGACCTCAATCAACTTGGTGTGCGCAGTTGGAGACAGCTGGCTAAAGATCGTGCCGGCTGGAGAGGCTTACTAGTTGATGCCCAGGTCCACCCCGGACTGTAGCGCCACCAGAAGAAGAAGAAATTTTCGACACATACAAAAATAAGTACCTTTCATACTAAAGCAATAGCCACGTAAATTTGAAGTCAGTTTTTTTTGACTGGCCTTAGAGTCAGAAATTTGTTGGCTACGTCATGAGCTGTCGCTTGTCGTAAATTTTTTCAAATTCAAGATCTGCAAGCCTCTTCTATATAGAACCATATGATACAGTTGTTTAACGCAGATTGTCAAATTATCGATTTATAGAAAATATACCATAATTGAATGGTTTAGAAGTTATCTTTAAAAAACAACAAACTCACATTTTGTGTGTCAGACGTGTTCGTCGGAAACGCTTCGTTCTTTTGGCAAAATTCCTTTGGTGCCTGATAGTATTTGCCAATACGATGGTTTATGGCTTATTAATACGTTTTTTGTGTGTTAGATTTTTTTCGGAGTGCGTCAAAAAATAAAATAAAGTGTTTTCACTCTTTTATGCGCGTTCTTAATTTGGAATAAATATTAAATAAAAACATTTGCGTACACATTTTTATGGGCGAAAATTAATTCCGCAGGAAAGGTATCTTTGAATTTTTGTGAAAAATTTTAAACAAATTTTTTCTCTCACGAACAATTGTAAGTTGTCAGTTCACGTGTCCGCAAACCATCAGTATGCTTCATTTATTATGAAGAAAATAGAGAAACAAAAGATGTTGTTCGTAAAATGTACAATATATATGTGAATACAAACTTTTATCTATTATTTTTTTATATTTTTAGTACAAACAAACGGCGAAGTTTGAGAAGCTTTTTGTAGACTGGACTACTCTTTGACCATTATCAGAGATTCGAAAGTGGTGGAACCTTGAATTACGCTAGTTGGGAAATTCGGGGATTGAACCAGGCACCTCTGCGTTGGAGTCGAAGCACAACGCTACGGCGATCCACAGGCAAGGGGAGGTAGAAAAAACGGAGACTAAGGAAAAACTTAATAAACACTATACACCATCAAACCAGCATTAATAATGATGTCAAACGTTCATGTCCCTTAAAAGAAATAGCACCAACAGAAAATATAGATAAAATGTTATTTGGCGATTGGAGAATTTAACGGCATGGGCTGCAGACGAAAAGGTCGGGCGCAAGACAGTTGGGTGGATTGAAGACGAAATCATTGAAACAAACATGACATATTACTTGGAGGGCATAAAAAAAATAGGACACAAATTATGGGCTAAGCCTATAGTCCAAAAAAGGGATTACATAAAAAAATTTATTCAAAAAGTGACTGGCTTATCAACTCGTGTACAAAATTTCATGCGAATAGATTCATTCGACCAGGAAAATTTAAAAAAATTACAAAAAGACATCATTCATTTTAAAAGGTTTTCCAATAAGGACATGACAACTTTGAGTTTAATTTTTGAACGGTCACTGCCAATTTTTTCAGTAAACTCAACATTTTCATCGTGGTAAAGTACACGAACAAGCAGCGTGTGCAAATTATAAAAATTTTCGACCGAAATTCGGAGTCGGTGAACTCAACTTTAAGAGCGTTAACTCGAATTTTCGACGACGCTCATTTTTTCTCGCTGGGCCCGTCAATAAGCGAAATATGCCTTATTGTTCTAGTGAAAATCCACCATGTGCTTCGTGAATCACCACTTCATCCACAAGAAAAGAATAACTAATTTAGAATAACTCTTTAGTGCGGTTTGCATGCCGGCGGCCATATTTTTTCGTCCACGATAACGATCGTCACGTTACTGTGAATGGTCAGGGTTATCGCGCCATGATTACCGATTATTTTTGGCTCGAATTAGAAGATATGGACTTGGACGACATGTGGTTTCAACAGGATGCCACAGAGCACACGTTACAATCGATATATTTAAGAGTAAGTATGGTGAGCGTGTTGTCTCAAGAAATGGGCCAGGCGATTGGCCGCCTCGTTCTTGTGATTTAACCGATTTAACCGCTTGACTATTTTCTATGGTATTTCTACGTTAAGTCATTGGTTTATGCGAACAAACCGACGACGCAGGAAGAACCTAGAGCCAACATTGAAAGCGAAATAGTGGCCGAAATATGTTGGCGAGTCGTTCAAACTTGGCCCAACGAATCGGCCGCTGCAAACGTGCCCGCTGTGGCCATATGAACGAAGTCGAGAATGTCTTGATTGTACTTCAAGCAAATAATAAAGTTTTTGAAATATCTCAAATGGTTTGCGCTTTATTTGAGAAAAAGTTATGAAGTCCTTATTGGAAATGCCTTTACTCGTTGTTTGACAAGTTTATATTAGAGGATGCACGAAGGGCTTCCTTGAAGAGAGCTCGCTATTATAAAAACAGAGAGAGCTTAATTTCCACCATTAATTTTCTATCTATCTCCCGTGGTATAAAGCCTCAAATCGATGATACCCATGCCATTTTTCAAATACTGAGATCTTGGATAATACCACATTACATAGTTACACCAATTGTAAGCTCATATAGGACACCCTATGGAATACTTGAATTTACGATCATGATCTCCTCAGATCCTCTCGTCAATTCTTGGCCAGAGGCCATCCCATTCGTTTCCTGCTCTGGATCAATCATCGCTGACACGGCAATCTGCAAAGTCAATTATTTGAAACAACGTCGTTATCAACTGCATCGCCATTATTTTAAGACTCATCGAATGCTTCAATTGAAAAATCACTTCAGCTAATGTTCGAACATTCAGAAATCCATTTGGAACTTCCGCCGACATTACAGCAAGCAGCCAAGTGAGGAATTCGCGATCTCTTCCGTTTTGTTTCGACAAAAACTCAAATTCCTTCCACTTAAGGATTCGAAAATACCCCCAAAACTGATCTGTTTTGCTTTCATCTTCAAGTACGTTCAAAGAAACAAAAAAAAAATCAGAAATACAATGATTTTCAATAAAGACTCGCTAAAGGTCACCCAGCTGATGGATCTGACATGCAAAGCAGCTTTCATTTGGAATCTGAATACAAGTCGGTTGCGTTGCGACTGGTGTTGGTGGCGGTGGTGGTGGCGGTCCGGCGACGGCGGCACCCAGTTTTAAAATTGCCATCGATCAACCTCTCAATGTGGTATTAAGATCCATAAAATTGTTAACACGTCCGTTAAAAGTTGAATGATTTTGCAAAAAAAAAAAGCACACTGAGGAATACAATGCATATGTATATCTTCAACTCGCCTGTGTGTATCTAGACGCTGGCAGGGAGCAGAGGAGGAATGATTGGACTCCAGAGAGTAGAACACACCGACGGGCCAACATTTAATTAGCGTGTCATGCGCGCCGAGAGTTAGCGCAGCAATTAATTAATACGTGGAAACTAATCTAAAGGCGTTACTGTTGGATAAAGTGTTACTACTGTGCGGTACACAAAACTCCGACTCCGTGTACGGAGTGCGTGTATCCGTGTATGGGTGTGCGCGCAACATTTTGATTTGAGATACAAATTAACAGCGCTGTCTGTCAGTAGGTTGTGATCGTCAATTAGCGTCGGTTGGCTTACAGTTCAACTCTCGATTGAATGAGTTGTTGATAATGAATAAATGGATGATGGATTGCAGCTCAAGTGTGATGGTGGTTGTCAAGGGGAGGGCGGGACAAAACGGCCGACGCGACGGACGCCCGATGACTGACGAGGACGGGACATGAGTGAGATTGCAAAGTGAAATGGTTTTCGTAATTCCCCTTAATTGACTCTCTCCTCGGGTGTAATCCTCGGTTTAATTGGAAACCTACTTTCTGCAGGAAATGCTAATCCGTTGGGGAAATTGAAAAACGTATCCGTGCCTCATGCGAATGAACCGGTATGTGTGTGTGTGTGAGGTGATATGTCTAAGATGTACCTACCGACCGACCGACCGACTCCAACAGTCAGCAGTTCTAGAGGCAATGGATTATGGCGAACAGTAATACGGCAATGTTTTACGCACAACGAATTTTTAGATGTGGAATCGTAAATCTTGAAGTTTCTCTGCCTCTGGGTGGATACAGAGTACAGACTGCAGCTCGTTGGAATGTTGATGGAGCTTTCATCGGGTGGCGTGTGGAGAAACGCCCACAATTGCTCGAAGGTGACTGTGCCTGAAGTGGTCGCATGAGCCACATATTTGCATATCGAATCGAATGTCTTCGATGCTACGTCATGCATTCGATTGAATCAAGGCACGTATTAATTTCGGAAAGATTAAACTTCGACATATGAATGATTGGAATGTTGTCGGAAAACCGAGCATAAGGTTGGGGCTGTAGGCTAAGTTGTGGCAAGGCATGTGAATGTTTTCTTCGAAGTCGATGTCCACATCTATTCGAAATGATTGACACTGATTGGAGGCTTGTGTACTTTCGTGCGGATGGTTGAGGCAATAAATCATAATCTGTGAGTCACAGTATGCAAACCATGTTGATAGCTAAACAAAACTAATCAATTCCACCTACAGACTTGATGAACTGTAATTTGCATTTACTTACTCATTTAGTTCACACGTTATTACACGTTTGTTTGAGTAAGCCAATGTTGATGTAGAACTTGATCTCCGTGAATAGCTTGGAAAGCAATGAATGTTTCATTAGTATCATCATCGGGTTGAATACTGCTTCATGGAAGCTCAGAGCCTGAGCTGATAGTGCATTTCATTGTTGTCGGTATCGGGGATGCTGCTCTCAGCCATCAAGACCAAGTTCACTTGAGGACTGGTTCTCCTTATGTTCCCAAGTCAGGAAGCTTGGATTTGAGGACCGTCTTAGCGGTCCACCCGTGGTCTTTAAGTACACCCGTGGTCTTTGAGGACCACGGGTGTACGAGGTTGCTGGAAAGAATTGAAACATACAGACAGGCATTTCATGTTGCATTCTAAAGCAAAAAGGTTAAAACGTTGACTAACAGCTTAACATTTTTAAATAGATCACTTTTGCTCTGACTATGGCCCCGAATGTATCAAAAAAAAAATAATTATACGCTCGAAGATTATGATCATTTGAAATGCGCTGCCAGTAGAGACTTTTTGGATAATTTTGTTCACAACTAGTTAAACACAACTTTGGGATTTTTCTCTTCAACTTCTGGATTTGCTTTCATTCACTCAAATGTTATAGTTTCAACTTTCAATTTACAACTCGTGAGTCGAGTTATCAACTCCTCATTTCTTCAACTTACGGAAACAGTAGAAGTTAAGCAGGGCTTTTTCTCTCTTTCTCTCTTTGATTCCATAATAGTAGTTACATGCCGGCCTGTGTCTATACAAGAGGAGATGATGTTATGCTCAAAGGCTATAAAGGTTTTCGCCCAGTTTCAGAATATTGTGTTTAGGGTGTAGTGTGTGTCGTAACATTGCGTCACTAGATTTAGTTCGTCCGATGCTAGTGGTATTCGTAGGTCTGTGGTTCTAGCGATAGCTCGGATGGTTGAGACTCAGGTTCGAATCCTGCCAGGTAAGGCTTCTTTTTTTCGGTTGTTCCAAGATCTTCTAATTATGGTCCCGTGACCTTGAAGTGGCTGAAGTGGTAAATTGGGAATTAGCGGCTCTGCACATGGCATGATGTTGTGGAGACCCGCAACTCTCCAAAGTACAGCCAATGCAGAGGACGGCTGGACCCATCCACTTCAGTCGCATTCTGACCTCGTGGGCGGAAAATTGTGTATGATTAGCAAAATTTTAGAGAAATAGTGCAGGTTTTAACACAGTGATCACATATTAGATGTAGAACGAGTGAAGAAAGGTAGGAAGGAGTTCTCGTCTGCGGGCAAAACAGGGTGTCTAATGTTGGGCTTACGGTTTTTATATTTGGCTTACAGTGATTCAAGGCTTTTCCTTCCCACCTATTCTTGTTGACGAGGCAGTTGGAGGGCTAGAGGAGTATCGCGCCCCAGCCGGTCATTAGGACAACATCCCAGTAGAACATTTCCGAGGGAGGAGTACCAAGAACACGACACACCCGACAAGTATTGCATGAGCCTGGCATGAGATCGCGGATTAGCACCTAAATTAAATCACCTTTGAGGTCATAACCGGGTGTGCTTTGTGTGCACCCGAAACGGTCGGTAATGGTAGATATATGGGATATATGTATATATATGCAGATCTATGGTAACAGGGTTCGAATCCCGAAGAAGGTAACTTTCCAAATCGCTGGAAACTCCAAAACCTGGTACTGATACCCAAAGGCAATAAGCCCCCAGGAGAACCGTCAGGGTACCGACCAATCTGCCTGCTTGACACCACGGGAAAGATCCTTGAGAGCATCATATACGGCAGGTTAATCGGTGTGGCGGAGGAGCGAGGAGCCTTGTCCGACCATCAGTTCGGCTTTAGGAAATCGCGCTCCACCATCGACGCCATCAAAGAGGTGGTAGACACAGCAAGCGAAGCGATAACGGGTTCAAGATGGAGGGGCGGTACAAAAAAATACTGTGCCGTAGTTACGCTGGACATCAAAAACGCGTTTAACTCAGCGAACTGGTCCTGCATCATGAGAGCCTTGAATAGGATGAGCAGACCGCAGTACTTGAGGAAGATTATCGTCAGCTACTTCACCAATAGGAAACTTAGATACCAGACTGACGATGGAATGAAATACCACGAAGTCTCGGCAGGCGTTCCACAGGGCTCAGTCCTTGGACCCCTCCTGTGGAACCTAATGTACGACGGAGTACTGAGACTCACGCAACCAGACGGAGTCAAGGTGATCGGTTTTGCCGACGACATCGCGGTCGTGACAGTAGCCAAAAATATCCACGAGGTGGAAGCAGCCACAAACGAAGCGATCGCCAGGATCAAGGATTGGATGGAATCCGCCGACTTAGAACTAGCTGACCACAAGACTGAGGCTGTCTTAATAACCAGTCGAAAGACGGTGGAATACGCTAGCTTCCGGGTTGGTTCCCAGATAATTCGATCGAAGATGGCTCTGAAATACCTAGGGGTAATGCTCGACAACCGGCTTAACTTTAAAACGCACGTCGAGTACTGCAGCAAAAAGGCAGCAAGGATGCAGGCAGCGCTCTCAGGAATGCTGCCCAACATCGAAGGACCTGGATACGAGAGAAGGATCCTGCTTTCCACAGTGGTAAGCTCAATCCTCCTATATGCTGCACCAGTATGGGCGGGGTCCCTGGCGAACACGGATGCAGCAAGGAAGCTCTCGACATCATACAGGCTCTGCGTGATAAGAGCAATCAGCGGTTTCCGAACAATTTCGTACGAAGCAGCCTGCGTCATTGCGGGTATGGTCCCGATCGACATTCTCGCCAGCGAAATGCAAAGGATCTACCTACGGAGATCTGCAAATCACTCGGTGACTAGCGCAAGAGGTCTAAAAAAGGAAGAAAGGGCAACATCAATGGCACTGTGGCAAACCAGGTGGGACACCACAACCAAAGGCAGATGGACCCATAAATTGATACCCAGAATAGAAGCCTGGACAACGAGAGCTCACGGGAACTGCAACTACCACCTCACGCAGTTCTTGTCGGGCCATGGGGGTTACCGAAAATACCTCCACAGATTCGGTCACGACAGCTCACCCACTTGTCCAGAATGCGCGCGCGAAGATGAAGACGCAGAGCACGTAATATTCCATTGCAGACGCTTTGCCGTGGCGAGAGGAAGTCTACCAACTCCCGAGCTCGTAGTTAGCCATATGATGGAGTCAGCTGACAAATGGCTAGTGACATGTTCCTTTATTACAAGGGTGCAGATCGAGCTAAGAAGGCTGGAAAAAGAAAGAAAGGCCGAATTGGCAAATATAGATCACATAGCGTGATATGCTAACCAGCCCCGCGAAGTAATACCTAACGGCAGTTCCGCGGGGAGAGTGGTAGAAGTGTGCAGAGGTGTGGTTTAGGACGTAGGCGCGAGGAAAAAGGAGAACAATATCCCGTGAATCGTTCATGCTGGTAACACGGGTTACCAGTATCTTGAAGAAGATTCCACATCCATTGGCGCAAACCATAAAAAAAAAAAAAAAGGGTTCGAATCCCGAAAGAGACAACCATTTGCTTCTTTTTTTATTCTTGCATTTTGTATAACTTATTTTTCTTTTCTTTTCTGAAATATTGAATATCTTTTTTTTTGGATTTGATTTTAGTTTTAAGTTAGTTTAAGCAAAAATTGTGTAGTTGTAAGTGAATATAATTGTGAAGAATATTAAAAAGCGGACCACCATCTTATTGTCGCGGTTCAAAAGGTGGTGGATCGTGCGGGAGGTCAATCGCGTGGCGCCCATCCAAAAATATAACCAAAAACAAGACCCCGGCTGGTCAGGCACCCTCCCGGACGAGGTCGCACGTAGGTCGGAAAATCGGTGTAACAATGATTATGATTTCATTTATCGTTTTCCCTCTCAAAGCGGACAAAAATAATGGTGATCGAACTAATACAGCATTCATCGCCATGAAAGATCACGAAAGAAGTTAGTGGCCCTTTAGATTTGAGTTGAAATAATAAAGTATTTGATAGATTATTTTTCATTAGTTAACAGATGCCGTGAATTATGGGCAATTATACACTTACCAATGGGTCGCCGTGGCGTAGAGGTTAAGTGCGTCGACTTCTATGCAGAGGGTGCCAGGTTCGATACCCGAAATTACCACCTTTGATAATTCACGGCTCCGCCTCTTTCGAATCACTGACAATGCTCAAAGAGTATTCCTGCCTAGAAAAAGCTTCTCAACTCAGCCGTTCGCAGTCGGCATAAACTGTAGGTCCCTTCCACTCGTGAAAGAGCAATAGCACGCACAACACAAGTGGTTGCTGAGAAGCTAGGCACAGGTCCGCGTAGGACTGTAGCGCCACCCATATTATTATTACATTATTATACACTTACCAATCGTTCTGAAATATTATGCGCTCGGATCAATTCAATAGGCGAATGCAGACCTTATTAGTTTAAGCATTACAAATGTAAGTAGTCGCTTGTGCTGTTCTCCATTAGATAGCCAGCAGCAACTGAGAACCAGGGATAACCAAGGATAGAGATATCCAACCATTATCTCTGCTGAAAAAGTCCCCACTCAAGTCTCCGTCTCATAGCGCACACTAACAGCATAGCCGTAAATTCAAAGTTGAAAAAGACATTGCATGTGTAAATTGGCATAAATATCCCGGGGGAAATATAAGTGCTGAAGGTTGGACAACTTCAGGATTTTAAATTTCAGACTGTGAGTGGAAATAGTGAACAAAACCAATGTTCAACTCTCCCGTTAAATTTAGGGATGAGACCAACTCCGAAGTTGATCAACTCTCAGTTTTGGTGCAAGTTGAGCAATAGCGAACAAAACGACCCTTAGGCGATTTCGTCTTCTCTCGGCTTTAAGTTGGGGAATCTGGATACGATCTCCGACAGTAGCCCTGGCTTGATGCATTGATTTTTTAACACTATCCGCACGTTTTCATAGCCATCCGCATACAACCCGCCGACCAATGGCATATCTTTGCACAAGCCGCTTACCGAAGTTTTCTAAGCTTGTATAACGGTGTGAAATTAATCGAATACAGTGAAACTTTTCTATAACGGACACCTATGGTTCCATCATAATATTGGCAGTTTAAGGGAGTAACGTAAGTTATTCCTAAAAATTGAAAAGTACTATTTTTTGTTTTAAAGTGAGATATTTTTAACTCGTAAGTACACTCTCAATCAAATGAATAACACAACACTCAAATGGTGTCCATTCGTTTCGAAAACACATGCGTCTATTCTCTTTCATTCTTTCTAATGGTTTGAGCCTTTTGAAATGTATGAACACAATACGTTTGTATAAACGGAGTGTGTTCGTGTCTACAAACGTCGTCTGTCGCTTCTTTAAGTTGTTGGGTGCACTTCTCAAGAGGAGTTTAAATGCATATACATACGTCATCGGTATAGAGAAAGTCAACTGTAAAGTGTTTGTTTCAGGAATAGCCCTGAAATGTTTGGACCATGAGGAATTGTCCGTTAAGAGTGGTGTCCGATAAGAGAAGGCCCCTTGTTACCCGATGGGTTTTGCGATGTGTTTGATCTAAATTCGAACATAAAACGGCTAAAATTCATGGCAGAACAAGCTTAAATGGATTCATATTTCTTTATGAAGTGCTTCCTCCTGATCCTGTAGCCAGTCATGATCAGATAGTTCCTCAGCATTTGCAGCACCAATCAACTGCTCCATGATCTGCGGCCGAAATGTTTACTAGCTTTGTTACACCTTTCATAATATTCTGCCCATAGATTTCTGTTTTTATTTTAACTTCGCAGTTCAAAAATACAAGGGAAGAACGATCCAAACCATTAATTTCGGTGGTGTGTATATGTGTACATTTTCAAAACAACTATATTTCAATGTTGCCTTGTGCTTTCGACCACCTCCCTTATGCCTGGCGGTAATTTCAGATTCAATGTAACGAACAATGTTTCGCGTGATAAAAGTTCGTTGGCTCCATGATCTGACAATTTTAATCTCAGTCTTTCCAGCCGAATAAAGCACGATTGCTCTGCCCGAAAGTAAATACTGGTCAAGTACTAAAGTCTTTATTAATGTACTAAAGTACGTTAGAATTATTACTTGTAGTGAAAAGAAACTACTGCGACTAGACTTCTTTCTTTTCAAGTACAAGTACCGCCGTCCTGAACTACAAGTATCAGTACCTGGTAATTATAATTTACTGAAGTCCGATAATACTGAAGTACTTTACAGGACTGATCCCCACTGATGCGTCTGGGTTTGGCACTAATGTAGGGTCCCATAGTTAATGACTCATGCTGCATCTATTGAACCAAGACCTAAGCTCAGTTACTGCACATTATAACTAATTTTTAGGCAACCGATGTTTGGTTCTGCTAATGTTAACTGACCATGATCATCTATGGAAGCTGATTGACACCCTTTATAATGAAAAATGTCCTTGAAACATTCCCTTTAAACCGGAATTTATGTGCAATCAGCAGACCCTTCAAGTTCGGTTCATTCGTTTATCTTCGACAAAAGATTGGAACCGGTCACAACTCCACCTTTCGACGGGTCCTTTCTTACTCTCTGGCAATCAATAACATACTTGAGACACATACTTAGGTGCACAACCGTGCTTGTGTCATTGGTCGAAGGAGTATATGCGGGTGGCGTTAAAAATATGTTCTACATCCGAAATCTACTGTCGCAGATACACGTATACAGATTCCTCAACTAATGCCTCTACTGGCAGCTATCGACTAAGCGCGGTAGTTGCTTCGCACTTTGAAGATTCTGAACCTTCCAATGGAACAGTGCGATGCAATTGCTGTGCCGTTTGTGGAGTACAGATATGACCGGAAGTTGGCTATCTCAAGATTTTTGCTGAGGGTCTTAACTCGCTTGTCCTTCATGTTATGTCACAGAACGACAGTACATTTTGTATATTTTGTTTTTTCTTCGTTAACTTAAGACGAGCTTATCTCTTCTGCTTTTCAATCGCAGTTAAACATCTCACACACCACTTTGGGAACGCTCGACGATGTCGATGTCATCATTGCAACCGAGTTTGACGGACTTATAGAATACAGTGCCTTCCTTGGTTACAGCTGCCCTCCAATTCGTAAGGTATTGAGTAAGTTATGATTGACTAATGGATGTTTCTGTTGTAACGTGGTATATGGTAGCATTGATATTTTAAACCAAATTAATAAAATGCAAGTTCTATTATAAAATGTACGTCGCCTCCGCTTGTGGAAAACGAATATTACTTACAATCACAATCGGGAGCAGAAGCGCCACCCGTACTTGAACCTAGCTTCTTGAAAAAATTTATTTATTTATTCTTCCGTCTTTCAAGTACAGAGCTTTTTTAAGACTACTGATAATATTAATAACATTTCATTTCTTATTAATAATAATGCCTAGTATAAGCAGAATTTAACATACAATTATAATGTAATTTAGAGTAAATTGCTATTCAAATAATTTAAGATTTCATTTTTACATTTATCTTTACTCATATTAAAGTCTATAACATTTGCAACTAAGTTGAATTTTATGCAAGCATTAGTTATAGGATCATTTTGCCCATAGTTTGTACTATGCCTCGAAACATAAAAGAAAACTCTAGGCCTCAGATAACGAGACGGGGTGTAAACACTGAACATGGAAAGCAGCCCCGGACAATCAATGTGAGCAGTAATGACGTCATGAGCGAAAAGAACTGAATAATAAGTCCTTCTTACATGCAGTTGCTTTAGATCGATAAGCTGACATCTAGCATTATAATCTGGCATATTTGAATTCCACGACATCTTTCGAAGAGCAAACCTAGTAAATCTTTTTTGTATTCTCTCAATACGAATAGCGCTATTGTTATATAAAGGATTCCATATTAAACAACAGTATTCTAATATAGAGCGAATTAACGAAACATACACAGACTTAAGAGTGTAAGGGTTTTGAAAATCTTTTGAATTTCGAAACAAGAATCCTAGCATGGGGTTGGCCTTTGAAATAATATAGTCTTTGTGCATAGAAAAAGTCAGTTGAACGTCGAATATAACCTCTAGATCTTTATGCGAACATACTCTTGTTAAGATTGTATTATCAATCTTATAATTATAGATTATAGGAGATAAAATTCTAAAAAATGTCATAACTGAGCATTTACTAATATTGAAATGTAGTCCATTCAAATCGCACCAATTCTGTACTGATGAGATATCATTTTGCAACTCCATTGCATCGGCACTGATTTAAAAATGTTTAAATCGTCGGAATGGGAAACATAGGAAGGCAAATCGTTAATAAAAAGAAGAAACAGAAGATGGCCGAGATGACTACCTTGAGTTACCCCAGAGAAATGAAAATTACTCGTGACAGATCATCACCTATTTTAACAAACTGTCTGCGATTTGTAAGGTAGCTAGTTATCCATTTCAAGATTTTAGAATGAAAACCAATCATCTCTAGCTTTTTTATGAGCACATTATGTTGAACACGGTCAAATGCCTTCGAGAAGTCAGTGTATATGGAGTCAACTTGAAGTCTCGCTTCCATGGAGCTTAGGCAAAAGCTTGCAAATATAACCAAATTGGTCGAAGTTAATCTTCCACTCACAAAGCCATGTTGAAATTGGGATATTTGGTTTCGAACTTCAGCATATATTTTTTTCTTAACAACAGCTTCGAATAATTTCGGTATTAATTGGAGTTTAGCTATTGGTCTGTAGTTGACAACAAAACTCTTAGGTCCAAATTTATGAATTGGGGTGATGAGAGAATCCGTACAGCAATCCAAAAATTCGCCGCGAGCCAGTGACATATTAAAAATGATAGTCAGGGGCTTGACTAATCCGTCCTTACACATTTTTAAAAAAAGCGGGGAAGATTATCAGGCGCTAGGCTTGCACTAGAATCCAGTGAGGACAGCTCAGAAAGAATATCATCATTCGTCAATTCTAATCGCCCTATGTCTGCGATTGTATTTGCTCTAAGTTCTGACCTGCAACCCATGCCTAAGTCAACAAAGTTTGACTGGAAATGTGATGCAAACATATCACATATAACCTTATGGTCATCAGCAGATACATTATCGTAGGACATATTCGATGGAAATCCAACAGAATTACGTTTAGTATTGATAAACTGAATTACTGGTCGATTGCTCAATTACCATCACCTACCTCTTGACTTGGTCCAAACTAGGTATTTTTTTTTTGTTCCTAAATTTAATAAAATTGTTCTCTCGCCAGTTTTTTTCTATTGCAGCTAATTTTTCACATAAATGACTGCTGCAAAGATTACATTTTACATCCCATCCGTCATGGTATGCAATCATGACAGCAACTCACTTAATGTCCCTTAGCAACCACACTCAATTACTTACTCCATGAGCAACGACAAAGACACAAAAAAAAAAATAACTTCGCCATAAAAAGATAGGTGTAAAAATAAAACCTTTTAAAATATGCATTGTCCATCTAATGAATAATTGAAATGAACACTCGCAAGTGGTGTCATGATATACAACACTCCCAGCCTTTCTGAAAATAGTTCTGACATCGTTCCTGTTCAGCATTGCGCGTCAACAATTAAAGATACAATCTTGAAAAGTGGACACATCCGTGACCATTGATTTACAACTTAATCGCACATACTAACTCCCAGCACAGCCATGCTCCCACGGAACAGTTTACATAAGAACCTAACCTCTAAGCCGAAAAACATCACAGTTTCTAAGGTCATTAAACAGCGAACATAAAAATATGAAATATTGTGCTAAATTGTATAAGCAAAAGGTGTTTTGTGTGGCACTGTGGCATGGCATTTAGAGCGGCATTTTCTCGCGCCCTCACGAGTACGCGCTTTCATACCAACAAATCGTTGGCATGTCGGCCTAATTAATTCAAATTGAATTCCGCATTAACGCACCGCGACCGGCGCGGCAGTAACATCAGCAGCAGCCTAGATCCCACACACACTAGTCACCCCATGCTCCACAGTTGTTGGTAAGGAAGTTCTGTGTCGCCTCGCACAGCGGCGAGGACACGGAGACACATAAAAATATGAAAATGTTAGGTGAATTTTATTACCACTAAAATTTACACCTGAACGCATAATAAAACCGCTGAATAGCTGAGGTGCCAATGCCGAACCGCGCCAAGAGTCGCCCGGCCACGGTCGGTGGTGAGAGTTAGAATAGAAACTGTAACCGATCCGAGAAAGCCATAGTAAGGCAAACGAATTTATTTAGACATACATTAGACAAATGAATCCGTCAGAGGGCAGGGCGCGCCATCCTCGCGCAAATGTCTGCTGGGATTGACTTTCCCAAGGTGTTGGACCACCTCAATGAGGCACGGATTCAATGTTTGCGTTGTGTTCTGTTCAATTGTGTATGGCTCACGGAGAGTTTTACCACGACGCTCACTGCTTACTGCTTACTGCTGCTGCTGCTGCTGCTTACTGCTTTAGGGGAACGTGAACACTCAACATAAATCCGATCGTTGCAACATCTCAATTTACAGCGGCACAGCAAACCGGGGCTTTGGTGTGCATTGAACATCCTCCTTTTCATTTGGATTGGAGTGAGCGTAAGAGTGGATGGACAAAGGGTGAGTGAGACCTGAGTAGTGAAACGCATCCTTTGTGTCATTATCCCTTTCAATCCGATGAAATGCCAGTGCCCGTGGGTAATTTGATATCCGACACTTGACGGCGGCGCATGCACATACAGTAACACTGGTCGCGTCGTCTTTGCCTAATAAAGACCTTCACTGGTGGTGCTGATGCTGTTGGTGCTGCTGCACTCCTTAAGTCTCACCCAAGGAGAGAGAGGGGTGTGCGTTTGCTGGTGCACTGCAGTCGCAGGTTGTGTCCAAGTTGTTTGGGAGCCCTTTTCCTGTTCGGCGGGATGTGGAAATCATTCGTATAATTAAGATAAGATACTTCCACTTCACTCACAGTCTCTCTCCCGCTCGTGTGCCCCCGGTGTGTGCCTGCAGACTGAAGAGCGATCAGGGTATTATCATGCAAGGGTACAGACAGAAAGATGATAGCGCGCTGTTACTTGGGGAGGATAATTATGCCGTGGCACGAGATTGAAACGAACCTAAGAGGTGCTTGAGTTTGGGGAGTCGAAAGTTCAGAGTACATGTGGGACTCATACATCTGTCAAAACTGGGGGAAACCACATTTTGATGGATGCCAACGAGGAGTGTTGGTTTTAGGTCAGTTCTTTTTTTTCGTTTTAGATATGGTGTGCGTCTCAGAGATGCCGGAAGAGCATTCTTTATCCTGGAAGGATTTTGGTTGACCACAGAAACAGAAAGCGGGGGGATGCTTGTTGTTTGAGAAGCAATTTCGAGGGTTTACGGTTTTATTTTGACGTTCTCAAGCGATGCAGTGGCTTCAGATACGAGAAAGAACGGATGTACAGTCTTGAATATTTGGGGCACGATGACAGCGCTGATCGAAAAGATGGATAGAATGAGGAATGTGCTAGTAGCCATTGATGTGTTGGTTTAGAAGGAATTACAGTAGAATGTTAGAAAGATGAACAGATATGAAACATGATCCGTATGTACCAAAAACATTTAATTTTAACACGCAACACAAAAAAGAAAAGTCGTTTATAAAAGGTATAAGAACATACATATTTAGACGTTTTTCTTAAAACTTTCTCCCGGAAGAAATTTGTCTTACAAATTCGTTCATCCTTCCGATTTGTTCATCTTGTACAACCGTTGATGTTTCCAAGTTTCTAATGTAGTATGGAACACTGGAACAAAATTGATTTTTTTTAGTCTTGTGCCTAATGAAAATGACGACTGCGGTACAAATATACGATAGTTGAAGTTGTTGAAATCGATTTCGCTAAAAGATATGTTTATTTTATTGTTGCTGTGGCCTGAGTGGAGATCCATTGGACAAGAGAAGCCTTGAGTCGGCTGCTTAAAGAATCAGTTGTACTCTCTGTTGTTGTTGATGCCAAGAAATATTTCATTTGTTTTGTCGGTAAAGGTAGCTATTTCTTCAGTACTTACCCACAGCAACTTGACGAGAAGGTTATCGAACATCCGTCGAAGGTTTTAGTCAATGAAGGACAAGCTATCGGCCATGAAAGCCATACCGCATAAGCATAAACCGCTTAAATTCAGCCTGGTGTGAAAGATATCATTTGGATTCGCATCACCGAGGTACTCGTCGCTGCTGCCGATGTCGCAGTCAATGTACATTGAACTCTTTCTCTTAAGCCAAGTGACCTGAGATTTTTGTTCACATAAGAGAGCGTCCGCTTGATAGAAAAAACAGAACAAAAATTATATCTAACAGCCAAACGATGAGTACATCTTGTCCGCCTAAAAGAATTATCCACTTAAGTGGGTGTCCATTAAGAGGGTGTTCACCGTATTATAATTTCTAATGAAACACTGTTAATAACTCACACAAAACTTTTGAAAAATATTTACACCTTACCTAGCGGCAGAATTTTCCACTACACACAATGGACGATGATAGAAAAGAATTACGTTCGTCAACCTTGACAATATCAATATAGATACTAAAGTCAACTAAAGGTGAGACCAACTCATACGTAAGGAAGCATATCTCTTCCCATTCACAAGAAATGTACGGATAAAGCTTCTTAGCATCGTCTATTCTCTGACAGTTTGTGTGACTCTCTGAAACGAAATGTACTTAACGGTGAATCCGTTCAAAACGAAGTATATTCTGTCTTGGAGGACACGCATCCTCGACGACTTAGCCGCAATATCACCATTAGCAGAAATACTTTTGAGTTAGTCAACGGCTCTAACTCGGTTCCCAAGTAAACAGTACGCAATCAAATTACACGCTCTTGACAGTCGATGCTTTTTTGGGTTCATTGGCTATTTTAGTAGTAGGGTCCTCTCACGAAGGACCAAGCTAACATCGTGATCCAGTTCTAATCTATGAGGCGGAAACGTGGACAATCTCAAGAGCAGATGATGAAGCCCCTATAATGGGGGGAAAAGTTCAGCTTTCAATCTTTTGCTCATCCTATTTGCGTTGATGGTATTTGGCGAAGAAGATTGAACCAACAACAGGATGAACTACTACATGGCCCCAGCCATTCGTCTGCGGATCGAGCGACTAAGGTGGCAAGAAAACACTGATCCAGCCCAAAGAGGCGATGGGACATCGCAATAGAGAACGCCCACTAAGTCGATGGAGCACCCAAGTGGAGAACGACCTCAGCCAATTTGGCGTGCGTAATTGGAGGTATTTGTTCATCACGCACCAACTGAAAAGCTTTATTTGTTGAAACCCGCGTTGGTCTAAGATTGTAGAGCAAGAAGAAGAAAATGAACCCGCCATAATGCTTTATTTTCCGAAGTACACGACGTCACAAGTAAGTACACTTATGTCCAAAATGCCTTGCCTTAGGAATTTATTTATCTATTTACTTTGTTCAAGGTGACACAAAGAAGAACTTCCAATCTTAAGAACGCCTAACCTTGCCTTGACTACCATATTAAATGTAATTTACTGAAATTTGTATGCACTATGTATGAACCATCATATCAGACAAATGTTCACAATTTTGCTCGACACAGACACTGACTCTTTGTAGCTCGTTTTCGATTAAACCACGCTGTTTCATGGTCTGTATTTCGTATTTCGTCTCGAATACTCTGCTTCAGCCGTCTAGTATTCTCTTGTTTATTAACATACAATCTATCTAACCTACAATTTATCCAATGAAATAAAATCAATAACTGATGATATTAGAATTGCGTTGGATAAAATAATGGACTAAATAATAAGTCGAACTCTCCCTAAGCCGGAACTCTCTCCAACTGCAACTTTTTTGCCCTATTTTACATACATTTCACACAAATTTCCAAACAAAACCCTCTCTCTAAGTCAAACTAACTCGAACAGATTATGGTATCCAGTGACATTTCGACTAAGGAAGGGTCCACTGTAATAACCGCTCGCGATCATAGCATTGTCAATACAAAACTGCTTATCATTTTCAAATTATCATCGCTTGTTACAAATGCCTAACCTATTCCATACCTTACTGGAAGGTCACAATGCGTAGCCATCGAAGGGCGAGAGAAGTTCCACAGGGATCTATTCTCGGACCCGTACTTTTCTTCTCTATATGTCAATAAAGTTCATACAATACTCGAAGTTGGTTCCTGTTACTTGTACGCTGATAACATCCATCTCCATCTTAGCTGTCATAATTATTTCAAAAAAGTTGAATCTTCGGCAAGTAAAACAATTTATGTCTTAATTTAAAAGACTCCTCGATACCGATGATTTTCCGCAAGTAGACTTGGTTTTGTGAACCTACCTTACGTAAACAAAACAAATAAACTAGTGCTAGTTTAGAACACTCCACTCTGTCCTGGTCAAGCCAAGTGAATGCTACCACTGGTAAAGTGCTTGGGGCCTTCGCGTTGCTTGGTCTTCACAGTGGTTCTTCCCAATTAACAGGAAACTGCTCACCGCCAAAGCATTGATCATAACTAGCATATTGATTACAACACGAGACCAAAGTTAAACGCGTAGAGTTGTCGCCCTATCTACGCGGAAAAATTTCCGGTTATCCGTTGATCAACTGATTGCCTATCGTTCCTTGTTATTTTTAAGTACATGCAAGAACTGGTGTTTGAGACATCTGCATACGGAACGCTCTTTTTAATATTTAAGGAGCTCAAGGTACGTAATAGATCGAACGGATTGTCCTCCTACTCAGTGATTGGTCTTCGTGGGAAAGAGAGTTACAGAAAACAGGAACATTATGTCTCCGCATGGATATTCAACATTGTCTTCTTGTGAAATTTAAATCACAACTCCATGTCTCCACTACCCTTCCAGTTCGACTACTACTAGAGAATGTGTTGAAATAAATTAACCTTCAATTCAGTTCCCATTTTCATGCTTGCCACAGCGACTGTCACATTACGTTGAACTGGAATTTTCCCCCCGAAGAGGGATAGTAAAATGACCTACAACCTGTCACATCAATACACATAAAGCTCAAGTCATTACAAAGAAATTCTCCTTTCTAATCTCCCGCGGGCATCCACCATTTACAGTTGTCACCTATTCAAGCCACAAAAGGTGACCACAAGACACTGCGGTGACAACCACAGCCTTGTCAAAGGGAATGAAATAACAAACAAATTGATTTAACTGCTGCACGCGGGGTAGAGAAGTAGAAGTAACGAAAATCTCATTAAGAAACGTATCCCATTCATTCAATCAACAAATATTTATCAAACTCCTATCATTGTTTCGAGGTGCTCGAAAACAGGCTGCTAACGCGCGAGAAATGCGGTAAAGGCGGTAAAGGTGTTAACACAACAACACTCTTTGACAGAAAGTCTCCCCCGCTGTGCCGCATTCTCAGCCCGGCTAAACTACGATCACCTTGCGTCGATATCCGTCGATATATCGATATCTAGTTTCCCATAATCTAAATGCAAATACACGTGTATTCGGATGAAATTTATGTTAAAAGCGCTTGGTGCCTGTAAATTACTGGCTTTTGTTTGCTCGTCCCGGCGGCTGTCAATACCGTCGATGACAGTTAGGCCAGCACTTATGAATGTCAAATAAGAAAAACGAACATGGCTGGTCAGTGGTCACAGAGTCTGATTCGCATGAACATTTGAAAATGCAAGCTTTTGTAAACGCACAAGCCCTGACAGAACCGCCTGAACTGAATGGAGCAGCACATCTCGGCTAATTGGAGTGGAACTGTGTCATGCCGCGATCTCCTTGGGGGATATCCAAACAATTCAAACCAAACCAACGATCGATGATTAATTTGTTACAATTTTGTCTCTCAATTAACCGCTGATAAATTATTCATACGCCATGTTCGTTGGTTGGCTTGTAGGTTTTTCTTTTTTTTTTTGTTTCCACGAAAGCACCGAAATTATAAGACGAACATGACTCGACAATCACCGCCAAGGGGGACTGTTGGACCTGCTGAATAATTTCGAGGTTATTAATTAGACGGGTGGTAGTTTGTAAAACGTCTTCATTAGCATGGTTTGCAGGCATGGAACTGTTTTAGGTCACTACGAGTCCATGAAAGATTGATATGAATTCAGCGACATGGGGAGTGGCGGAGGGTTGCATTGCATGATCCAGTTAGTGGTAATCTTGGGGAATCTGTTATGGCTGGCCTACCATTGCTTCTTGTTTTTTTTTTGTTCGTCCGTTTGCGACGGGACACAGCGGGTGGGTCAAGGAAATTGAATTCACAAACAGTCTCTTTGTAGATTAAGTGAAAGTGGACAAATGGTTGTTTCTTTGTTTTTAAATAGTTATGAAGTAATTAATCAAATTGTCATAATTGAAATATCAAACAAAAAAGCAAGATGACCAGACTTTTTGTGTCTTGCCCTGCACCTGTCATGGCCAGGGTTTGGATTAGGATGCACGTTTGAGCTCCGATGTCTTAATGATTTCAGTTCTCGAAAGAGATCAATAGGCGTGATAAGCAAATTATTTCAGATACAATTCATTTTCTCTAGGGTCTTTTTTGTTGACTCAGCTCCTTCCAATGAAACATATGCTTATGGACCTATTCTGGCGTATGATCATGATCCGCAATCAGCTTGGACAGAAACCAGAATTCACTATACATCTCATGTCATGGCCTGGGTATCGCTGACGATTATAATAAGAGTAATAATCAACAAGTAATTATTTCTGTATTGCCAGTCTATGACTGACTTATTTATTTTTTACTTGTTTATCTTGCTTTTACCTTGCTAACAGAAATAGTCGATGCATGTGGTGCACAAAAGAAAGGCGCTTCGTGGCTAAGGTGCGTGAAAGTTAAATTATAGAACGAAGATGTCGTGCTTCTTTCAGTTTTCAATTGCAGCAGTGCTGGCACATATGCTTAATCCATGAAAAGTGAAAGTCTGTATAGTACGCTATGAGAACCTTTCGCTAATCGCAGTGTGAGATTCATGTAAATACATTTATTTTTATACTATACTTAGTAGATTTCAATTTGTACAATTTTTATACTTTTTTTCGAATTTCATAACCTTTCTCCTTCTGTGAGCGGTCGAGGGAATGTACGTTCGGTGATTGGAGCCGGTATACGGCAGAATTTATTGAAATCGTTTATTATCTGACTAGTCCTTGACAAGCTTAGACTTGTCGAACGTCTCATCAGTTACGCAAAGCTAAGCATGAGAATGACTTTAGTCAATCAACACTATTTATACTACTCCAAACTTCAAGCGCGTGTATCAGGGCCGTAACTATGGGGGATTAATAATAATAATAATATGGGTGGCGCGACAGTGCGAGGTGGACCTGGGCCTAGGCCTAGCTTCTCAACAACCACTCGTGTTGTGCGTGCTATTGTTCTCTTCACGAGTTGAAGGGACCTACAGTTTAATGCCGACGCCGAACGGCGAAGTGGAGAAGCTTTTTCTAGACAGGAGTACTCTTTGAGCATTGTCAGTGACTCGAAAGGGGTGGAGCAGTGAATTATCAAAGGTGGTAAATTCAGGTATCGAACCTGGCACCCTCTGCGTAGGAGTCGATGCACTTACCCACTACGCCACGGCTATGGGGGGATTACAGGAGCTTAATTTCCCCACCGATATTATTAAAATAACCCCAAATTTGTTGAAACTCTCCGCAAAACCTTTGTTACAGGAAAACATTAAAAAAATACTATTCGGAAACCAAATGGAGGAATTTGGTAATTATTGATATGTACTCTGACAACTCATCTAAAGTTTCTTTCTTTTAAAATCAGTTTTGGCAAGTAATTTTTTTGATGAAGCTTGTACTACTTCAGCATTTTGCTTATGTACACCCGACGATGTAGAATTTTGCAATTGGTTTCTTGTAATCTAGTGTCAGCTCTGAAACACGTAAACCTAGATTTACATATGTTTCGAAAGATTCGAGAAAATCTTAGTTTAACTATATCTTAGAGACTGCGGACTTTCAAGTTTTGTGGATGAAACTGAAACCATGAACATAGCCAGCAGCATAGAGCAAATGAAAAACGTTCCTCTTTTGGACGACTTCATAACTCAACTCGAAACTCGGTTCAAAAACCATAGGACCTCTCTTTACTCTCTCCGTCAATACTTGGCAAAAGCAAAACAAAATTTAAGGAAGCCAATTTCAAATCTTATAACTTATTTTTGTATTGGAACATTGAGGGATTACTTTTTACTGTGAAAAAAAAATGTCCTGAAGATCTAGTAATTGATGTATTTTAAGCAAAGACGGCTAGGCGATCTTTTTAATACACAAAATTAAATTTCAGCTCTGCCAGTATTTCATTTTCCCAAATCGCTCCCAACCTCAGAAATAAAAAAATTCAAAGATGGCCGGAGACACTGTCAATTTTCAAGGTGAACAGTTATCCAGTGGATATAAGGTTCGGACAGAAGCCTGCCGGGACGAGAATGGACAACTAGTAGTAGAGTCGCAGTCGATACTGAGAATTTGGAAGAACCACTTCTGCAGACTGCTAAGCGGCGATGATGACACCAATACCGCTGTCAGGCAGAATGTTCCACTCAATATGGACGATGATCGACGAATATTCCGTCCCCCCGACTTAGACGGGGTCAAGATAGCAATATCAAGACTGAAGTCTAACAAAGCTGCCGGTGCGGACGGACTGTCCGCTGAAAACTTTAAGGCAGCTGGAGATGATCTGGTTGGGCGTGTACACCAGCTCATCTGTAAGATATGGTCGGAGGAGAGCATGCCCGATGAGTGGAATCTCAGTATCGTTTGCCCGATCCATAAGAAAGCAGACCCCTTTGACTGCGCCAATTATAGAGGGATAAGTCTCCTGAACATCGCCTACAAGATCTTCTCTGCCGTTTTGTGTACTCGCCTGAAGCCGTTTATAAATAACCTGATAGGTCCATATCAGTGTGGCTTCAGGCCAGGAAGTCCACCATCGACCAGATTTTCACACTACGGCATATCCTGGAAAAGACCCAAGAAATGCAAATCGACACCCACCACCTTTTTGTCGATTTCAAGGCCGCATATGACAGCGTGCATAGGGACGAGCTATACAGCGCCATGTCTAGTTTTGACATTCCTGCCAAACTCGTCAGCTTGTGCAGGATGACGATGGAGAACTCTCGCTGCTCCATCAAGGTCGGTACCAAACCCACAGAGACCTTCAATGTCAAAAAATGTTTTAGAAAGAAAATGTTAGAAAAGATCGTGAAAGACTCACACGCCAACACTAGAGGCACGATCTTCCAGAAGTCCGTACAACTGTTAGCATACGCGGACGACATTGACGTGATTGACAGAACACAGCGAACCGTCAATGAAGCGTTTGCTGGTATTGAAGCGGAGGCGGCCAAAATGGGTTTAGCGGTGAACGAGGGCAAAACGAAGTATATACTGTCATCGCGAAGGGACACACAACATCGACGTCTTGGAAAGAGCGTCACAATGGGCAGCTATAACTTCGCGGTAGTCAAGGACTTCGTCTACCTCGGCTCCGCAGTAAACAGTACAAACAACATCAGTACCGAGATCAAACGCAGAGTAACTCTTGCCAACCGCTGTTTCTATGGACTCAAGAGGCAATTGAGTAGTAGAGCCATCTCTCGAAGGACCAAGCTGACTTTATACAAGACCTTGATCATCCCAGTGCTGTACGGCGCGGAGGCATGGACAATCTCAAAAGCGGATGAGGAAGTCCTTGGTATCTTCGAGAGAAAAGCTCTGCGTGCGGTCTTTGGTCCTGTTTGCCTTGACGGTTTCTGGAGGAGAAGATTCAACCACGAACTGTACGGGCTGTACAGCGACATGAGTCTAGTCAGACGTCTTCGGATCCAACGCCTAAGATGGCTAGGCCATGTAGAGCGTATGGACAACTCAGCTCCGGTCCGGAGAGTCTTCGACTCCGAACCCGTGGGACAACGCAACAGAGGACGCCGCGTTTAAGCTGGCGCACCCAGGTGGAGAAGGACCTCAACCAACTTGGCGTGCCACACTGGAGACAGCTAGCCAGAGACCGTGCTAGCTGGAGAGGCTTGTTGGTTGAGGCCCAGGTCCACCCCGGACTGTAGAGCCAAATGAAGATGAAGATATGTAAAAAAGTCCTAAAACAGTATATTTTTCGGCCTCTAGAGTAGACAAATCTCTTTAGTTGGAATATTTTTTCAGGTAATCAGTAGATCTCTACTTTCCAGTTCGATTTTTTTTCCTGCTCCTTTCTATTCAATGTTATGTCTAAATAAATGCCGATGAATTTTGCTTCATTCCCGAAGGATATTTGAAATCGCCTTTTAAAAGCACCTACATATGTTTTTGGGTGGGTGATGGGTGGTGGGTCCGTGGCGCAGTGGGAAAGTGGGTCGACTCCTACGCAGAGGGTGCCAGGTTCTATACCCGAATTTACCACCATTGATAATTCACTGCTCCACCCTTTTCGAGTCACAGACAATGCTCAAAGAGTACTCCTGTCTAGAAAAAGCTTCTCAACTTCGCCGTTCGGCGTCGGCATTAAACTGTAGGTCCCTTCCACTCGTGAAGAGAACAATAGCACGCACAACACGAGTGGCTGTTGAGAAGCTAGGCCTAGGCCCAGGTCCGCCTCGGACTGTAGCGCCACCCATATTATTGTTATTATATGTTTTTATAAGACACAATTGTATGTACCGGATATTAATTTCTTTTTTACTGTTATCCTTAATCTCCGTAGCTCCAGTAAAATCTCAACTATGAAGCAAGTTGAGGTACACCAGCTTTAATAGACTTGAACTCAGAGTACAATTTGTTATTTGCTTGAGCTACCATAAACTGAAAGCAACGCACTTAAATTTGTAGTTTCTTTACTTAGTATTCTTGTCAGACACATGATCTGAGCAACACGTGCACCGATCGACGACCGTTGAATTTAGCTGCCCTTGCACAAATCCAGACGCTAAGCAATTACTCGCGCAAGGCATTTTTTGCTGCGTAAACATTTTGACGCGAGAACTGCGGTCCATTGATCGACCGGATACATGCGCCGCTTATGATGAGAGGTACATACATATTCATAACATATTCGTTGCCATGCTTAATGCCAGAGATACAATGTTTGTTCGAAGGATTTTTCCACTACCTCAGTTCTGTTCTTGGACAATTGATGAGTCCATACTTCTAAGCCCAAATTTGGTGGTTTTTTTTTCGAAGACTGAAAATGTAAGTCTGTAAAGATCATAAAAAATGTGTGATTCGCAGTACTGGCATTTAACTACTTACTAACTTATGTGCCTTGGTTATTTTCTCCTATTCACACATGCTACCCAAGAAGAAAAAAGTCGTTTAACAATTTTTTTTTTGAGTAATGTAAAGTTCATTCTGAACTGACCTTGATTTTGAGAATGAAAATTCAGGGGCACTTGTCAATTATTTTAAATAAAAACATCAGCATTGACTGACATTAATTTACTGACATTTTCAAACCGCTCAAATAAAATACTTATTATATGCATCTATGGTAATATCTGTTAAAGGGGGTGAAAAATATCAGCTTATTAGATTTTTAAAACTTTTTTCAAAGGTTCAACAAAAGGCCATGTCCATTGGATAAAAAATGGAAAAACTAATTCATGGTAAGTGTATGTAAGTACAGCATGGTTGGTCTGTGGAAAGGGAACCCAAGACATACAGTGATGGAAAATTAATTACAAACACCGCAAATAATGAACAAAACTTTTTTTCATCGCTTACTTGACCAGGCGGGAGACAGGGTATCTCATACCCAGACATTTGTAAAAGTTGTATATACTCTAAAATATTCATCTGCCAACATTGGCGTTCGCAGTAGCTGGAGGCAATTGCGTCCGTGGTGGAATAGTGTAGCTAACGCAGCGTAGCGTGGGACATCTGTCAGAATATTCCGCCGTAAACTGCTGTCGGGTACGTCACACCCTGACACATACCTTTGTATGGAATTGATGCCTTTTTTCAAGTTGTTTATGAAGTATATAAATAAATAACTATTACTTCACTTTAAACAAAATGTGTTTTACTTAATTTCAATAATAATACATCAGTTACAAAAAGCAATCAACGAAATTACAAAATTGTATATATGAATTATTTTAGTGATACCTGAAGCCGGGTTATATCTTTCCCAGCCACATACATTTGGCATCACACTCTCGCCGGGTTAAGCAAAATAAAACTGCAGCGGATGCAGCGATTTCTTACATTGATCAGAGAAATTTGTGAATTCAACAACATTTGGCAAAACAAACTGGTATCATTAAAGTCAAGAATCGGAAATCAAAAAACCAAGAAGAATGCTTTTGCACATATGCTGCTAATGCACACAATATGACATACGATATGAAAGCTGCATGTTTCATTCCCAGTCATCATCATCTTCTGACCCACATGATCCACTAAAGGAGTCGGCGGGCTAAACCACGCACGAGAGACCTCCAGGCAACTCGATCCTCCGCCATCGACTCTAACTCATCAGATTTTTGAAAAATGGTGGATGTTTTAGCTCAAATTTGTTGTTTTAACCAAAATTTCGCTCACATTTTGAGCTATAAAAAAATTGTTAAAATAAATAAATCCTTCGGCCATCCTCAGAACAATTCAACATAGAATAAGTGATGCAAAATAGGCTTGTGCATTTTAGTTCAGTCCAAAGAGCGCTTAATTTAGTTCACATCGAATTATTGAACTAGTTCGTTCTTCTAGTTCATTTAATTCAACGTAAGACACTGCTCAGGAAATTGAGTTTTGTGGGATTTTCGTCCGTTGGTCGTCATATAAAGAACTATCACTTCTTTGTTGAAGGCGAAATCAAAATGAAGTGAAACACCTGGCAAATTAAATATTTATTAATTCCAAATACATAGCTAGGTTAAGTTAAGTGTTTCCAGGATACAGTACATATCATGAGATACTTCTGCGTTGAACATATCCGCGGCACTATGTAGTTCCATGTGACACGTTTTTATGTATCAAAGATTGGTTTCTATGTATGGCGTATGGGTGGATAATGCTCCCATCAATATTTGTTGGTGAAAGAACTACGAACACATGAGAACAACAACGATGACTTTTTGATGAACTACATGCATACATGCATATATGAACGAAATTCGCTTTGTTGAATATAGGTCCGGAACTACCGAACTCTAATCGTAGACACAAATTTTTAAGATTCCTTTCACATACACCACCGACATAGTTGTGTACTATGCTCAATTTGCCTGTGCTGCGGTATAGTTAAACAAAAACAACCCTGATCCTGATGTGCGATATGCACACACAAAACCAAAGCACTAAATTTAGTTCAGTTTAGTTCGATCAAGTTCAATTATTCTTTCGAATACAAGTATGTATACACACTTAGCATACATGGGTAAGGTATCCCGGAATTTATCGAACTACTGACCTAAAATAAAATGATATTGTGATCAAGTTCACATAGTTCACTTATATGAGTTTTTTTTTAACTAGTTTGTTCATGAACTACACAAGCCTAATACAAAGTTCAAACTGATCAGTAGGTTAGGTTAGGTTTATGTGATTGCCACAATCGTTGCTCTTAGGGTACTAACTAAATCACCTGAAGATACCTAGTGGTTTGCTTGTGGCATATCCTGGATGATGCACTTCTTTGCTGGGTTACAGCCAGTTAGTATTTTTATAAATTTTGCTATGTCCAGAATTTTAATGCCAGACATTTCCTCAAGGCTATTGAATGAATAGCAGCCTAGCGTTTTTTTCCTTGTCCTTGCAAGTGCTGGATGTGTTGTTTCTTCTTCCTCTTCGTCCCTACAGCTCCTACAAAAGTCATTGCAGGGGTAACTGTAAGTAACTAAGTGTTTATTACTTGAAGAGAGGGGTATGGAGTGTTGTGATAACTTGCCATTGGCAAACCCAGCTGTTCTAGCTAGCTCATCGGCCTTTTCGTTGCATCTGACCGGTATCTTCCTAAGGGATAGACGGCAAAGTTGTACCATCTTTCATTTGATTGATTGCGTATCCAGAGCTTTGATGGCCGCCTGACTGCCTAAGTATATAACGATCGGGTTTATTAACAGTAAGCGGGTAGCCTCTTGGATAGCTTTTATTTCTGCCTGGAATATACTACTCCTAGTACTCCTATTCCTGTACCTTCTTCCGTTTTCGATCCGTCTGTGCATACTTCCAGATGGGTAGCTTCTCTGACTACGTCTGATCCCCAGTATTCCTTATTTGGGATGAGTGTTTTATTCCCAAAAAAGTCTACGACGGGCGCAATATAATCTGCATGCTTTGGGATGTTCGCATTCTTGATTATTTGCATGTGACCTAAACTGTACATTTTGCTCCAGCGATATGCTCATAAAGATTTATTGTATTCCCTTCTTTTGATCTAGATGAGTTCTTGGGAAAGATGTTCTGTTTGTCATTTTGAATTTCTCAGGGAATACTTGGGCAGTCGATTAGTACATAAGGTCAAATACACACTTCAAAAAATGCATGAGGGTCGATCGCAAGGGATCCAAAGAGACTCTAAATTTGAACAGCCCTGCCCTAAGATACGCACACTTATTGCCCACTTATCATGCAACCATTACTGGCACAAAATGAGGCACAATAGCTCAGAAAATTCAAACACCTACTCGTCGAGTATGCAAATCTGACATCAAGCAGATTTAAAAAAAACGTACAGAATGAGGTGAACAATATATCGGCATGTTCCAACTAAAGAGATAATCAATTTCCTCAAGGGGGCTCTAAAGTCCTATATCAAGAAAGGAAAACACTGCGCGATAGGTCTTGTCTCTTATTATAGTCACTTCCCATTTTTTTTTAAATTCAATTCAATGCCATATTCCATATTTTTTACATCCGTTTATCTTGGGATATCGTTAACAAAATGGATATATTCAAGTGCAAGGCACGTGACGTAAACCCCAGACACGTAATAAGTACGTCCCCGTATATTGCACCAGAAATGATCGCGTTTGACTGCAACAAAATTTGATTCTACTTATGTAAAATAGATTTCAGAGGCAGTACCTTGTTATGTATTGTGAACTTTAAAAAAAAAATATTAAATCTGGTAAAAACATGTGATTTCACGTGAAATTAAACCACGCTATGTGACACGTTCTATTTCACGCACGTGAAACTTTCATGTACATCACATGGTTACCTCAGCATGTCAAATGCTTGTTGCTTATCTTTTTTTCTACGTTTATACCAAATTGATTGGATCGGATCCAAGAATTACCCGGAACTGGCATCATTATATCAGCCCAAGTTTTTCTTCACAATTTATTCGGTCGCGGAGACTGTTTCCTTCCTAATTCAGTGATGGACATTACTTAAGAGAAATACAACCGTTTTATACTCTTGCTTCATTTCTTGTCGCCCGGATATTGGAAGCTCTAAGCAAAGCATGCTATACCAATGCCTAGCCTTAAACTCTCCAGATGAAGTAAAAGAACATTCATCGTGCAATTATTTGCCTGAAGTGTATATGATTTATGTGTTCTACGCCCTTAAATGTGCCTGATTGGACCACCGCCTCCATCGGCTACATCTAAAGCAATGTAGTTCTTGCAGCAATTGTCGCTCGGATCAAGAAACACATTTTGTTCATAAAATGCGCAAAATGTTGCTTTGTCGCTATCTGCAAGTGAGTCAGTTTAATGACGCGTGACACTCTGTACATCTACAGGAAACGTAAAAACTCTCGTAAAACCTTTGACGCGTTGGATTGTTTCACTCAATTTTCCAAGTAATTCCGCTCTCAGATGTTCGCGGCAATAAGCGACCCACCGAAGCGTTTCTCCGAAGCACTTTTCATTCAAAATGTTGCATTTGGATGCACAACATTGTAGGTTTACACTGTTTAACTTTTCATACCCAGCCCACTGCTCCTCCGCTAAAGGGAAGCCTGTGTGCGAGTATGTGTGTGCACAGTGACCAAAGGAAAATCATTAACACTCAGAGATTTCCACACCAGAGCATGTGTTGAGTAAATGCCATCACCACACCACATCACTCTGTGTCTCGTTCCCCATCCACAAAGTGGGCGGTAGGTCTGTGGGTGGTGAAGAACACATTAACACCGAAATGTGTAAAAGCATTGCCAGAGATATATTTACTGCGAAAAAGGATAACTACCCTCGACGAGACAGAGAGATGCATATGCGAGCGGGTGTACTGGGAGTGGAGAGGATGGCGGTGGTAAACAGTGAAAATGAGAAAATTTTCATCTCATGATGTACGAGCACGAACGAGTCACCATGCGGCAGTGGCGTCGCAACGTGAGGGGAGTTTGTTGAGTGAAAGTTGCTGGTGCCACATTCGAGGATAATTTTCGTTTGCTTGTGTGTTGGCGGTGTGTTGGTTCCGCCCCAGCGAATAAAAATGGCTGTGTGTGAAAGTTCAAGTGCTCTGTAAAATGCTATTTCTCTTTTTGTCGGCACGGGGCGAAGGCGAATGTGAAAACTCACCACGATGTGGGTGGAATTTCTGAGAGTGGGCAATATTTGCGTTTGCTGGGAGTACGTGCCGATAGTTTGATTTATCTCAAGTCTACTGGGGAGCATTTTTTTTTTCGTTTTGTTTGGAATCGGATGTCGCAGGGTATTGAGCACACATTTTCACACTATTTGAATAGATTTCTCCGAAAAAGGATTCAGTGGTGAAGATTGATAGGCGTACGAGACTATGTGCAGTAGGCGTTGGTATATGGCTCACGTTGTTTAAAGGATGAACGTTTGGATTTTGAACAGCACTTTCTTCAAAGGACATAAGGAAGTTTGAAATTCATTTGAAATCGGGGATTGTTGTCTATTTACACCAGTTTAACAAGTTCAGAGTGAATTACTGGAGCATGCTGTGGATTTCATTTACAGATACATATGTACATATTAACATTCATAGTGACGCAATGGCTGTCTGCCGCTCTATGCAATAAATTAAAAGACATTGTACGGATAAGAATATGATCACATCGTCCACGTTAGCAGCTACTGTGAACCCTTCGTTTTTAAAACGTTTTTATGATTTCGTCAACCATTAGGACCCATAGGGGAGGCGTGAGGATTTGTCCTCGTTGCGAAGGTTTGTCTCAATTGTGTCATTTGTTACGTTGTTGAACGCTCCCTCTGTATCGAAGAACACGCTCAGGGTATAGTCCTACTGATGCATGGGTTTTGCGACAGTGGACACTATTTGACGTTTGTTTAAGTTTTTTGTAAGAATGAAGAGAGGCTAATGGATCTGTAATCTTTGGCAGCGGTGTGGGTGGCCTTACCTGACTTTCATATGAAGATTACCTTGACGTCTTTCCATATTTTGGGAACATGGCCTTGGATCATAGTCATCCTTTATAGATGCCCCCACCCAGGAAATGTTAAGATCTCTTGACATTCTTAGTGTAGTTGGACGTACAGTGGACTCTCCCTAACTCGAAACTCTGTCTAACTCGAGCTTTTTCGCCATATTTTACATTCATTCCTCAAATTTCCATACTAAGCCCTCCCTCTAAGTCAAACTCTCTTTAACTGAAACACTTTAACAGCACTGTATGTTGTCCCGTCACTGGGTCTTGTACGGGAAGAAGGATCTAGCTGCCAATGCTTTCTCGTTATCGCTGACTAGTTCAAAACCCTTCCCTTGTTCCATGTCTCCTTCTACTATAAGGGTCAGCATCAGTTGTTGACGCTTCCTGAAAAATGGGTACTAAAGAGGTTGTTTAACGTTTCTGCATCAGAGTTGGCCCGGCATTTTGCCGATTAGAAAATAAAAGTGACGGCGCTTCTGGCAATAACTTCCTCAGCCTACACGTTTCATGGATTAAGTTCATGCATTCGCAGAAATGATTAAAATAGATCGTTTTTGCGACCCTTGTTTATTTTACCATAGACAATTCGTTGAACCAGTCCACAATTTCGGAGTCGGCCCGGAGCTAAGTTGCTCATTCAATCTACATACATATATCTTCCAGCCTTAGGCCTGTCTAGAGTAATTGTGTAGAACTATTTTTCCTTCGAAGAAATCATGAACAAGAGCTCCATGACCTTTTGAGACTGGACTTAATGTCTTATATAATTCAGTATCTGTGGTGGCCGTGGCGTTGTGGATATGTGCCCAACTTAACTTCGCTGACTGGGTTTGATGCCAGGCTGATATGACCAGAATAATTTTCACGGTCCCACCTCTTTCGAGTCACTGACAATGCTCAAAGAGTAACAACAATATAGAAAGAGCTTCTCAAAACAAACGTGGCGTTAAACTGTAGGTCCCTTCCACTCGTGTGAGAACGATAGCACAATACGAGTGGTTGCTGAGAAGCTAGGCTTTGGCACTCTACGGGCTGTAGCGCCAGTCATATTATATATTATCATTACCCAACGAGGGACGGCTCTATCAGCCAAGAGAAACAGCGGAGTTAATCCGCGTTTGATCTCGGTGCTAATGCTGTTTGTACCGATTCTTGAGGATCCGAGGTAAACGAAGTCCTGGTTAACTCGAAGTTATATTTACGCATTGTGATGGTCTATCAAAGACCGGCAATACTGGTAGTCAAAGAATTTACATATCTGGATGATAAGACGAAAAGAGATTCCCGTGGGAATATTTCATCCTGTTCTCGAGGGAGTCAAATGCCGAAAAGTAAATCTATCTAGATACAGAGACAGGAATGTAATCTTACGGATGTTTCGTATTGATATTCTTCTCAAATTTGAAGACGATTTGGCCGAAGTAGTGCAGTCGACGGATTTTGCCCTTGCAGTTTGTCTTCTGCTCCATTCACATTCCTGGCAGACAGGACAACATATGCAACAATCGACTATACTGCAGCTTATCCAGGTTTTGGCTAGCAAAATCACTGAACTACACTTATTCGGCTACAGTGAGCACATGAACAGAAGTACTTCAACAAAGAAACAAATCCTGGTTCCAGGAGAAGAGGACAACCATGCGGTGTATGTCCAAACTATGGCCAAGGAGTCCGCTTCTGACTAACAAGAGGCAGTATACCATAAGATTCAATTTATAAATATTTACACTTCAGCAATTAAGAAATTCAGCATCTTATATAAGGACCCATGGTGAAATACAAGGAACTCTTCAAAACCAATAAACACCACTCCGACACATCGTATTTTTTCAAGTGAAATTTCCTTGCCAAAAATAAATTACATAAAACGAAGATACGTCGATGATGGAAAATTTACAGCCTTTAAACAACGGGAGACGGACAACAGCCTCCACATGAGCCATCTTGAACCACCACCCGACACAAACGAGGATACTTGGATAAAAAAAAAACAAAAACAGACAAACAGTCAAATGCCCACAAACACACACCTTCTGCACGGTGTACAGTCCATAAAAACACATTTTGACGAATAAATCGCTCACCAGCTCACAGCACGCTGAGAGTGAGCCCCACCGACCAAGGATACGCGAAACCAGGCTCACCTCGGGCAGCAGCGAATCAAGAGGAAGCGAGACACAAGGAAGATGGAAAGAGGAACGCGCGCGCGCGCGAATATTGAAATATGGTCTGGACAATCATAAAAATGTCAAAAGACTGAAATGTTTGAAACACGCATATTAATTGGACTTGCCTCCAACGACGCTACACGGTGTTGTCCCGGACCCCGTAACGACACTGGTCGAGGAGGGGACACCTCGCCGTGGTGCATCCCGGCTGGAATGGAATTTTCTGTTTGTTTAGCTCCTTCGTCTTCGTCGCCGCCGCCGCCGCCGTTGATGGCGCGACGCGCCGCCTTGCTCGTGGTCGTGGCCGTCGTCATCGTCATCATCATCGTCGACGGAATGGTCACGATGTGCATTTAGCAATCCCGCACAATGAAGGCTGTGGACCGCGAATAGTTGCGCTTGCATTCTGTGCCAGGCACTCTGATTTCACGGAAATCAAAGGGCCATAAATTGGTGGCTTATTGGTGGAACTGTAGGGGATTAAATGCTGCTAAGTGACAAGTGTTAAATTAGCTTTCTGCCTTTTCGACACGTTGGATGCGGTGTGCCATGGGGTACCTCCCTGTCCGCTGGTACCACTCGATTTAAAGTGATTGGCTAACTGCTTGGGAAAGGATGGATCGTTAAACGAGTGCTTTATGGCTTGAGAGTCTTGCTGCGAGAATCATGCAACTTATCTCAAAAACGGTCCAATTAAGATTAAGTGTGGCCATGTGGGCTTGGAGGAGCTTCAACTGGGAGAGATGTGAGCAATTATTTTCGTGAAGAGTATGTCTGATAGTCAAAGAACCATCACATGGATGAGGGAGAGTGTGTATCTCAATGGTGGCTTATCCTGCCAACTGTATAAAAAGGTGACTAGTGCAACGCCAAGTGTGAGTGTTTTTAATGTGCACTAACGGGTGGAAAATATAAACTCCATCTCATAATAATATAACAACCACTTGTCTTGTGCGTGCTATTGTTCTTTCACGAGAGGAAGGGACCTACAGTTTTATGCCGACTCCGAACGGCTGAGTTGAGAAGCTTTTTCTAGACAGGAATACTCTTTGAACATTGGCAGTGACTCGAAAGAGGTGGAAGCCGTGAATTATGAAAGTTTGTAGATTGGGGATTCGAACCTGGAACCCTCTGCGTATTAGTCGACGCACTAACCCACTACGCCACAGCAACTCCACAGTGAGCCATCCATCTCATACACAATCGAAAAAGTTACAAAAGTGTATAATTGACAAAAGTTTCACATTCGATTCTCATGCCATTCGATTCTGAACACACATGTGTGTTTCCTGACATCTGTTCAGGGGACTTGAACCCTTTAACCCCTGTGCTGGAGTCGACATAAATACTTACTGCGGCATACATAACTGTGTGGCCAGATTAGAACGATAGAAAAATACATTTACAAAAACGAACAGCGGCGTGAGATTTAATATTCATTCTGGCTTTATTTTGAAGCTACATTCATGCCATTATTCACGGAATAACATGTTTCATTGGTCACGACGACTTCGCATGTGCGGCTCCACGTAGACCCGGAGAAAATTATTTTGTTAGTGTCAAGTCTATCTGACTTACGCTCGCCGTGAGATGACTCAGTCGCCAAATTTCTTTCTAATTTCCGAGCGTTGCGTCGCTTGTATGACATGTAGCGGCGCACAGCACTTAAAGCTCCATGTTGAGCAAGGCAGCTTACAATGGGTTCTGTTTTTAATGCAACTACAAGTAAATTTGATGGTTTTCCGAGAAAGGTGGGTTATTTGAGGTGGACGGTAGGCATTATCTAGGCATATAGTAATTTATTATAAATTTAGTTTATAATAATTCCAATAACAAAAAATCATTTACAATTCTACAGTCTGCAATCACTACTAAAACGCAATGCACTTAAAACATCATTCTAACTAATTTAAATAGTGTGGACTCTCCCACTCGAACTCGAAACTCTCTCTCGCCAAATCGTAGAAACATTTCCCTCAATTTTCCATACAAAACTCTTCTGTAAGACAATCTCTCTCTCTAACTCGAACAAATGATGGTATCCCGTGACAATTCGACTAAGGGAGAGTCCAATATATGCGTATGCCCTTATTCTTCGTCACTCGGCTTACTAGGCTTATTATTATTATTATTATAGGTGGCGCTACAGCCAGTAGAAGGCCAGGGCCTAGCTTCTCAGCAACCACCCGTGTTGTGCATGCTATTGTTCTCTCACGCGTGGAAGGGACCTACAGTTTAATGCCGAATCCGAACGGCGAAATTGAGAAACTTTTTCTGGACATTGAATACTCTTTGAGCATTGTCAGTTACTCGAAAGAGGTGGAGCCGTGAAATATGAAAGGTGGTAAATTCGGGTATCGAACCTGGCACCCTCTGCGTAGGAGTCGATGCACTAACCCACTACGCCACGGCGACCCGACTAGGCTTATGACATATATTTTAACCTGCTTCGGTATAGAATAAAATGAGAATCAGAACTCACAAAATTCCGATTAACTCTGAAAGGTGCAACAATTTGCAGCTTACATCTTTTTTCCCCAAATAAAGGACTTTTTAAGGGGCAAATAAAAGAACATAACCAAATCTTCCATGTTAAGGAGAAAAACGCAATAAATTATATTATACAGTATTTTATTATTTTTAATTGCTCAGCACAAACCTTCAGAAACCGATTCCAATTCAAAAATTGTCCAATTAGCTTTACATACAAATAAACCACTTGTAGATGTTGTATGTACACATGGGAACTAGTAGAAGCATTCAAATTTGAATCATCGCTACCGACAATAGGTTTGACAGATGATGTGACATGTTATTGTATCATTCTAATAGCTACGACATTATATTTGAAGTGTGCATACTTTTTTTGTTGAGTGGTAAAAGAAATGTTAGGTTTCTGCCATGTTTTGCAGTCAGATACCCCACAGTTCGCCATCTTGTTAAAGCTACAGTTCGGATGTTTTCAAACTACAGAAAGTCGGTTAAAATCGCTCTATACCTGAGACCATTGATCCAAACGGTTTCGCATTCCTCATTTCAAAGCTACTATGGTCCGATGACACCGCCAAGCCATACACCGAACAGAACAGTCAACCTTTGTATGCACATTAATGCTTGGTCGAAGACTTGTGGATAGTTGGCGTTCTGGTATTGACATTTTTTCTCGTTGACATAGCCAACCACTCAACAAATTGGCTTCGCTTGAGAACATTTTTGTTGAACAAAATATGAATGAACATTTCCAGCGACTAATTAGCGAACACATAGCCTTGCCTATTGTCGTTCTCCTTCAATTCTTGTGTCAGCACAATCTTATATAGACGCAGAACCAATCTAACCTCAAAATAGTTTCCGCAAATACGCGTCAAAACGGCTTTGACTTCTTCGGTAATGAGCGCTATGACGTTTACGTTTTCTTCATTTCGAATCAACCTCTGTTTGGTTGATGGCATACGGTCCAAAGTGTGCCGATGAGTGTACTTACGTCGTCCACGATGCAACAATTTGCCTGCACTCTAAAGCCAGTGCAAGATCGACCCCACGGCGGAATTCACTTTGCGCATTTATAAGTGTGCCGGAATTTCAATATTATTTTGATGCCTTACTGAATATTTTGGCTGCTGGGCGTTACTGCTTTCAATTAGTTTTCCACCGAAACTTAGCCAGAAGTTGAGGAGATTTTCTACACTGAGAAGAACGTTTGTTTTCAGCAGCAAATGCCATTCTGGAAATAGACGGCAATTATTCTTATGTATGGTTAAACGATTGAAGTGAATTTTACTGTATTGAAAGATGAATACTTTGAAGCAGAAATGAAGTATTACTGAGACGCCAGACTTCTACCTCTCTTGTCCCTTAAAATGTTTCACAACTGTTTTTTATAACTTTTTCTTAAACCAAAATTACCAATCAGAGAACGGCATTCACGTTATTTCGTGAATAACCGTCAAAAATTCATGAATATCTGTCAAAGAAGCACACAGAAATTAGTCGATGGCCTAGGGGGCAATCAGCTGTGAAGTCGGCTATCTCTGTAATACTTCATCTCTGCTTTGAAGGCGACGAAATAGATTTCGAAGAACAAATAAAGATTTAATTACAGTACACATCTCTACGTGTCGTGCTTATAGGGAACATACACGACACAGACAAGTCGCTGTATGCCAAGCAACCACTCTGTCTGTGAAAACAGACAATCTGCACAGACATTAGGTTGTATCGTTTCGGCTAAGTCGTCTCATTGGAAGAATTACAAATACTGCTTGCTAGAATTACACATACTGCTTGGGCCGCATTCCTGTGGCAATTAATAAAAAAATAGAGATCATCAAAAATCATCAAAAATAGAGATGTGATCTTTGTATTACCAAGTTAATAAAACGCGATCGCAATAATCTGCACCGGTAAACTATTATAATTATACAGTCTGTCCAAATTTGTCTATCCGCATTTTTAGTGTTTAATGTTTTTGACATAAACTATCTCACTGGTCTGTGCAAAATTCACTATACACGACACAGACACGTCGCTGCAGAGCATGCTAAATTCAAAAAAGTTTGAATACACACGACCCAGAAGGTCTACACATACTGTGCAAAAACACAATATATATTTATATAGTCATTGGCAAAAATATTTCCATAATGTATTTTTCGTAGCAAAAGCTCTACAACTCTTTAAAATTTAAAATACGTTTTATTCCTTTTTGTATCATTAATCTCTTAAATTTTGTTTTCCTTTACTTATTGCACTACAAAGAGAAAGGCAATATTATTGTCACATGACAATAGAGAAGCTCAATTATTTGCACAAGTCTAAGTAAGGGTCTTAGAGATGAATTTTCTTATAAATCTTTTAACCAATTATGCATGTTAGTATTGTGAGATTGAACTGGTGGCGTAGTGTGTTAGTGCGTCGACTCCTACGCAGAGGGTGCAAGGTTCGATACCCGAATTTACCACCTTTCATATTTCACGGCTCCACCTCTTTCGAGTCACTGACAATGCTCAAAGAGTAATTCCTGTCTAGAAAAAGCTTCTCAACTTCGCCGTTCGGCGTCGGCATTAAACTGTAAACTGTATGTCCCTTCCACGCGTGAGAGAACAATAGCACGCACAACACAAGTGGTTGCTGAGAAGCTAGGCCCTGGCCCTCTGCAGGCTGTAGCGCCACCCATATTATTATATTATTATTATTATCTGGTATTTTCACCTTTCCCAGCAATGACCTTAACAAGGCGTCTTCTGACGAAATCTTAAAAGTATTGGATATGTTCTTCTGGAATGCTACTCCAAGCAGTTATAAAATCAGCCCAAGTTGCTTGCGTTGATCTTCAAATTTCTTTTGGATTTCTCCTCAAATCCAAAATTTCGATTAGTTTTTGATTCTTTTTGGTCATTTTGCTTCTCTCTTTGTAGCGAATTGTGCAATAACGCGTAACAATAGCGTAACTATTTAGAAAATTTTAGAGATAAATGATACAAAAAGGAATGCAATTTTGTGTAGTTTTAACGAAGTCGTAGTACTTTAATTTGGCGTCCATATTAAGAAGAATAAATTGAGGAAATAATATTGCCAATGACCGTAGGTCTGCAGCTACGTGTCCTTGTCGAGTATGGTTCCTATTAGATGTGATGATTCGGGAGCAGTATAAAACATAAACAGAACACACAAAAGTTTATTTTTCCACAAACATTTCACGTTTTCATTTCTTTCGAGTCACTTATAATGCACAAAGAGGGAGAATAGGATAACTTTGGCACCAACAAATGTTAACGGTATTTTGTAGTTCGCCCGAACCACGATTTGGATAAAGGCGTACTGGCTAGCAACTCTCAACTTCGAGAAGACATGCAACAATGGCGATCTGAGAACACTGGCTTTGTCGTGTTCAATGATGATAACATGGCAGATAATGTCATCGCCGTCGAAGGGGTTCATCGACCGTTCATATCGAAGAGAGAACTCCAAGCGGTCTTCGAGTCATTAAAGAAGAAAAAGTCTGTTGGAATCGACGGGATCTCCAACATTGTGTTAAGACACCTCCCCCTGGAAGTGGTTAATATGTACACAATCCTGTTTAACAATGCTCTGAATAATGCACATTATCCGCAGCATTGGAAAACGGCAACCCATATCCAAGAGAGGAAAAGATTCTTCGAATCCTTGCAACCTCCGGTCAATAAGTCTCCTTCCGAACATCAGCAAGGTATTCGAGAATGTGATCAATAGAACTCTGATCAACTGCTGCTTGATTGACCTGGAGAGGGCCTTTGACACCGTATGGTTAGAACGTCTTTTCTACAAGCTCAATCGGCTAGGCATAAGCAAACCACTGCTGTACCTACTGTGTAACATGCTTACCGGTGGACGGTTCGTAGTCATGAATGGCAACGTGACCTCCACAGGTATATTTCAAGTTAAAAATGATCTCCAACAGGGTGCCGTTAATTCGCCGATCCTGTTCAACATTTACTTGAGCGATCTGATAAGTTCTCTTCCTCACGTAATTGCATATGCCGATTACTTGATCGTGTACAGATCAGGCAAAAAGATCGAGGAAATCACTACCCTCACGCAGGGTGACTTCGATTCATTCATATTCATGAGAAGTTGCGATGACTGGAAGTTGAGTATCAACTCAACTCACTATCAGTCAGGCCCTCATCCGGCCAATGCTTACCTATGGCTGTCCCGTGTGGTTCAACGTGAGTGCAAGCTTAATGGATAAGATTCGGTTGTTCGAGAGGGCCTGTCTTAGGGCTTGCCTTCGCCTTTATCGAACTCCAGAGTCCCAGTACATAAAATACTATTCCAATGAGGTCTTATACAACAGGGCAAACCTGATAAGAGTGGACAATTTCCTGTTGAAGTTGATTCGAGGGCATACTGCTAGAGCGATGAACTCGGTCAATAACCAGATCTCAGGGGGTTACCAGAATACCACGAAAAGGTACGCCACAGTGGCTTCATTCCCCCAGAAGCTTTTCTCCATTTAGATAAGCACGGCCTGTTACAAGATATGAATGCGGTACCGCTCATTTTTCACATAGCCAGATCAATTGTGGATGGGCAACTCAACCACGACCGTTCTGTCGCACAACGAGCTGAGGAGGGTCTCCTCCGGTTCAGTACGGCGGTATCCAGCCGAGACATTCGGGATGTTGCTGGGCAACACCAAAACACCAAAATGTCTGGTGGCTGGGGACCGAGGGAGCTCCAGCGTCGAAACCTTAAGACCCGGGGTAGAAAGGGTAGTGCATTCCCCCTTATGGGGCGCAGTTGGGTCTTGCAGCGGATTAGATGGAAATCTATCAGCCGCAACCTATGGCCGACTTATATATCTTAGGGTAGTTTTAAGGTAGTTTTTTAAGTTGTATATATGTGAAAAAAAATAGCAAGAATGTATATGTGTATACATGACGATATATGTATACATTGTGTATATTAAGGATATATGCGTACACATACGTAGGTTATCTTAAGTTAGTTTGTAAGTTTTAGTTTAAGGTAGATTGTAAGTTAGCTTGTAAGTTTTAATATAAACCGTTCAGTCATTAAGTTTTCAAATTTTTTCTTAATACTAAGTAGTTCTTTTTAAATTCTCATTTTTATTTCAGTTAGAAGTAGTAACAATGTACGTACAACTAGTTTTAAGCATTTTTGTCTAGTATATAAGTTGTTATGAATTCCACAATAAAAATGAATTAAAATGAAAAAAAATTACACATATTAGGGTAGTTTTTAGGTAGTTGTAAGTTTAATAAAAACATAAAAAAAAAACAAAAAAAAAAAAAAGAGAGAGGTATACACTTATGTACACTTGTCTGTACTTTTGTGTAAGCATTGTATATACATATTAAATATATGTATATGTATATATGTGTATATAAGGATATATACATATGTATATATATATATATATATGTAAGCTTAGCATAAGGTAGTGTAAGTTATTTTTAAGGTAGTATGTAAGTTAGTATATAAGCTTTTAATAAAATAGTTTTGTTATTAAGTTTTTTGATACATTTTCTTAATTTAAAATTGTCATCCAATATCTAATGTTTAGCGTTAATAGATAGTTTGTTAGCTAAGGTCGAAAGACATAGAATAAGTATAAGTTTAGCTTAGAGTGCCCGCCGAGGGCCAGTAAGTTACATTTAGCATTATTGTTCGTCTAACTAGTTTTAAGCATTTTTGTCTAGTATTTAAGTATATCATGAATTCGCAAATAAAAATGAATTAAAAAAAAAAAAAACGGTATTTTGTAGAAGGGTTAAAAATAGCATTTTTTACTTTGAAAGGGGGATTATCTCACCCCGTTTTTTTAGGAAAAAATTACATGGACCCATAGTAGAAAATTCCAATTTTGAACCCCTCCAAAAAATACCGTTGATATTTCTTGGCGCCAAAGTTACCATACCCACAAAGGGTGTATTTGTCCAGAAAAATATTGTTTGAGACATCTGCACCCGAAATCGGCACACACCCGTACGTAGGTTCCTCGCGCGCGAGACACACACAACACCAGAGAAACTCAAAGTTTAATCTTGATCCACATCGAACTGTGGTTGTAGCGTCATCCACATCATTATTGTTATTTTTAACCCCCAGCTTTGCTTGCCTTCTTCCAAGCACTACATAGAACATCACTTGTACACACTTGTTTGTCACTTCAATCGAAGCTTAAACATTTGTCACTGAAATCTTAGCAGTAATTTAGTAAATAATGAATTGCTAGTTTTTTGTAACACATTCATTCGTTATTAACAAATAAACAAATATTCAAATTTATTAACAACAAACAGCTTTTCGCAGACAAGTTGTCAAAATTGATAAATATCTGATAGAGATGTCGGTCTAAGTCGCCATTGAACATGAATTATCCACCAAACGTCAAAAAAGATCATCAATCCCATGTCCAGATTCCTGAAAATAGAAATGTGTCAAATAAATTACTGAATGCACCACTAGTTCATTCAACACTAGGTAAATCTTCCCTCTGGAACCACAAAACTCTGACTAAACGACTTCGAAGAAAGAAAACAGGTTCCTTGCCGCTTACCAGTAGCCTAACCCGGCTTATGACTGAAATGCATGTGTTTTATGTAAGCAATCAATTGAGATGATGTATTCCTCAAAGCAGAATTTTTCTATGCAAATTGTCTAAGTTTCCACATCCCTGAAACTATTGACCTCGTAGATAATGAGCAAATGCAGATAAACATAGACTCGTAAGTAATTATAAGACATTTCCTGATATACCAATTGAGGTCAAGAAGCCCCAGTTCCATCTGAGACTAAGACGTCTGTTTCGAACATAAATTACAACCTTAACGGCCGCCTGTCTTGCCTATCAAACCGAACAAAGCAATTGCCTGTGCGTAATAAGACATTCATTCTTAAAGCGCAAGTCTGTAAAATTCGTTCGAGGGTCAATTGGGCGGCAAGTAAAGGCCAGTAGCACGAGTGCAACATTAGCCACATGATGCTCAATGCCATATGCGCCCATGCACCCATCCCCCTGTCACACTGACATCGATGAGGCAATTAATCAATTGCCTTCCGATAACCCTTTTCTTTTTCCTGGTTAACCACAAAACATGTCACAACAACTCACCACAGGGCACAGGACAAAGCAGTTCAGTTCCAGTTTGCAGAAGGAATTTCACACGTAATTGATTGAGTTTTTATACCCTTGTTAACTTTTAGCCCGCTCTGCTCGTAGTAATTGCATTTTAATAATCCCTTCCTCGGGTGTACTCTCTTTCAAATTAACCCCCAAACAAGACGGATTCATTCTGAAGTTGCTTCTTTTTGGATGGCAGTGGCACATCACAGAAAAGAACAAAACAAAACAAAAACAACTCGGATAAGGACGAAAGCAGCGAGCTGTATTGACGTCAGATCACCATCTGTCATAAAAGTTTTCAGAGTGGCAGTTCTTAAATTTCCATTATCCCCTCTCCCAGTCAACTCCTAGTGAGCAATGTGACGGAAGTGGCAAGGGAATTTTCAGCGAAATGAAAATTTGAATTTAATTGAGCGAAAAATGAAACAAAAGCCACAGCAAGCGAGGAGTTCGTGGGCGAAAGGATAAAAGAAGGGATCTTCTAATCGGCATAATTAGAAGACGGGTAGTAATTGTTTGGTGAAAGTTTTGTCATTTCATCATCATGGTTGGTCGGCCGTGGGTGGGGGATTGAATGATACACACAAATAATTTGTATAGAGTGGTATTGTAGATTGAGTCGTTGTTGGCTTATGATCGAGTGCTTGAAATGGAATTCATTTAAAATAAAAATAAAATTCTACCACATTTTTCCCTTTCGCACATTTTTCTTTGGATGGGCGATTGGGGTTTTGATGCTCAGCATTTCCGCGTGTTCATATCAAATGCAGACAAAGTTCTATTGACTTCTTCAGGCCAACTTGTGGTTAAATGCCTGGATTGTGCACTGACACGGTTTGTGTCTTTTGTTCCCCTCTACATACACATGTGTATTAGGTATAGGTAGAAGTCAAAAGGAAATCCATATGTTATCAATAGATAGTGTTAGTAATCTATATCTCGTGGTGTATAGGCTCCGGCACATAGAATACTTTACTTGCGTCAGCTGCAGCTATCCTTTGACTGATACATAAAATACATGTGGTCTTATGGGAGGTGGCACATTGACCAACGCTGGCACTGACGCGGCGGATGTAGATGCTCAACTTTTAACTTTTCTCTTTCCTTCAGCGTGGACAATCATCAAATTGTGACATTTCTATTGAATATAATTTTTTTGTTAGAGTTTGGGAGTTGGTTTTCTTCAAAGCAAAGTTCAAAATACATAAAAATATAAACAAATGTTTGAAATTGATATAAAATACATATTTTATTTGTGTATTAATAACCAAAGCAGCTTGAATTTTCAACTGAAACTGTCAAATGAAATTAGCTGTGCGCTTAAGTATTCATTGGGTCACCCTCTTGCGTCAGATACTTCACCGCGAACGGATGCTTTGACGCTAAGCAAATAAAGTATTCTATGTGGCGGAGCCTTATTGGTCTCATTGGATCAAACGAAATGCCATTAGAAAGATACGATGTCGTACTAAAATAAATATTTTTCACGGTCTTGCGGTTGATTGACTCAGTTTTGTTTGAGCGCACGTTAGAAATGGACACCACCACCATGGTAGTCCGAATGATAATTGTTAAAAAAATAAAAAGCTTTCAGAGAATTATCCTAATATTTTTTATTATGAGAGAGGGATCTGGGAAAATTATGTGTGGGACAAAATATCGGTTAAATGCCCGCCACGGCTTCGGTTCCATACCTCTATCCGATGGTCCATATTTTCTATGACTCTGAGATATAATTGAGTTCAATGTCGTTAACGTGCCGAAATATCTCATCCTTTAGCAAATGAATTGTTCTTGGCTTATTGAACTTCTTCTTTTAAATATGCCCAAAGAAAGAAGTCCAACGGTGTCAAGTCAAATGATCGTGACGGCCAATTAACATCGCCACAACATGAGATAACAAGGCCATTGAAAGCGCCATTGTTTCGTTGGCTGTGTGACAAGTGGCACAATCCTGTTGGAAGCATATGTCGTCCAGGTCCATACCCTCAATTTCTGGCCACAATAAGTCCGATATCATCTAGTGATGTAGCGAAAACCATTCATTGTAACTGCTTGGCCGACCTCATTTTCGAAGAAGTACGTCCCAATGACGCCGAAAAGCACGAAATGCATTTTGATTTTAACGCCCATTTGCGTAAAGGGCTTCAATAATCTTAACTCGCTGTCAATTGTGTACCCTTCCATGGTTGAATTTGTCAAACACTAAAACAAAGAAATGTCAAATTAAGTTGGGGAAGAAAACTTGACGTTAAGGTGTGGCTCACAATTAGCATCGTTCATTATGGTTGGACCACACTTTATTACAATTTTTATTATAAATAAAGGGGCAAACGAACGACTGGATGGCGCAATTGGTACAGTGTCTGCACCTGGTTAGTGGGGGGATTCCCAGTGAAAGCAAAGTTAATACGCATTTATCTGGTTTTCAAATCTGCTCCAGTCACTATTTGCCGTTGGGATCAAATTAACGGCACTATCACTGGATTTATCAATCAGTGGTCTGGCTGAGGGTATCAAAATGGACCAGCGTGGTCTTAATGTACTGGTGAATGCACTAAAAGCCCGCCTACCTAACCCCACTTAAGGCGCAAACGGGAGGCAGGTGGCTAAGAATGAGACGAATGTTTATGCCCCTCACTGTGTAACAGTAAATGATGCGCAGTTTTGGTTCGGTCGATTCCATTCTGGTAATTTCGATGTCAAGGATACACCACACTCAAGAATGCCTTCATGTAAGCACCATAGCCCAGGAGCTAAACATTGTACAAAAAACCATTTGGAACCGTTTGAACAAGGCTGGATAGAAAAAGAAGCTCGATGTATGGGTACCGCGATTCGATTTAAGGCCAAACAACCTCATGGACCGAATGGAAATTCGAATCATAGCTGAATCGCAACATCATCAACCCATTTAGAAGAGGTGGTGGACTGGTTTCGAAAAGTGGATCAATTACGATATAGTCATTCGGAAACAGTCGTTGTTGAATAGCGGTAAGTCGGCGTAAATTGTGCCAAAGCAAAGAAAGGTTTTGCTGTTTCTACTTTTTGCAACTAGGGACGAGCGGTTTTACGACAGTGCGGTAACGGCATTACCATCAAAATGGCAACAAGTAAACCAACAAAACGGCGCATAAATCGGACCATTTATACCATGGAACTACTATGGACTGACTGGCTTAAAATTCGTAAAAAAGTAATGAATCTCTTTTTTCTACACTTATTGTACATAGAGCGTTGGATTTGGAATTTTTTAATTAAATTGAAAATTTAAATTAGACACTCTCTCCGGACGGAAACCATTTCTGTCTATTCCTGTCTAGAATGAATAGGCGGAATCTTAGAACAATTATCGGCATCCAAGCCGGGCATTATGTCAGGGGAAAACATCCCGTAAGATTAAGGCTCTACTAAAATTACTTGAGCAGTGTACATCTTTTGCATCCAATTGTATCCAAGTATTGTATCCAATCCTCATTCTTCCCGTCGAAGAAGTCAATAAGACGATTTCTATTTTAAAAACCTAACGGAATTAGGTAACATTAAAGTCCACCGCTGTATCAAAAGCGATATCTGGTTTACGGAATAGGATCAGTCCGATCCACGTCGTAACACAATGGGCATAATCTGGTCTAAGTTTGACTGGGGCCAACCAGCAGTTAGCCACTCCAATCTAACCTAATCTAGAATCCAAGCACGTACTCCTGTGCATGGTGACAATGGAAAACTCACAATTGATTCATCAAGATCGCTGATACAATTCTTAAGGTATTTAATGTCAAAATGTGGGTAGTGGGTAAGTGCGTCGACTTCTACGCAGAGGATGCCAGGTTCGATACCCGAATTTACCACCTTTCATATTTCACGGCTCCACCTCTTTCGAGTCACTGACAATGCTCAAAGAGTATTACTGTCTAGAAAAAGCTTCTCAAATTCTCCGTTCGGAGTCGGCATTAAACTGTAGGTCCCTTCCACGCGTGAAAGAACAATAGCACGCACAACACACGTGGTTGCTGAGAAGCTAGGCCCAGGTCCGCCTCGGACTGTAGCGCCACCCATATTATTATTATTATTATAATGTCTAAATAACGCACTGCTGTTTTAACTTTTGACTGAGAAGATCAGTGGAAATGGAAAGCGGCGGCGAAACGAAGTACACGAATATTACCATCGCGAGATGTGCCAAATTCATGTACTAATTTAGCTAAGGGAACTTATCTTCCAGAGGGAGCTACTAACTTCAGAGGAATTAAAAGACTCCACTACAGAATAATTACTATCTTTCATCAGAGAAGTGGTACGTCTTTTGGCTTAACTCCAACCCTTCGATACAATAGATCTTTCCTGGCCGACGTGTCGTTGTCTTCACGGCATGGGCAACCCAGGGAAAAAAATCATCACAAGATGTAAATCCACCACCACTGATGACTTGGCCAGAAATAATAGTACTAGTTTTTACAAATGTAGCTTGGATAAGCAAGAAGGATAACATTTTGCTGTTGTAGTATTGTTTATCACATATCCGTGGTGACATCGAACAGTTTTATGTCTACAATGGGTTCATTGACATTGGCAGAATATCTTTTCAGAAACCAACCGCATTTCCAAGCTAACCTGGCACTTATAAATCAGGCGACAATTGAGTAAGGAACACTAACTACTCTCCGTACAAAGCTGGAGTGATATGAGTTATAATTTTTACACGTTATTAGTGCATGGTTCTACTGACCTAGTCAGTTTTGGAGGATGCACCATCAACCAAGAGAATCCTAGATCCAGCAGAAAGAGCACTTTAGAAAATATCATTCTCACTCTGGCACAATGTCGCATTCCACTAGGGACTGTATCGGAATTCGAAGTGGGAGGCAGTGTAACAGTAAGAATTATTGAGCTTATGAAAAGTTTACTCCTTCCTAGATTTATCTTATTAGAAGTAACCGGCGCAATGTTTTCTAGTGTTTACCAATTTATTCACTTTTAGATGCCTGTGCCATTTTCTTCGCTTAATAATGATAATATGAGCGACGCTATAGTCCTAGGAATAACTGGGCCTAGCTTCTAAAGCAGCCACTACCGTTGTGCGTGAGTTACGTGCCGCAACACTTCCCACACCCCTGCAACACACCGGGCAACATATTCTACGTTACATAATTATTTAGGAGTCTGTGATCTATACCACCCTTTCCTTAGCAGTGAGCAGTGTGTGTTCAGGGAGCAGAGACTTATGAAAGTTGGGATCGAACCTGACACTCTCTGCGGAAAAGTCGCCACCCGAGGATTTTCTTCGCTTACAGCAACTTTTACGCCGATCATTATCAGTTGCCAAGTGGTGTTAGGGTGAGATGGCAAACAAAATACCGTCTATGAATGTGATTTTGTTCAACTGCTTAGACATCACTAGCTATCTACTAAGAATCAAAGAGACCCTCAGCTCTGTCACACGCCATATCAAACCGCAATAGCAACCATTATACAAGGAGACTCCTTAAATTTTCAATTCAATTATCTATAACAAATTACACTTGTTCCTTATTGGTCATCAATATCCCTTAGAGTTCGTCTTTTATTGTCGCCAGACCAGCAACATCAATTACAGCCATTTTAATCCAAAGGATTCACAGTACCAACCACGCAGTAGTCTCCGTGCAATAGATCACAGCATCGTACCAATCCGATCGCAATCCATCCTCAATGCGGCGAACCTAATGAAGATTTACTGTAACTACATTTCGAATTGGTAAAATGCTCTATCCCACAAGCGGAGAGCGCGTATCACATACAGCTTCTAATCCCAATCTAAAACTTGGTAATGTTATTTTTACAGCCCGCTCCACCCACTCGCCGCAGGCATTTCCTCCGGCAATCCGCTCCGAGCTCTCACCATGACCGGTGCACTGCCAAGTGGCATATACACCGGCTACAATGAACACTGTTTCGTCCTCCCTCTCTAATTGCTTGACTGAGCAATTATTTCACTTGTTTCCAAAGTATCTTCAACCATAAATCAGTTGTCTTTAATCCGATTTAATTGCCATTTGTGGGATAAAGTGACCATTACACACTTATGGCCATTATAATTCCGTGGCAATTCGGACACCATCGGCAGACGTACAGAGAGCATCCAGTGCAGCCACGTAGTGTACTTGCCGCAAACGAAGCGACCGAGCGGCACACCGTTCCCCCGGGCCGGCCAGTGCCAGCAATCGAAGAAAAGAGTGTTTTATGTTGCCTTTCAGAGAGTGCATTGCAGTCGCACTACCAATACGACCGACCATCACTACCACCACCACAACCGAGCGACAGTAGCACGACCACCGAAAAGGACATTAGTCCCAACCGGCGACCGACAATATCCTTCTGCACATATGCCACTCATTTAAATTCATTCGATTTTACCAATAAAAGACAAATGGGAGCCAAAACTTTGGTTTATTGTTTTTCTACGTTGCGTCCCCGGCACGTCGGCACGGTGCCGGGGATGGGGGTGCATGCAGTGTAATCCCGCTTGGTGCAGGGACACCCATTTCGAGAGAATGTAAACTGGTCATTAATAGTCGGATCCCCTAGATGGAGATTTTATTGCTTGTAGTCGTTGTTGGATGTTCCAACAAAGAACATCGCCTGCACATACGTGCACGTAGTCCCTGTATGGGTGTCAAGCATATGGAACCACTGCAGAGAGTCCTTGAGCTCTAAAACATCTTTTTATGCTTTTGCGGATTACTCTATGGGCCACATCGAGATGCTTCTTGTCTCCAAGGGGCGTCATGTAAACGCCAGCCGACAGAAAAGAACATTTTCATTGGGATGTGTCTGCTGAAATTGAATTGCCAATGCAAAAAGGACCAAACAAGGATTTATGATGCAAAATTTCGTGGGAAAATCGCATCAACAGACGGCAATTCAGACCAGTTGCTGACTGGTGTGAGCGCACACATATGATGACGGTAATGACTCTGGCTGTTGCCAATTGAATTTCAACCCCCATGAGGTGCAGGCTGATGTGTGATGTTTCAATAATCGAACGAGCTATCGATATCCGTGACACAGTAATAAAAATAATTTTGCGTTGCCCACACACACTTGACGGTGCGCGTCGGTTATCACTCTCCGGGGAGATGTTTGACAGGTTTTTTGTGGGAAATTCGACGGAAATTGCGTGCATTTGTGCACTTGTCTGTGGGCAAAATCGAAAAACAAGTGATATGTGGTGGGAAAGATGTGAAAATTCATATCAGAAATGATTGGTTCTCATGAGGGTACAGGGTGGTTGAAATTAGAGAAAGACGAACATTCATTACAGCGAGTGTTGGTATATAACTAACTCCAAATAATATAGCAAGTTTAAGAAACTCTGTCTGATTTTGCTTTGGACATTTTAAATTGAAATTCATTGAGTAATCCTAATAATAAAAAAAATATGCAAAGCCAATTCATTAAAGTCTAAGCACTATCGTGCCAAGTGCAACCATGTTCAGACCTTAAGCGTACTCGACATTAGAACTCTTAATAAGAACCCAATAAAATAAAGTGTTTTTACAGTAAAACCTGTCAAATTGGACCACTCGTAGGAGCCAAGAAATTTGGTCCGATTACGGAGGTCCCTTTTAATTAGGCCGGTACACTTACTCAGATTTTTTTTCAGCGTATGTGTTGATGCAATACAAATTGTTATTTAAACTAAAATTTAATATAATTTTAAAAATTAAATAAAATTTAAAAATTATTTAAATAAAATTTAAAATTATTTCTTGTTTTTTTTTTTGGAAAACAGAATTAACTTACTTACTTATCAGCCTGGCGACCAATGCAGGATCCGAGTCTGAGCGATAGCTACTTTCCATTGCCGGAGGTCCTGGACACGCTGCTTCCAGTCATCAAGACCAAGGTGTTGCATCCGCGTTTACTTGGTCTTTATACCGGAGATTCGGTCTTCCTCTCCTTTTCGAACCAGGAGGCTCTGATTCGAAGACCCTCTTAGCTGGAGCATTGTTGCCCATGCGCTCGATGTGGCTTAGCCAGTGCAGTTGACAGATCTTTGTCTTCCGGACTACATCCACATCCTGGTACAGCTCTTAGAGTTGGCGGTTTGTCTTTCGAAGGCACCAGAAATTATTATTATACTATAATGCTGCCATAAATTTTTGAGAAAAGCTGTGCATGCGACTGTTATGCGACTTTCCTTGGAAAGTTTACTCTCAATTTATTTTTCACTTTTGAACTGAAGTGACTTTGTAGGTGTTGTTTTAAGAAACAACTCAGTTTCATCCAAGTTAAATATAGTTTTAGAGTCATAACAAACACAAACTACTTGAAGTTTTTTTGATATTCTGACATGTAGTAGTATAAACTGCCTACTCCGCTGAGAATTTTAAAAACCATGTTGTGTCGCAATTTGAATGCCTCGAGTCATCAATAAAAGTAATCAATCTTGTGAGTTTTTGCTATTGAAGTACCTTGGAGGATCGTTCCCAATATTGGCACATTCTTTTATCTGGCTAAGCTGAACCTGTCAAAACATCCATTTGTTTTGATTTTATAACAGGTTGGTTTTATAACAGCCCCAACTTGTTAAACACCATTTTAATTTCTTGCTTGGTACTCAAAATTCATTGTATTTGGATTTGACCAACATCGAGATTTCTTCCTCTCAAATATTCTTTTTCGCAACATATCAAAACTTCAAATTTATGTTCAATTTCAAGATCGCAATCGTTACGCTTATTCATTTTTGAGTCTTTCAAATTCCTTTCAATTAACGGAGAAACACAAAATGTAGATACACATGCAAGCACATTACATGTCCCTTTCTACACATGGTCCAATTAATCAGGTAAAAAGAGCATAGACTGCCGTCCGACATGGAGGTGGTCCGATTACAGAGTGTCCCGATTAGCAGGTTTCACTGTATTTCTGTATCCAACATCGAATGTGTTAATCGATAGTTATTTGATTGGTTTCATTCTGTCATAAAGGGTGTTTCATTTAGACTTGTTTCTTGCAGCAGTTTTTGTTTTTGACAAATCACGCGTGATGGATTTTATCGTCGCGGAGTAGGGTGTCATATTCGTTACACGAATTAACCAACTCATAATTCACGGACTTACTTTTTCAAATCAATGACAATGCTCAAAGACCTTTGTTGCCTAAAAAAACCTTCTCAATCATCAATCATCATTCATCGCCATTCGGAGTCGGCATTAAAATGGGTGATGCATAAACAATGGGTGATGTGAATTAAAGCTAAGGGGACACTCCGAGTAAACACTCATGAGTAATGTGTTTTCGTTAAGGGGACTTCCTAGAACACTAGGTTCGAAATTTAAGGATGAGTGCAAAGTATATGCAATTTTATATTTTTAAACATGCAGACGCGAAAAGCAAGGCACTATATTTCAAGGGATTTCGGGGCATTTCAAGAACCTATATAGATTCGAGTTTCATAACTTGGAATGGTTCAGTAATCAGTATTCCTAGAGTAACCCGTAGTGGGGCCATACTAAAAATTGAGAAGATGAGTAAATATTTATTCTATACATTGGTGAGTCGGGATTCCAAGTTGGAGTTGGTGAGGGCATTGGAATTCATAGATCCACAGTTTGGCAAGTGTTGTGCTATATGTGGCAAAGACAAATCAATGCATGCATGTTTTCTTCCACAACTTCCAACGCGACATATCTGGAATTGAGAGTTAATTCCGGCATGCACTGATGAAATTGTGTGTGTTCTTTAGGGTTGTAAATTTAAGTCTTCACTGAAAAGCCAGCTACGTCGAGGACTTGGAAGTCAAGATTACTAGCGACTATTACTATCGATTATCAGCACGATAAGCGACTGCAAAACTAACATTTCCCGGATCGTAGTTAATATACTAAGCTGAACTCTGCACGTACTCAGGCCAGTGCGTGCAAACGAAAGCAGTTGCCCCGCGATATCTCATCAAACGTTGGGAAAACTGAAGATGTTTGCATATTCTTGGCTACAGCCACTTCGACAGACGATTTGCATCAGTATTGCACAACAATTCAAAAGATTTATCATGCCCGTTTTGTTGAGAGACGTTCTGATCAGCAGATCTCCAAATCTAAAAACGTGAAGATGATCCGGTTCGCCACACAAAAACCAAACACACAGTAGGATGCTACAGCATGCACAAACTGTAGGGAGTCAATTTGCACGGCTTTGGACAAAAACAGGTATATTTCAACGGTCAGAGTCACGTGGCTCTCGTGAAACCACACCTTTTTCTCACATCCATTAGGTCTTTATAATGCCCCAGACGCAACTGTTAAGGACTCTATACACTGGAAGCGAGATGAACCATTATTGATCTTATGAGGCATCTTATCCTAACATATATATTATATATTTATAATACACTGAAAATCTACTTAATACTCGGGTTTCAAACCTTTAATTAACCAATGGTACTTGATATTACAAGTTGGACCTACGACTGGCTTTCTAGTGAAGCTGTGCTTATGGACTTCATTTAAAAAAATAACCCATGCTGGTGCTTGCATTTACATATAAAAGAAATGATCGACCATAACATGTTTCTGCAAAATGTACAAAGCATTGGTTTTCGTGAACCTGCCATCAATTGGTTTTCATCTTTTTAAAAATATATAACTCAAGGAGTTAAAGTAGGTAACACATACATATAGTGACAGCAAAACTATTAAACTATGTGTTCCGCAAGATTCCGTGCTGGGCCTTATCCTTTTTCTCATCTACTTTGAGCTGGTATTTAAAAGAAAGATATTTGTTGTTAAAATTTGCTGATGATCTCGCTATCACTTATACATATCTGTCAATCAACCCTAGAATTAAAAATACTCAACTTAAAAATACAAAACTTCAAATTTATGTTCAATTTCAAGATCGCGGTCGTTACGCTTATTCATTTTTGAGTCTTTCAAATTCCTTTCAATTAACGGAGAAACACAAAATGTAGATACACATGGGAGCACAATACATGTCCCTTTCTACACATGGTCCAATTAATCAGGTAAAAAGAGCATAGACAGAATGGAGGTCTCCGATTACAGAGTCCGATTAGCAGGTTTCACTGTATTTCTGTATCCAACATTGAATGTGTGAATCGATAGTTATTTGATTAGTTTCATTCTGTCATAAAGGGTGTTTCATTTAGACTTGTTTCTTGCAGCAGTTTTTGTTTTTGAAAAATCACGCGTGATGGATTTTATCGTCGCGGAGTAAGGTGTTATCCTTTTTCTCATCTACTTTGAGCTGGTATTTAAAAGAAAGATATTTGTTGTTAAAATTTGCTGATGATCTCGCTATCACTTATACATATCTGTCAATCAACCCTAGAATTAAAATTGAGTTGAATTGAAGCTGTAAGCAGTATTGGCAGTTCAGTTGGAGTGGAGCTCATGCACGGGTGAAGAGCCAATGAGTTTCAACGCAGCAGAGGTGCGCCTTCGTTTAAGATGACAAACACAGTTGCGAAGGACCTCCACCACATCTGAGTCTACAATTGGAAACAAATATATAGCTATCTCGCGAGGCTTGTGAATTGAGACCTAGGTGGACCTCGGAGTATAGAGACACACAAAGAATTAGGAAATTATCTAATTGCAAACATTTTGAAGACAAATAATTATTCATACATACTATCAGAGGGTTCTTCCCCGTATAAGCTTCCATTCACACCGCCGGAGTAATCTAATTCCGACCGGTTTTCAAATGGGTTTCGATGTACAATCTCCACTTGTAACACCTCACCACTTTATCAAACGCACATCGAGCGCTGTTCATAAAAACAAGTACACTTGGAAGAATTCAATTTTACAATTCCCCAATGCCCCTTTAACAAATGACACTCCAAACACGCATATCATCTCCACCGCCCGCCCATCCTTTGTCACATTCAATCCCCCAATTTATTTCCAATTAAGTGGGTTTTTTTCTGTTTCGTTCCCCTAAATCCGCCACACACTCTTCGTCTTCCTGTCAACCTAACGATGAGCACACATCACAGCTCGGCACTCGCGTTGCCATTTTCACCGCACCGACACCAAGGAAGATTTTCCGAAACAAATGACAGGCCGTTAATGTGCAATTGGCATGTCGGTGGCAGTGACACTTTATTTCAATACGCCCCACGGAAGGTGATCTGTTCCTCTCTCTCTCTCCTCCAACGCCGCGTAATTGTTAATAACTTCCACAGGCCATGGTGTCCTGGTACCGGGAAAAAAATTACCTGAGAGACAAGGAAATTGCCAGTTGCCGTGTAATGTCAGACGACATGTTAATATGGCACCGAAAGTGTCAGAAACATGACAACTGTCTTTGTCACAAGGCAAACAAAAATTAACACTTACCTTGTGGTGCGGCCGGTTGAAGGCAAGGGATGATATTGCTTGCTTTCCCGGCACGGGGAAAACTTCGAAAAACTTTTCAATGTCGAAAAATCAAATTTGACAGAAGGAACATGCAAATGTCATGTCGTATCAATTACCCAAGGACAAACAAAGTAATTTAAATTTGGAATTCAAATAAACCGGGACACGCGAAAGCCAACAACTCAAACACCAAGCGGTAAATGTCAAACATTCGAATGTCACAGCGCCTGTCAAATGCTGACTTCATTAACCAATTCCGGTGTCGACTGTCGGCTGGCGATGAGAGAGACTATAATCTCAACCTAATTAGGAAGATTATAAATATTTTCGTCATGACAACCAATCTGGACGGAAAAAGGATCTCCTCTCGTTGTGTATCGCTCCTCGGTTCATTTTTTTTTTCCAGCAAAGTCATTGCATTTAATGTTTTGTTGCTCTCGTCGAACATGACAAACATCTGTTCGTGCTCTAGACATTTGAGATGATTTGTCAAAAAAAATAAAAATTTGTCTACAAACGGCGTCGTGTATCAAAAATCCGCTTCGCTGCGAACGTCGGCCACGGTTTGATGAGCTCTCTCGGGCACTCACTTAAGATGTACCGTCCCTGATAAGGGCGTCAGCAGCAATGATGCATTTACGAAACGAAATAAAGTGTGATGTCATAAAAAAGCCAACGCCTCCATGCAATAGTTGGGTTTTTAGTGTAAATTAGAATATTTCTCTTCGTTGTTTTTTTGATTTTTCTAAACTATGGATTAGGTTGTACGGGCCTGGTGGGGGCAACACATAAAAAAGCGGATGATATACGATCTCATACGGGGATGTTTAACGACCGAGAAAGTGTTAAAAAAGATTCCTCATCATTCGACCGTGGATTATTAGTTTTTTCGGTTTTTCGTTTTTTTTTTTTTTGGGATTTTATAATATTTTTCTATTTGAGGCCGGGGTTGTCGTGTTGTGTTTTAGTGCCTTGTTTGGATTTTGAATTTTGTATTCATTTTCCAGTTTTTTGAGTTTTATGACGCGCGCTGTTGTTTATCCTCCGCAGTGGTTTTGGACTTAACCAAACGCGAGATAGATGAACGATTTTATTACATTTGGTTTCGGTTTTGGTATGGGAAGTCTCTGTGGTCGACCACTCACCATATGGGTGCTTGAATATGTTTTGTGGTCTTTAAATTTAAATTTGGAGTAGAAAGTGCGCTAACTGGACTTTTCATAGTTACATGCGTAAAGTGTCACGAGGAAATTGACTTTTAAACATGTCATTCGATCCGTTACAAATTGCCTTTCGTTGCTTAAGGGCCCATTAAAAAGGTGACATTTGACATGTTTTTAGTTGTGTTCAAGGCGGTTTATTGCCTTATCGGGGATTATGGTGGATTTGCTTACAACTTTATTGATAATTTACTTTACATAAAGAGCTGTTAACGTATCTTTATTGATTAATCTTTGAACTGAAAACTACTGACGGTAGTTCGCTCAGAGCAATGTTTTCGGTTACGCAGCACGAGCTTTGTGGTTTTAAGATTAAGATGTCGATTTAGAACAATTTTCGGTGAATTATATTATCAAATGATTTTAATCTTTAAATAAGACAGATGCATGGATTTGGGAAACCGTGGATGTAGCACCTCTTGATAATGCTCAATTGCAAATATTAAATGGTTTTTAAATCCTAAATTCTATATCTGCACAAGCAATGTCCAGTTTCTAATTTTTCAATTGTTATATCGGGTACTATTAAGGAAAATATCGACTAATACAAATATCTATAGGGAATATGTAGATTTTGTAAAATGTCGATTTTAAAACGCCGCTTTTAGTTCTGTGAATGACGTTAAATGGCGCGCACCAGTTAACATTTTGTTGATTTTGTACTTCCTTTTAAGTCATTAAGCTTAGCATATGCAAATTTTTCGATGATTTGACCGACATTCGACGGATAAATGTCGACTTTAACTGTCGAGGTTTGAGACAGCAATTAGTCAGCAATTCGTAAATTCATTTTAATAAGGGAAACAAAAACTGATTGCAAGTCAGACCCCCTAACATAATGCCAAGGCAAAACAAAGTTACATATTTTCATTGTCAGCATTGTCGAAACAGAGTAGGTTAAGTTAGGTTACAGTGGCTGACTACCTTAAAGGTAGCCAAGCTACACTTAGGCCAAAAGAAGACCCGTTGCGTTATCACAAAGATATATTAGATGCTAATCCGCGAACCATCTCGAGGTTTTAACAAAGCCATGAAGTTACCTGATGCTAATATTACTTGGTTCTGTCAAGTCGTAGAAATATGGGACGACCAAGTAAATAAATCTGAGAGATGGGAGGGCAGTGCAATGCAACAATGGTTTCTTCTTCATTTTGAACATCTACAGAAATCTTTATAAGGGATATCTATTACATAGAATTGGCACATTGCCCGGTTATGACGCCGATTGATTGTTCGAAACAGTCAACAGTGATATGAGTTCCAACCCTCATCAGGAAATTAGCACTACTAGTAGTAGCACTACACTAGTAAATGATTCAACGAGGGACCTCACTCACTTTCCACCCACCAGAATTTTTGATGCTGCATATCAACATGGCGAATATCATGCTGTACCGAAACGGGGGAGACCCTCCTCAGCTCCCATACACAGTTGAACGGGCAATGTGGAAGATGGGAGATCTGAGAGATCAAATTATTCACCGGGTTAATCGTTCTAGCAGCATTACCTCGAATCGTTTTCGACAGGAAACTGTTCAATTTGTAATGTCATAAGCGGACACTGACGGTACCAAGAAATGTGTCCGCTTATGAGAAGTGTCCGATTATGAGAAAAAAATTCAACATTGACAACAACTTATTTGTATGTTCATCTTCATTTTAAAGGTCTTCATAATCGTAGCCATCCTTCAGATCAGGTACTTTCTCAACAAGCTTGCAACATCGGCTAGAACAACATTTGCATCTTCCCGAGAAATTGTCTGAGTTGCCCAATTGGCCGCTTCTCAAATTTCTCTTGCCAGCCAGGGGATGAATTAAAATTTGTATAGCAATTTCTTTTGTTTTGGATTTTATAAGCGCTTTAATAACACAGTCGGTCAATATTAAAACCTTCGGTTTTAAAGAATCTCCTTTCTCATTCACCTTGTGATATATTGCCACGGTGAAATATTTGTTTACTTTAAATTTCCACGGCCGCAATAGGCCGTTTCCACCGAGTTGAAGCGATTTCAAATGACATTAGTTCTCAATTTTCAATTCGATCGCTTTCAATATATACGCGCCTGCCGTAACTAATTTTTCGCAACCCACCAACGAAAAAGTAGACTCCTGTCAAGATTAAAAGCCTTGTACAAGCGGTATACTGACAGACGAGACGAGGAAGTACGGACACTGAAATCGCTTATAAAAAATATTCAAACGTTAATTGTCCAGAATTACAGGCTTTCTGTTAATTCGAACTGGAATGATAAGATTCGGGCTGTAAGATCTAACAATCCGAGTATGTTCCCGCAAATTAATAAATTTTTTCGTAGTAAATATAGCGTTCTTCCGTGTCTTAAGCTCTTAAGAACGACGGACAACGAACAAATACTGACTACAGCAGGTATTGATCCAGATAACGCCGTACTCGACGATAACTTCTTTGTGGTCGAAGATCCGCAAGAAAAAAATGGAGGTACTAGGCGCGGTCTTCCAAGAAGTTTATAAGGTGAATGAGAGCGTTCGCCTGAACCACCGCGTACTGGCTAGCAACTCTCAACTTCGAGAAGACATGCAACAATGGCGATCTGAGAACACTGGCTTTGTCGTGTTCAATGATGATAACATGGCAGATAATGCCATCGCCGACGAAGGGGGTCAACCCCCGTTCATATCGAAGACAGAACTCCAAGCGGTCTTCGAATCATTAAAAAAGAAAAAGTCTGTTGGAATCGACGGGATCTCCAACATTGTGTTAAGACACCTCCCCCTGGAAGTGGTTAATATGTACACAATCCTGTTTAACAATGCTTTGAATAATGCACATTATCCGGAGCATTGGAAAACGGCTATTGTGCAACCCATATCCAAGAGAGGAAAAGATTCTTCGAATCCTTGCAACCTCCGGTCAATTAGTCTCCTATTCGAGAAGGTGATCAGCAAGGTATTCGAGAAGGTGATCAATAGAACTCTGATCAACTTGACTAAGGACAAAAATATAATTCCGGATAACCAATTCGGTTTCAAAGCGGGGCATGACACTATTCATGCTGCGTCGAAACTGGTGTCGGATATCCAATGGAACAAGAGCCAGAAACAATGTACGGGTGCCTGCTTGATTGACCTGGAGAAGGCCTTTGACACCGTATGGTTAGAAGGTCTTTTTTACAAGCTCAATCGGCTAGGCATAAGCAAACCACTGCTGTACCTACTGTGTAACATGCTTACCGGTAGACGGTTCGTAGTCAAGAATGGCAACGTGACCTCGACAGGTATATTTCAAGTTAAAAGTGGTCTCCAACAGGTTGCCGTTAATTCGCCGATCCTGTTCAACATTTACTTGAGCGATCTGATAAGTTCTCTTCCTCACGTAATTGCGTATGCCGATGACTTGATCGTGTACAGATCAGGCAAAAAGATCGAGGAAATCACTACCCTCACGCAGGGTGACTTCGATTCATTCATGAGAATTTGCGATGACTGGAAGTTGAGTATTAACTTCCGGAAGTCGGAAACCATTCTGTTCAGGACGCCGTTGTATAAGGCCTCGGCGGATACGAAAAAGAATTGGCGAAAGTTCTCAATCGTTGGAAGACACGAGGACCACTGTCACAAAGGACTGTAGTCAGATACCTGGGGATCTGGCTAGATCAGTATCTATATTTTAACAAACATGTAGATGCTTCTCTGGCCAGAGCCCGAGGCGCTTTTGCCCTTAAAAAGAGACTGTTTTACAACAGCCAACTCGATGCGAGGGTGAAGGTTATCTGCTACATGGCTCTCATCCGGCCAATGCTCACCTATGGGTGTCCCGTGTGGTTCAACGTGAGTGCAAGCTTGATGGAAAATATTCGGTTGTTTGAGAGGGCTTGTCTTAGGGCTTGCCTTCGTCTTTATCGAACTCCAGAGTCCCAGTACATAAAATTCTATTCCAACGAGGTCTTATACATCAGGGCAAACATGATAAGAGTGGACTTCGAGGTCATACTGCTAGAGCGATGAACTCGGTCAATAATCTGATCTCTGGGGCTTACTACCCCAATCCAGAATACCACGAAAGGGTACGTTACGGTAGCTTCATGCCCCCAGAAGCTTTTCTGCACCTAGACAAAAATGGACTGATACATGATATTAATGCGGTACCGCTCATCTACCACATCGCCAGATCAACTGTGGATGGGCGACTCAACCACAACCGCTCCGTCGAACAACGAGCTGAGGAGGATCTCCTCCGTTTCAGTACGGTGGTCTCAAGACGGGATAAATGGGATGTTGCTATGCAACATCGAAAGTTCTGGTGGCTGGGGAGCGAAAGAACTCCAGCGTCGAACCCTTTAGACCCGGGGTAAGAAGGGTAGTGCGTATCCCCGAATGGGGGAATAGTCGGTCTCCGTCTTGCAGTGGATTCGAAGTAGGTCTATCTGCTGCATCCCTTGGCCGACTTACACATATAATGGTAGTTTTAAGGTAGCCTTAAGTTGTACAAAAAAAAAATGTTGGTATACACATGTGTACACTTGTATGTACTTATGTGTATGCATATGTATATATATTAATTAAGTGCATTATATATACGTGTATATGTTATCATATATCCATATATATATGTATGTAATTTTTTTTCATTAAGTTTTTGGTAAATTTTCTTAATTTCAAACTGAAAGTGTCAGTAAATATCTATGTTTAGCGTAAATAGAAAGGTTGTTAGTCTAGGTCGAAAGACATTGTATAAGGTGAAGCTTAGCTTAGAGTGCTCGCCGAGGGCCATTAAGTTATATTTAGCATAATGTTCGTCTAACTAGTTTTAAGCATTTTTGTCTAGTACCTAAACGAATTAAAAATAAAAATGAATTAAAAAAAAACTAATTTTTCGTTTTACATTTTTAAATTGTCGCAAAAACAGTTGTAGATGAGAAAATTAACACGAACAAGATCAAAAAGAACTGAAATTCATTCTGTTGGCTTGTTCGATTTCACAACCTGTGGAAGATGAGTTTTGTGCGTTTAAGAAAGGGTCAAATTCTATTGCGGTTATGAAAATTGGTGTCCGCATCCGGTTAAAAGAGAGTCAGTTTCCAAGAGAATACGTACGAACACGGAACCTCAATTGATTGAAATCGGGGTTTTTGCGTTTACTGAGATCGTTGCACTTACCGAGGAAAAATTATGAAGTTGGCAATTTGGTAATTAGAGCACATTTCGCGAGACTTGAAACAAAAACCGAATATTTTCTTTACTTAAAGGTTAATTTCACATATTTTTCAAATTGGCCACCCAACCATTCTTCTTCTTCTTCTGGTGGCGCTACAGTCAGGGGTGTTCCTGGGTCTCAACCAGCAAGCCCCTCCAGCCGGTACGATCTTTAGCCAACTGTCTCTAACTGCTGTTCTCCACCTAGGTGCGCCATCAGTTCCGTGGGCGTCCTCTATTGCGTTGTCCCACTGGCTCGGAGTCGAAGACACTGGACACCCAGCCATTAGTTACACTTAAAGGTCCGTCCTTTTCTTTTTTTTCTTACGCAACTTGCGAGCTTTTCATTTAATTATATCAAAGGAAATGGACAGGTTTCGGTAGTTTGTATCAAAAACCAGTTGTAGATACCGTTTTTCATTTTCGGGTATGCACAAGATTTAAGATTTTATCGTTTTCCTGGCCCAGCTTCCATATTTGCGGCATGTAAAAGAGCTACGACTTCTTTTTGTTTAATAGTTATTGTCCACTTGTGTACCCTATAATCTTGGCAAGTATCTTTCGCCAACGTTTTAATTTATTCAAAACTTCACTTTTTTGTTTAATTATTATTAACTTCATCAATTTTTTTCTAATAGCCATCGACTTAAAATCGAAACACTACCGCCGTATGCAAAATCATCGTGCTACTTAGAGTGATCTGTCGACAACTGCTAGTATTAGATACGTAAAAGAAAAGCAAGAAATACATAAAACAGCGCTATAAAAACGGTTATTTACTTATTCCTCATAATACGATATAAAGAGAAATTAAGAAAAAATAAAAGAAACAAAACGAAACAAAAGCACATTATGTGTTTATTTATTCACTAGTATCAGTAGTCACTAGCATGAGTTGCATTTATTGATGTATATTTTTTTTTTACGAGTTGCACTTGTAAAGATCATAAAGCTAAGTTTTATACAGTTGCAAAAATCGAGGAGTTGCGTATATCCCTGGTACAGGGCCAAGGTCAAGCTTTTTAACAACCATTCGTGTTGTGCGTCCTATTGTTCTTGCACAAGTGGAACGGTCCTAAGTTGGTAAAGGTTTGGGATTCGAACCTGGTAGCCTCTGCGTAGTATAGGAGTCGACGCACTAACAAACTACGCCACGGCGTCCCACTTATAAGAAAATTACTTACATTAAGAATCGTGTAAATAATTCCTGTCTTTGAAATTTGTCCGGTTATGAAGGGTGTCCGCTTGTAGGAGGTGTCCGTTACTAGTACACAGTAAATGACTTGAATTTGACTTAAATTTGTTCATAATTCAGGAAAGGGTGGTGTAATTTGGGTGCCTTAATAACTTGAGGCATCGAACTTCAAACAAAAAATACATCACAATCATATCCTCATTCCAAAGGATGTGAAGTGCAATCAGCGTAGTCAACTGTTCTGCTTCAGGGACAAGACCTGGGGTCTAACGAGTGAAGGGACCTACAGTCTTATGCGGACTCCGAAAGGATAAGTTCTACAAGCTCTGTTCTGGACATGTGAACTCTGAATATTGTCGCGGGTTCTAGTGATGTGTAACGTTCAATTACAAATCCTGTTCCTGTCAAGAATTGTAGAAAACAAGAGACATTTTTCGCCAGTATTCTTATAGCCCAAACTGCCTGGTAGCATGTCCTTAATTGAACGACTGCAAAATGATAAAGAAAATAGAAACTTGTTTTTGAATATCCCTCCTCACCGTCCCACAATATCATCGATGTGTAGCTTCAAAACGATGCACGCTGCACCATCGACTTCAGTCCAAAGTCTTTCCCAAACTGTTGCCGAAGCAGCATGCACTTTGGATTCGTTTATCATAAACTTTTAATAAAACCTTATTCGAAATTAAATTCCCATCTCTTGCGAGAGCAAAAATGTAATATTTAAACTTTTCGCGACCAAAAATAAAAAGACCCTCCCCACCTACGAGCCATCGAAACCCAAACCAGCCAGTCGGTGTAAAACTTTCCCAATCTATATTCCGTAATTCTTCTTCAAAACTTGAAGAACTCTTGCAATAAACTTCGCTCCTTCATGAAACTAACGAACTTTTAAATTCATTCGTCCCTAAACTAGTTTAAAGGTGAACTCGGGAACTAAAAAATGGGTATCCTTGTGAAAAAATCGATAAAGTCCTGTAAGCGAGGGGAGCAGACTGAGGCAGAGAAGAAAGGAGAGCAGAAAAAAAAACGAAGAGAAGACACACACACCCGATAAAACACACGAAAAGAGGGAAAAGAAGCTGCGAAAACTTCCATTTTCATCCTTCCACCCTGTTTGATATTCTGTGGAGCATCAATTCGACGTAGTCGAGGCGAAGATGGGTGGAAGGCGGGAAATGCCTCCAAGGAGTTGTTGAAGTGGCAAATTTTCACGAGAGCACTACCACCAAGTACATGAAACGGAAGGACGAGAACCAGAACCAGAACCAGAAGCAGAACGAGAACGACGAGTACGACGCCATGGTCTATCTCGTTACTTACGGCAAATACAACGAAGTGTCATCACATACTTTCGAAATGGTTTTCCAAAAACAGGCAAAATAAAAGGATATCGAACGGTCCGTGCCGTACCCGCAAGTCCGCCTTATGTACACAACACACCAGCACCGTGACCATGTTGAACTTTGGTTGTCCTTCTCTGTTATGAGATGAAGGATACACACAGTGGTGGACAACGACGATGAGCAGCAGGGTGAATATGGAGGAGATGGATTCAAGAAAACGGAGTAACCGTCGAGGGCGCAATCTCGCAAAATTTCCCCTGAGACTGAGGCACACAAGGAGAGAGCGACTAGCCGCACGGAGACTGAACGAACCCAAAAAGGGGTGACTGCGAAGCACATCCTGCTCTGCGAAGGAGGAGATGGTTGCGGTGGGGGAGGTACATAAAAGAGTTTACGTGAGACGAATACTTGTCAGTGACAATGGGGGCCTACATCCCGGAGGGCCGAGAGCGAGTGAAAGAGATGCAGAGCCACAGGCAACCCATCAGCATGTCAGGGTGGTTTGTCGCCGCGCTGATCTAGAATTCAAGTCGAAATGTTTAATTTTCAGGATGCCTTGGAGCATATGTTACCCGATAATTTGCCGAAAGTTTTAATGAAAGACTTGGGAGCCATTAACTTTGGGGCGGCGCAGCTATACAGCAGCATGTACCGAGTATCGAGTGGATACACCCAAGCCACCACCATCAGTCAGTTGGGTATCTCTCTGCCGTGCACGGAGGAGGCTGTGTGAGAGAGGAGTCTCGATTGCTCCTGATTTCTGATTTTCTATGCACGACGAGGCGTTGGCAGGCGTTTTTGATTTCTTTTTGGTATGTCTTGTGTTTCTCCTTATTGCCTCTGCCGCTCGCTCCTTCTTTATTGATGCGGTGCGGTGCGGAAGGTTTCTATGGAGTTGAGAAGTTAATTAACGCACCAACCGATGGAAATTTGCGGAGATCCGAACGTGGATGCTGAGTGGCCGAAATAGGGTCACACAGCACAAAGCTATAAAGCGCTTTATTTTTATGAACGAAATAAGGTGTCGGTGGCAAGTGACTTAATTACAGAGCGGCAAGATGATGCGATGAGAGAAGAAGTTGCGAATATTTTCGAACCCGTAAGAGTGAATCGAAATGCAGCTCTCATGCGAAGTATCGGATGCACATGCAAGAGATTTATGATGACTTAATGTATGATGGTGTTTGCTCTTCCTTTTAAGTAGTCTCACTTCCTTCAGATGGATACTTCTTTGGTCGATTTCTCCACCCAACAAAGCAATGGGATTAATATTTTTCGGGGATAGCAAGTTATTCAAACTTGTGGCAAGCGATGGCATAGCAGTGTTTGGATCGTAATTTGAGCCTGACAAGTTGAAGTGTTAATTTAAAAAAGCTAATTTATATAGATTTTAGTCAATATAAAGTTTAAAAAGTGTGCACTTCTTAGCGAAAGTCAGAATATGACGTTTTGTTGGTGTGTCCTGAAAAGTGGTTATTTCAATTCGCGGTACAGACTTGAAGCCTTTGTGGAGTATGTAGCTGCATCGAATGGAATTCATGAATTAGGAGAAGAAGAACTTGGTGATTATTTTGTATTACAAGAAGAAGTTGTCAAATCATAGACGTTCAATTGAGTGTGTTGTGAAAGGGAGAGAACACAAAAAATCGTTATTCCATAGAATTTTGATATTTTCACGAATAAATGGCGATAAAATTGAAGCTCCCAATATGGGCACTCGCTTGGCCGAAAAATCTCCCTGAGCGGACAATTTCTCACTACCGTGGATCTTAATAGACGTTCCATACATTTTGTATTCCCTTTAGAGGGCACTACCCCACCCGGACGCTGACAGGGACATCAGTCGCAATTTGGTTAACTTAATTCTCCAAATTTTATTCAGCTAAACTTTCCAATATGGGACCGTATAACCAAAACTTTCCAATATGGGAACCATAAAGACTAAAGAACTCATTGTACAGGGAAAACAACAAAAAAATTAACAGCACAATGCGTGTCCGGTGCATATGCCATGAAATCACTGTGTCTCCTCAAATTTGTAACTAACTTTAATTCTGGATTCTGGGTTGTTGTTGTTGTATTGTGTTCCTTCGGTCTCCATGTTAATTTCACTTTTTTTGCGAATTGCATGGACTACAGATGAAATAAGTTTTTCAGGAATGAACCATGAACTTATAGAGTGAACTAAGAGACTTATCCGTTGTGTTTTCCGTCTATGGGAGCAATTACGAGCAATTTTTTCTCAAGAGGAGACAACTCTCTTAGCCGGACAAAAATATTGCGACCATCGCTGTCCAATGGGAGCAATTACACTTCTTCTTCTTTATTTGGCGCTACAGTCCGGGGTGGACCTGGGCCTCAACCAACAAGCTAGCACGGTCTCTGGCTAGCTGTCTCCAGTGTCGCACGCCAAGTTGGTTGAGGTCCTTCTCCACCTGGGTGCGCCACCTTAAACGCGAGCGTCCTCTATTGCGTTGTCCCACTAGTTCGGAGTCGAAGACTCTCCGGGCCGTTGGATCCGAAGACGTCTGACTAGACTCATGTCGCTGTACAGCCCGTACAGTTCGTGGTTGAATCTTCTTCTCCAGAAACCGTCAACGCAAACAGGACCAAAGATCGCACGCAGAGATTTTCTCTCGAAAATACCAAGGACTTCCTCATCCGCTTTTGATATTGTCCATGCCTCCGCGCCGTACAGCAGGACTGGAATGATCAAGGTCTTGTATAAAGTCAGCTTGGTCCTTCGAGAGATGGCACTACTACTCACTTGCCTCTTGAGGCCATAGAATCAGCGGTTGACTAGAGTTACTCTGCGTTTGATCTCGGTACTGATGTTGTTTGTACTGTTTACTGCGGAGCCGAGGTAGACGAAGTCCTTGACTACCTCGCTGTTATAGCTGCCCATTGTGACGCTCTGTCCAAGACGGCGATGTTTTGCCCTCATTCACCGCTAGACCCATTTTAGTCGCCTCCGCCTCAATGTCAGCAAACGCCTCATTGACGGCTCGCTGTGTTCTGCCAATCATGTCAATGTCATCCGCGTATGTTAGCAGTTGTACGGACGTCTGGAAGATCGTGCGTCTAGTGTTGGCGTGTGAGTCTTGCACGATCTACTCCAGGATGATGTTAAGAAAATCTCAATACACAGCCTATGGAAAAGTGTAAAGCGGCATTCCAGCACAAAAAAGAATGGATATACAGTGAACTCTCCCTAAGCCGAATTGTCAAGGAAATAATCTGTTCGAGCTAGAGAGAGTTTGGCTTATGGAGAGTCCACTATATAACAATGAAATTTGTTCAAGAAAATAAGAAGATGCAACTAAAAGACCGCAATATTCCTAAGAATGACAAAACGTTAAAATTTGTAGCGTATGCAGAAGCGAAACTGGTATTTTCTATGCTCTGAAAAAAACAATTCTTTAAATGGATGTCGAACTTGGCAAAGCCCCATAAAACCATATATCCGTACTCGAAAATTGCTAATGTTCGTATGATCGATTTATTCTTCAAACATTTCGGCGAAGCTTAATTAGTTTATTGGTTAAGATTTCTATTACCCTTCACTCACTATTTAAATCTGTTAAGATCTAGACGGAATTTTTTTTTGCACGGCAAGCTCAGGGCTAAGTAAATTATATTTTTCTTTGTTAATTTTTTTCATTGCGACTTCCTCTGCCCGTCATACTTTTTTGCGATTTTCTTAAATTTTTCAGCGGCAACCCTGACTGGCACGCTTGTGGCCCAGTGAAGTCACGGCGTAGAAATGATCGCTGTTGTAAGGATTTGATCAACAAAACGCATTGTGCAAAATTAAAAAAATAAAACACTACGACTTTCACAATGAGGAGAGAAAATTTTCATCATATGTCCATGTAATATCTTTATGCGGGAATAGACGATGAAGAAAATGGAAGTGAGACAGCCGCGTAGCTAGCCTTGGAGGAAACCTTTACTGAAAGCCGACAGAAGGCTTGTTGGTACAAAAAAAACTAGAAAATGCCTACATGGCTATGAATCGAACATGATGTCGAGCAGGCGTAATGGAAGTCCTTGCCATTCAAGGGGTTGCAGGACTGAAGGATGCGGCGAATTCAAATAATGCTGTAGCATTAGCCTTTATCTCAACTCTCACCACATTAGCACTGAAAGCCTGCTACCTGATCGGAGCAAAGGCAGGAGAGTGACAGAGGAAGTACTCTGCAGTGGCGTTGTCTTCTCCGCAGGCGTCGCAGGCGGTTTCATCGCAACGGCCAAGTAAGCTTAGATGTTTGGCGAAGGTGTAGTGACCTGTTAGCACGTCTGTAAGTCGTCTGCAATCATTTCTTAACAGAAATGACAAGAGCTTCGCGCGCATATTAGGCGCTTGGTATGTCTGCATCCTGGAGAGTCATGCCACCTCTGATTGTGTTCCCGAGATGCTCAATCATCAATGGAAGCCCTAACTAAGGACGCAGGTCTTGTCTAGCAAGTTCATCTGCGATCTCATTTCCAAAGATCCCGTGGTGACCCGGAACCCAGACAACTCTTAGTGAATTTTGACTGCGGATCAAATTAAGATAGGTCCTGTTCTTCTGAACTATCCTGGAAGTTGTTAGAGGTTTGAGCAAGGCCTTAAGTCAATCAATTCAAATTTATTTGAACAAAACCCGTACAATTGGTCTTACTTGCTAAAAGCTTAAACTATAAGAAGATATTGGCTCAACAATAGGGGCCCAACGGATGTTCAATGGTTACAGAGTATTAAGTGTTGACATGGTTTTACAATTATTGTTTTATATTATATTAATTCTAATCTATGATCTTGACATCGGGGTGTTCAGGTCCGTGTGTTCGTTGGTGATCCTCTCGGGATGGGGTGGTGGTGGTGTGGCGGCCTATTTAGCCACGATGCTGACTGTTATCACTGCTTTGATAGAAGCGATACAGTCCGTTGGTTGATGTTCGTGGGAATGTCTCCTCGTTCAGCAGATTCAATGTGTTGAGGCATCGTTGTCCGGGAGTCGTGCTTCTCAATTCTCTGATGGTCAAGTTCAATCACCTGTTTCTCGACAAATGTAGCCGAGATCACCCGATTTGCGAAAGGCAACAACATCCACGTTGTGATCAAAAATCTACCGAAAGGAAAGACGGTGATCAACACACAGACCCGCGAAGGGTTTGAAAAAATAAAGCTGCTCCTGAAGCAAAGGAAAATCAACAGCTTCACTTACACCCCGCCTTAAGTCAGTGACATTGGCTGTCAATACAGACACACACTGAACGAAAAATTGTTTGTAAGTTCAATGAACAGCGGTCTTTAAAGTTACGGCTCAACGAAAACTTTCATTGGATCAACGAACTATTTGTTCGTATTACGAATAAATTCATGAATGAATGAACAGAGTGTAACGTACGAGTTTAAGGAGACGATTCATTCATTTAATGAACTAGCGTTTATTAAAACTTAACATATTCTGTAAGCCAACGAAATCGTACATTGAATCAATGAAATTGTTCGTTAAGCCATTGTAAGTGTTCATTCGAGCCAAAGAAATGATTAATTTCTTTCATTAGTTGGCTCAACGCGCAAGTTCATCGGACTTTTTTCAATGAACTTTTCGGTGGTTAAATAAAAATATTCGTTATATCTGCGTAGCTTTTTGGCTCAGCGTCAGTTCTCACCGAACGAAAATGCCTAGATTCGCCATACATTTGCGGGGTATAGAAACCTCACGCTATCTGTGAAACCGAGTTGCAGTCCCCTCGAATTCATCCGTCCATAAGAGGATGTAAAACAAGCCTACAGAGTAAACTTCAGTTTATTTTGGTCATTTTGGTGTTCATTTTTCTCATTTTATCACTCTCTATTTTCTGGTGTTCTGTCAACGGTCAGCTGTTCTGGCGGTTATTTGCAAATTGAGAGCGAATGACACTTGTTTTGGCGGATGGTTATAAATTGAGAGCGGGTGACTTCAAAATTGAAAGCGAAACGACTTCAAACTCGGTAAGTACGGCTTATTGAGATTTCAGTAAAAGATCATCCGAACCTCGATTCGGTTCATTGGGAACGATGTCCATTCTTCGGTAACCATTGACTCTGGTGGTTGCGCTGATACATGTGCTGCTCCTCTTCAAGAAACATCTCCCAAATGAAACAGCATTTTTGATTTATTTAATCTCATTCTTGATTTATTTAATCTCAGTACGATCACAGATGCAATATTATTTTGTGTATTCCAAAAGTCCATCTCTCACAGTTGCGACATGCCTTCTAAATAAAACCCTTCGCATTTTATTACTGCTGCTACGGTCAAAAGGATTTCATCCACATATACCCACATCATAACAACTGTAACCAATCCCTTTAGACCGACTATCAAAGACCATAACCCAAATCATTTATATTCACTCACGTGTGGTTCCTTTCAGCTTTCACATCGCCCATCGCTTCGTTACCCCTCATTTGTCGACTTAATTTTAAGTCATCATACTTTGATAGTGATTAGCCGTATAGCACAGGAGACATAAATTGCCATAGCATCACCAACCAATACCGCACGGCCTTACATAAGCCGTGGAGCGATAAAATTTTCGAAAACGCCTCGAAATTTTCCTTAACTCGCTCAATCATCTCGCAACTGTCACAACATACCGTGCCTCGTCGTCCCGCGCTACCTCCGCCCAACCGGCATCGCCATCGCCATCGCCCTCATCACCACACGACAGACATATTGAGTTTATGACAGAAATCATATTTGCTGCGGTAGATTAGCAGAGAAATTAACGACGACATATAATTTGTGGTGTGTGCCTTTGTGGGATGCTTCTTGATTTTATGTTAATTTTTAACGCCGCCTCGCCGCCCGACGTAGAGGAAGGGTTTACTGCTGGCGGAGGAAGACGCCCGGCATGAGGGATGTGACAGTGGTGTATCCTTTCTATTTTTTCTTTTATTTATTAGCCGAACAGATTGCGTGATTAATGAGTGAGGTTGAGGTTGACAAAATATTTATGTTTCGCTTCAAACACATGAACCTGTCGTAAAATATCAACCCTCCCCTTTGATTCACGGCTGTTTCCTCATTTTATGATCGGCGGTGACTAATCCCGAAAACCGCTTCATAGTCCAAACAAACAAATAGAGGAGGCAGACACATGGAGACACACGATTAGATCACCCTGACAAAAAAATTAAATCCACCGAGGGAATCACGAACATATGGGAGTTGGAACCAGTTCGGGAACTGCCGATTTGATGAAATTACCTATCCTTTGGCGATTTTGGAAACTCTCACCGTTTACACCTTTCACGACGAGCCCGACGTCGAGTGTGTCGACACGAAGAGGCCACAGTCCCGCAAGAGGAACTGATTAACGTCGGAACGTGCAATTATATCTGATCCCTTGACTCACATCGTTCCACCTGAGGTCGATCTGCAAATGTCATAGGAGGGATAAGCGTTTGTCGAACCGAATCGACACATTGGGTATACGCCAGGCGGTGCGATCACCGAGTGCGTGAGAGTTTAACCCGCTCGATGATGAGGTCCTGTAGACACATCAGCAGTGAAAAAATTCTCCACGTATTGTGATGCGAGAAACGGTCGTGAGGTAGCAACCACTTAATGACTTCAAATGTATCTAACACGCAAGTTGAGGTTAATTGGACCTCTTACAAAATATTTGGGATCTACACGTTGTGGGTTGACTTTGCTCTTTTGATGTACTTCGTAAGAAGTCGTCCTTCAACTCACGCAATTGCACAAAAAATGCAAAAAATTATGCATCCGCAAGTTAGTAGAAAATGAAAGAAATGGGAGGATCGTAATAAAACACGGATAAACTTTTACTGAAACCTCAATGGGTCGTTTCCAACGGGACTGAAAAATTAAGAGCGAAAGTTCCCTTCGAAGAAGGCGTGTTTGCGTCGCCTTCGCTTGTTGTCAGTGTTGGTGGCAGCTTCACCCTATTACCGATGATTTGGTGGATTTGTCGGAAAGTGTCGGGTCCTGGACTTATCTTGCGAAGCTTGTTCTCCAGCTGTATGTTGTTGTGAAACATGATGTTCAAGTCATTGAGAACAGCTTGGTAGTCGCTACCTAGTGTGTTCAGCTCCCGGTGTTGTATTTGCTGGAGTCTTTTCCTCGGCCTTTGCCTGTGGTGGTTTTGGATAAGTCCGAGTAAGGCCGCTTTCACACTCGCTAAGATTCGTCGGCGATTTTTTTCAAATTCCCTTATGTGATCTCAAGCCACTTTCACACAGGAAATCTTTCTGTCTCTGCAATTGAGATCTCAATTCTGAACTTTTTCTGTTTCCTACCCTGTCTCACACAGTCGTCATCTCTTTCTCACACATGTACAGCATGCTTCCAATACCCAACATTGAGAACATAAGAAAAAAGCAACTCAAAGAAAAAACGAAGTAAGATAAAAGAGAGTAGAAAATTCAAAAGCAAACCCAGGCCCAGGTACCCCTAGCACGTCTCACCTCCCTTGCCAACAAGATGGAAAAATCGCCGACAAAAGTTTCTTGTGTGTAACCGGCCTAAGTGTACCTGTTTCTGCTTGTCCTCGGTCTTTTTTGCTCGTCTAAGGCGTTGTTGGCTGAGTTCTTCTGTCCTTTTTTTTCCGAGTTTCGCTCTCGATTTATGAGTGCCTGCCAAAACAAATGTCATTCTCGCTCTCAATTTTTAAATGGCCGCCAGAACATCTGTTTGTCGACAGGAAATAACAGTGTGACATCACTAGAATATAGAAAGAGACAAAATGATAAAATGACTAAAATAAACTGAAGTTCACTCCGTAGGATTGTTCGGTTTGACAACCTCTTCTGGACGGATGAACTCAAGGGAGCTGCAACTCGGTTTCGCGGAAACCGTGAGGTGCCCATACCTTCCAAAGTATATTGCCAGACCTGGTAGGTTTAGAGAAAATTGATGAATCGGTTTCGTTCGCTGCGAACGTAGCATAAAATGAAAATCAAATACTTATCGAAAGTTGTGGATATTTTTGAAAGAGAGGAGCGTTGTGATATTTTGTTCGAGAGATATTCTTCCAAACTGAGAGTTTTTCTTCCCAATTACGAGGTTTTCGTGCCAACTGTCATTTGAAAGATCTGATCGACTCAATCTTGACGGGGCTGCCTGTCGATTTCAAATTAATTACAGTCGAACTTTGATAACTCGAATATTTGATAACTCGAATGAAATTGGTTGGCGATAGCGCCAAGAATGGAATTTACATGTAATTTGACTTCGATAACTGAAACTTCTATTTCTCGAATGTGTTGATAACTCGAAAAGATTATTCGGCGTCACCTTCGATCAGTCCAATTCCGAAGACAAATTTCCAAACTCTGCCTATTCTACAAGTTCGTTTTATAAGGAATCGCTTTCGTTTGTATGATCCTTTGACCTAGTATACACAAAATCGTTGCTTTGGTGAATATTCTGAGCTTATTCTGAGGGGAGAAAAGGATGAAATTCCTTTGATTTTCAGAACTGAACGTCCAAACGAAGGAAATGAAGGAAAAATTCAACTTCAGACGTTATTTGAAGCTTGAAAAAATTACTTATGATGATTTTCTGCAGGTGGATGGCGATATTGTTACTTAGTAGTTTCCCACAGATGAAGATACTGTCGAGATATTTAGATGTGGATCCGAATCTCCTCAGATCGACAATAACGATGGCAACGGATGTAATGGGGAAAGACTTGGCGATAAGGAGGATGATTTGACTCAACCACCTTCAAACAAGTTGGCTGCAAATTCATTACTCATTTGGTGTTTGTATTTAAAGACTCATGAAACACCAACCGACTCTCTGTACCTACAATAGTTTAAATTCCATTGAAGATTTTTTTAAAAAACAGAATAAAATAATCCTCTGTTTAGTAATTTCATCATGTTTATGCCCCTCTACTTTTAATGTGTTGTATCGCAGATAAATAATTATTTATGTAAGCACAAGAAATTAAACTCAGTTTTATGATTTCTTAAACAATAAGAAATTTAGTTTTATTTTGCAACCGTTTCGTTCGTGCTCCTGACATCGAATGAATATGAGTTCTAGTTAAAATCAATAATTCGCCGCATGCTTGGCGATGAACATTTTAAAGAGGTACTTTTAAAGAGATCACCGGCAGCTCTTACATTGTAAATTGGTTCTTAGAATTTTATTCATTCTTTCTTGACTTCTTATTCTTTTTGCTGTCTACATTTATATCAATTTTGCATCTAACTTGATAACTCGAAGTCTTGATAGCTCGAAATTTTGTTTGTGTCAAGTGGTAACAGCAAGAGAGAACTGATAAAGACATCATAAATCGTCTAGATATAGTCCCGTGCAGAAATGAGAGACGGCCAACTTCACAGCTGACTGTCCCCTTGTCTATCGACGAATTTGAGTGACTTTTTAGCGGTTATTCACTACTCGGCACTTTCTTTTCATGGTTAAAAAGCGAATACCATCACTAAACGTTGGGAAAAAGTTATCAGAACTCCTGATCATTGGAAAGAAGAAGACTGTATTCCTTCGCTTTTAATTCGGGATCAAATTTTGTCAGAAAGATCTGATATTAAGATGGGCAGCGATGACATCTCTGAACCGATCTCGGATGATAGTGCGGAAGTGGAAGTGATTGATGTACAGCTAAAAATGGAATTAGAAGCACATACATTTGTGGGTCGCCGTAGCGTAGTGGGTAAGTGCGTCGACTCCTACGCAGAGGGTGCCAGGTTCGATACCCGAATTTACCGCCTATCATTATTCACGGCTCCACCTCTTTCGAGTCACTGACAATGCTCAAAGAGTATTTCCTGTCTAGAAAAAGCTTCTCAAACTTGGCCGTTCGGAGTCGGCATTAAACTGTAGGTCCCTTCCACTCGTGAGAGAACAATAGCACGCACAACACAAGTGGTTGCTGAGAAGCTTTGCCCAGGTCCACCTCGGACTGTCGCGCCACCCATATTATTATTATTAGAAGCACATACATACTTGTAATGGGCTGAACAAAATTACCTAACCATTGAAAATATAATAAAGTTGCGATAAAGCTGCTGCCAAGCGATCTTTTGCAAAGCAACCGCTGAGTTGAAATATAAAATATGGATTCATGACATTTCCTTTATACATTAAATATTATATTGCATATTTTTTAGAGTCTTTAAAATATCTGTTCGATTATTGGAACACGTTTTTTTTTTTTTTTGATTGAATAAAAGACATTGGTCCAATGGACCCGCTACTGTAGAATTATATGAACGACGTTAGTTAAAAATTAAACAAATTAGATAATGCCTCATAAAAATGTCAATGTATTGCAAATTTGATCGGAGAGGCAAGCGAAAATATTCTCAAAACTCTCCAAATGAAGACATCTTTTAATATTCAATATGAGCTCACGTAAATACACATGCACATATTTGTTGCACAAGTAAAACTCCAATCCAATACCCTGCAAACATTTTTTTTTATTTTCAATTTGAAATGAAGAGCCACCTTCTTTTTGGTGGCTGTTTCATGTTTGCGGTTTCAGTGATAGCACGCTACCTTCCACACAGCAATCATCATCCTCCAAATTTGATGTGAGAAAGGTGTTCGTTTCATTTAAGTGTTCCAAGGATAATTTCTATTATCTCTCCCTCCTCCGAGAACGCCTTTTCCTTCATTTTTCTCTTTTTTTTCTTTATGTTTACCAGCTCCAGTTGACTTGCGTTAGAAAGCAACAACAAAAAAAAAGACTAAAAACAAAACTAACCGACCAACTGACAGAGCGTCAGGAGACGACTTTGACGACACACAGCCATAAACCGCTATGCGTACGAAAATTGTGAAACGCCAAATGATCCTGGTGTCGGTCGAATCCAATTTGTAGCAATTTGTCGGACCACTAAATGAAAGGGGCCATTAGGATAATTAGATCTTTGTTTCTCTGCCCGTCTAACTGTGTCTGTTTGCGTTTGTGTAGTGCGCCCGTGTGCCCGTCCTGATGGCAGCGGTGGCTTGTTTGTACCGCTGCTGCGTGTGTCATTCCTTTCGCCTGTACAGTGGCATCCCCACACCAACTATCCCATCGAAATGACAGCGTTATTTAATTGGGTCGATGGCAAAGCCAAAGCCACGGAGGGACGTGTCTCAGTCCTTTTGTCTATTTTGTGTGTTCATGTTCTTGGTTATGCGTCTTTCACCTATAAAGTGTTTGTTTTTAGTGCTTGTAATTATATTGGCTAGAAAGGAGATTGTGCAGCAGGGGAGGAGGTTGGCTGAGCCAGGTCATCAGCATCGTGATGTTGGGCTCTGGCCCATCATCATCATCATCAAGTTGGTTCGTCGGTACATTGTGATAGTTAATGAAACACTTTGTGGAAGATTGCCTTTGTGAGTGTCAATGGTCACGTAATGTTGGCTTCAACCTGGCCTGGTGCCAGACCGGTCTCAGATCCATTAATGTAATTGAATTTAGAAAGTGATCACTTATGCTGTTTGACTAATATGTATTTTAATACATGCGATTTAGTGGATAGCAGATGCTGTGTGGGAGAGACTTACGCGTTTGAAATGATTAACTCATGCCGACTTTGGCTCAGGCTAAGCTAGGTTAATTTATTTTTCCACTGCCTTGTGGGTTTTATTTGAAGGGAATTATCTCTGATGATCTATGTTTTATTGATTTCGTAATATTGTCTTACCTCGCTCACTTTCACTCAAACCAATTACTCCAGGATATATGTTTTCTACCAATGTACGAATCAGTTTTGATGGCTGATGACTAAAGGGTGTGTGCGATGCAAACTTAAAATAGATATGAATGGTTCTCCAATGGGGACTCTTTCACTAATCATCAAACTGTCATTGTCAATTTATTCAGTAAACTCAACATATCCATCATAGTACACAAGTGAGCAACGTCTGGAAATTATAAATCGGTGACCCTTACTTGACTTACAATAACAATAATATTTAGATCTCAATTACATACTTATATTGACTAAGTGAGAAATAATGGTGACATTTTATATTTTATAATAAAGAAATAGTCTTAAATGCCACATCAAATAATTAAAGTTTTATTGAAAATGCAAAAAAAACACCAACAAATCAGAATTTAAGAGTTTACAATCTGAGTAGGGAGTCCAAATTTTTTGGATCAATTTCTAGAATCCATTGCAAGACATGTCTTTTAAACGTGGCAGCTACAGTAATCGTTCTGATGGACTGAGGAAGCTTAGTAAAGAGACGACAAGCTGCAACCGCGAACGAATTTCTAACTGCTGTAGTGCGGAAATGGGGAACAGATACAAAATGCATAGCATTACAACGCAAATTATAGTTCTCCAACATTTAAAATTCATATTTCCTGATCTTAAGAAAAATATCATCAATACATTAAACCAATATAGGTGTCGGATGGAGGAAGTTTCAAAACCTTAAATGACAGAAAGTTGTGGTGTGTTCGACGTTCTCTGCACATAATTTTTATGACATGTTTTTGCAACAAGAGTAAAGGCTCGATTTTGTTTCAAACGCGTGCCTCCCCAGCAAATAATGCCATATTGCAGTTTGAGTTTATTATACCATAATAAATTTTTTTCGTCAAAAGTACACATAGGAAAGCTGAAGTTACAAGTGCAGCTCGACAACTTGGCAATCAGGTACATGGTAGAGAAAATCCACCTGACAGCGTACATTCGGTTTTGGAGCTTATCACTAAATCATTCTCAGTAAACTTAAGTCGAAATTCATATCAGAAACAAGATTTAAGATACCGGCAGAAGCATAAGCGAAACGTACATCATCTGCAAAAGCCTACTTTAAGAGCGTTAACTCCAATTTTCGTCGAAGCTCATTTTTGGCTCAATGGATTCGTAAACAAGCAAAATATGCGTCATTAGTCGGGTCAAAATCCACACGCACTTCATGAATCACCACTTCATCCACAAAAAATAACTGTTTGGTTTTGCTTGCCGGTGGCGTTATTGAATCGTCACGTTATGGTGAATGGTCAGTGTTATCGCGACATGGTTACCACTTATTTTTGGCCCGATTCGGAAGATATGAACTTGGACGACATGTGGTTTCAACAGGATGGTGCCACAAACCACACAACACATGTTACAATAGATTTATTGAAGAGCAAGTACGGTGATCGTGTTATCTCAAGAAATGGGCCAGTCGGTTGGCCGCCTCGTTCGTGCGATTTAACGTCGCTGGACTATTTTCTGTGGCGCTACGTTGTCATTGGTTTATGACAGCAATCCGACGACTTTGGAAGAACCCAGAGCCAACACTGGACGCGTAATAGCGCCCGTTTCGTTCGAAATGTAGTCGCAGAGACGTTGAAAATTGGGTCCAACGTGGTCCAAACATGCCCGCGGTGGACATATGAGCGAAATCGAGTTCCATTCATAAATATTTTGATTGTACTTCAAGCCGATAGTAAAGTTTTTGAAATATCTCAAATTGTTTGCATTTTATTTAAAAAACTTGTCAAGTCCTTATTGGCCTTTAGATATATTAATAATGACACGAATTGCTTAATGAATTAATATGTGTTCTACACAGTAGTTTCCGATTAAATTTGACACGTTGCGTCTCATTCGAGATCAGGCATAGATCCACTAGATTCTTGAAGATGTGAACCTCAATAATGTGAACTATCCAATAATGTGAACTGGAAAAATGGTGCACTATGATATAGGCACTAGTGGTCGGCCACCTACTTTTTTCTTCTCTTTATTCTTGTCCGGTTACTAAAGTATTTTATGAAAAATAGTTTAAACAATTTTATTGAATAAACAAAATCTTAATAGAAAAATAATAGAATTTTCAATTTAGAACGTACTGGTTTTTGGAAACTACCAAAACAATTGGTAGCTAGTGGTCGGCCACAAAATTTTTTTGGTCGGCATCAAAAGCTCTAGTGGTCGTCCAGGTCGATTTAATCAATAAATAAAACACATTCAATGAAAAAACTTAAGGGTATATTTATAAGTAAAACATTAAATAATCAATACTTATATATTTTTGAGAACAAAGTAAAAAAAAAAAAATAATGTAAAATTAACGTACAAACACCAAGCTGGTATCAAAGCACATGCAAAAGGTACCTTATTAATGCGATTTTTGCTTGCTGGCTAATAAGTAATAACGGAATAATGTTGTCATTGACCTTCAATCAATCAATCAAATACTAATAGTTTAAGAGATTAATAACGTTTAAAACGAAAACCACAACAAATTCATACCTACTCAAACAAACAAAAAGCTTAAAAAAAGGTATTTACATCTCAATTTGCGCAATAAAAGAATCTAAATTGCACAAAATTGCCTGACATACCCAGAGATGCTGCATGATGATCTGCATAACAGTTCTTTCAAGAAAGTGTATTTAAAGACACACGGATGCCAAGAAATACACACTACATTTTTTAGGATATCATCATCAAGTTCATCAAATCGGCCGAGCTCGGCCACCAACGGTGACGACTGAATTCGCATTAAATTGAGTGCTAGTAGTCGATCACCCATTCCACTGATATTTCCTTTTTTTCTATGCAATAAGAAAATACATATACATAGAAGAAAGATTGCATATACATAGCTTATGCTTTTAATAACAGTGCCCCATCATAAAAATTTTGTTTTTGAAACAAATTATAGCAAAAACTTACATTTTTATAAACACCCACCACTAATCAATAAATTAGAAAATGCCACTTTCTTGCACTTTCGCAAATGTATCCTGACTGATGTGCTGATTTATTACGTAATATTATTAAATTTGTTGGCAGATGTATAGAACATGTTCCTGCATGTATCGGCGCTTTCACATTCGAAAAATGTCCAACGGTTCTTATATTACGCGACGAAAATTGTGAAAATGGACGACCACTCGAGGAGCCGACCACTAGTACCGTTACCCTACATGCTCTAGAAGGTGAAAATGGGAATGTGAATATGTATGGTCTTTGTTTCTTTTTTTTTTAGTTTGCTTGCAAATTCGAACAGTTTTAAATGAGACGCCATCGCAGAGTTATTGCATAATGAATCTCGTCACAGGAAGGAAGACATGTTCAAACAAAAAGCATCGATGGAAACATAACTGTTATGTATTTCCCACCCCAAAGTTACTTACTTACTAACCTAGAAATCAAAATTCATGTGTCAAATGTCCTCTAGAGATGCTGGTCAATTATTTGGAATAAAGTGGATTGTGGAATAAAGTGTGATTATGTGGATATAAGGATCTGTTGGTCCTTAAAAGGTTATACGAAATCTCGATACTGACATAAATTCAAAGAAAATCAAAAGAAGTTGACTGACAATTTAAGCTCAGATAAGGTATGTTTTTTGTTTGTTTTTTAAGTACATGGAATGTATTATTTTTGTTGCGTTGAAAGCAACATTTTCTTTTTTCTTAATATTGACTTGCTTTTTAGTAATTGCGAAGTAAAATTGTACGTATAATAATAGACAAATACAAACTTTACTTATTATTTTCGTAAGTATTTCACTTTGAAATTTATTGAAAATTTCGTGGGAACTGGGATCTGCTGGTTCGCTGGGTATGTCTTTCTTCTTCTTCTATATTGTCCATGCTCTACTACTCAATTCCTCTTGAGCCCATAGAAACAGCGGTTGGCTAGAGTTACTCTGCGTTTGATCTCGGTACTATTTACTGCGGAGACGAGGTAGACGAAGTCATTGACTACCTCGAAGTTATAGCTGCCCATTGTGACGCTCTGTCCAAGACGTCGATGTTGTGTGTTGATAATCTTGATGACAGCATATACTTCGTTTTGCCCTCACTCACCGCTAGACCCATTTTAGCCGCCTCCGCCTTAATGCAAGCAAACGCCTCATTGACGGCTCGCTGTGTTCTGCCAATCACGTCAATGTCAGCCGCGTATGCTAGCAGTTGTACGGACTTCTGGAAGATCGTGCCTCTAGTGTTGGCGTGTGAGTCTTGCACGATCTTCTCCAGGATGATGTTAAAGAAATCACATGACAGCGCGTCACCTTGTCTAAATCCTTTTTTGACATTGAAGGTCTCGGTGAGTTCGTTACCGACCTTGATGGAGCAGCGAGAATTCTCCATCGTCATCCTGCACAACCTGACGAGTTTCGCAGGAATGTCAAAACTAGACATGGCGTTGTATAGTTCGTCCCTATGCAAACTGTCATATGCGGCCTTGAAATCGACAAAAAGGTGGTGGGTGTCGATTTGCATTTCTTGGGTCATTTCCAGGATCTGCCGTAGTGTGAAAATCTGGTCGATGGTGGACTTCCCTGGCCTGAAGCCACACTGATAAGGACCTATCAGGTTATTTATAAACGGCTTCAGGCGAGTACACAAAACGGCAGAGAAGATCTTGTAGGCGATGTTCAGGAGACTTATCCCTCTATAGTTGGCGCAGTCAAAGGGGTCTCCTTTCTTATGGATCGGGCAAACGATACTGAGATTCCACTCATCGGGCATGCTCTCCTCCGACCATATCTTACAGATGAGCTGGTGCATACGCCCAACCAGATCATCTCCAGATGACTTAAAGATTTCAGCGGACAGTCCGTCCGCACCGGCAGCTTTGTTAGACTTCAGTCTTGATATTGCTATCTTGACCTCGTCTAAGTCGGGGGACGGAACTCTCGTCGATCATCGACCATATTGAGTGGAACATTCTGCCTGACAGCGGTAATGGTGTCATTATCGCCGTTTAGCAGTCTGCAGAAGTGGTTCTTCCAAATTCTCAGTATCGAGTGCGACTCTACTACTAGTTGTCCATTCTCGTCCCGGCTGGCTGTCCGAACCTTATATCCACTGGATAACTATTTCACCCTCTGGTAAAACTTTCGGTCATCGTTCCTACCGTAGCACCTCTCCATCTCCTCGATCGCGCGCTTCTCGTGCTCTTTCTTCTTTCTTCTGAGAAGCCGGGTCTCATCCCTTCGTCTCTGTTCGTAGAGCTCACGAACAGCTCTCGTCGTTCGTTGCAGCGTTGCTTTGTAGGCTTCCAGCTTCGCTGCATGTGCCAGCCTACACTCGTTGTCAAACCATGGGTTTTTTCTAGGTGGTGCCGTAAAACCCAGCACATCAGTGGCAGCTTCTTTGATTTCTTCTTGACAACGCCTCCAATCTTCTTCGATTGTTTGCGCAGGTAGCGACGAACTTAGAGAGAGATTCCGGGAGACTCGATCGTCAAAGATCCTAGCAGTCCGTATGTCTTTCTACTTTATTTATTTATTTCATCTATCGAGTTGCTTCTATATAATATATTTATATTTTTTTTATATATTTATATTTTCATTCAATTTAAATACATTTCTTTCAATATAAATTTAATTTGGATTCACTTTACAATCTCATAATTTCTTCTATGCAAACGTAAATAAACCAATGGTATGTTTCTAATCTGTGGTTGCCGTGGCGTAGTGGGTAAGTACGTCGACTCCTACGCAGAGGATGCCAGGTTCGATACCCGAATTTACCACCTTTGATAATTTACGGCTCCACCTCAATGCTCAAAGAGTATTTCTGTCTAGAAAAAGCTTCTCAACTTCGCCGTTCGGAGTCGGCATTAAACTGTAGGTCCACGCGTGAAAGAACAATAGCACTCACAACACGAGTGGTTGCTGAGAAGCTAGGCCCAGGTCCGCCTCGGACTGTCGCGCCATCAAATTCAATGGAACGTTTTTTTGCTCAACCAAATAAAAGATGGTTAGAAACAGTCTGCGTTCACCAGACTCAGTTAGTATTTACCGTTATGAATAGTGGAATTCAAATGACATTCAAGAATTTGTGTTGTTAGCGTGTCTGATCGGAGTATTGTGTATATTTTGGAAATAAATTTGTGCGATTTAGTTATTTTTTATAGAATGGAGTATTAAAGAAAAGCAGTAAATCCGGATGATCGAAAAATTATTGTAAAATTGTGGAAAGAAGGAAAGAGTTTTAAAAATATTGCTAAAGACGGTGGCCGGCAGTACTCGTCGATTCAAAGGGTGATCAATAATTTTAGTCTCGTTGCTGTCGAACACCGAATCTGTCTTCCCGAGAAAGACCAGATTTAGTAAGGCAAGTGAAGGTAAATTATCGTCTAACGACTTCACAGTTATCTAAAAACATCATTCATAAATTTGAAAAGAAATCTGTGCCGATACTGTAAGAAAATCCTAAAGAAAGCAGGGACTCTACCGTAGAGTCTCACCAAAAAATCCAGTCATTTCAAGAGTGAATCGTTCAAAGAGCATTGATTTTGCGAATGAGTAAGTAAATAAACCACATGACTTCTGGAAAAGGATAATATTTTTCGGGGAGAGCAAATTTTCGATTTTCGGCATTAAACGACGCAAGATGGTGTGGCAAAAGTAGGACACAGCTTATGACAAGCAAAATTTGTCTTCTGCTGTTAAGCATGGTGGGTGAGGTGGGATGGTGTGGGGTTGCATGGCAATTGGAGGAGTTGGAGAACTGGAGTATATTGAGTCGACTATGGAGAAATATGCATACCTGAACATCCTGAAGACGAAATTTCAGGAAAAAGTGCAAGCTAACTTCAGCTAGAATCTGAGTTTTGGTTTATATTATTTAATTTATTTTTCTTTGCGGTTGATCTGTATGACAGAAAGGACATTCTGTTGATTTCTGATTAACTCTTATCTGTGAAAATAGTTCTTGATAAACGAAGCTGAAGATCGTAAGCATGACACAAAGTCATCCATTTTGCTGAACAATATGGAATCTGAACAAGTCATTTATATTCTATTTCATTTCTACTAAAGAAATACTTGAAACCAACCTGCAACCTGCAGCATTTAATCACGACCCATCCTTTTTAAATTAGAAAACATCCTCCATTGTTGAACATACACACCCACACATACATCCAATCTTTAGGTTCTGTAGAATTATAAAAATAAATGGTGTCAACCACTGGCACCCAATTTTCAATTCAACTAAACAAAGGAAAACCAACCCCACAGCGACATCCCTCACACTCAACGAACCTATTTACAATTGCAAATATTTATATTTTTCCCCAGGCCATTTCAGTAATTCGCTCCCAGGTCCCTGACCATCCGACCTGTCCATAGCTCGCGATTCCTTCAACACACAAACACCCCCGCACTAATACACAAGCATACCGGGGGAAGGCCCCACAGCGAAAAGGGGAAAAATGTATCTTCTGTCCCCATCAACAAGATGGCAACTTGCTTGCTCTCATAATAACTGAACACGTTAACAGAAATGTGGATTCAAAATAAAAGCAAAATGAGGACGGAAAAAAAATAAAAAAAGAAAATGTATATGAAAGCAGAAACTCGCGGTAACATCCCCGCCTGACGGTGTTCCATGTCCCACATCACCATGGTCACCAGGGCGTGTAATTGAGTGCTACAAGACCCTTTTTGCCATTTTTATTTGCGCATTAGCACAGGGGTGGAACATTCCACCCGCATCAGACAAAGGCTACAAACATCCCTCCCACTTGCACATACAGAAACAAATTACAGATGGAAACGCCGCCGCCGCGCTGCTGGAGCAACAGCGGAGCAGGATCACAGCACCGAAGACGCACATAAACCACTTTATGTCAGCCAGTGCGGTTGCCGGAGTAGAGAGTGCATGAAAAGAAGCGAACGAAAAAATCAGGAAAACTCAGCAATTTTTCACCCACAAGGGGTGAGTGCCGGGACAAGGACCACGAGCAGGCGACAGCTGCCATTTTACGATGGGTTTTTATCATGGGTGAAAATGTGTGTAAAAATACCACCCACTCGGTGCCGCTGCCATCACCAACACCACCACCACCACGACGACGACAACGACGACGACGCCTGGACCGATTACGCGAGAGGGCAATTTTAAACCTCTTTCCATTACCCATCCCAGCCCATGCTCCCGTTGAGTGAAGACAAGGGAACCACCAGAAAAGGTGGTAAGGACACAATGGCTTGCTCTCTGTACGGGGCGAGTATACACAGTGTATCCATCCGCTGCCTCTGGGATGTTGATGGGGGGGGTGGCGACGAAAAAAAGGAAATAAGTGAGTATCTTTCTTCAATTTTGTGGGTTTGCCCTGTGCCACTTGTGAATTTGAAAAAGAAAAACGAAAAGGAGGAAAAAAAGCACAGAAAATGTGGAACCATAACCCACCCCTACCACAGGTTGACGGGGTTGGTTTTTATTCCTTAAACCCTAGGGAATAAGGTGATTCGATTTTTTTTTCTCCGCTTTATCTCCGGTTCTCTCCTTTGTTTGTTTTCATCGTCGTTATTTACATTTTTTTTTTCTGTTCATGCCCGCTGCTTGCGAGGACCCAGGACACAGCCATATGTTGCACGCCCTTGTTTGATTGATTTAACGGGAACGATTTAAGGATTACAAGGAGTACCCTGCTGCTCGAAGGGAGGTATCAAATGAGTCAATTTCATAATAAGACCGATCACGGGGTGCAGGGCATGAAGCACATTTGTTTGCGTATCAATATGCAAATTTTGCATAAATTGAGCATTTGTTTCGAAACATGTTGTTCGGTTTTTTTTTCTCCTCTCTCTCTCTCTGCAGTGAGCAATTCATTTGTTCTGTTTGTGGTGAATTTATGACGGGCTTAAATTTTGGTTTATTTGCTTTTCGACAAGAAAGAGATGCAATTGGATTTGAATGGTTTAAGGGTGATTTGAGAGGACGCGACTGTGAGTTACAAATTTAATTTTGAGGAATATGTTGCGGAAGTCTGTTTGGTTGAAGATGGTTAACCACTTTTGATAGGACATTAATTAAGCACACAATTTGGTTTATCTTTAGAAGTTCTAGTCAATTATAAATAAAACATATTTTAATCGCGTCAATCCGAGGCGGACCAGGGCCTAGCTTCTCGGCAACCACTCGTGTTGTGAGTGCTATTGTTCTTTCACGCGTGGAAGGGACCTACAGTTTAATGCCGACTCCGAACGGCGAAATTGACAAGCTTTTTGTAGACAGAAATACTCTTTGAGCATTGAGGTGGAGCCGTAAATTATCAAAGGTGGTAAATTCGGGTATCGAACCTGGCACCCTCTGCGTAGGAGTCGACGCACTTACCCACTACACCACCACCATTTTAAAACTTAATCTAAGGTAATTTTCCCATCGGGAAACTGCCGCTTTAAGGCATAATTGTGTAATCAGCTCAGGTATCATATTCTACAAAATATACTCCATCACTTTTTATCGATAGTTGCAGTCATACCTAATTTGAAAGGCTTTTGATCACACCGAACTTCCAAAATACCAAAACTTTGCATTATATGGATCGAAATTCGACTATTTCGGTCCAAAACACCAGCAGCGAAGTTGAATTGGTCGTAGATAGATCCATAATCGATATTTATGTGAGTGATTTTAACTCACAAAAAAAAATGTATGGGCTGCATACCCAGGGCAAAAATTGAAAATACATTCTGAAAGGCAACATTCAAGTTAACATCGCTACACTTTTAAAAGTCTATGGAAAGTTACAATGTACAAAAAAATGAATAAGCCTAAGGCCTTCAAGCCTTGAAGCAAGTGGATAATTACTACCACTTGCCGCTGTCCTTTAAGTAAAAGGAATTGAAAAAAAAATTGGAAGGACGACATTGCTACTTACTTCATACCAACACGATGAATGACACTTTTTTCTTATATGAATTTTTATTTTTTAATTCATTGAAAGTTCTCATATGCTACACAAAAGTGCTTAAACTAGCTTTACGCACAATTTTCGTTCCAACTTCCTGGTCCTTAGCGGGCACTGCAAGCTAAACTTAATGTTAAAGTATGTCTTTCGACTTATCCTAACAACTATTAGTATCCTAATAACTAAATGTTTAATGGTAAGGATTAAGACGGAAATATATAAAATAAGAAAAAATGAAAAAAAACCATAAACAGAATGGGCTTTGTAAAATTTATATACTAACTTAAATTCTACCTTAAAATAAAACCAAAGTAGGCTTATAAGCTAGCTAAACTACCTACATATATATATATATATATATAGAGTACCTCACAAAATTAAGCGTACACCCATGGAGCAGCCGTAATTATTCCCTTTTCAAAGGGAAGGACTGTTTTAAAAAGAAAAAAATTAAATGCAGCTTAGATTATTATCAATTTCACAGTAATAATAGAAGAAAAAAACAAACAATAAATAATGAATTCATTCTTAAATTAAAAAAAACAAACAAAATTAACTACATTTAATCGCACAAAATTGAGCGTACACAAAAGCGTAAAAAAAAAAGTTTAAAAAACTCAAAAACGGACTTCAAAATTACAGATACATATTTTTTCTTGATTTTGTTAATATTTTGTATGACCACCTTTAGCGTCAATAACTGCCTGCGTCGTGGTATAGAATCTACCAATTTTTTTGTAAAAGACGGGCTATTAGAAGCTTTATTAGAAGAATTCGTTTTTTTTTAACCTGGTTTTAATATCCTGCCACAAATGCTCAATAGGGAGTTCTGAGCTGTTTTGGAGCATGATAGAGTAACCACTCCCTAACTACATGTGAGGTATGCTTCGGATCATTGTTCTGTTGGAACCAAAAATCCTTGGGCAAACCAAGTTTCCTCGCAGAGGCGATCATGGTTCTTTTTAACATGTTTAAGTACATAATTTTGTCCACAGTTGTGTCAATAAATTCAAAATTGCCAGCGCCACTAGCTGCCATTGAACCCCACATCATAATACATCCTCCTCCGTGTTTTACTGTTGGGCACATATTTTTTGTTTTCAGCCTCGTATTAGGCTCACGCCACAAAATTTGCCTACCATCTGAGCCAAATAAGTTTATTTTTGTCTCATCAGTAAACATGACAGTTTCCCAAAATTATGGAGGAGGCATAATATAATAATAATATGGGTGGCGCTACAGTCCGAGGCGGACCAGGGCCTAGCTTCTCGGCAACCACTCGTGTTGTGCGTGATATTGTTCTCTCACGCGTGGAAGGGACCTACAGTTTAATGCCGACTCCGAACGGCCAAGTTTGAGAAGCTTTTTCTAGACAGGAAATACTCCATGAGCATTGTCAGTGACTCGAGAGAGCTGGAGCCGTGAAATATGAAAGGTGGTAAATTCGGGTATCGAACCTGGCACCCTCTGCGTAGGAGTCGACGTACTAACCCACTACGCCACGGCGACGCACAACAATTATGAAGGCATGCTTACATATTTTTGCACAAACTCTAATCTCTTCTTCTTGTTGGCAGATGAAATAAAATGTTTCTAAAGAGCAACTCTTCCATTTAAATTTTTTGTCCGTAACACACGACGAACGGTTTCTACTGACAAAGCCTCCAAAATTAATATTTTAATTAAACTATTTCTTGATATTATACAATTAATATTATATAGATTAACCTTAATTTTTAGATTTATTTTTTTACAAATAAATCATCTGTATCGTTGTAGAAATTTCTGACACTAGCGTTAGTATACTAATTTTTGGGCTACACTTAACTTTAAAAACAATTAAACGTTCGTCTTGCTCCGATAAAATTTTTTTCCTCCCTCAGCATTTTTAATTGTACCTTCGGTTCCATACTGAACCGGAGGAGGCCTTCCTCAGCTAGTTGTGTGACGGAGCGGCCCATCCAGAATTGAACGGTCGTTAAAAAAGAGGAGCTGTAACGCATTTATGTCTTGTATCAGACAAAATAGAGGAATGCTTTTGGGGGGACGAAGCCGATGTGACGTACCCTTTCGTGGTATAGTGGACTGGGGTAGTAAGACCCCGAAATCAGATTATTGACCGAGTTCATCGCTCTAGCAATGTGACCTCGTATCAACTTCACCAGGAAATTATCCAACCTTATCAGATTTGTCCTCTTGTATAAGACCTCATTCAAATAGAATTTTGTGTACTGGGACTCTGGAGTTCTATAAAGGCGAAGGAAGGCAAGCCTTCTCGAACAACCGAATCTTTTTGATCAAGCTTGCACAGCCATAGATGAGCATTGGCCGGATGAGGGCCATGTATCAGATAGCCTTCACCCTCGCATCGAGTTGGCTGTTAGGGCAAAATCGCCTTGAATTTGACTCACATAATGCAAGTTATGCTTTGGATTTCTTAAATAACACACTGTACGCCGAACTGTACGAAATGAAGGAACGAAAATAATTTTCCGAATCTACACTTGAGAATAAAGCACACCTCACACACATATTCGCCGGATTGCCTTGTTATAAGGAAGAATAGTCTTTATAAAGCCCTGGACATCAAAAGGACGATATTCTGCAGATCTGTACCATTGCTTCCAAATGCCAACATCGGAAGGTCACAGCCGGCTGTCAGTGGGGATTTTTCGAGCTTCAAAAAGGTACTGATGGGATGAAAGCTAACGCTGTTGAAGGTAAAATTTCGTCAACATAGGCGGCTATAACTTTCATGTAGTGAAATACTTTGCCTACCGATGCTGTTAAGTTCATACAATCAATTCACAGAACCGAGGAGATAAAACGAAGGATCACGGTTCACAATCGCTGCGTCTATGGGGTTGAGAGTTGAATTAAATATCAAAGCCATCTTCCAAAGGACCAAAATATCCTCATACAAGATCTTGATAGTCCCTGCCGTATGGTGTAGAAGCTTGGTAACATCGAGAGGAAATTTTTTCGTATAATTTTTGGTCTCCCATGTGTTCTGATTTTATTCCTAACGACGAACAGCACGGGCTATACAGCGACGTCGATCAAATGCTTTAGTTGACAACTTCGAGTCTTTTGTCTCAGTTGCTGACAGTTGTCTAGGGAGCTGACAGCTAGAATGTAATTTTAAATGAGCGTGAGAATTGAAGACGAGGCGGAATTCTTTATATTTTTTTTTACAAATGACTAAGAGTTTTTGCTACCCTTGGGACATTATAGCACTTTTTGCCTCAACTTTTGCTCGTAAGACAATTTCACACGTCTGATAGGTGCATTGCAGGCATTTCTGGCCCGTTTACCGAGTCTTTGAGGAAGGACATATAACATTGAAGTTTTTGCCACATCGTCACACTGGGCAGATATAACATTGAGGCAGTCTTAATCTCTAACAATATCTGCACCGAAATTAAACGAACTTTTTTTGGCCTTTAGAAGGAATTCTATATAAAAGCCCTCTTTTGGAAGCCCGACAAGAAATCCCTTATCTTTGCAGCAAGGGCAGTATCAAAAACGAATGCATGCGATCATGTTGTTTCGGATGTGAAATGTTACTAAATGCAGACAAAAGCACTAGTTCTGCACCGCGGAACGCCTAAGCTATCTCAGTCACATCCATAATACTTCTGTTTCGAAATGAAGAAAATTTCGAGTAAACTTATGAAATCATTATTATTATGGGTAGCGCGAAGTTCCGAGGCGGACCTGGGTCTAGCTTCTCAGCAACCATTCGTGTCGTGGAACAATTCTTCTTTCTCGAGTGGACGGGACCTTAAACTGCAGGTCCCTTGCCGACTCCGAACAGCGAAGTTAAAAAGCTCTTTCTAGACAGGTATAGTCGTTGAACATTGTCAGTGACTCGAAAGAGGTGGAACCGTAAATTATCAGAGGCAGTAAATTCGGGTATCGAACCTGACACCCTCCGCGTAGGAGTCGACGCACTTACCCACTTCGCCACGGTGACCCACATTATAAACGGTGACCCACCCATAAATCATTACACAGCCTATATTCACAGCCTTCATCTTCTTCAGCATATTAAATCTTCATTTTATCGTAAACTTATAAAAAAAATGACGCACAGTTTCATTCACTTGGTCAATTTAAAATGCTTCCTTCTAATAATTGCAACGCCGCTTTCAAAAAATGGTAACCACCATTTTCGCAGAACTTCACTCTCCACCGCCCACCAAACAACTTCTTCGAATAATAATTCAATTGCATCAGAACCAACGAACAACCAAAAATGAAGAAGAACTCCCCACTCCAGCCCAACAACCACAACGCAACGACGAGGCAAAGATTTATTGCCCTCCAGGAGCCGACCACACAATCAGTGACACATTATTTGGCACTTGGAGTCATTGCGGCGTTAAAAGAGTTATCATCCGTCTCACCTCGAGTGCTCGCTGTGTGTCTGCTGTGATCCACTGGGGATCACCCCATCAGCCAACGAAACAGTCGTGGTATTCGTAGATTTCCAAATGCGACACATCGCATTGTTGGTTGAGAAAGAGCCAAACCAAACCAAAGCAAACCAAAGGAGAGCTAGAAACTTGACTTCGGCAAGAAGGCGGGTGGCCAAGCGGAAAGAGCGTACAGTGACTAATGCGGTGTTTTCATCGTTTTTCCTTTTGTGGTCATTCACGGGTGATGCTACTACCTTCGGCTTCGGATGCTGTTCGTTGTTTGATTTGTTGTCAATGGGGTTCGAAACCGAGCCACTCTAGCTGGAATGGCTTTGTGGTTGTTTTCGAGTGTTTTTTCTCGGTTCACATTCTCGAGAGCCTCCGCAGTGGTGCCACTGAAATGAAATGAGATACAAAATGGTCCCAACAAAACAGCGCACATCCACACACTCACCCACACAGAGGGAATACAGCATCCAGAATCCAGAATCGAATGTGGCAAGGTTGGCCTCAGAAAGTCATTCATTTAATTTCGCTTTTGGGTTTTTGTCAGTGGAAGCGGCGGTGGAGCGTTGGCGGTGGCAGTAGCAATGCTCCTAGGGTCAGAGGCAAACCGATAAGCGATGCGATGTTGTCGTCGTCGTCGACGTCGACGTCGTCGTCGCTGTTGAAGTTATTGTCGTCGACGAATGTGGCATGGCGGGGCGTGGATAGTGTGGGCCACCATCAAAGGATAGGTTAAATGGGTGCGGTATGTGAATAAATGAGCTGAACTCAAGTGTGCATGTGTACGTAGCGGCAAAGAGAAATACGGTGGCGAGTGTAGCAATGAATTATTGGTCCGCATTAATTATTTATTTTCTTTCTTTGAATTTGATTAAGGCTACGATAAATCACACCCAGTAGTCAGTGACTACCGAATGGGATCCATACGTGAACAGTAGCACAATTCGTCATGCTTTTCCATTGAGGAATGCGTGTACTCCAGCGTAGGTCATCTAGGAAGATATTTTACTAAACAATCTTAAGCCGCAACACTTTCCAACCCTACAGTAAATCATTGCCGCTCAGATAATAAATCCGATTGTCAAAGTCAAACAAATTAACCTCTTCCCAAGTCAATTTGTGGACATCCACTACCACTTCCACATCCACCCTCAGTCTTTGTTCGCAGTCCTCCGTCAAAATCACCGAAAGATAAACTGTCATCTAATTCGCATAATTTTTATGTCATCTCAACACAACTTAATCTGTGAGTGTGTACACTCAGTCACCCTTGGGGTTCAATTCCAGTCACACTCTACCCTCCGCCACAGCTTCGTCATTGGCAGCACACCCGCCCACCCGTAGCGAAGCGGAAACGGATCGTTTCCAAAGTATTTTGAACTCCCACCACCCCGGTCTTCCTTTCAGCCACTTTTAGATGCTATGTAAAATTGTAATGTGATAGAAATACATGTGTTGTAGCATCTTTTATCATTTTCCGTCAACCCTCTGATCAACTCACACCCCCCGAAATGGAAAATGAAAGCAATTTGTTAGACCTTTGTCGTACACAGTTCACCCTCTACTACCGACAGCCGACAACCGGGTTTTCATAACTTTTTCGATTAACTTTATGTTCGGGCATTTGGCAAATAGACTTCGTCGTCGCACATTTCGAGGGGTTGCCATGCAACCCTTTCGAAAGAGTGGAACTTAATTTGGTGGAATTATGAATTGTGGACTGTTCGCGGGTTTTTTTGGACAAACAATGACAATATGACACAATGTGTGGTATAAGTGGTTTAAGGCGATTTATCGGAAGATACTGACTCAAAACAGTTTTGAAAGGCGAAGAGTTTTTCTGTTGAAAAGTTTTGTTAATTTTGTGACCAGGGATTATCCATTTTGTGGCTCCGTAAGTAAATTTAAAGAGAACACAATTCAATTTGAAACAGTTATTTCATTTTTTAGTTCGATGTATTGTTTGAATGAGAAATGAAGTATTACAGCCGATTTCACAGCTGATTGCCCCAGTCCATCGATGAATTTGAGTGCTGTTTTGACGGATATTCATGCATTTTTGACGGTTTTCCACGAAATAACGTGAAAAAGAAACAGTTGTCAAGAATGTTAAGGGGCAAGAGAGAATCTCTGTAATTCTTCATGTTTGGTTTGAATTTTGTCATATTAGTGGAATATAATATAAACCAAAGGGAGTTCTTGCAAGACTCGATCCTTACAAGACTTTTCCACATATGCTCAGGTAGATGTTGTAGAATGTTGACAATAATAAGCTTGTTACACGCGAACGATAGCTAATACAGAACAGCTATTTCAATTTTACTGAAGGATAAGAGAGGGGGATAACTTTAAGCAACATCGTTTTATGAGACAGCTGAACAGAAAAACTCACAGCTTAATGCGCTTTATAAGCTGTGGGAATCATTGGTCCATAATCCATATGTCAAATCAGATTATCAACATTGAGTGGTCAGTGGTACAGAGACATGATAACTTACTTTTTCTTAAAAGAATTGGACTTGAAGCCCAACACGTTTCCAATTTTCCAGGTTCGGTAAATTTGATCACAACGACTTAAACTTGGCCTAAGTGGGACTGCCTTCTGCAGTTAACCACTATAACCTAAATTGAAATAAATACATATACCAATAAATACTTGTTCTCGATACACAATTCGTTTTTGTTATCAAATCCAAATTCGACATCCGCAAAATGAGGCGTGCAATCAAGCAGACGTGATAATATTATTTTCAACTCTGGAGAGTCAATCTGGCCATGATTTTGTCAGTAAAAAATCATTATACTGGAGATAAAGAGATAATTTGCTGTAGTTAATTTTTGTAATTTTTGAACAATCAAATTTTAAGAAAGCCTAGAAGGAAAAAGTCTTCACTTTCACATTTAAATCGTATTCAATTCATAATAACTTACATACTAGACAAAAATGCTTAAAACTGTTAGACGAACAACGTTTTATTTCTAACTTACTGGCCCTAGGCGGGCACTCTAATCTATGTCTTTCGACCTAACCTAACAGAGTAAAATATAAATGAAAATTTAAAAAGAACAACTTACTATTAAGAAAAAATTGGAATACTTAATGACTGGACGGATTATATAAAAACTTACAAGCTAACTTACATTCTACCTGAAAATAAGACTTACAAACTAACTTAAGCTAACCTACGTATATATGCATATACACTTGTATATACCCCTATACACATGTGTATACGCAAATATCCTTTATATACACAATGTATGCATGTGTTGTCATATATACACATATACATTCTTGCTTTTTTCTATTATATATTTACAGCTTAAAAACTACCTTAAAACTACCCTAAGATATATAAGTCGGCCATAGGTTGCGGCTGATTGATTTCCATCTAATCCGCTGCAAGACCCAACTGCGCCCCATAAGGGGGAATGCACTACCCTTTCTACCCCGGGTCTTAAGGTTTCGACGCTGGAGCTCCCTCGGTCCCCAGCCACCAGACATTTTGGTGTTTTGGTGTTGCCCAGCAACATCCCGAATGTCTCGGCTGGATACCGCCGTACTGAACCGGAGGAGACCCTCCTCAGCTCGTTGTGCGACGGAACGGTCGTGGTTGAGTCGCCCATCCACAGTTGATCTGGAGATGTGGAATATGAGCGGTACCGCATTCATATCTTGTAATAGGCCGTACTTATCTAAATGGAGAAAAACCTTCTGGGGGACGAAGCCACTGTGGCGTACCCTTTCGTGGTATTCTGGATTGGGGTAGTAAGCTCCTGAGATCAAGTTATTGAACGAGTTCATCGCTCTAGCAGTATGACCTCGAAGTCCACTCTTATCAGGTTTGCCCTGTTGTATAAGACCTCATTGGAATAGAATTTTATGTACTGGGACTCTGGAGTTCGGTAAAGACGAAGGCAAGCCCTAAGACAAGTCCTCTCAAACAACCGAATCTTTTCCATCAAGCTTGCACTCACGTTGAACCACACGGGACACCCATAGGTGAGCATTGGCCGAATGAGGGCCATGTAGCAGATAACCTTCACCCTCGCATCGAGTTGGCTGTTGTAAAACAGTCTCTTTGTACGAGCAAAAGCGCCTCGGGCCCTGGCCAGAGCAGCATCTACATGTTTGTTAAAATAGAGATACTGATCTAGCCAGATCCCCAGGTATCTGACTACAGTCCTTTGTGACAGTGGTTCCCCGTGTCTTCCAACGATTGAGAACTTTCGCCAATTCTTTTTCGTGTCCGCCGTGGCCTTATACAACGGCGTCCTGAACAGAATGGTTTTCGACTTCTGGAAGTTGATACTAAGCTTCCAGTCATCGTAACTTCTCATGAATGAATCGAAGTCACCCTGCACACATTTATATGAAATGGGTTTAGCGGTGAACGAGGGCAAAACGAAGTATATGCTGTCATCGAGAAAGGACGCACAACATCGACGACTAGGCCAAAACGTCACCATAGGCAGCTATAACTTCGAGGTAGTCAAGGACTTCGTCTACCTCGGCTACCAAGTAAACAGTGCGAACAACATAAGTACCGAGATCAAACGCAGAATAACTCTTGCCAATCGCTGTTTCTTTGGGCTCAAGAGGCAATTGAGTAGTAGAGTCCTCTCTCGAAGGACCAAGTTAACATTATATAACAACTTGATCATCCCTGTCCTGCTCTATGGTGCGGAAGCATGGACAGTCTCAAAAGCGGATGAAGAAGCACTTGGTCTTTTCGAGAAAAAAGTTCTGCGTTCAATCTTTGCTCCTGTTTGCGTTGATGGGTATTGGAGAAGAAGATTCATCCACGAACTGTACGGGCTGTACAGCGGCATGAGCCTAGTCAGGCGTCTACGGATTCAACGCCTAAGATGGCTGGGCTATGTAGAGCGCATGGACAACACTGCTCCAGCCCGAAGAGTCTTCGACTCCGAACCAGTGGGACAACGCAATAGATGAAGCCCGATGGCGCACCCAGGTGGAGAAGGACCTCAACCAACTTGGTGTGCGCAGTTGGAGACAGGTGGCAAAAGATCGTGCCGGCTGGAGAGGCTTACTGGTTGAGGCCCAGGTCCACCCGGACTGTAGCGCCACCTGAAGAAGAAATACATGACATACATACATATATAGATGGTCTAACTGGAAAAAGTATTCTAAATAATGTTAAATATTTCTTGTTCAACCCCATAAAAGTTATTAATTACTTTAATTTTTCACAATACCCGATATCTTCCAAATTGGACCATTTTTCCTTCTTTGAACAAGATATTGCTGATATTTACTCCGTTAGTTCGAATCATATGATATAAATCTTGCTCTGTTCTGAATTAATAAGTGACAACGTTTTCGAAGTATTAAAAATATTTTTATTTTATTGTACAATGTTTTCCCATTAGACGCGTAATTGCACAGTTTCGAAATTCAATTTCGTTTGACAGGGAATTGTCTATCCGTTGAAATTTTATAGGAAATTTTAGCAGAATAGAACAAATAATGAAAGCACAATCTGTCAGAAATATGCAAGTTACCTGGCACAACGCTGAACAAGAAGCTAGTTTTGATTGGTTTTTACTTTACTGATGATACTGGGAAAATCTGTTATAACACACAATTTCGTTCGCAAAATCATTGAAATTGAGGGAATTGAAGCAATTTTGAAATTGATTCGTTGTATGGGAAATTGGACAATTTCGTCGAGGGAATAATTTTAAGTATTCAATATTTTTGTAAGCAACATACGGAAACTAATAATAAAAACTACTTCACACTAAGAATAATCTCTCACTCTTTTAAAGTAAAAATGTGTAGTGATCGCTAACATTTTCACGGACCAAATCGGTTGTACAACCTTCGACGTATTTCTATATTCATCGTCAGTAATCACAATTTTGTTTTGGATGGAATAATAATAACATTTTTCACATCGACAGACATCTGTCTTTGGTTGTCGACAGCAGTTTCAACTTGATAACGGATGCTATTTTCTGCAGCTCCGTTGACCGAATGGATTAGACATGAAAATAAGATGAAATTCAGCTCAGATTTGAATAGAAAGAATATCTAATGTGGAAATACAATTTCCAAGATCTTTGAAAGCTAAATATGAGCAATGTGCAGCACACAGAAACATTTTCAGAAATATGGCAGTTAGCACTATCTATTTACCTAGAGGAAATTTTTGTATCTCATTTTAGTTCTGTTTGTTCGGAAGTTTTCACTCTCACTAATATAGCCTTTCCATGCAGAGTAGATCCCATGTTCAACCTGGTTTCAAATGCATGCAAACGCGGGTCGAGTTGAAATAGGTTTGGGTCGACTAAAACACTTTTTTCGAGCGAAGTGGACTCAACTCCGCAGGTAAACGAGAGTTGAGATGTTTCACTGACAGATGTCATCCATTGATGATATTATCTTAGAGTATGGGTAATGCAAGAAAAGGTAAAGACGAGACAGATATAGATAGGGTGCAGTGCAAACTAGTATTTACCAGAAAACATAATAATTACCACCTAAAACAGTCTAAGCCAACTAAAACGGACTCTGAATTTGATATCAGCTTAAATTCAAGGCTCGACCGATAAATTAATCGTATTTACAAATTCTTAGCATACCAATTAAGTAAGTTATGAATAATATATATAAAACGCTGTAATTCTAACTCAGACATTTTATGAACCTGTTCACCTGCGTTTCTATTTTCTTTTTACCATTAACGCCTGGAAAGTACCACCTGCTAAATATTAGCGGATTTGAAGACCCATTTTGGTAGCGTAGATCTTCTAAACCAATTTCTGCCTTTATTCAACAAATTCATCGGTATCTTTAAAAATACAAATATTTACAGAAGCGTAAATATGATAGCCCAAATCCAGTATTTGGGAAATGTACCTATGCCTACACAACAACGAGACTGAATCCATATTATTCTGAAATAATATTAATTTATTTCAAAGCTCAACATCACCGCTTTGTGCACAAATTGCTTCTCGTATTCAATAAAATTATAACGTCCCGGAAATCACCTTTCAACTCCCCACATTCAAATTCATTTCAAGTTCTGCCCATTACTATGAATCTACGTAGCACACCCCTCCCTGAACATCTCGCATAATTCATAACAATGATCCCATAATTTCCCTCTACCAAACAATAAATCGTCCATAACGAAATTAAGATAGAAAAATTATATGCGTACGTCCACCGATCCCTTCCTCAACGAAATCAAGTCATCGCTCCAAACCGCAACCGCGCCCTCTTCTAACACACAATTACTCAGCATGGCATCCCATCAGTGCCGCCACCACCATCACCGTTGCCCGCCCTAAACGCAGAGCGGTGAGTAAACAGTGTATCAATCTTGATATCAATTCATAATTCATGTTTTCTAATGTTTCCGAAGAGAAATTAACAGGAATAGGGGGATGAGGCTGCCGGCACATCGTCTAGTTGGACGAGATGATTTTCTGTTTTCATCCCTTAACCACAACACAAACAGGAAACACTTCGACAGGACAACACAACAAGCTTTTGAGAAAATTAGCTGCTGCTCCTGTAATGTTACATGATATTGAAAGAACTGCCTGACGGGGAACCACCCTCGATCATCCCTAATTGGTGTTGAATTAACTTTCGCAACTTGCCACAAAAATAAGAGCGAACCACCGTCAGAGATGTCAGGGAGTGAACCGTGTACCACTTGATATGTTTGAGGGTGGTTTAACATTTTATTGTGTTTGTCTTCGCCTCCATCCCTTGTTGACTTCAATCTTTCGTTGGTCTTTGTTCTCTCTGGTCCTGTGTTGTTGGCCCACCCCAAATTTAGTCTACGCATTGGCCCATGGAGGGTACATCATTACTTAGGGATGATCATCCATAATTTATTGTTTGGAAGTAGTATGTTGGTGGGTTTTGGTTTAAATGCATGCGAAGGATAGTCTTTTCTTGAGGATGTTACTAATTTTTGACACTAGCAGAGTTGGTTTTTGTTTGGACAGCGCCGAGGAGGGTGTGGTTTTTTTTTGGGAGGGAGAGATTCAGTTTACCGAACTGCTAAACACTCTTGGGGGTTGAACTGATTGATTTAGATTAATACACAACATACTGTCAGGAGTTGTCTTTTTTTTTTGTTGTTTCCTTTGTTAACTTTCAGTTGTTGCAGGCTTTTTGGAATCAATTGGGTAATTTGAATAAGAACGCAGATTGGAGAGGGTGAGCAAGTGAATTGGTTTAAACAGATAACTCTGACATTAAGCAGAGGATTTGTCATGAGTCCTTTTTTGAAAATTGTATTTTGAAGGGAACATTTTTTTGCTTTATAATTTGGCCATATGGTGACACAGCTCAGTGGTGAACTTGGGTTTCAACCATCATCACCATAGTCACATGCGACGAATCACTTGTAGGGTCACTAAGGGCCGTTTGCTGATACTGAACTTAGCGATTTAGGTTTCACTTAACAAATTAAGATGGGCTTGTCGATTTACACGAATCGAAAAGTAAATTCTAAAGTCTGATAAGTATAACTTAAACTTAGTGGAAGAAATAGTGGATCCTAAGACTTTAAGTTATAATTAAAATTAAAATTGTGCATAAAAAAGAATACTTAATATAATATAAATATAAATAAGATACTGAATTTAATTTTTTTTATAGTATGGAGAACGAGTTATTTGAGGTTAATGTGGAAGTGATAGATATTTTACAAAATTAATATTTTTATAACTTCGAGAAATTTTCTATTTACAAAAGATTTTAAATCTAAGAATGTCCTTTCAATGGGCACGGTTTTCGTTATTTATTGCCTTAATGCAAATTTTGAATGAACATACATTTTCAAAGAAATTATTTGACTGCACTCATCAATTAACTTCTTTCTGAAATCCTAAATAATTTACTAATATTTTTTTTTGCAATTTATAATAAGTTTTCAGTAGTAAGGTAGTGTATACCGTATCTCTGTAAATTGTGCAATGTAGTTGTAAGATAAATGTACTTTTTTAGCATCAATAAAGGAACAATGTAAAAAAAATCACTTAACTATCACATTGATGTTTTATGTGATAAGGACTTTATTTACATTTAATTTTTTTTTTCCGGCGGAATGCAAGTTTCGAGTGAATCCATGATTTTGATAAAAACAACGTTGTAACCGATGTCAGGCATGTAGGTACACCGCAACTTCTCTGTGTCTTAACCATATTAGCAGAGCCTTTTCAGCCTCAGTGTAGTAGTAAGTTTTGCTCACTCGAATTTTATTTTCCATATTGTCCTCATTTTTAATATTAAGGATATAGAGGAGTGTGCAAAGTTATACTCTTTGACAAGATCTTAACTTTGCACCCCATAATCCAAAATAAATATCATACCGCTTCTTCTCTCTTCGTAAGGATTTGTTCGTATCTGACTCATTTTCTATACAACTTACGAACCGAATAAAATAAACAAACTTATTCTATCACTCGTCACACAAAAAAATGTTGAACAAACTGAAAAATTCGATGTGCACAAATGCATGCACTGCATCTGTAAACAAATAGTTTACCGTTTTAGAAGATAATCCAGTCGTACCCGCAGTTGCCTCGATGTTTGTCGTTGTAACGAATATTTTATATCAAAAACCGGTCGTTTGTAAGCCATATGCCGTTTTAAGTGATATCGTTGTAAGCGATAGATATTCAATAAGATTACAATGGAACTCAGCCGTCACCTTAGAAATTGGATGTTATAACCGATATGTCGTTTCAACCAAAGTCGTTTTGCCTGTAATTAGAAAAACAACGAATTTAACATTTAAAATCGAAGTGAATTTGGATGCATTTAAAGAAATCCGTCAAAATGTCAGCAGTTTCTTCGGCCCAGTTGTCGGTAATAAAACAAACACTCTTATGTTTTGGAAGTGTTTATTTTTTGCAATATTAGTTCATTCGAACAATTTCATTTAAAGTATGTTTACTTACATTTGGGAAATTAGGCTGGCTGGCGTCTTAACTCGAGGAAAGTTGGTGAACAAAAAACGAAGAGGAATGTCGTCGCACAAGCGCACAAGGAACGATAGCTAACCATTGGTATGCAAATGATTTTAGAGATTCCAGGGCCGTAATAAATTCGAATTTTTTTCGGTTTTAACATCGACACCGACTTAAATATTTACGAACAACGGAGATTGGGTAAAGTTGAACTTAAGGCTTAAGTGTAACTTGTCCATGAAGTAGATTGAAGTGTATCATTAAACGGCCCTAAATTGGTAAGGAGACAAAACATTGGTAACTGAAAATGCCTGGTTGCATGGAGGGATGATGCACTCTTTTGCTGGGTTACAGCCAAATAGTATTTTTTATAAATTTTGCTACGTCCAGAATTTTAATGCCAGACATTTCCTCAAGGCTATTGAATGAATAGCTGCCTAGCGTGTTTTTCCTTGTCCTTACAAGTGATGGGCAGGTGTCGAGGTAGTGAAGTATAGTTTCTTCTTCATCTTCGTCCCTACAGCTCCTACAAATGTCATTGTAGGGGTTCCCATTCTCTTTGTGTGTGTGCAGAATAGGCAATGACCAGTAATACTACCAACTCCATTTGCTGATTTCCTTTATATTTAGATAAAGAAGTGTGCTTGTTTTTTGGGATTTATTGAAGGCCATATCCTGCAAGTATCTAATTCCATTATCATCCGATTGGCGGCGTTGATGGCGTCTGGAAGTAACAAAGTGTTTATTACTTGAAGAGTGGTGCATGGGGTGTCCTGATTACTTGCCATTGACAAACTGTTCTAGCTAGCTCATCGGCCCTTTCGTTGCCTGGAATACCACTATGCCCAGGGGCCCAGCATAGGGTAAGGTTGCATCTGACCACAACCTCTTTAGGGATAGACGGCAAAGTTTTACCATCTTTGATTTGATTGGTGGTGTATCCAGAGCTATTATGGCCGCGTGACTGTGTATGTATATAGCGATAGATAGCCCGTCTATCGGATTCATTGACAGTAATCGGGCAGCCTCTTGGATAGCTTTTATTTCTGCCTGGAATATACTACAGTGGTTGGACAATCGACGGGACAGAGAGATGGATATTTCCTGTGATGACGCAAACACTCCTAGTCCAGTGCCTTCTTCCGTTTTGGATCCGTCTGTGTATTCTTCCAGAGAGTAGTTTCTCTGACTACGTCTGGTGCCCATTCTTATTTGGGATGAGTGTTTTATACACAAATTCAAAGTCTACGACGGGCGTAAATAATCTGTATGCTTTGGGATGTTTGCATTCTCGATTATTTCCATGTTACCTAAACTGTGCATTTTGCTCCAGGGGTTGCACTCGCTCAACCTGAGCGCTGCCTTGGTAGCCGCCAACTTCCCGTAAATGTCCATGGGAAGTACCTGTAGCATTATTTCTATGGCGGCTGAAGGTGTGGAGCGAAGTGCACCCGTAATGCAAATGCACGCAGATCTTTGTATACTGCTTATACCAAACAAGGATACCATACGTTAGAATTGGTCTGACGATTGCTGTATCTATGACTATCTGGCCTTAGGCTTAGGAGCTTGTAGGCTTGAATTAAGAAAAAAAAAAAAAAACATTGCGCACCTGCACCTGCACATATGATCCGATTAAGTATAGCTTATAGTGCCTGCTAAGGGCCAGTAAGTAAGAAATTGGAAAATTGTTCGTTCAACTAGTTCAAGCACTTTTGACTAGCATATTAGAACTTTCAATGAATTTTAAAATAAAAATGCATACAAAAAAAAATGGCGGCCCTGGCGATAACCAAGGAATAGATAACATATAGTAACACATCTTGAGATCATATATGTAGTTATTAAGACTATACTGCCACAGGATCAAAAATAATATGTAGTTATTAAATTTTCGCAATCAGATATCACTTTAACTGATCCGGATTCCATTGTTAAAGTAATGATTATGTCGTTCATGAGCCAATTGACTAACAGACCCAGCAATTGAGTCGAAGGACCAAGCACACTCGGTTTATTCAGGGGAGAAGTTCTGGGTGTGACATTTTGTCCTTTTTGCGTTGACCGTATTTGTAGGACAAGATTCAACCCGAACTATACACGCTTACAGCGGAATGAGCCTAGTCAGGCGTCTACGAATCCAACGTCTAAGATGGCCTAGCCATGTAAAGCGTATGAACAACAAGGCTCCGGCCTGGAAAGTCTTTCACTCCGACCGACAACGCAACAGCGAACGCCCGAATTTAAGGTGGCCAATCCAGGTGGAGAACGACCTCAACTAACCAGTGAAAGCAAAGCTAATACTCTTTTATCAGGTTTTCAAATCTGGTCCAGTCACCATTTACTGTTGGGATCAAATTAACGGCACTATCCCAAGAGTAGTCCATCAGTGGTAGTAGTCTGACTATGGGTATTACAATTTACCAGTATGGTCTATGTGTGCTGGTGAATGGACAGCCCTCCTACCTAACCTAACCTAACTGGGATGGGCGACTGGAGAAAAGCCAGAGCACTAGCACTAGCTAGAGAGGCTTGTTATTTGAGGTACAGGTCCACTCCAGGCTATAGTGTCAAATAAGAAAGAAGAGGAATGGTTCTGTCGTATTTCGTCTTATGGAGCCATTTTCCTTGTAAGCGCCTGTTTACGAACATCAGTTCTTAGAAACCCAGTTTTCTCGGAAAACGACAGCTTTGATTCCCACTTTTTCAGAAACTTTTTCTGAAACATAATTCGGCTTTTATTAAATATTCTCCAAGAATTATAGATATTCTTATCGTCTGTTGTTATCTAAATGAATTTTGAACTCCCATTTGGCAGCTCACATGTGGACAAACCATAAGGAAAGCGTTTAATTTCAGGCTATAGTTTACTGAGGATGAATATGTAAGAAATAATGCAGAAAAATAAATAATTTCAATAAATATATGAATAAAAAAAATTAAAATGAAATTTGGGTAATGACCGAAAGAATAAGATCGCGAATACAAGCGGCTGAGATGAGATTTCTTCCTGCTGTTGTGAGAATTACTTGCCGGGATAGCAAATGAGAAACACAGTGCGCGAGGAACTCAATTTTGAGCAGCTGCTATTTCGAACGGAAAGAGCTATGCTTAGTTAGTTTGGTCACGTAGCACGTATGTCACCACCATCACGACTTCCGAGGCGGGCGTTGAATGCGATTCCACCAGGTAGGCGACCACTTGGCAGATCCAGGATGAGATGGTTGGAACAAGTCCATAAGCTAACCCCCGATGAGTAAGAGTCGATGGCGAAGGATCGAGTTGCCTGAAGATCTCTCGTGCGTGGTTTACCCCCGCGACCCCTTTAGTGAATCATGCGGGTCAGAAGATGATGATAATGATGATAAAATTCTTTTTGCGAAATATCATTATTTGAATAAGTACATAGAAGAATATTTCCACGAGTTCAGAAGTACCATAGGATTTGAATGGTTTCGAATATCGTACGTATTTAATAATAATTTTTAATACTAAACTAGTTCTATCTCTAGGTCATCAATAAGTGAAGCCTCTGTGACCGTAGTTGCGTCGACTTCAAAGTAGAGTGACTAGTTAAGACCACACGCGAGGAACAATATTCAAAATGCATGTCTAGTCAGTGATAATGCTTAGAGAGTAGGACTGTTTGGGTAAATTTCACTAACTTCGCTGAATGAACAAAGAAGGACCTTCAGTGTTATGCCGACTTTGAACCGCGAAGATTGTACCTGTAATTCAACGCCTAGGACTCTTCATACAGCTCGATTTTTTCTCCGCTAACTCCATACATATATAACAGAGGGTAAGCAACCCTAATTCGAGCCCAATAGCTATCCCCTTCATGAATTTTGTCCCCTGCCTAACGGTATTTTATAGAAAAAATCTAGCATATCTTTACTTTGTATCGTAAAATTCATTTTCAGGTCATTCGTTCAAAGTGTTCAGTAGTGTACCGTAAGTGAGAAAAAAAATCAGTGTAATTTGTGCAATTTCTTAAGAAACTAGAAACTTTGACTAAGAAGGTAAGTGATTTTCTTTAATTTTTAGTTACCTAATTAAGGCTTAACGTAACAATAATAATGTATATTTTACTATTTCAAAAGCAAAAGTAAGAAAAAATAGTTATTTATTAAAATATATAAGGGGGCTCGTTATTGGGATGAAGAAATGAGGAAATCCAATAACGAGCGGGGGAGGGCTCGTTATTGGGTTAACAAAAAATAATTAAGTTCCAGTAACGAGCCCTGGCAATTTTCAACCAAAAATTAAAACACGGCATCTTATGTAGATAGACTTTTTACTAATTGCATTTCTTATTAATGAGTGTTCTTATTAGTGAGTTGCCGCGGCGTAGTGGGTTAGTACGTCGACTCCTACGCAGAGGGTGCCAGGTTCGAATCCCCAATCTACCAACTTTCATAATTCACGGCTTCCACCTCTTTCGACTCACTGACAATGCTCAAAGAGTATTCCTGTCTAGAAAAAGCTTCTCAACTCAGCCGGAGTCGGCATAAAACTGTAGGTCCCTTACTCTCGTGAAAGAACAATAGCACGCACAACACGAGTGGTTGCTGTGAAGCTAGACCCTGGTCCGCCTCGGACTGTCGCGCCACCCATATTATATTATTATGTTATTGATGTATTACTGTTTGATATAAACAATAACTTTTTGTAAGTATACGACTCAAATTTAATAAAGTTAAAGCAGAAAATGAGACATAAGCCAATACCGAATCCCTCCCTGTTCGTAATTCGAGCCCTTAGCGTTCCAGTAACGAGCCCCTCATATAAATCATAGCATACAAATAAAATAATCATTATCTTATAGTTCATTTATTTAAAAGGTAAAAGAAAACATTATTAAATAAATTCATGACAAAAATTAGTCAAAAACATAAAAAATGAATAAATATAAATAACGTTGTATATTTGCGTCGACTCTTTTCTTGTTCATAGATCAATGGGTTTTAAATGTATAACCAATGGATGAAATGAACAAATCTTAGCTCCAAAACATATTTCTATTTGAAATGTTTGTTATGAAAATATTTAAACATATGTATTTACACGCTAAAAAAGTATAACATAATACATAATTATAAAGTATCCAAAAAAAATTTGTAGTTTGTCCTATACAATGCTGTACGAAACAAAAACAAATAGGACAATTCAAATTCGGGAACATAAAGGTTTTCATATGTAAACATTAAAAGTTTGTGTGCCCGTTGACTGGTTTTTATAAATATCTTATTTGATTTTGAATCTAAGACTATCAATCTAGTATGGTTGGACAAAAATTGGATTGTCTTGGTTGTAATAATATACCTAATCGGACTTTTACAGTTTAACTGGCATTATTTCTATATGTAACAACTTTTGTAGCAGAGCTTGGAATTAATATATTTAAATACTTATCACATATTGCATAAAAAAATTAATAAGAAATATATAATATAATATTGGTGGCGTGACAGTCCGAGGCGGACCTGGGCCTAGCTTTTCAGCAACCACTCGTGTTGTGCGTGCTATTGTTCTTTCACGAGAGTAAGGGACCTACAGTTTTATGCCGACTCCGGCTGAGTTGAGAAGCTTTTTCTAGACAGGAATACTCTTTGAGCATTGTCCGTGACTCGAAAGAGGCGGGGCCGTGAACAATCAAAGGTGGTAAATTCGGGTATCGAACATAGCACCCTCTGCGTAAGAGTCAACGCACTTACTCACTACGCCACGGCGACCCACCCAGTAATACATCAAGCTTTTCTTAAATGATAAAATTGTTTTCATATATCTTAGTAATTAATTTTGAGAGAGCAACGAAGTCAAAACATTCCTTAGGGTAGTTTACGCTTCTCTACTTATTTGTTTTATCCGATTCATATTCTTCGTCTGTTACATTGTCTCACAGACACAGTCGGGAATTCTTTCGACTGTAGGTAAGTTGTCCATGTAGCTATGGTTTTCATTGCCCAGCGACTTTTTTGACGCCCGTTTTCCTCCAATCACTGTCACTGCAAAGACAAGCACACCCCGTGGGCAGAACTTGACCACCAGCATGTCTTGAAAAGTTATCCAAAATACCATGAATTATTTAATAAACCCAGCCTAAGACAATCTTAAGCAAACATTTGAATCTTAAGTGCGGTGACCTGTTTACGTTCACATTAAAATTCTATAACCAGTCGTATTGACCCACTTCTTCAATTATCTGAAGATTTCTCTAAAATAGCAATTAAAAATCAAATCCCTCATAGCTCAATTTTAACAATGAAACCTCTTCAGCGCCTGGGCACTGGTCCATGAGGATACCACAGCGGATTGTCTTCGATCTCCCACAAACATAAAAACCAATTTCAAGTGGATTTTCTTCACCACATTAAGCTCAGCGGAACAGACGGCCTTCTGCCGACTCCTGCCATCACCACATCCAACTATGTCCCATAATCCCTTGGCTACAATACTCTCTCTTTGTATCCGCCCCCCCTCCGGTTCTCTCTCCAAACATGAGATAATTAAAACGAAGATTTCACTTTATTACGAGTCGATAGGCACAATCCTTGTATTGTTTCCTGCAAATGATTTCCAAAGCACACTGACAACATTTCAAGACTCCGGCCTGCCGCACTGTTGTCCTTGTTCCTAGCCCTGGCCCCAGCCAATTGTGTTCGAGGGAGGAAACTGAGCAGGAGATTGGGCATGTTAAACTGATGGCGGCATTTGAAGCAGCCAGTGTTTCGCACAAAATCCTCCGAAGGATTTTCATTTCATTTTTATTCGGAAAATACGAAGTGCTAGGAATATCCCTAGTTGGGTGTTACAATCTAAATCTTTGAATCACATTTGCAAGGATTTGCCTCTTGCCGCCACCATCCTTCCACTTCCTTCCGCCAGAGAGGAAGTTGAGTACAGCATTTCCTGTGATCCACATTTGGTATATATCCGGTACTCGCAAGGAACAATTCCAAACCCCGACACACACACACACACAAATGAAAAAAATCCTGCAGGAGCTGCGGAGAAACGGATCTCGATTCAATTTAAGAGGAATTAAGTGCAAAATTTTACGTTTCCATTTGGTAGTCAGGGAGGTTTATGAGAATTCTATTCGTTGGGATTAGCAACGGGATTAAGGCATTTCAATATTACGAAACAAAATGGTTGGTAATTTCGACATTGAATCCTTGAAATGGTTCAAATCATTGAGTGGTTGTTGGTTGTTACATTGTTTGGGAGGAGTGTGTGAAGAGGATTACGCACGGAATCCCTTTACAACGGAGCTAGTTGGTTGTGAGCTGTTGGCTGACACAAACCAGAAAGAAAACTTACTAATCACTCCCAATTGAAGTTTAAAAATAGGTTACCACTTGACTTAGAGGGTATTTTGTTACATCGATGTGCACCTTACCAGGATTTGTAGCGAGTACATGAACTGAAGTCTGATTATTTCGAAATCGAAATTAAATGTTATTCTTGCCGGACTGTTTTTTTTTTTATCATATCCTTCTCCTTGCCGTTTTTCCCCAAAATTTCAGTGAAATTGTTTGGATGCCTTAAATTCGTTTGAAAGCATTATTACGTGACCCACAGTGTCTATACCACTCTGCAGTCTGGAGGGATTCCATTCCTGGCAATCTGTTTTCTGTTCCGCGCACCAAGCGGGTCTCTACTTGTTTGTCATGCGCTCTATGTGTCTTAAGCATAGGTATTAAATCCGAAGACGCTTGGTTAGACTAATATCAAGCGGACTACAAACTAACGTTTTTTGAAATGACGTTATTGCTGCAAAGATGATAAAAATTAAAGAGTATACCTGGAATGAATAATGGCAATGGAAATGGTGGCAGGAATGATGAGGGTTGAGTTCTTTCGTAGATTTCACTGTAATGACGGTGTATGGCAATGACGGAAAAAGCAATGTGTGAAAAGCAATTTGAGAAAACTTTTGAAAACATGTCTGACAGTGGATGCAATTGAAGTGTGAATGAAAGGATGAGAGATGACAGCCTACGATTGTCATTTCAAAAATTATAGTGTGTAGCTATTCTATTTATTTATTTACTTATTAATTTCATCAACAAGATTGGGTTAATAAATTACTAGAATAATAAGCAGGTACAGCAGCAGGTACATAAAAAACATTTCAATTATTTATAATTTAGTTTTTGCAAAGTCTAGCTAATCAATATAATCAATAATATAAGAAATGATTACATTTCATAATTTAGTAGACTAATTATTATGTTTTTGAAGCACTCTCTCGAAATGTGGAAATCCAAATGATTACAGACTTTATTAAAAGATTTCAGAGCCCTAGAGATTGGTTCATTCATACCATAGTTTGTTCTATGCCTAATTTGAACGAATGATAGTGAGCTCTTAAATTTCATTCTGGAGCATAAATAGGAAGCATTGACAAAAGTAACGGGCTATTGATACGGTGACACAAAATATCGCGAATGCAGAAAGTTTCATGTGAGCATCTTCTTGCACTAGAAGACAATACCCCCACCAACTTCGACCTTTCAACGCATTTTAAAGAAGACATATTTTGTAAAGCTTCTCTAAACCAGAGATAACCTATAATAGAGATATCCAACTTCTACCTCCCTTGCCTTTTGATTTCATCTGACAGCGTTTTTTATACGTTTTTTGTCCCCCATTCTGTTCAGGACGCCGTTGTATAAGGCCTCGGCGGATACGAAAAAGAATTGCCGAAAGTTCTCAATCGTTGGAAGACACGGGGAACCATTGGCGCAAAGGACTGTAGTCAGATAACTGGAGATCTGGCTAGATCAGTATCTATATTCTAACAAACATGTAGATGCTGCTCTGATAACTCGAATATTTTACTCAAATGAAATTGGCTGGCAATAGCGCCAAGACTAAAAATGTACATGTAATTCGACTTCGATAACTCGAATGTCTTGATAACTCGATCAGACCTTCGATAAGTCGAATTCTGAATAGAAATTGCTAAATTCTGCGCATTCTAGGAGTTAGTTTTATAAGGAATCGTTGTCGGGTCATTACGTATGTTCATTGGACCTAGTATAAGCCAACTCGTGGTTTTGGTGAATATTCTGAGCGGGGGAAGAGGATGAAATTCCTTTGCTTTTCAGAAATCAGCGCACAAATGAAAGAAAAGAGGGAGAACTTCAACTGCAGATAGAATTTGACGAGTCGATTTTCCAAAGGATACCATGATTTGTTCGAGATAAAGGAGAGAGGATGTACCTATGTTGCTGCAAATCCCAAAAGCGAAACTTTCCAACTTATAAAAAATAAGTACCTGGGAACTCTTGTTGATATTCAAGTAAAGTAGCAAGTAGAACAATTCTTCAGAAATCAACTTAATTTTATTTCCTGTAATTTAGAGTGGTTAATAATATATACATATGTGCACCTAAATAACTTCTCACAATTGGTGTTTTCCTTAAGGATTGAGCAACGAATTAACAAATTTTAGATTTTAATAAAGAAAATATTTTAATAAAGATATATCATCGGACTCGATGACAACCTTTTGGTTTGGAAAGTTGAGGCGAACAATTTCGAGTTAGAGAGCAATTCGCCACAGGGAGAGTTTGCGTTTGCGTTTATATTTATGACAATTGTGACTGTCAGGGGGTGGAATCGTGTTAGGTGATAGTTGATCGCTAATGGACACCAGAGATAACCTATAATAGAGATATCCAACTTCTACCTCCCTTGCCCTTTGATTTCATCTGGCAGCGTTTTTTATACGTTTTTTGTCCCCTGTCTGTGAATACGTGTGAGCTCTTCAGAACAGCTGTGGAGACAGCTGATACCCTTCCCCGCCTTGGTAATGGGGTGAATTAGAGTTCGTTTTTGAAAATTTGTCTCGTTATTTGAACGTTTTTTCAAAGTTCGGTGTTCAATTTTCAACACAGTATGGAGGGGTAAACGAAGGAACAAAGCTTATGTTCATGAAGTCGATTCATTAAAACTACTTGGACATAATTAATGAATGCACAACATAGTGTGAATTTTTTCATATGAATTAAAATTAATAATACATTAACACGTTCAGTTAACCAATAATAAAAATATTTTTGAAGCGTGAATCACAAATAAGATGTTTTGACAACCATTTTTTAGCATTAGTAAAAGTTGCAATATATTGCCATTGTTCTTATAAAATTGCTTAAATTGAATTCATAAGTTTTTCAGAATTCATGATTTAAGCGTATAAAGCGGGCTTCATTTTTTGAGTTAATTTGTCAGGTATTTTCCAGGTTCCAGTTAAATGCACATTGCAATACATTGTTATTCACGAAAGTCCATATAACAATGTAAGAAAATTCCCTTAAAAATACTAGTCAACTTTTGAACACCCTCCGAACAACATACCCATGTACGTTACATGGAAAGTACATGGATTCCCACTAAATTCATGAATCTGCCGCTTTTTTCCCACAAAATTCACGAATTGGCCGCCATATTGTGGTGAATTGACGAGCGTTGTAAATGTATAAGTGAAATACAAGGGATTACCATTACATCTTCGTTGTGGGCTAGGGGAAAAAAATGGCCGTTCGAAGTTGAATATCTCTATCATCCATTATCTCTGCTTTCAACCCTATCCGAGTGCATTTGTTATATTGGGCTCCAAATGATATCAGTATATTCAAAGATCGACCTTACAAGTGCTAGGTCAGAAAATTCCTTTGAATTTTTTTTGATAAACCCAGCTAGCGAGTTAGCTTTTGCAACTGTGTACTCGATATTTGCAACATAAGTGAGCTTTGTATCAAGAATGATACCGAGATCTTTTATTTTTTTCCATTATATCCAGCTAGGCTTCAGTTCTCCAAACATCGATAGCAGATTTTTTCTCGTCTTCTTTCTCTGTTGATCATTCAAGATAGGGCTGAATAACGCAATTGGCGATGTCATCGATATTGAACTTTCTTTCTTGAACAAACCATATCATTCGCTTAATCATTGTTTACTGCCACACCTATTTTAGCCACTTCCGTCTGATTGATGAATCGGTATGTTCGGTCAATCATGTCAATGTGTGCTAAGTCTACTATAACACGGCGCATGATTCGGAGATTTTCTTTTCTGAAGGCAAATACCAATGTCATAAAATGTCAATTTTGTACACCCATGTAAATACAAAAACCATCAAGTTGAGCTTTAAGGTTACGACATTCGTCAATTATTCAAAAGTGTTTTCGAATTGAACATTTGTTTATTCAGTATCAACTCCTCGAATTGGGGCCTCACTTCAAGTCCACACCTGTTGGAAGTAGCTTATGTTTGTAAAATGTCTAATAAAATGAAAATAAATTTTCGAAATAAATACTCCTTTCTAAATGCGCCTTCAAGGCTTCTGTGTGCAATTCGTAGCACCGTGGACCAGTTTGAGCGAGAATACACTATTTTGAACTTTAAGCCGCCAACCAGACACAGGGCTGAATAACGCAATTGGCGATGTCATCGATATTGAACTTTCTTTCTTGAACAAACCATATCATTCGCTTAATCATTGTTTACTGCCACACCTATTTTAGCCACTTCCGTCTGATTGATGAATCGGTATGTTCGGTCAATCATGTCAATGTGTGCTAAGTCTACTATAACACGGCGCATGATTCGGAGATTTTCTTTTCTGAAGGCAAATACCAATGTCATAAAATGTCAATTTTGTACACCCATGTAAATACAAAAACCATCAAGTTGAGCTTTAAGGTTACGACATTCGTCAATTATTCAAAAGTGTTTTCGAATTGAACATTTGTTTATTCAGTATCAACTCCTCGAATTGGGGCCTCACTTCAAGTCCACACCTGTTGGAAGTAGCTTATGTTTGTAAAATGTCTAATAAAATGAAAATAAATTTTCGAAATAAATACTCCTTTCTAAATGCGCCTTCAAGGCTTCTGTGTGCAATTCGTAGCACCGTGGACCAGTTTGAGCGAGAATACACTATTTTGAACTTTAAGCCGCCAACCAGACACAGGGCTGAATAACGCAATTGGCGATGTCATCGATATTGAACTTTCTTTCTTGAACAAACCATATCATTCGCTTAATCATTGTTTACTGCCACACCTATTTTAGCCACTTCCGTCTGATTGATGAATCGGTATGTTCGGTCAATCATGTCAATGTGTGCTAAGTCTACTATAACACGGCGCATGATTCGGAGATTTTCTTTTCTGAAGGCAAATACCAATGTCATAAAATGTCAATTTTGTACACCCATGTAAATACAAAAACCATCAAGTTGAGCTTTAAGGTTACGACATTCGTCAATTATTCAAAAGTGTTTTCGAATTGAACATTTGTTTATTCAGTATCAACTCCTCGAATTGGGGCCTCACTTCAAGTCCACACCTGTTGGAAGTAGCTTATGTTTGTAAAATGTCTAATAAAATGAAAATAAATTTTCGAAATAAATACTCCTTTCTAAATGCGCCTTCAAGGCTTCTGTGTGCAATTCGTAGCACCGTGGACCAGTTTGAGCGAGAATACACTATTTTGAACTTTAAGCCGCCAACCAGACACAGGGCTGAATAACGCAATTGGCGATGTCATCGATATTGAACTTTCTTTCTTGAACAAACCATATCATTCGCTTAATCATTGTTTACTGCCACACCTATTTTAGCCACTTCCGTCTGATTGATGAATCGGTATGTTCGGTCAATCATGTCAATGTGTGCTAAGTCTACTATAACACGGCGCATGATTCGGAGATTTTCTTTTCTGAAGGCAAATACCAATGTCATAAAATGTCAATTTTGTACACCCATGTAAATACAAAAACCATCAAGTTGAGCTTTAAGGTTACGACATTCGTCAATTATTCAAAAGTGTTTTCGAATTGAACATTTGTTTATTCAGTATCAACTCCTCGAATTGGGGCCTCACTTCAAGTCCACACCTGTTGGAAGTAGCTTATGTTTGTAAAATGTCTAATAAAATGAAAATAAATTTTCGAAATAAATACTCCTTTCTAAATGCGCCTTCAAGGCTTCTGTGTGCAATTCGTAGCACCGTGGACCAGTTTGAGCGAGAATACACTATTTTGAACTTTAAGCCGCCAACCAGACACAGTGGAAAATTAGAAAATTAGTGGAAAATGAAAAAAGATAGCCCCAAAATTGCCAGTTTCGACAAAAAAAACACCAGAAAACGCCATGGACAAAGGCTGAACAAGTTAGCCAAGGATCCGGCATTTGGCCAACAAAAAAAAACTGACCCATTTTTGCCAAACTCAGCATCAACAAGCAAAATTTTCATTACTAGAGATTTCAATTCAATTCAATTCAATTCAATTTCAATTCAATTTTATTATATAAATTCATTTTGCAATTTTTACATTGTTTATCTGCAAAGCCTGAATGGCTTGTCTGCAGATGACTAGTCACAAAAATGTTGCAAATATATACGTTGAAATTCAAGTAAAACAGTTTTGAATACGTTACAATTAACAATTAAGAGTTGTTTCAATTTACAGATATTACGCAAGAATATAATAGATGACGATTTTTGGATTTACAATGACATTTTACATTTTAGTTTTAAGAGTTTAAATATATTTCTTTTGCTTTTTTAACCATGTCTCTTTTTTGTAGGTTGCGAATTTCCCTTGGGAGTTCGTTAAGGATGGTTGGAGTTGTGACCTTAAAAGTCCTTCGACCATTCTCATTCCAGTACCTCGGAACTTCACATAGCTGCTGCTGTCGTCGTCTGGTGTTCACCATTTGCTGCGTCTGGGTCTTGTACGTGTTGTCGTCACCGAAGTTGGCCAAGATTTCCAGATTGTATATATGGCTGATGTTGAGCAGACGTGTTGGTTGAACATCTCTGCGACTTCCTGCTTCTAGCACAAGTTTCTGGAGTCTTCTGTGCACTTTCTGCAGAGATTGCATTTGAGACGCTCTTCCCCACGCCAGAATGCCGTACCTTATGTGAGATTCCACCAAGCCCATATAGCACTGCCTCAGTACTCTTGGTGTGCAGAGTTTGCGCAGGTGGAAAAGGGCGTACGCAGATTGGCACAGCTTATTCTTCAACAGCTCTAAATGGTAGTTCCATTTAAAATTGTAGTCAATCGTCAGCCCTAGATATTTATATTTTGACACATAACTTATGTATTCGGTGCAGTCATCGTTGTCCTCTGTTATTCCATCACAGCCACGTCTGTGCAAACAATCTACGCTGTGCATTTTTATCTTAAGTTTTGTTCTGGGAATATGCGGCGGGCGAATGTGCATTACCTTTGTCTTAAGTGCGTTGATAATTACACGAGCGAACACGATCACAAGTTTTGGATCAATCATCAATGCAACCGCAAATATTGACTGCATAGTTCGGTTTTGGGCATAGCGGTGTCATAGGTCCTTATTTCTTTCGGAATTAGGAAAAGGACACCGTTATCGTCAGTGGTATCAAGTATATATTGAGGTTAACCAATTTTCGGTGATTCTAATAAGACCGCTCCAAGTTGTGTTGTTTTAATTTGACGACTGGATTGTCTAACGGTACAACATTTGGTCGCCGCAATAATGCGACTTGACATAGATGTGGAGAACTATCAACAGCACTACAAATAATAATCGATTGTTTTCACCAGAAATGAAGTATTACCGAAATGGACGATGACAGCTGATTGCCCCATAGTCCATCGACGAATTTGAGGACTTTTTTGACCGATATTCATGAATTTTGTACGGTTATTCACGAAATAACGTTAATGCCGTCCTCTGATTGGTCAAAACGTTATAAAAAAGAGTTGTCAAATTCAAATTCAAATAAGAGGCAACTGAGGTAGATGTCTTGCGTCGATGTAATACTTGATTTCTGGTTTTTACAATCGATACTTTTTTTATTTTTATTAATTTTCGACAGTGATTAATAAAAACAGTTAATTGCCAAAAATTGTCCAAAAACGGAATATTTAATTTCAAATACTAAAGATTAAACCCAATTGACAAATTAAATAGTTCTTAACTCAAACTGTCCATAATTTGAAGGGAAGAGAGTTCATTCTCTCGAATGGAATGTTTTTCAAGAAATCTTCAGATGACAAATTGGCGATATATTCGTTTTGTAGTAAGGAATTTGGACTCTCCCTAAGTCGAACTCTCCCTAAGTCAAACTGTCTCTAACTCGATCGAAATTTCCCGTGACACTTTGATTCTATGATAATATCGGAATTCTTATGCAAGTTCAAATTTGTATTACAATTGATCACAATTATGTTTCGGAAGATTCAAGTAAGAGTTCCAATGTGCGGTCAGTCAACTCCTTTTAAAAAAAGGGCCACAATAGGAGCCCTTGTCTCAAGAAAAAGAGCTGGTTACAGAGTTTGTCAAGGCTGTCAATCTCCATAAGCAGTTCAAAGATTTTCTTTTTTCTTAATTTTTGACAAAAAATAGAACAGCTCTTTTCAGCATACGGTATTTAATATCGTGGCGCCCAACGTTGAACCGAAAAAAATGTTTTTCTTGTTCCATCATCTTCTGTGGAATCAGTGAGAAATTAAAGTGTAAGTCATCAATCTTCTTCCAAATAGTAACCGTAAGACGCTCAAGAATAAAAACACCAATCAACTAAAAAATTCCACATGTAGTTTTTTTTTTCACTTTATTTTCAAGAAAATACGTAATAATAACAAATACAGGCTCCGGCCAAAAAAAACACATTAAATAAAAATATAGGCCTCAGCGGAGAACATAATTTGTTGGCCAAAAGCCGGATCTCTGGCCAACATTTACTTTTCCAGCGATTGATTAGCAATCGCTTGGTCCGGCTTCTTGCATGAACACCATATCATGCTGATATAGGGTCAAATTCAAATGCAAATAAGCCGACTGGACTCTCTGATAATGGCCAATTCAGCTGATTGGCGTGGTATCGACTCTTACGATGGCTACATGTACTTCATTTTAAACATATATTTGTCCGACGGGTTTGTGGCTTAAGGTCTAGTACTCCCTCTCAATCTTTTTCACGGTTCAACTCTTGTACCCATTTGCGTTTTTACAACCGAGCCGGAATTTTGACAGATTACTTAATAATTTCCACACGTTCGGCAAACGTGAAACGATATGCTGTTAACGATTACATTGATAACTTGACAAGCACTTTACCCTAGGATGGGCAGTTGGGCACAATCAGGCCCAAGAACTTATATGACTTTTTTTTTTAAATCATTGGAATCGAAACTCTCTGACTTCTTGCGCTGATGTTCGCTGAACACATTTATTCTTATACATTTTCCATAGAATAATCATATGGGCATATCGTGGCCCAATAGGCTATGTTAATAATAATAATATGGGTGACGCTACAGCCCGTAGAGGGCCAGGGCCTAGCTTCTCAGCAACCACTCGTGTTGTGCGTGCTATTGTTCTCTCACGCGTGGAAGGGACCTACAGTTTAATGCCGACTCCGAACGGCGAAGTTGAGAAGCTTTTTCTAGACAGGAAATACTCTTTGAGCATTGTCAGTGACTCGAAAGAGGTCGAGCCGTGAAATATGAAAGGTGGTAAATTCGGGTATCGAACCTGGCACCCTCTGCGTAGCAGTTGGCGCACTAACCCACTACGCCACGACGACCCACTGCTATGTTACCGCCTTACAAACAGCTGCCCATCCTAGGGTTAGGGGATTATAGCTCAAAAGAAACTATCGATAATTATAGATAGTTTTCCACCTCTACGTTAACATGTCTCGGTTATTTACTCTTTAGCTACGTCAAATACTTAAATTACGTCAACAAGCCAACCACTTTAGACGAGGTCGAGACCAACCTTCGAGACGCTATTGCTAGAAGAATGCCGAACAGCAGGCCGAGTTATAAAAAATTTAACCGACAGCTTGAAGTAGTTCCAGCAAATCCGCCATCTGAATGATGTGCATTTCATGTCATGAATGTACCTTCAAAATAAAGCCAGAATCAATCTTATATCTACCATCGCTGTTGTTTTATTTATAAGTTTTTTCCTAACGTTCTTATTTGCCCTTGCTGTACTAACAAAACTTACTAAATTGTTTGATGACTGTATTTACTCCTTTCTAAAATTACAAAAGATATAGTTAAGTACATACATTTCTGTAATAAAATATTACCCCCTTAAAGTGAGTCAAAATACTCTTTGAGCATTGTCAGTGACTCGAAAGAGGTCGAGCCGTGAAATATGAAAGGTGGTAAATTCGGGTATCGAACCTGGCACCCTCTGCGTAGCAGTCGGCGCACTAACCCACTACGCCACGACGACCCACTGCTATGTTACCGCCTTACAAACAGCTGCCCATCCTAGGGTTAGGGCATTATAACTCAAAAGAAACTATCGATAATTATAGATAGTTTTGCACAAACTATCGATTTCAGCGACTATCGATAGTTTTCCACCTCTACGTTAACATGTCTCTGTTATTTACTCTTTAGCTACGTCAAATACTTAAACTACGTCAACAAGCCAACCACTTTAGACGAGGTCGAGACCAACCTTCGAGACGCTATTGCTAGAAGAATGCCGAACAGCAGGCCGAGTTACCAAAAATTTAACCGACAGCTTGAAGTAGTTCCAGCAAATCCGTCATCTGAATGATGTGCATTTCATGGACAATGTCATGAATGTACCTTCAAAATAAAGCCAGAATCAATCTTATATATACCATCGCTGTTATTTTATTTATAAGTTTTTTCCTAACGTTCTTATTTGCCCTTTCTGTACTAACAAAACTTACTAAATTGTTTGATGACTGTATTCACTCCTTTCTAAAATTACAAAAGATATAGTTAAGTACATACATTTCTGTAATAAAATATTACCCCCTTAAAGTGAGTCAAAACTCCTCCACGCATAGCTATCAAAACAAGTTAAAATTCGTATATTTCGCAAGTAAATCCATCATTAAACCGTCTTATAGCAAAACAACCAAGATTTCCTTGTGTTAAATAAAAAAAAAAGAATTCCAAGCCACCAAGCCACCACATCTTCCTCCCAAATACACACCACGCCATCCTGTGTAACCCGATCCATTCATTTCATTTAAAGGAGGGAACACAACAGACTCCGTATCCTTGTGTAAAATAAGATGCATCCAGTGGTGAACGCAGCACTCAAAGCTGATATTAATTATACGTAAGTAAGCCCCCAAAAGTCTGGACCTTTCCCTCGCCCAGATCCACTTCCATAATTCATAAGCCAACACACACAATCACACACACTCTCTGGCCAAACATATTTATTACACAATTTATGATCGGGGAATTGTTTGACAATTCTTTATGGCAAAATTGTCCAGAGAGCATAAACATAAAACTCTAGGTGGTCCACTAGATTACACACCTCCTCGGGTGTGTTGAACATGCAACACAGCCAGAGTCGACTCGACTCGATGCGAGACTTCCCCGTTGTCCGTGGATTGAATGAACCCCATACATGGCCTCTCAGGTAAATGGTCTTCATTGCATTTGCATCTTCCTTGTTCGAATCAGTTGCGCGAGGGGCTGAGGGCTAGGGGTTAGGTGTAAGCACAAGTTATGGGTCCCATTCGACAGAGAGGCCTCACTTTGAGATGCGGATAATTTTCATTCATAATTTCGTGGTGTTGAACGCAAGAGAGTCTCGCTGCGGTGTTGATGGGCGGATTAGTGGTCGAGAGATTGTTAGTTGGGGGCTGGGGCACACATGTGCGTGCGGTACCTAGGACCCTGAGATTTTCGGTGTGTCGGTGTGTGGCTGTGTGCGTCTGGCTTTTGAATGGAAAATATTGAATCTCTGAATCATTACTGCGACCCTTTCCACAGGATGATCCGGTTATTTGTTGGACGTTGTCATCGATTGTTCGAACTCGAAAATATTGTGATGGCTCATGAGACACTTGTCGCTGCTTGAGAGCCTGTGCTGACTAATATCTCATTGTGTGGATGTCTTTATTATTTTGTAGCCGCGTTTACGGTTTGTTTGTTTGGAAACAACTTTTCTATTGGAGAAATTCTTTTCAGAGGGTGCAACGGTGGTAAACTAGAATGATGTCTACTTGAGAGGCACGATTGCGATGGTGACTGTTTAACTTTTTACGATCTGAATGAGAGGATTTGTATTCAAATTTAAATCGCTATCGACACATTTTAGTCTCCTTCAATATTTTGGAGTATTGGATGGTATTATCTCCATTTTATTGCGTCTCAAGAATACAATGTGAGTTTCAAAACCAAACGAGGTGACTTCTTGGGAGGAGCACATAATTTGGGCTTAGTGTGGAAGTCAAGCAGTTGCTTGGAGTCGTGACGATTCTTAAGTGTCTTAACTTCAACGTGAAATGTTGATCTTCACTTAGGTCTCATGAGACAATTATCAACGGTTACGAGAATATTCTGTGTAAGTGTGAGGTTAGGAGTCAAAACAAGTAACTGATTCGAAGTATGTTAATAGTCCCCATAAGGAATTCGGTCAGATAATCTGCCACAAATATCCAAATAAGGACTACCACAAGGTAAGGTAAGGTTTGCTTGTGAGCAGTAATCTGTGGAACTACTGAACCAGTTTTGAATATTCTTTCACCAGTAGAAAGCTACATTATTTATGCGTGCCTTAGGCAGTAGTTGATACTATTTAAAAATTTTTTTATGAGTTCGGCTTAAGGAATAGCACAGATGAATGACAGTATAGATTGGCCGTTATGTGCACAGGAAAAAGAGTTCATGTCTTAGAGTTGCTATTTTGGATAGTTCGTAATAGAATGTACACTAAACAATTTGTTTCAGTTTAACTTTACAAAACCCTTTTCCAATTACATTAGAATTGACTGCTTAGGACTGTGACGAGTGAAAACAACACAACATTGAGTCAGCCTACTATTTATATCTACTGAGCAACAGAACGCGTGGCGAGGTCAGCTAATAGGAAAATAGAATTAAATAAAACAAGTTGCTTTCATTCTACATTCTTGCCATTGTGCATGTAAGGGCGCAGCTTTAAGCGGCGAGTTCAATGTTTAATGTATAGGCCCAATATTTGCGCCGTTATGTCGGCAGTGGTTCAAATGTAGACTTCGAGCTCATCCAAAATGGTTGGCTTCTTAGTGTATACTAAGCGACTGGATGGCGTAGTTCGTGCCTCCCTTGGTTAGCGGGGTCCCCGGTTCAGTCACCATTTGCCAAATCAACGGCACTATCTCTGGAGTGGTCTATCAGTGGTAGAAGTCTGACTGTGGGTATCATAATGAACCAACCTGATCTAAGTGTGCTGGTGAACTCACTGTGTGTAATGGTGTCAAGTCGGATGATCGCTGCGGCCAAATTTTCCTTGAATTTCTCCTTGAAAACTTCAAGCTGTTAGAACTACATCCCGGATATAGCGACGTTGTCGAGATCCGGCCACAGAAAACAAATCGCTTTATACCTGAGCCCATTGACAGTGACGGTGGTGTCTCCTTCCTTATTTCGAAAGATATAAAGTCCGATGATCCCGGCATTCCATAGACCACTCTAAGCAGTCAATCTTTGTTGATGTCATTCATACAATCATTTCGTTCCAATAACGGCAAGTTTGCTTATCGACGCTAAGCAAATCCCAAAATAAACCTCGATAACACAATATTTTCGACCAAAATTCGGACCTCTAGCCGACATTTCCTTTTCCTGCGACCTTCTTGCATGAGCACAATATTTTACTGATGTAGGGCCAAATCCAAATGCAAAATAATCGAGGTTGAATCTGTGATGTTCCCCATTTCTGCAGATCGGCGCGGAATCGGCGAATAGTCTTCTTAAATATTGACCCTTACGACGGCTGCTATGTACTTAATTTCAAACCAATTACTGTCTGTTTGTTGGCGTAAGATCCAGACGAGTGAACTCGCCCCGAGCAACTCAAACTATTCCGCGGTGCTATGAATTTCCTGCACACTAAAGCCTTGATTACGAGAATTTTTTGTTCGATAATATTTCTTAATAATAAAGTTCGGCGAACGTGAAACGGTATTCTGAAAGCTGGACGACATTATTAACTTAACAGTCAGGCCAACTTATGGACCACAAAAGCGTCAAATACTGCTGCGACGCACTTTCTACGACCCTCGCTGGACACAAGAAAGTGAAGCCTGGCTGGGTCGCTGGACAAACCCAACGGCAACCGCAGACGAATCCGCAGATAAGCTCGCTAGGGCTGCTTCAGAACCTGCATTAAGAGATCCTGAGTCGCACTGTAATGTTCACTGGACAGCAGCTATAACGCTGATTAACGAATGGGAAATTAATCCTCGCCTAGACCAATGAACTAATGGGGATATTCTTAGGCAATCCAAGTCTTATAAGGAAATCCGTTGCCTCAACAAAGAAAGTGAAGGAATGATAACGACCTTTCTTATTTTCCACTGCGACTTGAATTAGGACAGCTTTTTAAGTAAACGTACGTAATATGTACTTCAGTGGAATTTTAGAAAACCACAACAAAGGACATACTATCTTTTATAAGAGGTGTAGTACGTCTTTTGAATTATCTCTTCAGGCTGCGGTGTCGTTACGCCTTTACGACATGGGTTATGCAAAAGGAAAAACACGTTAACAGTTGTTATCATTGCTATATATATACCGACTTTTTCATGCCTCCACATTGCAATTGACTGAACTATTCTGAGGTATGCATTATTATGTACCGAAAGGATTCCGTTTGTGGGAAAGCTCTTACTTTTTCAACTTTCTTTTGAAAAAAAAACTTGAAGGCTAGGGAACAATCTAAGGATTGTGTTAGTTCTTCTCCTGTTTCTAAGGGTTTCGATAGTCGAGTTGATCAGTCAGTCAGTTTATACATCGATTACGATCTTTCCACATAGATTGAAAAATCCAAATCGCAGTATGCGATCGTCTGTGACGTGTGAGGAGGAGACATTTTTTGATTCTTAACTATGGCAAATCACACTTACAAATCACTTTACTGAGTTGTTACTCTTTCACAAGCACATCCGACGAGCGCAGGCCACTCACTTCGTTCCAGATGGACCCATTGAGATGTCCATAGGGAAACGTCTTTTCTCTAGACGTTCCTCGTACTGTGGCTTGTGTAGATCATGAGCGATCTGATTCAAAAATGAGCTAACAAATGAACTAACTGAACTAGTTCACAACATCATTTTATTTTAGTTCATTTAGGTCAGCAATTCAACAAACTCAGGCAACCTAAACTTCAATAAGAATAACCGAACTACACGAACTAAACGGAACTAAATTTAGTGCTTTCCTTTTTTGTGTATTGTTTTTAAAAGAATTTTCTGGTGCGATGAATGGATGAATCGTTAAGCAGATTATGTTCTGGTTTAGTTTGGCTTATTGTTTTTGTATTTCACTCAATTCATGTATATTGTATACTAGCAGCGAAAATTGTACAAGACTCAATTTCCTAAAGATGTTTTCACACTCGCTAAGATTCGTCGCGGATTCTTTCCAATTCCCTTTTGTGATCGCAAGTCACTTTCACACAGGAAATCTTTCAGTTTCTGCAATTGAGATCGCAATGCTAAACTTTTTCTATTTCCTACCCCCTCTCACACATGCGTCATCTCTTTCTCACACATGTACAGCATGCATCCAATACTCTACATTGAGAACACGAAGAGAGATAAAAGAGAATAGAAAATCCAAAGGCAAGCCTCGAGCATACGAGACGCGGGCTACCCCTATAACGTCCCACCTCCCTTGCCAACAAGATGGAAAAATCGCAGACGAAATTTTTCTGTGTGAAAGGGGCCTAAGCAGTAAATGACCTAGAAGTACGAACTAGTTCAATAAACTGATTCAAATTATAGTTTGTGCTCTCTGAATTGAACTAAAATGCGCCAGCCTACTGATGAAGCAACTTTTTGTCGCATTTGAAGTCATTTTGTTGGTTTTCGAACTTTCAAAATGTGACCATCATTCTAATAGTCTCACATGTGGTTAGAGAGTTCAACTTATTATTTGCTTACTCTATGATTTTATCGTTCGTTATTGATATCCGGGAGAGGTAGCATATTACAAAGGATTGTCTGGGAAGGGTCGGTTTCAGCCACTTCCCTGGCAAGTTCATCCTCAGCCTCATTGTGGACAATGTCCTTATAACCTGGGACCCATCATAGAGTAATCGATTGTACTGAGAACCTTAAACTCTTCGTGGCAGCATGCCACTAGCTTGAACTTGATTTCTAATACCGAAATCAATTTAATGGCCGCTTAGCTGTCAACTAGGATGGTGGTTTATCAGATATTGATTTCGGGAAAACCCTGACATAATCAGGTATTCCGATGAAGCAGTGGATGTTTAATAATTCGGAGAAAATGCCTCCGACTGTGCATTTTATCATCTTCGATCCAACCGAATAAGCGTGGAAGTGAAAATATTGATTAGTTAATTTGTTCGTCACTTCCTTGTAAGAAAATAACATCTATAACAGCTATTTCAAAGTCAATGAAAGCGGGGAGAATGGGTCGAAGTTCCTAGATGTCATTGAAGTAGGTTTGTAGATGAGAACGTTATCGTAGGCCAACTAATTTCATTCATAGACTACACTTAAGCTGAAATTCACAGTTTATTATTATTTAGTATACATTGCACCACGACCTTTACATCAATTGTCCTCCCTGTCCATACTTTTGCTTTCTCAAGAGTTACCCTTACATGCATATCTTTGCAGAGTTGTATTGAGGGTTATGGATTCCTGTTGCGCATAGATGGAAGATATTCATTCTAGATTTTTCTTCTGATAATAGGTGCTATAATCTATAGCACCTAATAGGTGAATAGTCAGAATCTGCAGAGACCTTCTTCTGATACTCCTAGTTTCCCTAGGTGCTCCCTGATTCTGCAGTACCTGTTAGGAAGCCTGTTAAGATACGGAGTTTGTTCTTGCTCGTCTTCATACATGCCTCAAACCTATTCCAGTTATATCGATGTAAGTATTCCTTGACCTGCTTCATGCCATAAGCGATGTTCCAGACTGCCCGGTTCCTTCTTTCTAGTTCCCTGAATTCTCCAGTCTAAAATCGCAGATAAAAAGATTAGAAAGTCACAATCAAAGTTGTGATGTGAACATAAATTCGCAACTTAGTCCCAACCTACTACAAAGAGTAGGTAGGGTGACTGCATGATTACATATGAAATCTTGCCCATTTAGACTTACTTAACTTGTTCATTGTGCTGCCATTTTCGACAATATTTTAACACATTTACTCTTTTGAATTGTTCCCTCTTGGCATTGATTGGACATATGTGATTTCTTCTGATCCCTTTCATTTGGTGGCTTTGAGAAGTATTAGAATGTCCTTTAAATCTATGTTATTAAGATCTTCGAGACAGTCGACAACTATAATTGACCAGCAGTTTACTTCCAGTTTCTGCAAGTGCACGGCATGTTCCGAATTAATGCAGCATTGTTTGTTCTTCTTCCTGTAGCTTCTACAAAAGTCGTTCTACGAGGCCCAAGGCTTCTGGGCTGGTTGTCAGTTAGCAGCCCTATTATGTTATAACTTTCCTGTCTAGCTCCAGGAGTGATTTACTTTTTCTTTGGTACAGTTCAGGCCACATCGCTTTCGATGTCCTTCATATGTCCAATTCTATCAATTTGAGATGTGTATAATTTTTGCTATAAAATACATTTAAATACAGAAATTTGCATGGCGCGTAATGTGGACAATTTTGAGAACAGTGGTAAATTGAAAGGACCAAGTCGCAGTACATCGAAAGATTCAACTTAATTTCAGAAACCTTCCCAAAGACTGGTGCGTGTCAAGAGGCCACGTGTCAAGAAACCAAATTCGTTTCATCTCCCTCCTTCCGCCCTCCAAGCCGCCTTCGACCATCGTTTATCCTTCCCCTGTCAACCGCAACCTTTATTGTGACCACTTTGCTTTATCACTTTCAATTGCTTCAACTAATCCCCGATGACTCCATCTGAAAGAGATGCCTCGTTCCGATCTGATTTCTGTTTATACCTTCACAGCTTATATTGTCCACAGTGTAAAAAAAACCGATAATAAGCCTTCTTATGCCGTCCCACACGTCCATCCAAAAATCGCTCGCTCACCGATCACGATAATTTAATCTTGATGCGGCTGCAATGTGCTGCGGTCTTTGATGATGTCCGTCACGGGGTGTAATCGCCCAGATGCCACCTTTAAGATTACTTTGACACTTCGATGCTGACGCGTGATTCATGAGCGATGATCTCAGCGCATGCAGCGCCCATTCACGATAAGAAAGGTTACGAGACTAGCTCTGTTAGTTGAGAACCGGAAAATCCCATTTGGATAGCCTATCACTGGAGTATAGGCGACGTGCGATGCCCGAACTTGCGGTCAGCTTAAGGAGGAGCGCCTTGCGGTCGCGCGGATAGTGTAGCCATATTCGAATCGAACGCTATTTCACGAGTCGAGTCGTAAATTTTAAGCTTATGGACGCCTTGTTAACAATTTAACACGTCTTAATCGTTAAATTTGTTACCAAAAGCGATACTGCTGAGCCGCCGGAGCTCTCGTGACATTTCACACACAAAATGCTCTCACACATCGGCGGATTAACGTACTTTAAGATCCATCGTTGTCCCAGCCACCTAGCCAGCACTTTGTGTGTCACCCAATAATCGTATACCATTCACGATGCTGCGCATTGCCGGCCAGTTGCCAGTTGGCTGCTTAACCGCCTTTAACCCCATGCCTATTCTTCTGCATCTCTGCATCTCGAATTGGTGGACATCGCACATCGCACATCGCACATCGCACGTCGGACATCGGACAGATAATGACGTTATAAAAATCTTTGTAATTCGCTCATAAAAACGACAATCAATAACTTTCGATGAACATGGCCGATAAGCTCGTGAATGTGAACGTAGTGATATTTGTTCACTTGGCTCGGTTTGCCTGGAACTGGTGACACTGGAGAGCCTGCCTCGGTGGCAATCGTTGTAGGGTCGCGGGCGGCCGATGGAGGATGCTGGTCGCTGGACAATCGATTTGTCGATATGGAAACACTTGAGATGGTCACATCGGGCTTCGCGGGACAGGGAAGTCTCCTCCGCCCGACCGATTATAATCTGTTGAAGTTGCTGTGGCAATGGTGGCGGTTTGGGATTTCACTTGATACTGCTTCTGCTGGCTGCTGGTGGTGTTGATTGTGTTGTTGGTCGTTTTTTTTCTTTGCTCATTGTTTTTGTTATTTTTTAGCAGTCCCGGCGTCGTCATCTTTGTCGTTGTCGGTTGCGTTGTCGTATTTGTTGGCCGGAGTTCGGGCTGAATAATCGACGTTGATGTTGGAGGTGTAGACCTCAGGGTGCACTGAAGTAAACATCATATTTTTCAACAAGACACTTTCAAATGCAATAAACCTCTTAACTTGTTCGCATATACTTCAGTTTTTATTGCATCATGCTTCTTCTTTTCGTTTATTACTCGTTTCGTTGGGGGTTTTTTTTTTTTGACATTTAGGGTTCCTCGAGCTGGGTATGCGAAATTGAGAGTGAAAAGGCTGAGCACACACAGGCATTGAACATAACTTGTATTTTTAACTGGGATGGGGCACGAGAATCCAAAGAAATCGGTACTGGGGGGTATTGAATATTGATTGGTGGCATAATATTTTGTTAGTTTAGGTAAAGTGTAGATTAGGTAATGTGGCTACCATCATGAGTGATGGATTCACTTAGACCAGTGGCGATTCCTGGTCCTAGGACTTGGTTTAGCTACGAGTTCGCAAATACATTGCATACCAAGCAAAGAAAAAAAATATGTGAATTATATTCTATCAATCGAACGCGTTCTTTTACAGTTGCCAAACGAAATAAGGGAATCAGACGCTTAAGTTTGTTCTCTTCAGTAAAACCCCGCGCGCCCTTGCAGGAGTGGAAACATGTTCCTCATTTTTCATTTAATTTTAATTCATTTTTATTATAGAATTTATAACAACCTTTTATACTAAAAAAAATGCTTGAAACTATATATATATTCACAACTTACTTACTACCTTACCTAAGATATGTAACTCGGTCATAGGTTATAGCTGATTAATATGTACCCCCATGAGGGTGTCTGAACTACCCTTTCTAACCAGGGTCTCAAGGTTCGAAGGTGGAGTTTTCTCGCTCCGCAGCCACCAGATTTTTGATGTTGCATAGCAACATCCCGTACATCCTGCCTAGATAAACGCCGTACTGAACTGGAGGAGACCCTACTCAGCTTGTTGTGCTACGGAGCGGTCGTGGTTTAGTCGCCGTTGATCTAGCGATGTGATAGATGAGCGGTACCGCATTTAATCTTCTATCAGACTGACATCAGACAAACAATATCAGACTATTATCCAAATGGAGGAATGCTTCTGGGGGTGCGTAGCCGTTGTGACGTACCCTCTCGTTGTATTGGGGGTTGGGGTAGTAAGCCCCGTATGGTTAGAAGGTCTTTTCTACAAGCTCGATCGGCTAGGCATTAGCAAACCACTGCTGTACCTACTGTGTAACATGCTTACCGGTAGGCGGTTCGTCGTCAAAAATGGCAACGTGATCTCGACAGGTATATTCCAAGTTAAGAATGGTCTCCAACAGGGTGCCGTTAATTCGCCGATCCTGTTCAACATTTACTTGAGCGATCTGATAAGTTCTCTTCCTCGCGTAATTGCGTATGCCGATGACTTGATCGTGTACAGATCAGGCAAAAAGATCGAGGAAATCACTACTCTCACGCAGGGTGATTTCGATTCATTCATGAGAAGTCGGAAACCATTCTGTTCAGGACGCCGTTGTATAAGGCCTCGGCGGATACGAAAAAGAATTGGCGAAAGTTCTCAATCGTTGGAAGACACGGAGAACCATTGGCGCAAAGGACTGTAGTCAGATAACTGGAGATCTGGCTAGATCAGTATCTATATTCTAACAAACATGTAGATGCTGCTCTGATAACTCGAATATTTTACTCAAATGAAATTGGCTGGCAATAGCGCCAAGACTAAAAATGTACATGTAATTCGACTTCGATAACTCGAATGTCTTGATAACTCGATCAGACCTTCGATAAGTCGAATTCTGAATAGAAATTGCTAAATTCTGCGCATTCTAGGAGTTAGTTTTATAAGGAATCGTTGTCGGGTCATTACGTATGTTCATTGGACCTAGTATAAGCCAACTCGTGGTTTTGGTGAATATTCTGAGCGGGGGAAGAGGATGATAGATTTTTCAGATAGAATTTGACGAGTCGATTTTCCAAAGGATACCATGATTTGTTCGAGATAAAGGAGAGAGGATGTACCTATGTTGCTGCAAATCCCAAAAGCGAAACTTTCCAACTTATAAAAAATAAGTACCTGGGAACTCTTGTTGATATTCAAGTAAAACAGCAAGAAGAACAATTCTTCAGCAATCAACTTAATTTTATTTCCTGCTATTTAGAGTGGTTAATAATATATACATATGTGCACCTAAATAACTTCTCACAATCGGTGTTTTCCTTAAGGATTGAGCAACGAATTAACAAATTTTAGATTTTAATAAAGAAAATATCGTCTATCGGACTTTAATTTAAATGGGAAACGGCTGCTCCATGTAACCTTCTTTTTTGTACAGAACACCATGAGAGCATGCATGAACCCCCTTTTGACAATTTTAAATATCTGTCTCTTTCGTACGAAAGATATAATTGAGGGTCCAATGACACATCATAACGGACTCGATGACAACCTTTTGGTTTGGAAAGTTGAGGCGAACAATTTCGAGTTAGAGAGCAATTCGCCACAGAGAGAGTTTGCGTTTACGTTTATATTAAAAGACTCATGAACAAGAACAAATGAGTCTGTGTTCCTACAATGGTTTGAATTCCATTGAAGATTTATTTTTTTAAAACAAAATAAAAAAGGCTATTTTAAATAGTTAGCTATACGCTTATATTATAAAATCACAAAAAAAAAGATCTTCGGCATATAATAATTCATCAAAAAAACATCAAATTGGCAGCACCGACATTATTTATGACAATTGTGACTGTCAGGGGGTGGAATCGTGTTAGGTGATAGTTGATCGCTAATGGACACCAGAGATAACCTATAATAGAGATATCCAACTTCTACCTCCCTTGCCCCTTGATTTCATCTGACAGCGTTTTTTATACGCTTTTTGTCCCCTGTCTGTGAATACGTGTGAGCTCTTGAGAACAGCTGTGGAGACAGCTGATACCCTTCCCCGCCTTAGTAATGGGGTGAATTAGAGTTCTTATTTGAAAATTTGTCTCGTTACTTGAACGTTTTTCAAAGTTCGGTGTTCAATTTTCAACACAGTATGGAGGGGTAAACGAACGAACAAAGCTTATGTTCATGAAGTCGATTCATTAAAACTTTGAGCAATTTACAATCTGAAATACTTGGACATAATTAATGAATGCACAACATAGTGTGAATTTTTTTCATATGAATAAAAATTAATAATACATTCACACGTTCAGTTAACCAATAATAAAAATATTATTGAAGCGTGAATCACAAATAAAATGTTTTGACAGCCATTTTTTAGCATTAGTAAAAGATGCAATATATTGCCATTGTTCTTATAAAATTGCTTAAATTGAATTCATAAGTTTTTCAGAATTCATGATTTAAGCGTATAAGGCGGGCTTCATTTTTTGAGTTAATTTGTCAGGTATTTTCCAGGTTCCAGTTAAATGCACATTGCAATACATTGTTATTCACGAAAGTCCATATAACAATGTAAGAAAATTCCCTTAAAAATACTAGTCAACTTTTGAACACCCTCCGAACAACATACCCATGTACGTTACATGGAAAGTACATGGATTCCCACTAAATTCATGAATCTGCCGCTTTTTCCCACAAAATTCACGAATCGGCCGCCATATTGTGGTGAATTGACGAGCGTTGTAAATGTATAAGTGAAATACAAGGGATTACCACTACATCTTCGTTGTGGGCTAGGGGTAAAAATGGCTGAAGTTGGATATATCTATCATCCATTATCTCTGATGGACACAATCTTCGGTTTGCGTTTGTGTAGCGTGAAAAAACACATTAATAATTATAAAAAAAAATGCATCAAATGAAAAGAATCCCTTACGAAACGGAATGTATAGCAGAGACACACTGGGTATACCAAAAGTTGCATACTTATGGATGCAAAAACATCCAAAAATGATCTAATACATCAACCACACCTACAAATCGTAAGAAAACTAAACAATGTGTGAATAAATTCAGGAATGAACACACAGAAAATAATGATTGGAGGCGCTTATTTCATAAGAGGCGATAGATGTGATGAGTAATTTAAGGGGATATAGGATTTATTGTTAGTGTATTTTAAGACGACTGGATGGCGGAGTTGGTAGAGTGCCTGCCCCTGGTTAGCCCCGGTTCCCCCGGTTCGAATCCCAGTGAAAGAAAAGTTAATACGCTTTTATCTGGTTTTCAAATCTGGTCCAGTCACCATTGGCCGTTCGGATCAAATTAACGTCACTATCACTGGAGTTAGTCAATTTGTGGTAGTAGTCTGACTATGGGTTTCACAATTGACCAATATGGTCTAAGTGTCCTCCTACCTAACCTCACCTAGTGTATTTTACATGCAAATTGAAATTTAAGCGTATATACGCTTGCAAAAAAAAACACACCTTTTATTATCATGTGTCTGCGTAGAGTGAATCCCTGATTCCGTGAACCGTGAACACCCATTTTTTTATGAAAATTACTCTATAGCGTGAACATAACCTGAATCTATAACCTGAACCGAAAATGTATGCACACGATTGAACATGTTCATTCGATCGTTTGCTGGGTTGTTAGTTTTTGCATACAATTAGAACAGTGAAAAAACCTTCTTAAAAAATCAACATTCTTATCATTGAAAGAAAAAGGATAAATTGAAAAGTGGTTAAGGCGCGCTCAGTTTGTCTCGGCATTACGGTGTGCCCAAATTCACAATTTGAGCGAGAATAAACAATAAGGACACAATCTTTACACTAGTCACATCAGTTCGTTGAAAAGAAAAGCCTTAAAGCAAGGCGTGTATTCTCGTATGGAACGAGCGTTATATAAATGGTTCTTGAAGCAGCGTGGTAGAAATTCAGCAGTTTGCTGAGAAATGCTGAAAGAAAAAGTGAAAGCATTGCATACTCAAGGAAAGGAAAAAGAAGGGGCCATTAATGCCAGCTCGGGTTGAGTATGTTCGACCAAGCCACATTATGGAACTCGTCTTTTAAAAAACCTGTGAGGAAGAACTTCCATCCCATCGTGGATCAATTGTGCCATTCAAAAATAATTTATGAGCTTCAGCTATATACGAACCAAATTTATGACGCCGATGAATCGGTTTTGTTTTGCATGGTGTTGCCTGGAAAATCATAAGTTGCCGGTGATTCAAAAACGGCACCAGCCCCAAAGGTATAAAAGACCAGTATTAGGCCTTCACAAGGTAAAGCCACTGATTATTGGCAAGACAAAAAAACCTCGTCGAATTGTTGGAAGAATAGGTCGATCGACGATAATAGCGATTAAAGCTATGCCAATTTTTGATAAACCGTGGTATTCCGACCCACTTTTACACACTTTTTTTTTACGAGAAGTACGTCAAAATAAAAAAAAAACCATTAAGTTCTAATAATAGAAAAATTTTGAATAGAAATTAAATCTTAATAAATATCAATACAACTACTGTCCAAGTGTATTTTTTGGGTAAGTAAATACGATTGGATAACGTGAACAATATTGTTTGAGTGAACGGCTTGTGCAATAAATAGTTCACGCTATTCAGACAGCACTAAATGTAGATTCGTTATTTATGGCACTGATTATTGCAATTAATCTTCGTCAATCATTGCATTTTGGGTATAAAATATATTTCACGGAATTCATCCATTGACATTTTTTGGTTTAGTGCCGCTAAACTAGCTAACTGAGAGGAATCGCCACTGACACCAGTAACGTCTTGAGATAAAATCGACCTGGTAGGTTATTCCAATCAATCTCTGTCCGACCAACAACATGAAACAACATATAAACGCAGAATCAGTTTAACAAATCGTTGTTTCTCTGGTGGCAATGTCAAAAGATCGCTGATTCGTGAGGTTTATGGGTCCTACTACAGCTAGTCGAGGGTCTATAAATAAAGTGACTAGGGTTAGTGTAGTGTGTCACGACAAAATAATTTCAAAGGTAAATTCTTCTTCTTCATTTGGCGCTACAGTCCGGGGTCGACCTGGGCCTCAACCAACAAGCCTCTCCAGCTAGCACGGTCTCTGGCTAGCTGTCTCCAGTGTCGCACGCCAAGTTGGTTGAGGTCCTTCTCCACCTGGGTGCGCCACCTTAAACGCGGCGTCCTCTGTTGCGTTGTCCCACGGGTTCGGAGTCGAAGACTCTCCGGGCCGGAGCTGAGTTGTCCATACGCTCTACATGGCCTAGCCATCTTAGGCGTTGGATCCGAAGACGCCTGACTAGACTCATGTCGCTGTACAGCCGGTACAGTTCGTGGTTGAATCTTCTCCTCCAGAAACCGTCAACGCAAACAGGACCAAAGACCGCACGCATAGCTTTTCTCTCGGAGATACCAAGGACTCATCCGCTTTTGAGATTGTCCATGCCCCCGCGCCGTACAACAGGACTGGGATGATCAAGGTCTTGTATAAAGTCAGCTTGGTCCTTCGAGAGATGGCTCTACTACTCAATTCCCTTTTGAGCCCATAGAAACAGCGGTTGGCAAGAGTTACTCTGCGTTTGATCTCGGTACTGATGTTGTTTGTACTGTTTACTGCGGAGCCGAGGTAGAAGAAGTCCTTGACTACCTCGAAGTTATAGCTGTCCATTGTGATGCTCTGTCCAAGACGTCGATGTTGTGTGTCCTTTCTTGATGACAGCATATACTTCGTTTTGCCCTCATTGACCGCTAGACCCATTTTAGCCGCCTCCGCCTCAATGCCAGCAAACGCCTCATTGACGGCTCGCTGTGTTCTGCCAATCACGTCAATGTCATCCGCGTATGCTAGCAGTTGTACGGACTTCTGGAAGTTCGTGCCTCTAGTGTTGGCGTGTGAGTCTTGCACGATCTTCTCCAGGATGATGTTAAAGAAATCACATCATCAATTTCAAAGGTAAATTACCACCGCAAAAATACGTCAAGCCCATTTCAAAATTAACATTCGAGTGAAATTATCCCTTATTTCACTGGACCACAGGGGTTTCCCTGCTACACACGGAGACCACAGCCAACCTGGCGCTCGATGCAGCAGCCATCTTGTGAGGAATAGCCCCAACTGTAGATGCCGAGTTTGGTTTATCCCCGGACTCACGACCATGAAAAGAAGAACAACAGCACAGAACGGAATGAGGCTGTTCCGTAACATTTTAAAGAATGTATCGTAGTAGCATGAATTAGAAATGAATTGCAGTGAAAATGTTCTCAGAAAGCAGAAAATACTCATTAATCGTCAAATCACAAAAAATTGGTATTTTGTCTTGATAAACTAACGTGAAGATTGAGAGATGTTGCTGCAGGAATGACGTACGGAAACTCTTCAACCCCAAACCCGAGGGAGACCACGCCTCCGGTGGCGGACACAGTGTTGACTGAGGCCCTGGTCCACGCCGGACTGTAGCGCCAGCCAAACAAGAAGAAGAACCAACCAACCAGCAAGAAAACTGGTGCAAGTACAAGGTTAGTTTGCAGTTACAATCACCCTATCAAAGACTGCATCCATTGAATCGGGTCTTAGTACTCCAGTTAAAGTTTCGAATCCATTACGTACAATTCCCACCACACATTGCCAACCGGTCGCATTGATGGTTTTGTGCCATGATAAGGGAATTCTAGTGGCGGGTTTCTGTAGTAAATACAAACACGTTTTCAGCCTACGAACATGCAACAGAATATTGTGTAAACATATTCTAAAAGTATCTGCCAGGGGGCACTTAAGGCAAAAAAGAATGCACCCGAAAAGATGTTGCTTAGCAACATGTTTGCAATACTCACCCAATAACAAAATAAAACAACAGTTCCCTCAAGTTAGTTTCCTAAACAACATGAAATTCATACCTCTGCACACGAAAAACACAGCAATTGTGTATAAAAATGCACTTTGTTCCTCGGCAACCTTGCTCGTATTCGTCTTCATCATGCTGTCTGTTATGATTCCAGTTTTATTGGTTTCCATTCTCAGTCCGTACTCTGGAATTTCTGAAAGTCGCATCCTCTATGAACAACCAAAGGTTTCATACAAGTTTCAATATCTGTTCCTGGGTGAACTGAGTGGAGGAAGTGAGGTGGTTGCTTGTAGTACATTTCCATATTTCAACAGTCGAACAGAGGAATGGCAAAAGAACTGCGATACCGCTAGAGTAAGTTTACAACATTTTAGCTTGAATTTGTATTCAATTGCATTTGTCATTTCAGTTCTCCTCGAGGGATTACAATCACGACTTTCGTATGGATCGTTCGAATTTTGATCTCCACCTTGATGGCCTGGGGAAGAACCTCAAGCGCTTTGACATCTTGGTCGTTTTTGAAGCTTCATTTAAACACAAGTGCCATTTGTCGCCACCGGCAGTGCTTATGTATCACTTGGACATTCCGTATGGAGGGCAATCTTCAGGAAGCATTTCGCTTAAAGGGAATCTCAAACTCACACAGAATTCCGAGTTCATTTGCCCTTTCTATGGACGGAATATCAAAACACATTTCATTACCGACATACTCCCAGTGAATGCATCATCGATGGACAGTTTTCAATTTGAACACATTCAGGAACGACTTCGAAGAAATCCGGGATATTTCGAACTCGATGTGAACGAAGTCTACTACAAGGAGACCAACGAAGACGGATTGTCGATAAAAGTTCAAATCGACGTGGTCCAGATCCCAGCTAGATACCATCTCAGCGTTTGGGAACGCCTCGGACAATTCTGGCTCTATTTCGCGTCATTCTTTGGAATATCGTTTTACGTGATGAACAAGATAAAGGATTTCCTCTTCGGAAGACACATCATCCGCGCCTGGGAAGTGATTCCATGGAAGAAGCTGTACTAAGTTCAATTCGTTTATTCTTAGCCTAATGTAACAATGTTCGAAACTATACAGATAACAAATCTTTAAAAAATTCAGTTCTTGCATTTTTTTTTACTGCGTCATCTCCAGATTGGAGCCCAGAGCTCGTTTGTCGGAGAGTCGGTTGTCCTCAAGAATTATTGTGGTGTGTGGATAATGATCAAGCTGAACGAAGAGGTATCTGTACACAAACGTCCCAGATTCATTCTGGAAACGAAACTCATTCAAAGGTGCGCAAGGATTGGTGTGATCTTACTTACTTCCTTCATTTCCAAATGCACAGTTGCCTTATTTCGAATGCCTTGAATGTAGAATTTCATTCTCATGTGAGGTACGCCGTTTCGCTCGAACTTCGTATGAGCTACATGCTGACGGCGGCCTCTCCTGGACTCTTCCCCAAAACCTTTAATTGGAGCTCCTATAGCGTCCTGCACTTGTGGTTCCTACAAAGAGATATCCTCAATGATAGCGGAAGAAGATCACTTCGCCAGATCTCACATTCTTGACTCTCTCCAGCGACTGAGAGTAAACATTGTTCGGACTGTCCGATGAGAAGAGCTCCCTGAAGATCGCATAAAACAGCGCACCGGTGACTCCAACGCCAAGCAAAATTACACCCATGTAACTGGCAGTCTTGGTGTTCTCCTTGATTTTCTCTCCAAGTGGCCTCACATCAGTCGAAACATCTGTGCGTCCACTAGAAGTTGTCAGAGATCCCTGCGATTGGGGTTTCTCCTTGGGCTGCGAGTAGTAGCGAGGATGACATATCGAAATGATGGGCAGAGTAAGGCGATTTTGATGGGAAACTAATTTTCGAAATATGACTAGATGTGACATAATGTGTTTGGTATAATGAGAATTTAATAAACATGAAAATTAACTAATGTTATGTAAAATTCAGCTAAAACTTGTGGAAATGGACTCAAAAGTGCCGAAAGAAATGTCAATATATTGACAGTTCAGTTTGAAAACAGGGGGAGACTTCATTGGATTGGTAGCATTTCTGAAGATTGCGCGAGAGTATGTTCGCAAGGTATACATTTTTTTCTTTTTAAATGTAGATCCATAATTGACACCACATTGATTTTTGTGATTCCAACAAGCCTGCATATCGTCGTTGTTGTTCTCATTGAAGACTTATCTTCATTTATAATACATCAAATGCTAACATTGAATGGTCTTGATGGTTCTGATTAACAACAAGCATTGTAAGGAATAAGTGATAGACGAGCGATTACTAGGCCACTCGATCCATCGCAATCGACTCGAACTCACCGGAAGATATGAACGAGCACAACCAAGCTAGCTTATAGATTTAGTTCCACCACCTCGTTCTGGGTTTGCTAAGAGGTCGTCTACCTTATGGAATCAGATTCATAATTTTGGGTGCTGCCGTATTTCTGACCTTATAGCGGCGTTCAGACACAACAATTCGTCGTGAATTTGCTTTGCATCAATGAAGCTGAAAATTCAAAATACTTTGTCTTCATCAAACTCTACCTTTTAATTGTTAATTGTAACAGCCGTTCACATTGGCGATTTGGCCCATCAATTGCGGTTATCAAGCAAATCATCACGACAAATTGCTTTGTCTTAACGCCGCTTATCAAACACTTCTACTCAAAACTTGTCAAATACATTTTTCAAATTACATTCCACCATTTGACTTGGCATCACTTTCATAGGCTTACTTCAATTCCATATCGTTTCTCGTTAATGCAAGGTAAAATTGCTTCCTCTTCTTTCACCTCTTACTTACACCCACGCTTTCGCCCACCTTCTCACTCATTTATCAACACAATTCTTCAAATGAAAACAACAATTTCTTATTCCCACTCCGTTCCTAGTGTCAACTTAGCGGGAGAGTTGAACGATTTTTCCCTTTTGCTCTTTTGACAGAAGCAGAAGTCGCGCGTCGAACAAAACACGTTAAGCCAACACGTCTAGATAGACGCAAAGCAAAAACGCTCACCAGTGATCGCAATTCACACATAATTATCCACATAACGATAGTTTTACGTGCGATGTGCAAGTGCAAGTGCAAGTAACAACAAAAAAAATTATAAAATACGCCAGTGTTAGATATTTCCAAGTTTTTGTGAGCAACAAAATGTAGATGGAAATCAAATTGTTCATCGAAAAATAAATGAAAATAAACGGAATGCAAATGCATTTCGTCTGTCGAAGTTCTTTCTTTCGCTTGTGCCGTGCGCTTCTTGTTGTCCAATGGAAGGAGAGCGTTTCCGTAGTTAGATAAGCAAGAGAAAATATAAATCCCTGGTGGTTTGCTTGCTTGTTGTTTGTCTTCTGACGTGTGCAGTGCATTTTCTCTGTCTACAGTTCATCAGTGATAAATAAAAAAGAAAGAAGAGAAAAGTGTCTATACGAGTCTCAATGTTACGCAAAAAATAACAAAATACATAATTTCGAAACACAACAAATTAATAATCTGTCGCACATTATACCCGTGAGCTTCCACTTATTCATAGATACAGATTTTCTTTTCAACAAAATAATAAAGTTCTAGGCAAAGACACAAAACGTCTGCTACGTTAACTCTCTCTTGGTCAACGTTATTGTTTTTGTTTTTTTTTTCTGTGTTATTTTGCGTTCGAAAAGAGGGAACTTTGTACACACATTCATGTATCCCTGTTGTGCGGATCTTTAACCGCGGACCGGACATCCATCATCCGCAAGCCATTAAAGAAAGGGTCACCACTTCGCCAGGGTATAACATCCAGCAAATATAAGGCTTTAACCACAGCGGGTACTGTGGACGTCTGCTGTCACCGAATTACAAAATGGATTGGATAATCAACGATGAGCTGGGACTCACAGTGGGTCACCTGGTTGGATGGGCTGCAGCATCGGCGATGGTCGTTGGTGGTGTTATCCCGTATGTGCCACAGTATCGTGAGATAAAAAAGACCCAGGACGCTGAGGGTTTCTCCCTGCATGTATGCTTTGCGCTGCTAATAGCGAACTCTTTAAGGATACTTTTTTGGTGAGTGCAAAAGTGACCTATTTTAAAATAAAATCGTTATTTTTTGATCTTTAAATAAACTTTAAGAGGGGAATGATTATATGAAAGCATACGTGTGTATGCCCTGTGTTCTTCCCGGAAACAGGGGAATCAGTTGAACAGAGCAATGGATAGTCCTTATCTCTGAATTAAAATTAAATAAATCTCTTATCTCTGTGTGTGGACTGAATAGACAAACATTCACAGTAAGCATTCACTTTAAAGCAATGGAAAATTAAATAGTCTAAGCCCTATGATGTTATTTGAGAATCTTGTTCTTTCTTTATCCCTTACACCTGTGTGAACAGTCTTGTTTAAGAGTGTCTGGTCTGGATGGGAACCTGATGACTTCCCATTGATGCAAACAAGACAATACAAATGGTTTCCAGTCACCACCTAATAGTTTCAATCTTTTCATTGTCAATGCCGAATTCCATTTGTCAAAGGTGAAGTGTCAGTAACTGGAAACCGGTTGCATTTGATTTTAAAACAATAGCACTCATCACATTCATAACAATTCATAACAGAGGCTGCGCTGAACAGACAGTCTTCTGTATACGCTCAGGCTTTTCCTGATCGCTTCAGTATTTTGTTCCGCCCAGTTGAAGGTTATGTATCGATTTGTTGATCTATCGGCAATCAAGGTAAAGAAGGGGCTTCAGAAGATCGTCGATGAGAGCAAACATGTTTATGTTGGTTTTTTATTTATTGCACTATTCACTTCTTTCTTCATGGTCTCATTGAGCTGTCCATCGTATTAATAACATACCCTCAACGCTTTGATGAAATCTGTAAACATGCTTGTACTTTTATCGAAACCAGTTTGCAGCTCTCAATTTTTGGCCAAATAAAAAGTCTTTCAGCGGTTGTTCAATCAGTCAATGATGCGATCATTCACTGAGACAGTACTTTTTCAATCTGAATGCGTGGGCTCAGCGTGTCATTTTCTATATATAAGACGTGTGTATACATGTACACCAGATACGCATACGTAAGAAACATTTCCTCAGTGAATCTCTCATTATCACATGTCATGTCAATGGCAAATACTCTCGAAAACCTTTAGTTGTTATCATTACGGTTCCGCCTGGCATCGTTTGCCCATCATTTCGAACTTCGACTAAAACTATGATTTACCCATTAACTAATGAAAACGGAAATAGAATGGGCAGACGAAAAAATAGGGGCGTCAGTATGATTATATCTTGAAAAGTCACAAATAATGCCAATTAAGGTTGCTATTGCCTGGCAATGTGAAACGCTTTACTACCTTCAATTCAGGAGTTATCGCAATAGTAACCAGCATTCCTATCATTTCGCCTTATCAGTCTCACTTCAGGCAATGCCAACGACAACACGGCCCGACCGTATCTTTATAGTGGTGCTCTCATGCGATTCTCAATTACTTAGCTGTGGTAGAAGTGGAACATTAGATTTCGCTTTATCATCGAACAGCCAACAACAGTTTTATTTCAACCTCATCGAAGTTTAACTTTACAACGTAACGCACAGACACACATATGTAGATTGTTCGAATGTAGATCGTCTGCTTCTGACTGAACGATCTGTTGTATTTAAATGGTCACTGGCCTTTGTCTTCCAGGCAGTCGCATCTTGATGAACAAACAGAGAGAACAAGTGAATTACTACCAGTATGATGAAAATGAGAATACATTTAATTTCCCTTTATGGATTGTACCGCTAAAGTTGGCACTCTGAGTCAAGTGCTCTACCGGTTGACCCTGGCAACCGAAGCACAATGTCTGTGCGCACTGCCAACGCAAAGTCATTCATGTACATGCACACGTGTGGATGTGAATACATATCGAGATTGGAAATTCAGATTTTTGCGATCAATAAACCCGTTATATTATTGTTTCGGTTTCACATGTGTGACCAGTGGCATACGCATGCCACTCAACCATGATGCATTTTGCCAATTGGAAACTCTTTTTTTTTTTTTCTCACGAGTATTCCGCTTCAAAATTAAGGCAACACACACAGCGGTTGCCACCACTTAACTCATCATTGAGTGTAGACGTTACAAAAAATAAAAAGCGGTCGCTTGCCACAAGCATCAGCATCAGCAGCAGCAATGTGCCACTATATCAATGTAATTCATCTCTAATGCTAGGTTAATCTAATTTCCAAAATGGGATTTCATGCTGTGTGTCGGGTGCATGTCACCCTGCGACTGTATCTGTTGTTGTATCATTTAATTCGGTGAGAGTAATTTTATTTATTTGATTAAATTAAATCTATACGGCGGGGAAGGTTATCGAGAATATTTTATACATGAGAGCGTTCGTTTTGCGCTCTGTGATTTCGCTATTAGCTTACTGAGCTACTTGCTAAGGCCACATTTTCTTCTGGATGAATGGCTATTGATTTTTTATTAAATTAAGCTATAAATCTACAAGAGCCATATAATCCAGGCTGAGGTAATGGTTTTGTTTCAGAATTGTTTTATGATGGTTCTGGGATTGATATAATTTAGAAAAGTGTAATTTAATGATGTAACTTGAGTATACATGTACCGTTAAAATGATATACAGATGCCGAAATAAGGTCACTAAAATGAATTATTTTCGAGTATGATTGGCTGTTATTCAATTCATTTCATTACTTTGATGTTCCGATGTAGCTGTTAACCAGTCAATCAATCAATCAATGTATGCCTTTTGGTAATGAACTTTGCGAAAGTTAATAATTTGTTTTTGGGATATGTATGTTGTCTTGAATTATGGTGTGATGATCTATAACCATTTTCGTCTGCTTAACGCATGTACAAAATATCCGAGCTAATGTGCCTAAACCAAATGACATTTAACAGATCTGTCACAAAGGGTTATGTTCAGCATGTGCGTTAATACAAATTGATGATACTTATAAATCATATAAAACGTCGCGTTTGGACAAAGATTCCTACGCTTGTTTAGTGAAGAAAGTCAATCATTCATTGTTGTGTCATTAATGAACTCGGAATTCGTACACGTATTAATAATAGTGTTTATTTTGTGTTTCCCTGCATTTCAGCTATGTTCTTATTGAGTTTCATTGTTCAAGTGGGGGTCTTTGATATTTTAAACCTCTAATTGTTTGCAGAATTCGAACTTGAGTCGCCGTGGAGTTGTGGGTCTGATGGAGTTGTGGGTCTGATGCGTCGCCTCATGCGTCGGGTTTTTCAGGTTGGATCCTCGAATTCACCAACTTTCATAATTGACGACTCCAACTTTTTTAAGTAACTTTTTTTTTTGATATGCCTTTCATAGGAAATTATTACTTTTTGGGCATTGTCAGCGGACATTAAGTATAATGGACTAAGTATAATGGATTAATAAAATGGACAACTGTTCTTAGCATACACGTTATTTCGTGAATAACCGTCAAACATTGATGAATATCTGTCAAAAAGGCGCTCAAATTCGTCGATGGACTAGGGGGCTAACAGGGTGGGCTATGAAGTCGGCTATCTCTGTATTACTTCATTTCTGCTGACAATGCCAAAAAGTAATAACTTTCTAGGGAAGGCGTGTTTGTTGTAGAAGCTAGGCCCAGGCCCCCCTTAGATTGTCGCGCCTCACAAATTATTATCGAACATTTGTGGCCGCAGCTCATGTATTTGCTACAATGGATGTCAGCTTGTCCGCATGGAGCAACGTATAGTAACAAAATCACCCAGCCAATTCTCACAGTTTTCAATGTCGCTCCTCCTGCTGTCGCTCCTCCTCCATTATTGGAGACATAATTCTTATCAAACACTTCCTGTAATAAATCACAGAACGTGCGGAAGGCAACATCCTCACGAAATGTTAGATTTTTTACGGCTGATTTCATAAATTCATTAATTTTTCCCATCACGTAATTGTGTAAATTTACGATGTACTTCAACCTTACACAGCCCTTGGCTCTGGTTCCGCATGAAAATTTGTGAAAATAAAAAAGGAAGATAACAAATTTATGTGAATAAAAACTTGTAACCACACAAACAAATGCGGAAGATGTAATTTGTATAAATACGTATGTGAAAGGTAGGATGATGTAGTAATGTAATGCAATTAGATCTGGCACTGTCACTCCCAACGTATTTTGAAGCCAGAACAACTGCTAAATATGATTAATTTTCAGTTCCAACCAGTTTCTAAACTGATTAGCTTTACATGGATATCTTATCTAATGGAGATCAAGCCGCATCTTGCAAATGCTACATCTTAATTGATTCAATGGATTGCATTTTAATGTCAAGGCTTATATGTTTTGAGCCACTAGCTTTATGCATTCAATGAAATCAATTACATCGTCGCTGTTATTCTATACAATGTATGCACACATGTGGGATGGTGATTCCCGATGCGAAAACCATAAAAGTTGTCGTTACTTTAATCGTTGATGCGATTGTAATTCGTTTGCGGTTTGTGTAGTTTAGTAGGTTTTTATGAGCTTTTGAATATGCATATTTTAACTGTCATAACCAGTTTTCAGAAGTTCAGTCAACTGCCATGCAACCTATCTGGAAACAAATGCTTGACAATTTGATGCAATAAGAGGTGTAAACTTAACATGAAGATCTCGGTATCTCTGTTCTTGATCCAACTGAGTAATATATACACTTCAACTGTGTTGGAAGTTTCACAGTGAATCAGCTTCATGTACTCATTTCAAGCCGGAAAGCGCACAATACTTTGCTTTTTTTTGTTTTCTTCCCTTGTGATCCACTCGTCTCTGGCTCTAGTTTTTCCCAGTGTTCTCAGTGAGAGGTTTTCCTGCATTCAATTATACATTTAATTGTCGATTCCTTCCAAGTCGGATTATGTGGGTATTCTTCTCATAAAGAAACAGCCTCCGAATTGACTATAGGACTAGCAGATTAGATATGGTCATAAAGGTGGTTCCTTTGTCAACTGGCATTTTCTGTAGTGGGAAAAAACTCCGCCACACTGTCTTTTGAACACAGCCATAGGTTGAAGGCTGTTATTTTAAAGGTTTTTGATGAGTTTACTTTGTAATGACATTATATCGATTTGACTCGTTAATTTTTAGGGGTCTGCATGAATATATTAATTTGCCTTCTCGTACACCGTGTAGTACAAAAACAGTGTTCAGTGAAAGTGAGTACAACAGTTATAAATACCTGAATCATAGTGGTCGCCGTGGCGTAGTGGGTAAGTGCGTCGACTCCTACGCAGAAGGTGTCAGGTTCGATACCCGAATTTACCACCTTTGATAATTCACGGTCTCTCCTCTTTCAAATCACTGACAATGCTCAAAGAGTATTCCTGTCTAGAAAAAGCTTCTCAAATTCGCCGTTCGGAGTCGGCATTAATCTGTAGGTCCCTTCCACGCGTGAAAGAACAATAGCACGTACAACACACGTGGTTGCTGAGAAGCTATGCCCAGGTTCACCTCGGACTGTCGCGCCACCCATATTATTATTATTATTACCTGAATCATAGCTACAAATTCCAATCACTGTCTTATTATTTTAATCGTTCGATTTCAGTGAAAATCTCAGTTATTGCACAATCATGAGTGAAGTACTCACTCTGTAATCAAATCTTAGGTGATTCATTCATTTAAGTTTCAAAGATGTGAATGCAATGCATAGACAATACATTTGCTACTGGCCTCTATTAAATATAAGTAGATCTTCTAAAATGACTCGCTTTAAGTATTTCTCAGCTTTAAATAAATTTGCTTGTGATTTTCAGCCTATCTAAAATATATTCGATGCGCATAAGCAACGTTGCAGGACCTGCGCAGTCGACTGAACACGTTCAATGTGTAGTGACATTCAAAGGTGCCGTGGCATTATGCCAAATGTAAAATTTTCGAATTGGTAAAGCGTCCTACAGCCAATTTCGGACTGTGCCACTTTGGGTTTTAAATTTTGTATTACCATCATATTTACTACAATAAACAGTGGAGTAGATATGGGTGGAGGGATGCTGCCAACTGGTTGGGTCAATATAGGAGTTGAAGTGGCGAAGTACTGTCTTCAAAGTTATCTTAGTGCCAAATTTAGCACAATGTCGTCAAAAGCCAAATTGGTCCTATGACGCTTTTGAAAGCGACATTATGCCAAACGTTAATATTTGGCCCCTAATCACACTTTCAAAAGTTGGTATAGGGAAGGGATTTTAACTGAACAATTTACACAGACGGCTCTACAATCATGGAAGGAATTGATGAACATTTCCAAAGTCTACATTCTGCCGCAAAATTGCTGAGTAGTTAAGGGAAAACAATTTACAAACGGAGGACATTGCACATAATAAGAAAGCCCATTAAGTGTTCCCTTGCAGAGCATGTGCACACCCCACTTTAAGCAGTCGAGGCGAATATATCTAGGAACCTTTGATGAACAAGACTGACAAACTGGTCAAAACTCGTCATGATATTGCTAGATTGGTGGTCATCTGTGCGGGACACTGGCCAATAGGAGACTATACCGATAAACTTTGTATTCCACTTGTCGCATAATGTCGCTGCTGAAACAACTCAGCTAAAATACTCTTTAACACATTTCTTTTGCTTCTGCCCGACTCCTGCCAGAGCCAGACAGCGAACGCCTTGTCAATCTAGAGACATATTAAGAAGAATAATTAGAAAGAGAAGAATATTAAGAAATTAGAAGAGAATATTAAGAAATCTTAAATACCTTATGTTAGATTAAGAGATACCTCTAAAATACACCTTCTAACCAACAACCTTGAAAGGTGCCAGACAACCATAAATAGATTTTCGTTCCTTTATTCCCGCTTAGTTGTGGTCAACCAATGAAGGGGTACAGACCCTATTTTTTTTGTGCGTTTTCATAGACATTTCCAAATCTGGACTTGTGTTTGTAGGCAGAGTAATTTGAATAGCTTAGGTTTTGGCCAACACTGTATGTGTAGGGGATTAACATGGTCGGTGAAGTGACAGTCCTTTCTGTAAAGGTTCATTGTTTTAATTATCACTTTTATTAGGCCGAAAGGCTATAAAGGTTTTCGCCCAGTTCCAGAACACTTATTAAATGTGTTCAAGGCGTAGTGTGTGACGTAACATTACGTCACTAGTGTTAGTTCGTCAGATGCTAGTGGTGTTCGTAGTTCTGTGGTTCTAGCGCTAGCTCGGATCGTTGGGACCCAGGTTCGAATCCTGTCCGGTAGTGCTTCCTTTTTTTTCGGTTGTTCCAAGTTCCTCCAAATTATGGTTCCATGACCTTGAAGTGGCTGAAGTGGTAAATTGGGAATTAGCGGCTCTGCAGATGGCCTGATGTGGTGGAGACCCGCAACTCTCCAAAGTACAACCGATGCAGAGGACAGCTGGACCCATCCACTTCAGTCGCATTCTGACGTCGTGGATAGAACGTTGTGGAACGATTGTAAAAGTGAAGAGAAGTACTACGGATTTTTTTTTTTATGACAGTGATCACATCCTAGGTGCAGAACTAGTGAAGGAAGGTAGGAAGGATTTCTCGTCTGCGGGCGAAAACGAGTCGTTAATTTGGGCTTACTTTTACTCTATTTTGGTTTACAGTGATTCGAGGCTTTTCCTTGCAACCTTTTCTGTTTGCGTGACGTGTTAGACAGACGCCTAGAGAAGCATTCGCGTCCCACCCGGACACTAAGACGACATCGCAGGGGGAAATTACCGAGGGAGGAGCGCGGAAAACAAGACTCCCCGACAGGCAGCACATGATCCCGACACGATATCGCGGATTATTCCCTTACCGGATTACTACTTTACACGAGGTAAAGCTAGCCGAAGACCAGGTTATCGGTCGTTGTATGTGGGTAGGACCGGGTGTGCTTGTGTGCGGTAACAAAAAAAAAAAAATAACAATAAAACAAAAATCGGAACTGTCGGTAAAGCTGTAGCGGTTCGACTAGATTAAAAAGAGAGTCACGATCAGTCCAGACGTTGGCGGTGCGCGTTTGTGCTATCGCGGTTCCCATTCCGGAGCGGTGGGTACCGAGTTCGAGTCCCGAGAAAGACGACCACTTATTTTTTTTTTTTGTTTTGCTTCGGAATCTTTTCGGCGTCAAATACCTTTTTTGGTTTTTCTTTTTTTGTTCTTTCTTATCTTTTTTTTCTTTTTCTTTCTCTGAATTAATGAATTTTTCTCCTTTTAATTGATGTTAGATTTAAGTTAGTTTAAGCAAAAATTGTTAGTTTTAAGTAAATAAATATTGTGAAGAGAATCATAAGGCAGACTACCATCTTTTTGTCGCGGTTCAAACGGTGGTGGATCGTACGGGAGGTCAATCGCGTGGCGCCCATAAAAAAAAAACAAACAACAAGACCACGGCCTTTCTCCACGGCTGGTCAGGCACCCTCCCGGACGAGGTCGCGCGTAGGTCGGAAAATCGGTGTAACAGTTTGGCGCCCAACGTGGGGCAAAAACAAAACAGTTTTAATCGTTAAATCGTTTCACCGGTTACGGGTTAGACTTACACAATACGGTTGTACATACACACGTATCGCTTAGAACTTAATAGTTTTGAATGCGAAGGCGGGACGGGAATATTTCTCCGCTTAAGTGTATTGACATATAGGTGGATGTGTATTAATTGAATTGATGGAATATATATTTATATATATTCATATTATATATTTATACCTGAATAGACATACATATATATAAAATATATATACGTATACGTATATATTTAAATAAGTGTTCGTGAAAGGAAAAGCCTCGAATTGCTAAGTTGGACTTGGTGTTGTATTTTTTTGGTGTTGTCGAGTAGGAAGTCAGAATGGACGTCAATAGGTTGAATGCAGATGAGTTGACATATGAGTTGGGTGTTAGAGGGTTGGAAGGGAACAATGTCGAAGAAATGAGGAAGTTGCTTCGAACGGCGCAAAGGAGAGGTTGTAGCTTTATTCTGCCAGAGTATCCTTATTCTTTTGAGGAAGACAAACTAGCTGTTTCATCCAAATTGGGAGAGCTGCGGCAACTGGTTGATCAGTTTAAGGGAACGGAGAAGTCAGGGGACTATCAAAAGATTGTGGCGAAATCTGAGTGGGTTTTAGGGCGGTTAGGAAGAGCGGCAGCTTCGACTGAAGAAGACAGGGCATATTTAACCGAAGCAAGGCAGCGAGTGGCTGAACTATTGTCCATCTTAGATATAAAGTCTGGTGTATGTGAACCCATGGAGGGGGAGGGAGCACACGTTGCGCCGGGGGGAAGAACTTTCACCCCTATCAGAAGAGACCCACCAGAAGTGGAAGGGGTTCCACCGCCGATGTTCAGTCCACCACCCTGGTTCGTTCCTTCTAAGAAAGTCCCCGTCATGAAATGGGGAGTTAAATTTAGCGGTGATCGTACCCAGTCTCTTTGTTGTTTCCTAGAGAAGGTAGAAGATTTGAGGGTTGCGAGGGGCTTTACTGAAGTGGAACTCTTTCAGTCGGCGTATGACCTATTTGAAGGAAAGGCAGCCGTGTGGTATCGGGCCAACCGAAGTTGTATCACGGATTGGTCTCAGTTGCTTAAGAACTTGAGGGCTGAATTTCTACCTCCCGGATACGAGGATAGGTTATGGGAGGAGATTCGAGCAAGGACTCAGGGCCAATTGGAAACAATGGGGATGTATGTGAGCGTCATGCAGGGACTATTTTCTCGCTTAAGTGAACCGGTAGGCGAAAACATCAAACTTAAATGGATACGGCGCAATGTTGCCCCGTTCTACCAGTCCCAATTGGCCTTAGTGGACGTTAAGTCCTTGTCCCAGTTGGTGGAGATTGGACGCCGGTTGGAAGAGTCACGGTATTTGGTTGAAAACTACGTAGCTCCGCCATCCAGGAAGAGTGCAAGTCTGTTAGAACCCGACCTGGCCTACATTGATGCTGGGGATGAAGGGGTAGTAAATGCGGTATCGTCTGCCCCAAAGACTAACCAAAGGTCCTTCAACTGTTTCCGTTGTCGTCAACCTGGGCATACGGCGACCCACTGTCCACAACCTGTCCGGTGCTATGGATGTAACACAGAGGGTGTGATCAGAAGGAACTGTCGGCGCTGTTCACCCCAACAACCCAAATCGGATTCGGGAAACGGGAATCCGGCTCACGGTTAAGCGGGACCTTGAGTCGATTGAAGCAACCCGCAATAAAACCTAGGAACCAAGCAGGAGGAGTGAAGGGACCGGAGTCATGCAATATAACGCTCGATTTTATTCTCGATCAGAAAGGGGCTGATCGCCGACCGTACCTTAAAGTCGATGTATATGGGGTTGAGTTGCTAGGGTTGCTGGATTCGGGTGCTTCGCGCACGATTATAGGGAGAGAAGGTCTAGACGCCTTGGGTCCGTTAGGATGTAAGATGGTAGAGGCAGATGTGAAGAGGGTGACGGTAGCAAATGGGGATGGGGTCGAAGTTGCGGGAGCTATTCAGGTACCTATGAAGGTGAGGGATACCTTGAAGGTGATTGAGGTGCTCGTGATCCCAAAGATGACGCATGGCCTTATTCTCGGTACGGATTTTTGGGAAAAGTTTTCGATTGTCCCGGACCTTAAGAGCAGGGAGTGGAGCTTTTCGCAGCAAGTGTGTGCGGTGGAGGGTAGCGCTAAGCTGAATTCGGAGAAGGAAAGTGTCTTGAGGTCGGTGTTGGATGAGGTATTCCAGGGAATGGGAGAAGGGCTAGGGTGTACGAATCTTGTCGAACACGTCATTAAGACTAATGCTGACCCCATCAAGCAACGATATTATCCTGTTTCGCCAATAGTTCAGAAGCAAATAAATAAGGAAGTAGATGAGATGCTTTGCGCTGGGGTGATAGAACCTTCCTCTAGCCCGTGGTCCTCTCCAATCCTCCTCATCAAGAAAAAGGACGGCACCTTTCGATTCTGTGTTGACTTCCGGAAGCTCAACCAAGTCACTGAACGTGACGCTTACCCTATACCTTATGTATCAGCCACTTTGGACAAGCTCCGCAACGCTAAGTACCTTTCGTCGTTAGACATCAAATCCGCGTACTGGCAAATACCTATGGCCGAATCGTCAAAGCCGTACACAGCGTTTACAGTACCAGGGAAAGGACTGTACCAATTCCGGCGGATGCCATTCGGGCTCCACAACGCTCCGGCAACTTGGCAGAGGTTTATTGATAAGGTCATTGGGGCAGACCTAGAGCCACATGTCTTTGTGTACTTGGACGACGTGGTCATTGTCACGGCTACGTTTGAAGAACACGTAGAGGTCTTGCGGGAGGTACTGCGGCGGATTCAAGCAGCGGGGTTGGTTCTTAAACGGGAAAAGTGCGAGTTCTGTAAGGACGAACTGAGATATCTGGGATATGTGGTGAATGGCAGGGGTCTTTTGGTAGATCCGGACAAGGTGCGATGTATGGTGGAGTACCCGCGGCCGACAACAATTTCCGCAATTCGTAGGTTTGTCGGTATGGTATCCTGGTACCGTCGTTTTGTACCCAACTTCTCGAACTTGTTAGCACCGATTACGGCTCTGTTGAAGAAGAAGCGGAAGTTCGTTTGGAGTCCAGAGTGTGAGCAAGCGTTTTGCACTTTGAAGGAGAAGCTGATTCAAGCACCCGTATTGTCTTGCCCGGATTTTAACCTGCCTTTTATCGTGCATACCGATGCTTCCGGTTTTGGGATTGGAGCTGTGCTCTCCCAGAATTATCCAGGAGAGGGGGAAAAGGTTATTAGTTACCTCAGTCGAACGCTAACACGGACAGAACGTAACTATTCGACGACCGAACGAGAGTGCCTCGCTGTTTTGTGGGCAATCGAAAAACTCCGCCCTTACTTGGAGGGAAGTACCTTTACGGTCGTAACAGACCACCACTCCTTAGTGTGGTTAAGCAATTTAAAGGACCCACAGGGTAGGTTGGCCCGTTGGGCAGTTAAATTGCAACAATACTGTTTCACCGTCGTCCACCGGAAAGGGAAAGAACACCTGGTCCCTGATGCTTTGTCCAGGATGTTTGAAGGGAAACCAGTTAGGGAAGAGGTTGCGTTGCCTGAAGTGGGTGACATAGGGTTGGATGGAGGTGGAGATCAGACAGCTAACTCGAGCACCTGGTACCACAAGATGTTAGACCGCGTAGCCACTAACCCCGGAAAATTCCCCAAGTGGAGGATTACTGACGGAGTTCTTCAAAAACATATCCAGGCACGGTATCCGAAGCTATCGAATGAGGAGAAGAGCTGGAAAGTAGTTGTCCCACCGGAGAAACAAGGGGAGGTACTGAGGGAATGTCATGACCATATCCTAAGTGGCCATGGCGGCGTCCGGAAGACAGTTGATAGGGTATCTGAAAAATACTTTTGGCCAAAAATGCAAGGTACAATTGAAGAATACGTCCGCGGATGTGTCGTCTGCCAGACAACTAAACCAAATTTGGAAAAACCGTCTGGTCTAATGGTTTCTCGGTGTGGTGTTAGCCAACCGTGGGAAATGCTCTGTATCGATTTTGTAGGCCCCTTACCTCGATCCATGAGGGGATACAAGTACGTTCTGACTGTTGTAGACTTTTTTTCTAAATTTCCTTTATTTTTCCCTGTAAGGACGGCAACGGCAAAGGCGGTGAGAACAATCTTGGAGGAGCAAGTCTTTTTGGTTTTTGGTGTCCCCAAGTGGATTGTTTGCGATAATGGGACGCAATTTAAAAGTAAGGAGTTAACCGAATTGACGACTGAGTATGGCGTTTCTATTGATTATACGGCGTTTTATCACCCTCAGGCGAATCCGGCGGAGCGGTATAATCAAACGCTTAAAACCAAAATTAGGGCCTACATCTCAGAAAACCATCGTACTTGGGATACCCTCCTGCCTAAGGTTGCATGCGCTATACGCACTTCTACTCACGAGGTACTAAAAACTACCCCGTATTTCGTGGTTTTTGGTAGGGAAATGCAGGTGAGAAGGAATCAGTCCCCAATCCCCAGTAATGGTTTTACCGTCGATCGATCGAAGGATCTTCAAGATCGGTCCAAGGGTATAAGTGAGGTAGTCCAAGACGTACGATCGAGAATGCTTAATTCTGCCGAGAAATCAGCGCGATATTATAACTTGAGGCGGAGGGACACTCAGTTTTACCTTAACGATTTGGTGCTGAGGAAAAACTTTGTCCTTTCGGACGCCGCCCAGTACTATACGGCTAAGCTGGCCCCCAAATATATTGGTCCTTTCAAGGTCATTAAAAAAGTATCCCCTTGGACCTATGAACTAGCAGCTCCGGGGGGGAAACAAGCAGGTGTGTGGCACGCGAAGGACCTGAAAATTTTTCATGGCCCAAAAGATTTGTCGTAGGTTACGATTTCGGCTAGGCGAAAACCTTTAGAGAGGAAGGGGGGAATTATTAGGCCGAAAGGCTATAAAGGTTTTCGCCCAGTTCCAGAACACTTATTAAATGTGTTCAAGGCGTAGTGTGTGACGTAACATTACGTCACTAGTGTTAGTTCGTCAGATGCTAGTGGTGTTCGTAGTTCTGTGGTTCTAGCGCTAGCTCGGATCGTTGGGACCCAGGTTCGAATCCTGTCCGGTAGTGCTTCCTTTTTTTTCGGTTGTTCCAAGTTCCTCCAAATTATGGTTCCATGACCTTGAAGTGGCTGAAGTGGTAAATTGGGAATTAGCGGCTCTGCAGATGGCCTGATGTGGTGGAGACCCGCAACTCTCCAAAGTACAACCGATGCAGAGGACAGCTGGACCCATCCACTTCAGTCGCATTCTGACGTCGTGGATAGAACGTTGTGGAACGATTGTAAAAGTGAAGAGAAGTACTACGGATTTTTTTTTTTATGACAGTGATCACATCCTAGGTGCAGAACTAGTGAAGGAAGGTAGGAAGGATTTCTCGTCTGCGGGCGAAAACGAGTCGTTAATTTGGGCTTACTTTTACTCTATTTTGGTTTACAGTGATTCGAGGCTTTTCCTTGCAACCTTTTCTGTTTGCGTGACGTGTTAGACAGACGCCTAGAGAAGCATTCGCGTCCCACCCGGACACTAAGACGACATCGCAGGGGGAAATTACCGAGGGAGGAGCGCGGAAAACAAGACTCCCCGACAGGCAGCACATGATCCCGACACGATATCGCGGATTATTCCCTTACCGGATTACTACTTTACACGAGGTAAAGCTAGCCGAAGACCAGGTTATCGGTCGTTGTATGTGGGTAGGACCGGGTGTGCTTGTGTGCGGTAACAAAAAAAAAAAAAATAACAATAAAACAAAAATCGGAACTGTCGGTAAAGCTGTAGCGGTTCGACTAGATTAAAAAGAGAGTCACGATCAGTCCAGACGTTGGCGGTGCGCGTTTGTGCTATCGCGGTTCCCATTCCGGAGCGGTGGGTACCGAGTTCGAGTCCCGAGAAAGACGACCACTTATTTTTTTTTTTGTTTTGCTTCGGAATCTTTTCGGCGTCAAATACCTTTTTTGGTTTTTCTTTTTTTGTTCTTTCTTATCTTTTTTTTCTTTTTCTTTCTCTGAATTAATGAATTTTTCTCCTTTTAATTGATGTTAGATTTAAGTTAGTTTAAGCAAAAATTGTTAGTTTTAAGTAAATAAATATTGTGAAGAGAATCATAAGGCGGACTACCATCTTTTTGTCGCGGTTCAAACGGTGGTGGATCGTACGGGAGGTCAATCGCGTGGCGCCCATAAAAAAAAAACAAACAACAAGACCACGGCCTTTCTCCACGGCTGGTCAGGCACCCTCCCGGACGAGGTCGCGCGTAGGTCGGAAAATCGGTGTAACACTTTATCAATTTTTTATTTTCGTGAATTTTTTTGTTTAAATCTTTAATTTTGTTTAAATCTGACAGACGCGCGTTTAAAACATCAAATAAATCTCTCCGCCTTCGAAAATATCAAGCAAAACTGACAAGTCAAACAGATTATCTGCGTCAACTGTCTGGCAGCACTGTCAACAATAATAGGTGCATTGCGAAAAAAGGATTGCCGATATAACTCATAGTCTGATCTGCATGCAATTGAATGAGAATACGTTCCGTGTATATGAATACTTAAATTTGCATACGTATACGATACCCTCATTTATTTACGGAACGAAATTGTATGCCGATGCCAAAAACGTAACGAACCCTTTTTTCAACACAAATCAATAAGCGTACACTGGGGATTACATGCAACTCTCAACTACTTCCCCTTATTCGTTGCACATCCAATTAAGCTCCTCGAATTACAAATAGAAGTCGAATTTCGTACGTTCGTTGGTACTCCGTTCGGCATGAACAGTTCTTAAGCTTTACGGATGTGTAATTCAGGTACGGTACGGTAACAATGATGGACTAGCAAAAGTTACCCCAAATTAAATGTGAATTTGCTTTTCAATTAGGCATGTGTCTCTCACTTAGCACATTTGTTCAAATAGACGTAGGTACATGTGTATTTGCACAGTTCTTTTTATTGCTTTTATATTCGTATGTAAACACAAGGGAATAGTTGATTAGATCTCATCTAAAAATGTAATTGTCATCATTGTTCATGGTAATCTGAAAAAAAAAACTGTGGTGACATACGACTTTAATTCCAATGATAAATTATTTTGCTCATTTGTTAATTTTGAGCGTCAAAAAAGGCAGTATTTGTGTTCATAAATACACCGGGGAAATATTCTGCAGATGCCACAATGTTGCAATCATGAACTCAGCCAAAGTATAGACTGTTAAAATGAACACACCATTTATCATTTTAAGTGCTGCCAAATTACTACCACGATATCATTAAGGGTGTTGAGAGGTGTTCGTTTTATTGTGTCAATTTCGAATTAATTGACAGTTTTTCTTTGTGAGAGACAAGGGAAACATTTGATTTCAGTGTGTACTAAAATTAGGGAAAATTTAGTTTATTTTATGTCGCACGGGAACATGTCTAAATTCCGTTTCATTACATTATCACCACCCCTGTTTCTCCAGTATTTAAGACTAAAATAATTTATATTTGTTTATATTTACATTTATTAAAATGTATGTTAAACATTCAAGAGATGGAATGGAAAAGAATACTAAAATAAAGGAACAAAATCGCAGTTCGATTGACATAAGATCAATTTGCTCCAATGCCCTCCTTGTTCATCAATGGGTGTGGGGATATTATTTATCCAGTTTATAACATTGTACTACTCCGTCTTTCGTACAAGAACTTGCTATTGCATACACAAATTCCAGTCACTCTCTGTGCAATTATAATGTTTTCATTCTCAAATAATCAGACCTACTTTGTTTTGAGGTCATTTCATATGGATTTTATAAATGTACGCACTAGGTCTGCATTGTGTGCTCTTGCTAATGATATCAGCTCGAATGCAAGCTTTGTTTGTTCTCATTTGAGATCTGTTTCTTTTTTATCAATATTAACCTTACATTATAAAAACAAATTCCTACTTGGATAAACTGATAATATTTGCAAATCTTAAGATTAGAATATAGACTCGATGATTCCAAGACGGTGGAGTCATGACTAATTTGTGGAGTCAGAAACTTTCAGAAGTTCGTAGTCGACCGTAAAACAATGACTTGTGTCAGCACTCGCAAGGATAAACTCATGATTTCTTAACGAATGGAAGTATACATCAGGTACAGAACTGAAAGGGCTGTTCCTGGGGTCGATGAAAAGGAGTGAAGGGAAGTGAATCAACTTCTCCGAAAGCAAAGGAAAAAGCTTGGGAATCGCCTGGTCTAGGATTTTACCATACTTGTAATAAGGTCGCTCAGAATTTGGAACATGTGCTCTGAACACTCCACTATTCTTCGACTGCCCCAGACAGATCCATACTTCAATACACCAATCTCATGACACCTAAACTTCTCTTCGAGAAGCATTTTTCAACCAGCATCTTCCCAGATCATAGTTGAGGGGAATGATGGCGTCTGAACACGAGGCGCTTGATGATCCTTCGCGAATCGTCACAGACGGTTGCAAAATGGCGGAAGACGTTAGTGCAGATGTCGACTCTAAGGATATAAATAAATCCTTCTATCATTTCGCTTAAAAAACTGTATAAAGTATGGCTAAAGAATGATACACAATTACAGATATCGTCATCTGTTCTGACTGGAAGCGATTAAATCTCTGACTGCGTCATCTCTAACTTTAAAACTTTTTTAGTTGCCACCTACCCCTGAACGAGATGCTCAAGTATATTAGCATCCACCTTATGTAACTGCCGTGGCACTGTGACGTTCCTGCACTCTTTCTGTACTCTTTCTGTACTCTTTGCGATCTTTGCGATTGGCCTCCATGTTAATCACTGGCCTCCATGTTAATCACTACCGCAAAACATTTGCTGAAGCTCGTAAAGCATCTCAAGTCAATCGTAGATGCTCTACTGGCACAGGATGTCTCATCACTCAACAACTGTGTCCTATTATTGAACCTATACAATCACTCAGCCTGATCAGAATGAGAACTCTCATCAACTTTACAACCGGCCATTGCGCCATTAGAACTCACGCCTCTAGATTAGGTCTTCCTTGCAATGACTCTTGCAGGAGCTGTAGGAAGAAGAAACTATTGTACATCCACTCTGCAATTTCAGAACACTAAGTCATCAGGGTCAGTCATCTCCCACGCTTTATCAGAAGCACTAACTGGCTTGCGGAACAGGATCAAACAGATCAGGGTGGTAGCACAATGGGTCTATGCTGTCCTAAGTTTGACTGCTGCCTACCAGAAGTCACCCACTAACCTAAGGCCGCAACTACCAATGACTGTGTAAAGTCGAGTATTACGTTCAATCTGGACGAGGTTCACGCGTAATTAAGTATCGACTACACTTCGATGAATCTTCGAGGAAGTAATGGATAACCCCAAGCGCATTCACAAAATAAAAGAACTGCTTCCACTCTGAATATGATCCATTTATGAAAATTAAACTTGGGGAACTTCAAATAAAATGGAATTGAAACTCCATAGCAATCAATTAATTTGTTAGTCAGGCGGAGTACGGACGTGTGAAACTTTCTTGAGTTGGAGTAGTCTGCTGAATTGCACACATAAAGAAGTACTTATCTAGAGATACACATGCATGCCTGATTATTTCAGGTGACAAAAAGAAATGCCGAAAGTAAACCTACGTTCCACTCTCGAAACGTGACACAAAAAGTTGCAGTCATGTGTAGGTTTAACTTAAAGTCATGTGTAGGCTTAATGATTCACGAAGTGCCCTACTTTCTTCCCAGTTGCTTAATATTCTTTCATTTTTCAATTTCTTCAAGTATCCCAATTTGTGTTTTGCTTTTTATAGCGATCAAGGTCAACGAAGCACGTAAGTCATGAGTGCAAGAACTCGACTGGGTCAGTGCTTTTCAAAAGTCTGCCAAGAGACAGTTTCTGTATGTCAATCATGAAGCGAATGTGTGTAAACAAGTACAGAACATCTCCAAGAGTCATCTTTTGTTGCACAACCGCAACCACAGAGTTGCTCAATTTGCTCATTAAGCTGCCCATTCTCACAGCACAGCAAGGTAATTATCAAATTTCAAAGAATTCCTACCGCCAAGTACTGATTGTCTGATATTTACGGTTGCAATCTCTCAATCCCCAAACGGATTTACGCGCTACAGACACGGCACGAGTAAACACAAAAACATTTATTACTAAGCACCCACTAATGCACAGTACCTTGTCGTCTCGGTCGATTGTTCGTACGGGTGCCTGCGTATGAAATTGCAAAAACTTACACAATCATTGTACGCTGATTTCACAGTCAAGATAAGGCCACGTTTATATTTTGATAATTAATTTCGAAGTACATTTAGATAAATTGTTTTCACTTTAGATGATTCCTTGTGTCGCCTGCGGGAAATTTTCGATCCAATCTTGTTTCTGATAAATTCGAATGGCTCAGCAGTTTTTTTTTTCTGTTTTGGCAATTTTATAAATAGGCTGGCATAAGAGCGGCAGTAGAAAATGCCAATGAGTTCATTTTTGGTAAATTATTTACCAAATTTGTCCGTTCCAACCTGCACACGGATGTGAATGAGAATACTCGTAGTCGCTCGGCTAGTGGTGCGGTGGTATGACGGTATTGTGCAGAATATTACATAGGGCTTCGCAGCCAGCGTGTCAGCGGTAAACTAATGCATGACATTTAATTCTCGCGTGATGTTCACGGTTTAAGCCTTTATCGTGTGTCGCATGTATTGGTATGTTGACGATGGTAGGAATGTGAATATCGATTTCGGTTTCATTGGTTGTTGGACTTGTTGATGGAAGTGTTTACAAGAATTTGCGATAAAGTCAGGAAGTATCGACAGCGGCTTTTTGTACACGCTTGCGTTGCAAATGCTACATCAATTGGTGGGGTGGTTTTTTTTTAGTGGCGGACAACCTTAAGTTGGCTGCTTTTTTTCTGTGACAGCTGATTTGACAGCTATCGGGTGTTCTACGGTTAGTTCGGTTTGACAATTTATCATGAATAGACCCATACGCGAGCAATGTTCACAAATTATGCAAATTTATTTTGAAAAGTATGGTTGACTTTGAGAAACTCAAACTGAAGCCATTCTCGAAACAGCGGTACACCCAAAGAAAAGTCACCGTTTAGTGCCCTTGGAATCATTGGTCCATCGATGATGGTCATAGTGTTTCAGTCAACAATGAGCTTTGCCATGTATTGTAATTAGTTTGAGGATAACGAGGAAAAGACTTCAAGTGGGAACTGCTAGGACTTAGCAAACATTTTTTCCGAAATTTCCTTTCTTGAGATTACTTTCATCTTCCATATCAAAGATTTGATCAGTTCATAGAAAAATAAACTGTAGTGAATCATTAAAAAATAATTCACTTTGAATCATTTGTAAATCATGAACTGCCTTTTATTATACCATAAATGTTTGTTTAAATGAATCATTCATCAGAATAACTATAAAAGAAGACTCTTGAGAAAAATATTTGATTGTGAGTTGGAGAGACTAAGCAAGGGGTGAGTCGTCATAGTTGTATATCGTAAAGGTTGTTGCCCGACAGCTTAGTTAGCCTAGGGTAATTTTGTTCACCAAAAATTAAACACACCTTTGGAATTAACTTTTATGGCTTCAACTAACAACTCATGAGTTTATCAACTACTCGTTTCTTCAACTTAAGGAATTAGCAGGAGTTAAGGGATGAACTCAGGGACTTTGCTCTCTCTCTATCTCTCGTTCTCTCTCGCTCTCTCGCATTAACGTAGTTGCCTGCCTACCCCCTGACTGTGAGCATACAAGATGAGATGATTGTGATTTCATTTATCGTTTTCGTCTTTCAAACGGACAAAAATAATGGTGACCGAACACTATAGGATTCATTGTCGTAAAACGAGAGAAGATACTGGTCCTTTCGATTGAATATAAAATAATGACGTATTTGGTTTTCATTCAGATTCTTTTTCATTTGTTAACAGACCCCGTGAATTACACACTGATCAAGTTTAATAAAATATTATGCGCGTGAATTAATTTAATAGGCGAATGTAGACTTTATAGGTAAAGATGAAAATCGCATTGTATGCGTGGATTAGCAAAAATATCCCAGAGGAAATTTAAAAATTGATTATTGGACAACTTCTGGATTTCAAATTTCAGACTGCGAGTTGGAATAGTCAACAAAACAACAGTTGAGACTAACTCCGCAGTTAATCAACTCCGAGTTTTCCAGCAAGTTGAGCAGTAGTGAACAAAACGACCCTTGGCACGAGGTAAACTTAGGCATATCTTTTACAGTTTTATCCCGACTCACGCTCACTCTTTGGCGAATTATAAAAGCTGATTGTGCCGGGGATTGAAAACGACGACAACAGCGGCACAAACGGCATCAATAGTTTCAAGCTTCGATAAATATAAACCTCATTCGCGCGGAAAGCGCAGTGCTAGTTAGGTTAGATAAGAAGGTAGACGTAATGCCTGTCTATGTCGGGCTGTGTTGGCAAAGTTAAGTGAAAAGCCCGATGTCCTGAAATGCACTCCAACGTATCGGATTCGATTAATATACGCAAACGTAACTACTTACGAGATCATTGATCCTCAGTAGTCCAATTTTATTGCCAAATGAATTATGTGCATATTATTTGTTTTTTTTTCGAAAATCTTTTAATCTATTCACCACGCCAAAACAAAAAAACATTTGAACGAAGCGGATATGAAGACAAGATTGATTCGAAAATTGGACCGGGTGGATAAAGATAGAGTACTGCAAAGGTTTTAGTGAACTACAATCGACCCGGGGTGCAAGTAATTCATGGTTAATGTCAAACCATGAGAAATGTCCTACTAATTACTAAATAAGCAACGAACACATTCAATTGATAATTTTCTTTTTCAACTGCAGGGCAGAACTGTCATGTCATGTCGATGTCACTTGAGCCACTAGTACCATAATTGTCATTAATTTAATTCCCTCTAACTGCACCATGATGACAATGCTTCTGTCACTGTTTAAAGTCTTATTTTAAGCAAAATTAATTAAGAGAGACTGATAGCTATAAAAAGCGTATACGATTGACGATTGGGAAAAGTAATTAAATTTTGATTTCTGCCTTGTTGTTCATCGCATGAACTGAGACGCGTGGAAATCCCACGCTCATGATGACACTTTCCAAAATCATCGGCGGGTTATGGTATTTAAATTAAATTCTGTGAAAGAAAGTATCAACAGTGTTTTAACTGTGTGGTCTATTGAATCATAGATTTATTACTTAAAGAAGGTCTTAAGTCCATTTGTTCACTGCCAGGGAATTAAGTATGCTACTTGGCTGCATGTAGAGTAGGAATGGATGCATGTAGCATTGTAGTCACTCACAAAAGACGTTTCTCATTTCAGCTCTACTGCCTTTCTTCTGTCACATCATTAGCAAGGTTATCTTAAGACTGCTGTTAGCTAGCATAGCTCTAAAAAAAGGAAAAGTAGATTGTTTGCCATGATTTAGAGTTCCCCGGATGAAACAAATTCAATACAAAAAGTATAGTTCAAAAGTTTTTCTTTCCAAGTACCAGCTTTGCAGATATTATACCAACCTTATCCACGTCAAGTACAACATCCATTCTTGTTTGTGTTCGTAATTATGCATCACCTACAATGCCAGTAAGAGCAGACAAAGAGATATAACAGAGAATCAAGTTTCTGGAACTGGTTGGCGCGTGCCTTTTACGAGACTGTTAAATAACTGGGTTGGTAACAAAGCATTGCCACAGAACTGAAGTGTATAATGAACAAGTGATAACACCATTTTATCCAAATAAATGTTTATGAGACTATGTGAGATATTTGGCAGATTTTACAGACTCGAAAGATAAAGGCATCTACGATGTACAACGTACACCAAAGCGAACAAAGGAAACAGCTCTTCTATTTATAATTGTGTTTATCATTGTTTATTCAATTGTTTTGCGTTGATCGTCTACATAGATGTGTCGAGTGAACCTACTTTTCCGTCCAAGTCAAAGCCTCCTCGCCACATGAATGACGGTGCAAAATTGTTGATAGACTGCCGATAAATCGCTGGAAAATCTAAGACTAAGTTCCATAAGCATATCGCCAAAATAGAAACCACACCAGTTGTAAAGATAAACAAATGCGATAAGTGCGGTAATGGTGAACAAAGCCAAGCAGCGAGAAAATATTTTGGTATGTTCGAAATACCACCCCTGGTGTGAGCGGTAAATGAGTTTCTTTTTTTAAACACAAAACATTATCTAGTCATGCTTGTTTGTGTGTACATATGGCGGTTGATATCTTCCAGTTGTAGCCTTCAAATTCTTTGAGGAAACGTAAGAATTCATTAAAGATACCCCAATCTCAAAGATGGCAGTCGATAGTCTTGGTAATCGATTATCTTCCATATTGAACTTTCATTTAGATTTACGCCGTACACGTCGTGAATCTGAAAGCAAAAACGAAACAAATTCACGTCTTCACGGAATGAATGAGCTAATCGAGCATAAATTGGCTGCAACCCGTCATCGATTTCCCATACGCTCAAACGCTGACCAACCCACCCTCAAACAGGTTGGCTGTGGAAAAGACCTTAAACAAAGCAAGTAATGAGGTACCTCTGTCATCGACAGCGCCGAAGTCATCGGCCACAGCAACGTGATGTGTCATATGAAAATCTGTAAATGTCTACACTCTATCACCAGCAGTTCGTTAGCAAAATGCTAATTTGAAATATCATTCGTTTTTATTGGATGCGAGTTTTTAAATCTGTATGACGTGATATTCCTTTTCCCATTTCCGAAGCCACTGTGGTCACAGAGGCACAGAAAGAGAGATACTTTTGTGTTCAGCTGATCAATTCAATTGCCACGGTGACAGGTTTGGCTTGAAAAAATAACTCTGTTTAATGCATGACCTTTAATGGGATAAAGTGCGCCATCGATATGTGAACAATAAGGAATTTCGAATTTAGCATGACGCTTGGATAATTATTTGTACAGTATGACATAAATCGACAAAGTATACTTAAGTTCCGCTTCACCGTTCTGACGTACACAAAACTTAATTCACTTCAGAATTACGCATTGTATCTGTAGTTACGTTCGTGTGGAATACTTAAATGCGGGTTATTTGAAAAACGGTAGCAATGAACTTGTTAACGCGATCACACCTTTTGGTGGCATTCAAAGTCACAAAGCGTAGCAAAAAATCAGCAGTTTCACTTTGGAGATAAAAAGAAAAACAAAAAAAAAAAAACAAAGCCGAAGAAAAACTAACGTTTCTAATGGAGAGTCTGGCCTAGACTTAGTGAACAAAATTCCTATCGATACTTTAAGACACTTAAGTATGCAGGGAGTGTTGTGCGATACGCCAAACAGTGATGCACATGCCAACGGTGTCATTGGAGAACTTGCTTTAATGCAGTGCAAATATATTTTTTCTTTCATAAATTACGAGCGTGCACATCGGGCTAGGTATACTGAAAGTTTAGCTTAATTTATTTCATTAATTTATAAAATGCGAGATTGTTGAATCATGGCGATGCGGCGAATGGAAAACTTTTGGATTATTTGTGCAAACTTTAGGAACTCTGAAACTTTCAAAAGAACTGCGAAGTGGATTAATTTCGTGTTCTTCTGGGTCAGTTGTTTTTGCCAAACATCCACATCCATGGTTGGGTGATTTTCTGTTTGTTCGAAAAAGTTATCTCAGAAAGCAAGAAAGGCAGCTGTGCATGACTTGTAATGTGAAGCGTGTTGTATGCATATATAGCTGCGTTGTCTTTGGTATTTCATCATCGACCTCTTTAGCACCGATTCAAGGACGATCTCAAGGCATTGATTTCATTGGAACTAAGAATAATAATGTGGGTCGCCGTGGCGTAGTGGGTTAGTGCGTCGACTCCTACGCAAATGAACGTCGCTGCCTGGGTTCGATTCCCCGTAAGACCCAACAACAATTTTAACGGCCCCATCTCTTTGGAGTCAACAATTTGCACGGCCCCACCACTTTCGAGTCAGTGACAATGGTCAAAGAGTAATAACTGTCTCTTACTCTTCTCAAATTTGGACGGAGTCGGCATAAAACTGTAGTTCCCTTCCAATCATGAGATAACAATGGCACGCAAAATACGAGTGGTTATTGTAGAAGCTAGGCCATGGCCCACTACGGGCTGTACCGCCCCGCATATTATTATTAATAGGAACGATTATATTCCTACAGTCCGTAGTGGGCTTGAGCTTAGTTTCGCTGTAATCACACGTCTAAGCTGGCTCAACAATGCTACGTTTGGGAATCCGTCGTCTTCTAAAACGAAACGATAAAAATGAAAGGAATACACAGGTGGCGTTTCAGATACCATAACTGAATCACAAATGCCGACGAAAAAAATTGTTGAATTTTTGACATTGGTGTTCTAAATCTCGACGTAAGATACCGTATCCCAATTTCTAATCCATCCAACGCTTCTAGCTAATAATACCATATTTGTACAGACATTGGAAACAAACTGCCAAAAGTATTTGAATTTTGACATCTAGTCAAATTGTCACGAAAGTTAAGCAAAGTCACGAACCAACTTTTGACACAGAAAAGTAAACCTGAGTAAAGAGCGTTTTTTTGAGATTTCAATTACTCAACACGCTTAATAGTGGATTGCGCACCCACCTCTCTGCAATCCCACTACTACGATTTTTGTGGATTCCAATCGCAACGTACGCTACGAATTCTATGGGCTTGGAACTTAATTCCACGTATTCGTTTAATTTTTCAAGTTGTACTCCTTATGTACGCCAAGTTAGCTGGGCGACGTAAACACAGAAAATATGCCTTGTGAATATAATAACTAATTCGGCAGTTTCGTTAAGTTTCATTCATTTCTGCTTACTGAGAGCGGCTAGTTATCAACTTCCTCCAATTAGTCTTTCAGAAAGTTTAAAATGAATCATTGCTAAATACCTTGTGACCATAATAAGTAATTCGCTAGATTCGTTAATTTCAGTTTACTGACAGGTTCTTGCAGTTGATTTGTCAGAAAGATTAAAATCAAACATCACTAAAATATAAAATTTAAAAATAAGGTCTTACAACGAGATTTTGTTCTTTAAAGATAAAAGGACTTTGTCTCAGAAGTTCTTATTGTTCTTATGGGAGGGTGCTGCTGGAATCAAATCCATATCATTTTTAGTTAGTACCAACCTAAAAAGGTACATGTACAAATTTTACAGCTGTCAGGCTATTAGTTTTTTCAGATACAGCTTTTTGGGTGAAGAAACTTTTGTTATTTCGATACCGAAAACCTTGGTGAGTGTTATTCGCACTCTGCGCCAAGCGAAGAAGCAACAAACTTACTGGTCATATGACGAAGACGATCAACGCAGTGGGCTTCAAAAAGACGCTGTTTCACGAATATTACCGTATGCGAAAGCTCTGTGCAAAGCGCGAGCACACAATCGGACAATGCCCACATGTCAGAGAACATCAATGAATCGGATGGCAAAATTGAATGAATTCGGCTTCGAATTGCTTCCGCATTCACCGTATTCTCCTGATCTGGCCCGGCGATTATTCTCAGACCGTAAAAGACTGCTCGCTGGAAATATATTTAGTTTCGATGAAGAGGTAATCACCGAGACCTTAATATGGTATCGAAAAGTTGGAAGATCGCTATAATCGGTGTATCGCCCTCTATGGCAACGATACAAACTTTTCAGCGAAACTGTTTCTACAGGGAAAACAATCGTCTTTATTTTTTGTTACAAAAGTCTGTCAAATATACTGCAGTACGCACAGCGCTGAGAAGATTAAAATAAGCAACCGCATTATCTTATTTATATTGCCACAAATCCATAAACAAAGAAGAGCTGACACATGCAAAAATGTGAATTCACTGACTCAACGTTTATGTAAAAAAAAAAAAACAAACAAGAAGAAAACATTCACTCAAACCTAATAACAACTTTCAATTTCTAGTTTATCTAAAGTTCAGAACGCAATTAACTGTCCAGATATATTCACAAACTCAACAAACCAACCATATTCATTCAGACCAGATGAACAACATCCAGTCATTGCAGCTTAATGTATTCAATAGACTTGAATAGAACCAGCCCGGCATTTATTCAATCTTTTATTCATGTTTCTGTTTTTTGAATTATCCATCCACCCCTTCAATTAGTTAGATTCATCATGCTTCCATGTTGATCGTATTTAAGTTGTTTTCAATCAAATGTTAGCTTAATTAACAGATCCGCTGTTCTAATTAATTACAGCGAGTGTGTGAATTTTCGACCTCAGCTCGGCGATTATGAGTGGAATAAAACTTATATTTTTAAAGTGGCCTGTTAATTTGATGGACACCGAAATGATGTTATTGATTATGAAACTTCGCTTTGGATATGAGTTTAAGTTGGCAAAGATGTCCCACAATACAATTTAATTGGTTTTCTTATTCTCTTGGGTGTGACAACAAATCGAACTGCGAAACGGATAGAGGAGGGACCTGTCCATCAACATGTGGTTTTCTTGCTATACCACATGTGGGGAGGAAAGAGAATGTGACGTACAGTCTGGTTTCAGTTAAGCGGGTATCATCAATAATTTCATCTCTCTCCTACTTGAGGGTTTTCCTTTTGGGATTCTTCTTCTGATAAAACTGCTTTTGTTTGTATTGTATAAGATCTCAATACCATGAATGGGAAGAATTGTCATTTGGAACCACTTTCGCGGAAGTCGTCAAACCCCTCGCTGACAGGAATGACTGCATGACGCAATTGGTTAAGTGCCTGCCTTTGGTTGGAAGTGTCCCCGGTTCGAATCCTAGTGAAAGCATAGTAAATACCCTTTACCCGGTTTTCAAACCAGGCACTATGTGCCGTTGGGATCGCTGTGGGTGGCACAATGTACCATGTACAAGTGTTGTGATGAATTCACCTACTCTATCCTGACAAAAGAAATTTGCTTACTCATTTTTCAGCAATTAACAAAGTTGCAACAACGTGCTAGTTATTTCCCGCACCAGAGATGATTACAAATAGTCTCAACTTGATGCAACAAAACACATGCATCTATAATTAATATTGCAAAGCTGAAGAGTTAGTTGGTTGGAACGCGCTAATCTGAGGAACGTCTGGTTTGAATTGAAACATTATTTTTGTGTTGGATAGTTCATCTATCAAGGAATACTTTAGGCTTTTATCACGCTGCGACCAATAGCTGAGAAGCATTAATAAAAAATGTTCAAAATGTTCCGAAGCGTGCGCTGTGTAAACGGTTTGAGTTAGACAAACATCATGTGTGAAGGAATTGTTCCTCTTTAAAAGATCTAAAAAAAAGACCGTGATAGCATGTCACCTTTTAAGATTGACTCACTATATAACCTTTGTTATGGTAATCAAATTTATTCGAAAGCTATATTATGTATCCAACCCGATAACTGGATGAAGTAGTGGAAATAGCTTCGACTAGATGCCCAATACAATTGAAAGAGCAAGCAAACCCATCACAGCCTTATATATGAGTATACCCTCGGGCACAAAGGGGGTCTCCAACACCACATGACACACTGGCTCTTCACTGCTTTGATCAGCCCATCCTCTTATGCGGCGTAGCAGTATATGTTGGCCCATGATCAACGTCGGCACACATCACGGCAAAGACAACTCGGTCTTGAGAACGACCCCGACAGATGCACTTGAAACCATATTAAACCCCCCTAGAACCTTCCACTTGGAAAGCAAGTAGCACCCAACTGTGTTATCCGCCGCTATCTATTAGCCTTGATTACATCTCACCTGTATACTTTCGAGTGAAAAACTTCGAAATCCGTTTCCGGAAAGAGACCTATATTAAAACGGCAGTGTACTCTTGGTAGTGCCGTATATTTCTACACAGACGGATCCAAAACGGAAGACGGAGTAGGAAGTCGTTTATTCTCTGAACATCTCAAACTTAATCAAGCGCCAGTGTCTTCCAAAGGGAAATAATCGCGATCATCGAAGCCCTGTCCTGGCTGAGGTGACACGTGATATCCACCTGCTATATTTGCATCTTTCCAGATAGCCAGCAGCAATTAAATCCTTGACATCGTTCTCTATAAACTCTAAAATAGTCATAAACAAAAGAGACGGGTGACACTCATGACGAAATATCCGAACAGTTTCACATTCGCCTGTGTTGTATACCAAGCCATAGTGAGATCATGGGAAACTGTGAAGCCGACAAACTAGAAAAATCACCACTAGACTGCCAGATGACGGAACCGTTTGTGACATACAGTGGCGTCTAAAACTGGATACATAATTTAGTTTTTGTGGGATTTCATCTATAAAATTGTTCCCTTATGCCGGATTTGATTGAAGTGTTCAGTTTCCGTCGGACTGGAACCTATTGATTTTGACATGTTTATATTTTTCTGTAATTCAGTTTTTATTTTCTTTGCAGAAATTTGATCGGGCCTATATTTTTTTTTTCAATTTTTTTTTTTTGTTTCGTACAAGTCCTCTTGCGTAATGTTCAATGTGAGGATAAACAGTTTTGGGCACTCACCATTTTTAGCTGCGTTTTTTTGCAAGCGTATATACGCCTAAATTTTAATTTGCATGTAAAATCCACTAACAACGAGTCCTATATCCGCTTAACTTATTAATCATATCTATCGCCGCTTAAGGAATAAGCGCGGATAAAAACAATGCTTCCAATCATTATTTTCTATGTGTTCATTCCTGAATTCATTCATTCATTGTGTAGGTTGCTGTATGTGGTTTACACCTGCAGGTTTGGTTTATGTATCAGATTATTGTACACCTAAGTCTTTTTTTACACGGTTTTGATATAACACGGTTTGAAAATTGAATATTTTTAATTTTTTTACACGATTTTATTCCATTTAGCACGATTTGAAATTTTATGTACTTAAATTTTTTCTGTCAAATTTAATTTTTACGAAGTATGTTCATATCACAAAAAAGTATTTATGAAAGAGAAAAGTCTGAAACCATCGATAGTATCGATAACAACAACCTTAAACGGATGTTGGAGAGCAATTTGGCCAGAATGTGTAAAAAGTAAAAATCCTGTGGAGAAAAATACAAACGAATATCCCAATATAATTGCTTTAGCACACGCAGTTGGTGGTGAGGGTTTTGATGACTTGTTATCTGATGACATTGATGAACTGATGATTGATAAAGTTCTTAGCGAAGACGAAATATTACATTTTGCCTCACAGAATGCTGATGTTATAGAAAGCAGTGATAGTGAAGAACCTGCAAAATTAACTGAAAATTTAATTCAAGAAGGGCTTCAACTTGCAAATAAATTAGGACACCATTTCGTCAAAAATGATCCCAATGTCGAAAGAGGTGCACAATTCCAACGTGAGCTGAATTCTTGTATGGCTCGTTACAAGGAATTATACAAAGAGGTAGCAAGAATTGGCGAACAACGGCTCATAACAGAGTTCATTTTTCAAAATGTAGATGCCGAACGAGCAAGAGAAAGTCCAGTTCAAAATTATTCCAGCGATGATAGTGAATGTACATATACGCGTTCGAAGCAAGCGAATGCGAATAACTGATTACGACAGCAATTAAATTTATGTTGCTGTATTTATGATTATCACTTATTTTATTTTATTTTATTTTATTTTTTACCTTAAAAATTTAATAACCTATTCTTTTCGTTCACAACTTAGTTGTTTAGTTCCTGAACTTGCCATACATTTAATTTATATTATGTACTTTTAAGATTAGAGTGCATATCTTTTTTATCATTAATTACTATGCTTGTGAAAATAAGCATTATATATTTGATTTAATAAAATAAACATGAATTCTTGTTCTTAAAAATTCTTGTTTTTCACTAATTTTAATAGGTTTTAGAGATTAGGAACAAATCACCCATTTTTGTATACGATCAATGTCTTTTTTTACACGGCTTCTTCTGCAACCAATCTACCGTGTAAAAACAGACTTAGGTGTAATTCTTTTGGCATTCATAAGTATGCAATTTTTGGTATACCCAGAGTGTCTCTGCTATAAATTCCGTTTAGGTTTCGTAAACGATTCTTTTCATTTGATGAAATTTGTTATTATTTTATAATTATTAAGTGTTTTTGCTTTTAAATTGATGGTCACGCTACACAGTCACAAAACGAAGATTGTGACCATCAAAGATCAACCATCGCCTTCCACGACTACACCCCTGATTGCTTAGCAAATGTCATAAATGTCGTCGGTGCTGCCAAGATTAGATGATGAATCATTAAGCGCCGATGATCGTTTTTTTGTGCACTTCAAAATTAAGCGTATATACGCTTGCAAAAAACACAGATTTTATGCACGATCTCAAGTGTTTTTCCCTTTTTGTACCAAGATGTATGATAATGAGGAAATTTATCATGACGAATGATACGCCAAGACCTAACAGTGAATGCAGAAAAAAGAAAGGAAAAATGAAAACGTGCAAAACTGGATAAATGGAATCCTCATAGATTTTATTTTAATTCAGCCGTTGTAATTGTACGTTGTAATTGTTCTTTCATCGATACGTCTTTCTTTTAGTAATTCAACGAGAAAGCATCTATGAACATTTCAATCGAATCCGTCGTAAGAAAACATTTTATTAGTGAAAAACTGCAGAAACTAAAATAATGTACCCAGTTTTGCTCGCCACTGTAGGTACTCTCATAGCTACATTCAACTTAGAACTCAATACTCAGAGCAAACTAATCGTCAATGCCAGATTGAATACAGGCAACATTTGTAAAATCACCAAGCAAATGTGGCCCCGTCTCAATCCAAAAAGTTCTGATACTCTGATCTCCTTAAAAAGAAGTCCGGGAAATAAATAAACACTGCCTATTAGGTCTACACGCGAAAATACTAAAACTGTTCTCATGATTTCTACTGAAGCTGCCTAGATGAAGAAGAGGAAGGTGTACTGCAGCTGCACTGCACTCGCCTTAATTAGGAACGCCACACTGATGTCCCAATTGCTTTGACAACCCAAGCTACCTTAACGAAACACCAATCAGATCGACAATTCCGGCTGGTTGTTATAGTATTCACGCCACCCCAACCCCCACGTGGCAATACAATAGGCCTTTTTTGACCAACAACGCAGCCGCTTTTAAAGCCACTTATAACCTACCTATCTAGTGCATCAATAATTTTGAGTTGAATTTCCAGTCTGGAGAACGGAGGCGGAATAGCAAAAGCAGCGGCAACTTTATTGTATCCACTTTAAATGTCAAGATCCCTGCACCCACAAACTGACACAGAACTTCCGATGCATCTAAAATAATAGACTTCCTCGACTGGCGTTTGTTACACCCTTCTACGTGTGGAACCGCCTGTTTATTCTGTATTTTTACCGGCAATTCTATGATCTATTGCTTCACACTCATTTGACGTGGTTGACACATCACGTTTCTCCTGTGGCGACGGGAGACTTTTAGAAAACATTTATTGTCTATACAAGTTTTTCGAATAGTTTTCATTGGACGTCACGTCTCTCGGATGCATCGGCGTTAACTGTCAGTCTCCTGTTAAAAGAAGAGTCGCCTTGTCTTGCGTTTTGTTGCAGTTCAAGAATGTCACGGAGCTGTCTTATTGTTTGGAAAATGTCATTAGGTGACGGTTGTCTACAATTTTACCATTTCTAAAAAAATCGTTACCAACACGTGTTACTTCATCACTGATAATTTTTTTGGGTGCTCAGGAATCTTAACCTAAATTGTGATTAAAACCTTGCATTAACAATGTTTGAACTGCAATCATTTTGTAACACTAAAGTGGCCTTTCAAAATAAAGCCCCAGAGCAGAAGTAATGTGTCAATTGCAATTAACAAATGGATAACTTTCTAATTCGGTTCAAAAAGCATCGACCATGAAAATGAAATCAACACCGAAAATGCACTTGTCCATGTTGGCTGGTTAATTGGTAACTTCCATGCTTCCAGCTAAGTGGCAACTATTAAGCCGCCACTCGTGCTGCGTTTTTATGATGTCATCAGCGCATAATGCCCGTGTTCCTTAGTCATGATACTCAAAAGCGGTAAAACGTGTTTGCGCCGATGTACCATGTTTGCAGGTACGCAATCACCCGTCCGTCAGCTAGCGCATACGTCCTATGACACAACGTTCCATTGACATTGACATAAAGAATGCTAATAATAGATGTCGAGGCAGTGCCACGCTGCCATAAGACTACTTAAGCGGAAGACACTTCGCGGACATGTGCACTTGTGGGAGAGGTCCACTGAAGCGAAAATGGTTGGTATTATTTTTCCCTGGATGTTTGCTCGTACACATCGACTCAGGTTACTTCAACTGCATGGTTGTGTGCATCATGGTTTGAGTTTTTTACCAATCAAACAGAAACCTGTACGCGTTAGTTGTGCACAGCCCCATTCGAGCGGGAATCCATTTGTCTTGATTTATCGTTGTGGGAAAAACAAAACCAAAGAACCCCTCACCGACACGACACATAGCGTGTCCTTGTGGGCTATTTAATTAAGGCAAGGATTTTACCTTTTATTTCCATATATCATAGGATATACTGCCCATCCCATGAGCACATATTAATGACTTCTGATTAAAACAGCACATAAACCAGATACACTCGCTGTTTTTCCTGCCACACCACACGGACGCGTCGGTGGGTGAATTACGTTTGGTAAACAGCAAAGTTATTTTATGTGGTGAGCGTGCGGCACTTGAGCAACGCTGGTAAAGGTACAAGCAAATTCCATTGCAAGCCAAGCAGATACAACCGCTTGCCACTTCCTCTGGGAGATAAAATGCCACAAGACTCTTGGTATCTCTGTGTATCCCTTTTTCAGTGACTTGCAGACACTTTGACTGCACACCAGCGATGTGACCCAGAAAAATCTAAATTAGAGGGTAACTTCGACTGGTACTGGGACATTGAGAGTTGGCGGCACGAATGAAAGGAAAATGTCAGCAAAGTAAAGCATGGGAAAGAAATGGAGGCAACGAAGCGTAGTGGAGAGAAGGATATGGACGTTCTATTGTTGAGTCCTTTTCTTGTTTTTTTGAGCAATTTTAGAAAGCCGTAAACTATGGGCAGTGAGGACGAACCTGCATTTGAAATGCAAAAGAGTTGAACGTTTCGCATTGTTTGTTTTGGTGGCAGGAATGTTCCTTGCTTCTGCGGCAGCTTGGTGGGGTTTACTGGCGTAAGGGCGCTTGGATTGCATTGGTAGGGTCGTCTCCTCTAACTCGGAGGATAAGCGTACATATTTTTTGTTTAAATTTATGACTTTTGGGAATGAGGATGATTGTGCTGGGATGGAATAAGTTTTTGTTTAGAAAGCATTTCAAATCCCAATTCACTGAAGAAATTTAACTTTCCGCAATCGTGTTATGTAATGTTGTACAATGTTGTGGTGGAGGGAAGGCCGAAAATATTATACACGCACAACTTGGAGGCAGTTAGGATTTCTGTTTTTAGGTGCTGGAGGCATGGTTTTACTTTACCAATGAGTATTGCATGTGGTGTAGATTCGTCTGTTTGCTTGGACATAAGCATATTTCGAAAAACTCCGAGTAGGATCAATTAAGCGACGGAAACAAGGTACTAACATAGGCAGACGGGAGATGGTCTCGTTTACATATATTTTATCAGTCGAGATGGACGTAGTGAAAACTGGACGATCACATAAACATAAAGCCAGCTTATCCCGTCGAACATGAGACAGAGTATCTCATACCCAGACAGTTGTAAAAAGTTGTGTACAATCTAAAATATTCATCTGCCATCACTGGAGTGCTCAGTAGGTGTCTGCGTTGTGGATTAGTGTCTTGATCGCGTTGTAGTGCGGGACGTCTGTCAGAATTTGCGCCCGCAAACACATGCACACATCATACCACATATCACATGTTTTGTATAGAATTGTTGTTTCTTTACCTATAATTGTTGTTCCTAAAATTATATTGTTTGTGAAGTATATAAATAAATAACTATTACTTTACTGTAAACAAAATATGTTTTATTTAATTTTAATAAAAATACTTAAGTTACAAAATGCAATTAATGAAATTACAAAATTTTATATTTTAATACTCATTTATTTTTTTTTATTTCTGCGAACACTAAGTAAATAATCTAGCTAGCCTAGTTGGTTCTTATCGGATCGCCCAGTTCTTCCCCTCATTTCATTGCATAAGTTGTTCGTTTTTCACAATCAGGTGGCGCTTCGTTGCTGACAGCGTTGTTAGCACAAAATTTGCTGAAAGAGATATTATAACTGGAAATTCATTACTAGAATATATGAATCATTTTAATGATAAGTCGGGGAATCGGTGTTCGCATATCTATAATGGACAATCGGACAATCTATAATGCGCATCTACTTGATTACAGTGGGCACTATGGTTAAATAAGTGTGTCTAGGGAACATCACTCGTTGTACGATATACAGGGTGACTTGAATATAAGTTTCTTTTTAAAAATGCAATAAAAAAAATTTCCTCAACAAACACTCCCATTAATTCAGAAATACAACACCTTTCAAGTGGCTGCCACGTTTATTGCTTCAATCGTTTCCGTATTGTTTCCTGCAAAAAAAGGTGGAAATGTCAGCTCCGAGGCGGCCAATTGACATCGCCAAGACGGCTGATAACGTTTGCTTTCATTTCTGCCAAAAACTTCTTTTAAAAACGCACTGGTTGGGATACACAGCACTCCTTTGGAAATAAGTTATCAATATTTTTCAACGTTGTTTAAGCATCAAGAGAGAGGCATGATACTGACTTGCTGTCAAGATTCGAGCGGAAAACAGTTGTTAGTGTCAATGTCAATAACCAATGCATAAAAAAATATGAAAAATAATGTCTTGAACATAAAGCCAATCCATGCTCCCAATTCATGCTTTGTCTGCAAATTATAGACCCGGTAACGACAAAATCCCTCTTTTTGTGATCTATTAAGTGGTCGACTATGCATTACTTCTTCCATTTTTCTATCAAATGATGTCATGAACTAAATTGTTTTATTGGTGGGTTTCAGGATTCCCTAAAATTGTTTAAATTGCCTTTTCGTGTCAATTTGAACTTATACAGAAGATTTTATACTTCCGGAACTACTTCTTGTGACAGTATCTGACACTACCCGAAGTAACCGATTTACACTCATACTTGGATAGCACCAATATCCGGATAAGATTTAATGCACAAATTGTAACAACTGAATCTGATAACTGACATCATTGTTAATAAGGAAAATCAATTTCGGCGTTTGAAATGATTATAAGGCATTTTCTCTTTGGAACATAGAGAATAATGGGTTTATAAAGGGTTTTTTTTGTAAGCCATGAATTGAAATAGAACACAGTTTTCTGTGTTATTTTAATACCCAGTAAATTGAATTTATTTGACAAATAATAATATCGCATTAATGCTAATATGATTTCGTGGATGTGACCGCCTCGACTGTCTCGTACATAGCGTAATTTGTAAGACCAATGTTCACATACTCTTCGCAGTATATCTGTCTTTAATTCATCTATAATAAAAGACAATTATTGTCTTCAAAGTCCAAGTGTTGCACGAAACATTAAATAGCTATGGAACATCTTCATTTTCTATGACATCGTCTTAAAAGATTCAAAAACCAAACGGAGATTTGCTGAAAGTAACATGAATTGAAATTTAAAACTGTTTCGACAATGGCTTCAATTTGAGTTTCTCAAACGGAACCATGTTTTTCAAAACCAATTTGTAAGCGTTGCTCCGGTGTGAGCCTGCTCATGATGAATTGCCACACCAAACTAACCTCAAAACTACCGAGATCTGTCAAATCAGCTGTCACAGAAAATAAACTTGCAATTTAAGGTTCTGCCCCTCTGAAAATGCACCCTTTATGTTTGCAAACTGTGGACTTAGCTCATTGTTATTCAACAAAATTCTTCCGATTTATGGCTAGATTGCATGGAGATTGGATGCCTTGCATATATCTGTGTGCATTTATGACTTCATCTGTCATCAGTGGAGACACTCTGTTACTTTTCACTCCATACAGTGTTACATCCCTTGTGCATAAGTTCTATATCCGTAACTCATGACATGCATGAAGCGGGATTTTCCTCAAATCCAGACACACCTGACCTAAATCCTTTGAATCGACCGCACCGGACAAAGGATGGATAACGTTTTGCACATTTGTGGCGCATAACTTTACAAGCTGACGGATGCGCTGCTCTTGAGATGCATTTATGAGGATTCTGAAGCAAAAGTTTGCCGACACATTTGCACTTATCGTTCGCATCATCACGGACTACTTCCTGCTATACACGCCTGTTACGGTGTATTTATTCATTCGGAATATGTTTACTCAATAGTGTGTTTGTGTAACGCAGTTCCATAGCACATTTAACTAGCATGCAGTAGGCCAGTCGGCATAATTGTAAACAAACAGGTTACACACGTGAAATGTTCAAATAAACATTTACTCACCGACCCACAGCCACGTCGGATTCATTTGCGAGACGCAAAGCCTGATGGGAGGAAGTCATCGCATCGTTTTCAAACGCGTGACACAAGGCAATTGTTTAAAAAGAAAACGACGTCATGATGACGACGTGAAGAGATCGGAAGTAAAGTGTAATTTTGTGAGGAATAAACGCTTCCTTGAAATAGGAATTTCGAAGTGTGTGCTGTGGTATAGTTAGAGGGGCAGCAGATGTGTCACAAACTTTCCCCGATAGGGGTTTGATGTCATTTGATGTTTTTGCACTTGAGTGAGATTTTTCAAGACTACTTGAAAAAAGTTCTCGTGGCAATTGACGTGAAATTGGATATAGAACTTTTGAGAACTTTGTTATCGTGGTAATTTGTGTTGAGGCAAAAAACAAAAACAACAATTTTTGTCAGAATGGGGAATATTTGCTGTGGGAGGGTATTTACAAACGAAGTTTCTCGAGATTTGTGTTTACGAAATTTTCTAAATGCAATGATTGAGGATAAGTTCTTAGAATCTGCTCCGCGTTATTCGGGAGAAATAAGTGGTTTATTTACATCTGGAATATTTTTTGCAGAATTCACACTTGTAACATTTAGTTCTCTGAATTGTTTGCGGATGCGATTCCTTGAAATGGTGTAATGATGTATGAAAATACAGTAGAATCTTAGAAAGATGAGCAAATACAAAACATGCTCCGTTCATCTTTTCGAGAATCAAATTTGAAAGTGTGCACATCCACATCCACCACCAGGTTAAAAACAGAGATTCAGACGTGTTTTGCTTAAAAAATTCCTCTATGGTAGACTGTCGCGTGGAAAAAAGTTGTCTTACAAATTCGTTCAACTTTCCGAATTGTTCATGTTATAGAACTGTTCATGTTTCCAAGATTTTACTGTATAAGATAACACTTGAAAAATATCTGTGTCGCATCGTTTCTTACAAAAATATGACGTTAATTGGAAGTCAGTCTGCCAAAACCGTTAGTCCAAGTTTGTGGTTATTTTAAGAACGCCTGCTCAATGAACTCTTCTTTGAAAAGAAGGGAAAGACTTCACGTCACGTGGCACAAATGTCCTCATCATCACGACCTCTGAGGCTTGTCCTGAATGGGATTCCATCAGATAGGCGACCACTGGGCAAAACCAAGGAATTGGTCTCGCATAATTGCTGGAGAGTTCGAGTAATGTAAATTAATTGTTATATTATTGTGAATTAATAAGCTGTGTAAAATCAAATAACTGAAAAAGCTTGAACGAAGATTTATGGATTTTAATAAATAAATAAAAAGAAATGGCAGAGGATAGAGTTGGCTAGAGTCTTGGAGATCTCCTTGGGTCACTGAAGATGAGATGAGATTAGATAAAATATTTCCCACTCAAGACAATCAGAACCTTTTATGAGACAACTGAAATAATGTTAAAACTTGGTGATTTGATAGTCCATTTACCACTTAGGCCAATGAATTTGCATCACGACCGACCATTCGTCTACGGTGCATATTTGTGTGCCTCTGAAGCACATGGAAAAGAATGCTGAAGAGCATCAATGCAAAGCACGAAAAGGGACACATCGTCGGGCTTTGTGAACATCGAGAAGGAATTGGGATAATTGAGGTTAGAGCAAAGAATATGTATGCTCTATCAACAATTTGCAACAACGCCAACGTCTTGGCCAAAGCATATATAATTTGGAAGTACTGAAACTTAGTAGTAGTAGTGAATGAAATTTATAACTTTTGCCACGGCTTGAAAGGTAATTCACGAATAAAGTCCTCACTCGAAGGACCAAGAAATGTACACAAATGAAGACATTTTGATCACTTCGGAAGAAAGAAAAGTTCTTCGTATAGTCTATGATTCTTCGTTCGAGTCCCTCCGTCTCAGATGCCAAGGTCATTCACAGTGAACAGCATGGTACCCTTCAGCTACGTACACATCTGGAAAGGGGCCTCAAGCAGTTGAACGCGCATTGCTGGAAGCAACTAGCACAAGACCATTCTAGATTTGTCACTTTAGAAGTGAACTTAGGGACTACCAATCTATCAAATATAATTAATACATTAACCACTGCTGGCGAACTCCAATTAAGTTGCTTAAGGGCTTTGTATATGTTAGGTCCTAAGAAACCAACAGGTTTTGTATGCTTTCTATATCCTCTTCAACCAACCACCTTCTGCAGAAGTCCTAGTTTACCCTTAACCACCTGCCACCTCATATTCATACACCGCGTCGATTTTTCAATTTCAAATGTTCATTCACTTAGTCGTGTCACATGTCACTGTAAAAAATTTATATTCGATTCGTCACTTAGAAATCCGTAAAGTGACCAAACAGTACAAATTTGTCAGAGTTACAGATGGGAACTATCAGATGAATAAGGACTGAATGAATGAAAATATTCAATAGTTGAAATCATTCAGTTAGTAACTGTGGCTAGTCCAATTCATTCAATAGTTCCCATCACTAGAATGTGCCTGACTCGTGCGACATTGTGCATTTTAAAACTAAACACCTTGGTCCTGGGTTGATTATGAGTCTGAAATAGATGGTTGGCGGTGAAGGGTTGCGAGCAGTGTTGGTACTTACATTTTTCAATGTGTGGACGATTTGAAAAAAACGTGGTAGATGTCGTTTAACTATACAATTTCTGAGAAATTTCACATACTACGTTAACGCTTTACTAAATAGAAAGAAAAAGCTTCATTATTTCCGGTGAGTTCAGAATACAGTTGTTATAATAACACTTCTTTGTAAGTCTTTGCACATATTTTCTTTGAAATTATATCTTTAGAAGGGTTTTAGAAACGAAGAAATGTAATAAAAAGGAAGAATTAAAAGGTGTGCTAGATTTCGCACTTTGGCTAGTGGTTTACAAAAATTACATTCTCTAAATTGTCTTACAATCCAAGACCTTCAAAAGCACTTCATTAAAATATTTGTCACTGTGTCTCCCTTCTTCTGCTCCAGCGCCATTTTAACATCAATTTAACACCACCCTCTGGTGGCAAGGTGCACACTTATCTGACGTAACCATTTGGCATTCCCACACTTGCACCTCTTGTGGTCTCAAATTCTGAGCTCCCACAATATTGAAAACCCTATCCAACTACCAATTGTCAGATGTGTGTTACACAATGCGGTTCATGATAGAATTAGATCTCCACATACTTCTCGTATCTTTTCAGCCACAAAGTGAATTTATTTATTCACTCTGATGTGGCGGTGATGACTTTTGCATATTAAATTTCACAAAAACCACACATTTCGCTCTTTGACTTGTACATCCTCTCTCATCGACGTGAGCACATATATAGTTCATTTGCGAAATCAGAAACTGTCTGCCGTATACAGAGGTAATGTGGTTTTAAATACTCGTGCATACAGAGGATTATAGTTCAGACTGCGGATCTCGTTCTCTTCGGCGTCGAACAACGTACGTATCTGTAATTAAAGTTTTATTAATGTATCTTTGACTTCGGTCTGAGAGAATACGAAGGCGACAAGCCTTCGGATGTAGACCATGCTCCAGTAGTCCAATTGAAAGTTGCCTGTTCAAATGTACGCATTTCTTCTTTTGTATGGTTTCAGTGGAGCCATGTATTCATATCTGCGTACATAGTCCTTTTGCGGATAATTCTTAATGAGGACGAGATGAAATCGATCGGCGCGGCCTGTTTATAAGTATGAATCATTTTGTTTTATTAGGACTGTCCTTAAAAATGAATCACGACGAAAGTACACTTGAACCTAAGATGGCACGAGAGTACTTGACCTTAAGATGGTTGAATGCAAATATCTCGGCTAACTCAAAGACCTTTCCGCTGTGGGCCGGAATTATCTTGAATTTCACAAGCGAACATCAGGAGTATAAATCTCATTATATAACCCTCATCATGCGTTCGAATGGAGGACGGCAAAGTATGGCCTGAATCTACGCTGGAGGCACTTGAAGGAGGGGTATTAGTTTTGCGATAAATTAAGATCTGGTGCTCCGAAGGGACGTGGAGTATATTATATGAAGATTACGCTCTTATTATGGGGATATTATATCACAAGCGGCAATGGGGTTAGAAGGTCCTTCTATTTCAAATTTAATCTTGATAAAGACAAGCATCAAGTGCAAAGTGCGGATGAGTAGGAGCAGACTGTGATCTATGTAGACGTCAGGAAGTTTTACAACATTTGTCGGCCATTATTAACTTAGGAAGGATTCAGGAGTAGGCGGAACATACCCCGTGTCATTCGCATTCTAAAAGTATAAATTTGCATGCAGGGAGTTTATGGTTTCCCTTGTTTTTGTTCAAATTCTCTCCTTTTGTTTACATGCACAATATTGATGCTGGTAGAGTTCGTAATCATCAGGAATGAATATGAATAATTTATAAATGCCCTAGGTGGAGACTTTTTTATTTTTCTCTTTTTTTTTAACATAAGTTGAGAATTTGTTCGGTCTTTGTTAAACCATTTCCCACATATATTACAACTCTGTGTGACGTTTTTCAGGATCAAATGTGTTAGCTTCCAGCAGTGTCAATGAATAGTTTATGAGTTGTGGCTTGCCAAAAATGACGTTCGTTTCATGTGTTTAAGAACTTAAAGCCACTGAACCTAGCTTCTACGGGAACCACTCGAATGGTCTCATCCATTACAGTGTTACGCTGACTCCAAACGGCGAAATTTTAAGAATCTTTTTTTTTAGACAGGAACACTTTTTGAGTATTGCCAGGGAGTCAGTGTTGCCTGTCTCGAGGAGCGTAACTAGAGCCCCTCTATTAATACAAATTCCAGTTCAGAAAATCAAAGGAATTTAAACCCCCCTTCCCGTTCAGAATATTCACCAAAACACGATTTTGTTTGTACTAGGTCAAGGAAACATACCAACGTAGTGCCCCGAAAGCGATTCCTTATAAATCGAACATGTAGAATACGTAGAATTTGAGAATTTCGCTTCAGAATTCCACTTATCGAAAGTAACGCCAAACAATCTGTTCGAGTTATCAAGACATTCGAATAATCGAAGTTCATTCGACTTATCGAAGTTTGACTTATTTTTTAAAAAAATAAATGCTAAATTGAGTATAAGAATACAAAATTATGTAAAATATAATATATGTGGGTTGCCGTGGCGTAGTGGGTTCGTGCGTCGACTCCTACGCAGAGGGTGCCAGGTTCGATACCCGAATTTACCACCTTTCATATTTCACGGATCCACCTCTTTCGAGTCACTGACAATGCTCAAAGAGTATTTCCTGTTACGAAAAATCTTGTCAACTACGCCGTTCGGAGTCGGCATTAAACTGTAGGTCCCTTCCACGCGTGAGAGAACAATAGCACGCACAACACGAGTGGTTGCTGAGAAGCTAGGGCCTGGCCCTCTTCGGGCTGTAGCGCCACCCATATTATCTTATATTATAATATATGTGCTTTGATCATTTTGCATCATCTTTTTTTTGATAGATGGGATAAAAAAATGTTTTCAGTACTCAAACAAAAATTGTTCTTATTTTTTTTAAAAATATTGTTTTACATATTTTTTACATTCGTTTTTCAGCTACCTCAACACGTTAACCAGTGTTTTCAGGTTCACTCAAGCTTATTCCCTACTTGTTTGACTTCTCTCGCGCTTCTCTCTCTGAACAATTTCAAATAATTACTCGACAATAAATTGCGTTCAAATAGTCTTTTAAGAAACGATTCTTATCAGATATTATTTTATATCTCTTTGAGACAGAATATTTGTCAGATGCGCAGATTAATTAGTCATAATTAGAGTACCTCTCTTTTATTGCAGATTGTTCTTAATAGATATGTTCTCCTTCTTTGGCCATCATTAACCTTGAGAATATTTGGATCAAAATTCGCATAAAATCAATCTCTTCCAAATATTTAATTGTTTTGACAATTAAATTTTTATTTCTATCTTATCATTTTGTTGGCTCAAATGGACGAATGTTATACTGAGATTAATTTCCTCGACATCTCCACGCTATGGACGTACGCAGCAGAGAAAAGCAAAAAACAATGTGTACAAGTTAATGCAACTTATTTCTTTTAATTATTCAATAAAGTTCTAATCCCACTAAACATTCAAGTAAAAATGTTACTTGTTTTATTGAATACTTTGTCAAATTAATTATGTATACCGTACGAGTTGCCAGTTGATATACGAACATAAAGAACATAAGCACCGAAAATAAAAGTTTTAAAAATAAATTAGCGTATACAGAGACAGTATTTCTATTGACAAAATTACATTTTTTTTTATTTCCAAGAATGGAAGATGACTAATTTATTGCTTGATAAGTAAACAAGAGATTTTTAAACGAGTGCAGGAAGGAAAAATAAATAAGCGAGGGGATATTCAACTTGAACCTTGTGTGCTCCTTGATTTTGTCAGCGTTTTTGTTCGTCCCTTGTCTGTGAATACGAGCTGTTGTGAACATCTGAAACCCATGTGCAAACGGGAAACGGGAAAAGTATGTGCGAAATATTGTCTTCCGGTGTGATTCTGGGAAGATATAATTCGTGTAACGTTTTTAAATAACGGTCTTCAGTGACCGTTACAGTGCGACCATTTTCTTCGAAGAAGTATTGCCCGGCAATGCAACATGAGGAAAGTACTCACCAGGCAGTGATCCGAGCTGGATGTAGTTCCGTCTCATGGACAATTTCTGAGTTTGAGACATTCTATATTTTACATTGCCTTTAGCATGTTTTTGTTTCGTCGTCGTCCACCATTTGAAGGAGCTTCTGTCAAAACTCAAAGCGACTCGGGAAGGCTGCGAGGCTTAATTTGCTTGTAATTTGAACCTTATAAGGAGACAAATTCAAATCTTTGTCACTGCATGTGTGCAGAGACTGTCTGCTGATACCATTTGAGCAGATCAATTCCTTGTCATAACGCTTGGAGTAGCCTGTAAGACAGCAGCAATTGTTTTTTCTACCCGAACTCGATGATTTCGATGGTAAGGTCTTCGAGCGACTGTACCACGCTTGGCAAAAGACCTTACCTCCATCTGCTCGGGGTTATGCCACCAAACGTGTGCAGAAACTGCCTTTGAAAGAAAACAACCGACTCCTATGCGTAATAGCGGCTGGAGATTGCACAATCCAAATTCGTTGAGTTTCATCATTCCATCGTCCATTTTCATTAAATCGAAATAAAGGCTCAACTATAAAGCGCATGAAGAAACATTAGCTAGTGTCACATCTTAACGAAATGCTTCGTCATGTTTTCGGAAAACACATGAGTAGCCATAATAAGCATATGCGCGCATATACATCTGTCTCAAATTCTTCACGAATTTGCTTTATTTTTTTAATCTTATTATAAAAAAGAGAAGCAATTTCTCATGTTTTCATAAACATGCATATAAATGTATACAAGAATTAAAACTCAATATCATCAGATTTTCCCATTTTCACATATGTATGTGTAAACGAATTATAATCCGATATCATCTGATTTGCCCATATTTCATATTTTCCCTTTGATCTGTCAAAATTGCATATGCGCGGTGCGATTGAATTCGCACTTGCTCATGCTTGACGAAACTTTTGTGTAGTTTGTGCACACAATATCCCATCTACGAAATCCACACATGCTTAACGAAATTTTCACAATCATTCGTCGAAGACAATTATAGGTTGTCTCATATGGGTAGGTGTATTCTCACTCACCCATGCGCATTGGACACTAGCTCAAGCTCCTTCATGAGCATTATAGTCAACCCTTAACAGTTTGCAAATTACAAAGAAAAATTGAGTTGATTAATTACAAAAAAAAATGTTAAATTTTATTTTTGTGGCACAATTCATCAGCACCCTGTATGAATATAGTGTTTCTATGAATCAAACATTCTAGACAAACAGAACAAATTGCTCCTCGAGTTTTTGTTATGTCTCTTTTCCCCTAATAGAAAGTTTTTCGTTCTATGGAATTATTTCGTTTCACGAATTTATTACATCCCTGGAATGTTATGTCAAAACAAAAGAGGGAATCGGTAATGCTAATGTTACTAGAGGAGGGATGCATTAATTTAAAAAAATGTTCTAAAACCATTAAAATGTTTGTTTTTTCATAAATGAATATTCGAACTGTAAGGCACCGGCAATAATTCTGTAACAGCACGGCATAACGGCTACAGGCACTATTGTAGTAGATTTTTGTCTCGTTCACACTTACATTTTTTCCCGATCGATGCTGCATTATTACATTTTTCATTCTTCAACATATAGAATTACTCGCCATGATGCAATGGTAAGTGGGTTGGTTCCTGCTCCTAAGCTCTTGAGCTCAATTCCTGGAAAAGGGATTCTACACCACCATTTCATTCATTTTCATAGAATTTTCATCATTTCGCAGCAGGCCCTCTCGTGAATCATTGACAATGCTCTATGGAACGCTTGGAGTTGGTATACATAGATATCATTTCCGCGGATAAGCAGCGGCGCGGAGCACAAGTGGCTGCTAGAGAAATGAAATGTATGAATATTTCAACAGCACTATGTATACAATGTACAAGTGCAGAGTCACATTAAAATTCCGACAAAAAACTCCTTTTTCAAGTCCTTCATTTGTAAGACTTCTCTGGGAAAAGTATAAATAATTTCAGTTAAATTAAATTAAAAGATGTTGGCAGTGAAAAATCGCATAGAAATGTCGACATTTCACCCTAATTAACCAAGCAATTTGTCGGTTGAGAGCCGGGTTCATCCCCGGCTGTAGCGCCATATAGAGAAGAAAATAAATTACAGACAAACCCAACTCTCCATGACCACGAACAGTGTGCGTTCCAGTGCTGACCTTGAAACAAACAAATCTGCAAAAAAAGGCGTTTGTCTATAAATAGCAGTCGAATATATCTTAAGGACCATTGAGAACTTGTCTACTGATGTGGAATACATGAGCAATAAATCCAAATTAAGGCAATCAGACGTTGTTTTCCAGTTCTGAATTCATTCAAGGTTACATGCGGCGTTTTATTACTAGAAACGTGTGTGGGTCCCTTTTTGTGAATATTTATTTATTGAGACGGAAGGATAATCGAATCGAAACTGTATCAGTCATAGTTGGCGACGAAACGTGAAGAAATCACTCGAGGCTTCGAAATTAATTTAAACAGCAAAACATGGCAGACTGTCTAAGTGGATCCACATCCACATCGTTCTCCCACTCAACTCTAGTGTGAGAAGCTTCGCGAAACTAGAAGCTTGTTTAACTAATAGCCTCCCAGGGGAGACAAATCTCCGTCATGTATCGCCGTCATCATAATAATTAAGTATCTTTCCCCAGGGGGAGGGAATATTTTCTCGCCTGCATCTGGATCAATAGGAGTGTCGTTATCGTTTCTGCGCAATCATATGCATCAGCACCGCGCTCGCCAACGATGACATGATTAGATTTTTTGTTTCTTCAATAAAAAAACCGCAAGTTCTGCTATTACGGGTGGTGATTAATTATATTCTGTTCTCTGAAGTAGGAGGTTAGAAAACTAGGACATTGAGCCATAGCCACCCAAGTTTATGCATGCAGCCACTGTGATGCAAGTCATTTTGTGTGTGCGTTGACGAGATGTGATGCACAACTCGGTCATGTTGCAGGTCTAGTTGTCTGTGTTAGAAGGAGACTATGGTGAAGGTTTGCCTCGTGCATACGTAGGTGTACACCTGCACCTTTCCAGTTCAGAGGTTAGTGGTGGATGTATACATTTGTGCATGAGCGCACTAACTTCTTTACATTTATTTATTAATTTAAGGTCCCTCGTCATGGAAGTAAACATTAAATTACATGACAGGTTTCCGCATAAAGATAAGTATTATATTTAATAAGCGTCCCCTCAAGATATTCTGGTGTCATCGTTTGAATTCAAAGCATGGCCCAAATGGCATCTCCCACGGCAACTTTTTATCCAACTACTAAAAGGGAGCTTCTTGGAAGGAGCTCTTCAACCAGAACCGAAACAAAATCCCGCCCTATTCCTACTTAATTTTCAAACCCTCTTGCTGTACAGAAGAGAAGTGGAAATAAAACCCAGAAAAAAATACCCCAATAACAATAGACGAGATTTTGGCCACGAAAAAGAAAAATCTGAAAACTCCAACCGCCATCACCGCCTACCGCCACTCATCTATGTCAATTTACTTAGAAGAAATGTAACACGTTTTATCCATTCTTGTTGGCAGCGGAATCAGAGCCTTTTTCGCCATATTCCCCGGTACCTCGGGCTTCCTCGAAACGACCTTGGCTATGGCCTTGAAATTGTGGAATGTTTCATCCACCCTAAGCGAGAGCTTCCGTTACTTGACACGTTTTCTAGAGGGGAGGGTTTCACGTTTGGCGCGTTGCAGATGATGATTGGCAAGATTGTGGTATAAATAAGGCGCGGGCAAAATCCAAGAATGGCATTTATAACGACGACCGCGACGGCTGGTTTTACTGCAGGGGTGCCGTTGAAAGCAGATACAATGGAATGCCTAGTGGGTAGTATTTCTTTCTTCGAAGTCCTTTTGCACATGCATGTCATTACATCATGACTCGTAAATCAATGGACAGTAACCTTTGGTGAAGTATTTCGCATATGCATGCAAAAGTTGGAAGGGAAGAGCACTGGACTGCACTGAAATGTCACAGCAACATGCAACCGAATGGATCGATAGACAACTAATTAAACACAGAACTTAATGAAAACCCACTGCTGCTGCAGCGCGACGATGCAAGAATAACGTGAAAATGGTTTTGGAATTGGTAAAAGCAAATTACTTTTGAAATGGTTTCTAAGCAACCAAGGTGTTGCTGGCGTAACTTTTCTCTCCTAAAGTTATCCATCCAATCAAATCACTCTAAAATCTCAATCAAGGATAGTGCCGGAGGGGATTTTGAAGGAGGGTGAAACCCTCTGACTCTTGCGTGTTCGGTTTTGCATAACCTCTGTGAACTGTTGTTGCTTATCCTTTGTTTGTTTGCTTTGAACGAAACGCTTGAGGTGTTGATTCAATTGCATCCATGACCTCGTGTATAGGATATTTAATTCGGTCACGATCCGTATTCTATTTTGACTCGTAGAATATTTCCATGGCATTTATACGCTAAGTAATTTGATTTTACGGGTTGGTGGTCTCCGAATTAACATCAAAGGGTCACCCGTAAAGGGAGAAGAGAAGCGGTTGACTAAAATGTCGTTTCTTTAAATGATTTAAACAGATCAAAGAAACATTGCATGCTTATGTTTGGATGCAGATTGTGTGTCAACTAGGGCTAATGAACATTTCCTGGGGTGTGGTACATCGCTATTAATTGAATAGAAGGCTGCTTCTTTCGCTGCCCTTAAGAAACATTAATGATGATTCCTTAATGTCTACGCGAACAGTCGAATTTTTATCGCATTACTTGTGTCTTGTTAGATCGTTCAAAAGTCTTTTTATGCACCATATCATTTTTATTTTATTGTTAATTAACATTTTAATGTCATTCAAGTCATAGCATCTTCGTCTATTCACTGGGTCATGGGTTCTCATTATATGGATGAAGTGAATGTCTTAATTTTTGAAGACTGCTTGAATATTATTACTTTCCAAAACCTGTTAAACTCGCTTATGACACATTTTGTGTCTTTCTGGTAAATAAAGAAAAATAATACGATGGGTGGCGCTACAGCCTGTAGAGGGCCAGGCCTAGCTTCTACGGCAACCACTCGTATTGTTTCACGAGTGCAAGGGGTCTTGCGAAGCTTTTTCTAGACATGAATACTCTTTTAGCATTGTCAGTGACTCGAAAGTGGTGTGACCGTGAACATTTTTTCGTAACGAGAATCGAACCTAGACAACGTAATTAGCTCCTTGATTTCGAATTCGAATTAAACGATTCGATTTCGAATTAAACGCACTAAATTGAATTTGACAGCTATTTCACAAGTGACATTTATAGAAAACTTATAACCTCATTTGTCTGCAATCATGGACTTCATCCTTGCAGGCTGACATTTATAAACAAAAATATTTTGAAAATTATTCTTATTAATTTGTTTGAGTAAAAACAGTGTAGACACACATTTGCTAGTAAAGGGTGTCCCTAAGGCAAGATTTAAAACCATTTGTGCACTACATTGTTGGTAAACACTGAAAACAAAAAAAAAATACAACTGATAGTTCAGGGTTAGTAAAAATGGAGCATCACACGATACAAAAACACATTTTTATCAATACAATACAACAATATCGCAAAAACAGTAAAAGTTTGGCTCTCCCAGTTCGAAAAATTCATAGAAAATATAGTCGGAATAGTTATTTTTTAACCTTTAACTTTAACTGTGAAGGGATTTATTGAAATTTAAGGGTGATTGGTTCAGTTGGAGACGCTGTTCGTCAAAAATAAGCCAGTCAAATGCCAATTTCGAAGCAGGGCATAAGAGTTTTGTTGAACATTCCGAAAAATCAATTTGGCGTCGTTCGGTAATCACAATTGGCCCCTTATTGATTGATGTTGAGGCGTCCAGAAAACTTACCACTCCCGTAAGGTGTCTGTCTGTTCATGTGAGATAATAAATGCTATTAATGTCATCTGATTGAGTTTTTCTAGACATTCCTTCTTTATACTACCCACATCGCAACGGCGAGTTCAGGCGTTCGGGTTGTGACCTTTTCATCCAACTGAAAAATGTAAATCATTTGTAAAAGTCGAAATGGGGTGGGCTTTTTGACATTTATGTGTGTTTTTTAAATTTATTTCTCAATTTGAATTTTTGGCAAACTGGGACGTTTATTTCCGCAAGTAATTAATTTTTACTACGAATTTTTTACAGTAATTTCATATTTCTTTTGAAACAATTTGAGTAGGGTAAACGCGCGCGTTCATTTCGATATGGAAAACTGAGGCTGCCACTTTCTGACACAACATTCTCGGAAGCTCTATGAAACGTGTGGCAACGCCTGTCAAAAAACTACCGCGCCTTTGCGAATAAGCTTTTAGACTCAAACGAAACGATATTCATTTTAAATGTCAAAGTTATAAAAATAAGTAATCTTAAGCTGCATTTTGAGTTAAAAATATAACAACGAAAGTTATTTTCTACTGACTGGGTGACCCGACAGCAATAATAATAATATAATAATATGGGTCTTGCTACACCCTGTAGAGGGCCAGGGCCTAGATTCTCAGCAACCACTCGTGTTGTGCCTGCTATTATTTTGTAGGCAGGAAATACTCTTTGAGCATTGTCAGTGACTCGAAAGAGGTGGAACCGTGAAATATGAAAGGTGGTAAATTCGGGTATCGAACCTGGTACCCTCTGCGTAGGAGTCGACGCACTAACCCACTACGCCACGGCGACCCACGACAGCAATGATAGTGTCTATTTAATATGTGTCAACTGCTGTCAAAGTTGTCTGTCTGTAATATCGTAATGCATCATGTCACGATTGCCGAACGTGCGAAAACTATAAAAAAAAATATGATTGATGTAGCGGCTCAGTACAAAATACGCAACGTGAATTTAGTCGCGATGTCGATCACCACTCATCAGTGAAAAAGTTTGAGCCTGAGTACACTCTTTTCGACCTTAAGCCAAGAGTCAGAAAGTGATTGGTGCGAAAAGAAGAAACATGGCCGCGGGAGCGTCCAGTATCGAAGAAGAAGCCCGAGAAATGTCGATTCGGCGTCAATCAGCTAAATTGGGTATTGGCAGGCCACCGACAACACCTTTTTTCGCTGTACGTTGTTTAATATTGTATTGAAATACGAATTGAATCCAGGCGACTATAGAGCATAAACAACGTAGTGATAAAGCCATAACCAAATTTATACATAACCGTTGGAATCTTATTCAAATCTATTTTCGTATCGTTCTTATCTGGTCACCCTGTATTAGCTTTGTTTTAAGCCAAACATTGGAAATTGCTTCTTAGCATATTGACTCCCTCTGTATATCTACATCATTGTATTCTATTCCATTCTATGATGCACAGATTATAAAACGTCTATTGACTTGAAAAAAGAGACAACGATGAGTGAAAATTGGAATTCCAGAGGTGAGAGCATTGTGCACAATTGCCAGAATTCGAACACAATGGGACTTAGATTGAGATGTACAAGATGATAAAGTTAATTAACACAGTCGTCTCCTCCGACTTGGTCTGAGTTGTTTTGAGGCGCTCTACATTACCAATGAAACAGGCATACCATTTAGTTTTCAATTGCCCATTATACAATGGTATCGGCTATTCTTATCATTGCCTTCATTCTGAAAGTCATTGCGATAAGCCCTTTATGGCCAATCGGCCTAATTGGTTCGAATAAAGCCTCGAAAACTTTATTCACATCCCTGTGAAAAAATTAAATCGAGTTTTAAATCAACTGAAAGAAAGACCAAGATACACTTTTATCTTTAACAATATTTTTTAGACTTTTAATTTGAATAACAAGTTGAAAAGAATCAGTCTTTTCTGTGTATTGGAGGCAAAACATTTCATTGATTATTTCGTATTTAACACCTCAAGCGCCACCCTTTAACACAAATTCACTGTGAAATGTCTTGTTGATACAAAATAGTATTCACTCATTAACTATAAATCAATCTCAATGTGTAAGCAGCGTGAGAGGCCGCAAACTAAGCGAGCTGATGACATCTGACGCTGTCAACTCAATCAGTATGTCAAAAGCAAACTCAATAAATATTGCCTATGGCATTCAGCAATTCTATTTTGACGTATCACCTTGCGGTTACTTGTTAAAATCAGACTGAATACGATTTGCCAGACTAATGTATCTTAATCTGTCCACTAAGTTCTTTGTCAATATGTTTTAGAGCTTTAGATAAGAGGTTCTATAAGATTGTTTACCTTAACTTATCAGTTAGCGTAAAGATTACTTAACAATTCAATTGAATGGAATCGGTGAGTACAGTGTACACATGCGTGTCGATACGTAATCCATTCGTATCAATTATCAATTTAAAAAAAAAAACCTTTAAACTCCGATTCGGATGATGCTTCGGGTGATAAATATAATTGATCAATATGAAAGCAATTAATTTCCGATTCATAACCGCATCAGCAGAAGCAATGAATTGCTGCTCTGTCAAGGTGGCAAGTGGCAGGGAGCGTCCCACTTGTGAAACTGTGTTAAACCGACAAACGCTCAAGATTGATATGCCGGCAAAATCAATATTACATCAAAAGAATGTGCAGATAGGAGGATAAATTCATGTGTCCCATTTCGACAATGGCTTGGAATATATGTATCTGCAGATGAACACAATCAGCACATTGAGATAGTTAATGGGCGGGAAAGAAGGACTTGTGTGGAAGGATACCAAATCGATTTTTTGTTATCTCTCAGAACCATTTCGATTTTCCCTCCTACGAGGGTGTGCTAGAATCATTTCGGTTAATGCAGCAGGGCGGTTCTAGGTTATACTTCGGAGTAAAATAAACGAAATCGCCTAGTTCTGGTGCGGTGATTAATGTTTTGGTGAATTGTGCTGTCTGGGTTAGGAGGACAGTAGGCACGTCCGTCCGTAAATGAGATTTTTGTTTATGGAAAAGGGTGTACCGTGTATCGTACCTCATTTATAAATGATATGGACAGTTTTTGTATATTCCAGAAACGTGTAGGTTGGTAAGCCCGTATTTCTCATTACTCATTGATGTATGCAACTGAGTTTGCTAAATGAAACCAGTTGGCTTGAGTTTAATGTTAGATATAATGGGAATGATTAGTGTAATATCGACTCTGTACTATCGGTCAGATCCACAACTGCCCTGAGACAAGATTGGACATGCACACAAGACAACACAGATAAGAGCTAAGATTCATGTCATGAGCATTATGACATATCGGAGAGCACCTCCCATGCTCTACCGTAGTGTTACAAATACACTTCAATTAGTTTTGGATTACGACGTTAATTACCACAAGATTCCAGCTTAAATAAGGACCGATCCGATACAGATTGTGTCACAAATTGTTTTTTTTTGTGTGAAGCTACAAAACTCGGGAGGATCTGTAGAAACTTAACAAAGAATCCTCTCCACAGATGATTTCTAAATATGCACAACAAGTTGAGTTCTATCTCTTATGTCCGTACCTCCTGAAGCTTGATAATCTCTTAAGTGGACAGTCTGTTCTTGTCAAAGTGACTTTGTTCGTTAATTTATATCTGCTCAGTGTCAGCTTTAGACACTCGACGAATAGGTGTTCCATGGTTTCCTTTCAATGTCCACAGTGTCTACAGTTTTCCGAGCTGCTGTATCCTCTTTTGTACAGGGGATAGTTACATGAGACGTGGCCGATGAGTGCACCACATATATTGATTTGGGGTATCCTTGGTTCACCTGGAATCAATTCTCATGTATTTTTTTGGAGTGTGTAAGTTCCTTCTGATTGTTCCACAATTGCATACGGCATTTATTTGAGCAGACTGGGCGCCGTGAGATTGTGAGCTGGTACTTCGAGTCCTACGCAGACTGTACATCTCATACCCGAATTCACCACATTTCATAATTTTTGACTCCACCTCTTTCGAGTTACTGACAATGCTCAAAGAGTATTCCTGTCTAGAAAAACTTCTCATATTCGCCGTTCGCAGTCGAATTTTAACTGTATGCCCCTTCAATCTTGAAAGAACAATAGCACGAACAACACGAGTGGTTGCTGTAGAAGGGACAAGGTCCGGCTCACACTGTCGCGCCACCCATGTTATTATTTATTTGCACTGTTGATTAAATTGTGTTGTATGTCAATGTTGCTAAATTCATGAAGAGGAAAAGCCCAATAAAAATGGCTCTTCTTTTTTTTTGACGTCTACCTTTTTATTGCTCTCTTGGTTTTCATGTCCTGGCACTCATATCACCTGTTTCTTTTTCAGCATGTTATGTGGCATTCCCTGGCAGCCCAGAATTTTAAAGTGTTGCTGTTTAGGGCTGCCTTTTTATCAGACACCTTGAACCCGAGAGAACTCTGTTGCGTTATTTTGCTGGCTGGACTCCATGACGGACCCAAGTTGACAATGCTCACATCATGGTCCAGCCACTACAACTGGGCTATACGCCAGGTTAGACTCATGTCTATACAGTCCGTATTATTCGTGGTTAAATATATTCTCCCCGGCAAACACGACCAAAAGACGTACGTACTTTTCTCCTTTCATTCTCCAACCATTAGCTTTTGAAATTGCCCATGTCCCTGAGGAACCGATTTAGATTAAATCTCTGATTACCGCGAGGTTATATCTTATATATTATGTCTATAGCTTGGCATTTCCTAATCAATTTCAACCGCCTCAGTTTCACCGCCAATAACGTCTCATTGACGGCTCGCTGTGATCGGTTAATCAGGCCAATATCATCCACAGCTGAACGGACTTCTGGAAGATTGTTCTGCAATCTGCATAATCAAAGAGTCACACAACAGCGCGTTATCTTGCTTAAACCTTTTTTAACATTGAAGGTCTTTGTCTTTTTACCAAGCTTGTAAGCCCGGGTGAGTTCTCCATCGTCACACGGCTTTGAAATGAACGTATAACAATAAATGGCTTGCAAGGTGCATTATTCGAATATATTTCAGGATCTACAAGGGTGTGAACATCAAATCTCTGGACCATGACAATCACACAAAAAGATCCTGTATGTGACAATAAAACGTATCCCTCTAAGCGTTAACAAAAAAGCATCGGGCAAACTTAACTAAATAACTTGCTTACTTACTTATCAGGCTCTGAGCGCTAACGGTATTTGACGCGTTGCTTCCTGTCATCAAAACCCAGCTTCGGTCTTCCTCTCCTTTCTCGAACCAGGACGCTTGGATTTGAAAACGTTCTTATCTGGAATATTAGTGTCCATGCGCGTGATATGGTTGAGCTAGTGTAGGTGACGGATTTTCGCCTGCTAGACTGCATCAACATCTTGTACAGCTCGTAGAGTTCGCGGTTGTGTCTTCTCCTCCATTCAACTTAATCGCTGAAGGGACCATATATCCGACGTAGAATTTTTCTTTCGAAGGTACCAGGAATCAGCTCCACTGTTTTCCTTATCGTCCAACTTTCAGGTACCAAATCGCAGGACTTGCAAAATAAGTATTGCGTAGAGCATGCTCTTGGTACTTTGAGTCAGGAGTCAGTGACAAAAGGAAGTATCAGTTACCAGTGTCAATTCTACGTCGGATCTCCACTATGTTGTGGTTCGTGGTGTTCACTTTTGTCCCGAGGTAAACGAACACATTTACTGCCTTAAGATTGGAGATCAACTTCAAGATCTAAGCGGACCGCTCTGTAAGACTTCAGACTCTCCATGTTAATATCTTTACCTCCTCTAGATCAGAGCCACAGTGACTAAGCTGCAAAATTACATCTAGTTTAACTAGACTTTGCTAAACCAGTGTCCCGGGCAATTTCATTCCAACACTCGTTAATTGAACAACACCCTTATATATTCAAAACTTAACCCATTACAAAAACCTTTCTTAATGCAAATTTTCTTTATTTTTCAGGTTTTCCAAACGCTATGAGCTTCCTCTCCTAGTCCAGAGTGTAGTAATGAATGTCACCATGTTCCTAATGATTCATCTTTGTGTTAAAGTTAAACGAAACAATGCCGGTCCATCGATACGAGAACGTGAATTTGGAGGTTCGTATCTAATTCTTAAACTCCCATTTGTGTCAAATGTCCTTGTAATTAAATCAAAAGAACTTTTATTACTATTAGTAGTTAGACAAAAAAAAAATAAAATAAAAAAAAGGTAAAACTTGCTTTTAAATCGAATTATACATATATTATTCGCTACACAAGGTGATGACCACTGTGATCTACGTCTGCCAAAGGTAATTGGAGACACTGATACTGGTGCTGGGGCCTCATCTCCTCCTGCTGGCGCATTGAAACGCAGTCGCTCTAGACATTACTTAAGCGGTATGTGTTCAACTTCTGAACTCGAAAGGGTTTCTCACCATTCTCTTTCAACTTTTTATTTGTTGTTATGTTAAAAAGAAAACTTCCTCATGTTTGTGTTGTTCAATTTTGTTTAGTTATTGTTGTCGTTGTTGTTCATTTATTTTACTTCGTACATTTTTGGAAACATTGTTCTTTTTTTTTTTTAATTCACTTATATTCGTATGTGTGTGTGTAAACATTCTGTTGGGGTATGGTCATTGTAGTTTAAATTTGCATGTTCTCGTACACTTGTGTTTCACTGGGCTTAACTGCTTCATTTCATATTTAGTTAGTTTTTTGTTTGCTTTTCATTCGGATTACAAGTGTGCCAACTATGCCGACGAATGACATTTGGCGTAATGCCCAGTGTGAAACGAAGGCCTACGATGGGAGAAAGGTCTGCAGCAAATGACCGGAAATAAGGGAACTCCAGAAACAGACTTGTCGTCGTGAAACGCTGAGAGGAAAACAGAAATCATTCTATGTAAACTACATGCACTTGTAATGGGAATACTTTTTGGGTTGCAGCAGTAAATTATCATTTATCGTGACTTATCGCGACTGCATTCGCTGTGAGTTCTGAGAGGAGATAGTAAACTTTGTTGCAATTTGAAAAATTTTAAGTAGTTCATGTCCACATAGAAAAACGTACTTAAATCACTTCAATTAAGTAGAAACCGCCTAGTGACTTTCAGCAAATGAGAAGAGTTCCATTCGAAAAGTCGTAGCTTTTGTTGATTTACTACAAATAGTTTTGGACAAATAACGCTAATGTCTGTCACTTTGACTTATGCACGAAACTGCCATTCACTTCACCTATGGCATTTATAATAATTTATCATGTGCACGTATTTTCCTTTGGGTAAAAACATGCACGTATTATATTGATTTTGTTTTGGTAAAAGCTCTAATTGATGCTTTGCTTCAGAACGTTGATAATTTCACTGTGGTTCAATGTATTAAGTCATTGAATAACGTGAAGAAAACCGTTATGCAGATAATGTACAAGTCAGCTAGAGTTTCTAGCTTTTCCATATTGAAAATTCACAACGCTTAAATTTCTCTCAAATGCAAAAAAAAATATAGAATTTGAAGGTGCCAACGAATTGATTGATTAATTCTTCTGCTGCTGTTTATCAAATATATTTGTGATCCCTGTAGTTTAGATATTCCCCCTTATTCTCTCCGTAACACATGTATGTGTCACATTGATTTTTTTCTCAGATTCACTTTATGTGACTTATGTCACGGGGCGATCCTGTGTTCATTCGCTTAATCTCATTTCATGAAATGTGATAATCGTAAGGGTTCCACCGTAAGGGGATTAGGCCGATACCTTCTACTGCAATCCAGTATTTGTATGTGTATGACGACTGAATACCTTTTCATTTTGTAAAAATTTCATCAACCGTTATAATTATACCGTTAAGTAGGAACCACGCTATATTCCCATCTTTTATGCATACCCTACTTGAATATTTTGACGACCGTTTTAGATTGCATTTCGCATGACCAGAGTACTAGAAGGATATGTACATTACACTCATTGGAAGCACAATATGTCGCGAGTCACAGAGACTGCGTATTTTTCAACATTATTTTTCAAAACTTACGGCAACGCTCGCGCTCACATAAAAACAAACAATGTTATTAATTTTGTCCTTCTAACTTTGAATGTGACTCGTTGATTGAGGGTTGTAATTTATTTCTTTAGCAATGAATTTTTAAAAGTACAGATCTAGTATGACTTAAAACACGATTCACAATTTACATGAGCTTCGGCATTGCATGATTTCAACGTAAAAAGTACCCTTTTGAGTTTCAAACTTCGTTCTTAGGTGTAACCATATTCGGCTGCGAAGTAAGTGATTTCGGTTTTTTAGAATAAATTTTTTTTGGAATGAAGTTACCTTTCTGTTAGCTGAAAGTTAACTGTGAATGTGAGTTTCTTGTATACTGTAGACATACCCCCGTGAACAATCACCTACTATTGGAAATCTCTGTAAATGTGCACTGTTTGGGTTTGCTTTGAGAAAGTAGCAAATACATTTTACCTGCATGCGTCACAATTAAGCAGCATAAAGTGATTAAGTTGCCTTGGTTCTAAAGAAAAACTAAATTGTGGATGTATTATTTTTATGTAAAAAAATATAAAAGGATTGCCTAACAATGAACTGCGAATCATAAGCCAAAAATGTGATGAGACATAAAGTATTGTACACCTGTCAACGACGTATTGAAATTTGCCATAGTTTAAGGATTTGTGGGAGCATCTTGTATGGTCAATTTATTGTCCACTGATAAGAAATTATATGAGTTTGGTTACTTGAACATCCCCAAGAGCAGTCAGTTTCGAAAAGGCTACAATCGCAGATTGGAAGTATAGCTTGTTATTTTTTTTTTTTTTTCGTTTTAAGTACAGTAGTGTGAACACTGGATAACGTGAACAGGAACTTTTTTCTGGTTGACATCTCTAAAACGTGAATAAATCATGAACACACTTAAACGTGAACATGAATACTTGCTTCAGGTTAACAGTAAACTGTTTAAGCAAGGTGTATTTTAGCTTGAAATTCCTTATTCATATAAAAAAGCTGAGTTCAAGAATTGACCGAATTTGTCCATTAAATTTCGTATCGGTAATATATTTAATGTGTTCAATATTTAATGTTCCTTTTTACGCCATAGTGGTCGCCGTGGCGTAGTGGGCTAGTGCGTCGACTCCAATGCCACTGAACCACGTTGACTGGGTTCGATTCCCGCTGCGAGCAAAACCATTTTTCACGGCTCCACCTCTTTGGAGTCACTGATAATGTGTAGAAAGAGCTTCTCAAACTTGGTCGTTCGGAGTCGGCATTGAAGGTCCCTTTCCCTCGTAAGAGTACAATATTACTACAAATTATATTATTATATTTATTTTCTGCCATGCAATGACTTTTTGTTTAAAATTAAAGGAATGAATTAAATATACTGTTATGTAAAAGAAAAAACGCATTATTTTTAATTTGTTAAAGGTAAGCCGTTTTAAAATGAAATTCTATAGTGGGATTACCCCATTCTTTTAATAATATTTGACCTTCGCAAACTTGAACTCCCTTGGTTCATAATTGTTCACGTTATCGAAAGTCAATTGTATAAAAAATACATTTTACGAATTTTGAATTTTTGGATTAATTGTTTGCTGAGAACACAGACATGTTTGGGCTGTTACTGCTTCAGCTCACTTTTAGTTTCTTGGACAATTTTCGTTGATGTCAAACACCGTCACTGAAGCACTGAAACAATCTGAATCAGAAAAGAGGCGACGTCACCCACAAACTCAAGATGAAGTGTTAGTGTTCTTAAATTCTCTCTGCGAATGAGGAATCTCTAATATTTAATATTTTTTTCTCTATAATATTTAAATCTCTTTATTTTAAGTGTCAGATTTGCCAAGTCCGATTCGTAGTGTGGTCATATGAACAGCACAGCTCTTTAATCATTTCCATTGAGAGTTGTCAAAATGGAAACGCGTTCCACAAATTGCCACCCACGGTCTACAAATTCCGGACTAATTCACGGAATGTCGAAGTTTGTGAAGTTCACACATCGCAGTTCTCAAGATGCGGTTAACATGTTGAACACTATCAGAATATTATTTAAAAAAAATATAGAACAGGTAGTTGTTTCAGCCGTAGTGTATTTTTTTGTCGGAGGTTATTAAACGCCACACCAGCTTTACCCTTTTAAAGGGATTTCTTACAAAATGTAATCAAATTTAAATGGTAACCAAAAATGGGTATTAAAATGTATAATTGTCCTTAAGAAACAGGTACAGAACACAGCCATTACTCGTTATGGAAGTTTATTTGCATTTTTAGTTGTTGATCCCCGGAAAAGGGTTTTTATCTGTTGCCATCATTTTTTATTATTGCTAGGTATGCAGGTATTCGCCATACCAACTGAATGTGCAAATTGATAAGTAGAAATGTAAAGAAGGAATGAGCAGGCAAGGAAACTAAATATATTTTCTACAATTTTCACAAGAAACTCAATGTTACAGAAAGTTGCAACGACTTAAAAACTAACTAACTGACCTAAGAACGGTATATATTAACAAACCGTATTGATTTTATTTCAGACACAACAAGAACAATACACTTACGTCGCTACCATTATAGACGATTCCTACCCTTGAATAGTTTCGGAAATTGTAATTATAAATCTTAAACAAAAACAAACAAACAAATGACTACGACAATTTGTCCTCAAAACCCATAAACCGTATTTGTTTAGCATTGAACTATTTAATTTTTCACAAAGGCGAGACGTTGACGTATGGCCATGAATTCTGAACTCAAATGATTCTGTGTCACGCCATAAAGCTCTTAGTGAATTCGATGGTACGTCCAAATACCATATATCTTAGGTCTGATGTGGGGGAGGTTATCTTTGGAAGGTGGCACTTGTTGTAGTAAAGGAACTTCGCAGATCCCTTCTGCTCATCACACTAAGAAAAAAAAGACATTCTTGCGTAGTTGATGGTCGTCATCTATTTCCCTCCACATGCCAACCGGCATACTGACACAGTTGTCGACATGTCTGCGCATCTATGCACCTAAACGAAGGACAAGCTGATATAATAGGTAATTTTAATTAAAACACCGTAAGCAAGGTTTTTATTAGCCAAGGGCGGGCGGCTAGGACCGGGCGCGGTCGTATCGATTGGGTAAAGCCGACGATTGTCATTGGTGTCGTTAATTATCACTTTTGGGGGCGTTTTTGTGATTTGATAGAATTTTTTTTTTGGGGGTGGAAAGACATTCGGGTTTTTGTTTGTTTGTCTGTTGATTTTAACCAAATTTAAGTGCATTTACAGGATTTAGATTAATTAACTAATGCGTGGCACATTTACGGTGATTCGCGGAAATGGGATTTGAGAATGGAACAAGGAATGTTTTACATTTTCTATCTATGTATTTCTTGTTTAAGGGAAATTATGATAAAAGCAACAATTGAAGTCAGTTCAGTTCAGTTATTCTTAAAGGAACACGTATGGTACACGTGAATATGTTTTTTCCTTTTTCCCGACATATCTACTTCGGTTGGACGAGTGCTACCATGACAAAAATAGAAAAAATACTTTGTGTTACGAAATAAACTTGTAACATGTTAACATAATTAAACAAAATTCGAAGAAACCAAGAACTCAAAGATTAATTTTATATCAAAAACGAATAAACGAGTGAATACGAACAAAAGTGTATTTTTATATATTATGTAGATTGGAAATATGAAGTTTGTATAGTCACCATCTGTCTCCTGACACGGCCAAAAATCAAGTGACCGAGAAACACAAATTCTGTTTACATGTACCTTGCAGTGCAGTTCCTGATGATACACACACACTGTACTTGAATAAGTGCATCGATCGTATGATCCTACAGATCCTATGCATCAGGATCTGTGGTTTTTTATCTCTTCATTTTCAAGGACATTTGATTTATGTACAGGGATTAACAGCAAATTTGTACTTATGTACAGTAACGAACAACATAATTTATACATGGCAAATACATACGTCATGAGTACTGAACAATTATTTTACATGGATCAACAAGTGAATTTAATTACAAATTGACTTACTAAAATTATAAAATCACATATTTGTTATTTGTATGAAACTACCCAAACAAAAATATGAATTCTTATGCTGCCTAAGAGTATTGAAATGTCCTGACACTCTCTTAACAATAACAGTCACTACGTAACAAATTAAAAAAATGAGTACCCACTTTAATTCCTTTTGGATAGTTATTCACATTATTCTGTAACACACTATTTTCCAAGTACGAAAGGTAAGGATTTTTGGTAAAAATATACCGATTTAAATCCTTATATTTTATCAAATGCATATTTGCATGTGTCTCTTCTAAAACAGTTGAATAAACGATTGGTATTGACGAATACTCTTTGCCATTATGAAGTAAAACTGACTCTAACTTCGTTTTCGAAACATCAATAAGTAAACGCCATTCGTTTGTTTCATAGGGAATGTGTAAGTCGTCCATCGAAGATACGATGTTGTTACAAAAATATGTGTTTTCTGTACTCGAGAAAAATGCAGGCATTTTCTTTACTTAGCTCTCATTATATGGATGCTTTTGTATCCGATGCCAACAAGTTCAATTCCTGTAGTCTTGATTCAAGTAATTCGGCGTGTCTTTTGAAGAGGGTAAAAACTCTGGATGTTGATTGTCAACTTTCATGTTGCTATTTGCCATAGTTATTTTCACCGCATGGTATACTCGTGTCTAACTCTTCAGTTGGGTTTTTCTCAGGAGACAAAGGAGCAGCCATGTCTTCACTATAAGGTATTGGCTTCGATACTGAATTTACAATCGTGTACTCGGTGATCTTTGTTTGGCAATCATAAATCTCAATTATTTGAGTGTAGGAAAGTGGAAGAAATAGATATTGTTATGACGGTACTAGATATCAAATCTGAGGCAGTTGGTTTTGATAAGTTGCACCAATCGTTTATCAAAATAATACTACCACACATACAACCTGTACTTACACACATCTACAACACAATAATTCTAACAAGGTCTTTTCCAGTTGACTGGAAGTTCGCCAAAGTCATCCCTGTTCTCAAAAAACCAGCAAATCGATCGTCTCCAGAATTCAGACCCATCTTCATACTTCATTTTCTATCCAAAGTTATGGAAAAGCTACTCCATAATCAAATAACTAGCTTTATTTTACACAAAAAGTTGTTGAACCCTATCAATCGGGCCTTAGGAGAAACTACAGTAGTACTTCTGCGATTCTCAAAGCTTGTGATGACATCAGAAAATCGATGGACCTTGAACGAGTGTCCTTTCTTTAGACTTCTCGAAGGCCTTCGACACGGTTAACTACCATATTTTTGAATTAGTAAACTAATTTAAATTTTCTAAGTCAGCAGCAGATCTAATGACTTCATACCTAAGTGAGAGAAAACAAGCTGTCGTTGTCAACAAGAAGTCATCACACTTTGCTAAATTGTTTTCAGGAGTACCCCAGGCATCAATTCTTGGGCCTCTGTTCTTCAGATGTTCATCGACGATCTTCCCAATGTCATTAAAAATTCGTTGGTACATGTGCCGACGATGTTCAAATCTATATAGATAACAAGTTAGGAATGATCGAAGATGCAGCAGAACGACTTAACAGTGACCTAAGAAATATTATGAACTGGGCAAAGGCTAATCAACTTTGTTTAAACCCGCAAAAAACTAAGATCCCCGCTTGATTTGAACTTCTTTCCTGTTCTCTATCAAGGAGACCGTGTTCTAGAGTATGTTGACAAGGCCAATAACCTTATAATAATAATTTGGGTGGCGCGACAGTCCGAGGTGGACCTAGGCCTAGCTTTCTCAGCAACCACGTGTGTTGTGCGTGCTATTGTTCTTTTCACGAGTGGAAGGGACCTACAGTTTAATGCCGACTCCGAACGGCCAAGTTTGAGAAGCTTTTTCTAGACAGGAATACTCTTTGAGCATTGTCAGTGACTCGAAAGAGGTGGGGCCATGAACAATGATAGGTGGTAAATTCGGGTATCGAACTTGGCACCCTCTGTTCGACTCTAAGAGAAGACTAACTGATGCTTTCAACAATTTGGTTAAGTATGTATATAACTTGAAGCGCTTTGATCATATCTCACGTTGCAAAAATAGAATCATAGGATGTGACTTATATAAGTACTTTTCTTTGATAGCACTTAAAACCTTAAACACCATCTTAATGATAAAAGATAATACTAAAATCGAATTTGTCTCATCTAATCGATCATTTATACTTTTGCTACCAAGATTTACATGTGCTAATTCTGAGCGTCAATTTATGGTGTGTGTTATCCAAGAGTTCAATGCTTTGCCTTTAGACATAGGAAAACTTCGTGGCACCAAACTTTTTGAGAAGGTTTTATTTAGATATTTGGCTGAAAATCGTTAGTCATAACATCTATTAATTTCTCACTTAATGAAAATTGTTAATCTATTATTTATCTGAAATATAAATTTATTGTTTCTTGTTTTTTTCTTCTTCAATTTGACATAAAATTAGTATATATCACACATAAACTTTTACTTGTAAAGACTATTAGTCTATTGTAAAAGATAATGATAAAAAAGATATGATAAAATTAAACTGATGTTATGCTAAATTTTCTTCGAAAACCTCGAATATCAGACCGGCAGATGTAGCAACGTTGTATTGGCTACTAGGTTCATGCCACTGTGTCGGTAATGCAAATGGCATAGACGTTTTTCCATTCAACCACAGGAGAGTATCATAAAATAGTTGTGAAATCCACTTGTCTTAATACACAATGTGCCTAAAATATAAAAAATACGCATTTCTTACTTTTTCAGATATTTTATTTTTCAAGTTAAATTTCATTTTGTATTTTTCACACACGTTACAGAACCTTTTGTTACCGAATTTTCGCATTGAAGGCAACTGCTTCTTACTGTATTAATCTTGAATGGTCACAAATATATAGTTGATCACAAAGAAGCTACCGCGAAATCAGCCTATAGCTCAAGAATGATTCAATTCAAATGTGTCCGAAATTAGGATCGCTTAAAAAACCGGTCGGTTTGTAGTTAAAAAACAAGACGCGATAGAAACAAAATGCGTGCTCTGTTTACATACTATAACTAATAGAATACTATAACAATAGCCAGTTTTTTGGATACCGACTTCGTGTCGCTCAGTGTACTGACACATCTTTTAAAGCGTCTTCTTACGCAAATTTCAGAATGCAAGCACCTGCTGAATTCCTACTTGAATGGAATTAGCTTGTGCCCTAATATACTTTGCCTGTGGCAGATATCAGAGTAGGCGAGGAAATGATTTAACTTAGACATGTCACAGTGCTGGGTTTCCTTTTTTCCGATTTTATGCTAATAACCGAATCAAACCTGTTAAATATATGAAAGCATTTTTTGAAACAAATTTTTTCAATTAAATATCAAAATTACCTTGTGCCATTGTATTTCATCGACGCCCAAGTTAGTTGTAGCAAATTGTTCCCATTATTATTATTATTATGTTTATTTTTTAATTTTTTAAGAAGCAAACTCTACGTCTCCTCTCACTAGATATGAGTTTGATTCAATTAGTTCGACAAACTGTACTGATTTATATTTGTCCTCTTCTAGACATTTTTTTATTTTTTTCTTTTCGAAATTGTTTTCTTTACAAGGGTAGACCGTTTCTCACATAATCTTCAGCGTTCGACAAACAGTAAGACTAATCATATTTAAATTAGAATATTCGACAACCTTAATATGGTGAGTAGGTGGTGAGATCACATTTTGACAATTGTTTGACATTTAAGTCGAATCAAATGTTCTCAGTTCGCCAAAAGTAATAATGTGTCACGAATCTCACTGTAACCTTAAAAGGGGCTGTAGCCAGCCCCTCGTCAAACGCAATTTCTTCATCATCCCAAGGCATCAGACCATACAACTTGAGAAAATTGTTAAATAAAAAAAACAAACAGAATAATTTAATTGAGGCTACAGCCACGAGACCATTCGTTAGATAACACTCCCACCTGCAATTATCTTCAATCACAATCCGTGTAGGTGTAGACGAAGAAAGAAAATCATCTAAAATTCATCAACCCCCATTCAGAGGAGCCACTTAACAGGACAACATTCTAGAGAAATAAAAAGCACACCAATTGACATCATATTTAAGTCTCAATGAACACTTATTCGCTACACCCTCTTCTGCGTACGTATAGTGCAATTATCCTTTGCTGCTGATATTTTATATCCCTTCATTTGTCGTATTCTCTCGAACAGTACTTTAATGTGCACACATGCCTAGGTGTGTGCCGCATACATGTACGTACATTTTATTCAGGTAAATGTGCACTGAGCGCATAAGGCAGAAAATTTGTCACATCCACTTTAATCCACATGCGAATAAACGAGCAAGGACGGCATAAAAGTGGCTTTTCCTCTTACTTTTTGTGTTTTACTAAAATACTTTGTTTTCTGTTGGCGAGAAAAACATGTTTGTGCTCACTAATTGTATGTGGACTGTACTCCATCAAACTTACCGCAAACAATTACGGGACTTGTGATAGGAAACAGCCTCGATTACGCACCAGTAACTAGGCTACCCAGTTGTTTCACAAAAACCTTAGAAAGCGAACAAAATGTGCGTTGAAATGACTTACATTTTTCTTAAAAGGTTCCATTGGTTCTTTCCTCACTTTCAGCTTCATTTTGACTAGGATAGTCTTCCTCTCCTTTCTCCGGCGTAGAAGTTATTTGCCCATTTAGAAATGACACTGGACTGGTGTTATAGTTTGTAATTGGATATAATGGTTGTCCCTGCGCCCTTATGACTGACATTTTAAGCTTACCCCGGTAATGGATTGTTGTAACCACATGCAAACGATGATTACACACAAAAGGCATGCACTCACCCATTCTGAGTTGGGGGAATGGTTACCATTTAAGACAAAGCAATTTGTTGATGTAGGGTCAGTGATGGCATGAGCTATTACTCTGCAGGAACTTCATGTGTGCTGTCGCATTAATGACTTAGCTTTCATGGCAGGCTTTGGTGATTTCGGAATTGCGTTATATGTGAGAAGGGATAATTGTTAAAAGTTTGATGAGAGGGAACTGTTGTAATGGAAATTATGACATTTTGAATTTATGCTTCAAATTGTGTGTACATTTACCATGCTCACAAGAATGAATGAATATCCAACAGGACATTACAGGGCTAACTAAAAATGTAATATAACTTGACTCTAAAAGCAGATGAACTTTGTTTGGCTTTGAAAGGGGAATTTACGACTTCAAATGTTCTCAAGAAGAAAACTCCTCCAGGACTCGATCCTGACCAGGTCATGTTCGATGAATTGTCGACATAACTCGGTATATGTATATGTATCGGTTATAAGGAAGTCGTATATAAGATAGAATCGCTTAAAAGAAATGCGAGCTATTACACCGTGCATTGCTTAATATAGGTAAATATAGTTAAGAGCTCTAACGGATGAGGAAGGCAGAAACTATTATGGAATATGAATGTGCCTGAAACACAATACCTGCACTATTTACCTGGACTCAGCTTTCTCTTCCCTGAAAATGACATGCGTTCGTTTTACGTTTTACGTTATATCGATCGTCTGATTTCTTTCTGGTTTTAACTTTGGTTTTAACTTAGCTTCAGATTTCAGCCTTTCGTGTATTGGAGGTGATTCGCCCAAATATTGCTCGGATATCACACACAACGATTGGACACACATTCAAATACAAACACTTCGTGCTCGATCACTGTCACTATTTTTCATAAGTGGTTCAGAATCCCACTCAATTCATGCCTTACTAAACCACATTTAAATATTGAGTATAAAAATGAAATCTTCTTGAGCGAAGTTCATGTTCGATTCTACACATGCTAAACCAGCACTTAAGCTAGTACTGTGAAAACGGGCATTTGTGGATACATAATCTGAAAATTGATATGAATTAAAAATGCAAACATGTAAGTGTAAAACATGTAAGAAAAAACGGATATAAGAATTTGTTGGCATTTTTGAACTTTCTTGTATCCTCTTATATTCCTTCTACTTATATTGACGAGTATTCGTTTTCAAAGAGTAAGAAGTTTGCGGATACTGTGCATACTGCGCAACAGGAACCTCTGAATACTCCTCTAAAAAGAAATCCAGTTCTTGGTGGCCTAGTTAGTTCACATGAGAAACGGGTCTTGTTGTATGAGATGGAGCAAGGTCTTCTTGAAACATCTTCAAAATCCAGGTCTATGATATGATTCGGTTAACAATTGAATACATTCGTAAAACCCGATGACAAAATTTGACAAAATTCGTCTCCCTACTATGTGAGGCACTCATAATCTGATAGGCTTGCTTTACCACTTTATAACGACTGAATAATGTTGATCGGCTTGCAATTCCTTAACAATTTTTAACTGGAACAATTGATTCGCCTGTGCTTCTGTAAATGATTCCATTCAACCCGAACCCCTAGGTTTGTGTCCTTTTTCCTTCCTTCTGTCCTCTTTTTGTGAATCCAGTAATCTTTCGGCAGTTATTGCTGAATTTTCACTGTTTATTTGTTTTTCAAGATTTTATTTGTTAATTTATACACTAAATTTGAATGAAAATTGTGTGTGAAAATGTATCATTCAGTTGTTGTTTCACGTTCAACGCATTCTATTCCCAATCGTGTTCAATTCATTCAAAAACTGAGCTTATAAAGGCTCCTGCGTGAATACAAATAAGTGCAGAATAGGCCGTAATGTGTCATAAGAAATCCTAACTTCTGTGCTCGCCGTGAAATCGATTGATTGGGTTCTTCTCAAAAACTTTTACAAACATTAATATCATATTTTCTGTTTAGCATGCGTCTTTGTTAATCTAAGCATGTAGACTTAAGCAACTTTAGCAAACTAGCCTTCGCAGCGGAAGCAAAATCAATTGCTCTCTAGGTACGTAATGACAGAAGGTGCTGGAATTTTACGTAATTTTCATGTAGCAATTATGGACAGTTGAAAATTTGACTTTCTTACTATCTATAGGTTATAGTTTACTGAAGTCAGTTATGTTTGGGCCTTTAAGCCTTAAGTGGAGTACATTGGAGTACACATCAAACATCGCAGCTTTGACACTTCATTCACATCCATGGTGTAAAGCTAATAAGTTGTCACGTTGCCAGATAATTCAATTTGACATTCGCAGAGAATAAATTTTAAATCGATAGTTTCTATGTAAAAAAAAAAACTTCATAATTAAACTCGCAACTATTGGCATTCTAAGAAGTATATACAATGAGCTGGCTTATTTCGGACAGCGACTGGATGGCGCAGTTAGTTAAGCGCCTGGATAGCATCCCCGGTTCGAATCCCATTGAAAGCAAAGTTAATAGGCTTTTATCTGGTTTTCAAATATGGTCCAGTCACCATTTGCCGTTGTTATCAGATTAACGGCACTATTAATGGAGTGGTGTTCAATCAGTGATCTGACTGGGTTTCACAATGGACCAACATAGTCTAAGTGTGCTGGTGAATTCACTAGCACGCCCGCCTACCTACTAACCTATAGCGGACAGCAGCGGAACAATTTCGATATCCCAAGCATTCGTTTTAAGAATGTTATATTATTTTAAGAAAAGTTATCGCGTTTTGTTTTTGTCGCACGATTCGTGCGTCGCCCTGTATGTGTGAACATGCCCTTGAACGGACAGTAATGGTGCAAACAATTTTGTCCGTCTAAGGCTATTGTATAAAAAACATTATTTTTCGAAACTAGTATGAAGAACAAGGCCTTAACTACTGACTAAAACAAAACTGCTGGCCACAGGACGAATGAGAGAAAATCAAATCCAAGCTGATCCAACAAATACATTCTTTAAATACAGGGAATACAAGGGAATTGTAAACTATACAAAATATATAGTGCAATTTCTGAGGGAGATTTCCGCAGTGACAGATTTCACTGCAGTCGTAAAATGAGTTTTGGAAATATTTCATTTGATTTCATTAGTCTACGCTTTCGTAAGTGTATAAGGCTTTACTTGACACATAACTGTTATACATCATGGAGTTACAATCACCATTATTTGCCGAGCCGAGAACTTACTACGAGGGGGTATCTTTTCATTCATTTTCGCGAAAGAATAAACAATCTCATGTTATTGACGTCACCATATTTTAACACTCACATCTGTAATGGTGTCAGAACTAATCCCCTTTATGTTGGTTCACAAAACATTGCTGTCATGTTCTCCACGCACACAAAAAACCTAATTGCCATCATTATTTTTTTTACGAATCGGCAACATACCCACAAATGCTGTAAAAGGACATAAATGCAGAATTTTAACTGGTATCATTTTCAGTTGGTGTATTTATCTGTTGATATTGTTAATTTATTACGTTAATATAAATCATTTTGCATGCTCCCTTACCCATCCCTTCATTCGTTTCTAACCGCCATTCATTGCCTCACATAAACCTGTTTCAGTGTGTAACAAAGAATTTCGTTTCGCTCTTTTACAGATCTCGATATGAAATACTTTTGGTCGTGGACGGATTTCCAATCGTACTTGGATTTCATGCTCGTGGTTTGGGCTGTTGGTGCAGCTATTACATATCTCATGTTGTCAATTGACTGGTTCATGGAAACTGTTGGTTTCTTTGCTGTTTTCACAGAGGCTATGTTAGGTAAGAATGATTCATTGTTTGTGTTGCTTCAAATTAAAATTGCAATAATTTGTGTTTTCTTTTTTTTTAGGAGCCCCGCAATTTATAAGAAATTTCAAAAACAAATCAACATATGGAATGAGTATACACATGGTCATCATGTGGACACTCGGTGATATGTTTAAGACTGTTTATTTTATTTTAAGAAACGCACCATCACAGTTTTGGATTTGTGGAACACTTCAGGTCAGTATTATTTGATGTCTAATGTTGAATGTCATTTTCTTCAAACCTCTATCATTGTCATCGCTATATTTGTGAAGAATCGATTCTTTGGGATTCTACAGAAAAATGATCAGAATCACTGACATAACCTACTTCAATTCATGTGAACACCGCACATTGAAATGCGTATCCTTGGTCTGTCTCCGTATAAGTCGGAATTTTTTATTCAAATCAGACATCGACTACTGCATGCCACTGATGTGCGGCCTATGAACAGCGAAAGTGATAGACGAGTCAGCACATGAATGTGACAATAGTTGAAGGATATTTCGCATTTCCTGTGAACGAGGGAGGCAATATTTTGAAAAGGACAGTATGTCACAAATGTATATCATGCATTTGAAAATTGTCTATGGCAAAGAGGTGAAGGTTGTGTTGTTTTATTTGTGATGAAACTAATATGGAAACGTGAAGACTTGTCTATTTATAAATTCAATCTTCGTAGTTTCCAAACGTGGACTGAGACTAACAAACCACCATAAGAGATTCCATATTCTTTAGATCTAAAAGTTCGCAGATATAAATAACGACTGCTCTTGTCTTATGTAGGTTGGTAGGTAGCAGTGGCGTTGCGTCCATATAAATAGATTTCTACCAAGTTACCTTTTAAAATTCCACTCTTCAACAATGTATTGATACAACAAGGAACATTTATCTTAATATGTGCATATAAACATAATATTTGTCTGTTTCCTACACCTGCGCATGCAAGTAACAATTTCTACGAACACACAAGCCCACAGCTGATTCGTTTTCACATCTATCGTATTCATGATATTTCATATCAACTCGCTTTTCATCGACTTATTTGCTGATATTGTATTGCCTTCTCTTAGATATGTTCTTTCTCTTTTTATTTCCGTTTCGAAAAATCAGTTATGAAGGAGATTGCAATGTGCTTTTGAGTTTTGAATTATTGTTGTGCAATAAAAAATTAATTAGTTCCTTATTTTTTATAGTGTTATCATACTATCAATTTTACCTTTAATGACTTGAGGTATACAAAATTGTCGTGAATTGCTTTACTTGTATGTGATTAGCAAAATAGCAATACACAATACAATGTCAGAAAGCGTTTGCAGGTGAACATTTTTACAGACTTACCTTTTCAAATTTTCCACGCCACCACATGCATTTTGGTCAAAGTACGCCCATTGTACCGCCACGTGGGTTTTTGATATTAGAGAGGGTTGCCGCGAATTTTATTAGTACGTTGATCGGAATTTTGAGGGGGTCATTGGCTTCCCTAGTTGAGGCAAGAGCGGAACAGTTGCAGAGTAGGTGTAGGAACATTTCTACCTCCTCTTCGTATAGGCAGCTTCTACAGAAGTCTTAGTAGGTAATGTCTAGATTAATTTTTTATCCCTTTAGGGAGATCAGGCTACTTGATCTTTTTGGATCGAGGTGTGACCAGATCAAACGCAGAATAACTCTTGTCAACCGCTGTCGTTTTCGACTCAAAACGCAATTGAATAACAGCGCCCTCTCTCGGCAAACCAAGTTGACTCTGTGTAAGGACTTGACCATCCCTGTCTTGCTCTGCGACGCAGAGGCATGGACTATATACAAAGCGTATGAAGAGGCTCTTTGTCTCTTCGATCCTGGGGTCCTGTTGTCCTGCGTCGATGAAAATGCAACAGAGGACCACCACGTACATGGTGTCGCACGCAAGTTGGGGAGGACCTCAGTTGGTGTGCGGAACTGGAGACAGCTGGCGAGTGATCGGACCGGCTGGTTTAGGCCCAGTTCCACCCCGGACCATATAAAGAAGAAGATGTGGCCAGATATGTGTTTAGAGATGTCTGTCGACCATCGTTTTCCATTCACCATCTTTGCGTAGAGATTATTGAGCTGTACCTTGAGCCAAGAATCTTTCAACTGGCAGTTAAGTGGCGTGTTTACCGAGTTCATCTACTTTAGAGCTCTTGGATTGCGATAAATATGTCCATTACTGTTCATAAAAGTCGATATGTGAATTTTGTTTTCTGCAAAGTTGGCGTGATTGGAAAAAAGTCAAGCAGAGATTCTGGAGCGTGTTCTGCATAAATGCGATTGTACCAGCGCAGATTTCAGATAGTTATGAATACATCCTTAGACATTAGAATATACACCTTTATGCTCTACCCACACTTTTGCGCCTGACTGTAGGTCTTCTGTCGTTGGACCTTCACTCTTTTGGTTAAGTCGATGTCGCTGAACAGCTCGTTGTTCTACCTCCTCCTCTACTCACCGTGTATGCAGCCGGATCGGAAATCACCCGAAAAAAATGTCCTCTCAAAGCAGCCAAGAGCAATTTAGGTCCTATAGAGGGTCGAGTCTGGGCTTTGATTATCAATTGCTTTTTTAGTCCTCGGGTATCTAGATAGACAGTCTTTGACTATACATATATATCTGTTTCATCGCGACATTCGGTCCAAGACTTCGTTCTTGAGTGTCCTATTTGGTTGACAGCATTTACTTGGTATTGCCTTTCTTTACCGTTAAACCGTGCGTCGCAATATTCATACAAGTGCCGTTGTCAATGGCATTCTTTCGATTTTGTCAATATCGTCGGAATTTGTGTTCAGTACCTATGTACCTGTCTAAACAGCTCCCCAAACTTCCACGTTCACAATCGGCACAAAGCCATACGATGCAAATGGTGACTGCAACCAGGCATCACTTACTGGATTTTCACCTCGATTGTCTCGATTGTCCAATGATTGCCGGAACAGTTTGGTGGACAGCAGTAAATAAAGCTGTTAACCGCAAGTTGTCCAATCGTGTGCAGAGACCGGCGTGTTTATCAGTGAGAAGCACTCCGTCAGACGTACTGAACATACCCCTGACCTCCCAATACTGGAAATTTGTAGTAAGCAATCATCAGCCCGCACAGCAATGAGACTCAAAACACTTCGGCAGTGGTCCGAACTCACAATCCTTCGCTCAATCATTCAACGAATACGTCTTCTTCCCTAACAACATCGACCGTGCTAACTTCGAGAAGAATTGCTCGACCAGCGTACCTTCCAGATCGGTTTGGATATCTGATAACCGGACTCTGATTGATCATGTACTTATCTTCACAGACGGATTGGCCTCTCTTACACTTAGATGAGTTCCATGTTCCATGCCAATTGCTACATCCTACCACTTATATAAGACACATAAAATCAACTGTTGAAATGGCTAGTAGGCACTACCTACCTTAAAACAAAGGCAAAGTAGCCTTATTTAATTTTAAACGATCGCTCAGTTTGCTTAGCAGACCTTTCCTCAGGACGATCGTTGGCGTCATACCAGGACATTTGGCATTCATGCCCGCAGAACGTGTGTCCCTCATAATGATTTTTGCAAGAGCAGCATGGATGTGTGGAAACTAAAAATCAGCTACTCTGCTCGTGTAGAGCTCTGGCAAGTCGTAGGTACGTACGCCTAGGGGCCTATTACTTCAATGATCTAATGAGCTGAAATGCGCGCAAATTTGGCCCATTGCCTTCTGTAGTCAGCCACTACGACCTAACCTAACCTAATAGTAAAAAAAAACTTAAGTCCCCCACTAGTTAAAAGCTCAGGTTTATCTCAGACTTCACAGCCAACCATAATTTTATTAGACTCCTTCATTCACAGAAAAAACGATAATACATATCTTATTTATTAAATTTCTATTTACAGGTCAGCCTAGACATCGCAATTCTACTTCAAGTGTATATATATCGAAAAAATTCACAACCACGTAATGTCCACCGTGGAGATTAGCAGTTTGCCCCCGATGAACAACAACAAAATAATTCTCAAATACCACATTCAAATTCTATACCTCATACAACCAGCAGTGGCGATGATCATCTCTTGGCATCACACACAGAAATCCGACATATGAATGACTACGATAACAAAGCCTTCCAGCACACAATCACGGGTAATAACAACTGCGTTGGCCACAAATCAACAGCAGCTGACTCTGCAATCTCAATTCCAGATCCAGATGATTTAAATACAATCTTTGTAGCAGATAGAACCTGCCGCCATCATGGCAAACGCCAACGGCACAATGCTACGCAAACTCCAGATTTAGGCTTATCACATTGGAAGCGACAACATCATGGAGTCGGCTTAGACTGTTATTGTTATTGTTGTTATTGCTGCCATTGTCATCATCATCCGCATCATCATTGCCACTGCACTTCAGAGACCTCAATTGTACCGAAAAACCAACGGCAGCTACACCATCATCAACAAAGAAAGAAATTGGTAACGAAAAGACTTCCAGAATTAACACTTGGTAAGCAGCACCAACTGCCACCAGAGTCTTCCCAATCGTTGTCCAGCATAGACGAGAAGGACTGCGGTCATCGGCAGATTCACCATTTACATCGCCACACTCAAAGGCATCATAAAAGACTTCCAGAGAATATTCCAAGTGGTGGACAAATCGCCATAGAAATCGATGCTGCCACACTAACAGATGATATTAGTTACTGCAGTAGTAGCAGCAACCCCTCATTTGCACTGGCCAACGATACAACCAACAGTAAAGATATACTTGTACATTGTAGTGGTGACAATCATCATGCCCATCACCATAAGCAGCACCACCATCCACGGAGAAGAAGCAAAGCCAACATTAATTATGAGCAATCTAGTCGAATTGATTCCGTTTGTTCCATAACATCGGCAACCACAACAACCGAAGGCAGCAATGGAGAGCCCATTGTTCCACGGAAGTGCAAACGATTACCTTTGCGGAAAGGTAATAAATTCATACGCCAGGACACACTGGACGGAGCAGCTGATGCAGAAGAAGAGGACGACGACGATGAGGAGAACGCCGGGCGACCGTGCTGTGATGCCAATTGTTGTAAATTTAGTGTTAACGAAAGTGTAAAAATTAAACGTAAACAATTCATTAATCTTAGTAAAAGTAACTACTGTAGTAGTTGCAGCAAGTGTAGTAGTTGTAGTTGCTGTCCCCAAGAGTTCGATGATCAATTGCAGAAAACCTGCAGTTTCAGCAGTAGTCTCAGTCACATGGAAGATAATGACGAAGGCGACGACGAGGTTTGTGTGCATTGTGACGGCAAGGCATCACTGGAAGCTGATAGCGATGGCGCTGGACGTAGCAGCAGTCAGCAAAGTACAGAAAGCTTTTGCTCATGCAACTCAACCAGTCGCTGTTACTGCAGCTGCAGTTGTGATGAGAGTGATACAATTCAAAAGGACTCGAGCACAACTACACCGGCCACGATGTCAGGCGTTTCAACACCCGTTGAAGTTCCATTCGATAAGAATAATGGTGAAGACGCTTTTAGTATGGCTGGCAAATCTTCCGTATCGCAGTCAGAATATTTCTCCCTATCCTCAGATAAGGTTCCATCTCATAGTGTGGACGCATCGCCAGCATCTCCGCCATTGTCAGTAATGCCTAGCCCACCGGCTATCCCTCGCAAGCAATGCAAACACTACAGTAAACACCATCGGCACAAGAGCGACGGTAATTTTGACACAGTCTTATGACGAAGTGTATCGCTGGTCGCGTGGCCAGCGATTGATGTAAACTCGCTGTTACAACAAACCATTCGCAAATCGGCTGTTCTTCATGAAACCCTGTCGGTTACACCAAAGACAACTGCCTCATGTGGCAGTGAAGATAGTTCAACACTGACTCTTACACCGTCGAGCACTACAATTGCCAAATTTCCACCTGCCACCGAGGCTGGATCGAACGTGGCAACTGCTATTGCCGTCGCAACAATCCACCCCGCCTCGAATGTCAACATTGGTGTCAGTACAGTGGTAACAACAGCCTCATCCACAACAAGTTATCACCATGCGCATGGCCACCACCATCGTAGCAATATACCAAGGAATGCAAAATTTTCGCCTGTCGCCGCCGAAGCGTTCAGTTGTGATCCGATACTAAGATCTGCTGAAATCATTTTATAGCAGTTTTGTTTAGCGTTCTCGGTTGCTACAATAGCTGCAGCAAATTTGCATCAATGCCATATCCAAGAGTCTCCTTATAAATTATCGTCCAACGGACTAAGTGCTGCTAATCACTTCACGTTCGTGCGTTTAAATACTTTCTGTTCGTTTTACTAGTTTCATTCTACTTTGTAAAATACATTAACCCCTTAAGACGTATTCAACGGAGTGTCTGTGAAGATTTGCACGTTGCTGGCGGCATCCTAGTGTCCTCACTAACTTGCATCGCTTCACATTGGTTGACAGTTCGTTGGAGTTTCTGTCTCATACTTGTTCATAAAACATTCAAAATCGGATTTAATTTAGTTGTTTCTCGGGGGAAACATTTTAAATACAAAAACCTTTTAGATTAAAATGCTTTTTCGATTAGCATCTTTTGAAATTTATATATATTTGCATACACTATTTTTTTTTATATTAAGAGAACTAAGCAAGTTTATTTATTTTTAGTGAAACAGAACGAATTTTAATTTGTACACATATCCCTCTTTAGTTCAATGTAAACAGCAAGATGTAAAAAAAAGTATATATATATATATATTTAATGTGTTTTCCACAGTTAAGAGCCCTTTTATGTTAAGCAGGTTGTTTAATGGAATCAAATCATGTTAAATGCTAGCGATGTTCTTTTGCGAAATACTCAAGAGCAAAGCACATACTCAGCGAATGATATGTATAAAAGAAATTTACCTTATTTCCAATATTTTTAGTTTAATTGTTGTTTTAGTTCAGTGTACGATTGAAATGTTTTAGCATTTTATGTTAACTCCAAAATAAAATCAAAATTTTGTAAAAAAGAAACAAAACAAAAATCCATTTTGTACAAAGAAGACGAAAACATGTTTTTGTATTTATTTCTAATAGACGAATTATATTGTTGTAATAAATAGGAACGAATACTTTTTTTTTTTTTTTTCATTTATTACGTTCTTATTGAATTCTCTTTTGTTTCCTTTTTTGGTTACTGTATTGTTCTAATCTTGCTTACGGCACAATAGACTCCATTTTTCTTGTGTTATGTGTTTAACATTCGTTGCGTTTGCTTTCAGACAGTTTCCTTTCAAAGTACGAAATATTCTAGGGTATTGAAATTCTCTCAACTCGTTAGAAAACAAGGCTGCTGAAGTTCGCTGTAGCCCCATCCATAATATGTTATTAATATCGAAGACCTATATTTGTAGGCACCACTCCACCTGGATGTGTTTATTATTTGACAAAACAAGTAATTCCGGACGAGCTTATGACATTGCCAATGTCAATTTTCAGTCAACAAGACTTCCAGCAACACGTATTAGATGTGTTCTTGTTCCAACCCGTCAAACCATTTTGGGGTTGACATAGCGCTCAACAAACAAACCGTCTTTTGTCTAGCGTCCTGAAGTATGGCACACAAAGGCCGTTGAAGTCCGTCTCCACCCGGGTTCGCTCCCTTTAACGCGGGCGTCTTCTGCTGCGTTGTCCCTCAGGACCGGAATCGAAGATTGTTCCGGTCGTAGCTCATTTCCCCAGCGTTCTACATCGCTGGAGCCTTAGGCTTTGTTGATACGGGGTCATGTCGCTGCACAGCCCATCATTCAGTTTTTATTTGAATCTGCTCCAGATTCCGTCAACGGAAAAAAGGCCAAAGATGCATAACTTTTCTCCCCAAGAGACTGACTTCTGACTTCTTCATCCGCTTTTGAGATTATCCATGCCTCTGCGTCGTACAATCGAACTGGGATGATCATTGTCTTATATAAAGTCAGCTTGTTCACTAGAGAGACGACTCTATTACTCAGTTGCTTCTTGGCCACATAGAAACAGCGGTTAGCAAGATTTTATCTGCGTTTGACCTCGGTACTATTTTTGTTGTGTTGTTGTTTACTGTGGTCCACAGTAAAACGTAGACGAACTGCTTATCTACCTCGATGTTATTGCTTCTCATTGTGATGCTTTGTTTAAGTCCTCGAGGACAGCATATACTTCATTTTCCCTCATTCTCCAGCAGACCCAGTTTTGACGCTTCAGTTTCAAAGCCCGATGTCTTGTTGTGCTCTGCCGATGCCGTCAATTACATCGGCGAATGCAATTGTCAGCTTCAATCACTTACCCGAATTCTGATAATGATTCATCAAATTTCTCCAAACCCCCCAAGTGTCGCCATAGATTTTCGGGGTTTTGTAACCTAGCTTTGCTTTGTGCGGAAGCTAGTTGAAATTGCCTTGAGTTCATTCGTTCGTGAGAGGTTGCAAACCGAAAAAGTCTATAACGTGAGTTTCAGTTTATATTGCTCATTTTGGTGTTGATTTTATCAATTTATTTTCCAGTTTTCGCGACACTTTTATTTCCTGTCAACAAACTGCTTTGCTGGTCACTAAGATAATGACATTTGAAAATACTTCAAACTCGGCGGAAACGGCCTATTAATGTTTCAGTAAAAGTTCATCCAAACCTCGCGATTGCAGTTCGGTGGGAACATAACATAACACTGAAAACCCAAACCAAAATGTTATCTCAATCCAGCTTTCTACATTTTGTTGAATTCCCCAATTTTCGTGTTTGTTTATACAGTCTTGATCGAAGCAGTTTTTGAAACCAGTCCACTGACCTCTTTTTTCATTTGATATACCGAGCTTTTTATAAGGTTTGTTTGTAGATTTCTCATAATCAAGTGAGAGGATCGTTTACTGTGGATCCTCCCCCTACGCTGGGGGTTCATTAAAGGATGCCTTACACTGCTACCTAGACCCATTTCCTTAATAGGGATGATTGCCTATGAAACTATAAGAAAACACTCTTTAAATCTCGGTTTTCAAATCAAGAGAACATATAAATGCACACTACAAGTGGCTGCTGCAGAAACTAGACTGATATCCTCAATGGACTAAAGCAAAAGTCCAATAAGAAAAAGAATTAAATGTAACGTGTTTTCAAAAGCCCAACATTTTCATTGCATTTAATTAAAATTTTCGTTATTGTCTCGCTCTTTACCCTAGATGGTTTTTCTTCGTCGAATCGATTAAGACCAGCTTTATTTCCAGCGGTTTCTCCTAATTTATCTCATCCCTTATGGCTGGCTTATCGAAGAACAATTCTGGCAATATTGGGCATAGTATGAGGTTATTCCCTTAAATATATTATCAAGACATTACATTAACAATCTCAAGATCATGGCTAACATAGTCTAAAAAGAAAATTAGTTCACAGATGGGTATTGTCGATTTGAGGAAACATAACTTTAGGGTGTGTAAAATGAGCTAGGCTTAAATCAACAATGCCCGTACCGTACGGGTGTACGCCATCTTGGGCTTCATTTTTAACTCTTGCGTAAGGTTGGGATTCAGATTTGATCTTGTCAATGCAATGTATCAACTTCATCTTATCGAAATTTCTATTTGCGCTTTCCCCATTTTCTATAAAATAATTCCCTGATGCATTATATCAGAAAACGTTGTTCAATGTTATTGATTGTGTGTTTTGTTGAGATCACGCCGTACGAACATAAATTGACAACTTTCTTGATTTTGGGATGCCATGATTACCTTTGAATACCCACTGTTTTAACTGATATTGTGATGTTGATTTAACTTGACTGATTCTAATCAGGCTTTTTTTCTTTCATTTTAAACCCTATTTCTAAAAGTACACCCTTATGTTATTCGTACACTTGCAATACTTTATAAAATCATATATATTTCCAACGTTAAACAACCTGAGATGCAAAGATTTCTATTGATTTGTAAATATCGTTAAATTAAGATGTTCTTTTCGTCGCTGTACAAAAGTGTTCCAGATTATGTATATCATATGAAGTGTCTTAATTTTTGTTAGTTAATTTTTACAATTAATATGAATGTTAAATTTGTTATTACAACTATATACATATATTTGTTTTTTCTTATTTTAGAACAAGTTATCTTCCAAGCAATGAGAGATTCCGAATAATTACACAAATTTGCAAACAATTTTTGTAAAATGATACGTATAACCAAATCAATAGTTCTTCTCACATGCATTCACATACACACATATACAATATTTGTGTCTGTACTTTCAACAATATTTGATGTTTCACAAGATATACTCAATTGGAAAGAAATCATATATCAGTAGAATGTAGAATCGTTTGCCTAAGAAAAAATTATTTAGAAAAGAAAACAAAAAATATAATATATTAAAAGAAAAGTATTAAAGAGAACGGGCCAAACACAAAAGAAGAACACACTTGTGTTGGCCTTAAGTAACGTATACAAATCTATCAATTATAGACAAGAATAGAGAATCGTAGGGACCGATTAGAGTTTATGTTGAAAAACAAAATGACCATATTAAATTGTAAGTCACTAGTGACTGCAAAAATTAGAATGAAAATCTGATATTTTGGAAGCACTGAAAACCAATTGCGATTTTTGAATTTTTCTAACTGTTCGTTTTAATTCCAAAACTACTTATGCAACAATAAAAAAGAAGCAATAGACATTTTTAAGGAAAAAATATTTACCAGAAATATACCAGTAAAAACTTATTCAGCAATAAAAAAATAAATAAACAAAAAGACCATACTTCGCAATTATTGTACTTTTTAGATAAGTAGAATATTTGGAAAAAATAAATCTTTATAGAAATCAGTTATTAACCAATTTATATGTATTAACAAGATATAAACAAGTATCCTTTCAAAAATTCTTCATACACACTCAAATTATATATACAAAGAAGTAGTTGGAAATATAAAGAAACTGTATTGGTCGAAGAAAATAATATATAAACGTATAGAACATTCAAACGCGTAGTTTTTATAACGTCGATCGGGTTTTGTACCAGCATTCTCGGGTAGCTCTTAACTGCACCTCTTACCACACCTATAGATAGAATCACCGACACACGAAGAATTTTGACGAAAATAAGTGTACTGAAGGAGCGTCACAAGGAAGAAGTGTCCCAGATCCTTGATTTATCTTGATCCAGTATCCTTATAGCTAATTCCGTAAAATCCACTAAATCCATCCAAAACTCACTCGCCACTCCGCTCGCCAAAACAAAAGGCATCATCATCCAAAGAATCCGTACAATTGCTAGCATACGCGGACAACATTAACATGATGACAGCAAGCCATCAATGAAGCATTTGCTTCAATTCAATCGAAGGCGTGTGTTTAGCGATGAATGAGGGTAAATCGAACTAAAAACTTGGCCACAAGTCGACGTAGTTATGACTTCGTCCACTTCAACTACGAATGAACCCAGTACCAAGGTTAAACGCTGATCACTGTTTGGGATCAAGATGTAACTGAATAAGTGCTTAGTTTGCATGCAATGCGCAAATTTGGAGAAGATTTAACTACGAACTGTACGGGTACTACAGCGACATGAGTCTAGTCCGGTGTCTGCGGATTCAGAGCTTAATATGGCTAGCCGAAGAATCTTCAACTCCGTACCAGTAGGATAACGCAGTAGAGAAGGCATGGACATCAACCTACAACTTGGTGTGCCAGTCGTGTACAGACCTCTGAACAGTGCGGTAATAGTTCGCGAGAGTGACGACTTAAAAACGTTAGCAAAGTGTTGAAGTGCAGAATCAACGCAGTTAAAAACAATAACCACTTGGCTGAATAGGTAGAGTCAGTACTCTTGGCTCTACAGGTTCCAAGTTCGAGCCCGGGTGAGGGCGAAAATTTTTTTTTTTTTAATAAGTAACAAAGTACTTAACAAGTGAGTGAAAGCGGGAAAATGGAATCCCAAGAGCGGTCCGCGCTCTTAGAAGCGGACAAAAACCAACAACAACCGGTGGCAGAATCAGGCCACCAGTCAACGGTGTCCCAAGAGGGCACAACGAAGAGGAGGAGGAAGAAAACCACTCCAAAGAATGCGAAACGCCGCAACACCAAGGCGTCTCCCGAGGGGCTGCAGGGAGAAGAGGCGAGTGATGCGACGGTAACGTCCGAAGCAGCAGCAGCCGACACTGAGGAAGAAGAGGAGGTACGATACGTGTCCGACGGAGGAGAAGGGCTGTTTGCGATTAGCAGCAACAGTTTTGAATCGTTGGCCTCCGATACTGAGGATGAGGTGGAGCGAGTACTTCGCGACAAAGAAACTGAAGTGCAAGGTTTAGAGGAGAAAGTCAGTCGTCTTCTCCAAGAAATACGAGTGCTGAGAGAAATGACTCTCGCCAGGCAAGCGTTGGACGACCAGAAAGAGGCCCAACAACAACAAAAGCGGCATCAACAGCCGGTAGAAAAAAAAAATAAGAAGACTGCAGGGCAGAAGCAACAACTGCCCGCAACTCAGCAACAACAGCGGCCAGGAACCCAGCAGCAACAACAGCCAGCAGCTCAGCAACAACAGCAAACAGCTACACAGCAGCAGCCATCCCCATCAGCGCAGCACCAGTCAGCAGCGCAGCACCAGCCAGCAACGCAGCATCAGCCAGCAGTGCAACAAAAACAACAATCAGCAACACAGCAACACAGGATGCAGAAACAGCAGACAAGGTCAGCACCCCAGCAACAGCAGCGGCCACAAAAGGTGGAAAAGGTGCCGCCCATAAACATCTACAAGGCAAATGTAGAACAAACTGCTAAGGTATGTAAGGAAGCCATAGGTAGTGGCAATTTTATTATTAAAAGAAATAAGGGTTTTGAAAAATATTCAATCCACTGCAAGACGGTGGAACAATATAATAAAATGAAGGAATATTTGAAAATGTCGAAGTTGGAGTTCTTTTCATACACCCCGAAAAGCGAAAAATCCCACAGTTTGTTGTTGAAGATCACCACGCCGATTGAGACGGAGAGGGTCTTCCAAATGCTCAAAGAGCAAGTGTGCGACGGTGTCGAGATCGTCGGAGTTAAGCCTTTCACCACAGCGAAGGCAAAGAGAGAAGGGCGGAAATTACCCTTTTACATTGTACAGGTGTCACCCACAAGCAATCCGGGAAATCTGAGGAAAATCGAGTTCTTAGATTACTTAGATTGCAAATGGGAAAGTATAATAAGGAGCGACAGCATTCTACAATGCGTCCGCTGCCAAAGGTTTGGTCACGCCGCGTCGAACTGCCAAATGCGGCCTCGATGCGTGAAGTGCAGTAAAAACCACAAAGCGGAGGACTGCCCGCTGGGGAAAGAAGGAACAACTGACAAAAGTCAGCTAATGTGCGTACTCTGCGGGAACGCGGGGCACACCGCTAACTATCGGGGTTGCCCTAAGTTCCAAGAGCGAAAGAAACAAATGATTCTGCAGAAGCGCAGGAATCCACTCGGGGCAGCCATAACCGTCACCCCTCAAGTGACTTACGCCCAAATGGCGTCTAGTCAGAGGAGCACGGAAAAGGAGCTACCAAAGGTAGCGCCGCCAGTCTCAGTGCCAAGAGCACACGATCCAGCGCTCGATTGGAAAACATCCATCGAAATGCGTATGGATCGGTTAGAGGAGCAGGTTGGCCAAATTCTGGCGCTCCTGCAGAATCCAGCACGTCAACAATCTTAATGGCTGCGCAAACGGGATGTGCTTATAAGATCCTTGCAGTGAATGCAAATTCATTGACAGGGATCGATCGAAAAAACGAGCTCTACAGATTGTTGGACGATCAAAGCCCAGAGCTGATGCTGATTAGCGAAACTAAGCTAACTCGGAGAGGCAAATTGGAGCACAGCAAATATAATATTATTAGAAGAGACCGGCCCAATTCCAATGGTGGAGGCGGTGTTGCGATTCTCATAAAAAATAACATTGAACACAGGGTAGTATATAGCAGTGACGTACGGAGGTTTCAGGGGTTGGAGGCCTGCATCGTATGCATTTCTCTCCGTAGTGGAAAGAAGTTGTATGCGGTGTCGGTCTACTCCTCCGGCTCTTCTCATTCCGGAACAATGATATCAGAGCTCGATTCACTCTTTCGATGTCTGAGGCTGGACTCGGAGGAAAACTACTTTATTCTGGCCGGGGACTTTAATGCCCGACATGGATATTGGGGAAACACAATTTCCAACAATAGAGGGGACCAGCTTTACAGCTGGTTTTGCTTACCCAGTGTCGAGTATAGACTCGATTTGAAAGCAACTGAGATCTCGTCCTATCCCAGGAGCGGCTCTTATCTGGATCTACTGCTGTTAGACGCAAGACTGCAGCTGACAGACACAAACTCACAAACGGTAAACTGTTTGAACACTTTTGTGTATCTTAGTGACCATTGCGGACTCAGTGCCGAAATCAAGATCCCCAACGATATTGCGGTGTTAGGAGAGTTTGTTCAAACGTACCCTTACAATTACAATAAGGCTCGATGGACACGCTTCTCCAGACAAATGACAAGAGCACTCTCTTCGAATGCGCTCCACATACCGTCCAATAGAAACCTGTCAAACGAAGAGATTGACATGTATCTAATTCAATTGGACGAGACAATTAAACGAACGATGGACATTACTATACCTCGGTATACTCGCACAAACAATGAAAACTTGTACCGCAATGCGACAATCGACGCACTCCACCAACGAAAAAGTCGACTCCTGTCAAGATTAAAAACCTTGTACAGACGGTTTACTGACAGACGAGACGAGGAAATTAGGACCCTGAAATCGCTCATCAAGAATGTACAAACGTTGATTGCTCAAAATTATAGAATTTCGGTTAACTTGCACTGGGACAGTAAGATTCGGGCTGTTAGATCTAACAACCCGAGCATGTTTCCACAGATAAACAAATTCTTTAGAAGTAAGAATAGCGATCTTCCGTGTCTTAAGCTCCCCAGAACGACGGACAATGAACGCATACTGACTACAGCAGGTATAGATCCAGATAACGCTGTACTCGATGATAATTTCTTTGTGGTCGAAGATCCGCAAGAAAAAATGGAGGTACTTGGCGCGGTCTTTCAGGAAGTGTACAAGGTGAACGAGAGTGGGCGCCCGAATCACGACCTGGAGAACCGCATAATGGCTAGCAACTTTCAACTTCGAGAAGACATGCAACAATGGCGATCTGAGAACACTGGCTTTGTCGTGTTCAATGATGATAACATGGCAGATAATGCCATCGCCGACGAAGGGGTTCATCCCCCGTTCATATCGAAGACAGAGCTCAAAGCGGTCTTCGAATCACTTAAGAAGAAAAAGTCTGTTGGAATCGACGAGATCTCGAACATTGTGTTAAGGTATCTCCCTCTAAGTGTGGTTAATATGTACACAATCCTGTTTAACAATGCGCTGAATAATGCATATTATCCAGAGCATTGGAAAACTGCGATTGTACAACCCATATCCAAGCGAGGAAAAGATTCTTCGAATCCGTGCAACCTCCGGTCAATTAGTCTCCTTCCGAACATCAGCAAGGTATTCGAGAAGGTGATCAATAGAGCCTTGATCAACTGGACTGAAGACAAACATATTATTCCGGATAACCAATTCGGTTTCAAAGCGGGGCATGACACTATTCATGCCGCGTCGAAACTGGTGTCGGATATCCAATGGAACAAAAGCCAGAAACAATGTACGGGTGCCTGCTTGATTGACCTGGAGAAGGCCTTTGACACCGTATGGTTAGAAGGACTTTTCTACAAGCTCAATCGGCTAGGCATTAGCAAACCACTGCTGTACCTACTGTGTAACATGCTTACCGGTAGACGGTTCGTAGTCAAGAATGGCAACGTGACCTCGACAGGTGTATTCCAAGTTAAAAATGGTCTCCAACAGGGTGCCGTTAATTCGCCGATCCTGTTCAACATTTACTTGAGTGATCTGTTAAGTTCTCTTCCTCATGCAATTGCGTATGCCGATGACTTGATCGTGTACAGATCAGGCAAAAAGATCGAGGAAATCACTACTCTCACGCAGGGTGACTTCGATTCATTCATGAGAAGTTGCGATGACTGGAAGTTGAGTATCAACTTCCAGAAGTCGGAAACCATTCTGTTCAGGACGCCGTTGTATAAGGCCTCGTCGGATACGAAAAAGAATTGGCGAAAGTTCTCAATCGTTGGAAGACACGGGGAACCACTGGCGCAAAAGACTGTAGTCAGATACCTGGGGATCTGGCTAGATCAGTATCTATATTTTAACAAACATGTAGATGCTGCTCTGGCCAGGGCCCGAGGCGCATTTGCCCTTACAAAGAGACTGTTTTACAACAGCCAACTCGATGCGAGGGTGAAGGTTATCTGCTACATGGCCCTCATCCGGCCAATGCTCACCTATGGCTGTCCCGTGTGGTTCAACGTGAGTGCAAGCTTGATGGAAAAGATTCGGTTGTTCGAGAGGGCTTGTCTTAGGGCTTGCCTTCGCCTTTACCGAACTCCAGAGTCCCAGTACATAAAATACTATTCCAATGAGGTCTTATACAACAGGGCAAACCTGATAAGAGTGGACAATTTCCTGTTGAAGTTGGTTCGAGGTCACACTGCTAGAGCGATGAACTCGGTCAACAATCTGATCTCTGGGGCTTACTACCCCAACCCACTATACCACGAAAGGGTACGTCACAACGGCTTCGTCCCCCCAGAAGCATTCCTCCATTTGGATAAGCACGGTCTGATACAAAATTTAAATGCGGTACCGCTCATCTATCATATCGCCAGATCAACTGTGGATGGGCGACTCAACCACGACCGCTCCGTCGCACAACGAGCTGAGGAGGGTCTCCTCCGTTTCAGTACGGCGGTATCTAGGCGGGATGTGCTGGATGTTGCTTTGCAACACCGAAAGTTCTGGTGGCTGGGGAGCGAGAGAACTCCAGCTTCGAACCCTTTAGACCCCGGCTAGAAAGGGTAATTCAGACCCCCTCATTGGGAGTAGTCGGTCCACGTCTTGCAGCGGATTTTATATCAGCTGTAACCTATGGCCGACTTACATATTTTAGCGTAGGTGTAAGGTAGTTGGTAAGCTGTTTATGTTAATTATTATAAAAAAGTAAAAAAAAAAAAAAAAAAAAAAAAAAAAAAAAAAAAAAAAAAAAATTAAAAAAATAAAAAAAAAGGAAGAATGTATATATATATATATGCATAACGATATATATATGCATTATGTATATAAGGATATATGCGTATACTCATGTGTATATCGCTATACAAATGTGTATATGTATATATACGTAGATAACCTTAAGATAGTTTGTAAGATTTATTTTAAGGTAGAATGTAAGTTAGCTTGTAGTTTCTTTTAAAAAAAAAATATGTTCGGTCAGTAAGTTTTTAAATTTTTTTTCTTATTATTTATTAGTCATGTTAAAATTTTCTTTTTACAAAATAACGTTAGATCAAGTCGAAAGACATAGAATAAGTTTAAGTTTAGCTTAGAGTACCCGCTCAGGGTCAGTAAGTTAGAATAAGTAACTAACACTGTCCGACCAACTAGTTTTAAGCATTTTTGTCTAGTATATAAGTTGTCATGAAGTAAAAATAAAAATGAATTAAAATGAATGAAATGACAACTTGGTGTGCGAAATTGGAGAGAGTTGGCCTATGGCCCAGGTCCATCCGGACTGTAGAGCCAATAGAAGAAGAAGATTGTATAGATTGTTTTTTTTATGTTTTTACAGATTGTCAGTTAAAAGTTGATTTGTGGTGAGTATGTTTTGCCAATCTTCTACAAATAAAAAAATCAATGTTTGTTAGAGCACTGATGTTTTTTGCGACTTTGTTGAGAATTTTGTGAACAAAGTTTTGGTACCTTTTTTTAATATGCTTTGCAACGCGTGCCGTTTACAGTTAGTAGACGATAAATGAATGCCAGAACAACGGGTGTAAATTGTGTAGACATATTTTGAAGCCATGGTTTAGTTCGACAAACTTGAAGTGCGCTACATCTATTTTACCGTCGTCATAGTCCTCATGATGATGATCCTGCAATTCACAGCTTTATGTGATATATAAACCAATTTATTATCCGTGATTTTTTCATTGCCACAAATGCCATATTTCGCTGCTGATATAATAGACAGTAGGTTGTTGTATGTGCTTTACGTGCAAAATCTTACTTCACTATTTATAGATTTTTGAAAAACACACGGCTATTGCTTATATGCGGCCCCAGTTGCTCGATAAAGTTGGCAAAAATTGGACTTCACGATTGCGCTTCATTCAAGACAGGCGTAGCGCGCAGATGCTCGAAATCATATTTGAACACTAATGACATAAAATTATATATTAAGTAAAGCTAATATTATAGGCAAAAACTTTAGATAGTGTTTTAATTAAAAAAAACGTGCACATACATACATATGTATGAATTCCGTAAATTGAACTGAAATAGTTTGAAGGTGCTGTTTAAAAATTAGAATATCGTCTCAAAATATGTGTACTGAACGGAACTTTCAATGCGAGTAGCAGTGCGGAAATCGAATCTATTTTTTCGATTGAACGCTGAAATAAAAATGTACTAAACAAGACCAAATTGTACTGGGCTCTTTTAAATTGATGCAAAAACACAAATTCAAAAATAAAATGTACAGGGTGGGCCATGTAGTGGTTTTTTTAAACATACTTTATTTGGACACTGACAGCTATTTCCCGCTCAAAATTATGACAAGAAGTATCATACGACGAAATGAGTCGCTTTAAGCTTGAACAACGTTGGGAAATATTAAAAAATTATTTCAATGTTTATATTAAGTGAGTGCTGTATAGCGCAAGCAGTGGGTTTTTTGAAAAGAGGTTTTGGCTGCAATGAAGCGCCGACTGCGCCTGCTGTGTGCAAGTTTGTGCAAAAACTTACTTGAGACCGGTATGCTAGTGGACAACGCTCATGGTCCCCATTGTCGTACAGTGCGCACTGATGAGAATGTGTCAGAATGTATTGCATTTTGTAATTTTCTTGCGGATCCCTAGTATTTCCTCGAAAATGAGACTGGGTTCCACTGAGTTGAAGAAATGGATTTGGACGATCTTGGTTCCTGCAAGATGGCGCGCTATGCCACGCGGACCATGCCAAAATAAATCTTTTGGGTACCAAATTGCCAGCCGTCCTGGCGATATCAATTGGCCGCCTCGGCTTTGCGATTTTGGACATTTTTTTGTGAGGAACCGTGAAGGATCGATGTTGAGCGATGTTATGATTCAAGCACTTAATATAATAATAAAAATAATATGGGTGGCGCGACAGTCCGAGGTGGTCCTGGGCCTAACTTCTGAGCAACCACTCTTGTTGTGCGTGCTATTGTTCTTTCACACGTGGAAGGGACCTACAGCTTAATGCCGACTCCGAACGGCGAATTTGTGAGCATTGTCAGTGACTCGAAAGAAGTGGAGCCGTGAAATATGAAAGGTGGTAAATTCGGGTATCGAACCTGGCACCCTCTGCGTAGGAGTCGACGCACTTACCCACTACGCCACGGCGACCCACAATTTTCATTTCAAGCACTTAAGGCCAGTATTATCCAAGCAAATACGTGAGCTACAGTCACAGTCAAAGTCATTAACAATGGATTGGAAAATTGGGATGACAGAAGGCGCTACTGCGAAGCCAGTCGAGTCAGACACCTGCCTGACAATTGTTGACATACCCTTAGCAGAGCGACGAAGTCACGTGAGCGGCTTAAGCCCTGCGAAAAAAAAGGTTCAAATCCTGTTAGGCTGCTTTCACACTCGCTAAGATTCGTCGGTGATTCTTTCAAATTCCCTTTTGTCATCTCAAGCCACTTTCACACAGAAAGTCTTTCAGTCTCTGCAAATGAGATCTCAATGCTGAACCTTTTCTGTTTCCTACCCCCTCTCACACAAGCGTTATCTCTTTCTCACACATGTACAGTAAGCTTCCAATAGCCAACGTTGAGAACATAAGAATAAAGCAACTCAAAGGAAAAACGAAGAGAGATGAAAGAGAATAGAAAATTCAAAAGCAAACCCCGAGCACACCAGACGCGGGCTACCCCTAGCACGTCTCACATCCCTTGCCTACAAGATGGAAAAATCGCAGACGAAATTATTCTGTGTGAAAGCGGCCTTAGCGAGCGAAGTGAGCCTCCCACCTCATACTTTAAATACATCAGATTTAAAAACCCAATTTAACATAGTGCCAAATTAGCGACATTATTCCAAATGGAAAAATTCGGCCTAATGACTCTTCCAAATCGTCATTGTATAAAATTTTTAAATTTGGCACTGTCGTTAGGCACAATGTCACGGCACGCCTTAAAATTTCGAAGAACTACGAAATCAAAATGAATGGACCTAAACGAAAGTTATTCTATGTGAAAAAATATTAATTGTTTTGAATTTAGTTGGTTATTGTTTTTTACTAACAAAAACGTGGTATGTTGTAAATTTCCCCTAAAGAAAAAGCATTTGGATCAGAGATGGCAGAGTAGACTACATGACGTAATCTACTCGATTAATTACGAGAGGTTATTCGAATAAACTACACTCTCGATGTGTTTCATCGATTATATACATTATATACATGGATTTTGCAGTGTTTTTAGAATGTTTTCACATTCTTCACAGCACAATTGAACTGACGTTAAATAGACATCTCAACTACATTTTGACATTGTTTCTAGGTTTACTACATCAACTATCACAATCAGTAGCATACGTTACGTGCTATTCCTATGGCAGCGAACTGCGAACGCGAACTTCAAGAATCAACCAATTTCCTGGAAAATATAATCAATATGTTATAATTCTTGGTATGCAAGAAGATGGGAACTTATCGTATTTTTCTATCGACTAAAACCTCAGAAATAATGAGTTTATGTATCCTTTATAACGATTTCAAATTATTTCTTCACGAATCAATCATTCCCTTTGCGAACAGTCAACCTGAGTTCGCAATACACAAGGGAAGGAAACGATGACATTTCTGCCATCTCTGATTTGAATAAATCCCAATAAAAATTATAAATATTAATTCCAACCTTTTCTAAATTACTGATTCAATTCTCGCTAACATACCTGTCGTTATTTCGGACCTGAACCCACTATATTCAGTACACGCACCATGTTATACCACTTGATTTCAAACTTATTTTCATTTCGCCCAGTTGGTCCCCTTCATTGGGGAGAGCAAATAAGCGCATTCATCTCGTTGCATTTCATTTCATTCATTATTTCTCTTTCTCACTTTTTTCCCTCGTTCGCCCCCATCAATACACACGCACACACATATATACACACCAGAGCTCAGCTCAACAACTTTTTGTCCCCGTGCCTGTGGTAACTTTGTCGGCGAAAACACACTGGGTCTGGTGCCTGTCAGTCGTTTTTCGATACTCCTGTGTGAGTGATTGTTCGGCGGAAGAATTTGTGGATTTTTTACTTTGCAGAAACAAGAAAAAAATCAGCGAACACGAGAACGGTACAGAACAGACAGAGGAAAAAAAACGAAAACAGATCCAAGAAATATTAGCGTTTGTTTTGTTTTTCTTATTTTTCCTTTGTGCAGTGCACTTTGTCATCCGTGTGGTCGGGCACCATGATAACAAAGCCGATGCGTGTTTAATTCGAAATAAGAAATAAAGTAAAGCAGAGTAAATTGATGTAAGCGTACACTGAGAAAGTCGGAAGTTTTTCAAAGAGTGCGCAGCAGTGCCCGAAGTGTTTTATGAACGTGTGGATTTGTGTATCTAGGAATCCTAACTATCAGTAGCGGAAGTGGCAGCTGATTAGAAAAGGATTCAATATTTACCCGCACGAGCAACATCTATTCATCCATCCACCTGTACTTCAGCCACAAGGTGAGTCCCTGAAAATAACCATAAGTGGGGTGTATCTGAGTGAAAAGATAAAAAGTCGTGTGTACCCATGCATTGTAGTTGGAGAACATTTGTTTTATGGCAGATATATGTTACCTTCACTTTGATTGAAGACAAATAAAAATCCATTTTCACGGTCATCGTCTTAGGGTTGGTCGGTCGGTCGGTCGACTCTCTGCCGCTATCCAAGCAAAGCTAGTTAACCACCCCAATTCCAATCCCTATCCAATTCTATTGGCATTCACCATCCATGGATGCTCTGGGTGCAGATACATCAATTTTTCCTTTTCAGAAGGGAAAATCGATAAAAAGGATTTTCTCAGTCACTCCATCTGAACTGAAGCTGTGCGTAGCTAGTTGCCCAAGGAGGTGGGGCGGATAATTCTTTGCTTGAAGTTCAATTTCCAGTTGCCGAGTGAGAGAGAGTATTTTGCTAATTTCCTAATACATACCTACGTACCTTTATATAAAAAGTTATATGTATGGAAGGAAGCATATTAAAAATATAATCAAGCCAATTCGAGGTGAGGCAGGTGAATTTTTATTTATGTCAACATTATGCGACAGTGATTGGCTGATGTCTCGCAGCATCACGAACCTGATATCCATGGGAGGATTGGATTTGTGTTGCCTAGGACACAGGATTTGGCGTGAGGGTCTGTGGGGTATTAATTGGAATTACATTTTTCTCTGTCTGCACATTGATTGTTGTATAATAGGATCAACGATCAAAGAGAAAATAAATCGTTTACATGTCCATGCAGCGTATGCAGCTAAATGTTACTTTACGTCATTTTGATTTCAATCAATATTGTCCATAAGAGTGGCTGTTGCTTGTTGATGCAGGAAAAACAAATCATAACTTTCCTCAAATATGAAATGTAACATTATTATTATGAGTTGACATTCACAATAACATTAAAGAAATTACATGATATTGTAAGACTAACATTAAGGGGTTGTAATTATGGAAAAAAAAATGCACAAGAAGATACCTCCAATGATTTTTCGTTAAGGGGGGTCTCACTTGGGCAAACAATGGACAGACTTGGTCATTCCCCGTATTGTCTTAGCCGTGTCAACTAAAAATATGTCACTTTGACAATATATATTTGTATATAAATTTGTCACATAAAGTGACTAATTATGTGACTGTTGTCGGGGATCCCTTAGTCACATTTCATGAAATTTCATCACCGAAAGGCTGATAAAAGTCATGTGACTAAGAGAAAACAGATGACACGACTAAGAGAATAAGGGGGATTATCAAACGCGGATTGACAAGTCCCTTCTCAAGTGAATGGTGGTTGACGTACTCGCAGCGCTTGTAATCTACAACATCTTAGAAGGATAAAAAATCGAAGGAAGAAGCGTAGAAAAGCAAACGAATTTCGATTCAAAAGAGATCAAAGTTTCCTTCTACTAGTGTGCTGTCAGAATTAAATTGAAATCTCCAGCGTTCTATCCGAACTTTTTGAGAGGCAAAGTGGAAACATGTGTGGGAGAGGACGGCACCATTGAACATGGGGTACCTTTGAACAAAGATTCTGTACATGATTTTCAAAAGTATCCACGTTCAAAAATACCCCCCTCTGCCCTAATGAACTGCAATGAACTATTAGTTGTTCATAAGCCCTGTTCTTCAATTTCTTATTAACATACATATGTATTTCTCTTTTTGTATCTTCAAAGTATAAAGTACACTACTAGTTTTTATTTTCTTTAATTTTCCGCGAACAACCGCACTTAAAATCGTTCTTCAGGTCGAACAGGCACTCGTTCACACTATCCAATTGTGGTCATAAGTCCAAACCGCTAAACTTAGGTCAAAATTGAGTTATTGATATTGCATACAAGATTCACGGTATTCAAATCTACATGCACCCAATTTTATATGTTGCTAGGGTTAACATTTTAAAAGTAATACGAACTTAAAATTACCTTAAGTAAAAATTACTTACCTGAATATCAAACATTTTTGAAAACAATCCGGCATGTCTGACAGACCCTCGTTTTTTGCGTTCGCAAGATCAAAATTGAGTCTGTCAGACCAGGTATGTTTGCATGTCCTTTTATAGACTCGTAAATGGTAAGAAATAGAGCAACTTTGTTCAGGATACTTTGAAAAAAAAAAACTTGAAAACTTCTGTATTCCTGACTTTCAGTATTTTTGTGAAGTAATTACCATCCAGATTTAATAATAAAAAATTAAAGCCAAAGTAGTATCCCAGAGGCCCTTATCGTAGAGATTCAGCGCAGACTAACGTATCAGTGGTATACTTCTGTGCATTGCATGACGCAACGGGGGACGATAAAACAAACTTGTCATAGTTTGAAAATAACATTCACCATCTTAAGTAAACCATAGGACTGACTAGAGGGGTCGAGGGGCAAGAAGAGCAAGAGAAATATCGAGGCCCTCAATCCTCCGAGGAGTTATGGCCAAGCGTAACCAGGCGAGTTTTTGGATTTGGTCAAACCACCTCATCCTCCTTTGTGTATGTATATTTAAACATTGGAAATTCTTAGACCTATTTTTTCCAATATGTTTATTTTTTTTACAGGAGGACTAATCAATTTTACAATCGTAGTCAAAGATAAGAGATGAACATTACTTTTCTTAACTTTAATCCCTTATCTCTGGTCGTAGTCTGCGCATAAGTGGTTGCAGTGGCATAGTAGTTTGGTCCGTAGTATTCTATGGTTCAATCCCCGAACCGGGCTAATTTTCAGTCACTGACAAGAATCATAGAGTACTGCCGCCTAAAAAAAGCTTACCCAAGGTGGTAACCTTTGGTGGAAATAAATGGCTTCCTTAGGTTAGCTTAGGTTGGTCTACCTGTGTGAGTCTTCTTTCGGATGGATTCCCCTAAAACTTAGAACCAGTTGGTGTTTGCGAAGCAGCGGTTTAGCTAGCCAATGCTAATGCTATTAAGCTCATTGAGATGCTTAAAGTGGTAGGTCCCGAGGTGCAGGTACCCACGACTTGCCAGAGCGCTACACGATGATGCCAAGTCTAAACAGAGCGATCGTGTGAGATTCAGTGATGGCCATATTTCCTGGCTTCCTGACAATAGTGAAAGATGCCAGACTACCAACCACAGCTTTCCGGTGAATTATCCTAGCGCCTGTTTCTAAATGTAATTCGTTCCTTAACCCACTGGTTGACATACATATGTAAGGGATAAATTTGTACGGACCTTATGTTGGGCTTGTTTGGGTGGGTTGTTATTTTTGGATTTCCACCTTGGAATATAGTAAAGTTTCTATGGTTTTGTATTAGTACAGTCCCTATTTTCTTATTCATCATTGAACAAATAATAAAAAGTCAACAACTTTTTAAATTCTGACTTATTGCAGTAAAGAAATTCGTGAAAGTCTAAGTTGCTTTAGTTTTGCCCAACAGTACAGGGATGTCAAATCCGAACCGCAAATTAGACGAACCTGTAAGTAATTCCATCATTACACAGTCTGATGCAATTTCCTCGCCACTTGCTTGATCTCCTATGTATATGTCGGAGAAAAACAATTCAAAATCCTAATCGTGAATGAAAATCTGTATACTCTTAGTCTTAGAATATAAAATAGATTTTTTTTTTCTGACTAATTCATGAGCTGAAAATGCTAGAGCTATTAACATGTCATTTTCGCAGTAATTTCTTTTGTGACTCAATCACGCACTAAGGCGGGGTTTTTCGAAATTCGTCCTGTAGCAATGACAAAGCAGTCGTTAAACGTTTTTAGGTACGTTATTCAAAATTAATAGTTATTGATGTGAAACAGTAATTAATTGATCACGTGTTTTACTGATTTCATTAATATGACTATAAAGGCATGATAAATATGAAAATATGTGAAAACAAAAAACTGCATTTACGATGAGACAAGCAGCAACAAATTTACGGGCGAGGCCATAGAGCCCAACAAAATATTAATTCGCATTTTATGTAGGCACAAACGTAATACAGTCGACTTTCGATACTTCGAAACTCGATAATAGGGAATTCTCTATAATTCGAACTGATTGTTAGATCCAAAAATGAATTATTACCGAAATGGTAGATTTCACAGCTGTTTCCACCCTAGTCCATTGACGAATTTCAGTGCCTTTTTTCACAGATATTCATACATTTTTGGCAGTTACTCACGAAATAACGTGTATGCCTTCCTCTGTTTGGTCAATTTGGAAAACGATGTAAAAAAACTGTTGTCATACATTTTAAGTGGCAAGGGAGGTAGACGTCTGCCATCTCGGTAATACTTCATTCCTGGTTAGGTCCATTGAAGAAACCTAGATAAATCGAACAAAACCCATGTGTTTTGGTACGTTCGTCAATTCGATATGATTTCTCAGACTGGCCGACAGAAAACACGCTGTTATTCGAAACCAGTACCTATTTTTCTCTCAGTGATTCGAAGAACTTTTTTTTTTACTTTTTTGCAATTCAGTGTGTTTTGAAATAATATGAGTCAAATTATTGAACTTATTTCGCTTTTTGTCCTTTGACAAAAACTCACAAGGTACTTGAGTTTCGAATTATCGAGAGCCGTATTTCGCAATTCATTAATTTTTCGTTATTTCGAACTCTTGTAAATTCGAATTTTTTGGAATGTCACTTGAGTTTCGAACTGTCGAGATTCTACGACTTCTACGATTCACGACTTTATTCAAGATCTTCTACAACTTTATCCCTATACCTCCTTTACAAGTTTTGATATTACTAGACTCGTTGCACTCTGTTCAGGCCATTGGCCGAAAGGATGAGAGTAGGTTGAGGGAAGGTTGTATTTAGAGATATCTCGAAATACACCTACATTTTCCTTATTGATAGAGCTGAGGGGTACGGCACATAGTGGTTATTTAATTCTCATGGAACCACCACTTCTACCTACCTACTCAACCCCTATGACCATGACATCAAATATAAGATCACTCGCTCCCAAAAACGTATCACGTAACTTGGCAGAGACACAATTGACGCAAGCACATCTGGCCTGCCAGTAGATCGATGTAGATATTCGATGACGTACATTCTTATAAAGCTTAGAGCAGTTATAAATTATTTCTGAGATTCCTCTGTCCAACCCTCATGCAGAAGCCGCTTACTTTCAATTCTTATGCAAAACATTGCTCAGCTTTACCGAAATTCAGTTTTGACACTGTTGTCAACCAGCAGCGTGTCAATGACTCTTACAGTGCTTCACGTCATAATTCCTATTAAGCACCACATCTCGAACATTCAAGTCATGTCTGGAATAAATTTATCCTTAGGATCCATCCAGTATCAACGGTTTTATGTTTTCGTTTGAATTTTGATTACAAAGTGCATTCTTGTGGTTCCTTTTTTTTGGAAGTGTAATTCGATTTAAAATGCAGTCCACATTGCGCATAAAGAATTCGATTTTATATTTCATTCGATGGCTTTTTTTCTGTCAAAGCTGCAATTCAGATATCGATTCAGTTGAAAATTGACAGGATTCTCCATTCGGCTACCATCTCTCTGAATCTGAGCCCACTCACCAACACACGTCATTACCAATTTCATGGAGCTGTCATAACCCACAGAGTAAACTGAAACGCGTTCATGGTTCAGGAATGGCGAAGGATCTAGTTACTTCCTGCTGCCTCCGACGCTCTACAGAATGGAATAAATACACATACATACCAATTCCTGTGTGTACATATAGCTGCCGTACATATGTGCTGTCAACATGTTTTCCACTTTGTGATTTCTCTTACTTCTGCGAAGCGCCTAAGTTCGGTGCTTGTCCCTCCCTCTGTTTCAGCTCTTTTTCGTTGCCAAAGGAAGCACATTCCATCCCAATTCTTTGTCGTTTGTTGATTCGAGTGCACGACCTTGGTTGTGCTTGCTTTTGGACGTGTAAGTCCTTTATTTCATCCTCTTCTTTCTGTTCTTTATTTTATTTTTTGCTCTTCCATCACATCTTAGGAGTGTACTGTCGTAGGAGTTGTTTTTCTATGCTTTTACACTAATCTGTGCGAATGTGAATCATGGGGGTTAAGCGCGAAAGGAGGAGAGAGATCGAATGACGCAAGTTGCCGGGTGAATGCCTCCGTTTCAACTCTCAATTGGCATCGTTCAGTGAATTCAAAGAGTTTCCACAGAAACTTATGAATGGGATCTGATGTCCCAGTGAGCAGGGAATCAATTTGAAAATCTTTAGTTTCGATTATTCTGAAAATGTTAATGACTCTGGTGTGGGATGATTGAACTGGTTCGGATGTGAGCAACAGTATAAATCACTTAGAATGGTTCTTCAGTCTGTTAGCTGGGAGGCGCCCTCGGTATTGGTTAGTGTAAATTTATTTATCCGTATCGAACCGCATAAATGTGTGATGAATTGCTTGGGTGATGCTTATGACTTCTAAGTTGTTGAATTTATATGGTCTCGGTATGTACACCAAAGCCTCGATTTGCTTCGTTCATTGGGACCGGAAAAACAAGACGCATATCGAATAAACAAATTCGCATTTATTGTTGCAAATACAATTTTTCCAAACTGACTAAATTTATGTAGATAAATCTTAAACTAAGGGAATCCCCTCTTTACGAACAAAAAACGAATAAAGAAATAAGTGTGTGTTGATAAGACTTTTCGACCCCAGTGGCAAAAGCTATGGACGCTACTACCGTAAACAAGGTGTTGTATCAGAAATCGAAGCATGAACCTTCATTGAAAATGTCAACGAATCCCTCTCTGTGTCACACAGTTGAATATTCTTTATTCTTCAATGGTACGGATTTGGGTCTAGTTTTTTCAACAACCGTTTTGAAATTGTGTTCATTCAGGTCGCTATCTTTATCCGTTAATCAATGGTAGGGAACCAACTTAGGGAGCTTAGGGTGGGTGCAGAGCTGTGCGCGCCTGGTTACATCGCCCGCTTTCCAGTTGCCTTAAACCAGGGCCGATACTTTAAATGCGAACCTCAGTATGAAAAAACCACCTTAATGTAAAACTTCTTGAGACAGAACTAACACCGCGTCAATAGTTGCAGTTGGATAAATAATACAGTACGCACTCGATTTACGTAACTCTAAATTAAAGCAGTTGCACTAACCGAGGTTGTCGCACTTACTGCGTCATATTTGTATAATAAGAAATAATAGTCAAATCGGCAATTTTTGTATAGAGAAAATGGCAATGTGATAAAAAAAAAACACATTTTTGGAACGAAATCACTATTGTTGAACACAGTTCTTACAAAATCAATTTTCTGAAGAAATTTAAATATTTTAGTGTTGTGAAAATTGAGGAGTTGCGTGAATTGACGGTTACGTAAATCGAGTCTGTACTGTATTACTTTTGAACGAATTTGATGACCATAAACAAGGTTATAGTGAGTCAGTCTGAAAAGATAGACATATGTTGTCACGGCTTTTTTTATAGAACTTTAAAAGGGGAAGGCTTCCATTATACATGCGTTACTTAAACCGGTTACTCAGCACACGCAACGGAAGCTCTCAGAAAGGAATAATTTGTTGCCATGCAACATTTTTCATTTTGATGACCCCCTCATATTGGTCACAGCGTGATGTTATAAAGCCCAAACTATTTCTCGATGAATGAACTATGCAACACAAAAAGAATTTTTCAATTCAAATCCGTAGTTCCTGGGATTAGCGTATTCAATCAAACAAACTCTTTTTATTCAGCAAATAAAAATATTTCTCACAACTCAAAACATTAAGTATTTAATGCATTAGGCCGGTAGGTAGGTAGGGTGGCTGCTATTGAGAATTGACCATCACACTGGGCCATATGATGGTCCATCGTGAAACACACAGTCAGACTACTCCAGTGATAGTACCGTTAATTTGATCCCAACGCTGAACAGATTTGAAAGGCGGATAATCGATAATAACTCGGTTTTACTGGGATTCGAATCGGGAACCCTTCAAACCAAGTGAAGGCACTTAACCCACTGCGCCTCCAACAGCCCAATACATTACAATAGCGAAGACGATTTTTATATATGCAACCCAAGTGTGGGGGTTTCGCCCATTTGAGGAGGTTGAAAGATTTCTTCGCTAATTCCTTAAATGAAGTATGGCTCAACTTTACCAAAAATGTACACAAAATTGGCTTGAATTGCTTTACTTGTATGTTATTAGCAAAAGAGCAATACACGATACAAATTCAGAAAGTGTTTGCAGGTGAATATTTTTACCGACTTACCTTTTCCAGTTTTCCACGCCACACCACTGCTGCAGATACACTTTAAACATAGTTCAATTACTGAGATGGATGAAGACAAGCTACTTCAAGCACATCATCTGTACCAACATTTGGAATTCTTAGCTTCTGGATGTGGTCTTAACCTTGACAGATCAATGGTAGTTTATTGCGCAGCACTAAGATTACAATTTAACAGATTATTATCTGCAGTTAACAAATTTTGGTGCGAAAAGCATGTGTACGGTTCCCGGAATTTCTGGCATAGTTTATATTTTTGAAAACAATCTTAAACATGAAACGTATTTGATTAACAGCAATTCTACAGATAAAATAAGCCCGGTACTTAAAATTAGAGGAGAGCTGCTTGGACTAAGTTTTGTGTTACATTGTCCTGAGTTTTGTAGTTGTAATGAGATAGAAGACTTATTTTAGCTCACCGATTTGGGCTATCCTAAGGGTCTCAAATATTTTGGTGAACCGACGTTGAATATGGTTATAGCCCTAATCATCTTAAATTAAAACTTGCTTGCTTACCGAAAATTTATTATGGGGGCAAGTATCTAAAACCTGTGTGAAGTTGCTTATACAATTAGTTTGTTATGTTTTGTTTAAGCATACATTTTGATCTGGTAGACGGCCAATGATGACCAAAACCCAAACAGGCCAGAAATCTGTATGAAATTGAATTCAAAGTCTTGAGTAACTAACTAACAATTGCCTTAAATGTCTCTGTTGTCCAACCAGGCGTATATTGAGCTCCTCGGTCATCTCTTTTGGTGGCGAACGAGAGACTCCTGAAACACTCGTGAAAAAGTTCGAGTCAACTCTTGAAGAAAGAAGAGTATTTTCAAACAATCCAAAAGTTGACTGAAATTAATTTAGCAATGAACCATAAAATATGTCAGTAAGCCGTTATAACGGTTGTCGGTAGGGGAGTCCAACGAATAAACGTGTGAGGTTTACAAATTAGTATTACGAGTGGTGAGTCGAGAACAACATATACATAATTCGACTTAAATGTCAAATATTTTTCGAAGTGTAATGCCTGAAACACAATAGTGCGTTTGCGCTGGCGTTGGCTTTCAACACACACAATTCAATGGCCAAGCACAAAATCTAGCGTCGACCTGCGTTAGTGAAAATTGAGAGAGATGAGTGAATCGTAATAAAACGTAAAACGAAGTCCATCGCACGTCATTATTCAACATGTTGGATATTGTTTGACAGAGGGGTGCGCTGTGTGAGAGATTTTCTTCCCGATTGAGAGTTTTCTTCCAAATTGAGAGTATTTTGTGTCAACTGTCATTTGAGAAATGAAAACAGCTGATTAAAAATAATTTAACAACAAAATTCATTTCAAATGAGTGAATGCAGAAAGGCGGCAATATTTTTCATCTAGTAGATGAGAGAGAGAGAGCAGCTGATAAATTGAGTATTTGTTTCAACGCAGTGCGTCATCGAACTCGCACTCTGTCCGTAACATGAAGTCGGCTGGCGCAGCGCACTATTGTGTTTCAGGCATAAGAGATTACTCGAATTGTAAAGTTCGTCAACCGTGACATGTCCAATGCATTAGTTCGTCTATAAAAACATCTCACATCGAACGTTTGATCCGCCAGCCGATGTAGGGGGGTTAAGTCCCAGTCGGATGAATATCTGCCTAGATTTAAATTAAATACAATTGAATTCCGAAGAAAACCCCAAATCCAAAAGTGAAGTGTCAAATGTAAACAAATTTTGACTTTAAACACAAATAAATAGACTTTCCAGTCACAATGAGTGAATACACATGTACGAGTGAAGCATTTATTTTTAAATGAAATTAGCAGATCAAAACGATTCCCCTATGTACTAAAATGAAAATAAACATAATTCATTGCAATTACTGAAAGAAACGCTGGCTAAATAGCCATAATAAACTGTCAGTAAGAACATCATCGGTTTCGGAAAATAAATGCTGCATTGATTATTAATTTCAGCCATGAATCGGATGTTGACTTAATTAAAAACCTGTAACGAGTGCTCGTGAATGCGGTTTGTAGCAGTTCGTTTGGCATAGTTTTGCTTTTTGTTAGATGGACACTTGGGAATTTGAGTTTTCATGCGCCAGCACGCCCAATTGAACATTTGCTACGTAGAGGCATTCATGTATACACAATCACGGGTCTGGCTAGATAATAAAAAGGAAATAAATATTTTGGAAAATCTCCCAAATAGTGCTGTCCGAATACATCGAGCTTACCTCTTGCAGGAAATTGTTTGATTTATGATCATTTGAATTAAGAAATGACGTCTTTGCTCTAAGTGGACTAGGTTCATTCGGCAACCACTTGTGTTTTGGTGTTATTGTTTTCCCACATATTGAGGCGAATGACCTTCATTATTCTGTCGAATGGGAAAGTTAAGGTATGAGAATCATTTTCTAGTCAGCGAGAGGAAATGGATAGAGAGAAATAATATTTGTCATCTACTTCATCACGGTTGCAATATTGAAGAGGTGTACTAAAGAAAGAGAAAAACCATTAAACTAAGCTTACTTAATTTATTTTTAACTCTACTTATTATCCTTTGTGTATATGAAACGTCCATTTGCTAAAAGGGTACATAAAGATAGTTAGGTTAGGTTACAGTTCTTGACTACATGCAAACAGCAGTTACACTCAGGCCATCTTATTCCGCCGAACGTTTTCCGCAAACCAGTGTGTGGTTTTTGTAAAGCTGTGAAGATGGCAGACACTTTTGCTGCTTACTTCAGCCACTTTATTGAAGTGAAAGTTAAGTCTCCTTCGAGAGAAGAGAACACTGCAATTATGTACTTTATTAAGTCTGCGGATTCTGCAGAATTTGTTGTAAGACAGGCTCAATATTGAGGAGTATGTTCCAATGGAACAGTACGCAGTGATGATGCCTATAACAGTTCTGATAAACAGACAACTCATTCTGAACAAGCAATGCGATATTCTCGGACCGAGAGATGGTCTTCTGACGTCGAATGCATCACTCCGAAGCAATTGAGGCCATAAACTTCGATTTGTGTGAGAAGTGTAACCCCGTTTAGAGTTTCAGTAACAATGGATGCATGGATAATCTCAATCCGGAAAGAGTACTGAGCTAGTCATATTTATTTGTTACTGGCGATGAAAACATGGCTTGACCCAGGCTCAATGGTGATGCTCGATCAACCTCACAGACAGTGGCCAAATTCAAGGAACGAATGTTGTTCTGTTTACTTGGTGGCTATACCTGCTGAAACGATTGCAAGATAAACAACTAGACTGCGCAACGACACGTTGTGTTGTGACTTTATTTAACATCATGACAGAGTTTTTCCACATGTTGCAAACTAAGTAAAAAAAAAAATATTTTTCACGATGAAGTGAATTTTGACAATCCAATCAGTACTGACAAACCGAGCTGGATGCTTAGCCCGGAATGAAAACACACAGAAGGCATTTATTAAAAAAAATACAATATGGACGTTTGTCGTGCATATGCACATTTAGTTATAGTTGCATAGAACTACCGAGAGCTTAAGAGAATAATAAATCCCAATATTACAGAACATCGGTCGGCTGAACCGCACAACCACAACCGGAAAAGTGTCCTATTTATGCACAATTTGAAAATGTTTCCCAAAACGAGGGGCACGTTGATGCTCTCACTTTGCTCTGCATTATCAACTTTGCATATCACACCCTATAACGCTCGCTAGGTAATCCCTACACAAAAAGAGCGTACTGTCATTAGAATAGACCATGTTGCATGTGCAAATTGAAACAATCAAATATACTGTTCTTAGTCAATTCATGAGGAAACAATTCAAAACCGGGTTATTTTCGTGCTACTTTCACGGTTGTCACTTTGGTAATTCTTAACTAAATTTTGTAACTTTTATTTTACTTTGAGACATTTGGTAATTTGGTAATTTTTATCTCGTTTTGGTAATTAAAAATGAACTACTTAGTCAAACATTTAGTGGGATTTATTAATTGTCTACCTCAGTTATTGAATCATCTCATGTAACTGTGCGTAAAGGTATAAGATTTCACAAAATTACTGGAATCTCTCAATTGCTTATTTTGACAGATGGTTGACCTCTTCATCTCTGTAACTTCTACAAAAGCCGTTGTAGGGGATACCTAACCTGGAGGCCGATGGCACAATGCCTGGCTACGATGGGTGTTCTGAGATTCGTTCTATTCATACTGATCAGGTCGCGTGAGCGTTTTGAATCGAGAGTAGACCATAGATGTTTTGTGAAGAGGCACTAAATGCCAGTAGACCGTCTATGTCTGATATGAGTTAGCGTTTCAAGCTTTAGCAGATGCATTGCAGTAGCAATAGGCATTGACGGCAGGTCTCCACCATAGTGTTGAGGTAGTACTAATGTTACAGTGTCCTGACACCCCCCATGATCTGTCCAGCGTCTAATGTTCAGATGTCCAGTAGGATCTGCAGGGTATGCTAGTTGAGAAATTCTTCCCGAAAATGAGGATCCAAATTTGTCAAGGATGATAGAGTTGCCGGAGCTAAGATTCTTCCGCGGCCTGCCAGCTGACTACTAATACAAATAAGCAATGAACAACACCCGGCTTAGACCCCATTTACAACCTATAGCTTTTTTACAGCAATATAAGCCGTACGGGCCTTTTTGACACGTATATAATTTTTTGTTTATATTCATGTTTCCAGCTTTATAATTGTTTTCAAATTTTGTTCAGCTCTATTTTTCGGATATTATTAATAAATATATAACAAATTGAATTTAGAGTTCCTGTTTAGGGGGCTGCTGAAACGAAGCTGGTGGATTTTATCGGCAAGGAGATTAATTTTATTCATGTATGAAAGATTTCACTTTTCATTTATAAAATCTTTTAAGTTATAAAATCGTTCCTTGTAAACATAATTTTTTTGATTTTTTTCCACGGGTCGCCGGACTGTCGACTACAGGTTCCAACTTCGATCTCCGAATTTAGCAGTCAGTCATAGTTGATTTTTTAATTATCGAATTTCTTCCACTCCTACTGGCGCTACCATAATGTCATAATGTCTAGAGTGGACCTGAGGCTGAGGCCTACCACTAAGTCTCCCGACTGACACTATCTTTAGCCAGCAGCCTCCAAGTTCGCACGTTGACAGGACGAAAACAGGACCAAAGGTTGAACGCAAAACTCATTTTATATCATACATGTATTTTATTGATACTGATTCCCGACCTCAACAGTTTTTTTTATTCACGATTCCGCGTCTTTGGAGTCACCGACAGTAAATTTGAGGAAAAAAAAAACTTCGTTTCGGCGTAAAACGCATCCACTCGTAACAGAACAATAGTACGCATAACACAAGTAGTTGCTACAGGCCTAGTTCACATTCGGATTCAAGCGAAAACATTTGACAGGCGAATTCATGAGAGAGATATTATTTATGCCGAGTATTGCATCCGGATCATTGACTCATACACAAGTGAATCTAATTCAAAAACGATGTCCATCGCGAGGGAATCTAACCTCACGCTGCGATAAATTGCTATAATAATTTTTAATAGAAGCCCAAGACATGTTTTTTTGACACCTAGCGTAGAACATGTCTATAATTGGCGTCGTATACATATGTAGGCAGTATGCAAAAACATTATTTCGAATGCATTAATCTTGTTCCTGGAATGAGTTATTGAGACGCTACATGGCTTAGCGTGTTCGCTCTGTTTCAATTAGTGGTAAAAGTAATTTGTCATGTACATTTCTGATAACCTCCACCTTCTGCAACTACAAACAATGTCATTACAAAATACAATTTGACTGACCGCAGAATTCATGTTAAACTGATGTGTGATAACTCCATAAGTAGTATTCTTTGATGTGTGATTCATGTGAAAGATGAAAGCTTTTTACATTTGAAAAAGGGGGATATACAATTAAATTCAGCCATTATGTGTAGAGTTAGAAGTTATGTTTCAACAGCTGTCGATGTTAGCAGTGACACCTGGCTATCAAGATATTCAGTAAGGCTTGCCATTTCATCATGTATCGTTTCGCACTTGTCGAATGTGCGAAATGAATGAATTTATTAGGTCGATCGTTATCATGGCTTCAGTTCCCAGACAATTCGTCGCAGGGAGAACAAGTTTGAGCGGGGGTGCACTCTCTTAGATCTTTAGGCATCAGCCAAAGATTGATGCGAAATGATGACGTCTTACAAACGACGAAACGCTTGAATTTTCATTTCATTTTGGTCATTTCACTTCGAGCGTTCATCATCAGGTCGCTCATGCGACTTAACACCACTCGTTTATTTTCTCTGGGGTTACATCAAATCCTCAGTCCACTCTAGCAAGTCGTTCACTTTGGACGAGATCATTGCCATCATTCGATACGCTATTGCCGGCGTATTCGTAATTTAACGTTGAACATAGTAGACCGTAGTCCAGTATTCACGGGCGGCTCCACGACCAATTAAGGATCTGGCGTTGGCCCCTTCGTGGAGGGCGTTGACAGTAGACTGCACGCCTCATAAGATAAATTTATGACAATTTTCCAAACGGAAACCTAAAAGTCTCGAGCTACATTGTGAAGAATTGCTGGAAGGGTCGTAGTACTTGTATCGAGAGCACAACCAGATGTGGCATAACCAGGACGGTATGTAGACAGACAGCTTGTAAGAAATCCGCGATATTCTTGAAAGAAAAGACTACGGGCGACTAAGAGGTTATTTCACCTTCGCCAAATACCTAAATGTACCAAGCAGCGAAGCCGCTTGTGAAGAAGACGATGACACTGCTAAGCACTCCTCTCCTTACTCCTGCTCTATGAGATTATTCGGAGCTGCAGCTAATGATGTAAGAAGAAGAAGTGCCTACAAGTTCCAGCAAAATAGGACCAGCACCTACTAGGTGCTAGTAGAACAATGGACCAGTTTATGAGTCTGAGTGCTCCAGTCTAGTGTTAAAATCTTCACAAAAAAATGTTTCTATATGAAACAAGCCAATCTTGTACAATTTTTGCTGTTTGCTTTGGGTTATCGCCTTGTTGAAAAACTATTCGGACATGCATCAATAACTTGTGTTTAAGTGGGACTCAGAATATCGAGGTATTGCTACATTTTCTTAATACCTTCTATTTTAATTAAATTACCGACATTCCAGCACATAGATCAGCCCTCCGCCATCAAACCTCCTCCCCCGTGCTTCATAGTCTCTTGAATCTGGTATTTTTGTAAGATTGGTCCCATTTGATAGGAATCGATTGACGTACATCTCATCGGATCAAATTACTCGTTTCCAGTCTCCGATTTGCCAAAACAAAATAGAAATTAAGTGACGTTAATTAAGAAAAATGTATTCACTTTCGCCCACCATTGTAATGTCATCATTATCTAAGGTTCACCACAGCCACTGTAAACTATGAAAAAACAGTAAATCAAATTCCACAAGTCTGCAAAGTCAAGTCGATTATTCATGTATTCCTCTTTTATTTTCCAAAAAATGTTCTAATTTTTTGTGTCATAAAAATTCATGAGACAAATCTAGGGAGCCGAAGTTGAAGTGTTCCCATCAAAGCGTTCCTTAATGCGAACTTAATCTCTCTGGTTCGTTATTCATTCACTTCGAGTTTGAACCCAATTGAATAGTAATGCAGAAATTATCAATCTGTCGCTGTACAAGACAGCACTGTACCCTGACGGAGCTTTGCCCATCCCATTGAAGAAATGATGATTGACCCCACCCTTATTTACTACTTGACCGCGTCTTAACTATGTGCCCAGAGCATCAGAGTAGAAAATGCAGTATCACTGTGCACCCATCATCATTGTGAGTGTCCATGAAAGTGTGAAACTCATCAACATCAACTCTGCAGAACAACTGCGGTGGAACGCGCTGAATGCGGTGCGGTGCATCTTAGTGACGAGAAAAGAAAAACGAAAGGCGACGGGGAATTTATTGAACTCGGAATCCTACATGCCCTCTACTATCAGAAGACGACTGTGAGTGATAGCTGACAAGTGGCACATGAAGCTGTAACTGGGTGCGTATCTGTTTGCACCAGGGATGACCTTCATAAACATGCGAGCACTGCTCCACGGCGAGGAATACGATTTATTGGCTCGACAAGTGTAGGGTGTATTTTACTGACGTTTTCCTACCGCAGTGACTCAGACATCCCACTGAGAAAGAAAACGTTTGGAATTGATTGTTTGCGTCAAGTAAATAGAGTCGTTAAGGTTCTGTATTTTAAAGAAGAAGGTGTGTCTGCAATCGTCGTGAACACAGTACGCCACGTCAGGAAAGGTGGAATGGGATTTAGAAAAGTCACGTGTTGAAGGCATTGCTAGAGCTTTATAGTGACAGACCTTGGAAATGAAATGTGCGCAAAAAGAGTTCCCATTCATTATGTATGTAAATCCGGAATGCCACTAAGGGAGGTTGCACCTTTTTGGAAAAAAAAAAATTCAAGTTGTCCGTCCATTTGTAACGCATTACAAATGACGTGCTTAGTGGCAACATTTCATGCGAAACATTGCTTCGTATCAGAAGGTCAACATGATATCAACTATGCAAAATTGTAATTTTTGTTCTGGCAAAATGCGCGCTGTGAAAGTGGAATTACGTACAGTGTGTGGCTAGTATACATTTTTTTACAAGGCTCGACCTGCATGCCTTGACAAGTCATCTATTTAAAAAGTAGCAGTTTGTTGTTGCCATACTTTTCCTCATTGCACGGAATGGTTGCATAATTTTATGCCGCGCGTTAATATGATTGAACCAAATAGGTGTCCGTAAGCTCTGGGTCTGTTCTTGCCAGACAACAAAGACCTCGAAAGCCATTAGATATCAGAACACATTGTGGCATTATTTATGACGAAATTATTCTTATAGATTATTTATCATAGTTCAGGGTGAAAGAATTGTGATACCATTGGACCACTCTGAGAAGGAAGGTTAGTCATGTAAGGGAAGAAATGATAAGCACCATGTTTGCGAGTTCTTGTTAGTAGATTATTAGACCAAGGGCAGCGAATATCATGTAATGCTCTGGATATGGAATAATTATCGTAATATTTGGCTTTTAATGAGTTGATTTCATACTAAGCGTGTTGATATTTATAACTTCACTGATAGGCAAGTTTGGCCTCTGTTGGCCCAATTGAACTTGGCCCAGTTTTTATTTTTGGTCTCTTTTTCTTGACATTTACACCCTCTGAGCATAGTGACTGGAGAGACTTATTTTGTGAAGTTTGTACGTATATCTTCATTTGTGCCTGAAAAATCTCAACGGAAAGTAAACACTGGAACTTATCGGCTCTGTTGGTGTGGCTTGGTGCATTGTGTATGCTCCTTGCAGGTTGCATTTAAATTCTGTTGGACACAATTTTTTTTGTGTTTAAGAGATTATGTTTGTATTTCAAAAATCATTTGCAGGCGCATATGTTCTCCGACTTAAATTTTAAAATTTTCCACGCCACGCCAATGGTACCTACATCCAGTCGACATAGAAGATATAATATTTTTCCCTTTCATTGGTTCGGCCTTCCTCACATACTCGAACCAGAACTCTCGTATTGAAAAACCTTATTAGCTGAAGCATTGCAGTCAATGTCTGGACTACATCAACATCTTGGTACATCTTCTTGTCAATTCCTTCCTTCCTCGAAAACCATATATATTCGACGTAGAATTTTACTTTCCAACGCACTAAGGATCAGCTCCACATCAGTGTTCCTTCCAGAAGATGTTAGAGTACAAGAATGACGACGTGATTTACAGAAGCGCCCAGAATGGGTTTAGCGGTGAATGAGGCAAAACGAAATATATACTGTCAACGAGAAAGGATGCACATCGACGACTCGGTCAGATTGTCGTTATAGGCAGCTATAACTTCGAAGTGGTCAAGTACTTCGTCTACCTGGGCTCTCACGTAAACAGTACGAACAACATCAGTACAGAAATTAGCTCTTGCCAATCGCTGTTTCTTTGGGCTCTAGAGGGAATTGAGTAGTAGAGCCCTCTCTCGAAGGACTAAGCTAACATTATATAAGGTCTTCATCACCCATCGAACAAGCCTACAGCGTGAATTTCTGTCATTTTGTTGTTCGTTTTCGCATTTTATCTCTCTCTCTCTCTATTTGCTTGTGCTCTCACTCTATTATTTCCTGTCAACAGACAGCTGTTCTGGCGGCCATTTTAAAATTGAGAGCGAGTAGTACACTAGAGCGAGTGACTCGAAAATAGAGACCGAAATCACTTCAACATCGGCGGGAACGGCCTATTGATGTTTAAGTAAGCTCATCCGAACCTCGCGGTTCGGTGGAAAAGTAGCATTACACATTTAAAAATCCTAACGTCTATCAAATGACTGAACAGCTGACATTAGGTACAGACTTGACGTTCAGGCTTTAATTCAATTTCACAATGACCCCAGACGACTGTGCGCCGAACGGAGTGGTTTATTGTTTTCATTAATTGCTCATTTATTTTTATTGTTCTCGTTATTACTCATTTTTTATTAAAAGTGCCCAAACTCACGATGAATCGAAGGACGGGATAATACGATTGTTCAACGAAATAAACTAAGAATGATCACTGCATCTTTCGACCTCAGTGACCCCCCACACATGTTTCATATTCAGTTGAGCATGTCTTTTAGGAGTTCGTTCGTAAGAACACTCAATCAACATTTTTTATCGCTAAATTGTATCGAACTGAGCATATGTAGATGACTCAGAGATGCGCGTACATCTGAATTCCACGAAACCACAGTCAATGACTCTCGATGTTTATTGCTTTTACAGTTGCTTTGTCATATTAACTCGCATCTTTCTGCCGCAGACATGCAGACTGTGTCGTGTTCCTTGAAATATTTTTGTTCTTCACACCAACATACCATTGATCTTGAAAAAAATTAAGAAATGTAAAATTGATCGATGATTTAAAGAAAAAATAAGCTTGATTTAACATGTCAGCGCTTTGAAATCGTTCCACCGTGTCAGATAAAATTAGCCATCGATTGAGGTTTTCTTGCAGTGTTTTATTTGCATGCTTTGCAATATTTTCTATTTATTTTGCGAAATATGTGTATAAACAAATGCAGCAGCTAATTTTGTAAACACTGAGAATTTTTCAAACGAAATGTCACACCCAATAAAACATCAAACATTTGACAGTTTGTTTACACGTAGCGTAATAGTGTGACGCGTGAATACCCTGATCGGGATGTCAAGATCATGTATCAGAAATAAGGAATTACTTAATGATTCATTTTTGGCAAGTATCCAATCAGAAATGCGCCGATTACTTCACGAGATCGACTATTACATAAAATTGGCAAGAATAGAATCTGTATATCTCCCGAATGCGAAAGAGACATCTGAAAGTGTCAACAAACCCATTACAGGAGGGAGTATGTCTATCATTACTTTGCTCGCAGCCACCGCACTCATTTTCTCTCCTGAGTTGTACTTGTAGCCCAAAGTTTCGAACTGACTGCAGTAAGGCAAGTCAGTCACGCGATTAAATCAAGTGGCACCTCTGTTGTTGTTGAATACATTCATGTGTATATGAATGACGTGTGTAAGCAGTCGTAACTTTTTACCGCTTTATTCCTTTGTGAGCTGCACAAATCTCTTAAGCTTGTGGATATAACGTTGACGATTAGTTGAAAGAAACTGTTCCTGTATGCCTTGCAGGGTCCAATGTTCGATTGGAGACATATACACTGCCTCGCCCACCTCCTGTGCGGGGTGGGGATTCGAGAAACTGATTTAATGGTCCTCCGCCACAATGGTTGCAATAAAAGCGTCTGGCGGATTAAGAATGCGCACATGTGCGGGGATATAATGTGCAACGAAAATAAAAGCCATAACGAGGTAAACCAAAACAAAAAGTAAATAAGGAAAAACAAAAAAAAAAAAAAACAGAGAAATGCAGAAGAAACAAAGAAACCGGTACCAATCGTCAGCAAGGTCTAAATAATAATAAAAAAAAAAATAAAAGTACATATTCAACTTTGTGAAAGACACAAAAAACGAGGAAAACGTGGAATTCTGCTTCCTTGACATGATTTATTTTTGTATCTCAAATATGTAGGTACGTTTTATTTGGAATTTCACGTGATCAAAAATAGAAATTTATCGTTACATTGCTTGTTGACAAACGTCAACTACGAGTGCAAAGCGTATGAAATAACGATCAAAGTGGGTAGCTGCAGTTTGGTGAAGATTTCCCGATTCAATGAACTTAATTTCCGCAAAAAGTTTCGCCAAATAATAGCAGAACGCACTGAAAACAATTAACGAGCGAATAATACGTCAGTGACATGTATTAATGACATTTGACGTCAACTGGAAATAGATACACGAGTTTGATGGTTTTCAGACGTTCATTGTGCCCGGCTAATTTGTCGGCCAGCACTAATGGGAGAGTAATTTTTTCCTGAGTTGTAATTTTACTAAAACTGGTACAGAAAAGAAAATATATTTGTGTTTGACACTTGATGGGTGTTATTTAAAAATCTGAAGCATTTAAAAAATGTGGGGATGTCCACGTTTTTTTTTTTTTTTTTTTGTTTGGCTCAATAGCAGCACCATCTTCTGCCAGTTTTCTCTTTTTCAAGGCTATCCCAGGTGTCGTAACACTTCTGTTTTCTGCACTGAAGTAAAGCGGTTGTACTTTGCAGAACATGTTTTTCCTGTACGAGTACTGGTCGTTTATGTTTTACTCGATTTCGCGAAAAATATGCGGAATGTGATAATCAAAAAAGGGAAACGGATGAATTACGCAATCCGCAATCAGGTAAATAAATTGAGTGAATTGAGCAAATTAATAGAGTCCCCTCGATCGTTGTCGACTATCAACTGTCGATTCTGAAGTTTGGTATTCCGAATGTCGTCCGCAGTCGATATTTGTCGACTTGACAGCAGTTTTTTAGCAATTGCAAATTTGTGGTCGCTGGTTGTCGACTAAGAATTTTTGACTGAAAAGCAAGTATATTCAGGCAAATCGATAAGATAAGAAATCCAGACATCTGTGTCTCCTAACATCATAAACAACGTGTCTCACTTTTTTAGTTTGGAGATAATAAATAACGTTTTTAGAAACGATTTATTTTCTTTTTGTACAGAATTTTGCTCTTAATACATGAAATATAATTGATTGCACTAAATTAACGCAAAATTCATTGCCGACACTATTTTGGTAGTAATCTTGAGCACACATTCAGAGTTGTCGCAAGTTTGATGATATTAGGTACATATGTATTGATTTTCATGTATTTCAAGAAAGTTTTTTTTTCATCGAAAATTTGAAAGCAAATTTAGAAAGTAATTTAGAAAACTGTAACGAATATATAATTAATAAATAAACAGAATTATTAAATTCTACTTACAACACATCTGATGCCATTAAATGTTTTGTTTTCTTACTCCAAACTAAACAATATTTTATTTAAATTTAATAAATAATATTTACGCAAACAAAACCATAACATTTGAAAAATGTTCAAAAATTGAAGTTTTTTCTATCAAATTGTGAAATATTCACTGTATGAACTTTTTCATTCACAGTGATCGAACTATCTATCGACTGAGTTACACAATACCTAAGTGATATCAGTCGATGAATTTGTCGACAAGTGATTCGGTCGATAGTCGACACTCACAATAATGGCCAAAAGTGGTTAAAACATTAAACATACATACAGTCTATCTCAAAAGTAAGTAGGCAGCATAAAGTTGCCCGTGAAAGAAAAAAATCTTAAAAGCAGTTTTCTAAAGTAATTAATAATGCACTAGAAACAAACGAAAATATGAGGATGGATATCCCATGACAAGAAGAGGATGAGAAACTGCGACATCTACTACGGTGATTGCAACAGGGAGAGGCGCTTATTTGGATGTGAATTTGTTGTTCGAGGCAGACTTAGGCAAAAAGTCTTAAGCTTTGTTTGTAAAAGCGAACGCCTCATAACAATCCGTATCAAGGCTAAATTCGGGAACATCAGCCTGATTTGCATCCACGCCCCGACAGAGGACAAAGATGACAACAGCAAGGATGACTTCTATGATCTCCTAGAAAGGACCTACGATCAGTGCCCCAGCTTCGACACCAAGATCGTTCTAGAAGATTTCAATGCAAAGCTGGGTAAGGAAGACATCTTTGCCAAAGTCATCGGGAAACACAGCCTGCACGACACTACATCCGATAACGGACTCAGGCTGGTGGATTTTGTCACGGGACGTAATCTCTCTGTAGCTAGCACGCGATTCCCACACCTCAACATCCATAAAGGGACCTTGCGGTCCCCCGATCAATCAACCGTCAACCAGATTGATCATGTTGCGATCGACGTCAGACACTCCTCCAGCATTCTTGATGTCCGAACGTTCCGAGGAGCCAACATCGACTCGGACCATTTCCTTGTTGTAGCCAAGGTAAGAACTCGGATATCAAGAGATCAACGGAGTCGAGAAAGGACACCACGGTTTGATGTCGGAAAGCTACAATCGCAACGGACTGCTAGGATCTTTGGCGATCGAGTCTCCCGGAATCTCTCTCTAAGTTCGTCGCCACCTGCGCAAACAATCGAAGAAGATTGGAGACGTTGTCAAGAAGCCATCAAAGATGCTGCCACTGATGTGCTAGGTTTTACGGCACGACCTAGAAAAAACCAATGGTTTGACAACGAGTGTAGGCTGGCACATGCAGCGAAGCTGGAATCCTTAAGGCAGCTGGAGATGACCTGTATGGGCGCATGCACCAGCTCATCTGTAAGATATGGTCGAAGGAAAGCATGCCCGATGAGTGGAATCTCAGTATCGTTTGCCCGATCCATAAGAAAGCAGACCCCTTTGACTGCGCCAACTATAGAGGGATACGTCTCCTGAACATCGCCTACAAGATCTTCTCTGCCGTTTTGTGTACTCGCCTGAAGCCGTTTATAAATAACCTGATAGGTCCTTATCAGTGTGGCTTCAGGCCAGGGAAGTCCACCATCGACCAGATTTTCACACTACGGCAGATCCTGGAAAAGACCCAAGAAATGCAAATCGACACCCACCACCTTTTTGTCGATTTCAAGGCCGCATATGACAGCGTGCATAGGGACAAGCTATACAACGCCATGTCTAGTTTTGACATTCCTGCCAAACTCGTCAGGTTGTGCAGGATGACGATGGAGAATTCTCGCTGCTCCATCAAGGTCGGTAACGAACTCACTGAGACCTTCAATGTCAAAAAAGCATTTAGACAAGGTGACGCGCTGTCATGTGATTTCTTTAACATCATCCTGCAGAAGATCGTGCAAGACTCACACGCCAACACTAGAGGCACGATCTTCCAGAAGTCCGTACAACTGCTAGCATACGCGGATGACATTGACGTGATTGGCAGAACACAGCGAGCCGTCAATGAGGCGTGCGATCTTTGGTCCTGTTTGCGTTGACGGTTTCTGGAGGAGAAGATTCAACCACAAACTGTACGGGCTGTACAGCGACATGAGTCTAGTCAGGCGTCTTCGGATCCAACGCCTAAGATGGCTAGGCCATGTAGAGCGTATGGACAACTCAGCTCCGGCCCGGAGAGTCTTCGACTCCGAACCCGTGGGACAACGCAACAGAGGACGCCCGCGTTTAAGGTGGCGCACCCAGGTGGAGAAGGACCTCAACCAACTTGGCGTGCGACACTGGAGACAGCTAGCCAGAGACCGTGTTGCTGGTGAGGCTTGTTGGTTGAGGCCCAGGTCCACCCCGGACTGTAGCGCCAAATGAAGAAGAATATCCCATGACCCATAGAATATAGGGAAAGCTGGTCTTAAACCAACAATTTAACGAAGTTCCCATCATCAACAAATTCCGCCTAAACGGGTAGTCTCATTTGGGATCATCAAAAGTATGTTCTGAAAATCTAAACCAGTTTGGACTATTGGTTATAAAGATAAATAGCTTTGAGTGGAGTCATCACTATATAGATCTTGAATAATAGATCTGCCTATACTACACGTTAATTCTACTGAACAGATCTATAGATATATAGATTTTGTGTAGTTCAATGTGTCTTGTTAAATGTTTCTTAAACCTTTTTACCTTTTCCAAAAAAAACTTTAGTATGAAAAATATTGTTTAATTAAATTACTCCACTCAGGCTAATACATCAGTTAACTTTTTTTGGCACCTACCTTAAATACTCGAGAAGGGTATCACTAGCAAAATACACAAATAGCCCAATTATCCCAGGGCAATCCAGTCTGGCTAATATAATTCATGAAGATCTCTTATGTAGTTGCACTCGTGCGTTCTGTGCTCTCACAGAAATGGTGAAAATACCTTTTACAGTTTTAAGTCGACGTAGGATAGAACATTCTTGAAAAAATGACACGCGAGAGATTGTTGCAAAAAGCACAGCAGAATTTGCGACCTCGCAGAAGTCAACAAACTTACTCACAATGCACCGGAGAATACCTCGATCTGACAGAATTAATTTATTGCCTGAACAATTAAAAAGGCAACTCATCAGTTAAACATGTTGCTCATCTCTGCTTACTTGAAAAAATATCTTAAAAACGTCAACCTAAGGTGAACATGATTATAAACACTTGTATTTTTGTAGATTTAATAGCACAATTGCAATAGTTGTCTCTTTGAATAGGACATCCACAAGTCTTAGATTACAGATTCAAATCTTCTGAGTTGTCACTTTGCGTATTTTTACGTTTGCTGCACTAAACAACAAAAGTATATTATCATGCCTATTATGAATAAATTTCCACCCGAACTTATTCTCTTATTGGCAAGCAAAAAGAGAAAAAGTTCTAAGTTGGGCAAGAAAACTTGACGTTAAGGTGTGACTCACAATTATCATCGTGTATTATGGTTGGACCACACTTTATAAAGACTCACTCGATCGACAAAAAAAAATGATATGTAAAGACAATTTGGCTGTTTCTTGTGATTAATTTTGATGAATAATATAATTTTGATAAGTGGGTGGTCGGTAGTAAGTTAGTGCGTCGAATCCTACGCAGAGGTTGCCAAGTTCGAATTCATTTAGCAACCCTCATAATTCACGGCTCCACCTCTTTCGAGTCACTGACAATACTCAAAGAGTATTCCTGTCTAGAAAAAGCTTCTCAACATCACCGTTCGGAGTCGGCATAAAACTGTAGGTCCATTCCACTCGTGAAAGAACAATAAAGCACGCACAGCACGAGTGGTTGCTTACAAGCTATGTAGATATAAAAGGTGTATTTTAACAAAATATAAATAGTTTATTGCTTGGAAAGTAAAAATATAAAGCAACGGAAAACTACAAACAAAATATCCCGGTTCAAAATAATAGTAGTGTTGATTGAAACTTGAAAAAAAAACATCTTGTGTCCGAGCTGCTATGTGCTTCTTAGAGAGTAATGGTACCTTGCGGAGATTCCGAGCGTATAGCCAGCCCTTCATTTAACAACCGCCTGTGTATTGTGACAGCACTAATAATTAGTCCCAAATAAATGATTTATTTAAAATTATTAATTCTTAATTTTGAAATTAATCATCTTTCCTACTCTGTTCAATGCTTATTGCGGCCCACTGCTTGAGCCCAAGTTCAAGATTTTACTATAATCTAAATTAAAAATAATTAATTTCTTCTCATTTTAATGTTTTAACCGTTAAATTGTATTATTTATCAAATTTTAAGTGAGTTAATTAGCACGCTACTATTTTTTTTAACAGCTGTATAAGCACTTTGCCAAACCTTTAACGACTTATTGATACTACAACCGACATACAGTGGAAAATATGATCAATATTTGATTTGTCAGTTACCCTGTATAAGTCTGCATTCAGGGAAAATGTAACAAAATTTGCTATCCCAAGCAATTGGGATATGAAGGGAAAATATAAAAGATTGGCTTGGATTTGCCTGCGATATGCAAATTAGAAGTGCACTACTATTATTTTGAACACAGCTGTACACAGTGTTTATCACTTCAGGCAATAGCAGTGCATACCGTTAAATGAAATGTTTATAGGGAGGGGTGTAGAGATTTGGAAGGAAAGTCAAAAAATTATTATAATATATGTTCTTTATTTAGGATATTAAATATTAGCAGCTTACTTGTTGGTAAATGAGAGACAGATTCGTTGAATCTGTCAAACACGAAATAATTGAGGTTTTCAAGCTTTTAGCGGAATGGGATATTGATTGTGTTGACGTGACTCATTTGCCTGGCCCACATAAGGGTGAAACTTTGTTAGTCTACAACATTTTTATTTGATCAGCCTTGCTGTGTGAAGCCTAAAGGTGGACGATAACCAAAACAGGAGAATACAATTAATGCTTAATTCCTTACCTCTTAAGGTACGCGGTAAAATACAGAACGGTCATTATTAACCATCTCGAGTAGAATTAATTTTTTTTAGGAACAGGTGTTGACCTTCGATCCTTAGGACTGCCTGAACGTCTCTTATGCCTTTTTTTACAACCGCATATATCGATAAAATGAAATATCGATTCCCATCTGGCAGAAATAATAAAAATGGAATTCTAATAGGGCTCACCATCCAGGCAAATGTTCATGGCAACCGATGAATAAAAACGTTACGGAAGAATCCTAACACAAAACTTGATGCATAATCAATCATTTATTACAGGCCATAACCCACAGTGCACAATTTGTCGGACACCGACAAACTAACCAAGTTCATGCCGTGAAAATTATTCTGCCCTTTCGAATAACAAATTGAATCAGTCAATAACGCATCTGGAATCAGAGTACACAATCATGAAACCGGAAACTGTTCAATTAAATGTTCAGATGCATATTGCCCTTCAATTGGTCTTGTGTTTCTCTTTTTTTCTTTCGCTTTTGATCTCGTGTTACATTTGTTGTACCACCTATAAGTGCAGACAGCATATTTAGTTACATTTGTGTTCGTGTTGTGCAAAGTGCTGATCTAGTAGATCCATTTCATTCTAGTCGAATGACAGAAAAACATGTGGCGTGTTGATCATAAACAATAATGCCTAATTAAAATGCAAGTAAGGAGAAAAAACAGCAAACAAAATGAAACTAAATGCGCCGGGCTTCGTAATGGCAGCCCGTGTACCGGGTTCCATTGCACTCTGGAGTAAATGGATTCTGATGCAATGCTTACGAAAATAACAAAGAAAGCTAATGCAGACAAAAATATGGGTGCATGCATGGATGTACGCATATTTATTGATGTTTACTTCGTTTATTGGCTTCCGACGCACTTGAATTGGAGCCGGTACATTATGGCTATTGAAAAGTGGATTCTTTCTTTTTTTTTGTCTCTTGGCATGAGATGTTTTATATCAATTGACAATGGGATTTTAATAAGAATTCCGTCAAGTAGACAAGTTGTAGGTCGTAGGTAAATAAAATGCTGGATGGAGCCTACATTTAATTGTTCGCATTCGTTGAAAAATGTCGATGTTTATGTCTCTGTGTGTGATGCTACAATTTTGGATAGACATCAACCAATTGATTCTCCAATTAGGTGTCTCGAACTACGCACACCACTCATGTGCGCCACATTAAACGTGGGCTTTCCTTGTTGTGTTGTCCCACTAACTCGAAATCGAAGATTCTTTAGGACGGAGCCAAGTTTATCACTTTGGATTTTGAGTCCGTGGACGTCTGGTTGCAATCATAGCAATTATACCAGAGAATGCTTCGGATCTTCACAAGCATGTGAGGTTCAAGTTTGCCCCGGCGGTAGGTACAAGAAAACAGTTAAACTAGAAGAAAATCTATCTAGAGTTCCATAATTCATCTATTGAGTGACGAACCTATATTTATTCTTAGATGACGTCTGCGTTATCCAACAGTTCAACTGATGTGTAAAATATAGTGTATCACTGCAGCAAAATCGTCTTCAGTACCAAATTGCCAGAATCCGGTGATCTATATCTGAATAAATCGCCTACTTTGTTCCATTACGATCAAGCACAAGAGAGAGCATAAGACAGAGATAGAGAGACAGGAATAATCCTTGAACATTGTCAATGATACTAAATAGATCGAGGCATACGTTATAAAAGTTACTAAATTCTGGGAACGAGATTCCAGAAGGGTAGGTCAAAATCAGTCTCCCAAAGCGACACCGCGTCCTAAATACACGTTGAAATAATACACGCGATCACAAGTACGTCCTAAATTTATGGACGTCGTGATGGAAATTGAAAATCAGTCTATAAATGTATACATACTTGCTTATATAATTGAGTTTTATAGCGATTCCGAAACTACGAAATTAGGCTGCGAAATCATAGGCTCTTCACACATTCTTCTCTAGCATCATCTGTACATTACAATAAAACTGTTTACATAATCTGGCTTACATGTACCAGAAATAAATTTTTTTTCATAAAGTAGTATGGACCCAACACCAAAGATTCTGCAAAAAATTGAATTTGGATATTTAACACGTAAAAATCCTATGACCGCCTTGAAGCTGACTTGTGTTGTTAAGGGACAAAATATACACACGTCTAAAAAATATTGTCTGCTTAAATGGTATTCTCGAATTCAAACGAACTTAGCTTGGAAACAAAACCGACTCGGTCATGAAATAAGTTGCAACGTAAAGCGTAATGCTTAAACTAGTTGCTTTTAAGGTTGCCTAAAGGCGGTGGTGGTCATTAGAGGCTTAAGAAACAAACTCAAAACTAAACTTTTCTGACCTAAGCTTTAGAAAATTAAATTCATCATAAATAAAATAATATCATAAGGTGATCATAGTCATAGGGGAACTTTAATAACTCCTTTTTATTTGGCGTTAAAATACAAACCTAACAATCTTTCTTGAGTCATGTTTGTTCTAAGGTTTTTTACCCGGCTCTCCCGCAAATCTTCTAACATGTCGAAAACTCGGACAATGCTTACAAGAAATACAAGAGACTGCCTTTTTACTTTTTATGACTTTCCTCTCATTTTTAAATAAACATTATTTAAAAACGTTCGGACAGCGTTTCGAAATACATACGTAACTGATTGGTCAAACTTTGAGCGCTTGGAGCCTTGCACATTTTAATATCCTACACATATGGTGGAACCGACCGTGCGTACACAATAGCGTAATAAAAGGAAAAACGTCAACAAATCCACATAATACATGAAATTAAGTTGTCATTTGTGGGTTCCTTATAACTCGCGTAATTTTCAACCAATTTACTTGACTTTTAAACTATTCATAAAACCAAAGAGAGAGACAATGTATATCTACGGACATAATCATGTTATTAAGATGAAGACGTTCTAATTCCACGTATACCGATGAGACCAACAGACCAAAGCCATTCGAATTCAAACGTTTGCAGTTTTCAGTCTGACTGGCTTATGCAATGACCATCAACAATGTTCAGGGATAATCTTTGCAAATGTGTGGTTTGATTTTTGAAAATAATTTTTTTTGACATGGACATGGGTCTTTTTTAAGTGTCCGCGGTCAAGACACAGCACAGAACGAAGGTATCGAGGGAGAATGGGATGCATGTAGCCTGTTCGCATGTAAGGAACTTTCTGATTTGTTCGCGTTCTCATATGAAGGAAAAACCAAAAATATTGTTTATCACAGAGCCTTACAATAAATTCATTTGAAAGAAACTAGAAATGTTTTCTCATAAAGGAAACGTCTAGCTAAGCGGACGGGGTAACGCTAGTACATTAGAAATGTAACCCAAAGTACTATAGATTTTTACCCACAGACATTTATACATTTACAAGCAAAAATAAAGCAGTACTGACACTTGAAAGCAGCAAAAATAAAACAGTATTGACACTTGACAGCAAGCTCCTACCTCTTTTATACCTTAAACTAGTTCGATTAGATTTTTCTTTTTGTTTTTTTGTCTGACAAAACTGACCAATAAGAGAATACCATTTGATAATTCATTTAATAACATTTAACAACAATTCATGAATAACTCCCGAAAAGTCTGTCAAATTCGTGGAGGGACAAGGGGGCAATCAGCTGTGGAGTCGTCTACCGCTCTGTACTCGATTTCTGTTCTCAAAATAATTACTGTCTGTTTCCAAAAAATCTTGGCTCTTTTCTGCCAAGCTGCGTTAAAAATGACAAAAAAAATTAGTCTCTTACATTCTTTGACAAAATTTTTTTTACAAAGTTTTCTCGGACTAAACTGGACAACAAGAGGATTTTATGATAAACTGTCAAACATCCCCTCAAATTCATCGGTGGCCGCAGTCGGCCTTATCTTAGATAATCGATTTCTGGCTCTTACAAACCAGCCGTCGTTCAACAAAGAAAAGCCTAATATAGGTTAGTTTCATTTTATGTTCCTCAAATTGAGGTAATTTAGTTTACATGTTTACACAAAGTACCATCAAATGCCATCTAAAACTGCATAATCCACTATATCGTTATAATTTCTGAATAATTTACGATGCATTCGTTGATATATATTTTTTTAACTTATCTGAAAATCTAGATGTCGCTACTTCTGTTGATTTATGACGCATTTTGCTCTAATCGAGCTAATGCGAGTTGTTGCGTCTGTAATGAAAGTAAACAATTGCTTCTCGAAATCCACTCTCACAGATTATTAAAGTAGTTCGCCTTTGAGCTGTCACACACTTACCGCCGCGGCAGTCGGCCGGTCAAGGCATTTCGTCACACAGAACTTATCAGTGTTTCTATTTTCATGCCCTCCACAACATTCAGAGCGCATTCACTTCAAATGAACTGGGTAATTGCATGGTATGCGACATCATCACGGTCACTTCGCCTAAAGACCCTAACACTAATTACTGCTGTCCTTGCTTCAGCTCTGTGTCCTGGCATTTCATATTTTGATTCTAATCAGTTCCACATTAAATTATACTCGTTTCAACGTTGCGCCAGGTGTATGCATATTAGACTATCCTCGGAAGCAGGATGTCATCCTAAACAAGAGCCATGTGACTTTTATGTCATGGCAAAAGTCGACTAGGCTTGCGACTGCCTGCAGTATTTCCATGTGTAATGCACAACCATCCGAGCATTAGACACGGCCAATCAATCAAAAACCCCTCTTCGGTATGTTGCCACCAATTTAATCCACAACTAAGACACGTAGCTGACGCAAATGACCATCAATCATGACAACAGCAGACTCTTCTTCATTCCCTTCCATATGCATGCGTACGTACTACACCCGACATGTGCACGTACGTATGTTGAGTTGAAGTTCCTCTGGTCGCAAAAGTGGGCCACTTGTAACCATTGTTAGGTGGCAGCTGACTATAGCCAAGATGTCTTATTTAAAGTAAATAAATTGCATATTATTGTAATAACACCGCGACGCCGGCCGATGACTGCACTGATTGTTTAAAAATATCGCCATCCGCTAGCGTGGTCATGTCCGGACTTTGGGGACAACAATGCAGAGAGCTGAGGTCGTCTCTCAACTGAAAATAAATAAATCGATAATTTATTTTCAAAGCGTGCGCGTGTTTGTGTGTGTGTATGTGTGTGTGGTGAAGGGTGAAGCTAGAGTGCTTTTGTTTTTGTTTACGTCGCTTTTGTTGCTAATGAATCGTAAAGGGGTGTAGTTGTCATTGACGTCGTCTGGCCAGAAGTACCAAAGACGGACGACACCAGACTAAATTAATAATAATTCACTGTGCGTCAGTTGTGCTCAAGCATCGGATTCGTATTTCGTCTTCATTGTCAGAAGTGGCAGCAGCAATAAACTGAAGAGGAATCATGTCAAAATTGTACTTGAGGTAGACTTTTTGCTTTCGTTGCATTGCTGCCGCGGTGAGGGAGGGTTGTGTATGCAGACTTCTTAAGTTAATTACTTTTCTAACATTGTTGGATCAACTGGATACGAGTGTCTGGAAGGATCTATATTTATTGGGCGTCGGTTGAATGACTTCCCTTGAATCTCTTTGTTGAGTTTGAGGTTTCCGCTTTCTTGGACACGGTGAGTGTCAGAGTTAAAAATAGTTTTGCAATTGCATGTCCGTTGTGAGTTACTTTTTATTCGCTCTATAGGTCTCAAAACAAAGCATTTTGATGGCTTATTAAAACAGGCCTTGTGCAAAGCTGGGGCTTAACCTTCTAGTCCAATGAGAGTTGTTATTATATTAGTCAATTTTATGAACTATTATGTATAGGAATTAAATGCTCACTCCCACTAATTATTTTGTTTTCCTAATTTGTGTGCGCAAAATGTGTTATGCATACTCTTAAGCGCTCGCAGTCATTACAAAGCTCAACGCGAAGTTATAGGAGGAGAAAGGCAGGAACGGTACCTACGAAGGGGCGAAGGAAATTCCAAACTCATGCTACGAGAGACTAAGAGTCTCTAAACTCGTGGGAAGGCGAGTTTGAATTAATTTCATGGAGAGGTGTAATGCAATTGACTGTCATAAGCACCGACTGTTAAAATAGCAATGTAATAGATACAAATTTTATAATTCTCAGACATTGTGGAGTGGGAAGCATTTGGTATTAGCGCTCTCAAGAATTAACAAACTTTTTCCAATTCTAATGTAGTTTACGCAAGTAGGAGTCCTCGTCTGGAGACGTGAGTTCCAATGGCGCAGTGATTAGTCCTAAAGTTGATAAAAGTTTCTTCTACACAAGCTTTAGTTGGAAATGGATAGTAGATGTCCATCACTGAAGAATACTGAAGTTAAGCCGCTTTGTTATTTTCTGGAATGCCACAGTGGTTGACACAGAGTTGAACAGTGAATAAGTTCCACACAGTGAATACGTTCCACATAATTAATACTCTCCACACAGTAAATACGTTCCAAACAGTGATACGTTCACAACTGATTTAATTTCACAATCTCAATCATAATTTGGAATCATCATTCATACCTAGACGTTGTCTCATGCTCATACTGGTAGGTTAGTTTATATGGGTACCCGATTGGCGTCAACTAGGGTAAAAGTAGCGCATTGTTCTTTTGATACCACACCTCGTAGACCTGGGTTGTTTGGATTAGCTAAGTCCAACTTGTGGTTATTCTTTATACTTTGATAAGCGATCTCGGCGAGGTCACTATGGAAAAGTTTGCCGAAAGTATTTGTTCGGCTAGTCCTGTCCGGTCACTGAGAAATTGAGGCAGTCATTCCTCTGAGCGAGTGTCGAGGCAACTGCGACGCTGAGGGTTGAACGGAATTCCGAGTTTTGCAGCATGGATGCCAGTGCGCTGCGACGACTCAAGCTATTTCGGAGCGATTTCCATTGATGATGTCATCAGTCCTGCTTCTCATGTGGGAGGGCCAGGTTTTCCTAGAGAATTTATGCTTGGATGTCTTAGTCCACCCGCTACTAGCTAAGGACAGGCAGTGTTGGTAGATGTTGTATTTGAAGTGGTTGATTGGGGCCCACCATTTCAGTGAGGCGTCCTTGATTGGCCAGTTCTTCGGCAATATCAATTCCCTCTATGTTGCTGTGGCCCTTATGACTGCTTGGTTGTAGCCGCAGATAGCTGCGGCCTTACAATAAGGGCAAGTAGTACTGAGAGGCTAACACACTTCTCTGATTACTAGTACCCGAGTTATCTGGGAGGCGGTAAAAATTGGAGATGTTGGTCAGCCTACACCGGCTCTAGCTTAGATCCGTCTCTGTACATCAGAAATTGGTGATTGGGTTCTCTGGATACAAACCAGTATTGTGCCGACATGTCGAAATCTAAAGTGGGGGTAAAGTAGTCCATGGGAGCTGCGGTTAGGTGCACGTGACTACATAATTGATGTAGTGGAGTAAAGTAATAAACTTCCAGTGGGTGGAGGTGTAGGAGCACCAGTGTTTCGGTGGGGTATGATCTTATTACCCCGAAGGTTCCGACTCCTACCGATCTCTGGAGTTTGCTTTGTAATGTTTAGGCCGCTTTCACACAGGCGATTTTTCCATCTTGTTGGCAAGGGAGGTGAGACGTGCTAGGGGTATTCGTTTTTTCTTCGAGTTGCTTTTTTCGTATGTTCTCAATGTTGGGTATTGGAAGCATGCTATACATGTGTGAGAAAGAGATGACGCATGTGCCAGAGGGTGGGACACAGAGAAAGTTCAGAATTGAGATCTCAATAACAGAGACTGAAATATTTCCTTTGTGAAAGTAGCTTGAGATCACAAAAGGGAATTCAACAAACAATTTCTGTTTTTAAATACGGAACTGTATGCACCAAACAGTGAACTTAAAATTAGTTGAACATTTCCTGAATCTGTCTTTTTAAACTGAAAACATGATCAATTTAGAAAACTAATATTATTGCGCTACATCAAAAATTTTCTATGAATCGTGCACCTAAATATGTATGTATCTCTACATCATCAAAAATATTCCCATACATTTTTTGATGCGAATTATTATCTTTGTGGGTCAATAATGTTTACAAAGTCAAATTCCATGCAAGTGCTTCGTTGATGATTCTTGTGATTAGCTGTTGTTTCTTGCTCATAATCAATGTTGATGTCATAGCTAAAATTCAAAAATCTCTGTCAGCAGTGCTAACAGGCTAACAGAGATGTATGGGGTTGGTATAAAACAACAAAGTTTTCTGTCAAACTATCACCACAGTTTCTAAAACTGTCTCAACTGAATATTCAATAAAGTTTGAAGCAATAGTTTTTCACTGAACTGATTTATTAAACTTTGCAACATCTGATATTCAGACGATTATCGATGGAGCAGTCTGTGGTTTAATTACAGTTCGGGATTGACTTGGGCCTGGCTCATGTACAGTTGGGACTCAGAATAAAAACACAGCCTATTGACAGAAATAACAAACTAAAGTATTTGATGTGTTCAGTGTTTTTCTACCTAGCTTATATCAGACGAAGAGTAATCTCAGATACATTCACAAAAAGTATTAGGACCTATTTATAAAAAATGGAATTTGTATCAAACTGACCCACTCACAGGGTATATTGATACATGTCAGGGGCACTTTGATTCATGACCAATAATAAATGATTTCCTAATCTTTTCATATTAATAACGTAAACAAAATAACTAAAGGCAAGGAACTTGGTATTTACTACCCCTAGGACGTTTGTATCAGTGTGACCAACTTACTTCACAGAAAATAAATATTAAATGCAGTTAAAACAATCATCACATTAAGGGCAGAGCATATATTCAAATACAACTTCGAATGAAAATGTAAACACAAATATACTAAAAAAAGACAACAATTTACTTGCTTGCGAAAAACGTCTGTGAAAGTCAACCGGATATGTTTTTGCATTGGTAGACATGTTGCGCTAAGTGTTTCGTTCAGTGGCCTGCTGCGTTTTGATTTCAAATAATCGATTGTATCATTGTAAACCATCTCCCTCCCCCTACCTACGTAAAAAAAATAATTTTCTTGAAATCTGTTCCTCATATTCGACAATCAAAGAGATTTCTATTTCATTAAATTCTGTGACAATCTGACAAGTAATCAAAGAAACATAGAGAGCATGAAAATATCACTGCCACCGTGTTGTAAAAAAAAAAACTATAAAACAAATAACAGTAATTACATTAGACCAATTAAGTTGCATTGTTAATGACTATCGAGGCATAGTGTCCTCCAACAGCCTCTAATGTCTAGGCGGCTTAGAAAAACAAGCACATTGGATTGTATCCCGAAATTCGGAATAATTTGTTGGCTAGGTGTTATGCGTATATCTCTAAACGCCTCCCCAAAAATTTTCTATTAGATTCAAGTAAGGTGACTAAGCCGAACACTCCATAACCTTAATCCCATCTACCCAAAAGCACTATTTTACTCTTCGGGTAGAATGCTTCAGGCCATTATCTTGTTCGATGATCCATCTTAGGGGCGTTTTCTTTTTGATGTATGATAACATACAATTTTGTTAAATGTCTACTTAAATATTTTGATCCATAATGCCGTCAATCTAATTAATCGGACCAACACTTCGGTGAGAACAAGTTCTGCGCACCATACCACTTCTTACTCCGTGCTTAAAAGTGGTGCTTTAGTGTTATACTGGGTAGTGATGGGCATAATCGAATGATTTTTAGAATCGAGGTATTTTAATAATCGAACGATCACTCGAGATGGAGTCATTCCAATGATTATTCGAGTAATAATCAACTATTACAGCAACTCGAGTACTAGATAACTCGATAAATGTCTCACTTCAGTACTAGATCAAGTAACAAATAGTTGTCATCCAGAAATACTAATCAGGATATAATAATAATATGGGTGGCGCTGCAGTCCGTAGAGATCCAGGACCTAGCTTTTCAGTAACCACTCGTGCTGTGCGTCGTACTGTTCTCTCACGACTAAAAGGGTCAAGTTTGAGAAACTTTTTCTTGCCAGTTATTACTCTTTGAGCATTGTCAGTGACTCGAAAGAGGTGGGACCGTGAAAATGATTTTTGGTCGTACTGGCCGGGAATCGAACCCAAGCAGCGAGGTTAAGTTGCGTAGGGTACGAAGCATACCCACAACGCAACGCCACGGCAACCACAACACGCAGAGGAAAATAACTCAAGTATTAGCCCCCTTCTCGGTTCATTAATAAAAAAATAAAAAATTGGCATTCTCTTGTGTCAGTAGATAGTAATTAGATTCATCATTCGAAGGAGTTAGTAGTTCGAACGAGTCATTCGAATGATTGATTGAGAATCGATACGTTTTCGAGATGTACTGCAGATCCTTGTCAGTGTCATCAGCCGGACCACGTGAAGATTCGACCCGTATCGGTCGTGCCGGTTCTGTCCATCGTCAAGCTGTCGATGTGTCGCCACTTCGCCGTGTGAACCAAGCTATTTGGTTGCTGTGCACAGGAGCCCGTGAGGCTGCTTTCAGGAAAATCAAGACCATTGCTGAATGTCTGGCTGATGATTTGATAAATGTTGCTAAGGATTCATCAAGAAGAAGGACGAATTGGAACGTGTTGCCAAGTCCAACCGATAAACATATGTACATTCGAGTGTATCTTTTTTTACACTAACTAAACAATATAAACGATTATCACTCGAATTATAATTCGAATGAGCCCATCACTGGTATTCGATTTTGGCGAGACGTCTAAAACAATTACGGACTCGACTGTCCATACAATTTTACGCCGTCAGTAGTGAGACTTCCCACTGATAAATTGGCTTCCTGTAGTCTTCCTTGTACAGTCATGTCGCATGTTGGATTGCTGACTTATTCGAATCTTTTCAGGACAGTCGCGGTATTTGTCTATCGTCCAGTTCCCTTTTTGCACCCACTCTTTACAACATTTTACAGGATTTGATATCTATCATGTTGACAGCTGTAGATGTGTATTTATGCAGTTCGTAATGCGCATATATTAAAGGGATGCCTTATTTTGAAATACAGTGAACTCTCGCCCTTAGTCGAAGCTCTCTCCAGCTCAAACTTTTTCGCCATATTTTACATACATTTCGCTCAATTTTCCATACAAAAACCTCTCTCTAAGTCAAACTCTCTCTAACTCGAACAAAATATGGTATCCCGTGACAATTCGCCTTAGGGAGAGTCCAGAGTATTACATTGAGAACTAAATTATCAAAATTAACGATGTGGCACACTTTATTTGCCTAATTTATTTTTAAATAAGAAATATATTCTATTACTTGTGTACATATTTCATACATTCATTTAAGCAGGGTAATGAGCGATAACCCCACAACCATAGTGAACCTAATGAATCCCTTTCATCTGCTTAAAATGTTTCCCCAACAAAACTCATTTGCCTTCAATGATGATATCCAAATGTTTACAGAAAACTCTCATCCTTCAGAGATCGAGGTTATCCGGCAGCACTCGCTGTGACCTCCCCCGAAAGAAAAACAACACAAGCCAACCACTCTCACTTTTTATTCCTCATTTCTCCCTCCGCCACCAAGTAAATATCAGACTACGTACGGACGTACGCGTACGTGTGTATTTGGCTTACGGCATTTTTGTGCAAAATTTAATTTTCTATGATATTACTACCCTCGCTGGAGTGACAAGGGAGAAAATAATATTTCCCTCACCGTCTATGCATATTCTCCGTCGGGGACTGACGCTTCCTACCACTCCTGGAGGCTGTCTCTATTTGAGCGATACTGAAGATTCGGATATTGCCATCATTTCACTCGTCATTGTAGCTAGTCTCGCAATTGAATTTTTTTGGAGAATACGTTTCACAGATTCTGCCAACGATGACGTCCCCGTCAGAGAATTTTGCCCAAAATGAATTATGGATGCATGCATAATCCATTCCATCGTCCACCTGGGATAAGAGACTCCTGATTAAAATGTAATTTTTTTTTCTAGTCAGGAAAATTACTTTTGCCCTGTGAATTGAAGAATAGAGTCCACATTTTTCACTTCACTCTAAACTCGGACAAAGATTAACTTGTTAAGGGGAGTCCTGAGGCAGCAGACCGGAGAGAAACTTTCATTAGATCAGCTAACTGGAAGCGTATGGTTCACAAATTTGCATTCACTGAAAAAAGAGGGTAGTTTAATTTTAAAGTTATTGGGAAATAAAATTTCTGTAAGTATTAAAATATTAATCACATCGCTGGAGCGCGTCTTTTGGCACCGACCCAGTGCGATTGAAAATTTAGGGAATGAACAAGATCTATCCCATTTTAGAGAGATGGGGGTTGGGATGAGTTGGTCGGAGATTTAACGACTTGATATGGTTCGCCCAGAAGCAGATATGGTTACACAATAAACCACAGCAATTTGATATTTTGTACTGCATAAGCAAGGACAAATTACACACCAAAGTGACTGGTGTTTAGTTCTAATTAAACTTTTGGGAATTCAGAACTTTGATGGCATCAGCAGCGATGACATGGGACATTATTGCAGAGGTATAGTTAAACATAATTAGAATATCTTAAGGCTGAAAGGGGAATTGTTGCTGGGATTGTGTGGGATGTAATAATGAGTTAAGAGTGTGCCAACTAATATGAGATGTAATAAGGGCACATATTAATCCTGAGGATAGATTGATATTATTGATTGTATTATTTGTTCTTAATATCTGAAATGTAAACAATAAACTTTGACCAAAATCGAGGACCATTACAATACAGATCACGAATGCTTTTGTACATTTTTAAAGATACTCAAAATCAACGAACATAGTACAATGTAGGGCCACAGCGGCTTTGCTGGGGCTTACGTACTGGACACCCTTTTTAAATAAATGAATAATACTACATTCACATCATGTCGATTAAAATGAAGTGGTTACGAATATGCCTTATAAAACTAAATAACTAAGTAACACATGCCTCAAGGGCAGGCTTCAAGCCGGAACCATGTGGTCTTTGAATTCGTAGACAATGTGCTAGACACGCCAATGACTTTTGCATCATCTTTTAAAATTCTCCACGCCTCTGATCTACGCCAAGCATAGCCTCAGTAAGACCTTCCGTCCGATTTGCGAACCGCAAACTGGGTGCATGAAAGAAGGTCGCCCGGTACACTGAAGAGCGCTAGTGTAGGACTGACGATAGACAAGTTGCAATCAAAGACGTGGCATCGGACTTGCTGGCATTAAAACTTCTTAGCTAGACAAATCGTCTGTGAGTTATCCTTGGTCAACATGATGCGGCGTGCTGGTGGTTCTCCCCTCTGGCTTTTTCCACTAATTTCCATACAGAAAAACAGGAAACTGGAAGACGATGCTCGGGATAGAGCCGGAAATCGATAACTTGTCTCGACATCAACTGCGAGGGCTCTACGGCCGCCATTGACCAAGAACAGATCATCATCAATAGGTGCATTTTTTTGCAAGCGTGCGCTTAAATTTCAATTTGCATCTAAAATACATTAACATCAAATCCTATATCCGCTTAAGTTACCCGGGTTATCTATCGGCGTATGTAAAAAAGCGCTGATAAAAACTGTGTGTGTGCTTTGCTGGGTGTTGTAGGATTGTGCGATGTTGCCAAAAAATCGATGTTGCACTATCGTTGGCTGAACCTCGATGACCGATAATAATCGAACTCAAAACATCGATGCTATAGAATGAATTTATATAATTGCAACTAATAGGGTACAAAACCACATGTATACCTAGATCGTTACCGCACTTCACATCAAAGACAAAGAATGAAAGAATACATAAGTTACCAAGAAACTCAAAGTATTCTGTGTACTCCCAAAGACTAGTTTTTTTATCAGACCCAAGTCGAAATATTCCATGAACCAATACCAAGAACTGATCAATGGTTTGTTTTACGAAATGCTTACGCCATTATGATGAATTGCCCGAAACATATTCAAAATCTGCAATTTATAGTAGATTTTCTTTTGCTAACATCGAAATCCGATGTTTTGTGCATAACATCGATTATGAGATATTTTACGAATTTGAACATCGAGGTCAAAACATCTATATTTGGTCACTTAACATCGGAGATCATCGAACATACCTAAAATTCATTTCTGAATTTATTCATTCATTCATTAGGTTGGTGTCTGTGGCTAACAATGTTAGCCCCTGAGGGCTTTTGCTCATGCATTCTTCGCATTTGTAGGTGTGGTTGATGTATTAGATAATTTTGAAATGTTTTTGCATCCATAAGTATGCAATTTGTGTTTCGTGTTCCATTTATGTTTCGTAATCCATTCCTTTAATTTTTTTCATTCTATGGAAAATGAGTTTAAATTGATAATTATTAAAGGTCTTAGCATATAAAGCTATGGTCTCGCTACGACAATCGCAAACCGAAGATTGTGACCATCGCCAATTAACCACTGCCAAAAATTTCATTAATGTCGTCGGTGCGGCCAAGTTTTTGTGTGCCAAAGCTACTTTTTTGTTTTACACTTATAAATTAAGCGTATATACGCCCACTTAAACACCAATGTAGGATAATTATTGGATATTTATTAAATTAATGAAAAAACACATAACAATGTTACTTCTCCTACTAGATCAACCCTCAAAGTTAACGCTCCTCGTCGTCTTTTTATGTTCATTTGGTCCTTAGAAATCCTTACAAATATTCAACTTTCGAATGGAGAATTTGGATTATCTGATTAGTTGAAATATGGTGCTTATAAATTTTAGACATTATTTGGTCTAAGTTCCTTCGTAAAAGAAATTATTTACATTAATAACGAAAAATATGTGATTTTGGAGAAGTCAGTCCCTTCAGATGCAGTTGTCAGCCTGAATGATGCATTTTAAAGATAGCTATAAATGGCTCCTAACTAATGCTGTCTATTGGATATACATTTATGAAAAGTATTTTTCAATGGTTATCCGCCGTTTTTCCACTTATTTTTTTTTTTACTGCAGTCACATAACCATCACATACGAGAGCTTGAGCCAAACTTTAATTTTCAACAAGATAACCAGCAGCTGCATCGACACAGAATTTAGCAGTTGCAGAATAGTTACGCTTTTAGGATACTGCCGGGAGCTGACCTTACATACCATCACTCTATAGGTGCTGTAATTGCTGCCTGGACTTCATCTAGGTCGAAATAACACAATTCTCATTTATCAGAGGATTTGGCCTAACAGCTGTGTTTGTTATTCTCACCGCCGTCAAACAGTCTGCAGAAGTGATTCTCAGTATCCACTACGACCGGCTTGTATACGATTCCAAGTGCGTGTATATTTGCATATAGTCATGTGAAAACCGACATATCTTTTAGCACACCCCATTAGCATACAAAATAAACCATCGCATTTATGCTCGGATAATCTAGACACAAGAAATATAATTCTCGTAAAATTATTTTATAGACGACCAACTAGCGGACATGATCTGCAAATCAATGTCGGATTTACGCAAAGTGTCTACCAAATGGAAACCACATCCTTTGTGTATTTATATTACAATCACCCAACTGTGTCACTGCTAAATAAGAAACTACTATAGCCGCAATCATCTGAGCTCCATCCTGCAATAAAGGATAGTAAACATGAGTTACGTGATATATTATTCAGTTGATTCAGTGGTCATTTGCTTTGTGCTGCTGCTCCACGCATGTCTCTACCTTACATCACATATGTATGCATGAACACTGTTCCTTTATTCTCAGTTGTTGCTTTGATATTTTGAGAACAAAGTATCGTCCAGACCAGACCAGATTACAGAATCATCATTTTGCTGCTGTGAAAAGAAAATATGACTCATCCCACTGATAGGTATCACCAAAGTTGTTCTCAATTCATTATCGAAAATGTAACTTTACACACATGCGTTCGCACTCTTGCTAAAGTTTATGACATCAACAGTCACCCACTCTAAGTCGAAACCATTAAAGATGAGTAAATTAAGGGAAGAGTTTCGATAAAAGTTCCCAAAATAGAATCCACCTTGGTCCTGGTTGGCTACACGTCTGCCAGCGCGAGGGAAAGAAACGGCAAAAGTGGAAGTGATTGTATGCATGTACCTTAGAAAGTCATTATGGAACCTTTTTCCGATGTATCTAAGTAGGAATGGCAATTGTTTACGTTTCACTTGAGTACACCGGTGCTGATAAGGTGTCCGTCCCCTTAGTGACTCTGGCTGTTCGTGATACATTCACTATGGTTAATAAGATCACTGAAGAGAAATTGGTTGTATGACGTTCAGCTTAAGAAATAAACGTGGAAATGAGAACACTCACATATTATATGCTTTTGCAGGTACATGACGTTCGAAATCGTTTACCTTGTAGATACCCGGTGGATTATGTAGAAACGTGTCAATGCTTATGTTAAATTGGCTAATTTAAATGCTAAAACAAATTTGATTACATTTTTGTTTTAAAAATTTATAAATTCCACAGCCCATAGAATCCATTGTGTGTGTGAAGATCGAAAATTCTTATCAGCGGCAGACACGTCAAAAAGTTCAGTGAACTGCTTGCTATCTTAATACAGGTCGGGCCCCAAAAAAGGAACAATTAAACAAAAAAAAAACAAAATAATGTTTTTTCGAAAGTGCTTGTCTTTCTAGGGGGATTTACTTTTAGAGAGAAATTGTTTCGTTCGGTGGCAATATGTCAGCGTAGCCTATGTGGAGATAAGCGATTTTTCAGTTCTTAAGTTGGTCGCCGTGGCGCAGTGTGTCAGTGCGTCGATTCCTACGCAAAGGGTGCCTGGTTGGAGACCCGAATTTACTACCTTCATGATTGACGGCTCCACCTCTTTCGAGTCACTGACAATGCTCAAAGAGTATTCCTGTCTAGAAAAAGCTTCTCAACTTCGTTGTTTCAACTTTTGAATGGAGTCGGCATTAAACTGTAGGTCCCATCCGCTCGTGAAAGAACAATAGCACGCACAACACGAGTGGTTGTTGTGGAAGCTAGGCCCAGGTTCGTCTCGGATTGTCGCGCCACTCATATTATTATTATTACTAGTTAGTTAATAGACGTTAACAGTTTGTCATCTACAGTCGAACTTCCCCAAGTCAAAGTAAGTTCGAGATATAGAAACTTCGAGTTATAAAAATACGCAACATGTACGAAAATATTTTTACGGTCATGATCTCAAGTTACCGGGGAACTTGCTTCACCTATACCTCAAATCGTTCTTTGGACAATGGGATGTATTTTTTTTTTAATTATCCAACCAACCGATAAAAAATAAAAGAAATCATCATGTCTCTCAAAGCACTCGCAAATTCTTTGTCATTTTATTTTATTATGATTCCTTTAAGCGGTACATTTTAATTACGAATTTCGATTACCCATTTGGCCATAACTTCGTCAATATCGTCATATTGGCAGGTTTTAAGTCTTATTATATATATTACCATGGTAATTTATTCTCTTCAGGAGACACTTGTTTTTTTAAAATTGTTGATAAAGTATTCGCGGGAATACCAAATTGTGCACCAATATTACAATTAAAATTCTTATTACTAATGTACAGCGTCCTGAAACAATAAAATAAATGAAATGAATATTTCTTTTCTTCTTAGTACCTTTTCCTAACATACTTATTAAAACAACAACAACATCAACATTGCAAACAAGTCAATGCAATTAAACATCCTTTTGTTATCGTTGTCTTTCAATTCTCTGTATACTAAGTTTACCAACGAAACTAATGTCGATTGTACTATTTAAAAAGAAATCGTTCGCACATGGGAAAGTCAATTGCCACTGCTTATCATACGCATGAATTTGGAATTTAAATAACAATAACGCTTTTGAAAAAAATGTAGTCCGAAAAATTCGAGTTGCGGTTGAAAAATCTCTTTGAGTAGGTAGTTCGAATTAGGGAGCAAAACATTTATGAAAAATGCAACGAAAACTCAGAGTTCACGATAAAAGTTCGATTAAGAGAAAATTTCGTGTTCGAGAAGTTAGAGAAGTTCACCCCCATTCTAAAAGCATTCTCCTATACAAAAATATCGAATTATGCTTAAACACATATGTTCGAATATAACGCAATGTTATGAATATTTAGTCATGTGATTTTTTTTAATTTTTGTTCCCTTTTTATAAAAAAGTTATGTTGACTTTATATATAGACTTGTGTTGACTTTTATAGATTTTATTTGCATTTTACTGACACTTTTGTTGATGTTAATTTGAAAACATTATTTATTCTTTATCGAATGACTGCCCGAGAAATAGCTGCCTTCTATCGCCACCGCTGAAGCAAGGCACGCAGCTTCCAATATTCAAGCACTTTATTGCACTTTATTGATTGTAGCTGTCGATCGTGATGTTGCTCTAGGTGGTGTGACATGGACGTTTCTTGGTCGATAGCAACTTTTTGTGTTCTTCGCATTAACCTTGAGACGAGCTCGCTTCGTATCTTCTTCAATTGCCATGAATGCTTTCCAACGTGCCGCAGGCAACGCGCGACTCGTCGATGTCAGCTGCGTAACCCCACAGAACTGACTTGAACTGACTTGTAGAACATAGTGCATTCCGTTTTTACAGCTTTCTGTTGAACTAACCTTTCCAGTACCAAATTCAAGAAATCACACAACGGCACACACCGTGCTGAAATCCGGTGCATGTTTCAAACGCCTCGGAAGTCCTTGAGCCGAATAGAACCGGATCACTTATCTCGGCATGCCGAATTGGGTCATCAATTCGAATAGTTCTGAATGAATTTCGATTTGAAATTCCGTCTGCGGCTTTAAAATCGATGAAAAGGTTGTGGGTATCGATCTAAAACTCGTTGGTCTTCTCCAGGTTAAATTTTGATCTATAGTCGGAGGCCGCACTGCGCTGTGCTTAGATATTTTCTGTGAGATACACCATCTTATGATAGTGGACCTCTTGTTTCGGATCAGCTGGTTAATGAGAGAGAGGGTTAAGCCATTAAAAACATTTTATAAACGGACTAATTATTAGCGTTCCACGACCTTGGATTATTAAGCACGACCATTAGCGATCACAATGATTATTGCACTGATCTCTTGAGGAAGAGCGGTGTGGATCTCGTTATGAGCCACTAATACTTCAGGAAGTTTTGATGGTGTTCCACTTTTGAAATTAGGTTTGCCAGAATTTTTCGAAGCTCAGCGGGAAAAAACAACAAAATTGTGGCAAAATACCGCGAGTTTAAATTCTTACACGGGACAAATAAAAAAAATTTCTGTAGGCTCCGTCTTTTCGCTTCTATTGACGCTACAGTCCGAGATGGACCTGGGCCTTAGCCAACAAGCCACTCCAGCGGGCACGAATAATAGCCAGCTGCCTACAATTTTACACGCCAAGTCCTTCTCCACTTGTGTGCACCATCGGTTTCGTGGGCGTCCTCTATAACCTTGTCCCACTGATTCGGAATCGAAGACTCTTCGGGCTGGAGCAGTGTTATCGATGCGCTCAACATGGCCTAGCCATCTTAGGCATTAGGTCCGTAGACCCCTAGCTAGACTCAAGTCACCGTACAGCCCGTACAATTCATGATTGAATCGTCTTCTCTTAATACTGACACAGGGCCTAAAATTAACAGAACTTTTCTATCGATGAGACCAAGGGCTTCTTCATCTGCTATTTAGATCGGCCATGAGCAGGACGCCATAGAGCAGGACAGAGATGTTCACGGTGTTAAATAATTTTAAATTGGTCCTTCGAGAGAGGTCACTTTTTTTATAATTTGCGCGTGCTTAAGGGATTGCTTACCCTTATGTGTCCGGGGTCAAGACACAGTACGGGGCGAAGGTATAGAGGCAGAAAGGGAGAAGAGGTACCTGTGCACATTGGTCTTAAATATCTGCGGGTTTTATGTAGTCTGTCGGAAATATTAGGCTGGGAAGAGCATTCCATCCACTACTCATTTGCAGTTGCTCAAATGATCCGAGTCGATGTTGTCTTCTCGGAATGTTGGGATATAGAGGATACTGAAAGAATGTCTGAAATCGACGGCTATGTTATCAATCTGGAGGACAGTTAACTGATCAGGAAGTGGATAGAGGTGAGGTGAGGGATACGCCTACTGGCTACATTGAAGTTTCTCCTCGTCACGAAATATAACAGCCAGCGCTGCTTCCGCTCTTTGTAGCAATTGCGCTCTGATTGGTTCGCCTCTTACCGTTAAGTGTAAAGGCTATCCAGAGGGTGCCACGAGAAGCCTGTATGTCAATTTGACCTATTTGCATTTTGAATTAATAATTATTTGTAAAAAATAAAAATTTTAACAAAGCAGTGTTTTCATTATTAGTTATGTTTATATAAAAATAAACAGACCAGTATTTACGTGAGTTATTTTTCAAAAATATATTAAGAAAATGTTAACTCTGATTTAATGTCTAAAAACCGGGTGTCCCATTTGAAATAGTTGTATTTTACCTATTAACATGTAACTGATATTTTTATAGAGGCGAGAATTGAAATAATACATAAGAAGATGTTTCTAGTATTTATAGTACATAACCATCGATCGTTCGGATCGTTATATTTAATCCTTTCATATGATTTCGAGGATGTGACAGCCGACACTGGCGCGTACATGGCGTAATCTGTATGTTGAATTTTTACATATTATTGTATATCTGTACCCGTTATCGTTAGGTTAGGTAGGGTGCTGCTAGTGAATTCACCAGCACACTTAGACGATGTTGGTCCATTGTGATACCCAGTCAGACCACTACCACTGATTGACCACTCCAGTGATAGTACCGTTAATTTGATCCCAACGGCAAATGGGGACTGGACCAGATTTGAAAATCAGATATAAGCGTATTAACTTTGTCTTCACTGGAATTCGAACCGGGGATCCCAATAACCAAGGACAGGCACTTAGCTAACAGCCCCATCCAACCGGGATAACGACGACGTTTTCGTGATACAATTGTATTTCTTAAAATAGTTCAATGTTTTCAAAAATAAATTTGCAAATGTTGTTTCGGCTTGAGTCTATTCGTGATAAATAGTCAAACCTAACTAACCCCAAAGAACTGTCAAAGAAAAACCATGATGCCAATTTAAAGTGCTCCGCCTCTAAAAAAAACACCAATTAGTCTAGAATGCTTTAATGGCTAAAGAATGAGTTCATTGTTTTGCGTTTCCACTGTGATTTCATTAGGAAAGTTCAAATGAATTACGGCTTGTTTGTGTTCAAACAAACTTCAAAAGACACCGAACTTTCAAGTCACAGAAAATATTCTAGGTCAGCGATAAAAGTGCCACGATAAGATAATCAAAGTTTTGCGTTTCGAAAAAAAACGCATTCTGCTATCTTTCAGGTTTTTGCTTCTAGTAATTCCCGTTATTTTTCATGGATTCTCATTAGACTTGGCAGTGTAAAATTATGTCAATTGTCATTGCCAAAATATGCAAATGTCACGTTATACAAAAATCAATGACGAAACCGCAAAACCGAAAGGATATTTAAACGGAAGCAGTTTTTTTGGTTCTATTGATTTGAAGAAAAAAGTCAACAATGGGGTGGAAGAATTTATTTTCAACTCAACGCCCTTTACAAGACGTCACGCTGACCCAGAAATGTCATGTAAATGTTGCAGGCAACTGTATTAATGTGGAAAAGTGATATTAACTCGATTTTTTTTTGTTTTATTTTCTTCCAGGGATTGAAAGACTGAAAGAAGAATTAAAGAAGATCGCAAAATTCTTATGAAGAGTGTTCTCACAGCTTTGAAATACAGCGTGAAACAGCGAGTGTAAGAATTAGCGACAACATCCACCTAAGTGTACAGACAACCACATACCTTACCGACATTAATCGAAGAGAAGATTGTTGATACACAATGTCATCGCGATCCAAAGAAAAAGTCGCCGCAGCTATTCGAAAGCTTTTCAAAGGGAATGACAAGCAGTCTGAGGGTGCCGAAGGTAATCAACCACCAACTGCTAATGGTGGTCCTTCAGGCTCGCCGGGTCGGCGTCTAAGACGGTAAATAAAATATTTTGCAACTAACAATAATGCATTCATAATTGTTTTTAATTTCTTACAGAGGTGTTTCACCGGCTGCAAGTAAATCGACTCTAAAATTGAACGACTCCACAATTCGTTCACGCAGACTTATGAAAGAGTTTAGAGAAATTCAAAGAATGCAGACCAGTGCTATGGGACCCATTTTCACAGTAAGTAAATAAAGGGAGCAGTACACTCCCCTTTTCGACCACTGCGATGGATGGAAATGTATAGAGGAGAGAGGAGAGAAAACAAAAATGCCAATTTGGTATGCAAAGTAAAGTCAGTCTGTTTTTTATTATTCGAGCAGCCATTTTGCTATAAAACGGAGAAACATAAACGTTACATTTCACGTTAATCTCATTTTATATCCATCCGGATGTTAAGTTTCAGAAAAACAACAACAACTGATTCTACTATGCTTACAAAAACAGTCACTTCAAAATCATCCTCAATCCAATTTACTTCAATCACACACTGTATCATAAAATTGTTGGTCTACGTTCATGGGTATTTTTGTTTAATCCACAGGTCGAGCTAGTAAACGATAACCTCTACGAGTGGTATGCACGTTTGCATATTATCGATCCGGATTCACCACTGGCTGAGGACATGGTTGAATTGAACGTTCCATTCATCCTGTTACATTTGGTATTTCCGGAGAATTTCCCCTTTGCCCCACCGTTTATGAGAGTTGTTGAGCCGCGAATAGAAAAGGGCTTCGTTATGGAAGGCGGTGCTATATGCATGGAGCTTTTAACACCACGCGGATGGGCAAGCGCCTATACAGTTGAAGCAGTTCTCATGCAATTTGCCGCAAGCCTAGTCAAGGGGCAAGGTCGAATAGCTAGAAAACCAAAAAGTACAAAAGAATTCAGCAGGTATTTACTCCTACCGCAATTAAAGATCGATTTAACTTTTTCTTAAAATTCTTGTTTTCTTTTTGAATTTCAGACGATCTGCTGAGGAGGCATTTAGATCATTGGTGAAGACTCATGAAAAATATGGATGGGTGACTCCAGCACTATCCGATGGCTAAAATATACCTTGCTACATATGATATATGAATCAATGTATCCTTATGATGAAATAAGTTTTTTGTATGTGTCAGTATTCATTCAGTGGTCAAGCCAAGATTCATCGATTTATTTTAGGTTTATTTAGGGTTCCTCAAAATGTGAGTAGATGATGTATCCTAAAGAGAGCTTTTTCACTGCACTTAATGCTTTATGTTTTACTTTGTATATAGTTCATGCGGTCTGTATTTGATCGTGCTTATGCAATTACACATTCTTTGTCGCATCATTAAATGCCTAATCATATTTGATTCAAATGTCTTGAAAATCATTGCTCACATTGCTTTAATTGAAGTTGTTGTGTTTGTGCAGACATCTTCGCACAGGGTAGAACTGAGTCAGAACGTCTCTATGATTAAAATCTCAGCGTCTTTATATAAAGTCAAGATATTAACTATATTTGACTTGGCCGTGTGTGTGGTTGAATCTCACAAAAAGGTTATTTACAAATTCAATTCCATCATGATTTGTTAGAAAAAAAGGCTAAAAAGCACACATGGAGATTCCTGCCCTCGAAGACGGTACGAAGATCTGCATAGCTCGTAGAAAAGAGATCTATGATGATATTGCTCCAAGCAATGCGAATTTGTCAATAATAAAAATGAACAAATCTTCATTTTGATATGCGTCCATGGACGCTGACAACATTTATTACGTAAAACAGTAAACTTAACTATATTCACTATTCCATGTGTATTGTAAACGATAATACTTTTATCCGTGTACTATTAAACTAAGAAATTAGATGTCCGAAACCACGCCAGTGCGTCACAACTTTTCTACATTAAACTTTATTTTCTTGTATTCTTCAGCACTTGGTGTGCATTTGTTACCTCACCGCTCTATCAAAGTAATTCACTGCCATTTTCTTGCGTTTCAAATATAAGTAAATCTGTTTTGTTGCGAATTAAACACTTTGTAACCAAGATTGTATTTTCTTTTGGTGTAAAGCACAGCATATGTATAATTTCCATTATGTCTATCTTTTGTTAGATTCTTTTCCAATCCATACAGTTTTTATTCTATTTTTATTTTCAGACTTTATTGGAGCACAATTAGTTTTGACTTAAAATTCGAAATTCGAATATTATTTAAGAAATATACTTCGAAACTTTTGATCTCTGCGTGCCATGCGTTAACACTTTTATTGTTCAGTTTTTCATACACAACATGACAAAAACTACATTTACCTACACTTGAATCAACTGTGAGCTCGCTCCGCTCCTGTCCCCATCTCTGAACTCAGACACAAAGAAAGAAAAACATAAAACCATCCAACAACATAATTTTAGTGTTTAACAATTTATAGATAAAATAAATTATAGTTTAAAACTTAAAGTAAAATAAAAACAAAGCGTATTTATGTAATACAATATATGTATGTATACCTTCGTGCTCATATAGAATTTAATGGAAACTACAAAACTAAATTATACATTTTTAAAAACGTTCGAGAAAACAAAAAGTGACAAAAAAATAAACAAACAACTTTAAGAATTACTTAAATAAAACGCTGTAAAATATTTTCCAGCTTTAAAAATGAAAAAAAGCAAAAAAATAACAAATTTACCGTACGAACTAAGAAATAAAAAACAAAAAATTAATAAACCTGCCCATTTTTTAAACCTATTGAATGAAAAGGCCAAATAATAATTTTTCTATCTCTTCTATGTCCTGTTTTATAAACGCTTTGTTAAGTTTAATGAAATTCAACTGTGTTATTTTACAAAAAAACATATATATATATATATATTTTTTTTTTTTTTGAGAAAAGGAAAATAATGTTATGTCTAGATTAAAGATTCCTTAGTTTGTTTTATCGATCAATAAAATTAACATTGATGTGTGTTTTTCTTTTTAAATTAGAAATCAGACAGATGTACTTCTTTCTTTTTTATGAATTTCTTAGTATAATAGATTAAAGACATTTGATGTGAATTCATGTATTCATAGGTAGACCTTAATGTACTGTTGTTAAACCATGTGTAACTAAATATGAAATTATTTACCTAAATAATGAATGTACTGTATGCATAATTATTTTAATGTTTTCGTAAATACATATACATTTACATAATTACATATACATATATATGAATAAATATTTATTTAGTTTAAAAATGACAAATTGTTTAGTTTTCTTTTTCTTTTGCAGCCAGTGAACTTACATCAATCATTTTGTGTTTATCTGTTCAAATTACATACTTACCTTTAGCACATTCCCAGCAAACAAATTTAAGCACTAGAACATTGAGTTCATTGATCACGACTTGCCTTTTAGGTTAGGTAAGGTTAGAGTGGTTGACTAAATAAAAGGTAGCCACGCTTAGGACAAAGGAAGGCCCTTTGTGCTACCTCAAAGATCTAGAAGATCTTAGTCCTCATCTGGAGCTTTTGACAAAGCGATAGAGCTGACTGATGCTAATCTCACTTAGTTCTGTCGCGTCATAGAAATATGGAGCGTCCAAGTAACTAAGTCTGTTAGATGAGAGGGCATTGCAGGTACTTGTCCTTTGAATACTGGGAAAAAAAAACAATAGCCTGCGCTTTCGATTCAGAGAAGTGGTAATTGAAAGATTTGGGAAATTTAAGACCACATTTCGTACTTTTTAAAGTTTGAGAGTTCCCAGTTTGTGAATGCGAACAATTCCAGAGCTAAATATATGGAGTAAAGACCATGCTTCATAAGGATACGTTTGGCCACAAAGTAAACGATCCTGAAATTAGTTTCCTAAACACAGTAAGTTAACTGAAACTAAGACCTATGCAATATAAGTAGTCACAAACATAATTCCAACTAGCATCTTAGCTGACATGAACTTAGCTCTCAATATGTTTGCGGTTAGCACTTCATCTATTTCAATAAAGATATTTGCAGTCGAATTCATGAAAAGTTGGTCAAATAATATGAAAAAGTCAGTCAGTCAAAGGACTGTGTTGAAATAAAACTTTCGAAAAAAATACCCCGAATTACTTTTTGAAATATTAAACAAAAAAATGGAATCGGAGCCTCAAATATACCATAGCCCTTAATCCCATAAATGAAAGCTGTGGAAACTATTTTGCATATGAACTTAGCATACACATGCGTGAACATAAAAAACAAATAAATATTTATTATCTACCCACGTAGAGAATGTACATATATGCAAAATATTAAAAAAAAAAAAATTTAGATTGGCATCACTTTGTATAGTTATGCTTGATACTATATTATTTTCCTGAATATGCATCTCGTAGGGGACCATGTAAATTAACAGATATCCTAGCATACACATAGATGTACTCATGATGTGTGCATTAAAAGGCATATGTTCAGTTCCCCTGTTTATATTGTACATACAAAGAGGGTTGCTGTAAACAATGTACATTGCAGTTATGATTAAATGTGCTCTATAATAAAAGAAAGAGATGAAATCAAAATATTTCTAACTTCATAATTACAATCCATACACCTGGACATACATAGTTTGTGCATAATCATAAAAATATACCCTCTCCGCTATGTAACCTGTCATAGTAATTTTTTCCCCTTTAAAATCACCATACACTTCATACAGTGAAATAATAAAAAAAAAAAAAAGGAAATTTCCCAAACTATGGAACCTACCATCAAGAATCACTTGTATATTTCTGTTTGGTTCTGTGTATCCTTTGTTGCAGTACGACATCATCGTCCAACATACAGCAGCAACATATCATACGAAAATCAGGAGGCAGGAGGTAATTAGAAGAGAGTGAGAGAGAATCAACATTTTTTTGCCCTGAGAGGTTTGCCCCCGCACAGTTTAAGAAGCACTGTCCCAGATCAACCTCGATGAAAAATCAAAGATGTCAGCAGAAATTTTCTGAAATTTTTCACACAAACTACGGCTAAAATAAACCATTTTCCATCAAGTTGCAGTTGAAAGTCATTTGAAAGTGCAAAATATAAATATTATTGAACGTTTTGAAACACACATTTTATTGAATATCTATCAATTTGTTTGAGAAAAATCACTTTTAGTTGCTCAACACAAATTTGGGTAAGAAAAGGATACCTAATTTTTAATCTTATAAAAATCAATTTATCACAATAATTACTGAAGAAAATCGATACCCAAATAAAGTATAGACTAGAAATATTTAAAATACATAAAGATTTGGGTTTGTTTGCATAAAAAATAACAAAGAAATCTTTGATAGAAAATTTGTAAAAAAAAATATCGCCCATATATACACAAAATGACAGTCGATGGTGCTAGTGCTGCTGCACTTGCATGAAAATTGACATTTGTTAGTGACAACAGAAATTGCACGTATCGAAGCGAGGATTTTTTTGTTGATTTACTTGGAAATTTAGACTAGTATAAGTGTAGGAAATTAATTTAAAATTGACTGATTTTATCTGGCAATGGATGTGAACCTTTCAAAGTCATTAAAACGATGCTTGAGTGTACCAATCATCAATAATCTACCACCGAATCAGGCATCAGCCACGAGTTCAATTAATCAACAAACTCCGAAGAAACAGCTACATAAACAACAATTACCACAAACAATTGAGAAAATGACATCGACAACAGTTCCTCAAGCTTCTAATCCATCCTCTGGGTGAGTACTGAAATATTTCCGAGGTTTTTCAAATGAATTCTATGGCGTATTTTGTTGTATCTGCCCTTACAGGGAGGTTTCGCCAGCACCAGTTTTCAATATATTTGGCTCGAGAGCTCGTCGATATTCTGCCAGTTTTAGTCCACTGGGAGCTGGAGCAGGAACAACAGGACCCAGATTGACTCCACGAGTGTCGCAGCTACGCCAAGAAGAATGTGCTGATCTAAATACGCGCGAGGTGAATCATGAACGTGAGGTTCACAGCGCTATACAAATGTCACAGAGTTGGGAAGATTTAACATTGGTTACGGAGAATTGGTCTTGTAAATCAGATGAACTCAGTAATCCGCTGCAGGTCACTATGCCGTCAGGAATATCCAGCTGTTCGAGTCCTAGTCCAACAAGGTAAGTCATGAGCCATCACTTGCTGGTGTTTTTATTTGATAATGATAAATAATTATCAGCTATTACGAGAATAGCTGACATGCGTTAAAAGCAAAACTGTTTGTTATGAATTGTGTTTGCATTCTGACATAAGATTCGGTGATTGCGAAAAAATACTAAAAATTTCAGTCAGTTTTCTTAGGTTAAAGTTCATGCTTTAATTTTTATTGATATCTGCTCGCATTCTGAACCTATTGTTCTTTCTATGAATAAACTGAATGATTTTTCTTATTTCGAATAGCAACAGAGTTGGGATGCGTCTACCCTACGGTCTGTCGCCATCGCCCACCCGCCGTACATTTGCCACAAGGCGGTCAATGTCTCCCATTGCTATGCGGCCCAGTCAGTTGGGGCCCGTCAAACGCAAGTTTGAATTGGATGACACCAGCAACTGGAATTATTCTCCACCAGTAAAAAAGATATTCTCAGAAAGGTAATTTGATTATAAAATGAAACAAAAAAGAATGTGTTTGACTGAAAATTATGCTTACTCTAGTCGTGGCTCGTCTCCCGTTTGCCAATCTCCCTCGTCCATCTGCCCCAGTCCAGACTCAGGCACATATGATGGACGTATTACACCAAAGCTTTTCATATCCAAGCTGTGCACCAACAATAATACAAATTCATCGTCATGCTCGTCCCCAATGGGCGCCTCGCCGTGTATTGATGCCGGAATAGATGTTCAGTCAAATGGTTCGATTTCCAGCCCTGCAACAAACACATGCTCATCAAGCGGCAGTGAACCAATGTGTGTAACACCGTTTGAGAGTTTGTCTGAGGAGAACGTGCCAATGGGCACGAAGAAAATCATCTCAATGGTCGACACAGACGATGGAACTTTGATGGATGATCTAAAGAGTGAAACATCTTCGATCAGTGGGGAATCTTCTACATCAAGTTCCTCCGAACTACTCAAGCCAAATTTTCTTAATAAACTTCCAAGTGGTGGACTACAGAAAAATAACTGTGATGAAACTGCAAGAAAGAACGATGATAAGGTGATGCCAGTTGACGAAGAAGCCCCATCATCGAAAAATACAGAAAGTAATACTTGTAAACTAGAAGGGATTATCTAAATAGAAGTGACAGTTCTTGAAGGAGATGTAAATAGAAAATATTTAAAGAAATATTCATTTTAATTGATATTATAATTCGAAAGTAAATGTTCTAACTATAACAATGTAATTTAGCCAATAGTTGAGTGTAAATGAAAGTGAAAGCTTTATTGAAAAGAGATGGAGTGTGTTTTTTGATGTTTTAACTCATTTTTGTAGAGTTGTTTTTTGCTTAGTTGTTACCAATTAAAACGCTTAGTTTTAGAAAGTATCCCATCTGTAATGTTTTTTAATTATTAATTTTAATTTTAATTGTTTCGTTGTAACATAAAATAACTTATAAAGAAATTCTGTTTTATACAATTAATTACCGAATGAAGTAAACTGTTCTAGCTGTAAAAATTGTAATTTCCATTTAAGTGCGTTTTTAGTAACCTTTACCAAGTGTGACTTTTTAGAAGAAAAGAAAATTATTAAAAGAGAAAAAAAAACGAGTTTGATGAAATGATTATGTGACTAATATTAATAAATATTCTGCACATTTGTTATACAATATATATTAGGAGAGTAATATCCAAAAAAAGCCAAAACATAAGTAGATATTCATATTTGTTTACCTGGTTATTCTCTTTTAAGTCTCTAGAATCAGAATGTCTTTGGTATTATACAACTTTACCAACAAATAAAGAGTGTAGAAATGTATACCTTCTTTTTGTTTCATTTATTCTTCTTCTACAGGCTCTACAGTTTGGGGTGAACTTGTTTTCAGCCATCCAACCTCTCGAGGTGGCGTGATATTTCGCCAGGGGCCTGCAATTTCGCACGCCTTGTTGGTTCAGGTTATTATCCACATCGATTTCGTAGACGTCCTAGCCTTCTTAGACGAAACCAAAACCGTAGACGCCTGGCTAGACTGCTGTACTGCTCACAGTTCTTAATTAAATTTGCAAACGGGATCAAAGATTGAACGTCAGAAGTTTCCTCTTTTTCATTTTTGAGTCTATGTGTGACCAATGTGGGCATTCACCAGTGAGATCTGAATTTAGGTCACTTCTTCAGACACAAATTGCTAGTTGTGCCTCACGTAAAAGTTTGTCTTGTCTAAAAGCCTATGCCTAGATTCTGCAAAATACCCAAGAAATTCTGATCGACACACACTCGCCATTTGTGATAGTCGTTTCATAACTTTAAGACGTCGGCGGCTAAAATGGATGTATGCTTTCTAGGTGTACATTTCCAGGTGTATGCTGTAAGCGTCGCAATGGGAAGCTATTATTTCGAGGTAGTAAAGGACTTCGTCTATCTCGGCTCCACAATAAACAGTGCAAGCCACAACAGGAACAAGATCGAACTCATATCTCTTGCCAACCGCTGTTTCTATGGGTTCTAGAGCCAATTGAGTAATAGAGCCGTCTACCTAACAACTAAGTCGACTTTATATAATACACTGATCATCCCCGTCCGACTATTCGGTGGATAGGTATAGCCATTCTCAAAAGCGGATAATGAAGTCCGTGGTCTCTTCGACAGAAAAGTTCTGCTTGGGATCATTGTTGTCGCAGCCTACGCAGCGACATGATATTAGCCAGCCGGATACGGATCCAACGCCTAAGTTGGCTAGGGATGTAGAGCGCAAAGACAACTTATTTCCAGCCCGAAGAGTCTTCCCGTCCGATCCTTTGAAACCGCACAATAGAGGACGCATTTACGGCGCATTAGACGGCGCAAAAAAGATTTCAACCAACTTGGTGTGGGAATTTTGTTGGATGAGGTTCTGAAGCAAACTATATGCTGTTCTCGATAAAGGACAAAAATGATCGCAAGTGTCAGCTAGGTATGTAGTAAATGGATAACAATCAAACACAGAAACAGAGAATAAGCACAGCTTGCTTAGACTTCGGATTCCATAATCAGTTGAGCAAGATAGCCTATTTTGAACCGTTTGACCAAGCTGACTTAATACATGACATTGATCATTCCAATCCCAGTCTATGACACAGAGGCATGAGTAATTTAAAAGCAGATGAATATATATATGGCCTTTTTGAGACAAAATATAATTCTGTGTGCGATCTTTGTTCTTTTTGTTTTTGAGATTAGCCAGGCGTCTACGGGTCCATCGTTTAAGGTGGTTGGCCATGTAGAGCTCACGTAACAGAGGACACCTTACAAGAGGCAGCTTTAACTTCGAGGTAGTCAAGTATTGAATTTCGGTTCCGCAGAGCCAGTGTACCCTTTTCATGAAGGTTAAAGCTGACTTTAAACAAAACATCGATCATCCCAGTCCCAGTCATGGAAAGACGAATAAATTGGTGTCCTTTTTAAGAGGAACAAAATCTGCGTGCGATCCTTGCTCCTATTTGCGTTAATGGCTGATGAAGGAGAACTTGAATCTGGCGCAAAGACTCATCAGTTGGGAACAAGAAAGACAATGCCGTAGCCTGGAAGTCTCTTTGGTTCGGGAACCTGTAAGGCAATGCGACAGAGGATGTTCTTGGCAAAGGTGGTGCAGAAGGATCGCTTTTGCGCGGTCAAATTTCGTCGCATCAAATGCCGCCGTCGGAAGTGATTGCACCATACTTTCAAACGTTCAAATTATCAAACTTCAATAGCATGATTTTAGCTATTGCTCACACATAAGTTATATCTTAATCCAGAATAGGAATACTCAAAAGAGAGAAGGGAGACAACTCACTCGGAAGCTGGTACGATTTCCGCACTCATGCAACGCGGGAGCTTCCCCCATTGTTCGCTTCCTCTGCCTACAAACAAGGGTTGTCCGTGTAAAGGTCATCAACAAACTTAGTGTGTGCCAAAGAGAAGGATAGTGCCAGACGCTTATTCCATTCTGGAGCACCGGAGATTATAAAATATAAACTAACGACTTACCTTGGATTTATGCAACAACAAAACCATTAAGTTCCAGAATTACTAATAAATATATTTAAGGTTCTTCCAAACCGTGTTTACAATAATAATTTTCTATCATGAATCCTTATACAAACTGCAAATTTAACTTTCTTTATTTGTATTTGTATATGCTCCTTGCTCAGCTTTTAACCGACAGCATGTTGAGTCCTTTCACTTTAAACCTAATACATCAATTTTTGATTAATTTACTTGTGAAAGTGCAAAATTAATAAAATTAAAATTTCTACAAACACAATCCATAAACAATAAGTTTAATAAATATTTAAGATACATTTGTAATAAGACAGATATCACATATCTGGCAAAATGTTAATTATATTTCAAACAATTGCACAAATTAATTACATATTTAATTTAATTTTATTTTTTTGATTGTTTTAAAACGTAAGCCCTTGTAAAAGAGAATTTATTTAAATTGATTTCAAAATGGGATGCATTTTGGAAGACATGTGTGCGACTTAAGGGTGATGTGACTATATTCCGTTGTGATTTTATCACTTTGGAATGGACTGGTAATTATCAAAATACACATAATATTAGTTTTATAAACAATTTTTCTTAAAATATACAATTAAATTATAATATCTCAGGAATTCTAAGAGATCTTATCTAAAAATGAAAAAAAAAAACAAAAAATCATATGTATAACAAGTCAAGTTTGCAAATAAAAGTCTAATGTGTTGCATCATGTGATGTGGAAGTAAGCGAGGGTTTCCAAAAATTAAAATAAAGACTGTCCAACTAAGTAAATAGCGACAAAAACAACGCAAGATTTATGTTTTAAAGGGAATTGTGGCTGCACCTACAGCCACAGTCAATCCAAACATAATCGAGATCAGTAGAGATCAATCAATAAAATATGAGCATTTGACAATAGTTTCTTTAGAAGATATCAAACAACTCTGACAATTTTAGCAATGCAAATTTCAAATTTGATTGTGTAATAAAACTAAATGAAAAACAAACAAGGGCTTAGTTGATCTTTGCTCAGACATTATGCTTAATCTAAATATGAGGTGCATACACAGTCCAGTGGCGTGGCGTCCATATAAACCGATTCCTGCCGAGTTCATTTTTAAAATTCTGCTTTTCAATAATGTATCAATATAACAAGTAACATGAATCTTAGTGTTTCCTAAACCTGCACACGAACGCGACAAAGTATACCAACCCATAGTAAAACAAGACATAGTAACCCGAAAAATGTCCAGTTTCACATCCCACTACTGCTCCACGCACTTCGCACACACATGTGACATAACAAGGCATTATATGCCCATTCACCAACATCACCTAATTCATAGCCCATAAGAAAGAGCGACAGCAGAGCGATGGCAAAATATAGTATAGTAACCCGAAAAAATGTCGGGTTATAAAATATCAGGCTGGTTAGACAACATTGTTTTCTTTCCTTGTTTTCCCTTCATCCTTGACTTTGTTTGACTTCTCTCTGTCTTATCCACGCTTCTTATGGAAAAAAAACCCGGTTTTTTCCACTTATTTTGAGAATCTCGGCTCTGTTGGTGGTGGTTGTTCATTCTCTTCGCATGGTGTGGAAGCTAAACCTTGTTTTTCTTTTTTATATGCAACAGCACATTTTTTTGTTTTGTTTTGTATGAAGTGATAAAGGTTGTCTTTTAGAAAACGTTTGCAGGTGCACAATTTTTCCCGACTTACTTTTTAACATTGACCACGCCACGCCACTGATACACTGATACACACACACACACACACTGATACAAATAAAAGCCTTGATTTGCCACCAATGTGAGACTAGGTGAACGACTTTTGATTGCTTGCACTAAATAAAAGTCCTGGACTTTTAAAAGATGTACTATGTACTTATGTGTAAAAATGTATAATCATCCTCAATTGGTGGCTGCTTATATGAATAACTTTTGAGTAGATAAAGGGTAGAGGCACTAGTAGCTGGACATTTTTCCGGGTTTAGCACGGGCTTTATAAGATATTCGGACAAATAATTTCAGTTTATCAAAAACTGTTGCCAAATCCGGTGTGTCGATCAACTTCTTCATACTAAGAGGTAAAACGCTGATTGGTGAAAAGGCAACTGAGGGAAAGCTCCTTGAACCTATAGTTGCGTGTTCCCACACTTACGTCATCCAAAAAATATTTTTGAAAATATGCTCCAATCTTGGATCCTGGAATAAAGAGAGAACGATTGGATGCTCTCTCTGTCTATATTAAACATCTGTTATGAATTGTTTTTTTTGTTAAAAAGGATAAAGGACCTGTACATACATTTGTTGTTATGTACTTACTGTGAATAATTAATGAACCAAAAAATTAATATAAACTAAATAAAATGTCTCCTTAAACATAAAGAAAACGTTAATGTTGATATGATATTTTGGTGCCCGGCGTCAGAAACTAAAACGAGCGGACACTAAATATTACTGTCCGGATATAGCGCAACTGAAGAATTGATAATAAATACGTTGGAGTAGTTTACTACTACCTTTTTAAAAATGATCTGCATTATATATACATCAAAAACTTTTCACTGAAGCTTAAATAGTTGAAAACTAAGAAGAAGTCAAAGTGAAGATTTGTGTCTGTCCGAACCAGTAGTGCCTTCACCCTACATTTATAAAAAAATAAAATAAAATTTTCTGTGGAATGTCAAGGTGTTGTTCCTTTTGTTTGCGAATGAATAAGTACGATTGCTCGATTTAGATCACAAATAAAGTTAAGAATGAATATGGAATGTTTTTAGGTATAAAAAATATTGTAATTTCCTGATTAACCTTCCATACTTGAGTCCTCTTCAGTATCGTGCAAGGCAAAATGTGTTACCAGCAAGTCTCGCGAATCGAACATTTGCTTGCATATGTAGCATTGAAATTCAACTGATGCATCGTGTTGCTTTATATGAACTGCATACAATTCAATGGAAGCTGATTTTTCTCCACATTCCGGGCATTCGAACTCTTCCTCATCATCGGCTATGGCTGATTCAGTATCACTGCGCCGCCGTTTATTCGGTATCACGTGGCCTTTTAAGCCTCTCGTTCTTTTCACGGGTTTGCTTTTCTTTGCATGAGTATCCTTGTGCTCCACATATGCGTCATAGTCGGTGAACCATTCAGGGCAGTGGCTACACTTGTATACCTTCACTTTAGTATGTGTATGCATATGCTTCTTCAAGGTGGACACCTCGCGAAATGGTTTTTGGCATATACTGCAACTGAACGGTTTTTCACCCGTGTGAATCATAAAGTGTCTTTTCAGGTTATGCCTTGTGCCGAAAATTCGGTTGCACATGGGGCATGGAAATTGTTTTTTACCTCCGGGCGTTATTGGCGCTGCAATATTAGGTACACTATCAAGTAATAGATCAGCCAACTGTTGTGTATCTCCGGAGGGATTCTGGTCGCATGCAACGCATTTTGTGGGATCATTAGGTGAAGCATCGTTTACACGACATACCATGCACTTGGTTATCTGAGTTGCATGCAAGTGACGATGCTTTTTCAGGTCACTGAATTCACAAAAGCGCTTATAACACATGTCACATCCGAACGGTCGTTCGCCTGAAAATTAACGATTTTAAAATAATAAATGTATCTTGTTATATATACAACAAATTTGCAAGTGAAAATAATAGGAAATCAGTTTTACCAACCAGTATGTATCATCATATGTCTCCGAAGGTTGTAACTGGACGCTACACTCTTGCCGCAGAGAAAACATTCAATGCTTTGCTTTTGAGCTTTCTGTTCCAAGTCAATCCAGTTCAACTCGATACCTTCTTCATTTTCGTCGACATAGTCCAGATCAGAGTCCAAGAGAACAATCTCTCCATCATCGTCGTAGTCTATGTCGTGAAAGGTACTCTCATCGCTTTCATTCATGGGATCATCAATGATCTGAGGTGGTTCTACTGAATTATCTTCTTTACTTTGGAGTTCTAATTTTCTTCTGGCCTCCGTTTCCTCCTCCTCTTTCTTCTTTTGTTTTTCCTTTTGCTGTAAGTCCAATAGGAATGATCGGACTTTTGCATCATCTATTGATATAAAATTTTCATCAGGCTCATGATATTCGTACTTTTGATTTGGATCTATCTCGTCATTAGTGCAAAACTGATCGTAGGCACTATTGTGTAGGTTCTCTTCGGTATTCTGTTGCGTATAGTATATCGGCTGGGAGTCGTAACCATTATTGGGATATTGGTACGCAGGTTGATCCGCACCAATTGGTGGCATCACCGGGAATTGTGTAAAACTATCATACGGCACATATTGCATGCCATTATTCAACCCAATAAGATGGGTTTCCGGTTCAGCTTTTACACGAACATCCATTAGTTAGCACTTGAAAAAGGAAGCGACTACCTTCTGCCACCCCCATGCAATAAGTTGGGCTGTTGCAAATTGCTTTACACAAATCCGTTAATGATTTTCTTAAATTGCGAATCGAACGAACGTAAACGAATTTATGTATTTATTTATTTGGAAAGTACGTGATTAGATGCTTAATTTGCGAAATTATTTTATTTAATTTGTTTACGTTGAATGGAAAAGGTTTCAGCACCTCGCAACTGTCAATTGGGGTTTTACGCATGACAGGAGAATGTAGTAGATGCATATACTGGTCATTGACATAAAATACACTATAAGAAAATCGCAAATGATTTAGCATTAAAACTCGATGATGATACCCCTTTCATCAAGGATTTTATATCAACGTAGATAAGAAAACTATTTAAAGAAAAAAAGAACCCTCTAGTTTCATTAACATTAATATAAATTTATTGCATTATATTCTCCCTTATTTGTCTAAGTTGTTTATTCCAGTTTTCTCCACTGAGTCGAGAAGACCTTGCAATTTCTGATCAAAGAGTTCGCATCTAATGGGCATTTCCAGTGAATAGAATGGATTTTTGAGAACGTAATCTGAGTAGAGTTCGTATATCTTCCTAAGAACAATACTCATCCCACTGAGCCCCGTCTCCGATATCATAATAAACTTCACCCCTGCATAGATAATGTGGATTTAGAAAAGCACGAAACATTTCGAAAAGAAGGAACACCAACCTGTTAACGTCTGAAAGCAATGTAGAGTAAACGTGTCAGCTTCCAAGATTTCAATACCAGAACTCTTTAACTCAGGACTTAGTTGACTTGCAATTGCAAATAGTGGATAGAACATACTGGCTAAGAAAATCTTTTCGTTTGTTGTCATTTTGGGACGACTGAATTTCAGATTCAGTGGATAATTTTCTTTGCCTTCAATCACTGTCTTCACATCACGCCCATCCTCTAATGTGGCTCCATTGGCAGTAACTCCATTAACGGACACAAGTACGTGACCAACTGTGGATTCGAATTGGATTATTTTCCTTTGGATAAAGTTATTCAATTTATTTTACCATTTATTCCATCCCTCTGGTTGAATACAACAGATACTTTTTTGGGATCATAATCCAGGACCAACTCCAAGGGGTATCCAAATGTTTTCTCATGTTCAATGCGTGGGACATTATTGTCCAAGTTGAAAATGAGACCTCCTGATTTACTCACAATGTAGACTCCATAAATTATCATTTTAACTTTGGAAAATTAGTAGATGTTAAGAACAACAAACTAATTAAAAACAAACTCCCAAAAATTGATTTCACATCTGTTTTTGTTTGTTGTCATATGAGTTGTCAAATGTCATTTTAGTATGGGTACGTTCAATGGCTGAATTGGTTTAGTTATGTTTGATTTTTTATTTATTGCTTCCATCTTGAAACATTGAAATTCTCAACTTATGTTATGAGACTGACAGAATCCTAATACGAAAATTGCGTTTTTAAGAGTTTTTGATTATCCATTGGAGTAGGTTATATATATTGCTGCTACATTGGAGCATTTCGAAATCGATTGAGAAATGTTGGAACATTTTTGTATCTGGAGTTCGAACCGCAACCTGATCCTGATCTATTGTATGCTCATGGTTTTTGTATTAGCCAGCAGCCTCAGCAGTATGCATCGCTACTTTGACTTCAACAGCTTCATCTACACACACGATGAATTAGAGTTCAACAGTCGCGGAGAGTAAGAAAATGAATATCAAATAACATGAAAACTCCGAACGTACTTTCACAAATAACAAAGAAAAAATGCTTTATTATTTAAATAAATGCAAATTATTACACATTCATAAAAAAAACCCATTTAATAAATATGTGTCGCAGATGTGCAATTTGAGTATAACTTAAAAGAGAATGCAATTGTGTAAGCATACACATAATCATAATGAAGCAGCTTTGGTAAGGTTTCCCCGCCGTTGTGGATTCTATCACCGATTTCCTTATGCTTCGCATACTATTAATAACTGAATAGCTCGGCGCAATAAAACTTAAAGCCTAGATTAAGTCAAGAATTAGTAAAGCAATATAAGACTCATAGTAATATGACATGGGAACATAGGTGGCGGCAAGTTGGGATGATAGGATGGATACGATTGCACTATGGATGCTTATCGGGCATAGGCCCTTTTATTTGTTGACTAGTCCTCTTGATTTTGGATAAGCTGAAGCTGGTTTTTTGAGACCCTTCTGCTGTAGCTGTTGCCTCTTGTTGCTGTCGACCTTTGAGGATTTAATGCTCCTCACGCCGTTTGTGCTCACTGACTGAGAGTTTTGATTTATTATATTCTCCAGACGATGTCGAATACTGTTTGTATTTTCTCCGATATCAATATCATCTCCGGTTTGCATTGCTTGAGCAAGAACTGCTTGTAAAGAAGCGGACACTTTTGGACTGCGGTATTCCTGTGTTGTTCGGCATGGCATGTCCAGTTCGTAATTGACGATGTTCTCACTCTTAAAGCGAATGGAAGTGGGAACGTTCTTCTGAGATTCTTGTAAGCCATATTCAGAAACCGGTCGTCGACGTTGTAGATGCGATACCGGTCGTTTCATGTTCATGTTGTTGTCAGCGATGCTTGAAGTAGAGAACTTCCACTCCTCCTGTTCCTCGTCGTATTTCGCCTGGGTGTATAAACGATTCTTAACTTCAACGGGTACAAAGTTGTCTATGATCAACAGCTGCTTCTTCAGCTCTTTAACGAGTTCATTTTGTGCCATCTCTAGCTCCCGTAAATCTTGATTATGCTCGTATTTTGTATCGTTCAACTCCTGTTGGAGTGCTAAGTACTTGGCATAGCATTTTGAAAGCTTCCTCTTTTTCAGCTCAACTTCCTGTTCCAGAGATGTCACGGTTTCGCGAATTTCCAGAGTTGTCTCCTCTTGCAGTTCTAATTGCTGCTGCATTTCGATTTCACGTTTCTTCCTCTCGGCGATTTCACGAAGCTTCTTCTCCAGCTCTTCCTGCCGTTCACTGTATGTATCCAAAAGATTCTTTCCTCCACGGACCAGCTGACTCTCCAATTCGGCCAATTTAGCTGCCAACTGTGCAGTGGCGACTCTCTCCCTTTCAAGCACCTCGTTCGTTTTTTGGTCATCCTCCACCGTTGGCTGCTCCTCCTCCTCTTCCTCTTCTTCTTCTTCTTCCTCCTCCTGTACGGGTGTCGCCTGTGATTCTCGGTTCTCCAGCTGCTTAGCCTTTTTCATTTGCTTCTTCTTAGCCCGTCGCTCAGCGCGTTGTCGTGGTGCGATGAACCGCTTCAACCGCTCTATTTCTTCTTGGTATTCCTTCAACTTGGCATCCTGAGGATCTTCATTCTTCACTGGTTGATTCTGGATTGTCTTAGCCCGAGAAGCGTACCGCAGCGTAGTCAATGTCTCGTTGTAGTTATACGCGGAAGGACCAATGTTGGCAATCATGATTGTTTTCGAATTGCCACCGAGAGAATCCTGCAACAAGCGTGTGAGTTTCGAATCTCTGTAAGGAACATGTGGAGAGTTCTCTGCTAGAGCAGAGATCACATTTCCCAGCGACGATAGGGCCAGGTTAATTTTACTGGCCTCCTTGAGCCGCTCAGCACTAGCACCAGTTTTTGACTGCCTCTCACTGCCTGCCAAATCAATAAGGTTGAGCTTGCCCACTTTCACAGCATTCGTTTCAGTGTTGCACATCTCTATTTTGATCATGAAAATAGCATGTGACCGAGAACTGTGCTCGTTCATGTTGGTGAAACCCACTGTTCGGTTTTTATTGCCCTGTTGCATAACGTTTAACATATCCTCCATACTTTTGCAATTTACGGAATGCAAATTTGGGACGTAAACGCCGAGGTTTCCTCTCTCTCGCACCTCCAAGTGTTTGGTTTCGGGTCGCAGCAGATCTCTCAACTCCTCCATGTAAATTTCGAGGTATGAGACATCAACCAAGAAATTATTGTTCTCTGTTCTGTTTATGTGCGACCATATTTGGTCAAACGTACGCGGAATGATGCCCATCAACTGTTCGTGACCTCTGACCCCCTCCATTGTAAAGGTCTTTCCCGTGCCAGTTTGTCCATACGCAAAGATACAGCCATTGAAACCTTCAAGCACACTCGAGACCAACGGCCATACGACTTCATTGTAGACGTTGACTTGAGTTGAATAGTGATCATACGCAGCGTCGTAAGTGAACACTTTTCTAGCCTCTTTAATTTGTTCCTGAGAGTTGGCAATTTCTACGACTCCCCGATTTGGGAACACCGTAATGATCTCCCCAGATCCCTCTGTCTTCTCTCGATTACTCATAGGCCGGCATCGTACCACCACCTGTACACACTCGTTTGCCACCTTCTCCTTTTTGCCTTTTGCACTCATCGTTTCGTTTGTTTTGATTTTTTATTTGACACTTTTCCTGTAGGGGTATTTCGCGTTTCCTTGCCGACGATGGGAAGAGAACGTCAATAATCTAACAAATCGATAACGAAAAAAAAAATATATGAACATTTTTAATATTCATAAATGCTCGTATGTGTCTGTTACTTACGTATGCTTAAGTTATGCGGTCAGCATCTACAATTAGTGTTTTTGTTCAAGTGCTTTGTTTTTATCGAGACTTTTTCAATTTTTCTGTTGGAAAGTAAAAATTAGTCACCATGGATGGGGGGCCAAGGCTATATTTTTCAACACTTTTCACAGCATGCAGATCATGAATGATAAATTTAATCTGAGGAATTTTCACTTCTTTGAACTTGATTTTAATTTAGCTGCTCGTAATCTATTGTCCTGCGTATTTTAGGAGAAATTTTATTGTTTTGCAAAGAGGAGTGATACAAAAGTGCAAGTGGGAAAAGCCACCCACTCTATCTGACAATCTACTTGACACATTACTTGGACTGTGTTCAGAAGAGCACTTGTTCGATGTGGCATACTTGACAGCAATCCCATATTGATTTAAATAAGCAATATATTTGTTCGTTCAATCCATTAATTTCTCCGGGAGTAGATACACAAATATATTCGTCTTGTTGATGTTTGCGACCATTAAAATGTAATGCGTTGAATGGTTTCATTTATCAAGGGAGCTGTCAAAAATTATTCAATTAACCACAAGAAATAATTTTAACTAAACAAAAACAGTGCCTTTCATGCTGATGCTTGAATTACATAATAAAACTTACGAGAAATGTGAACGCCAAGAAGAATATTGAAAATTTACTATGCGGCTATCTCATGTGAATTTGCTGATCATGTCCATTTCTACGTTCGATTGCATCGAATTGGCAGCACATTTTTTTGACATTTTTTAACGTATTAGTTTCTGCGGAAAGCCGTGTTGTTACTGTTTAACTTAATCGAAGGAATATAAATATTCAATTTCACTTAATAAATCTTTTTGTGATTCAGCTACGCAATTGATAATATTAAGGAACTGATAATAAACTAAGAATTAGTAAAAGGTGCATTATGTGGACGTTCTTTTCGGTTCTAGTTTGATGTGATTGCCCGTGCCGCAAGCGCCAAAACGACTTAGTTTTTTTTTTTTACCAAACTGCCTCAAGTTTAGCTTATCAATATGGATCAGATCTTAAGCCCTGGGTTCTCGATACCGAGTATCGGAACCCCAGTACATCAGCAGGAGGCTGATCAACAAATCGTCCCAAACCCTGTTTATAATCCAGTGAGTCAAATAACTAACTCGCCCATGGGAAATCACGGTGGTAGTGGAAGCGGTGGCCTTAGCAGTTATACCAGCGATCTAGGGTCCATGGGTTTGCATTCATTAATGTCTGCACCCCAGAAACAAATGCAGTCATATCAGCCTAGTTACTCCACGCCGCAGAGCCTTATGCAGCCTCAAACACCGGTAATAGCCGTTAAATTATCAACAAACATCAGTAAATATATTTTCGTATTTCCTTTCAGCAAAGTCTCATGTCACCGATGGTGCCAATGAGCGAACGTGTCGAAAACATAAGCAACATCCATCAGACCATGGGACCAGCCACTCCAATGACACCAATGACTCCTGGATCTGCAGATCCTGGCATTATTCCACAACTACAGTAAATTGCAGAGGGAAATATGAAGCCAAATATATGTTAACGAATACAATTGCCTTATTCCAGGAATATTGTATCCACAGTCAACTTAAACTGCAAGCTGGATTTGAAGAAGATCGCACTACATGCACGTAATGCTGAATACAACCCCAAGCGATTCGCCGCCGTCATCATGCGGATACGTGAGCCCCGCACAACTGCGTTGATATTTTCATCAGGAAAAATGGTGTGCACAGGGGCAAAAAGTGAGGACGACTCTAGGTTAGCCGCTCGTAAATACGCTCGAATTATTCAGAAGCTGGGATTTACTGTAAGACTGCCTTGGAGTCCAACGGGATCTCTGTTACTAATCAGTTTCTTTTCAGGCGAAATTTTTAGACTTTAAGGTTCAGAACATGGTGGGGAGTTGCGATGTGAAATTCCCAATTCGCCTGGAAGGATTAGTGCTTACGCACGGCACTTTCAGCTCCTACGAACCAGAACTCTTCCCCGGCCTCATCTACCGAATGGTGAAACCGAGGATTGTACTGCTAATTTTCGTCTCTGGGAAGGTGGTGCTTACGGGCGCGAAAGTGAGACAAGAAATCTACGATGCATTCGACAAGATATTTCCCATCCTCAAGAGTTTCAAAAAGCAATCATAGCGAGTCGAAGTCACAAGAATTCTAAGTTCGGGTTTGGAATCTGTATTCTTAATTTTATTTTGTTTCAATAAATGTTAAAAAACACTGCAGCTGTATGTTGACTTCCTTTGCTATTCTCGTCTTTTGCTTCACATACTTTGCTCCTGAGTTTGTTCGCTTAAAGGCATTGGGCCATCAAACCGCCAAGGTTGTCGAAGTCAATTTTCTCCGTGATGTTCTTGGTTTTTATCTTCTCCTCTTGAGCGGCAATGAAGATTAAATTGCCCTGGTGTTTCCAGCCATTCTTCTTCATCAATTGCTCCAATGTTGGCTCTGTAAAAGAATTCATGTTTTTCAACTGCCTTCAGGATGAAAAAACATCTACTCACCATCGATGTCACCAAGAAGCTTCTTAAGCAAGTCTTTGGCGATTGTTTGGAATGTGATTCCAATGACATGGCACACGAACTTCCTAATGGAATCATAGAAACCAGTTATATGCTTGAACAAATCACGGTTCTTATCCAATCTCTGCCAGAAAAGACTGAAGTCTGTTCTTTCGAGAATATCAGCCAAGTGAATAATAGTTTGCACTGTGTCGTCCTTAACTTGCTGTGGCAGGAGTAAACACTTGGCCATGACAAAGTCAGTGTGCGGTAGATTTGTAAGCGATTTCAGAAGAATGGTGTACGTAATGTCCATGTTGAGCATATGTGGGTTGAATTGATACAACTTAAGCACAGCTAGGTTTGCCTCCAAATCGTAGGTGTTGTTCTTTGCCTGCTCTTCGACATAGTTCTCCAAAGTTTTTAAGTGGTCCGGGTTGTATCTGGCAAATACAATGAATTTTTAGGTTAGAATTTTCATTTTATCAAAATACCGTCTTCGCATACCTTTCAATGCATCCAAGCATTTCGGATATAGTTTGGCTGGTACCATTTTCCATTTTAACCATGTGGGTCATATTTAATAAATATTTAAATTGTAGAAAACGTAAAAAATCGCAAGCAAGCAAGTTGATGCCAACACAAGTGAACGCGATTGACGTTTGAAAGAAGGGGAAAAAGCATTTGTCGGTAAGTGAGTGCTTTATGAATGTACTAGATTTGTTGAATGTGCCATAGAAAATCGATTATAGTAAATAGGTGACCATCTTGGATAAGTGTTCAGTAATTTCAGTAAAAATTATTAAAAAATACAAAATAATAGTTGTAATGCTTAAATTATTAATTAAGGAATGCTTCACAAAATAATGGAATTGGTTATATACTTGACTGGATTAAATTAAGAGAGACGGCCACCAAATGTTTATTGTTAATATTTTAGAATATTAAAATGCTATATTAATGCTATTTCTGCTCTGCAATCTCACCTCGAATCAATAACCTTATGCTCAGTATTCTAATGCCCAGTTGTATAATATAAAAAAGTCTTGCTCGAATCGTATTTCGAGTTAGGAGATCGGTTTTCTGGCCTGTATATTACAATTGCGACTAACAGAGTAAATGGCCCGACTTCTGGAGACCTGCTCATATATATACTTACGGATTTGTGTAGCCTTAAGGAAGTGTTCAAATTAAGAAACGGGTAGAGTAGACAGATTCCTTAATACTAGTACTCGGATTGTGCTCACTCCATGTTTACATCAAAATGAGCTGTGAAACCTAAAAACATGATGAAACATGAAGAAACTTTTATGCCTGAAGAAAAGGTCTCTCGCAGCCTCCCAGCTCAAGAATATCGAAGAGTCTAGGGACAAGTAGACGAAACGGGCCGAAACTGTGAGGGTAACTTTGTTACTGAAAAGCAGGGAATAGTGGACGTGCTTAAGCAGCACTTCCAAGAGCTGCTACGAGGGCCTAACCAGGAGAGAGTGGTAGGGAATCAAGAAATCCCGCAGGCTCAGATGGCTTACCATCACAGTTTTTCAAGGCCGACGGCGCTGTTCTGGTAGAGAGCATGCACCAGATCATCTGCAGAATTTGGGAGGACGAAAGCATGCCCGACGATGCCTGGAATATCAGCTCCATATGCCCCATACACAATGACGATCCTACCTCTTGCAACAACCATAGAGGTATATCCCTGCTCAACGTCGCCTACATGATCCTGTCCAGCGTACTGTGTGAACGTCTAAAGCCGTTTTACATCAAATCGACTAAAGACCAAATTTTCACACTAAGGCAAATCCTGGAGAAGACTAGCGAGCTTCAGATTGATAGACACCACCTCTTCATCGATTTTAAAGCCGCATACGACAGCAAGGAACTATTTGACGCGGTGGCCGGGATCCTGGGAAAACTGATCCGCGATGCCCGTGCAGTTCGGCTCGAGGACTTCCAAGCCATTTGAAACCTGTACCGGATTTCGGCAAGAAGATGCGGATAGTGCGCCGGGCTGCTGTAAACACGGAATCTCCTACAAGTCAGTCCAAATGTAGGGATACGCAGATGACAGCGACATTTTCGCGCATTCCCAACGTGCCATAGTGGAAAACTTTCACTGCGATTGGAGAACAGGCGAAACGAGCTGGTCTTAAGGTGAATGAGGATAAGACAAAATATATGCTGTCGAGCAAGAAACGATCCTCCGAACACCAATTAGGGCAAAACATCACAATCGGTAGCAACAATTTTGAGGTAGTGAAGGAGTTTTTCTACCTCGGGGCAAACGTGAACTCCTCGAATGACATCACAGTGGAGATCCGCCGTAGAATCAGCCTTGGAAACCGATGAAACCTCGGTTTATCGAAACAACTGGATTCAAATCTCCTTACTCGAAGTCTTGGTAAGGAGATTTGAACCAATGCTTTACAAAACTCTCATTTTATCAGTCCTGCTGTATGGAGGCGAGAGCTGGACAAATTTTACGTCGGATATACGGTCCCGCCTGCGAGGAAGACGAATTGAGAAGATACAACCGCGAACTCTATGAGTTGTACCAGGATGTGGATGTAGTCCGGAAGGCAAAAATCCATCTGCTGCACTGGCTCGGCCACATCGAGTGCATGGACAACGATGTTCTAGCTACGAGAGTCTTCGAATCTGAGCCTCCTGGTTCGAGAAGAAGAGGAAGACAAAATCTCCGGTATGAAGACCAAACGGATGTAAGACGGCTTGGTTTTGATGACTGGAAGCAGCGCGCCCAAGACTGGCAGCAATGGGAATCAGCTATTGCTCAGACTCCGACCTTGTTTGGGTCGCCAGCATAGATAGATAAGAAAGTAAGTAAGTATGCAATCAGAGACATAATCGCCGCCTGGCTATTAGACAAACCTTCCTTGATTGCTTTTCCCATTTACAGCTTGAATGGGAACTTGTCGATTGTTCCTGGAAGCACACGCGCTTTAAGTAATGCTTATTCTCACACCTACTGAATTCTAATTTAAGATTCTTCGTACTAGATCGCCTGTTGAAGAAACTCTCAAGTGCATTCATATTTCAAGAACTTCGATAATCTAAACTTTTATTGACTCTCTCTCCAATGACCTAAATTGGGGCTCTGTGAGACTTATATGATACAAGTTCAGATAATTTATATTCTTATTACATTACGGTTTATTGAGATTTGAGATAAACTCCGATAGTTCAAGGTGTTTCATTCGAAAATATTTTTTGTTTGCAGGAGCAATATAGTAGTCTCCCCGTGTTCACCACATATTCTGAAGGCGTTCTCTTCTCATAAGCCAAATCTATACAGATTTTTACTCATTGCCTCGATGTAGTTATTAGGCGCTTCGAGTTCTGTACGATGATCCGTGGATAAACCCCAGATCAACAAGCCACCGTCCAGTTATACAAGCAACCTGACAAGTTTAGCAGAGCTTTCGACAAAGACAAAACGACCAATCTAACTTTAATCGACGCATTTGACTGACTGTAGAACCAGCGATACTTTTTAATAAACTGTCCACCCAATTCAACTTCTGTAATCCTACTAATAAATTATTTCTCTCGTATCTTACTAACCGAGTCCAACCTGTTTTCATAACTCTAAACTGTCATCCTTTGAGGTGCGCTATGGTTCCAATTCTGTCCGTTATTATTTTCAATGTTTATAAATGGCCTTCCACTAGTTTTATCCTACTGTAAATTCCATATCTATGCAGACGATGTCAAAATCTACTTAAGTTTCCCTCTTGCTTTGGTTGATGACTGAGATGCTAAAATAAACGAGGATTTGGGCTCAATTGCCAATTTGGCTACACAAAATTGTCTAATACCATCCCGTTCTCGAAACAATCGCCTTCCTTGTCCAATTTCGCGCAATAATATGTTACATGTGTACAAACCCTTGGAGTAATGTACAATAGTGAACTGACGTGGACTGACCACATTGATAGCGTAGAATCAAAGATGTATACATCCCTAAGGGGCTTATCAATCAGCAAATATATTCTCCCTGTGAACGTAAAATTAAAACTTGTCAGAGCACTCATAGTGCCAATCATGACATATGGATCTGAGTTCAACTGACTGTGATTATTCTTCCGCCCTAAAATGGACAAAAGCAATCATCGCGGCTGCTTAACCTTTGGAGATCATGTCTCGAACAACGTCGCATTCTCCTAAGATGCGAATTGGACCCATTTTTATGCTTCTGGTCAAGATATTTATATGAAAAGATCACCTTCTGTCGATCAAGTCGTGGTATTACCTTGAAATCCTCCAAACATTCTTTTTAAATGTCACGCAGGCACATTTTTATTCCTGCTGATCATTTATGGAATCACCTACCTTCACAGCTACGGTCTAAGCCCGAGTACAGACAATATTGTAACGCTTGTTTCTCCTATTTCTCCCGCTCGAACTGAAATAATTCCTACTAACTTCAGCTTTAATTCTTTCTCTACGGCTATGTATTCTAACAGCATTAAACTTTAAAATCACAAATCTACACTCTTAAATTATAAGTGAAGTAATTTGAAATCACTAATTTCAATCATCTCACACAAAATAATATTTTATGTTGTAATGTCCTGCACAAGAACATATAATTCTTGAAGTACAGCGATAGCTATTAATAATAAATAAATGAAAAAAAATGTACTCATTTGACTAAATGGTTTTGATATCTCGAAAACGGTTTTGTGAACGTTTTATCTTTGTTGTTTGAAGCGTTGTCTTAATGTGAAGATCTGAAACTAACGTTGTAAAGAGGATTCCACACAATTTTTGGTCGTGGCGTTGTCGATATGTGCGTAACCCCTACGCAACTTAACCCTGCTGCCTGGAGTCGGGATAAAACTGTGGGTCACTTGCACTGGTGAGACAACAATGGGATGCACAACATTAGAGCTAAGAAGCTAGCTCTTGTCACCCTATGGGCTGTAGCGCCATATATATTGTTATAATTATTATTATTCCACACAATTTATTTAATATTTTGCATAAAAATGTGCGGATGGACACTGCTTTACCCACACAAAAGTACAAAGCATAAACAAGCACAATAAAACAAAAAACACATATAAATTTGTTGTTAATTCCTCACCCTGAATGCTTATTACTCTCATTCCGACTTAAGTCGACATCGTGACACCAGCTTCGCATGACAAGACATCGTTCTTTCTATTCGCACCTTAATCACACCACCAATACGCTAAATGTACATTCTCGCCTCAGAGAACATTACGCATAAAGTCGGCATAATGTGTCTTAACAAATCCTCAAACGGATAAAGAGAGTCTTGACAACCATTTTCATTAAAATTAGCCATCACTTATTTCCGGACTCGAGAGCAGTATTTACGAGATCCATTGAAAAACAACAACAAATGCAGTTTATGTACGAATCTATATAGACTGCTGCTGCTGCTGCTGCTGGTGCTCGTTCGACCCAACAAGGGTGACAAATTACATAATTATCCCCGCGGGACATGATTTGTACGGCTATGTGTGCGTGTGAATGCCTTTTGCTGTAGCCACAGAAGAAAAATCTTACCGCCTACCCTACTTAGCTAAATGCCATAGCAAAACAGCTTTAGACTTATTTGTATGCGATATCGTGTAGCTGTTGCTGGTCGATGTGGTTGGAATGACTGAGAGGGAGGGTGGCTGGCAATGTTCTTGTTGATGGCTGTTTCTTACGACGATAATGGATATTAAAATATCAGAAAATCTCTTCCGGAATCTCGGCACAGACCAGTCAGTCGCTGTCTGTGCGGCTATTGTCTGCGTCCCTGTCTTTTGCACTGGGATTAAATCTCATCAGCCGTGTAACCACTGTTGTGCTCTCTGTTGCCCAGCAGGACATTTTGTCGCGCTGGAAAAAAATAGACTCGTTTCACATACTCATGCACACTTGGCAAATGCACGCAAACACACATACACACATTCTCGATTGATATGACATCGGGCGACATTCCATGGTAACCATTAGATAATCCTAGTGACATCATCCCATTCCTCGTTCATCGGGTTTGGTGCGACGGCAATGATGATGTTTGTGTGTTTGCCGAGTGGAAATGGGGGTGTGAAAAGTAGCAGCACCATAATGCCGATCCCATTTCAGATTAAAATTCAAAAACTAGCTGCGAGAGAAATTTCAAAAGCTGTGTATCCTTGTGAACGAATGTGTCAGGTCCTAAAAAGGAGCTTAAGCTTATGCCACCACCGGGGGCATTAGAATAAATGGGTGTCGCGACGACAGTCACTAGTCTTGCTCGTTCGGGATGTGAGGCGGTAAGTATGTTTTGAAAATACACATACTTTGAGGATGTTTTCATTTAGGCGAGTGGCGATACTTTGAATTTATCAACCCACAAGATGTTTTCTTTTCTGTACGGTCCTTTTTTTTTTGTTGAAAAAAACACACGTGATTTTCTAAGTGATTTTCTAATCGATTGGAATCCTTACCTTAGGCTGAATTCCGTGTGGAACTTTGTTGAAGGAGCTTGACGCTTGGAAAGAGTCTTTACGAAGTCGGACTGTTTGCGAGTATGATGGAATGGAAAATTACATTAGCATGTAGTACGTGGATGAAATGACAGATGTGGAGGACAGGGACGTACCGTGAACTATTGCAGGGGTTCGAAAGGAAGCTTATCTACTACATATCACTTTTTCAGGGTTTTAGTTGGGTGCACAAAGCTGATGTCAGAATGAAGTCTGCTTCTAGCTATACCCAGCGCGAATGTAGCTAAACTATTTGCTCGAAAGAAGACGCGGTAACTTCCGATTTGCACTTACGCTTATTTATAACATTGGACCTTTTAAAATTACTGTCAGCATCCACAAAACGCCTTGAAACCGCCATGGATTGTTAATGCACATAAGACTTACACCCGTGTTATATTTGAACAGAGCAAAGTATTCCTGATAATATTGTATTATTTTTACACTTTGATTTATAAAAACCTTTCATGTTTGTTTTTTTATCGAAAATCATGTATTTCCAACAAAAATTTAGTTTTTCGACTTTAAAGAAACTTGACGTGGAAACAAAACGTGCTACAGCCATGAAATAAATTGCAACGGAAAGTGCAGTGTAAACTTGGGGAAGGGCTAAAATTTAAGCCTCAAATGCTTGTCGCCATTTCACGGCTTAACGCCTTTACCGATTTCAATCAAGCTTTCACACATATTTTGTATTGGTATACATATGGTTTATGTGAAGTTTGGTTAAAATCTGTAAAAGAATATGAGTGTTGTGCGTGCGCGAAAAACACATGAATTTCAGTACATTTTGGGTTTTATCCACAGATTAGACGTGTTTTTTGAGTCGGTATAGTTGTATATCATCGGACGATATATACACGTCCCTTAAAATTCTTGACAACTGTTTTTATAACGTGTTTTGAACAAAATTGACCAATATGATCTCGTGAATAACCGTCAAAAATTCATGAATATCTTTCAAAGAGGCACTCAAATTCATCGATGGAAGTTTTCAAAAAAGAGATTTGCTTTGATTTTTAGTGTGTCAGGATAGGTATATGAAAATAAGTTTTTATGTGTTCGAATCCCTGTCAAAATAAAAATATTGGCATTGTAAGCCACCGAAACAATATCCGTTTTACTACTTTGTCGTGAAGTCTCAGCATTTCTCAGTTCTTGTTCGGATCACGCTTCTTAACTAGGCTGTATTTTTTTAGAAGGAGCAGCCACTTTATTTGACTTCACAGCCAGTTTCCAATACGTTTTGCGTTTGCTATAACAATAAACAACGTGCAAGGATAACCATTGGAATTGTGTGGAATTGACTTTTAGTGTCCATGCTTCAACCACGGACAATTGTGTGTATCATGTTCACGTGTAGTTAAGCTATTAGTTCTGTTTATTTATACAATTATTACCAACTCCATGCAAAAAAAAAATGTTTACGAAAGGTATCTGCCATAATTTAAGTAAAAATGCTAATTCTAAAGAAGATTAAAATAAATATAGGAAAAACCTACAATAAAACGAGAGTTTTTCAGGCACAGGGACCGCTAGTTTATGAATAAAAAAAAATATTCTGGATGACGGATCTTGGGTTAACTTGTTCGGATCAGATTGTAGAAGCTATACAATCCGATACAGCATGGTAGTAGAAGTTTATGATGATGTAAACGTTTTTCTAAATATGCGATGTTCGGCGGCGAATTTAGTTGTTCTTCGTACCGTTTCCCTTATTAATGTGAACGTAACATATGGCATAACTTCCGAGGTACAGAAAGCCCAGAACGAGTTATTTTCGTTTTTCTTTTTAAAGATCTTAAACACTGTTGCATTATATCCCACTGGTACGGTTTCTAATTACTTGTGTCGTGTCATTGATATACAGCTAGTTCGAAAAATTGTTCCACTAAGTAAAAAGTTGAATTCCAATGCATGCAGATGTCTTGGACAAGTTGATATTGTCAGTTTTTCTTGAACTATACTTGATTGGTTAAATAAAATGAGTCACAATTTGTTTTGCAGCATATATCATATCGAATACTTCAGGGTTAGATTTCAACGAATCGTTCACAGCCAGTTAAAGTGAATGAATAAAACATCTGACAGAATCATACCCGGCGACTCTTTCGCGGTATTCTCACGATTTTGAATCATTAACGTTTCAAATTGTCTGCTAAAGTGATGTTTCCAGATTCAACACACTAGTAGTGCAGACAAACAACAATTAAACAAGTTACAACTTATTCGCGTGACGTGTTGGAACTAGAATCCATCGCGCTGTATTTAATCATGCTCTTGACGGAATATTCGGCCGGATAGCTGTATATCCGGCAAAGAATATACCGAATATCAGGTATACGGTATTCGGTCAGATCACTATTCGGTTATTCTCTAATTAAAACGATCTTAAACACAATTTACGTCTTGATTAAATCTGGTTTGAGATTGGTCGGAATGTTGACATATTTGTTCAGTACAGCGGACTCTCCCTAAGTCGAGACTCTCTCTAACTCGAACTATTTCGTTTCTAAGTCAAACTCTCGAACAAATTCTGCTGTCCCATGACAAATCGACTTAGGGGAGTCCATTGTACTTACAAAATTTAATTGTTTCTGTAAGTTGCACTAGGGGAGAGGGGGGCACCTCTGAAAACAAACAAAATAGTATATGGTGTTCAAAGGTACCCCCTCTCCCCTAAATATCCACGCAATGATAATTTTCTGAGCCTCGGTCCGGTAAAACGCGTATTTGATCTTTCCAAATAAAGTGTTGACCGATTTCCAAGCTACTTGAATAATATACAATAGCTTCTGTGACATTTGTAAGTATTCCTCAAGTACCCAGTGTCACAATTTGACACATTTTAAGGACCCAAGCACACACGTTCACTTTTATATAATCCAGCCTCTTTTCAATTCAATTCACTAGCCACACTTTAATGTAACTGGCATGCTAGCCAAGCACAACGCTGAAGGCTGACCTCTTCAACAACACTACCGAAAAATAGCTAATTAGCCAACGATTTCACCAGTAACACCTTCATCCACATGCAAATATTTATTAGCCACTCCACTCATACCCCCACTCAAATATAAGTGCCAAAATTGGTCAGTAGAAATCGAAAGCACAATGGATAAATGGATGTGCTTAAGGCAATACTAAGCTATCCATAGGCTAGATGGATATGTGTGTCAAATGGTGAAGAGCTACAATTTGTCCGCAAAAATTGATTGCAAAACAGAAAGTAATCAATACCGCCCTGTGGCAAACACAAACAATACTCTAGTCGGGAGTCGGGCATCTGCACCCACGCTAATCAGGATAATAAACATTTGTAAACCGTACGCCTGTACCTGGAGAATTAGAACTCAACCGATACTGCTCCGATATTTTAAGTTGATTAGACAAATATAATCTTCGACACCCCGTGGAGTGTGGTTCAACGGAAATGAACGAGTTTCCATTACCAGTGGACAACAATTATTCAAAATATTCTTGAAAAGTACATTCTTAACAGGATTACAATAAGGGGTAGATGTGTACGCCGCATGTTGAAAGGATGGACTGCTTATATTTCTCCGCAAAGATGCACATTTTGTTTCGGAGGATATCTGTATCACTCTGCTGAAAGAGAGAACAGTGTTTGTAATTGTTGTCAAAAAAGCTGGTCTGCTTTTAATGGGCTTAAGATAATGCCTAATAGGATCTATTAGGGACCGATATGAGTATCCTCCTGTGCATTATTCGTTTCTGGTGAAAATGCACAGCAGAATTGTACTCAGACCTGCAGAAATGTTAAGTCCCGTGCAGGTATGCTGCTGTAGGGTGGAATATTCGGTCGAGAATAAGTGTTTGTTTACGTGGAACGGTTGCTGTAATGATTGAATTCATGAAACAACATATCTGCGGTCAGTTTAAGCTTTAGAGCCTAGTTCACAACATTTGTAGCTTAAGGTGGACTTTTTTCTTATGCAAATAATTATTTAATTAGTACCGATGGCCTTCGCGGCTCACTTAGAACGAACTACAAAATTAATTTCGATTCCTAAGCCTAGGTGAATTTCGCATGTAGCCAGACGACGAGTCAGCACATCCGGTGGTGGGTCCAGTGTCCGCTCGTTGACGATGGGTCATATGTCCTGTGGGAAGACTTCGCTGCATTCCATCATGTGTGGAGCTGATGTTTTCGCTCGTGGGAACGGTATCATGCATAGTTCGCATGATGAAATATTTTTGTCGTTAACTTATGCTATATAGTTTATTTATTATATTTCGGGTAGTTCTCTTATCAGATTATGGTCCATTCAAAAATGTGTCAAATTAGTAAAGGAGGGGCAAATGACAATAGGGAAGACCAGGAAAGAGGAAATTAGAATTAAAAATCAAATCTGGTTCCATTAAGACTTGTGAAGTATTCGATAGAAGAAACTACTTGTAAGTAATGAGTTTTAAAGGGCGTAGTGGATAAATGCATGGATTTTTACACTTAAGATCTGTGGACACAACTTCCTCTTTACGGAAAAATCTTTCTGGAGCCACTGATAATGTTCAGATAGTACAAGACAAGTATCATACATTCCTTATTAAACCTCTCCCTAGTCGTTATAAGTAAGTAAGTAAGTCGCCTCCAATTGAAGAGAAGCAATAGTAGGAAGACTTCACAGTATCTGTAGCAAAAGAAGAGGATTAATAGACTGGGTATCACAGATTATGTTGAAATTACACCTGAGCTTCCATGCCGCTGAAGAATAATTCCGTTATATAATAACTATTCACGTTCGTTGGGCAGGGTAAAAATCAGTTTGTCAATACACAGATGACATCGTTGTGTGTTCCCAGAATGGCGTAGTAAAGGTATTCATGGCGATAGAAGAACATGTGAAACGATCTGGTCTTGGGCATAATAGGAATAGACGAATTATGTAGTGTAGTACACACCGCCTGGAACAAGACATTACGATCGACAGCTATCAGTGTGACGCCCACTCACGATGTTCATTTCCGAAAAAGAATTAACCTCGGAATAAATTATTACTTCGGTTTGTCTCAAAAATTTCCTCGAAATTCTTAACTCGAATGGCCACATATCACAAGCTGGATGATACTGGTGTGAACACACCTTAAGAGTGTGTTCTGAACATGTTCTCTTTTCGCATCATCGGCCAACTGTCATCTCGCTCTAACTTCGACATCGAACATGGATATTTAGCGCTAAGTAAATACGGGGAAATGGCTTTGATTTTGATCGCAGAAGACGAACAAGTACACCACGAGAGAAGCAAAATAAATATTTGTCGTATTTTCAAACCACACTGACAAAAATAGATGGAATAAAAAATATCGAAAAGTTGTATTATTTGCGAATATCAAACTATAATTCGCAACAGATAGATGGGACGATAACCAAGCCTTCAGAGCTGATTCTTGATTACTTCGAAACAAAAATGTTGTCTCTCATATTTTGACTTATTGCAAGCAAATCCGGATGGAGACGAAAATGTCATGGAACATACTGGCTCAGCCACATCGAGGAAGTGATTGAGAATGTCTAGGGTTTTTTGAAACAAACTTATTACCACTACAGTACAAACTCGATATACGCAACCAATAGAAATAGGGCAGTGGCACTAACGGAGGTTGTTGCACTTACTGGGTCACATTTTTTCAAAAGGAATAATAGTCCAAACGGATATGTTTGTATAGAGAAAATGACAACGTGATAAAAAAAATCAAGAAAGGACACACAACATCGACGTCTTGGACAGAGCGTCACAATGGGCAGCTATAGCTTCGAGGTAGAGAAGGACTTCGTCTACATCGGCTCCTAAGTAAACAGTGCGAACAACATCAGTACCGAGATCAAACGCGGAGTAACTCTTGCCAACCGCTGTTTCTATGCGCTTAAGAGGCAATTGAGTAGTAGAGCCATCTCTCGAAGGACCAAGCTGACTTTATAAAAGACCTTGATCATCCCAGTCCTGCTGTACGCCTCCGGGCCGTACAGGACAATCTCAAAAGCCGACGAGGAAGTCCTTGGTTTCTTTGAGAGAAAAGCTCTGCGTGCGATCTTTGGTTCTGTTTGCGTTGACGGTTTTTGGAGGAGAAGATTCAACCGCGAACTCTACTGTAGACATGAGTCTAGTTAGGCGCCTTCGGATCCAACGCCTAAGATGGCTAGGCCATGTAGAGTGTATGGACAACTCAGCTCCGGCCCGAAGAGTCTTCGACTCCGAACCCGTGGGACATTGTAACAGAGGGCGCCCGCGTTTAAAGTGGCGCATCCAGGTGGAGAAGGACCTCATCCAACTTGGCATGCGACCCTGGAGACAGCTAGCCAGAGACCGTGCTAGCGTGTTGGTTGAGGCCCAGGTCCACCCCGGACAGTAGCGCCAAATAAAGAAAAAAGAAGATAAAAAAAATCATTATTGTTGAACATTATTTTTACAAAATCAGAAAACGTTACAATTGGTACGTACAAAAGCAAGATTTTGTTTTATTAAGATTTTGTTAAATTGGATGTTTTAGTGTTGCGAAAATCGATATAATCCACAGATCATGGGGTCGCCCTTTAATCTCACAATTAGAAGAATAATATTATAATATGGGTTTGCGACAGTCCGAGATGGAACTGGGCCCAGCTTCTACAGCAACCACTCATGTTGTGCGTACCACTCATGTTGTGCGTACTCTTTTCTTTTATGAGTGAATGGGACCTACAGTTTAATGCCGATTCAGAACTGCGGATTTGAGAAGTTTTTTCTAGACAAGAATACGCATTGTCAGTGACTTGAAAGACGTTGAGCAATGAATTATGAATGGTGGTAACTTCGGTTATCGAACCTGCCATACTTTGCTTAGGAGTCGACGCACCAACCCACTATGTCACGGTGAGGAGGGGCGCGCCATGTTTTTGTGCATAGTATACATACAGTGGACTCCCCATAAGTCGAATTTTCACGGGATATCATGATTTGTTCAAGTGAAGGGAGATCTACAAGAAAGGAGAGCCCTGCGCCATGTACCGAGGGAGAAGTCCCCTTAACATCGCCTATAAGATCTGTCGTTTTGTGTGAGCGCCTGAAACCATTCGTCAATAACCTGAAAGGTCCTTATTAGTGTTGTTTCAGACCAAGAAAGTCCACCTTAAGATGCAGATCGACACCCACCACCTATTCTTCGATTTGAAAATAGCATATGACAGCCTGCATACAGACGAGCTATACAGTGCCATGTCTCGTTTTGGCATTCCTGCCAAGGTCGTCAGGATGCGCAGGATGACGGTGGAGAATTCTGCTCCATCAAGGTTAGAAGAAAACTCACCGAATGTCAAAAAAGGTTTTAGACAAAGCGACGCACTGTCATGTGACTTTTTGAACATTATTCTTTAAAGGTCGTGCAAAACTCACTCGCCAAGAAGCACGATCTTCGCAAAGTGCGTACAATTGCTATTCTACGCGAAGGACAGTAATGTGAGTGGTCGAACACAGTGAGCCGTCAATGAAGCGTTTGCTGGCATTAAAACAGAGTCGGCCAAAATCGTTTTAGCGGTGAACGAGGGCAAAATCAAGTATATGCTATCATCGAGAAAGGACTCAGAACATCGACGAATCGGCCAAAACGTCGCCATAGGCAGCTATACCTTCGAGGTAGTGAAGGTACCTCGGCAGTATCGTCCACCTCGGCAATTGCATGTATGGTGCAGATGACAATGTAGCAGATGAAGAAGCCCTTAGTCTTGTCGAGAGAAAAGTATGCGTTCAATCTGTGGTCCTGTACGGGTAGTACTGCGACTTGAGCCTAGCCAGGCGTTTACGAATTCAAAGCCTAAGATGTTGCTAGGCCATGTAGACGCATGGACAACACTGCTCCAGCTCGAAGAGTATTCGAATCTAAATGGGACAACGCAATAAAAGACGAACATGGAACGGATGGCGCACCCAGGTGGAGAAGGACATCAACCAACATAGCGTCGTGGAAAATTAACAGGAATGTTGAACGCGGATTATGGACGAGATGAGCACAATGATGAGCAACCGCTCTCAATATTTAAGCACTTGGAGAACACTAACTTGTAACTTATAATAAAATTTACACTTTACATCACGTCTTCCTCAAGCACGAATTCCAAAATAATTCCTGTCTAGACTAGACGATTACCCACAGTATTAAGATCGTATTTAAACCATATACGGAGCCGCAAAATGCTTAAACTAGGTTGGCTATAGCCAAATACAAATACATGTGTATGTATTTACAACCCCCATTATAGGATTTTGCGAAATTCTCATGGCACATGTCGTAGGGTATACAAACAAACTTACCGAGCAGAGTAATCTCCCCCATCCATGTCACAGAGAAATCTCGCTTAATAATTAATCATGTGTGCAAAGGACTAAAGTCGGTAATAGAATTGGATTGGAATCCAGTCACTAAGAACTCAAACAATGAACATCGTAAAAACAATGCCCAAACGTAAACGGGAGTGGAAGAAAAGAGAGGACTTTCAGGATAAGTTATATTATACACATTCCCTATGCCGATGGATGAGGACGACTAACCAAAGGAACCATGAAATTTGGCCGCGGGCCATTCCGTACCCAGAATCGATTGATTTTCTACTAATAAAATTGCAGGGATTTCGATTTCGATTTCAATTGGGATTTCTGAGATTCTGAGATTTGCCTCTATCGGTGTACGTATGGCGCGCGGCGACTGGCCGGCCACTGGGTTAAGTTTTATTTACCGATAGAGCTCTAGGTAGAATGTACATTTGACAAGGTTACACACCAAGCCGAGTACATTGGAATTTTTGTTTCATTTACTTTGGGAGTTTTTTGTTTCCGTTTTTTTTTTCGTTCGTTTTTCTTATAATTCAGAGGTACGATTCCGAATGGAGGTGTGCAGGTGTGGGCGAGTGAGGCGGAAAATTTGTGAGTTTTTCCTTTCTGGTTCTTTTTCCGCTCTCCAATTGAATAGGAAAGTGCTTTTTGTTTTAGTTCGGAAATTGAATTTTAAATAAAAAATTAAATTAACTTTGGGTATTTGGGGAATGGAGGCAAAGGAATAAAAGGTTTTTCACGTGCATTTCAATTTATTTATTCGCTTTCCGTTGGTCGAATGCAGTCGATTTCTTTGCACAGGTTTTTTTTTTCTTTTCATTTTGGATGTTGATGTACGTACAGCAGAAGAACTCATTTATTTATAAAGAGTACTCTATAGCGGGAACAATAATAGAACAACAATAGAAACCTCGATAACATGAACGAAAAATGTATGCACACGATTGAACATGTTCTGCGTTCATTTGCTGAGTTGTTAGTTGTTGCATACAATTAGAACAGTGCAATATAGATAAGTGTTTCTTTGCAAAAATTACTTTAAAAAACCCGAAATTCTTATCATTTAAAAAAAAAGGAGAGAAACTGGAAGCTGGTTAAGGCGAGTTGAGTTTTTCTCGGCAGTAAGGTATAGCCAAGTTTACCACAGTAGCAGTACGGTGTAGCCAAGAGAACAAAATATCTACACAATTTTAAAAATAGTGACCACTAGCCAAATCACTTCGTTGAAAAGAAAAACCTTAAAGCAAGGCGAGTATCCTCGTAAAAATTTACCAGTTGGCTGAGAAATGCTGAAAGAAACAGTGAAGCTATTGCACACTCAACTAAAGGAAACCGAAGTGACCTTTAATGCGAGTACTGGTGGGCTAAGTGGGTTCAAGCCACGTTACGGATCTCGTGAAAAAACTGCTCCAGTCGGAAAAGTAGAGAAGGTCAGGATTACGTTTCTAGAGTGTACAAATGCTACTACCCTTCACAAAGAAAGACCACTAGTGGGGACAAACAAAACTCGTTGAATTTTTGGAAGAATCGGTCTGATCAATGATAATAGCGGCTGAAGGTAGAGCAAACATTTTTCTCGGAAAAAATTCGAGAAAAAGCTGTACAGAAAGTAATGCAAAATAAAAAAAAAACAGAAAAGTATTAAGGATTCTTTTGTATAGGAATTAAATCTTAATAAATATCAATAAAAACCACTGTGCAAGTGTATTTTTTGGGTAAGTAAACACGATTGGATAACGTGAACAATCTTGTTTGCATGAACCTCATGTGCAATAATTAGTTCACGTTATCCAGACAGCACTGTAGATAAATTTGTAAGCTATTGAATTTGAAAATAGGTAAAAGAATAAAATATACAAATAAAAGCATACACATTTCATGGCAGAGTGCTCTCCTTTTGAAGAAACGCAAACAATTTGCATATAGACAGACAGAATTTAAAGATCTTATAGTAAGAGTATATTTTTTGCTCAGGTCTATTTCAGTGATTCCTAAAGTAGTCCAGTACCCGGGTCGCCGGGGGTCTACGTTGGCACGAATGGGAATTCACCAGTTGTAAGTGGGGGTCCGCGGAAATTTGTCCGCTTTCGATTAATAAAGAAAACATTTTTCAGTTAGGCTAGCATTTGGATCAGATAGCCTGCTTATTTAGTATTAATTCACTTTTCTTACACCCACTTTAATTTGTTTTTGAGTAGTGTAATTTAAGAAGATTAGCACATTATTCAGTTGAGTCTTTAAATGGTAGCTCGGCCGCACGCAACGTTTGTTCAGCCGTATTGCATGAAAATGATTGATTCCTCACTATGTAGAATCTACATGCAATCGCACATGAACCCACATATACACAAAATAACAGACGATTATATTGCATCCAAATACCCGACTGGTAATTATGAGGCTTTAAAAAGAACCCGTAATATAGGGGATGCGCCTATTTTATGAGCAGCACCGTTAAAAAAAAAGATCCGCGACCAGCCGGAAGAAGGATGCACCGATTCACCATGTCTAGGAACGATAGGATCAACTGATATCGGTAAAAATTTGCAAAAACTCATCATCAGCAGAAACGGTTATTGACCGCCGGGCAATAATATCTCTGCAGCCCTCATATAACAGAAACTAACCAACCCAAATACGGTCATAAGTTCAAGCAATAACTATCCAGCGCGGACGTGGAGCAAAAATAATAATAAGTCAGTGCATAAAAAATATCAGTGCGATCCAGAAGGTACTTTAAAGCTCAAGTCGTTTGTTTTACACCGAGCTGTCTGTCGAATGCAGCCAAGCACAAAGGATACTCATTTGTTTCCGGTATTTTGAAAAGAAAAGTGTGAATGAATCGATGTCAGTCTTTACCAGTGTCAGAAAAACATACTTGTAAATTTGCTATGCATATCTCTACTTTATATTGCAATACAGTTTAACTTCTCTTTACGGACAATTCGTAAGCACGATAAATATATTCACGTATTTCAAACCCACCAGACCGGGCAATCACAGCTGGCCCCGCTGTTGTTTTCCCACTTATGTAAAGTTTCACTATAATATTACATTTGTTATGTTTGCTTGCTTTTTGTTTTCTAGATCACTAAAAATATGTCCTTAGATTGTACGTTTCTTTATGCATGTAGGTAATTGATACGAAACAGGGCTGAATCTAAGAAAAAGCGTCGACAGTGCAGTTGGTTGTCTTAAATTTGGTTTTCTTCTATCAAAGGTAGACAAACGATTGCCTATCTGCCTTTTATGCAACAAAGTTTTGAGCAAAGAAGATCGTCTAAGAAGACGTCATCTGGATAAAATAGGCAGCGTTTTTAAATATTTTCAAAAAATTTAAGGAAAAATATAAAAATAACCCCACCGTGCACAGTATGCTCGCTTGAACGTCTCAAAGTACCGATGACTGCTTGGCGGCATCTTCATTGCTTATAGCGAAATCTGGAAGCTTGGGAAATTGCGAGAAGTATTTTGATAGCGTTTCCCTCATCATACCTTGTCGAAAAATGATTAATTGTCGATAAAAACTTACTAACAAAAAAGGAGCAGAATGAACTTCACACAAAGGGGAGATTTGCGGTTATTCCGTACAAAACTGAAACCAAATATTGATAATGTGATGTCAATCCATCAAGTTCATCCCTCCCATTAAATTATGGTTTTTTTATAGCTGATTTCCATTGTTGAAGTAACGATACGTTATTAATATTCAATTTTAGTTTTATGAAGTCTGTAATCTTGGATCTCATTTTCACATTTTTGCCATCACCGAAACCAAGTTAAATTTGATAGTGGTCTACGAGAAAAGAAAAAAGAGTTGAGAACCTCTGGTCTAGATTGATCTAAGCCCTGGTACAACCTCGTATCTCCGAATAGACAATGCTGTAAGGGATACATGGTACATTGGTGCAAACTGTGATTATAGCCTCAAAAATGCTTTTGTTTTTTTTTTCAAAATTTGGATTTCAGTGTTTATATTAATGAAAACGTTTTGGTATATATGTATGTCCAAATTATTTGTTTTAATACATTTTGAACAATTGTACTCAACCGTTATACTCATAAATGATGCCAAGGGATTTCAAGAGAAATTATGTCGCCTAAATAGTTTTGGGAGGTAACTTTTACATCTATATTTTCTTTCTCTATAACAGCAAATGTAAATACATACATTTCTAAAATGCATAACATTTAGATTGAAGCTTATAGAGTCTAGTTTCTAAATAAAATAATGCCGACATATTAATTTAATCCATTGAGAAATGAGAAATTATTTCTGAAATACCTTGTGAAAAATCATATGATTATTATTAGAGCAAACGAGTTCTATGTTCGGGAGGCTTCTTTGTTCAAAAACCTAGATATGTACGTATATATATTTGAAAAGAAACGCGACGTTTTTTTATAAACGGTACAAAATTCCGTATATTTGGAGTTAACTGGTAACAACAAGTGCTTTCCAAGAAGTGACCTTCTACATACTTGTCCTTGACATTTAGTTAGACATTTAAACTTAACTTAATTACGTTAAATTTAGTTTAGTATACTATGCGATAATGCAGTGGTATGATTAGGTAGCCTACTAATTTATATTAATTATATACACCAAATATTAGATAATTCATTCAATTCATTGTAATAATTATGATTTATTCAGAGATTTAACTGTTAGCGTTGCTTGTTGCTGTCAAATTGTATAGTGCTTTGTGTTTCTTAGCTCATCAGTAATTGCGAGGAAAAAACAAAAGTTGACTTATTATTATATAAGACTTATATAAGACTTATTAATATGTCACATGTCACATTAAAGACAAAACAAAATTTACTGCCAATAAAAAACGGAACAATGATAAATGAGGGTCGTGGTACATATGAAAAAAGTGATTAGATGAAGCTATAATCCATCATGATTGGACGGTGAATTTAAAACCAGTCCATCAACATCCGAGGCTTTTTAAAAAATTAAAAAAAAAATAATATATCATTTCATTCATTTTACTTCATTTTTATTTAGGAATTCATAAAATCTTATATACTAGACAAAAATGCTTAAAACTAGTTGAACGAACAGAATTACTATATATATAACTTACTGGCCCTAGGCGGGCACTCTAAGCTAAACTTAATCTTATCCTATGTCTTTCGACTTAAACTAAAACTCCATGCATTTAAAGAATAATTTCATGATCTGTACGACTTATTATTAAGAAAAATTGAGAAAAAAACTTAATGACTGAACAGGATTTACTTAAAACTTATAACCTAACTTACACACTACCTTATAATTAACTTAAACTAACTTAAGCTAAACTACATACATATACATATGTATATATGAATGCATAGACATATGTATATATATGTACTTAATATATACAATGTATACACATAGATACACGGTCTTGTACCCATGTGAATACTAATATTTTTTTAATATTTTTTTTTTTTTTTATATATATATTTACATCTTACAACTACCTTAAAAACTACCTTAGCCTATGTAGGTCGGCCATAGGTTGCAGCTTATAGATTTTCATCTATTCCGCTGCAAGACAGAGACCGACTGCTCCCCAAAAGGGGGAACGCGCTACCCTTTCTACCCCGGGTCTAAAGGGTTCGACGAGGGAGTTCCCTCTCTCCCCAGCCACCAGAATTTTCGATGTTGCGATGCAACATCCAGAACATCTCTCCTTGATACCGCCGTACTGAAGCGGAGGAGACCCTCCTCAGCTCGTTGTGCGACGGAGCGGTCGTGGTTGAGTCGCCCATCCACAGTTGAACGGGCTATGTGGAAGATGAGCGGTACCGCATTTATATTTTGTAACAGCCCGTTTTTGTCTAAATGGAGAAAGGCTTCTGGGGGGACGAAGCCATTGTGACGTACCCTTTCGTGGTATTGGGGATTGGGGTAGTAAGCCCCTGAGATCAAGTTATTGGACGAGTTCATCGCTCTAGCAGTGTGACCTCGAACCAACTTCAACAGGAAATTGTCCACTCTTATCAGGTTTGCCCTGTTGTATAAGACCTCATTGGAATAGTATTTTATGTACTGGGACTCTGGAGTTCGATAAAGGCGAAGGCAAGCCCTAAGACAAGCCCTTTCGAACAACCGAATCTTTTCCATTAAGCTTGCACTCACGTTGAACCACACGGGGCAGCCATAGGTGAGCATTGGCCGGATGAGCGCCATGTAGCAGATGACCTTCACCCTTGCATCGAGTTGGCTGTTGTAAAACAGTCTCTTTGTAAGGGCAAAAGCGCCTCGGGCTCTGGCCAGAGCAGCATCTACATGTTTGTTAAAATATAGATACTGATCTAGCCAGATCCCCAGGTATCTGACTACAGTCTTTTGCGCCAGTGGTTCCCCGTGTCTTCCAACGATTGAGAACTTTCGCCAATTCTTTTTCGTGTCCGCCGAGGCCTTATACAACGGCGTCCTGAACAGAATGGTTTCCGACTTCCGGAAGTTGATACTCAACTTCCAGTCATCGCAACTTCTCATGAATGAATCGAAGTCACCCTGCGTGAGAGTAGTGATTTCCTCGATCTTTTTGCCTGATCTGTACACGATCAAGTCATCGGCGTACGCAATTGCATGAGGAAGAGAACTTAACAGATCGCTCAAGTAAATGTTGAACAGGATCGGCGAATTAACGGCACCCTGTTGGAGACCATTTTTTACCTCAAATATACCTGTGGAGGTCACGTTGCCATTCTTGACTACGAACCGTCTACCGGTAAGCATGTTACACAGTAGGTACAGCAGTGGTTTGCTTATGCCTAGCCGATTGAGCCTGTAAAAAAGACCTTCTAACCATACGGTGTCAAAGGCCTTCTCCAGGTCAATCAAGCAGGCACCCGTACATTGTTTCTGGCTCTTGTTCCATTGGATATCCGACACCAGTTTCGACGCAGCATGAATAGTGTCATGCCCCGCTTTGAAACCGAATTGGTTATCCGGAATTATATTTTTGTCCTTAGTCCAGTTGATCAGAGTTCTATTGATCACCTTCTCGAATACCTTGCTGATGTTCGGAAGGAGACTAATTGACCGGAGGTTGCAAGGATTCGAAGAATCTTTTCCTCTCTTGGATATGGGTTGCACAATCGCAGTTTTCCAATGCTCCGGATAATGTCCATTATTCAGAGCATTGTTAAACAGGATTGTGTACATATTAACCACTTCCAGGGGGAGGTGTCTTAGCACAATGTTGGAGATCCCGTCGATTCCAACAGACTTTTTCTTCTTTAATGATTCGAAGACCGCTTGGAGTTCTGTCTTCGATATGAACGGGGGTTGAACCCCTTCGTCGGCGATGGCATTATCTGCCAAGTTATCATCATTGAACACGACAAAGCCAGTGTTCTCAGATCGCCATTGTTGCATGTCTTCTCGAAGTTGAGAGTTGCTAGCCAGTACGCGGTTATCCAAGTCGTGGTTCGGGCGAACGCTCTCATTCACCTTGTACACTTCTTGGAAGACCGCGCCTAGTACCTCCATTTTTTCTTGCGGATCTTCGACCACAAAGAAGTTATCGTCGAGTACGGCATTATCTGGAGTGATACCTGCTGTAGTCAGTATACGTTCGTTGTCCGTCGTTCTGGGAAGTTTAAGACACGGAAGATCGCTATTTTTGCTACGGAAGAATTTGTTTATTTGCGGGAACATGCTCGGGTTGTTAGATCTAACAGCCCGAAACTTATCATTCCAGTAAGAATTAACAGAAAGTCTGTAATTCTGGGCAATTAATGTCTGAATGTTCTTAATTAGCGATTTCAGTGTCCTAACTTCCTCACTACGTCTGTCAGTAAATCGCCTGTACAAGTTTTTTAATCTTGTTAGGAGTCTACTTTTTTGTTGGTGTAGTGCGTCAATTGTCGCATTGCGGTAAATGTCTTGGTTGTTTGTACGTATATACCGTGGTATCGTGCTGTCCATCGTTCGTTTGATTGTCTCGTCCAATTGAATTAGATACATGTCAATCTCTTCGTTTGACAAGTTTCTATTGGACGGTATGTGGAGCTCGTTCGAAGAGAGTGCTCGCGTCATTTGTCTGGAGAAGCGTGTCCATCGAGCCCTACTGTAATTGTAGGGGTACGTTTGAACAAACTCTCCTAAGTCCGCAATGTCGTTGGGGATCTTGATTTCGGCACTGAGTCCGCAATGGTCACTGAGATACACGAATGTGTTCAAACAGTTTACCGTTTGTGCGTCTGTGTCTGTCAGCTGCAGTCTTGCATCTAACAGCAGTAGATCCAGATAAGAGCCGCTCCTGGGGAACGACGATATCTCTGTTGCCTTCAAATCGAGTCTATACTCGACACTGTGCAAGCAGAACCAGCTGTAAAGCTGGTCCCCTCTATAGTTTGAAATTATGTTTCCCCAATATCCATGTCGGGCATTTAAGTCCCCGGCCAAAATGAAATAGTTCTCCTCCGAGTCCAGCCTTAGGCATCGGAAGAGTGAATCGAGCTCTGATATAGTCGTTCTGGAACTAGGGTTGCCGGAGGAGTAGACCGACACCGCAAACAACCTCCTTCCACTGCGGAGCGAAATGCACACGATGCAGGCCTCCAACTCCTGAAACCTTCGTACTTCACTACTATACACTACTTTATGTTTAATGTTATTTTTTATGAAGATCGCAACACCGCCTCCACCACTGGAATTGGGCCGGTCTCTTCTAACAACATTATAATTACTGTGCTCCAGTATGCCTCTCCGAGTTAGCTTGGTTTCGCTAATCATCATCAGCTCTGGGCTTTGATCGTCCAACAATCTATAGAGCTCGTTTTTTCGTGGGACCCCTATCAATGAATTTGCATTCACTGCAAGGATCTTAAAAATACTCTCCGTCTGCGCAGCCATTAAGACTTTTGACGTGGTTGGTTCTGCAGGAGCGCCAGAATTTGGCCGACCTGCTCCTCTAACCGAGCCATACGCCCTTCAATGGAAGCTTTCCATTCAGGCGCTGGTTCGAGTGCTTTTGGCACTGAAGGTTGCGGCACTACCTTTGGTAGTTGCTGCTTTTCCGTGCTCGTCTGGCCGGACGCCATTTGGGCGTAGGTCAATTGAGGAGTTACGGGAATGGCTGCCCCGAGCAGCTTTTTCGTAGGGGGCTGCTTCTGCAGAACCATTTTTGCTTTCCGCTCTTGAAACTTAGGGCAACCCCGATAGTTAGCGGTGTGCCCCGCGTTTCCGCAGAGTACGCACTTGAGCTGACTCTTGTCAGCTGCTCCCTTTTGCCCCAGAGGACAATTCTCTGCACTGTGGTTCTCACTGCACTTGACGCATCGAGGCTGCATGTGGCAGTTCGACGCGGCGTGTCCGAACCTTTGGCAGCGAGCACATTGAAGAGTGCCATCGCGCCTTCTAATGCTTTCCCAGACGCAATAGTAGTCAGCCAGACGCTCTATATCGTTTAGCTTATCTATTTTGCTATTGGGTGTAGCCTGCACAATGAAGAACGGTAATTTCCGCCCCTCCCTTTTTGCCTTAGCTGTGGTGAAGGGCTTGACTCCGACGATCTCGACACCATCACACACATGCTCCTTGAGCAGTTGGAAGATCTCCTCCGCTTCGAGCGGTCCGGAGATCTTTAATAATTTTGACTGGAGCTTTTCTCCTTTTGGCGTAAAGGAGAAGAACTCTATCGTCGAACGCTTTAAACACTTTTTTACCTTATTGTACTGGTCTACTGTATTGCAGCAGATTGAGTACTTCTCATAACCTTTATTTTTTTTTATAAGGAAATTACCACTGCCTATGGCCGTCCTACATACCTGTGCAGTTTGTTTGACATCCGGTTTGTAGAGGTTGATCGGTGGCACTTTGTCCTTCTTATTGGGCTGCTGCTGTTGCTGGTGACCTGCTGGATGCTGTTGTTGCGCTGATGTCTTATGCTGCTGTGTTGCTGGTTGTTCTTTTTGTTGAGCTGCTGCATTTTGTTGCTTCATCAGCTGTTGTGTTGCTGCTTTCGTTGGTCGCTGAGCTGCATTCTCGCGTTGTTTCTTCCGCTGTTGTGTATCTGGCTGCTTTTGTTGTTGAGCTGCCGCGTTCTTAATTTTTGGTTTGCCTGCTTGCTGTTGTTGTTGCTGCCTCTGATTATTCAGCTCGTTATTGACGGGCAACTGTTGTTGTAGTTGCCCCAGCTTCAGAAGTCTTTCTTCCTCCTCCTTTCTTCTCCTTTCGAGAGTACTTCTTCTAAGTTCTCTGATCTCGTGGAGTAATTTTTGTGTTTCCTCCTTCAGATCAGAAACCTTCGACTCTTTGGAGCGAATTATCGCCTCCACTTCTTCCTCTGTATCGGAGGGCATCGATTCAAAGCTTATGCTGCTTACTGCGAACCGCCCTTCCCTCCCATCCGATACGTACGAGTACGCATCGTCTTCTGCATCGGTCTCGGCTGATGTCTCGTTTGATGACGTCATCGCTGGACTCCCTTCTTCTCCGGGTTTGTCGTCTGACGCTTTTATATTGCGCCTCTTTGAACTGTTGGAGGACTGCTTCTTCCTCCTCCTCTTCGTTGTGCCTTCTAAGGGCACCGTTGGTTGGTGGCGTGACTCTTCAGCCACCGGTTGCTGGATCTCTCCGTCCGCTTCTATGCGAGCGGACTGCCCGCTCGCCTCCATTCCTCGACTACTATCTTTCCTAGTGGGTTTGGTGCTTTTGGAGAAAAAAAAGTTATTCCCCCACTGGGTCTCGAACCGAGTACCTTTCACTCCGCGGCAGTAAGCTCTACGCGCTCGGCCACGCTGTTATTATAAATATCACCGTACTTTGCACTACTATATTATCGTATTACTTTTTATTTGCCTATTACGAAGTCGAAACACTTGTGAACTGTTCAGCTGTCTGTGAACGACTGAAAAAAAAAAAAAAAAAAAAAAAAAAAAAAAAAAAAAAAAAAAAAAAAAAAAAAAAAAAAAAAAAAAAAAAAAAAAAAAAAAAAAATAATATATAATATATTCAAGGTTATATACATATGGGGACCAAGTTTCAGCCTTATATCACTAAAAAATAGTAATAGTAGTAGTAGTATTTGATTTTTATTGCATTATATATTCATTTAAAATTAACTAACATAACATACATAATCATTACAGCATGACACTAGCCGTCTGCCAGATTGACAACAAAAATTCATTTAATTTACATACATATGTCATCATTATGATTTAAAAAGTACTTAAGTTACTATATAAATATGTTAACAAATTTCTAATTATTCACACTTTAATAATAATAATATGGGTGGCGCTACAGCCCGTAGAGGGTCAGGGCCTAGCTTCTCAGTAACCACTCGTTTTGTGCGTGCTATTGTTCTCTCACGCGTGAAAGGGACCCACAGTTTAATGCCGACTCCGAACGGCGTAGTTGAGAAGCTTATTCTAGACAGGAAATACTTTTTGAGCATTGTCAGTGACTCGAAAGAGGTGGCGCCGTGAAATAAGAAAGAGGGTAAATTCGGGTATCGAACCTGGCACCCTCTGCGTAGGAGTCGACGCACTAACCCACTACGCCACGGCGACCCACTATTATTCACACTTTGCGACATCAAAAATCTTCATTGATTATTCTATCTCTATATTTAAATCCTATTTTTCAATATTCATACAATTTGGCAACATCCATAATATTTAAACAGATTAATTATGTGCGCTTCCGCCACTTCAAAGAATACCCCTCCTAGTTTCTCTCAGCTTTGGGCATTTTCCGATGAAATGAATGATGTTCTTTCTTTCTTGTAAGTTGCAGATGCTACATTTCTGAGGTAAATCACTTCGGTGTGTTATGAAGTTCAGGCTTAATAATTCACTTCGAAGCTTGATAATAGTAGAAACTACCTGGATGTTGTTCGAATAACGAAAGTAATTTCTCTCACCCAGGTTGTGGTTTAGCCGGTTGTATGCTGTTCTAAGTGTAGAACCAGAAGCTTCACCTATATAGTGTGTTCTACACTTCTCATCCACTGCTGAAATAACTGCGTACAGAATGGTTCTACTGCTCGCAACATTTCCGACATCTAAAACAAAGTTCAAGTTGCATTCTTCCACAAGGCTAGCCCACGCCCTGTACCAACAGCTATGATCCTGTATAGCATTAAGGAAAACTTTTCTGACAAGTCGTCAAGGTAGTCCGCTTGCAATTTCAACGTTTTTATGTACAGAGGCCCCATACTTGTTTCCAGCATGATAACATAGTCCGGCGGGTTCCTTGGTAAGCGAAATACTCTCTTTATGTAGTATGTAAAGAGTTTCTCTACCGCGTGCAACTTTTAGTAACCCCATACGTGCGAGGAATACAAAAGGATACTCCCTGCAACAGCTTCAAAAACCTTATATTTACTGTTGTGTGCGATATTCGAATTCGAAAAACATATTTTCCAAGACACATTAATTGCTGTTTTTGCCTTTTGCAGTGAAATGCTTGTCGATACTCAGGGTTCTTGAGAAAATTACCCCCAAGTACTTGTATTCACTAACACAATCTATATTCTCTCCGTTAAAGCAAAAAACTAAAAGTTCAAGATTTTTGAGACGACTATCGCTGTTTCATAGTGCATCGAGGTTGATGTGCGACATCAATCACGGAATTTTTGTGCAAAAAGGAGTTTTTTTTTAAAATATGCATTTTTTCTAATTTCTCTGCTCCGTGAAGCCCCTGAAACCTGTCGCTGTAGAGTGTTGCATTTTCTTAAATCATAGAATTAATGAATAAATTGAATCAACATTAATTGCAGCCATACTTTTTTCTTCACATTTTTATGTCCGAAATGGTGTTGAAGACATATATCTATTCATATCTATCGTCAAAAATTGGATCCAAAAGAGGACATCAAATAATATCATGGCGGTTTTTACAAGGTTTTCTTAAACGAAGATAAGTGACAGAAAAACTTTTACTTGTAAAAACAAGTCTACTGCTTTCATATAATCAACAATCAGCTTAAGCAGGATTTAAATTAGATTTCCAAACACTAGATCAATATCGTTAAATCAAATTGAAAATAAAATGCAGCACTCGTTGTTTAATCTTATTCGCAGTGGTTACCAAACAATGAAAAACACAACTATATAAGCGATCTTATCGAAGTGCAGTCAAACACCAGTAATGGTTATGCAAATGTTCCTTCAAGTCAATTGACTTATAAACCCACTGGCATGTGTACCCCGTGTTGATGTTTATCACGTAATTGAGTCACACGTCAGCAGGAAGACCGTGGAATGCATCTGACAGGATAACGATATTCTTAAGTGCACGCAAATCGTTAACAAGATGTGGGTATAATCAAATCACTGCTTCTCCAATTTCACCCCCCAACGATGTATTTGCTGTCATTTTAATTAAAGGCTGAGAACAGAAGGAGGAGAAGGAGGACACACACACACACACACACACGCACGCAAAGGCACACACAACACAGTATAACACAACACTACACAAAGTCACTTCCCAATCCGGCTCACATATCGATTTCATAAAACCATAAGTTAATATCACACTTTCATTGTCCTGCGAGTGCCAGTGCAATGCCAGTGAGCTACCACCGGGTAATCAGCTGCTACAGATTTCATCCCTTTCACAATATAGTTGATGATGAATCCCCTGATCTCTTCGGTGCTCGCACATGGGGGTGCGTTCGGAATTCAATGTGCGCTCTCTTTTACTCTGTCTGTTGGCAATGCTCGGTGGGGGACGAGCATACCATGTCTGCACAAACAGACAAACAGAAATATTGGTTTGCTCAGTCAACATAAATAAAAATGTCACCGGGCCGCGCTGCGCCACGCCGTGAGAGTTTTGGTATTTTAGAGCATTTTATTGAACATTCATACTAGAGTCCTGTATTCAGCAATTGGCGACGCGACTGTGTGCGAGTGTGCTCTTGTCAATGTAAGTCTAAAAATGCCTTCGACTTTCACGCTGTCCGGGGGTGCAAATTACTTCGTGTGCTTGAAGACTAGATATGCGCCGTAAGATGGGGAGATGACATTCGCCTGTGCTTCCTGGCGGCTGTCAGGTCCGCAAAGTGTTGGCAACTTATTGGGGATCGGGTTGGGCAAAGTCAAAAAGAAAATACCAATGGGAAGTTCACATTCCTTGCCGCTCCTTTTTCCAATGCCATTGCCACAAGGAAGCTAGGGCGGAGTCAATTTTCTGTATTTCTTCTTCAATCAAGAGTAGAAGAAGAAGCGATGCAAGAAGAAAACATTTGTTATTTACTGAACTCTAAGTATAACTTTTGAGTTGTCGTTTTCGTTCTCGTTCTCGTTTTTGCGCTCTGTGTGTGTTTATGTAACTAAATGGGAAAGAAGATGAAATAAGCGTAAGAAAAGAGGATCAGGTTTTAAGTCATTTACTTTTTACATAGATGATGTAAGTGTAGTTTAGGAGATTTACTCGCATATACTAGATTTGGAGAATTTCATGCATTTTTTTTCGTGTTGTTGAGCCCTCGGATGATGGGAGAGGGATAGACGTTTGCAAAATATAAGCGGCCAATGTGATTAAAATAATTTAGGTATGATTATTTTGATGGTGCGGGTGGTGGTAGTGTGGAACCTCTTTTAACGGTCCATTAGGTACATTTGCTCTTTAATGTGTGGGATAATAAGCCGTAAAATTTATTGAGTTTTCCCCAAGAGCTCTTGGAAATAAAAGTAGCTGCTTATGGTTGCGGAATAATGAATGAGTATTGATGAGGATATGATTTTGAGCATTGTTCAGTTTTTGTTGTTGACATAAATGGAACGAATTGCGTTATTGCGATGGTTGTATAAAATCTTTGAATAAGCAAACATAACGAAACAGCTGACACAAAATTAAGTTTTATTTTGTATTGAGTATTTTATTTGTTTTAATTAACAGATCTTGAAATATGTATATACATACTTGGATGCAACTTATATTTTTCGTTTTCAGCGTAACGTTATTGGAAAAAAGTCAGTTAAAGTTCTTAAAATAATTTATAATTTTCACTGAGTGACTGACAATGCTCAAATATTAATAACTGTCTAGGAAAAGCCTTCCGCTGGTGTGAGACCTGGTCCTCTACAGTAGCGCAACCCATATAATTGTAATAATAATTATACAGTCAAAATACGGTTACAGTTATAACTTCAAGGGACTGATTGATTTGATCTTGATAAGCTATAGGTATATTGATCGCCTTAAGCCTTTTCAAAATCAGTGTGCAATGAACTCTTTACTTTCCCCGGAAAGTTTAATTTTCCTCAATTTTGTTTCTTTTCTAATTCTCTCCTCATCTTTTCAAACTGTGAATATAGTGGAGTTTCTCTCCAGCAACAAGTCTAAAAATTATACCTGCTGCCATCTACTAGATCTGCTAAAAAAACACATTGTAATTCTGCCACTCCTTTTCTTTCTCACAATACAATTTCAAAGGAAAATATGATTTTCTTAATCACAAACGGCGCATTTCAAAAGATATAGGAGAGTAAGGAGCTGTTTCATCTAATTTATGAAAGCGTTAACGTTGTATGAACAATTTCTTAGAAATTGAGTAGGTAATTGATATCTACCAAGGTTTTTTCACATCAACCACTCATTTTCATCGCGATCTAATTGACTTTGACAATCTACCAATATCACTCGTCACTTAGAAAAATGCAGTAAGCTGTAAAATGTTCGAAACTCTATTTACCGTTTCAGATAAAAAGTGCAGGCTCGCCAGCAGCAAATATTTCATTTTCAAAATAATAGAAAAATCGGACGTTGTTTGCGATATGTTATTTAAGGTGATTATAATGGACCTCAGCCGGGAACTGTTTGGTCGTTATTACCAACATCGATTTTGACAGTATTTGTATTCTATGTACATACTATTTACTAAAAACTTAAGACTTCAAACTATTTTCAATAAATACTTTTTTTTTATAAGATAAACCTAACTCTGAGGCATGTTTTCTTCGGATTATGGCAGCATTACCTTTTCCAAAACGTCTTTATCTTGTCTTCCGTCATGGTCTGGAATGTTGGACCAACATTATGCATTTAAATTCCCATCGAAAACATGAGTCATGTTTCGCCATGTCATGTCATGCGTTAACTTATGCACAGAACTTAATATTTCAACATCAAAAACCAAACTTTATGGGGTAAATTTGACGGATGTGCTTTCAGTTGATTTGAAAAGGTACGTTATGCGTACGCTGTGATTTAATTTTTTCAATCATCTTATTGAATTTAAATTCACTTCATGATTCTAACTTTGTTGATCAATAATCTTTTGGAATTTGGAATGGAATACTTTCGAACAAGTCTGATTTTAGAAAACAAAAAATAAGTAATTTCTACCATTTATCAATAATGAATCTAAACTCGTTCTCTCTATGCATGGAATACTTCCAGCTGTAGTCAACGTATCACAGTTTTGCATAAATGTAATGCCGAGCTTGCACAATTTATTCTTGCCGCTCTCTCGTCTTTTTTACTTTTTTTAACTTTAAAATTAATTTTTATTTTTTAAATTCATGATTCTTTAAACTAGACAAAAATGATTAAATGTATCTTAATATCTAAACAATTCATGTTCTTAAAATCTATCTTTCTGACCCTCCGCAGGTGCTCTAAAATAATCTTAACTTACTTATCTATTTGCCTTTCGGCGTCTACTACAAATATTGTTTTTTTGCTGTCCATATGGACAATCTTTATTGTTTTTGCTTACTGGCCAAGAAAACTTAGGAAAAAATTCATTTTTTTTAATTTTCTTAACACTTACTAAATCTACGCTAAGCCCTAACCCTAATAAACTTAAATTACGTTACTATGCTATGTCCGTGACATTTCGGACGTTTCTGCAAGGTCGTGTACGTTATTTATATGCTTCACATTTATAATCTACACGCCCGCAATCTACACTTCTATATGGGTTATCGTCACACATTTTCTAAGGGTTTTTAATTCGAACAATTTGCCAAGTTGCTCCAGCGTGTGATGAACACACATGTCGCAGAAAACAATAATGTCAATGTTAGTTACCTGCCTCTAAAAAAAACACCCTATATTATTGGCTGGGATTATCATTTTGATAAATATCTTGTATTTTATAATAGAACAATTTAATACTTCAACCATCCGCAAATTACATAATGTTATAATTTCGTGATCATACTGCCGAACTCGACACTTGTACTCATGTTAAAATGGGCTCATGTATTGCGGGCTTTGAAAATACCCAAAAATAGAGTAAAGATGTTCAGTACTACGTTCCACAAGAGTGGCGGGGTTCAAGAATAACCTAAAACAATAAAAAAAATACATAATGTACACAATATGAATTTCCTCGAGCAATAAATCCAATATCTTTGAAAGTACAATCTGATTTCCAAATTTTTCGGCAAGTAACCGGAAATCCGTTTTACGACACTGAGATAAGCGCAGAAGACAGAGATAGGACCAGTTGCAGTTATAATGCAACGACGATCTTTTAGGAGATTTTTCTAGACAGTTATATTTGTCAGTAACGCGAGAGTGGTGAAGCCGTGAAGTGTGAAAATTGTTCGTGTTACGAATAGACATCTAAGGTAGGAAGCGACGTACTTATACAATACGCCACGGTGGCTCTTAGAAGAAGAAACAAGGTGGCATACAATTTTAGTGGTTATTTGTTAATAATTTTAACTTCTGAACTTTGTTTCTAATACCAAGTTGGCTGAGGTCCTTCTCCACTTTAGTGCACTAGTTTAATGGTAGGCGTCGTCGCTGCTTTGTCCTAGGATATTGGATTGTGCGACTGGTTCGATAAATGTAAGTATTGTTGTTATTACAAGGACATGCCGCAATCTCGAGTAACAACTTATTATTATGAGGGATATGTGTTCTTATAATTTTGGATCATATCCTAACTGAGTCCAAACGATAGCTATCCATCCTGTGCGGATTACCTCGCTATTATTAATTATAAAGAATTTATGTGCCTGTAGTCAGAACATGGATCGTTAATAAACATGGATGCATGTAAATTCTAAATCGTGCTATGTAAAAACAGGGTGTAGAGTAAAAGAACTATTCACTTCCTAATCTACTCACTGTCAAAACATTTGATGTACAATTATGATTGGGAATGTTTTTTTTTCTCTTCAATCACAACCTTCCTTTAATGCACACATTTAAAAGAATTACCATGAGATCCAGATTTATTATGATGTCCATATTTTGAATTACAAAAACCAAATTAATTTTTTTAATCCCTTTGCCAATCGGAACAATGACACGAATAACCCCTTCTACTAGCAGCGCAACGACTGCATTCAAACAAAAACCATATAAAACCACCGTTATGTATCATAAGCATGTGAACACAAAAACGTGTGTGACTGTGCGAGCACACACCCATTTAATTGGTTGTCATACATAACCGAGTACAAAATGGGGTACAAAGCAATGTAGAACACGCTGTAGCCTACATGAAATAAAGGATCAAAGCATCACCTTAATCTATGAACGATTTTATTTTTTGATTAAGACTGTTTAGCACGCTGATCTGCGTATGACATTAATCCGTGTGAGCGCATGTAAAACCAGCTGCACCGCTTTAAATTCAGACAGACGGAAACACGCTGAGGGTTGGACAGAGCACGCCACATACATACAAGCATGTATTTACATTCCCCGTGTTAGTTCCAGAGTATTCAACCAACCGCGATTGTGTCAATAAAGGGAAAAAAATGAAAATGAAAAATCTGCAAATGATCAAGACATCATTGTTTTCGTCACTCAGGTAAATGCGAAAATGAAAAATATGTGCGTGCATTTCGATGTTCGACTTTTTTGCATTGCAAATGCAAAAATCTCCTAAGAAATCCTAGATCAATTCTGCAGGAGTAATCGAACATGAAAATTACTTCATTCCCATGACCGAACTGTCCTGATCCTCATTGCTGGGTATGCGGCAGAAGTCCTTTGCGCACACAACAATGGACGGCTTCATTCCGGAGAATTGAACGCTTTTTGATGGTCAATTGAAGATCGATTCTGACAAGAATAAAAAAACGCTTATCCCGGGATCGGATGGAAAAAAAGAGCAAAGTTTTACAACAAACAAACACGCCTCAACCTTTGGAAAAGAAAGAAAAAACTGGTAGGCCGCATATTTTTAGTGTTTTCAGGTGGAGTGGTGAGTCCAATACTATTTACTCAGCCTTTCACGTTTTGCTAACAATGTTCTCCCATTTTCTTTCCTCGTCTCAGGGATTACCCCGAGAAACCTTGTATCACATCACCTTTTCCTGGTTTCAGTTCTTTGCTGTTAAGCCGCTGGAGTTTGTTATTAAATCGATACTTTGATAGAACTACTGAAAAGAGGCACTACTGAATGCAAGTAATCCTTTTCCTGTACGTTTGAGTATTATTTCGAGATGAAATTAAACACTCTGAAGTGTTTGAATCCTTTTCTGTTGCATTCGTCAATGGAGTGTTTTGATAGACGAAAGATATGTACAAAAAAAGCAAATATCAAGGCGGTGATCATGGGATGTGTTGATGAAAGTTGACTTAAGGTTGTGCAAGAGTTAGTTTGTTTGTTGCGTTTCAAAGTGCCGCCGGCTGCCGGTTATGAAAAAGAGCAATTTGGAAGCAATTCAATATTATTTCAGTTGATAAGTAAACGCCTTTTCCTTCGTATTTTCGTTACTGTATTTTTTTCTTTTTCATTATAAATACGATAGAAAGATATGGAATTGAAAGTGTGGAACAGAACCAATTATACGACGTTTTTATTGGTCGAATAATGTACTTGGTGGAACATGTTTCAAAGCTTTACTCATTTTTTTCGATTTAAAGTACAAATATTCAGCTTGGTGAACATAATTAATACAATAAAATAAATGAATTAATTAAATGGATCATGGAAGGAAATAATGTTATAAGAAAGCAAGAATGAAAGGGAGAAATAAAGAATAAACGAATCAGCAAAAGGAAAAAAAACATTGTTCATTGTCTTTTTTTTAGTTTAGTTTGTTTATTGTGCTAGTAATTTTACAATGGTTATACATTACATTCTTTATTTACAGAGATTCGGTATTATTACCTTACTACTAAAATATTAATAAAAATTCTTAATATAATATATAATAATAATATATCACAAAAGTAATTTGAAGGAAAAGCCACTAAAAACCTTCATTAAAACATCAGTGACCTGATGACGACTCCGAACGGCGAGAAGATTTTTCTAGACAGGAATACACTTTGAGCATTGACTCGGTAACTCGAAAGAGGTGGAGCTGTGAATTATAAAAAAGTTGCAAAATTCGGGACAGACACAGTAGTTCGATCATAAGGTAGACTCACAACCAGTGTTCGAACCTCAGAAATCGAATTTCCAGATGTAAAACCAAATCTTCAAAATTCAATTTAACGTACGATTTTCTACAAAAAATTGTTATTTTTGGTAGTAAGAATAGTAGTTATGCTAACGATTGGTGCGTATTGTGACGGATCTGTTTGAGTTAGAGGATTGCTGCTTGCCTGTGACATTTCTCATTTTTTCTTACAAATAATAGAAAATAGTAGGCAAAGAGTGCATTTGGTCGATGCTGAAATGGCAATAAAACAATAGTCGTGGACTGTCCAAAGGAGCTAACAAGTATTTTCAGGTGTAATTTTTTCGAAGTGGATAGTGAACACAAACTAGTGGTGGAGTAAATTTAAAAATATTTCAAAAAGCGAAGTGAATCTATTTCTTAAAGTCCGAACACTGCTCATAACGATTCAAGAGTTCTTTAGTCAGACACGAATATGAGGTCCTACAAAGACCAAGCTTAATACTTTGAATCAATGTACACGAGGGAGTGAAAGAATTTATTTTGAGCACGAAACAATGAAAGATTGGAATGAAATGCCAATTTGATCCAGTCGGGGAATGTCAAAAAGGAATTCCACAATACTACAAAGCTTTGTCCGTTGTGTTTTAGTTTGGAGTTTCGACATTTACTATGTTTCTTTTGCTAATCTATATTATAATGAATTTATGTTCATGTGTAAATGATGCTTGTCCAGTTGAGAGCGGAGCAATTAAACAATATAAAATATAAATTGGAATTTAAAAAAAAAATACAGTAAGGATTTTCGTGATTTGTGCCAACAGTTCAAGTTCCAATTCTGGGGAATCGAAATATGGGCAAATAAAAGGGGCAGCACATTAAATGTGTGAATTTCTTCCTCAGCAATTTTCAATGCCTTTGCACTAAAATTTTTTTTTTTCATTGTCAAATAAATCAATTTATTGAAGATTTTTGTGACGTTCCTAAGCAAATTGTCGAAAACACAGAAAATAATGGTTGTAAGCATTGTATTTGATAAGCGGCGATAATTATTCCAGATAACTTCAGCGGATGTAGGATTTCTTGTTAGAGTATTTTGCATGCTAATTCAGATTAAAGTTGAAAGTTGAACCAAAACTGCCTAAAAGCTTTTTCTTAAATCTAAAATGTCCCCTGTTAGGTTAGGTCGAAATGTATTTTGTTGCTTGGATAGTTAATGCATTTTGTAAAAAAATGTAATGAAGATTGAAAATAAAAATTCATAGAAAACGAATGCAACGAAAAGGAATATTTGGAAAAATAAATGAACTTAGTATGCACAGGTACCTCCTCTCCCTTTCTCCCTCTATACATTCGGCTTGTGCTGTGTCTTGACTTCGGACACACAAGTGTAATAGCAATCCCTTGGGCGTGTGGACATTATAAAAAAAGCATGCAAACTGAATGAAGTAAAATGTGCAACGCACCATGCTTCCGTTGGGCATTTGACCTACACACTATATTTTCACGCGCAATACCGGAAAGACACGGCCTTAGTATATCATATGACTTACAAACGATCTCCGGTAATGTTATAGTGACTAGCTTCCTGTCAAGGCGACGAACTGTAGTTTCTTAATTGAGCCCTTCATTGAATCCAACGGCGAGATGCCCGAAGGGAGGATCAAACAATTCGAGTGCCATACGATTTTTTAAATTGCCAGCAACATTTTTTAGTAGATATAATTTAGATGTGTGGTCGCCGTGGCGTAGTGGGTTAGTGCGTCGACTCCTACGTAGAGGGTGCCAGGTTCGATACCCGAATTTACCACCTTTCATATTTCACGGCTCCACCTCTTTCGAGTCACTGACAATGCTCAAAGAGAATTTCCTGTCTAGAAAAAACATCTCAAATTCGCTTTTCGGAGACGGCATTAAACTGTAGGTCCCTTCCACACGTGAAAGAACAATAGTACGCACAACACAAGTGGTTGCTGAGAAGCTAGGCCCAGGTGCACCTCGGACTGTCGCGCTACCCATATTATTATTATTATTATTATTATTATTATTTTGATGTTGATTTCAATCGATTATTTTTTCAACTCATGATCATGTCTTTAATTTATCTCTGTAAGGTCTATGTGCTGGTACTCAACCCAGCGATTTAAGTTGCACTTAACAAGTTAAGATGGTATAACTTAAACTCCAAGAATGAGTATTTGATGAGACTTTTAGTTACAGTTTAATACTGAAAGTGACATGAAGTACTGGAGAAATCTGTGAATATAAGAAATGAATACTTTATTTGAAAATTATAGCTGGGGTACGAATTGTTTGAAGATAATGTGGATGTGATGAATATTTTTACAAAATGAATGTTTTTATTATTTTGATGAACTTTCATTTTACAAACTTCTTCGGCAAAGACACAATCATGATTGTTTTACAGCAGATTATCAAACTAAGATAGTCATTTCAACAGGTACGGTTTTTCTTATTAATACAAAAAGATATAAACATACGAAATTACCGACGAGAGCTACAGCAAATGTCAAGAAATATTTCTTTCGAATAACAGCGTTTTACTGATTGGCGCCATCTATGGAACCCACATTAAAATTCTCATTTACACACTCATTTACTTACAAAAATAACTAATTCGTCATTTAAATTCAAAGTGAAGTTGGTTGCATTTAAAGAAAACCGTATCTTAGCTAAGCCTTACTTAAATAACATATAAATATCATTATATTAACTATAAAATAGGTTAAGTTGAACTTAAAGTAAAAAAAAAAACAATTAATTAAACTTGGCCATGATGTAGATTTAATTGAACTAAGTATCAGAAAACGGCCCTGAGAATGTAATAATCAACTGGCGTACATAATTTAAGACCTGATACCGTTTCAATCAATTACTTACCTAGATATACAAGAAATAAATCGAAGATAATAACTTTTAGTTTCCAGTATTTACTCGAATCAATAAATATATTCAAATATTGAACATGAGCAATTACAACAGCAGAACAAGTCGGCTGCTGACAAATATTTAACTCTATAACAAACTGCAGATGTTATTATTGAATCCCGCGCAACGTCTCTGTCAGTAACAGAAAAAATATATCAGTAAATTGTAAACACAGTCAAGATTTTTTAAGTCGAACATTCGTAAGTCGAACAAATGTTTCAGAAATGAGTCTTGAACTTTCCTATATTTCTTTGATGATAGGCAAGAATGATTGATTCAAGAAATTGATTTTGTTTGTTTTAAGCTCAATTTTCATTCTCAAAAATTGTTTGCTTGGTACTAACGACTTAATACTAGCAGAAATCTTCCCATCGTAACAATTTTGTCTTTAGGGTAAATCAGAAAAATGCATATGCGGTTTGGTATTAATGTCTTAAGATTCTGTTTATCAGCTCCTGACTTAAGACCTAACGTCAAAGATTTTACACTCCATAACTAGAATATTGCATAAATCGAACAAAATATTTGATGGAGGTATGGACGTTCTATAAATGAATTCATATTTATTACCTGTACATTTAATACCAACGAAGTCTTTGCCTGTCCAAAGCATTTGTCGGCGATGGAGGAAGTATATAGTTTCTAATAAAAATAAAAGATTAGTAAACTAATTCCCCAAACTAAGCTCCCAAAACCTATGAAAACTGCATTTCTTTCATATTTTCATTAAGTACTGTCTACTTTCCATCCATTCTCTCTCCATTTGCTAAATTAATATGAGACGCTTTTCACCTTCATCAGCCCCTTCTAACACATTACCTTACTCACCTTATTCCACGTATGCACATGAAAGATCAGATGTAAAAAGAAAATAAATGTAAAAAAAAAACAACTCATAAACTGTGAAGATGAGAAATGAGAGAAAATACGTAATACGAAAGCTAACAACAATATACCATAATGTTTATGTATTGCCAACATAAAAGCATTAATTTAGTTATTATCTACTTAAGATACGAACCTACATCACGTCGTACGTACATATAAGCATAGTGGGTCTCATGCCCACAAGCTTTGAAATTTCTACCCCGCCACAGACGGGAAAACAATCAAAGCAGATGAGAAATCAACGACGAGCAAAAAAAAAAAAACGTTGTTTCCGAAACGCCTACACCCGCCACTGATAATCATCATCATCCTTATTTAAATACACTAAAAGGCGTCCGAGAGATACAAGTATGAACAGACAGAACATATAAGGGGCAAGAGGAAATGAGAGCCAGTCTTTTAATGGAGAACAGGAGGCGTGGCCAGTTCAATTAACCCTCCATTTGTAAGAAAATACACAGCACACATACCAGAGCAACAGTCCTCGTGGAATGAGTGTGTTGGTGTTCCTCTCATCAAAAATGAATGGAACAGGAGCACTCAATGGGACAGGAGGCGTGGCCTGAGTACGCGCACTGTGCCAATCTGACTCGTCTCGATGAGGGTAACCAGTTCGGTAAGTCCGTAACCAGTTACCAAAGCAGTTTCGGTTTTCGTTGAAGAAGGGTTCGCCACAGACAGCGGAGCGCAACGTAATTTATCGGAGTGTTTAACGAGTTTATCCGTAGAAATTTTGAACGTGTATTCATTGATACAAATCGCTTTCAGTGCAAATTCGAGGACACGATTATTGTTTAGTGCAAAGTTGCATTCGCAAGCAAGTGACATTTGTGATTTTGATTGATTTGTTAAAGTTGTGTGTTTAAAAAGCCGCCATCATTCTGAGCTCATTGTGGCACTCTCCAGCGCAGCTGGGCCTGGAGAAGAATTCCGATTTTGGCGGAAATAAAATTATAAATATTCACACCCCCAGTCCGTCGCCACCGGCTCATCCAGCCATGGTTGAAACCGCCTCACCGCCGTCAGGAGTGACAATTAAATCGTGCTCTAGTCCAATCGAACACCCGCATCATCCGCACAACGTTGTGCACAATCAAAACGTGAATACTAGCACGAACTCAAGTAGTAATAGTCCGAGAACACCTCCCAACTATCTAACTACAGCCATGTTGTTGAACAGCCAAAACTGTGGATACCTTGGTCAGCGTCTGCAGAGTGTGTTTCAAAATCATCAGCAACAACAGCAGCAGCGTGAGCAACTGCAGCATCAAAACGATACTCAACTACAGAACGATGATCATATCCATCGGTCAACGTCAACAGGGACAACATCGGCTGCTTCTCTTTTCACCATCGACAGCATTCTAGGCTCACGAAATGGGGGGAATTACAAACGTGCCGAAAGTCCCGCATCGCCGAGCAGTAACAGTTCAGCGGCAACCAGTCCAATAAGGCCGCAAAGAGTACCCGCTATGCTCCAGCATCCTGGCTTGCATCTAGGACACTTGGCAGCAGCAGCCGCGTCAGGATTTGCCGCCGCTGCCTCACCATCGGATTTCTTAGGTATGCTCGCATGTGTAAATGATCTCATTAGGTATTATCTTAAGCTCATTAAAACAATACCACCACTAGAGGCACAGCATGCTGATCATGGCTCAGTGTTCATTCAAATCCGTGAGAAGGTTTGACCTGTTCTAAGAAGCCGTCCACCCTTTCATGGGATCTCATTAAAAGTCGACCAAAGGCCAATTTGTTTTCTCACCACAAGCCAAATAATTCCGCCTGCACTTAAGAGTCAATCCGTAAATCTCCACTTGGTCTCCTTTTGCTTGAAATACTTCGGCAGCAGTTCGCACAGCAGGGTTTCTGCTAAAATGATGTGGGATGTTGTAGCTAATGTCTGAAGGAATACCTGAGGGGTGGGATGATTTTGCAAAAAGGATTACTGAAAAAGAGCAATTATTCAAGAAGATTACACTGCATGGAATCGAAATTTTAATGTAGGTTGACGAGTAAATAAAAACACTGGTGAATTGGAAATGGATTGTCTTGCTGCGATGGATAAGGATAAAGCGCTTTAGTTGTGCATTTACGTTTAGTTCAAATTGATAATACAAATGTATTGTGTAGGAGGACGGTCAATTAATCAATGGTAAAATAGCCAGCAAAGTCCTTTTTCTAAGGAAACTTCTAAACGAAATTGAATCTTCGTAGAACAAGCTTTCACATCTAACGGTGTCTTCCTTCTTTTGCTCAACATTTCTAAATTGTAACGCATTCAAAAATTCTTCTTTATTTCATTTTAACCATAGATTGCGATGTCATTTTCTATATTTTTCATCGAAAAATGTCTTTTCTAGAAATCTAGTACATTTGTTTACAAAATAAGGCTCACAGCCTTCATTTTAAAGCTTCACTTACTTACAATTTATGAGAAATTCTGACGCTAATAACTATCTGAGAGTGATGGAGTGACTTTAGATCTCCCAAAGGTGGTTAGAAAATCTTTCCGAGTGAAAAAAATCTAGTCAATTTCAGTCTTATTTTTGTCCTTCCTTCCAAGGAATTACTCCCGCGAAGTCTGTGATTTGTTTATTAGAAGTTTAAAAGATTGTCTGATTTTTTGAACATACCCCAAGCAACTGTCACAAAATATGTCACGCAACAAACCTTCGTTTGAAATTTCCCATTAATCTCTTACGTTTTCATTCCCCAGACTTACCGACTTAAATCTTCTAAGGATACGTCCCTCGATTCCAAAAAATCATTCCGATTTCAGTTATTCGAGAAACCTTTCAATACCCTAATAGGTCAAATCCAAAAACATTTCATTTCACCCACGCACACTTACGTACAATTTTAATAAATCCCGCAAGAGATTTTACAATTTTTTCTTTCACGTGTTACGTTGCTCTGACGGAATCCTTGTAAGTTCAACCGCCACCACAAATAATTTACTTATTCACTCGTCCTTGTGTGTAAAGCTCCTTAGGGGATTTCAATTGAATAACAAAAAAAAAAAAAAAAATCCCCGAAGCGAAGGTGGGTGAAAGAAGGAAATCTCTAAACACTAGAAAACACATTTCAATATATTTGTTAAGTAGAGAACATCTCTTCTCATTCTCTCTTCCATTGGGAATAGCAGAAAAATTCACCTTTGGGTTATTTGCACGAATAAAAAAAGAATTACCGCTAAATCAAGCGTTAAGAATATTCTTTCTTTTCTTTACTCCATGGAGAGCATTGGAAATCCTTTTCTTGGAAAAAAAAATCTCTTAAAACATTTTAATATTGCGAGTAGATTTACATATTTTTTTGTGTTACTATCAATTTGGGCGTCGCATCTCATCAAGGATTTATGGCAAACGGAGCGAGAGACAGCGATGTTGGGTAAGGTTGATAAAAGGGTGCCCTTCATGTTGGTGGGGGAGAAAGAAAAATCCGTCACTTCTAAGTTTTCCTTCGTTTAATGCAAATGTGGATAATATTCATTTCGCAGTTTTTTGGCGGTGCCTTCGTGCATTTGTTAGGATTTACAAACCGCTTGCGAATGTATAGTGTACTGGGATTCCAATTAAAACTGTTTTTTCCTGTGTTCTCGTTTCAGTCGCTTATCCCAACTTCTATCCAAATTACATGCATGCAGCGGCCGTGGCTCATGTGGCAGCCGCTCAAATGCAGGCGCATGTAAGCGGGCACGGAGCCCTGGCACACCATCACCATCATGTGGGTCATCTTGGCCATGGTCCGCCGCCAAAGCGGAAACGACGCCATCGCACCATATTCACCGAGGAGCAATTGGAACAGCTGGAGGCAACTTTTGATAAGACCCACTATCCGGATGTCGTCCTGCGGGAACAATTGGCGCTGAAGGTCGACCTGAAAGAAGAACGCGTTGAGGTGAGTTTTTTTTTCCTTTTCTTATTTTGACTTTGTGTAGCCATGAAGCCATAGCACTCTAGATATAAGATCGGGGACACGTACTTAATGTGTTTGAAGAGCTGTTTTAAAGGGCTTCGCGTTAAGGATATTTTCTTTGAAGGATTCCCTAACGATACACGCTCACATTGTGTTCAACCAAACAAACGGTGGCTGTGTAAACAGAGTTGAATTTCAGCCGCGGGGGTTGTAGTGGGATACCCAGTTCTGAGGGTTGAGAATGAGAGGGTTGGAGATACTTTTGAAACGATTTGTTTTGAATGCAGACCATTAGCAGTGACGATAAGAGTGATTTTAATTTTTATTTATTTCACTTTGTCACTGTGAGGGTGACAAGGGTGACATTTGCGTTGACACTGAAATTGATGTCAGGGGTTGACTAGTTGTCAAATCAAACATCAATTTGCTTGTAATTAATTAAGTACGCACTTGTAGTGTGGATTCGGGGTTAATGGTTGTCATGGTGTTTATTCAGGCCTTTAGGGCAATGATGATATAATTAAGATAAGTAACACATCTATTAGGTGACAATTGCCCTTCGGGAGGAGATAATCAACGCAAATCTGATCTGGTGCGCGGATGGACGTGTGTTTGATGGTATCAGAAGCTTTAGTTGCCTTTGAAATGGGGATTATTCGAGCCATTAAAGGATTTAAGGCGCTGGTGAAATTCACCGATGATGTGTCAGTTCGTCTGAAATAAGAAGAGTCGCGCTGTGTTTGGCATGGTTGATATGAAAAATATACTATCGATAATTCAAGACCGTTGTGTGTTTTCTGAAATTTCATGTACATCCTTAACAAAAGAATATTTGGATAGAACATGGCGCCCCAATTTTTTTTTAATTGCAATGGACTCGGTCTTTGTCGGATTATGACGGGATACCTAGACTTAGAGAGAGGGTTTTGTATGGAAATTTGAGGGAAATATTTTTAAAATATCACGAAAAAGTTTCGATTTAGGGAGAGTTCACTGTATGTCCTTTTTTAAAAATAATAATTTTTTTTTTGACTGATGAAAATCTTTATTTTGTCCCTAAAATTTTTTCTGTTGGTTGGAAAAGATTATGTCCATCAGTGGCTGCCCCTAGAGTTGATACACATTTCTAACCGTTTTATCGCATTCTTCATGACTTTCAGCTGACCATGCCTGTCTCCTATGGTTCCAGTTTGTTCGAGTCAAGTAGCTAAGTTCCGGCATGTTGTGCCCAGTTGGCGCAACAGGATTAGGAAATTGACGTCGAAATTCATGATGCGCTGACACCACCGACCGATTATTGGTTAAAAATTCGACACAATTATTCCACGCTTCTGGGGAGTATAGCTATCCATTGCGTGTACAGCAGTCTAGTTCACAAATGTCAAATATGATTGATCTACGACGCCATTGCTAGAATTATAACATCTTCCGATAGGATGATTCATTTTACGCTACCTTGTGTATAACTAACTTGCTCCGTCACCCATGAATGATCTGAGCTTGAATAAAGACTGCTTTTTCATCTTTGACGGTCCTGGGAATTTTGCTATACATCAAGACCAAGCTTGGGGACAACTTCCACGATGACTTGGTATTTATAGCGGATGTTCCGTCCATCCGAAGACACAGACCAGTCCGTCTTATCTGGATCATTGTTGTCCATGGGCTCGATGTGGGTGAACTAGTCCCGTGAAGAAATGTTTGCTTTTCTGATTAGAGTTCGAGGTGCCTTCTCTTTTATTCTTTAAAGACAGGGCCATATATCCGACGTGTAATTTTTCTGTCGAAGGCACCAACCCAATGCTTATCGTCAACATTTCGGATTCATGCAACAGCCTTACACAAAGAGCGGTTAATAGAGCATAATTTTGAATATTCGACTTTGAGTCAGGAGATTTGAACCCAGCTGTCAAGGGAAAAAAGAAAAAGGAACACTGTAAGTATTTAAAACTAAGTAGCGACACATAGTTGCTCACATTCTGATCTGTGAAGACTTTTCTTCTTTCAAGGTATCACCCACTTGTCAGTCTTAAAATGTGAAAGTCAATGTCGAATATGTTAAATTTCTGAGAATCTGTAGCCAAACAGCTGCCTCTTCACTCACTGTCACCTGAAAACGATCGTTGAACACAATTCCTACTTCTTTGTTTCCCCGTGACCACAGATTTCACTATGCATTGAGTTTTAATTTAAGCCACAGTAAACCCCAAACACTCGGCGGTATTCAAATTTCTACACCAACAACTCTGGCTTAAAGTATTTTGTCAACAAATTGTTAACCCATTTCATGGTTCCTAATCCAAATTTCCAAATTCAGCGCCACACTGAATGATGTGTGAGGAGAAGTAGACGATTGACTGAGAAACGCAGAAAGAAGAAGTAGCCTCATCCACTTGAAATTGAAGCTGCGAAAGAAATATTGTCAAATTGTCAAATTATTCTACTCACAGTCCACTCTCTTCGAATGGGAACCCTAAACAAAAAAAAAATCCAACAACAATTCCAACCATCGGAAAAAAAAAATTGAATAATTATCTGAATTAATACAGAAGACTTATTATAATTTTGAAGTATTTAATCTAGCCAAAGCGACAATTGTCAGATATTTATGGTAGCTTCTGTGATGCGCATATAGCTGACGGTCAGTGTGTGAAGACAGCAGCACTATGAGAAGCACTTGAGTCCGCGGCTACTGTTCAATATGTGAATGCCTACGGTTTGAAGGCACTGGCACTGGTACTGCCTTAGTGTAAGCGTAACCTACCCAAAAAAAAAGGCTGAGAAAATGAAATAAGTGGCAATAATTATCGAAATCTCATCTCGTTGAAATGAAAATGCAAATAAACTCCAACCATCCAAACGCAGAATGATGAGAGGAGGAAGAGATGTGGGAAACGCGCCAGTGCAGATGAAGCTGATGAGTGCCAAGAAGATGTCTCAGATTGACCAGACCCAAAATCCACCAGCAAAGACACTTCAACTTCCTCTCCTGAGTTGAAGAAATAACACAAACCCTGAGGCATAAAGGCAGAGTATTCAAATCCAATTCAAGAAAAAAAAAAAAAAAAAAAAAAAAAACCGAGGAATATATTCAAAACCGGTAGCTGCCGACACCGTCAGTTGGTAGGGGTACATACACATACTCCGTAGTCCGTAGAGTGAACTGATGACAGTGTCGCCTGAACGGCCACACACTGAGCGTTATCGGTCAAGCGGGAAAATTCAAACATTCCTAATCCTTGGTTTGAAGTGATTGAGGTTTTTAGTTGATTGCGAGTGTGTACATATTTATTTACGCGTTGAATTTGTGGAACGTCTTGGACCTCAACGTTATATTAGTGACGCTTGTCATGTCGGTTAAACTGGTGGTGGTTTTCAAAACTTTTTGAAGTTTTTGGCAGATTTCGGGAACAATCCGAAGTCACAGAACCGAATTAAATTACCTTTCTGTGTGATATGAATTAAAGATTTTCCATCATCTGAAGTGGGCCAAAGAATAAACACGAGGAGAGACGGTGATGGCTACTGGAAATTGCATAGATAAATGAGAGATGGCTGAGGCACTTGAAGATGCATCTCAATTAATTGTGGGTATGTAAGAAGTGGGCATTTTCGTATAATTAACAAAAGTCCATATACGGTTAGCTGTGTGAATACACATGAGGAAAGCAACGTGGAGGAAATCGATTGAGGAATGTCAGAACAAACAGAACACTGGACAAAGCGGAGAGCGAGAGGCTTAAGAGGGAAGCTACTGTTGTATGTACACACCATCTACCATCAGCTTCTGATTCTAATTGAAGCGTGTGGTCCTTTTCCAATGGGATGCACTGTGTTGTCCGGATGTTTACGACCACACCGCACTCGTGTTTTTGTTGTGGATGATTACCGTGTGGATGATGATGCACTTGATGGGAGTAAAAGGACTGGCACACTCATCTGCGTAACCGACGACGATGTATATGTTTTGATTAGGGAGCTCTGCTTGAAAATGACTAAAGGATGCCAAGATGAGAGTTTCTGATCGTCGGCACTTAGATAAAGAACAAAATGAAACAATGGAAGAGTTCAACGCCACGTGAAGTGTGTGTAGAAGATGACTTTAGCTTTGGGTTGAAATCATGCGGAACAAAAAGGCCGTAGTCGCTTGTATAGTGTGACTTAACTGGTGAATTTTCATGCGAAATTCAACACAACGACACAACGAAGTGCTGAGAAAACTTAATAACGAATAGCTAGGCGGGAATTTTCTAGCCCTTGTATTATTTTCAGTTTAATTAGATGTTAGTGTCTCTTTCTTTCAAATTATGCGCTTCAATTTGAAGACCCTTGAATTTGAAACAACACAAACGTGCGGATATCAAACGTTAGCTTGACTCCCACAAACACAACTGAAGAAAAATTAATTTCTATGAAACATATATCAATTTTAAAAACGATTACGGAACGCTTGCCTTTGAAATATGTAGCTTTCAATAATTAACTTGAACTTATATAAGAAACGAACGAAGAGTTCGCAGAAACATTATTAAATTGAGAGGTTAAGAGTTCAAGCGATTTGGTTTAGCTATATTTTAAGTAATCAATATTTTACGAAACTTAACGAAATTTAACGAAACTTAACGAAACTGAGAAAAGTCGTTTTTCACTATGTATCAATGTTGTGTAATCGTTCGATTGATAAGGTTGACTTATGTCCACTTTGGTTAAGCATTTGAGAATGACGAGGTTCGTCATATATCTCTGTGCATTCTCATTAGCTTAAGCTTATGTCAGAACCGAACGAAGCATTGTAAATTTTCAAAGTGGTCCCTATTGATCATGGAAATTACATACATTTCCAAGACCAACTTCAAGGTTTCCCTTTCAAGAAAGCACAATTGAACGAAACTTAACGAAACTGAGCAAAGTGTTAACTACACACTGGATCACTTCTCGTTAGATTGCTTGGGTTGATTTAAGTCCACTATGACTAGACTATAACCCTATTTTAGAGTGACGAACTTAAATTATGACTTATGTCAAAACCGACCGAAGCCTGATCAAATCTCAAAGTGACAATAAATGATTCTGGAAACTTATGAAAAATTGCATTACCAACTCCAAAATCAACTTAAGGACCTACATATTAAAATCTTTGCAAGAAATGAAAATTTAACGATACAGAGAAAAGTGCTTAATTGATAGTGTATCGTGTTTGTAAACTCACTTAACTATTCAAGTTAATTTAAGATTACTTACATCCATTGTGGTTAAGCCGTAACTCAATTTTAGTTACTTGGTAAATTCCTTGCTTGAAAATTCTCCAAGATTCAGTTAATTTTCAAAGCAACACAGTGCCAGCGAAGAGACAAATTATTTTCCAATAAAAGAGCAATTACTATGTTTGAATGCATTTCAAAAATAAGACCGCCACCCATCTCAGCTCAGCGAACGACATAAAGAACGGATTAAAACTGCCGACAAATTGATCTTCAAAGGTGTGTTCGCTTTGTTGTCAACAGCAGCGTGTGTGATCGCAAAAAGGACCACAACAGATGACACTCGTTTTTTTGTTAGTTCTTGTTTTGATTGTTCAACAAAGCAGCAAAGCACCCACCCACAGAAACCGATAAGTACTCGTATTGTAGCAACACAAATTGCCATCGGTTTTTTGTTTGTCCCTCCTGACCTGCTGAGATCACACATGTAAGCCGGTAAACAAAAAAAGGATTACATGATGTTCTTTTTGACACAGTTCTCCGTCCCGTTGCGAAAAGTCTGTCAAAAGATGTAAAAACATTTTCAAAAAAAAAAGAAAACAAAAGAAAGTGAAAATGAACTCATTCAATTAAAATTAGTCAAATATTTGATTGCCTACCTTCTGTTTAATTAAATCACAGAATTGTACAATTTTCGGGTTACACAACAATGCCTATCGACCCCCCGAAAGTTCGGTTCTGTTTGTTTGTGGTGAACCCTGCTAGGTGTTTATTTTTAGTGAATTAACAAAATTAAATGGCAATGAGGTGGAATCAGAAGATTTGCTCCGAGAGCTTGAGTAATTATTTAAAAAGCGAACACGAATACAAACACGCACCCCAGACAGTACACTGGAAAAGGAAGGAAAGAAACGCCTTGGGTACTTTTCAGGATTTCCACCCTAAGTAAAAATCATCCTCGTCGTGTTTGTGTCAAAATGAAGTGCGGTGCATATTTGACAGAGTTATGATTGCCACAAACTCGCTCTAGTTTGACGGAGTTTTATTATTTTTAATAATTTCCTCCTTCTGTCAGATATCATCGTCCTTCGAGCGTTGTTGATGCGAATAAACTAATATTAAGCTCTCTTAATGTGTGTTTTGGGGAAGGGATGGAAAAGAGATGAAACCCCATTGTGTGTGTGTGTGTGTGCAAAGTGCCCCCTAGGCGATATTTTGAAGTATTTACTCTACAATTTTAACGTTGAGTGGATGTGGCTCTTGCGGTGGTGTTGGTATCGAAGGACCTTAGTATTTTGTGTACATCAGGGCTGACGATAGCTTGGTTTCTTTATTTTTGCTAATGCAGCTGGAAAAAGGACCGAGGGTGGATTTGGCTGTTCGTCTTTTATTACTTAGAAAAACAATTTAGACTCATAAGTGAACAATCAACGCTATACCGAATTTCGCACTCAAGTGAATAACAAAAGAGACTATAGGCGGGCATTGTGTCTTTGGTCGATATAATTTCGAGGGATTATCCAGTGATCTTGGGGGTTGATCGCTTCAATTACGTCAGTCTAAGGAAAGTGTTTTTCACAATCAAAGGTGCCGACATATGCCTTCAAGACAGATGGCAGACGCTCAGAAGTCTTTCATTTTGAGTGAGCAACTCTTCTTGTTTCCCCAACACATTCAACTGTGATCATAAAATTGAATCCTTCTAGCTAGATGTCAAACCATTTCCCTCATTCAGTGTAATTCAATATTTCCTCTGAGGTGAACAAAAATTAATTTACCCAAGGAACGGCCAATTCAATTAAATTGCGAAGGCAAACTCTCACTGAACCGCGAACACAACGTGTTCATGGTAATCTTTGATTGAGTTTTGAAACACCTTGCCGAAGATATGCCTTCCCGCTGCTAGTAGCCACTTCATCGGTATAGTGCGCGATATAACTGAAACAATGCACTTGCCCATGACATTTCACTATGAAAAATCGCCAGGACACGGAGAAAATTCGTCGTCCTTGGGACGAAAAATCTAATTAGAGACTTGCCAAGTTGGCGGCCGACAGCCTCTTCTGCTGCTCCAACAATATCCGCTTCAGTGAATGTCCACAAATCACACTTTGATGGCCACAAGGGATCACAACGCATCACCATCGGTCAGTGAGTGTATGCTGCATACATTTTTGCCGCCATCACCATCTCGTCATCGTCATCGTCGCCGCCAACGTCATCGTCATCGCCATCGCCAACGCCATTGCCATCGCCATTGCCAACGCCATCGCCATCAATCCGCACCATTCTCAATCGCTGCAAAGGATATTGAAGATTACCCCATGAACCAAGGGGGAACCAAGCAAAGCGTACTCAACTTACTTTCAACCTGCGGGGACCTCGATGCGAGACTACGGTCAATGTTTGCTTAAAATGTTCAGAACAGTCAAAACACAAAAACCCACCGTATCGTCGTCGTCGTGGTGGATGGATTTTCCACAGACTGTGTCGTAGTGTAGACTAGCCATTTTAGCCAACATAAAGGTGCACCACAGGGCAACACAGATAGGCTGGAAAAGTTTAATCCATTTTGAGGTTATGCAATTTTGATGACGTATTACATTACGTGACGATCACATGGTGTCCTCGTTCGTCGGTGTATGGGTGCAAAATTCGTTGGCTTTTTCCATAATTCATATGTAAACGACGGGAGTTAGTTCGTTCGAGGACGTGTTTGTGGGGCGGATTTTGCAGGTTTTCGGGTATTTTTTTTTCTTCTTGCTTGTACTCTGCTTTGTTTCAGAACAGCCGCGAGCTACAGCGGGGAAATCCCAATACAGCAGTTCGGCTGCTGCCCATCCGCACATCGACTCCCATGGGTTAATTAAAAATCAACCGCTATCGGGTTATTTGTTAAATGGATTTCATCGGTTGGTTAAAGGTCTATACACACGTCATCGTCGGGTATTACCGCACAACGCCGTAGTGGCGCGGCGTCGGCGGTGTTACAAATCCATTTCCGAAATTGATTATACCGAGAGGGCGAATTCGCAATCCAAGCGCTTTCTCTGAGTGAGTGTCGGTGGGCTTTTATACAATGTAACCGGGGAAAAAATCGAAACAAAAAAAGTACACAAAAATGTCCGTTAAGCAGTCGATTGGATTAATATTCCCCCTCTAAGGCTGGTGGTGCTTTGAAACGTTCGAACACATCCTACCGCCGCTGCCGCTGTACGCGATTTATGGTTTTAATTTTCGATGTTTATTTTAATAAAATATACTGTGGAGGGAAAGGCGGGGTGAACTTATTGGATTAGAGGCAAAATTTTGCGAAAACTCATCAAAAATGCAAAACAAGCCTTCCGATTATAAATACCTTTTTTTTTCCTGAACGGATCAACATCTAGTAATGTTTAACATAAAAATCGGATGTAACGCATGCATTATAGAAGGTCAACGAGGTAATTAATTTGGGCTGCTAATTTTAATTACATTGACCATTGGGTCGGATTAAAATCGACAGTGGTTAGTGGAAAATCTGTTTACATTAGGGAAAATTTATCGATTTCGGCGGAGCTTTAGTTTAATCCTTTTGATTTACATTGCTCGTGGTGTGTATGATGTGAAACGGTTGTGGGTGTGTGAGAGGGAAGATGTGCTTTAAGACCAAATGTAACGTCGCCCTTATTGAGGGGTGAAAGTGATGAGCTCGTGTTATCGCCTCGGGTCACATCAGAATTCGCATAAACACCTGCTTAACCCTAAGCAATGTGAATAACGGGGTGAATCTGACAAACGAATACTTAATGTATAATAATATGGTTTTTGTTTTGATCACTTGAATATGTTATGAAGAACGTATTGAATCTTCTTGTATTTCATTCTAGTGAACATTGTACATAATTTACGGTATTGCATCAGTTTCGTTAAACATGTCAAAAATCGTATAAGCAGTATTTCGGATTACATGAAATCCTTGATTGATGGGAAACCATTCAAGTATTCAGTTGTGCTTAATTTGTACATTTGTTGCATAGGCTAGCACTAGTACAAGTCTTGGAACACTCCGAAATTAACTTATTGATTCTGAAGAACACTGAACGCACCCAATTGAACTGTATGAAATGTTTTCGCGTTAAAAATATTGTCTGGAATAATGAAGTGGGGCTCGCTTTGCCGCAGTAATCCTTTTTACTGATGAGAAAATATTCACCATTGAGTCGTTCAACAAACAGAATGATAGAATTTATGATCTGTCATCAAGACATGCGATTAAACACATTCAACGTGGACACCACCTTCCCTCTGTAATGGTTTGGTGGAGAGTCGCTTATGATGGAATGCCCGACCTCCAATTCTGTGAAAAAGTGTTAAAACCTCAGCGAATGTTTAGTTTACCATGGCGATTTTTTAGAGGACATTTTCAAACTGGAAAAAAGTAAAAAGTGGACCCTCCAACAAACTCAACTCCTGCCCATAAATCAAGAACGACACAGCATGGTTACAAAAAAAAAAAAAAGATGAATGACAGACAGTTCCTTTCCACAGATGAATGACAGTCTGGAAAGCCAGAACGCATTAATAGTATTAATATGGGTGGCGCTACAGTCAAAGAGCAAGGCCTAGCAACCAGTGCATGATATTATTCTCTCACGAGTGGAAGGGACCTATGTACAGTTTTATCCGACCCTAAACTGACAGGTTTTTTCTAGAGAGTTATTAGTCTTTGAGCAATATCAGTGACTCGAAAAAGGTAAGACCATGAAAATCATTTTTGTCTTACCGGGAATCGAACCCAGGCAGCGAGGTTCAATTACGTAAGAGTCCGTGCAGCAAAAAGGTCTACAAAAGTTAATTGAAGTGTCCTTATTAACGATTTAAAACTGTTTCTCGGTGAATCAATCGAAGTGTCAAGCAAGATCGCAATACACAAAGAGACAAACGCGATCCACAAACACACGACCAAAAAATTCGCGATGAAGTGTCAGTTTTCTCAAATGGAATCCTTGCTGCCTGGAAATGAGAAAACTGAATATAAATAAAGTGACAGAGTTTGCGAAGTTCGTGCTCCTTCCTTAAGTGCTCATATGCACTAACTTAAGAAGCACTACAAATGTCTCATACATCACTTGAGAAATGTGGCAATACCTCAAAAAAGAAAAAAAAAAATATTTGTCATACTTAAATTTTTGCCATACGCAGATATAAAGTTACTCTCTCCCTTTGAATAGACGAAGTATCAGCAAAAGTCAAAGTGTGCGCTCGTTCATTGACTACAACTGGGATTTAGTTGGGACAAATTATTTAAATTTTCCAATCAAATCCATCCAAATGATGACGTATGGAAGTCATGCTTCTGTGACAAATTTTTCACCTCAGGTGATGTAGGACATTGTACCACTTCACTTTCTGAAATGAATACTTCATACAAACTCATTACAAATACGTGTCTCAGCCAACACTAATTTGAACATCACTGTAGACACAATGTTAGTCGGCATCTGAATTCCCTGAAGCGATAGTTTTTCGATTGGTATGTTGTGTACCAATGGCAATTGATGCACCACGTGAACTAATAAAAAGAAAAAAATATTTTAAGAATAAACCATATACTCAAACATTTGCTAGAGGTACTAGGTACACTTTAATTTTGGCAATCTACTATTTTCTCGATAGTAATTGTAATAGGTTTGCCTTAACATGCAAAAAGGAAAAGAGAAGAAAATAGAGAGGCTGGAAGACCACAAAACATGTGTATGTTAAATGTACTAGTGGTCGGTCGCTCTCTAGTGGTTGTCCACTTTCACCGGTTTCGTCCTGTAATATAGCTTAGGTTAGGTAGTGGTGCTGCTAGTGAATTCATCAGCACACTTAGACCATATTGGTCCAGTGTGATACCCATAGTCAGACTACTACCACTTGATTTGACCAATCCAGTGACAGTGCAGTTAATTTGATCCCTACGGCAAATGGTGACTCGACCAGATTTGAAAACCAGATAAAAGCATATTAACTTTGCTTCCACTGGGATTAGAACCGGGAACCCCGCTAACCAGGGAAAGGCACTCTACCAACTCCGCCATCCAGTCGTTGTCCTGTAATATAAGAACCCTGAGATATTTTAAGAACCGTAGAATATTTTTACATGCAGGAACATGTTCTACACATCTGCCAAAAAAAGTACTCTTATCTATTTACTTTTATCTGGCATAAAAATTACGTCATTACTTCAGCAGGTGCAAGCATACACATGAGTTAGGGTACATTTGCAAGAGAATGGCGATTTCCCATTTTTTGTTTAGTGGTGCGTGTTTACAAAAATGTAAATTTTTGCTATAATTTGTTTCAAAAATTACACTTTAATGACTGAGCATAGTTATTTAAAACATAAGCTATATTTATTAAGAGGTGTAAAGTAATGGGTGGCGGACTACTATCACTCAATTAAATGCGAGTTTCAGTCGTCAGCCTTTGATGGCCAAGCACTATTTGGATGAACTTATATGTGATGATGTCCTAAAAATGTAGGTGTGATTCTTGCCCTCCGTGTTTACACCTCAAATACACTTTCTTGAAAGAACTGTTATCCAGATGCATCAAACTCAGGTTTTGCCTGCCAATCTTGTGCAATTTAGATTTTTTATATTGAAAATTTAGGTGTAAATACATTTTTTGAAGCTTAATGTATGTTAGAGTAGGTATGAAATTGTTGTTGTTTTGTTCTTAAACATTATTAATCTCTTAAGGTTACTTATTACCCAGCAAGCAGAAATCGAATTAATAAGGTACCCTACACCTTTGCTTTGATACCAGCTTGGTGATTGAACGAACTAGTTATTTAGTATTGATTGTTAAATGTTTTGTTTATAATATATAACCCTAAGTTTTATCATTGAATGTGTTGTATTTATTGATTGATTCGACCTGGCAGACCACTAGATCTTTTGATGCCGACCACTAAAATTGTGTGGCCGGTCCCTAGGGCAATACGACTTTTTCCATTATTTTGGTAGTTTCTAAGACCAGTACGTGCTAAATTGATAATTATTTCATTTATCTGTTAAGAATTTGTTCCCGCATAACAATTTCTTAAACATTTTTTTTAATAACTGGACAAGAGCAAAGAAAAAAAAAGTGGTGACCGAACACTAGTGTCTTTACCTTACGTTTTTCTTATTGTTTTCTTCCATTTCTAAGTTGTCATTATCCATATTATTATTTCCAATTTGCATACGGTCTTCAGTCCCTCTCACACACACCCCCAAAATTATGAATAATATCCTCTACCTAAATAATTGCAAGATATACGCAAAATAACCACCACATGCTATCGTTGCCATCCTCCAATTCGAATAATGATATAATTCAATCTCGTGAATCACTTTTAGGATTATTATTTTTGTAAACAAACAAATCGAAACCAATGAAATGCACCCCACATTCAAGCCATACGCAGCGGATTGCAGATGTTAAAGGATACACTGTTTGCGTACGCTTTCCTTACGCTCCTTCCAGCGTAGCCGTTTCAAAAGTATAATCATAACAAAACCAAAGAAAACAACTGAAAAACTGATAATATTAAGCGCACAATGGAAATCCTTTATTCTTCCTTTTCACATTCATGGGAATGAAATGAGGAAAAAATGCTAGCTATCTAAGAATAACAAACTCATTGAAATCGTAAAAGTTACCGGAAATATTGAGAACGTTTCTCATTCCGCGTCCCTATTTCCTCATCCTTCGAGATGTACATAAAGATGTATCCGTACATTTGAAAAAGAAAAAGAAGCAAAATGTATCCCATCGTTCGAATCGATTTCCGTAAAATTGTTTGAAAAGCTCAAAGTCAACGGATGTTTTCCCATTCCTTTGAGGACTCAACAGGAACAAATTAATATTTTCATCTCATTAAAATATCTCGCTTTATTGCCTGTTACACGATGAGTTTCCTTTCGTTTAGGGGATGTCACATATTTAGATAACTTGACAAAAATGTAATTTTCACCATTCATTAAGATGAACTTTAGGGTGGATGTATTCCCATGTACAGCGGGTAGCTTTGTAAATTAAGGCAACCAGCTAGAATCGGCATGCACCGACCTTCGGGATGGTTGTGGCACCAGGACAACCTTTGATCTAAAATACGTAACACCATGTTTCTATGTGGATTTACATTTTACTTTGATTAAGTCCATTGCTTTGGGAACTTCACTCACGAATCATGGAATTTGTCCTATCCATTCGAATGAACTTGTCACATTTGATTTGTCGATGAGTTTTAATGCAGCATGATACCTACTTGAATGTGAGGAAACACACAAAATAATGATTTCAAGGGTGCTGGTTGATAAAAATAGACTGATGGGTATTTTCGTAAAGGGCGTGTCTTTGCTCATGTTCTTTGATTTTGTTTGTGTGTTTGTGGTGTGTGTGTGTGTGTATCGTTGTAGGGTTGTTTTATTAGTCGATGATTCTGAGCACTCACGTGAACTTGTATTTAAGGGGGACATGTATGTTTTGTCGCCCGAGTGTGATTTGTCAGTCACATGTATGTACGTCCCACATATGAGTTCAGGCGTTTCGGTCTAATTACATGTGTATTTAGGCGACATAATACATATCATATTTTTAAGCAAGCTTAATTTATCTTAAAAGATTATTTTTTTTGACTGCCAGCGAATTTTTTGGTAAATTGATTGGTTTATATATGTAAAGCGATAACAGATCGTTTGCAGGATTTGCTTTCCTATACCATATTTCAGTATGGACTTGACTACTTTTACAGTGAAAGCTCCCATAGGCGAACAGCGACGGTCGGGGCACATTTCCCGGTTAAGGGCCGTTTTCTGATACTACGCTTAAATCTACTTCATAGCCAAGTTGAACATAAACCTTAATTTAAATTTCATCTATTCTAGGTTGCTCGCGAATGTTTAAATCGGGCTTAGCTACTGCTAATACTGCATTTCTGTAAATGCAACCAACTTCACATTGATTTTAAATGTCAAATTCGTTATATTTTCTAAGTAAATGAGAATTTTATTGTGGGTTTCATAGATGGCGCAAATCACTAATAGAAACGATGGAATTTGTAAGAAATATTTCTTGGCATTTGCCATAGCCGTTTTCGGTTATTTTGTATGTTTATGTTTAATCGATCCTGGATTCACTTGAAACGTGCATTCCTTCGAAATGAAATAATTTGTTAATAAGTTCTTATCACACAAAACATCAATGTGACAAGAGTTGCAATCGAATTATTTCTTGAAAATGTTAATGAACCTAATTTTGTTGTTAGCAAATGAATATAAACCCGTACCTGTTGAAAGCTCATTCTAAATTCGATTCTATCTTGTGTAACCCAGGACATAACTATGATTGTTGGATATGTCCTTGGTAAGCCAGAAACGTTTACACAACGAAAGTACATCAATGCTTAAAAAAATATACAAATACAAGAAAAAAATCCAACTTTACAACTTCTTCAAATAATTCCAACTCCATACTATAAATCATTCAGCATTTCCTTTTTATTCACAAGTTTGTACACCATTTCATGTCATTGTCAGTATTACAGTCCACCTTAAAGTCTTATGATCCACTATTTCTTCGACTTAGTTTAAGTTATACTTAGCCGACGTTATTATCTACTTTTCAATTTCTGCAACCCGATAAGTCCCGCTTAACTGGTTAAGTGAAACTTAAATCGTTTGTCTAAGTTTAGTACCAGCAGACGGAGTTGTCCTTCCTTGGCAAAAAATGCCTGAAAAAACTATTTCTTCTGTAGTCCATTCAATCCGAAAACAAACTTAAATTAACATGAAGACAGAAGAAACAAAATACATCAGCAGACACACAGCTCCAGAAATAAAATCCGTTATCCATTTGAGCAGAGGCAATAATTTTATGGCACGGACACTCCACTCATACTCTGCTGTTGCTATTTTCTTGTAAAGTCAGTCATGTCTTTATCGTTCCCATACCAAAAAAGCTACTGAAAAGTTTGTTGAACAAATTTTGTCCGGCTAAGAGAATTTAATCCACCAAATTGCGACTGATGTCCTTGTCCACGTCCGGGTGAGGGAGTGTCTGCTAAAGGGAATAAAAAATGCATGGAACTTCAATTCAAGATCCACGGTCGTAATCCGCCTATATATAGTATTCAAGACGCAGATCATTTATATGTAGGTATGGAATCCGACGTGCTTCTTAAGAGGGTGACGATAAGTACTTAGCATCCTAGCCCGATGGCGCCACTATCGCAAAAGAAATAGTAATACATTATCGTAGACGGCTACTGCCAAAATTTCAGCCAAATAGGACTAGTAGTTTTGTTATGACCTCGCGAGTTGGTTGGCCAGCGGATTTTCTCTTCCTTCATGACAACGCACCGTCTCATATCTCGACTACGTAGAGAAGTCATGGGGACTGCTCCAATGGCCAAATTCGAATTAGGCTACTGAACGGCTGCCCCATCCACCGTAATTTACAGATTTGGCCCAGTGCTACTTCTTTTCTTCTTGAAAAGGTCGTCGACGTGACGTGAAACTTGCTGTGTAAAAGTTTGAGTCGAATGGTTATCGACGCCATAAGCAGCCGGTGGATTTATTGAACCCAACTCGATCACACATTTCGACGGAAACGACACCTATTGGCTTTAAGCTTCTCAAACGAAGCCAATTTGTCGGCATAGACCAATAATTAAAATAAAGGTCTGGAAGTGCTAAATCGCACGATCTAGGCTGTCAACAGGACAATATCTCGTTATACAATAACACATTCTTTGAGTGTTGAGTTTTCAATAAGACGATTGTTACACCCTCAGTGTGGCGCAGTCGTGTTGAAACTACGTATAATTAATGTCTATTCGATGCAATTGGCGAAAGAAATAAAGTTGCAACATGTCTCTGTAGCGATCTCCATTCACGTAACGTGAAGTTAATTTTCGGGACGTTTAACAAATACTGAGAATTAAAACACCGAGATAAAGTAGTAAAATAACACGTCAATTCAATGCGTTCTACCTTTCAACTGACTCTAAATTTTTCTCTTTTGTACCGGTAGTTTCCCATTTTGCTGTGCAATTTTTTTGCCAGAAGCGAAAAAGGTCACAATGACAACACCACAGCCTTGAAATCGCACCATAAAGTAATTTTTTGAGAAGTCATGAATATGGAGGGGTGGTTCTTGAAAACACACGACTAATAAGGCATATTCTGAACCACGATTTAAAATTATGTTGCGATGAAATTGGGCATCTTCCTTTAACATTTCTAGAGTCCAATCTAAAAACGTACGTGACTTCATATGATCGAGTGGCTTTATTGTAGTCAGGCCAAGATCATTTCGCAAAATTGGGCTTAGTGTGGCCTTAGCGATGTCCAAATCTTTGAGAACATCGAGGAATTGACTGTGCTTTAGTTCGGATTGCGACGGACTCTTGAATGGCACTTCCACCAACCCAACCCAGACTTCTAGTCTATGCCAACTGCTGTGTGTCAACCAACCAGGTTTTATGAAAAAAATTTGGACCGAAAGCCACAAGATTCCACCATGGGGCCACGGTTGGTTCTTCAATCAAATTCTGATTGACTATTTTTGACGGCCCAGCCCGGAAACATCCAGATGCTAATATTTTGAACCAAATTTGTTCACTGGGCTATGAACATGTCTACAGGGACAAAACTTACGATCAAATGCTTGAAATTAAAAACTTACCAAACCAATTTTGAACATTATTCTTTCGTCAGCTTCACCATGAACGTGCCACTGACAGTTTAGTAATTGGTTTATGGGTCCGTTCACAGTGAATGTCCAAAGTTGTCAATTGGAAAGCCATGGCAGAGTTCAGGAAGTGAGTAATGTATTGGGCTCTCCTGAAACATTTAATAACAGAAACATTAACTTTAAATGTCGCACGATTCACTGTCATATTTAGTTAATGTTTTATTTTCTTTACTTAGCTTCAATAAATCTCCACAGCAACATTTCCCACTTGACAACAACATTGTTTTCCACTGATGCTTGTTTATTCCTAGAAATTATCTACGTTTATTTGAAAGAAAAAAAACGAGAACCTGCAAAACTACTGTCAAAATAAAACAAGAATTTGTTTCAAAATTGATTACGAAACAACAAACTGGTCCGAAACAAAATTTATTCAATAAAAACAGTATCATATCGCAACGGTAGAAGTTTTCATTTCTATTTCTCCTATTCCTTTGAAAACACATTCCATTTCGCTGCTATACTATCAATATTATGTACTAAAACAATAATGCAACGGTTTTGCTATCCGAACGCAAACTGGCAGCCAGTGAAGTTTCCATTGTTTTCTTAAAATTATTGAATAACAAAGTTTGAATATTGTTTTAAGTTGTTTACTCACTCTTAAAACAAAAGTACCAACGATGGAGTAGAATGATTGAAGTTATTTACTATTGCCAAACCCCTTTCATTCTTTGTTGTTTCTTTCTTATTTTATTTTCATTTTTCCCATTCGTCGTGTCTCCCATTGCATTCTGGGAAAAAAGTATATATTTTTCACAGACTACAAAGGGAGTACTTAAACTCAACCCCTATTAGATGGGTGGACCTTAAATGTTAAATGGAGCTAAAGCAATAATTTGATTAATTAATGCGTTTTTAATTGGGCAAGAAAAGAATTCTCATAGGAGGTGGGAGTAAAAGAGAGAGGGAGTAAAAAGAAAACAAAAGAAACAGTAAATAAATAATTTCTCAACCCTTTCCTTGTTTCTTTGTGAAACGGAAAAAAAAAAACAGTCCCTCACTCCAGTTCGAAGAAACAAAGAAGAAAGCGAAGTTAAAACGAAATGGGGGAGAAAACGAATCCAACAAAGAACAAACAGGGTGGGATGAAAAAATGAAACTGAATCAATGCTCCCCAATTCTCACCCTCGGAAGAAAATTAATTACAATTATAATAAACCGTCTAATTAGTCATAGGGAAAGTGGAAAGTTTTTTCTTATTCATTTCCTTGCTGGGAGAAATACATAAACATATACATACATAGCGTTCATCCCTTGTCAAGGAAATTACACGCATTTGTTTGTGTGTACATGGATGTTATCCTGGATAAGGGAAACCTATCAGTGCCGTCGAAACAAAATAAAAGTTATGTTTTGAAGACGATGAGGACGACGATGGCGGAGGATCTGGAAGAGGAATAAAGAAAGAGATTCTCAGTGTATACGAAGAAGCCCGAATTCCTCTTAGGGAAATTTAATTTGAAAAACCGATGAAAGTGTTTTTAAAGCCATACAATGAAGCGAGCATTTCTTTTCCTTTGAACGTGGATATTGAAATTCCACGGATCGTATAATTCAATCTTGACTTTTTTTTTTCTTCAAAAGGATTGCGTTGTGTTCTTATTTTCTCATTATTTAATATCATAAAAATTTATAAACAAATTCACTAATAATTTATATTTATTCTTGTATAATTCCAGGTTTGGTTTAAGAACCGTCGAGCAAAATGGCGAAAACAAAAACGCGAGGAACAAGAACGTCTGCGTAAACTCCAAGAGGAGCAATGTGGATCGTTAAAGTGTTCACCAGAAGAGTACAACTCTCAATTACAAATCAAATCCGATCCAAACTTCAGTGACGCTGATGAGTCATCAGACCTCGAAGTTGCATAAGATCTAAACAACAAAGATGAAGCTTTCTTGTACATATATAAATTGGTTTAAATTAAGTAAATTGTATAAAGTTAAAAACAAATCAAAAGTCTCAATTTCATAATTCACTAAAAACACAATTCGTAAAAATACAAGGAATGAATTAAATGTCAAAACCATAGAGTTTGTGTATAAATAACTTTAAACAATACAACTCTCTGAAAGTATAGTAAATTATGATTTTGATTATTTGTAACGGTATATGTAATTATTTGTCTGGTTTAAATATTTTTCAAAAAATATATAAAGTTGAATGTGTACATAAGAAATAAAATAATAATTCCTGCTTGAATGATAGCAAATTGTAACTATAAACTTAGTGTATTAGTATTTAATGTAATTCAGTAAATTTTAATTCATCATATCTGTTATAATATTTAGTTTTGGTTAATTAACTTATTTTATATGAAATACTGTGTATTTATAAATATAGACAAAAGAGGAAAGAAAAATGAAAACAAAGGAGATACATGCGTAAATAAAAAGAAAATGAAAACTTGATTAAATTGTGTTTATATTCTGATTTCCTATTCGATTTTTGGAAAAAAAAAAACTTTGCTCCACTGTGACGGCTAAGATTGAGAACGAGATGGGAATGAATCTAGAGCACGTTAAGCAAACTGTCCAGGCACAAATAAAGAAATAATTAAAATAAAAGCGATTAATTTTTTTAATCATAAAGCTTAAGACTTCTTGCCTTAGTCTGCCTCGAACAAATCGACATTTAAACAAGCGCTAACATCACTATTTAAATCGCAGTTGAAATTGTGTCAGTTATTTGTCATTGACGCGGACGTCAACATCGACGCACATTTAGCCAACATCGGACGTCTCTAGATTGTCGTGCTTGGATTAAGGCCTGTTTACTTAGTTGTCCATAGCAGTCAGCAGCAGCAGCTGCAGCAGTGTGGAAGATAACAAGAAAAGAAATGGTAAGTAATAAAAATGTTGGGGAGCCCGTTTAGTTAATATTGTATCTGTGTACAGAGTTTTAAAATTACTAAAAAATTAATTAACTCAGCTTACGACCAGAAATGAAGTATTACAGAGATAGCCGAATTCATACCTGATTTCTTCCTAGTCCATCGATGAATTTGAGTACCTTTTTGACAGATATTCATGAATTTCTGACTGTTATTCACGAAATAGCGTAAATTCCGTCCTCTGATTGGTCAATTTGGTATAAGAAAACATTATAAAAAACAGCTGTCAAAGATGTTAAGGGGCAAAAGAGGTAGAAGTGGGACATCTCTGCAATACTTCATTTCTGATTTCCATGCATCAAATGTCAAGCCCTGATCCTTGTAAGATTTGTTGGTGTTATGTCTTAAAGGACGATAATGAAATGAATGAAATGAAACAAAATTAGTTAGTAAAATATTTAATGAATAAAATTCAAACCAGGCAAATTGAATTTTGACACATTTCCACAAAATATAGACATATTGAAGAAAAAATGAAGGCGTAAATTCAGCAGAATTACTTTTTCTCATGGATACGTATGCTCCCCAAAGATCTCTTCGGGTCAGAAAGTAAAGAAGCATAGAACCAACTATGTTTCTAATAAATTTATTGCAAGGCGTACAACACTTTTAATGAAATTTGCGAAATTGATTTTAGCTTGTTTCGATTAGAGTTTAAAAAATTTACCCATACTCTCTTCTTAAATTAATACTGATTATTTGATGTAATATATGAGATGCAAAATCTTGTGTACAGCGATACTGAGAGTTAACACTTAAAGAACATAATGTTTTGTGAGCTCTGTGATGATCTGTGTTCATGTTAGAACAGTTTACGAACTGAAGATGGAACACGATAGCTTTTTGAGTATCTTCGTGGAAGAAAGGATAAAGGAAGAACCGATACTTATTTGACAGTGCCAACTATAAAGCGAGTTTTGTTTTCACGGCTAATGCCATCAATCAGTCTGGCGTAGGTAGTCCGCAATAGAAAGATAACTTTCGTTTCTCAACCAAAATCCATACACCAACTTAAAGGGGACTGCAATTTCAAAAATGGTTATATGTAGGCAAGACATAGTAATAATTTTAGTAGTAATAATTTATTCTTTAAAAAATTCAAGTTATGACAAAACAATAGAAGAATTACATTGTGGAATATAATATATGAATTAAAAAAAGAGAACCTGTCATCTATAGTTCAGAAGGAACTAGAGGCGAAAACAGGGAGTCATTTAAAAATGAATAACAAAAATAAATAAAAAGATAGAAAGAAAGATAGTGGGATACGTTGACAACAAAAAAAATATAGAAGAAGATAAGTATGTGTATAATAGAAATTAAACAAGCAAGGAACTAATATTAATATAATATATGAAAAGAAGATAATTAAACAGATGAAAACACAAAATTCTTTTCTTCTTTTGTTGTGAATAAGTCCTGGGTGTCATCAAGAGACAAGTTATATGATTGATATTTGTCCCTTTTGGCGTTAATGGCATCTTCAGTGGCATGAGAGTATTGAACACAACACCAAAGAAGACGCAGGACAACTGGAGAAGGTCCTCAACCAACCTGGTGATCACAATAGGACGCAACTAGCCTATCTAAAAAAAGGTTCTTCCTCGAGGACCAGGTTTGCCGCTTTGTGCAGCATCATACAAATAAAACTCACGTTTCATTCTGCGACCTTATCTAGTGGTTGCAAGGCGGCAACACCATTTCTATTCAACCCTCATCTCATCCTCAATTGTGAGTTGATTTCTACGCATACGGTATTTTAGTGGGTTTTCCATGATTTGTATTTTTTTAATCCTTTTGTAGAATTCTACGGAAGATGGTAAACGTAAAACCACGATGACAATATAGTAAGAATATTTTGGTAATTTTTAATATGTGTTTTTTGAAAAAGAAAATAAAATAAAAAGTAGCCCTTGTGTAGTTTTGCGCGAGGATGAGATGAGGGTTAAAGTTTGTCTAATTATTAATTATTTATTTACTTAGAGGAAGTGTTCGAATCTAAGCAATAGCTTGCTGCCTTCCATCATTGGCGGTCCTTGCCCTGCTGCCGGTCACCAAGACCAAGTATTTTTGGCGGCAAGATAGTTCGGTTTTTATAATGAAGGTTCCGTCTTCCTCGCCACCTCGAACCATCTCGGATTTCAAGACATAAGATGGAGCATTATTGTATATGCGCTCCATGTCGCCAATCTAGGAAAGATGAAGAATTTTCTGCTGTTACTCACCGTCCATCGATCATCTCTTGAATTATGATTTCTATTTCCTGTCCAGTGTACTGTGTGAACGTCTAAAGCCGTTTTGCACCGCACTAATCTGCATGTACCAGTGCGGCTTCTGGGCCGGTAAATCGACCAATTTAATAAGACCAAATTTTCAGTCTAAAGCAAACTCTGGAAAAGACCAGGGAGACCAATCGATACCACCACCTTTTTGTCGATCTTAAAGCCACATACAACAGTGGGTCGCAGTGGCGTAGTGGGTTAGTGCGTCGACTCCTACGCGCAGGGTGCCAGGTTCGATACCCGAATTTACCAACTTTGATAATTCACGGCTCCACCTCTTTCGAGTCACTGACAATGCTCAAACAGTATTTCCTGACTAGAAAAAGCTTCTCAACTACGCCGTTCGGAGTCGGCATTAAACTGTAGGTCCCTTCCACGCATGAGAGAACATTAGCACGCACAACACGAGTGGTTGCTGAGAAGCAAGGCCCTGGCCCTCAACGGGCTGTAGCGCCACCCATATTATTATTATAACAACATCAAGGAACTGTTTGATGCTGTGCCGAATTCGGGATCCCGGGATAACTGCGATGCACCGTGCAACTTGGCTCGAGAACCTGTACCGGATTTCGGCAAGGAGATGCGCTGTCGTGTGATTTCTTCGAGAAGATAGTCAACACGGAAGGCACTATCTTCTACCAGTCAGTCCAAATGTTGGGATACGCAGATGACATCGACATCGTCGCGCGTTCCGAACGTGCCGTAGCGGAAGCTTTCATTGCGATTGGAGAACAGGCAAAACGAGCTGGTTTTAAGGTAAATGAGGATAAACGATCTTCGAAACACCCCTTAGGGCAAAACATCACGATCAATAGAAACAATTTTGAGGTAGTGAAGGAGTTTTCACAGTGGAGATCTGACGTAGAATCACCCTTTGAAACCGATGCAACTTCGGTTTGTCGAAACAGCTGGGTTCAAATCACCTTACTCGAAGGGCCAAGATCATGCCTTACAAAACTCTTATTTTGACAGTCCTGCTGTATGGGACCGAGAGCTAGACACTAAGCAAAGCTAGAGCTCATTCTTCCATCGACTACACTGACTCGCCAACATCGAGTGCATGGACACCAACGGTCCAGCTAAGAGGGTCTTCGAATCCGAGACTCCTGGCTCGAGAAGGAGAGACCCAACCGCTGGTATGAAGACCAAATAATCGCGTATGCAAGACAGCTTGGTTTCGATGACTGGAAGCGGCATGCTCAGGACCGTTAGCAATGGAAAGCAGTTATCACTCAGGCTCGGAACCTGAATGCGTCGCCAGCTAGATATGTATTTCTGCACAAACCTGGTCTGTCTTTCATAAGCTCACAATCAATTCAACCCACACCTCTATGTGAACGAGTATGAGCAGCTGACCACAGATCTCTTCATTCTACTCGAGCTCCTCCGAAAATCCTCAAAAATAACTCGGCTCGTTAAACCGATGAGTGCAAGTCAACTGCTTTCGAAATTGTTGCATCTTAATTGATTTCCCATCCCCCTGAAGCCGAAAATCAATATTTAAACATTTTTACACGGACTATTAGGATCGACAAATAGCGTATAAATATGCACGACAACTGCTAGTTTTAGGGGCACCGAATCTCAATATTCCCCTATACGAGAACAGTAACTCGACGGTAACTTGAAACCATAACATGTCAATTTTTCTTCCCGAATTTGTGCCTGTGTTTGTTCTCTTTTTCCCTTCTCTGTCTCTGTTGTCTTATGGTCTTTCAGCCATTGTTTACCAATGCTGAACTCATCGAGCAAAATGAGAAAGTACGACGAGAAGGAGACGGACCCTCGCTTCTTCATTTCATCGTCGTCCAATAGTTCTTTCCTTTCCAATTTGTTTGTCGTTTGGGTATCTACTCAAAATTTTGTCCTTACAGTCGCTTGGCTCTATTTACCAAACAATAAACAAACGACACTATCTACCACATACCACCGCCTTCATTGGTATCCTGGCAATGATGATGTTGATGACAAAAGGTGTGTCATGTGAGTATATGTATGTGCATATAATAGGAGCAATAAAAGAAGGGCCATTGTAGCGGTAGAATATTCAATTTACCAAACGAGCACAGGGGTGGGATGCTGCTGCAAAAGAAGCGAAAGTCCTGGACAAAGACGAAGATGAACGAACTCAGGTTGCAGGCATGAAATTTCGTTAAACATCCATATGTATATCCAGGATGTGTATCTTGTTCCGGAGTGAGTGTTCAGTCAGTGAATGCGATTCCAAAAGGCATCGACATTCCGTTTCCTGAGTGCAGCCATAAGGAAAGGGTTGAATTTGTTGTTGCGAGGATGATGGCGAAGTCAGTCTGGTGTAGTGGATAGAAAATTGAATTAATATTGACCGGACAGAGGCGTCTGTTTGATTGTGTTCTATCAATGCGACAGTGTCACTATGGAGAGTTCTGAGTATCACAAACTTTTAACACACGATTTGCCACTTCAGCAGCTGGGTACGAAAAGTACTTCATGGAGTTTTGTACGAAAACGTACGATTTACTTTGAATTCCAACGACCTCCTTTGCTTATTACGTTTCGTTTGGTTAGTTGGAAGTTTACAAGTTGATAGGTACTCGCAGTTAGACTTAATATAACACAGTTATAGAACAAAATACTTTGGTCGTTTTTTAGGCAGATTTTTGGAAGAGTTGCAATACAATAATTTGAATGCTTCATTAGTTGATTGGCTTAAGCATTGAATTATCTACGAGTTCAAATAGACACTGTATCCCGTACAACGAAAAAAATATGTGAATTCTATTAAATCGAATGCGCTCTAGTCAACGATATAAGAGAACCAAATGCTTATGTTTGATCTCTTCAGTAAGTCCACTGACACCCTTGCCAAGAAGATCAACGCCAACAGTGGAAATTTCTTCTAGATATGTACAGTGAAACTTCTGTTTACGGACCCCCCTCTATAAAGGACACCTCTTTGGTCATGGTCCCGACATTACGGTGTTCATGTATTTCAACAATCTTGATGGTCCCACTGTTGTCCACTTTAGAGAACTTTGGCTGTATGATGCTTCCTTCCACCACAATTTTAAGTTGCGAGCTAATGTGTCGTGTATTGTCGAACTTTTTAGTATTTGTAACTCATATGTCGCTAAGAAAATGTATTTCACATATAAATTAGTTTAGCGCCGCTAAATTAGCTAACTGAGAGGAATCACCACTGCAGGCCAGGGAACTGCTTCAGGACGACGTGTGCGAAGCGATGAATGTTGAAATGCTAACTTTGTATAATATTTTGGAAGTAGAACATTAATGATATCTTTGATAGCTGCTGCGTACTCGTGTTTTGCGAGTTCAATATATCACTCACTGAGAAAACCTACATTTTCATGGCGACTCTAAAGCCTGTTTGACACTACAATAATTTCGTATTTTTTATGCAGTTTGGCAGAAAAGCGAAAGCAAATTTAGTTTTTGGAAAGGGACTACTATCATTTTCCAAGGAATCATAAGCCGCCTGTTTGTAAACAAAGAAAAATGCAGAAATTAAAAAAAAAAACAACATGCTGTCAGAGGCTAAAAAATGTAGTTTGGGTCACATTGTCAATTTATTTTTTGACGTTTTAAAATTTATTAGGCTATTACAATTTTAATATCGGATTTCTCGTAATGTTCTAATTTTATTTTCAGTTTATTAAAAATGCGGAGGAAAATATAGTGTCAAATGAGTTTTAATTGCGAAGTTTTGGAAGATGTTTGTCCTGAGCATGTCATTGTCATTGAGAGATATCAAGGCAGGAATTGTGTAAGTTGTTCGTGTCGGAAATCGAATCTAGACACTCGCCGTCTTTGTCAAGCAAGATTGGCGTTACCGTTAAATAAGCTTCAATACCGTTGCAAGACAGCAGTCGGCAGCTTCGTTTCTAAAAGTGCCAGTTAAAGTGATGACTATCAAGACGGCGGTAATTCAAAGGATTGCAGGGATCCCGAAAGGTGAATTTCTTTATGTAAAATTGGTTCCTCATAACATCATCGGAAAATCCTGGTAGTTGACTGGCTTAAGCATTGAATTATCTACGAGTTCAAATAGACACTGTATCCCGTACAACGAAAAAAATATGTGAATTCTATTAAATCGAATGCGCTCTAGTCAACGATATAAGAGAATCAAATGCTTATGTTTGTTCCCTTCAGTAAGTCCCCTGACACCCTAAAGAAGAAGCTCAAAGCCAACAGTGGAAATTTCTTCTAGATATGTACAGTGAAACTTCTCTTTACGGACACCCCTCTATAAGGGACACCTCTTTTAACGGACAATCGGGGATGGTCCCGGCCTGACTGTATTAGCGTATTTCAATCCTTTCAGGACGGACACCCTTTCATAACAATCATGATGGCCGTTGCTGTCCGCTTTAGAGAAGTTTCACTACACTTTGCGAAATTTTCAGTTTTTCAAACACTTCTTGATTTACAATCCTTTTTATTCAGACGCATCGCACTTCGTATTTTTAAAAGCTGTTCTGTTTGTTATATCAAAAATTAAATCTAGTACAGTGAAAACAAGTGAAAACAACAACAGAATTTAAAACTGAGGAGAGTCTAAAAGCTTTGACTATACCCTACGCGTATACACTACTCAGCTGCATAAGGACCCCCGTCTACAGGTACGGACAATTCGTCATGGTTCTGCTATTTGGCGTAGAGGCATTGTCTTTGTCAAAAGCGGACGAAGTTGCGTCTGCTTTGAGCGTCTGTTCAGCGATATCAACTTAGCCAGAAGAGTGAAGATTCAAAAATTGAGATGGCTATGCCATGTAGAGGGATGGGAAACCAATGCTCCGGCCGGGAAAGACTTTCGAATCAACCTTTGAGGGACGGCGCAGTAGAAGAAGACCACGACTCGGGTGGCGCACGGCAGTGGAAAGGGACCGCAAACAACTATGCGTGCGAAACTGGAGGCAGCTAAAGATCGTGCTGCCTGGAGACACTTGTTGGTTGAGGCCCAGGTCCACCCCGGACTGTTGCGACACCTTAAGTAATTGAGTAAGTGTGTCCGCTATAGAGAAGTTTCATTGGACTATACTTTTTTTGTTAGCAATATTTTGTTAAGCAATAGAATAGAACATTCAAACACCTTATGTACCGCCTGTCTCTTTTTTTTTTTTTGAATATTGTTTTTGGCAACGCTGACCTGTTGCAAGCTTGCGGCCGTATTTGTGTTCATAAATACTCATGTTTTGTGCGGTGCATGGGTACAAATGCTGCATTTCACAGCCTGGGTGAAGCAGTACTTCATCACGTCGAACATGTAGTATTTGCGATAAATAGAAAAAACGGTATTCCTATCAAATACAGTAGAATCTTAGAAAGTTTACATTTTATTTTATTTAAAAAACATGCAAACAAACAAGAAACAACAAAAAAGAAAAGTTGTTTATGAACGGTATAAAAACAGGCTTATTGGGACGTTTTCTTTAAAAAAAACTCTGCTCTATGATAGCTTCTCGCCCGGAAGAAATTTGTCTTTAAGAATCCTTCATTTTACGAATTGATCATCTTATAGAACCGTTTATGTTTCCAATATCCTACTGTATCAATCAAATACTCAGCAACACTGTTAGGAAACTAAATAATAAACATCCGATTGAGGCTTCTCTGGACATCACACGGGTTGATGGAAATTGCAATTTCCTCGTTTCGAATATGAATGCATTCAGACACGTCGCATACACAACAACTGCTTTGTTAAACCCTTACAAAATGATTAAGTAAATTGAACCCATGATAATGGCAGATACGAAATGAATAAATGCACCTCTGAGGTTGCTCCCCCTCGACCAATGAATCCGTCCAATCATTGCTCCTTCACCCTTCATCCTTCATCCTTCCTCCTTTTTCTTTTTTCTGTTCAGCAAACCATTCGAATGTTTTCCTTTTAAACTCACATGCACAGAGAGTTGCATGTGAATGTGTGAAAGTAACTTTATATAAATTTAATTAAATCGCAATTTTTATTTCCCTCGAAAATGACCATTTTTTGCTCACATTTCACACATGAACGCGCTCCATTTTGTATTTACTTTCCGCTGTCCGTTTTCATTTTAACCATAGTATGTCCGGCCGCATCAATCCGCGTGCATGGACCAAAGTGAAAGCGGCCAAGCACAAACTGCTTAATAATATCAATATTTTCCACCAATTTTACCTCTCATTTGGCATTCATTTGAACTTTTATTTCAGAGCGAAACTGTGTGAATGGCTGCGGCAGAGCATTTCATTTGTGAATGTGGATGTGGATGTCCACAAGCGAGTGAACGGGCCGTCGTATTTTTGTATTCAAACTTAATTAAGGGAAGAAATTTAATTTAAGTGTTGTGTGTGCGCCCCTTTGGCGTCAAGTGCTTATTTGCCCACACCCACTTTTCGGGGCAAATATTCAATAAAGGATCATACGTCTGCTCATGGGGTTGGTACCTTTTGCTGCTTGTGGTCGGATAGTTCCTTCCTTTCAGGTAATTAATCCTGAATTGGACGTTCGTCTTAATTGTGGATGCCTTTGTTACCATTCAACATTTTGTTGGCCCGAACGATTGGGTGCACGAAGTGCACGGCTCGAAGAAGCCGTCTGAGGTGGGGTGCGGTGCCCAGGTGAATCAAAATGATATTGTATTTCATGACACACCTCTAAGGTGTTTGCAGTTCGTATAATGCTACTGGACGGCTGTGGACGAAAGTGTGTTAAATCGAATCTGCCCTGGTTAGGGAAGTTTACCGATTAGGTGCACTTAATCCAAAAGTTGTTTAATAATTCTGTATAAGTCGAATTGTCGAAGTTTATAAGGCTTCTTTAAGATGTTTAAAAGTTAAAAGCACACTATGTTGTACGAGGAGATCTTTGGTAAGGGACATTTGCTGAGTTGAGAGGGACAGTACTCAATTGTTCTCTACTCTCTGTAGTGTCACCAAGGCGGCCAATGTCGGCCTTTTGGCATCGTTCAATCAATCAGTGGTTGATTACACTAAAGCAAAATTGCTATTGGCAGCTTAGCTTAAAATATGGGATTCCACTTTTCGAACTTTACACTGAACGTTTTTGTGGATGCTGTGAAAAATTGAGAAGAAAATTGCCACAGCTCACTCAAAAGCTGATGCGATTTTTGAAGCCTGCGACACTCGATCCCCCGCTCTCTTCGTTTCCTTTGCTTACATTCTAAGCAATCTATGCGACGGAATCTGTTGAAATTTGATCGTATAAAAGCTGTCTTATTTGCTGTCTACTTCCATTCGTGTGCGCTACCTTAACCATGACTGGTCTTCGTTAAGCTCTCCCACAGAGTCGAAAACGCTTAGTGATACAGGGCCTATCGCCGTTGAAGATTAACCATAATGGACGGAAAGAGACTTAAGTCAACTTGACCAATCGATCGAATAAGGAGAAATAATAAAATATTACCATAATAACTTCCTCAGCTTCGTTCAGTTTTACTTAATTCATTGGGAGTGAATTAAATTACTTTCTACATGCGTTACAGACAGTTGGTGTTGCAGATGATAGCAAAATGAATTCAAGATTTTTTTTATCTATTCATTATTTATGTGATCAATGGATGATCAATCGGTCAATTACGCGATATTCATGAATCACTACAATGTTAATGAAGTAATCATTATAGATTACGATAAAAGCAAGCTTGCAATGTAATAATTCATGAGTCTTGACTTTCCGACATTATTATTTTTTATTATTATTAGTAGTAGTAAAAAGTATTGCTTACAATGATAAGATAATAATCATCTTTTAAATAGTGCAAATTAAATTAATGTTAAGTTTAAACATGCGTGTGAATAGAAAATAATTTTCATTTGACAAGATAAGCTACACGATAGTGACAATTCCAGAGTTTACGTTTTAAGTAATTGATTTTGTATTTCTAGTAGAAACATTAAAAGTTATGTGTGTGTAGTAGTCTCGGTGGCCAGATATTTTAATGTATATAATAAGCGAGGACTTAAAACTATTATTGGTGCTTCTAATTTTCCTTATGTTTATGGAAAGGGAATTCCACAGCCGAGGAGAGTCAACAAAAAACTGATGTTCGGAAGTTAAACTGACGTAACTAGTTTGTAATAGCATACACTATCTGTTGACTGGGGAAAGCAAAGCTTTTTATATAAATAATCAGGCTCTTTGGTTCGCAAGATATTATGTAAGAGGCATAATGTCCTATATTTAAGCACATTGTCAAAGGTGCAAACGCAGATCTTTTTCGAGACGAGGGAAACGTGATGGTATCTTCTTAGGTTATATACGAAGCAAGCGACATTATTATAAGCAAGCTGAATGTTGCTCTCCTAGCGTTAGAGTCTGGATTGCAGAATATCTCACAGCAATACAGCAAAATTGGGCGAAGGAGAGTTTTCGCCAACACGAGTTTTGTCCGTATGGGGAGAATATACTGTGTATCCCAATGAGCACGTAGTTCACCATAAACCATGGCAATGGGTGGCATTTATGAGTGTGGACCAAGTAATAGTTTTATTAAATATAGGTCCAAGGTTATTGGCGGAGTCAACGTTATCTATTGGGATTTGTGCTAATAAAACATTTGTCTCACTGAAAAATATATATTTACAAACAGAAATGAAGTATTATAGAGATGATCCACTTCCCAGCTGATTGTCCCATAGTCCACCGACTAATTTGATTGCATTTTTGACAGATATTCATGAATTTTTGACAGTTATTCTGATTGGTCAATTTGGTTTGAGAAAACGATATAACAAACAGTTGTCAAACATTTTAAGGAGCAAGAGAGGCAATACTTCATTTCTGTTTAAAATGTCTACTTAAATGTGAGATGTCCTAATAATTCATCACTGGATATAATTAAAATAAATAAATATGATTTTAAATTCAAATTATGGTTGTATGCAATGCACTAGAGACTGGAGAACGGAAATGGTGTACCATGTTCTTGGTCCGAAAATATGAGAATATCCGGTGTGTCGATTACAAATAATTTGAATAGAAGTTGTGCCAAATTAATGACCTATGGAAGTCCGGACTGCGTGTAAATTGGAGTGGATTGAAAGCCACCAATTTTGGAGAACTACTTCCGGTTTGTTAGATACAACCAAATAAGTAAGTTCAACATGCATGGGTAGCCGTGGCGTAGTGAGTAAATCGTCGCCGACTCCTACGCAGAGGGTGCCAGGTTCGATACCCGAATTTACCACCTTTGATAATTCACGGCTACACCTCTTTCGAGTCACTGACAATGCTCAAGGAGTATTCCTGTCTAGAAAAAGCTTCTCAACTACGCATTAAACTGTAGGTCACTTCCACCCGTGAAAGAACAATAGCACGCAGAACACGAGTGGTTGCTGAGAAGCTAGGCCCTGGTCCGCCTCAGACTGTCGCGCCATCCATATTATTATTATTATAACATGCATGCTAGCTCCTTTAGGATTTGTAATAATGGATTTCCTCTGTCGAATGTTGCCTGTTAAATACTGTAATAAAGTCTGTATACAAGACACCGACCATATTAACCCTTAACCACCATTTTTGAGGTCCTGGAGAGCGCCCACAGATTGTGACCAAAATTTTAGATTTGCGGTATTAACTAAATAAAAAAATAAATATGATTTCCTTAATGCTCCTAAGCTTTATTTTGAGGCCTCAGAGGCAGTGATGGGACTTGGAAAATGAATAATGGTGGTAGATAAGCAGAAAAAAGGTGGTGGAAAAGTGTCAGCAAAGACAAAGGAGGTTTCCATGTTAATTCACTGATTTATTTGATGATGATATATGATATATGAATATGAATGAATATGTACAGTTACGGACAAAAGAATATGACCACCGAATATCTTCAGTAGATTCGATTCCAAAACGCTGAAGTCTGTATGCTGCATTTTTTTGATGTAGTACCTACCTTTGACCATCAGATCAATCCAAATTCTATTTTGTCTCACCGGAGTAATGAATATTTTCCATTTTCTTTTTGCTTTTTGAAACTTATCTGGCCTGCCAATTTAATATGGTTTATCCTGTGCTTTTGGTAAGGACCGGCGCTACTCTGGGCTACATCTGCATCTCTACTACATAATCCGAAGAAATTTTGTTCTTCAAGTCTTTTATGTATTATTGAGGATTAGACTAGCATGTTTAATTCAACCGTAATCTCTGAAGCTGATTTGAAAGGGCTTTGCATTGGCATACCAATTTGGTTAAAATCTTTAAGGTGGCTGTATTAAAAATTACTTCAAGAATAAAATAAAAAATATATAATAATAATAATAACGTAATATGTGTGGCGCTTTAATTAAACGCGCTCTTAAAAGGAACCGGATATACATGCAAAAATATTCCAAAATAATGTTCGATTAATGGATATACTCAAAGTATTCAAAATCAACAGACTGTGCTATAAGCAAATGAACGAAACTAAGTCAAAGCGCTGGAGTTCAATTATCCATGCGAGCAATGTCCATCACCTGCCGAGGCTGAACAGCACGCCATAAGAGCATTTCAATTGTTTTGAGATCAATTTATTGTTAATTGAAATCCTTTCAAGTAATTAGATCTCATTGAAAATCCCTTTACGTTGCCTCTACCTGCACGCGGAACGAAACCCTTCCCGTGACACCACTTACTGACCGATGCAGAGCTGGATTTAGGCGAGAAGAAATATTAATAATAATTCATCTCCTCATGGAAGAAGAAAAGAGTTTTGCTGCACCTTCTAACCGTAATCCGTTCCTTGTTGGGACGGGCAGGCGGTGCAGTTTGCAAGCGCTGAGAAAGCAAATTGGCTGATGCCGATACTTAAATGATTCCACAACAAAGGCATCGTGCTGGCAACGGTAGCGGGTACCGATTCTTAAGAAGACAATTTTGCACGGCATTAATGGTGGCACACACATTCGTGAACTGAGGGAAATTACTTTCTGCATCGACTTAACTCAACCTGCCGACTTATGTTCCGCATTGTGTCGAAGTGCGGAACGCAATTCGCTTGATGCAATGTGGGTGCAATGAAGCATAAGATTCGTTTCCACGGTGCCCGCCTAAGCCGCAGTCCGTGTCACCAACCAACTGCGCAGACCACAGCTACTATAAATATCACATCACCTTGGGATACCCACTGACACAGTAGTCTCCACTTTCACCATGAAGTATCTAAAAGTTTTCATGCTGCTGCTGCTGCTGGTGTCGCTAGTTTCAGCGAAAAAGGATGAGTCCAGCGAGGAGGAAGAGGAGAAGAAGTACGGGGAGCACCACCATGAGGAGAAGGGGCACAAGGGCGACAAGGGACATAAGGAGAAAAAGCACTGGGAGGAGGAGGAGAAGAAGCACCACGAGGAGGAGGGACACGGGCATAAGCACGAGGAGAAGGGTGGCAAGAAGAAGAAGGACTGGGATGAGAAAGACGAGCACGGGGAACACCACGAACACGGCGAGCACAAGAAGGGCGGTAAGCACCACCACAAGAAGGGTCACAAGAAGGGCCACAAGACCTCCGAGTACCACAAGAAGGCCAACAAGGACGAATATTACAAGGAGAAGAAATTCTACGACGACGAGGATAAAGGAGGCCATCACAAGAAATTCGGCAAGGGACACGAACACCACGAAAAGGAAGAGGGCGAACACAAGAAGGGCGAGCATCACGAAGCGGCAGAGAAGAAAGGAAGCAAGGGACACAAAGGACACTACAGCAAGGGTCATCACGATGAAGATCACAAGGGATACAAGGACGAGCACAGTCACGACGAGCACTTCGATCACCACGAGGATTTCGGCAAGAAAGGTGAAAAGAAAGGTGGGCATAAGAAAGGATACAAAAAGGGCCATCACTAGTGTGGGTTCGTTCAAATAAAGTATGGTACTTCTGAAATGTTATTTTCTCTTCCTTTTTGTGTTCACCTATGTTTGGAATCCCTTGTAAGACTCTAATTGTTTTACAAGGTTGTCTTGCTGCCGAGTGCATCCTTTCAGTAAAAGGATTCATTACATCCTTACACCCTTTTGTTGTGGGATCATTTAAATCGTAGCATAGACCAATTTGCTTTCTCACCGCACACAAAACGAACCGCCCGCCGAAACAATGTCGGATCATAATTGGAATGTTCACCGCAGGAGTCACATTCTCCTTCGGTTGTCAGTTGAACAAGGTGCACGCAAAGTAGCAGTGAAATGGAGTTATTAAGTTCAGGGATTTAGATTTACTACTAGACTGCGACGACGCGGACGTCGGAACTGGAAATCCTGTTAAAGTCAGGTCAGGTATATTTGTGCTGCAGGCAGACTGAAGATCTTATTACTTGGACGGATTTTAATTAGCTGCAAATTGATCTCTAAACAGAGTGGATGCATATTGTGGGATCAAGAGGAAGAGGTCATTGAAGGTGATGGTGAGGAGAAATCGCGCGTGTCTGGAATTGGAAGCAAAAGAAGAGTTATTTTTTTGTTTTTGTTATTTTAGAGTTACGTCTTAAGACCAAATCACCCACCACTCTGTCGGTTCTGTAGTTTTAAAGAAAACTATTTCGTGTGTCTTACAGCGGAGCAAATGTGTAGGATCCTGATAAAATGTATCAGCAAAAATGTTTTGTGTTAAATTAGAGACGGACGCATATATCTAAATATAATTATGTTTGCCTTATGAACGATTCTAATTAATTGTTGATCTGAAGTTGCACACTCGGTTGTACAAGTGGTTTTTCAGTGAAAACGTAATAAGCACTATGTGCCCTTTTAATGGCATAGCACTGTTGTCTTATTTAGTCTGTGTCTTATTTAGCGTGTTTTTGACATTTTTCTAATTATGAAAGACATTAGCCGCATAATATCCCTCGCAGAGATCAAGTGAGTTGAAGAAGGATCCACCAAACGCTCGCTGTCTGAATCTAGTAGGAGCCGAGCAGGCGCAGTGAATTTGTAAAGGGCTCCAAATCAGCTGTGTCGATCATAACTCAGGCCATATATTCCTATAGGCCTTACATTTTGTTATTGGGGGCCATCTAAAGTTTGCTATTTTAAGAAACTGTCTAGAGAATTGACTGCTTGCTGTGGGTTTGTACCTCTCTGGAAGCGAGCACTGAAGCACTGATGTCAGTACCTAGGCAATTACACATTTTGTGGGTACCTCCCATTTCAAAAGTTAAAAGCGCGAAAAGGTATATTCATACCAGCTAGAACAAAAAATGGGTATTTTCATTTTTCCAAAGTATTTCATTATTTTATCTTGCATTTCAATGCAATTGATGAAAAATAAATCTTTACTCTAAAGCAGTCCACCCGAATTAGGTTACTAAACGCGCTAATTGGGAAATGTGAAATCCGTTTAAAAAACCGTTGCTTGCTTCTTCAGATGTGAATTTTTAAATAAACACCTATTTTCAGACATGAATTCGTCCTGCAATCCTCCTGTGTTGGAAATTGTTTGATTTCGTGTAGCTTGTCGTTTAATTTCTATGCGCGTCTGACCGAGAGTATTGTGAGCCGGTAATTTGTTTACTTTGCTTATAAAAATGACATTGACGGCTTTGAAAATCTATTTTAGAACAGTGTCGATGGGGAATGGATATAAAATGGGTTTCCAGATAAGCTGGTCAGATGATGTGAAATTGCCAGCTTGGCTGAGGCCAGTTCCAACGGACGACTACAAAACATTATGCGTAGCCTATGGCATAAACCGAAATCTTTCGGGACAGAACGGGATTCAAACATTTGGCTAATTTAAAAACAAAAATAAAAATTTGCGATCTTAGTTTTTATTAAGTTGCCGTTACTGTCGATTGCACAAATGGAGTTTCTGAATCCATAATTAGCATTTGACGTTCAAAATGAAAAATTGACGTTAAAAAAAGTCAGCTCTTCCAAAAAAAAAAAATATCCCTTAATAGCCAATGAAAGTTAAAATGACGAGTTAAAAAATACATCGATACTTTAGATCGAAAATAAAAAGTATTCGTTGCAAAAATATAGGCATCAAATATGCAATTTAAAATTTTTAAAGAAAATCTATTGTTTCTCGACTTAGGAAAAAAATTACCAAAATCGCAGCGACTCTACGTCACTCAAATGCGGAAGTGGAACGAGTTTTTCAATTGTTACCGATGCGAAATGCAAAAAGAGAAATTGGTTAGGAAAAGACATGATAATAAGTATATGCCAAATACGCTCATCATTTCAGTGAAAAAACATTACATGCTTCAATTTAGTTGTGAATAAGAATCACTTATTGGAACAAGCAATGTGTATTCTTGAATATGACATAATTTAAACTTGAACTCTTAAGGTGAACTAAAAAAGATTTTATGTAAATGTCAAAATGTGTGTAATGTTTAAGTGTAAGGTTTATAATAATAATAAGTCCTTCAGCTTACTGTGGTTGTGTCATGAAAGCACAATCTTATAGTATAGGTTGATTTATAGCCAGCTAGACTACAACTTGCAACAGAGGTCTTACTTCTTGAATCGACTGTCGCCTTCAATGATAAGTGTGATTTTTAAAATAAGAGGCGAAATGATCAATTACATTCCACATCGCCCTGACCTAACCATTTTATGTGATATATGCAACCTCAAGGAAAGAAAAGATGTTTACCATTTTATTGGCAGATGCCCGATACTAAGAGAGATTCATGGTAAGCCCAATGATCAATTTTAGTGAAGTCTTATGTATTTTGAAAAGAAGTCCCGGGTGGGCGAAAATATATAAGTACACGACATTGGCGTTAAATTATAGAACCCAAATAAAAAGATTTAAATCTTAATGTACATACCTTTTAACTTGAAACTTTTGGATTATTAATAAAGTATTTGTAACTCACTAAATTAAAAAAAAACTAATAATATAAAATATTTTAATGTGTGCAGGAGGATAGAAAAACGTCTTCCTCGTATGATATAATGAAAATACATAGATTAAACAATTTAAATTCAAACATTACAATATAAATTTTCATAAAAACTAAAAAAAAGGAGCCAAGAACAAATTTGTTTTTTTCCGACAATGTTTTTATTTTTTTTTTGGTACATCCATAATATATATATTTTCGTGGATAATCTGGTGAATATTTTTAAACAACGAATATATTATTTTTCGTTATTGCTGTGCTAAGTAGTAGCACTGTACTGAACAGCAGATCCCTGTCTAGCCAATTCATCGGCCTTACTTTTTTCCTGTGACCTGTAACCCTAGTGAGGGAAATTTCGAGTTGTCCTTCTGACGACTATAGCTCAACTCAGCCGTCGTGTCCTGGTTTTACAAAGGAATTAAAAGAGGTATTAGTTTTGATGGGTGCTTGACTATCAATGTTTCTGCAATGTATTCTGTCTTGCAATATATTTGTTAAAGTTTAAAGAGTTAAACTTCATAACACGAACGACCACTTCCCGCAAAAAAAAGCTATCGATACAAAATTGATATAAATAATTATTTATCTGCGATATTACACATAAAATGTAGAGGAGCACTATTATTATTTTAATTTAATTCTTAAATTAATTCCATAATCTTCAATGGAACAGAACCCATTGTAGGTACACATAAATAATCTTTTGTTGTTTCATGAGTCTTTTAATATAAACGCAAAATGAGTGACGAATTTGCAACCAACTCGTTTGAAGGTGGTTGCATCAAATCACCCTCAATCATCACCAAGTCTTCTCCTATTACATCACTGCCGCTGTCATCGTTATTGTCGAGCTGAGAAAAGTCGGATTCACGTCTAAATATCTCGACAGTATCTTCATCTGTGGGAAACTCCTAATTAACAATATCGCCATCCACCTGCCACACCTTGTATATTTGTGGCATTTTTTCAAGCTTCAAATTCCATCTGCATTTGCGTTTCTCCCTCATTTCAATCGTTTGGGCGTTCAGTTCTGAAAATCAAAGGAATTACATCCTCTTCCCCCAGCTCAGAATATTCACCAAAACCACGATTTTGTTTGTACTAGGTCAAAGGCACATACAAACGTAGTGCCCCGAATGTGATTCCTTATAAAACGGATTTGTAGAATACGCAGAATCTGAGAATTTCTCTTCAGAATTCGACTTATCGAAGGTGTCGCCAAATAGTCTGTTCGAGTTATCAAGACATTCGAGCAATAAAAGTTCGAGTTATCGAGGTTCGACTGTATTTGAACTTGACAACACTATCTCTGTATTGGAATAGTTCCTCCTGGAAGTCCTAGTCTCTTCAGGGGCTTACTACCTCAATTACAGGTACCATGAGAAGGTTCGGGTTAACGGCTTTATCCCCCCAGAAGCATTCGTCTATTTCGACAGGTCTGAACCAGGATAAAGTAGCAGCACCGTTAATCTTCCACATTGCTCAGACAACCACGGATGCGTGACTTAACTACAGCAGAGACGTAGCACTGAGGAGCTCCTCCGATTCAGCAGATCGGTATCCATCCATGATGTAAAAGATGTGAGCAGACAACACCAGAGGTGCTGGTGGTTAAATTAAAGAGCCCCCTCGTCGATTCCTTTCGACCCTGGCTGGACTTTCGACAAGCCGGCCGAGATATTAGTTTTCATTGCCGACCTGCATCGTTCATAGGTTCTTAGGTAGGATTAACCATTTAATAATATAAAAATAAAAAAATGAATAAAAAAAACAAAGAAGTAGGTATAAGTAGTTCAGAAACAATATATAAAAAAGTCGAATTAATGTCCGCTTTGATCGTTTCTGTGGTTATTTTTTCATAAGTTATGACTTTTATTTTTGAATGGAGAGACCTATATTTGAATGCCAACTTCAAACGGTGAAAATTGATAACTTTTTTCATCTAGCATACACAATTAAACATACTGTCTTCTACTTTATTTTTGTTTATTTATTTTTACAAATATGCTTTAAGTTTTGAACATTCTGTTCGAGTGACAATAGTCACTGATTCGGAAGAGGTAGTGTGTGAAATGTCATGAAAGAAAATCATATTTCCTCAAAATAAAAAAAAGAGATTACTCCGACGGCAAAACGCTTCTGTGTTTATCGTGCCGTTTCGAATGTGTAGCGCCACTTTTTAAAAACTAAGATCAATGTTAGTATAGAAAAATAAATCATCAGCCAACTGTTTACAAGAAAAAAATTAAACAAGATAAAATTAAATTTCTCAGAGCCAAGATAGACATCATTAGCCACTAGCTTTGGAATAATGCGGAGCTCAATTCAATTCAAATTCCTAGCTCTTAAATAATTAATGATTATTGCTGGACAGATGATTGACTAGAACGTAGAAATTAACTTAGTTAAAAAATTGTTCACAGCAATACATTTCTGCCCATTTATACCATTTTCCAATTTATTCATTAACTTGTAGCGATGAAAATACATACATATTCCATATAAGGAATTCAATGGATTAAAATATGATGGCGAGATCAGAAAAATCGCATCCTTCGTTGAAAAAAGCTGCTGGTGCGCGGGCTGTCTGGTAAAATCTTAAATTTGCCTGGATATGATATGTGTATAGTTTTAGAATTAATGCGAAAATAAATAACAAACAAAACGAATATAAGAAACAATATAAAGAACAATTTAATTTTAATTGTCCAAACGAAGGCTGCGGCGTACCGTGCAAAAAATAATTAGGACTGACTCAAAAAACATGGATAGAGAACAGAGATTAAGATTTGTCAGCGATAAGCGGCGGTAGGTTGCGCTTTTGCATGTATGAAATCTAACATACTTATCCGTTGAACATGTATGACGGCAAACAATATGCTTGGAAGCATACTCCGGTTCATCTGTACTGTGCCTTACGAACGAATCCCATCATCGGGGGATTACTTTTTTGACTACGTCTCCATTGCGAGCACGATTTGTATTTTTAATTGCCTGAAGACGTTTATCGATAGTATAATAGAACCTTGTTAGTTGTTGCTGTTTGAGCGGCAGATCTGGCTGTAATCGTGGGAAAATACATAAATTACGGCATCCGTGGCTGCCAGATCAGCTTACCTTCCAACTGCAGTAGCAGTTTCACTAACTCAAAAAACTCATAGATTTGTTAGCGTTAGTTAAACTTCCTCGCTCAGCAGCTACTTCCGTCGCTCCAACTGGATCAACTTGCATTCCATGTGCATCTGCGGCTTCTGTCAGCTCACCGAACTATGAAACACTTCTCACTTTAAGGCCCAAACCCATAGAATCAGTCGCATGCGTTGCGTTATGCCAAAAAATTGACAACATCATAAAGCCTTATGAGTGAAATTCACCACGACGGATGAAATTGGTCAACTTTTAACTTTCTGTGCGTTAGGCAGAAATTCATTCGCGTGCTCCTTACGTAATTTGTTTTATTTAAAATTGTGTTTGAATAATTTCTAATATGTCGAGAACTGTAAAATTTCGAATTTCTTAGATTTATGCAAGATTGGATTGAGCAAACAACGTAATCTTTGGGCACCTCTCTGCAGTCCGGCAACTACGATTCTTGTGAACTAAGCGCATCGTACGCGACGTATTCTATGGGTTTGGGCATTTACGCATTAGGCTATTATTAGTTTTTAAACTTTACGTTTAGCTGCAAATCGAGATCGGTGAAACAAAGACCAACCACAATCACATTCAATCGTGTTTGATCTCTCGTTTGAAGCACTTAGAGTTAATCAGGGACTTCATCTACTACAGCTAAAATGGCTAAGCCATGTACACCCCTTGGCGGGAACAATTGAAGAACGAGCTCAAAAAATATGTTTTTTTTTTTAATTTTTATTAATGCTCTCGAAACAACTTATACACTAGATCTTATTCTATGTCTTTCGAACTAACCCAACACGAATTCAAATGTAAAGTGAAAATGTTAACAGAAAAGCTTAATAATATAATAATAACATGGGTGGCGCGACAGTCCAAGACGGACATGTGCCTAGCAACAGCAACCACTCGTGTTGTGCGTGCTATTGTTCTTTGACGAATGGATGGGTCCTACAGTTTAATGCCGAGTCCGAACGGCGAAGTTGAACAGCTTTTTCTAGACAGGAATATTCTTTGAGCATTGTCAGTGACTCGAAAGAGGTGGAGCCGGTGGTAAGTATCGAACGGGTATCGAACCTGGCACCCTCTGCGTAGGAGTCGACGCACTTTTTTTTTTTTTTCCATGTAATTTTATTTCTTCTGAAATATTTTACTTACATGCTAGACAAAATTACTTAAATCTAGCCTAACTTATGAATTTACAATGTTCTTAATACTAACCTACTGACCTTATGCGGGTACTCTAAGCTAATCTAATCTATGTTATAACTGTGCCTTTCGGCTTAATCTGCGTTTTTTTTTTAGTCTTTATGACAATCTGTTATTACATTTTTCTTTGCCAAGAAAACTTTTAAAAAACTTGGCTAAACCTAACTGCTTAACCTACCCAATACTAACTTACCCTAAGATAAAACTTAATACTATCTTAACTATGTCCGTAACAGTACGGACTCGTGCACCAGGGCGTATATGTTGTGTATATGCCTAACATATATAATTTATACGCCGTGATGCACCTTTTTTTGTTTTTGATTCATATATTGTTTTTTTTTTGGTTTTGTTGTTTTATTAATTTTTTTTTTTTTTGGATTTTTTGTTTTTTACTTTTTTTTTTTTTTCTTAATATCTACCTTAGAAACTATGTTAGCTGGCCACTATGGTCAGCTATCTGATCCTCTTGAAAAGCTAGCGGTGGCGGAGACTGGTTTTGGTGTAACCACCAGTAAAATTGCCGTTCTTTGGCAGACTCTTTCCTATCTCGAGCGGGGATCGCTCTACTGAACCGGAGGAGATCCTCGTGGGTGCGAACGACATCCGGTTCGTATTGAAGTCGCCTATCCACTGTTCGGCGTACGACATGGAAGATGATAGGACATCCTTGTGGATCCTGTATAAGGCCAATTGTGTCTAGATAGAGGAATGTTTCGGGAGGAATAAAGCCGTTAAGGCGCACCCTTTCATGGTACATACTATTGGAGTAGTAAGCCCCAAATATCAGACTGTTGGAAGAGGTCATAGCTCGTGCAGTGTGCCTTCTGATTAGTTTAATTATAAAATTATCTACCCTATTCACGTTTGCCTCGTTGTACAGGACCTCGTTAGGGTAGTACTTCTTGTACTCAGACTCGGGTGTGCGATACAGACGGAGACAGCTCCTAAGACACTGCCTCTCGAACACCCTCATCTTTTCCATCTGGGAAGGACTCACGTTGAACCACAATGGACAACCGTACACCATAATAGGCCGTACTAGGGCCATGTAGCAGATTACCTTCACTCTGGTATATGCGTACACACATGTATATATATATAAATAATGAATACACATAATATATGTGTGCATAATCATCATACATTCTTCAAACAACATGGTGTGCGTAACTGGGTGCTTCTGGCTAGCCAGAGTTCGTTATTACTGAGGTTTTTTGATTGATGCCAAGTACGTGCCGAACTATAGAGCAACGTCTTTCTTTCGAAAGACATGGTTTTCATGACTAAATTAGGATTAGTTTCCTTTTCCACCAACACTCGAAATTTGTTTAATAAGGTTGGAATGAACTAATTTTATAATCAACACTCTGTGAGGACAGAGTTGATGGCAGACAAAGGAAACAACCTGTACACATATGCTAAACTTTAGAATTTAAACATTTTACAATTCAACCTAAGCTTTAGCTGATAAACAATGCATAAGACTAATAGATTGACTCCTGGACTTTTGATTTTTGTGATATTTGCTAGCTACAACGTATAAGCAAAAACGACCAATCCGATGTAAGAATTGAGTGCATAGCCAATATAATCGACCTGGACTACTAACTTTGAAGTCAGCTGCGTGCAAGCACGAACAGAGATCTGATCATTGTATGAACAGATTGAAGGCGCTTCAGCTTAAGTGCTCGCGATGAATAATGAAGTTGTTTTTGGCGTTCATTGATGTGAACACTTTTTGTCGAATTTAGACCAATGTCTCGCAATGTTGGGAAAGATTTCCTGCGACAGCTTTGATGAATTTGAATTTATACAGTCCGTTTATCCTTTTTGATTTGTTCTTGTGTGAAATATCTTATGCTAGAGGGGGTTGAAACGTTAAGCTTTGAGTAGATGTCATTGAAAGTGTTGCTTACATTTTCGTTGCAAATTTCGGGAATGCCAGAGCTAACCTTGTCTCTCTCTCTCTGATCCATCAACTAGAAGTTCGAGTTCTTCGATTTTTTCATGTGCGTTATTGGTTTCAACTGTAAGGCACTTTTTGCACTCTCGTATCTCTGTTTTAAAAAGATCTTCCAATGCAAAAGAGTCCACTTTAAGGGAGACGTCTTTGGTCCGTTTTTCGAGTTTCTTCTCAGCGCGACTCCACGGATTGTCGGCGATGTTGGCGGTGTTGGAGAACTTGTCAGAGTTGCCTGTTGCAAATGGTTAATTCGCGTTTCAGTAGGCATGTAACTTGATGGAATATTTAATTAAAAATAAGTAAAAACGAATGAATCCATGATAACAGAATTAGTTAAAACTAAGCAGTTAAATTTCAGTAAGGTTATTGTAACTTTTAGAAAAAGGATTTATATAAAAAAAAAATTTCGGACAGCGGATTTCGGACACATTCTCTCTCTGTATGTTTCCATGTGCTGTTTTAATGTGGTTTCGAAACCACCAAGGGTCTACAAGTCTGTTCGATGACCATTGCAGTCACAAAATGAAAGTTTTAACGCTAAAACCTTCTGCAAAGTAAGACAGCTTTAACGGCCATCTGATTCAATTAATAAAATGCTACATTCAATATTTTCAACGTCAACAGCAGAGGCCACATTTCCGGTGAATTCAATTTTCCCGTCAGACATCGACTTAAAGTCGAAAAAAGTATACAAAATAGTAACCACTGACATGAGAACTTCAAACAAACAGGCGTTATTCAACCTCTTCGTACGTACTCCCAAACTAATCTGGCGCACACACGCTCCTCCAGCCCAGCGGAAACAATTCTAATCCCGCAGAAAACGCAAAACTCATAACCAACCGCCAACTAGTGTGCACACGACTCTGGGTACGGTTAACCTATACAAGGAGTACAATGTTTTCATTTTGTGCCGTTAATTGTGTAAGAACGAATCCTTAGCCCCCTATTGTCTTCGTAATGCCATGATCGTGTTAAAACTTCACCGTTTATTTGCACATTTGTTCATGCGTGGATTAGGGGTTTTATCCCGTCCAAAACACAGTCACAACTCCAGGTTCATTTGCTCTTCATCCTCAATTGAATGTTAAATTCGTTGCACGGGGATGAAGTTCATTTTGTCGGGATTCACGATAGACGAACTCGGCAGGAATCACAGAACGAACCAGAACGAGGCTGGCGACTGTGCCGAAGTGTGCGTGAATCTATTTGCAAATATTATATAATTGCCAGTGCGTGAAATTCATACAGACCAAAGAAATACCCTTAATGTGGGAATTGGACACATAAAAGCCACCCATCTATAGAGGATGTGTGCAATGTTACCTCAACATTGGTATTGTGCTCTATGGCCGTTGTATCATTGAACCCCTAAGCCTCTACCTTGATGGCCGGCCTGGTGCTGCGAGTGATGTGTTGTGGAATTGTCTGCATTGGAACGTATTGTTTGGGTGCGGAAATGTGACTGATATGAGGATGTAGTGCTGGCGAGGATTACTCAATTGAACACGGCGATTATGATAAACTCTCCGAAGGATCAATTAAGATGTTGTTCGAGTTAAAGGAATACTTAAAGTCGAACAAACGAAATTGATGTAGGTCGTGCTGGAAATTGTGAACGAATGCAATCGAATTATGTCAAGAATGGAGAGGTTGTTCCACCTTCTTTCTAGAATTGTTAATAGGACGTATAAAGTGGAACATGAGTGTGCAAGTAAATTCATGGTAGCAACCTACAAAATATTCGACCTCTTCCTCCATAGCTAAGTACAGCCTCGCGAATAATATGTACTTGCAAAAAATCAGTATAATCAATAAAAATTAAAAACTGTTAATGAAACCTTTCTTGAAACTCGCAAGGAATGCAAATAGTTTTCACGCTTTTGACTGCTTACAATTCCAGTATCAACCATCACCCATCCATTCATCATAACCATAAGCAAATCAAATTTAGTTTCGTTTTGCAATAAAATAACAGCAATTTTTAAATAAGTTCTCCAATGGCTGCTGAATCATATCCTGTATAATTTTAGACACAAACCACTGTCGAGTATCTACTACAATTCCCACCTTACCGGCTGCACTGCGCGACGTCGGTAAGACCTACCTTATCGGCATCCAGCTGATTGTCAGTCTGACGTTTTAAGACGGCGCGTTTGTTTACGTTTACTTGTGATTATTTAGGAAATTCTAAAATTTAACAAAAAATATATTGTTTTTCGTTCTTTATAAAGTGTATATTCGCAATATATCATTAACTTGAATCATGTAAGTAATAGGATTAAGACTGAATGCATTTGGAGACTGGAAATCAAGCGAAATCCGAGAAATAGCCAAAAGAAACATCGATTAAGACCATTACCTATTGGATAGCTTTGATGATTGCAGTAAAACAAGAAATTGTTTAGCTATCACTAAGTGTGTGGAAATCATTATTTTCAGAATTAAGAATTGTAAAGACAATCTTTAAGGACATTCAATCTTCTCAAATGTTGACATATTTTCAAAGCTATTATATTAGCATAAGCAAAATGAAATGATACGTTTAGCGCATTGTTTCAACGTATAAGTATAACTTGAGCGTATGTAATAAGGCAAGCGGAATTGTACAAGTTTAATGAACATTTGTGTCCGTTCCAACTTTTCGTCCACTTTATTTTCGTTAGTATATGATGGCTAAGAAAGCTGGTCTGAACCTTTGAATTTTTACTCTTAAATATTTGGGAATGTTAATCTAATCACGGAAAAGGCATTTCGTCCAGATGGTTGAAGGAATGCACTTAGACCTCACTGAGCAGAGTTTTTGAGTGCTTGATTATCTCATCCGCTAGACAGTTACAGGGAATACAACTGATACAACAAATGGTGAGTTGCTGAGTCATCTCTTCTGGAGATGATCTACAGTTTGATACAAGTCTTGAGGATGTTACGAGTGATGTTTAATATCGAGATCTGTTGTTACATTCTCTTAGCTAAACCGCCATATTCTCTGACTAAAAACGCGTCCAAATTTCGCTGCCATGGAGTCTTTAGGGAAAACGTATCTCCAACTTCTGTCTTCGTTGTCGAACCATTCGATTGTCCTTAGCTATAGTATGGAGTGTCATATGCCAGAGGTTCCTGCTGGTATATAAACAGTTTTTTGAAGCGGAAACAACAGTTTGTGTACTGTAGTATCTGACCTATGTTACTAGGTATGTTGCCAAATTGAATGAAGCCGATTGGACGAAGCAGCGGCAGTTTTTTGTCGAAGCAGGTCAAATCGAAGGGAATTGAGGACCATTGAGTGTGAATGGATAGTTGACTTTCCTGAGGAAATAGAAAATAGTCGTATCTAGTAGTTTTATCTACGTACCTATACCATCTAAAAATATGGCTTGTACCATCAGGATATAGAGTTCGTTAGTCATCTGCTGTTGAATGGCTCTTCTATGATTTTCTTGCTTGTAATATTGCATTCCCTATGTAATCCGCTCGTGCCGTCTAAGGTAGTAGAGACGATTTGTGAGATTTTATATCTTCAAAAGGTAGAAGAAGAGAAGAGAAGAAGAAAGAAGAAGAGAACCAATTAGTAATTGTAAAAAGAGTTGTCAGCCTAATTGTTGGGCCTCGCAGATGATACCAGCACCGTCACGCGTTTGCAACTTCTGACTCGAATGACCAACATCATACCCTACAAAACTCAAATCATGTTAGCCTTGCTATATGGAGTTGATAAGCAAAAGCGTAGAGCTGATTCTTGGTGGATTCGAAAGGAAAAATGCTGGGTTGGAAGGTAAATGGAGGAGAAGGGAAAGCCACTAACTGGATTTACACGGGAATGCAAACTTCGTTCCATTAGATTATTGTTCTAGTTAAGAAGCTTTGTGGGTCTGAGTCTCCTTGTTCGAGAAGAACAAAAAAATCGAATCTTGTGTGTAAAGACATGCTCATAGCGACTGGGTGACTTTATGGTCTTGGTTACTGGAAGCAGTAGCATGCCTAGCACCGTCAAAAGGCAGCTATTGCTCAAATTCAGCCACCATGGATCGCAGGCCTGATAAGTATGTAAGTAAAGAGTCTGTTTGCATGAGCTCTTTTAATACGGTGGGATGATAGATAGAGGCATTGATCTCATCTACTTCTCCCGTGATAGTAGCAATCACTAATGAAGTATTACTGTTAGTAAGATGACCGACTTCTACCTCCCTTGCCCTTGTTTGACAACTGTTTTTTGTATCGTTTTCTTAAACCAATCTATCTGTCCAAAAGCTACTCAAATTCGTCGATCGACTAGGGGGCCATCAGCTGTGAAGTCGGCCATCTCGGTAATATTTCATTTCTGGTGGCAATGCAGAACGAGTTTGAGTACACCCACTGGAGGGCGCTATCTTTCAAAAAAAAGATGAAAACATTCTCGACCATTTTGGAACTACATTGAACTTGGCTAAAATCAGTTCCACTATCTTTGAATTTTGATCGCATTGTTGGAGTTGTCGATTTCGATTTGTGACGATAAAAATCTATTTCTTCTGTTGCTGTCCCCTTGCGCGTCCCATAAGAACTTACTCAAAATTCCCCATATGTGGTGACTTAGAACCGTAAGCTTCGCTGCTCAAATGGATCTACGGTCACGAAAATACAAAAATTGTGACAACACAAGTTCTTGTAGAAGCTAGATCTAACTTCCCCTTCATGGCTTCGGCCAGAGTTTGTTTATATTATAAAGTTATACCATCTCTCGTTGTGAGAATTTGTTGTCATCGGAAGTGTATTTATACAGGGTGGGTCAAATACTACTGTCTTTTTAAAAGTGCAATAAAATTAACAACATTTTTTCCATGTTGTCTTTAAGGCTGAATCGCAAGTTCGCGCGGTCGGTCTTTGATAGGCGTTGCTACGCGTTTTATCGAGCATTCGAGAAAGTTGTTTTCTATATCGAAATGAACACGCGCGAAATAATCGTCTCAGTTTCGCAAAAATTCGAATTGAGAAATAAATTTAAAAAAAAATTGTTTCACAAATGTCTAAAAGCCCGAGTGACTGGATAGTAGTAGCTCTACTTAAAAATTTATACTCGCGCTTACGATATTACGGTCTGTGAAAATTGATCGCGCGAACGCCCCATTTCGACTTTAACATATAATTAACATGTATCCTACTCAAAAAGTGAAAGCCCGAACGCCTGAACGCGCCTATGGATCAATCAGAACAAACATTCCCATTAAAAACCAAATACAAAGTCCTTCAAGTGGTTGCCTCGTTCCTAATTTTCCACGACCTTGTTGATGGCTTCGGGCTGTAACTCACGGATTGCTTTGAAGATACTGGCCCTAAGTGCTTGGATCGTTTTCGGATTGTTGGCATAACATCGGTCCTTCACGGTTCCCCACAAAAACATTCTAAAGGGGTCGCAGTTCCGAGCTGGTCAAGATGGCATCGCCAAGACGGCTGATAACACGATTTGGTAATTTGGTGCACGAAATATCAATTTTGACGTTTGGCTGTGTGGCATGGGGCGCCATGCTGCATGAACCAGAGGTCGTCTAAATCCATGTCTTCCATTTCAGTAAACAAAGAATTTTAACGACATGACTCTGTAACTCACACCGTTAACCGAAAAATGTATTCCAAGCCTCATTTTCGAAAAAAATGGTCCAATGATGTTCTCGGCCACAGCAGACACATTCTCATCGACGACGGGGACTATGAGTGTTGTCCACTAGTATGCCAGTAGTCGCGGTGGGTGCTTCTTTTTCAGCAAAAACTTATTTTCTTTGGGCTATACACCACTCACTTTGGACGTAAGTTTTTAATATTTCCCTCGCTTGAAGCGACTCATTTCGTTCCTCGGAGGATAATACTGGCCTTCTGTCAAGATTTCGAGTGGGAAACAGCTGTCAGTGTCATCTTAATTTAAGATTTAAAAGAAACCACTAGATGGCCGGCCCAGATTCTATATGCTTTTTTTTATTTAAAAAAGTGTCAACAAGACATTGGTCAAATGGAACATTTGCAGCGTGCGTGGGTATTCGGTTATAAGCCCTGACATTTGTCAGCGAGGCTGCCGCTTAGAAAATACAGACCATGTTGCTGATGCGGCAATCGTTCAGCGGTAAAACTGAATAGGTTTGGAAAGGTAATGAAGACACACTGCTTGAGCGAAAAAAAGCAATGAAGATATTTAGCTAGGAAGCCACTCAGCAGGCACCACACCTTGCTTCTTTTGACTACCATCTGTTGCGCCAACCAGCCGTCAACAATCCAATTATGTGCATAAAAAAATTTGCGGACACTTTAACAGAATGCGTAAAATCTCGCGGTCTCTTATTATCAATCGGCATAACGTGTCAGCAACAGCATGTACGTTCTCACATGTTTACCCCTACAGCTTTGTCGCCCTCAAAGGTTTATGCCTCTTGTCACAAAGCATGTACACCCCACAATCTCAGGCATAATCTTGGCCTTAGAGAACAATGCAAAGCTGTTGGATTTCATTACCAACGGAAGCACATACAAAAACTGCTGCTTGCATGCATCGAAAATCCCAAGAATAATAATTCACCCTTCGCTTTATTTTAGCATATAGTCTCTGAAAGAGATTAATTTATTCAACCTTCAAATTGAACACGAATTGTCAAGAGCACGCCGCGCCGCGCCGGCCGCCAGCACCATGAGCAGAGTGAAAGTTTCGCATCAGAGAAAGTCAGCCAACATCCGTTGCAAGCAAATGTCGCACACAAAATTAATATTTTCTCTTGTGTGCCTTATTCTGTCTCATTCTGATACTGAAATACATCTAAATTAAAGCTGACATAAATTTCATTAATTTATTCTTAGAGCTTAAACGATTGGGTACGCCTCATTTTGTCCAGGTGCTGGGCCCCCATCGTGTCTATGAACAAGCTGTACGCGACATGAAAAGTAAACTTTGCCAAAAACGTTAAATCAAATAATTTAACGTCATATTCTTCGATCCGTGATGTTTACCTTAAAAGATACTCACCCGTGCCATCGTTATTTAATCGAATTCAAAATGATGACACACTCGAGCCCATTGCCCACAACAGTTGTTCGAAAGGAGGGTGAACAATCTGCAATGCTGTTAGGATTGTCAACATAGTTAACAGTATCATTAGACGTCAATTAAAAGCGGTCAACTGCTGAAGTACCTTGAACTCATAAAGTATTAATCACTCTTATCGAGTCTCCTTTGTTTTGTTTGTTTACTTGTAATGGAGGTAATTAATTAGTGTCATCCTTTTGATGCGCTACCAAATTAAGATGAAAGGATGACCTATGGCCTGAGTGTGTAGGTTGACTCTCTAGTGGCCAGCCCCATCGGATGTGGTCTTTTTGAAAATCAAAGTCCCGCTGATGCGACGTTTGGCTCAGTTTTCCCAACAGACTTGCATATATCACAATTTCCCCTTATTTGTATACATGAGGTGAGTTTTTTGTTCATACACTTGTGGGCGGGTGAGAGCGTGCATCTGATGAGGAGATAAATAAATCATAGATTTGTGTGTGCTGTGCACTCATACAAAGGTTAATGTATCTAGAGATATATATATATATTTTTTGTGTGTCTCCTCTTTTGCGTTGAGGTAGTTGGGGTTCATCTTATTTTTGTGCTGTTGTGTCTGCAGACACAGGAAATACTCGAAAGCTTCGGTCTTGAGAAAGAAGGGAATGAATAAAGGTGACGGAAGTGCACTTAATTATTTGAAGTGAGCATTCTTTCATTGTTATTGCATTTTCTTATGCAATGTGAACGATACTAATGTATTCTTCAATGTTCTCTGCGTTCGCTGATGTGTCGCGATTGAATCTGAAATTGCGAAATGAATTCTCTTTTTCTTTGTATTTTGTTTACACTTTGAACGTAAAAATGGACACAATAAAAAAATTCTTTTCGAGACCGGAACCGAGACCTTTCATAAATCTTTTTGACACTCAATTTGGAAATACAGCGGCGATCGTAATGACATTTATGAATCATGATTCACATTTATTTGGTCAGTTCTAAGAAAGGCAATCAAGGCAATCTTATCATAATGTCGCTTCTCCTTAATTTGGTTCTTGTTCATAATGTCTGCCTTTCTTTGAAAATATTGTAAAGGTTAAAGGATCACCACTTAAGGTTTAAGGTATCGTCTTTCGGAGCCCTTTACTATAGACGTTCAAAGCGCAGCTTGCTTCAAGAAATGGCAAAACAGCCGCAATTTGTTTGAGCCAAGAATGAATTCAAGACTGATTTTAATTGCCAAAACTCATTCTATTTATAAAGAAATTGTTATCACTAAACTTTACTATTCTATATACTCCATTGGGAAATATTTTTATTTTATTTATTTACTTGTTTATCTACAAGTTACAAAGTAAAAAATACAAAGCATTTTAATCATATTTTAATGAACAAGAACTTAAAAAGTAAGTAGACTTAATAATTAATTTTTAAAATGCAGTCTGTTATCAGATATATCCAGATTTTGTGAATATTCGTTGAAAACTCTAACTACCCTTGTAAATGGTACATGCTATCCGTATTTCGTATTATGAAACGTTTCAAATAATAACTAAAATAAAATAATATGGGCAAATGAAATTGAAGTAATGACAAAGAATATGTACATTTTATATGATCTCCCTAACAAATATTACGTCATAAACAATACGTCTAGAGAGATTTTAAACCAATCAATAGACACCTTTCCATATAGTTTGGGTGAAAATTCCATTGTATTTTAGAAAATATGAATTTCGTAAATCTTTTTTGATCTTTTTCAATGCGCTCAGAATATGTGACAAAATTAGGATTCCATATAACCACCGCATATTCAACAATAGGCCTGACCATAGAGTCGTACAGGGATAACAGGCGAATGGATCAGTGAATCCTTTTGTGTTGCGCTTTATGAAGCCGACTACTGAGTTGGTTTTAGATAACGTATAATTTATATGTGTGCCAGGTGAAAAAGATGAGTTAAGAATTACTCCTAGGTCTTTAACACTTTTCACATCAGAAATAATAGCGGACCCAATGGAGTAGTTAAATTTAATGGGAACGGCTGATTTAGAGAATGAAATTGAAAGACATTTCTAAAAATTTAGAGTTAGACTGTTATTATTACACTATTCCAATATATTGTCTATATCAGATTGAAGTAATAAGCAGTAATTTAGATCTTAATGCTCTTACATATTTTCATGCCATCGGCGAATAATAAGCATTTACTGTGTTTAAGTGCACAAATAATGTCGTTGATGAAATATGATCCCTATGGATCACAGTATGGAATGTATGAATGGAGCTTGCAACGGATGAAAGTGTAAACAAACACATAAACTCAACTGTCCTCTACATAGCATGAATCACAATCGATACCGATCGAATCCCAATTGACACTTTTGGGCGTCTGGGGCAGTACAATATTACGTAATGGTTTGTCGTACTGTGTGCTTGCATTGGATCACACTGCAAGATAATGCTCACAACTTAGGTTGGATACAATGAAACTTCTCTGTACGGCCATCCCTCTATAAGGGACACCGTCTTTACCGATAATTCGTCATTCATTCGTGTATTTAACCACTGTCCATGCCGGATATTCATTTTAAGGCCTTTGTGCCCCTAATAACAGTCACACGAATCAAAACCGAGTTTGTAAGTATTGACTGTCGAAAACTATCGATAGTTTCCGATAGTGATTTATGAAAGCAACGAATTGTCGGAAAATCGGAATATTGAATTTGTAATACGAAGGACTAAACTCAATTTACAAATTAAACATTTCTCATCTCCAACTGTGGATAATTTGAATATAAAAAGGTGAATACTCATTTTCCAGTCACCAACAATAGGAATAGCGTCAACATTTTGAAAACCGTCATTCATTCGTGTACTTGCAATAGTTTTTGTTTTTAAAATAAAAACAGAAAGTAAACAAAATATGTAAGTTGTAAGCTTTATCTGGTCCAGCAGAACCTCAGCGCTGCGCGGCCCGACCGCGTCAATCCACGTACTTATCTGATTGACATATGTATCTTAAAGTTGTGAATAAAAGTGTTCCGATCAAGAAGAAAGCAAGAGATGCAATAAAAGAAAAGTTAATTCGCTCGTATGAAACTTTTTCAGGTATTCTTCAGACGGTAAATTTGCCAAATGTTATTCTTGCAATAAGGGATATAAGTACTAATACAAGCAATCTGTCGATCCCTTTAAAACGATTCCATCCGAATTCTTTTGAGAATTCAAATATTTCAATTGATCCCGGATCGGGTTTTCCAAATCCATGTACGAGTTTCAATGCGCGTTCAGTCAGTCCCTTTTTTTTTGGAAATAGGAACGGGATACATCTTTGGTCTTAATGATAGCCATTGGTTTTCAAACGAATTTAGGTTTCGTTCAACTTCGCGATCCGAAATACGTTATTCCAAGTGCATTTTCTGTTAAAGAAAAGTTGATACCAATTCATGTAGATGCGAATGTTTTAATTGTTCCAGCATAGTGGACTTTCAGTGCAAGTCGTCTCGTCAGATAGTATCCGAAATACGTTCGGGTAGCGGTCGGGTATCTTACATAAAAGGGTTCTTCGTTCAATCAAACCATGGATATTTTAGCATCCCTAAAAAAAAGTGGCTAAACAACTGAATACTTTCAAATATATTATTTCTCCTTTATTGTCAAGACAATAGATAAATCTTTAATGAATTAAAGGAAAGTATCGAAAACTGAAATTATCGATTGCAGCTGCTATCGATAGTTCCCCGCCTCTACTTGGAAGGGACAAAAATAGTGTATGCATTCCCTTGCTCTGTATGTACGCTATTGGGAACACCCAACGTTTGTAGAGAGAGAGAATACACTCTGTTTAAACAATCATAATTCAACTTTTTTTTGGACTCCAAAAGGTCTAAATCATTAGAAACATTGAATGTGATTGGACGACTTTTATGAGTTTGGAACCGAATTAAGTTAATGTTATTGAGAGTGCATGCTTTGGAAGTGAATTTTATTTGCCAATTTACGTTACCTCCCCTGGGACGGACACCCCTACACAACGTACAATTAAGATGGCCCCGTAGATGTCCGCTTTAGGGAAGTTCCACTGGATTTTGCATTAAGTGTCCATTCATCAGTCAGATATAAAAAAAACGATTTATTTTACATCATAATCTTCTGACCCATGTGATCTACTAAATGGGTTGTGGTGGTAAGATATCTCCAGGCAACTCGACCACCGCCGCCGACTCAAACTCATCTCAACTTCATACAATTTAGAAACAAAAATCATTAGTAACTCTTCTGTCTTTGGCATGTCTCCAATCTAAACGCCGAGTTAATTTTAATCTCTTCACTAACTATAGCATTTAAACTTAGATGTCCTTTCATCACATGCTCCTTCTGCTCCAGCCCACAGTCATAGTAACGCTTCAAAAAGAAATTAGAAAAAAATCATATAGTTGACGTGGTTACGGAGATAAGAACCTTGGATACGTGTAAGATAACTTATGAAATTGATGTCACGCAGTACACGTATTGACACTGATTAGTATTTTTAAAAGTGAGCACATTTATGTAAACAGTGCAATCGATACATCGTATCAGTGTTTCCACACACTACATAGAATTGATCGTCAATGTTACCCCACGATGATAGTAGTTTGGAGTCTCTGATAAATTTCAGTAAGCGATTGATTTTAGGAAGAGTCCTAGAAAGACTTTCCAGATGAAACGCATGAAGATAACTTAATAGATAAGATTGCCTTGCTTCCTTTTTCGATCTGAGTTCATTACAATTATATTCGTCGCTTTTTCTGTTGACACCAGATGAGCAGTTTCAGATGGAAGACTAAACACGCGCTAGTTTGGTTAGCGAACTAACTTATTAAACCTCCGACGTACTAAAAGTATCCTTAGCAATTATTAACAAGTTTAATATATCTGCATCTTATCTTCACGTCTAGATTAGTAAAGGTCTGATATACACCACTCCTCGATGACACCATATACAATTTGACAAATAACACTGATCCTTCGTGGGATAATACTATTAGGAGTTACAGCTTACTGCTATTTAATAATAATAATAATAATATAATAATATGGGTGGCGCTACAGTCCGAGGCGGACTTGGGCCTAGCTTCTCAGCAACCACGTGTGTTGTGCGTGCTATTGTTCTTTCACGAGTGGAGGGGACCTACAGTTTAATGCCGACTCCGAACGGCCAAGTTTGAGAAGCTTTTTCTAGACAGGAAATACTCTTTGAGCATTGTCAGTGACTCGAAAGAGGTGGAGCCGTGAAATACGAAAGGTGGTAAATTCGGGTATCGAACCTGGCACCCTCTGCGTAGGAGTCGACGCACTAACCAACTACGCCACGGCGACCCGCTTTCTGCTATTTAGCTTGAATATTTGAGCAGTCTGATCATAAAACACCAACACAAACTATTGAAAGCATTTTGAAAAAAAAAACTTGACGTACTTAGGGCTACTTATACATTTTCCTGCAAAAAAAAGAAAAAAAAACACTTAATGAAACTTAAAAAAAACTTAAATGTAGAAAAACCGTGCTCAAAAGTGTGCAATGAGATTATGTGTGATTATTTTAAATACGTTATTTTTACATTATTACAGGAATTATAAATTTAAGTTGGTGGTCGTAACGAAGTGGGTTTAAGCGTCGACCGTACAAATTATTTTGGTCGTACCGCGAATCGAACCCATGTATCGTAGGTCATTTGATGAACATGACCTACGATACGTGGCTTCGATTCGCGGTACAACCAAAATAATTTGTACGGCCCACCCCTCTCGACTCAATGAAAATGATAAAAGAGTGACAAATGTTTAAACAAATCTTCTTAAGAGAATAATAGCACGCCGCACAACACGAGTAAGTTATTGTAGAAGTTACACTCTGGCCATCTTTGGGTTGTAGCGCTACCCATAGATGTTTTATTAACTATGAATTCAAACATTCATTATTAATTATCAACAAATTTGTAATTATCACCTGACGAGTAACGTGTAAACTGAGCATCTGAAAGTTTGTATAAAGTCCATATTTGAACAAAATCGAAAATGTCTGGGCGTTCCTTAAAAAAAAGTAAAAGGAGGCACGTAAACTTGGCTGCAATTATTGTTTGCATCTTAATGATTCTAAACAAGAAATACTGTTAAGTAAGAAAGTGAGGTTTTGTGTTATCAATATTTGCTCGTTTTTTGTTTTATTTCTTATTCTCTTTTTGTCTTATTTGTTTACCACATCCTTATTCATACAAAAATTTATTTTATTTTGATATTAAGCTTCTCTATAAATGTATCTTTTGTTATTATTATTATATAAATAAGAATACACAACGAAACGAAACATTTCTTGTACACTTGTTTTTTGACCTTCGCCTTTGAACACTGTTTGTCACTCGTGACTCTCTCTCTCTCTCTATAAAATTGGTTATAATTTAGGTCCAGTGTATGACGTTTCTTCTTAATCATACGCTACCTTAAAAGAGCCTATGCGTGACTTTGAAAATGTACTTTTTGTCAGATTTTCGTTTTAAATACCCCTATGTGCGTCGTTCAGTCGTGTTCAACTTTGGTCTAGAGACTGAGTGGTTCCTCACAACTACCACAGGGAAATTTCTAGGAAACATGAAAAAAATAAGGGCATTTGGACTAAGTTCTGAAAGCTAAATGTGGTCAATTCTACTATAAATCCCTTGATCGTTCGAGTGACCTCATTTTTTTCTTTTTGTAAATGTTTGTACGTTCATTGACATGGTGGATGGATAATAACTTGTGCCGGTTGTCAAAACCGCCATCTTTTTGTTTTGTGACGTCACTCAGGGTTGTTTTTGACATTGCAAAGATTTCATCTATAAAAAAGTGATGAATGAACAACACGAATTGAATTGCAAATTTCCGTAACGTGAAAGAATTAATTAATTTATTAATAGTGTTATATGGGATAATTCCATAATGTGTAGTGAACCATTAATAAGAAGGAAAATGTTGAATAGTAATCCCCTTTTCTTCTTAAGTGTGTGAAAAATGTTTATTTGTTTCCGCCTTTAAGTTTCCTGCGATGACGTCACGCAGGGGCTCAATACAACTGTCCAGCACACCTTATTATCCTTACACCATGGTTCATTGATTTGTGACTAAAACTAAAGCGTCAAAAAATCACAATCTGTATTGCCCGACAAGTCGGATCGATATTGTCGGATGAACATTTGACAGAGTGATGATGAAATTTCCCGCAAGTCGGATAATGTTAAAATATTACACATTCTTTTCCGTCTATTCTAAGAATCCACTTGGGCCAAATAAGTGTCGTTATCTCGAAACAATGGCAACGAAAGGGAAAATAAATCACTCCCATCGACTGCCTTATCTTCAAAAGTGTTAATTAAGTCCACTCCAAGTGTATAAAAATCGAAAGTGCACATTACTAATTGGCGTAGATAGTCGAACGCGGGAATTCTTGAATTAATTACTTTCAGTATTTATCTTGAAAGATGTTCGAACGATAAATTTATTTTCAAATTGTTTTTGCCCCACAATTACGCATTTTATCTTATCACTACTGTTTGCTGCTTCTTTGCTCACAAGCAACATATCGCAAGATGAAAGTGCAAAAATGTGGAACAGAAATGTGTTACGGATTTGTATCGTTACAGCATAAAATTGACATACCTCAATGTATTGCTGCGGCATCACTGTGCGCGAGGAATTGTGAATGAAAAAAGCTTTTCATCCCTCGTGCTCGTGCTGCAGCGGAAAAGCTATGTACCTACTAGTCGCCGATAGACGTTGGGAGTACTTCAGTCCTTCTTCGTGCGGCTCACCAGTCGGTCTAGCATTGGCAGCGCGGTCAAGTTTCGGCTGTTTGTTGATTTTCTTTTTGTTCGTTCCGACGAGACAGTGTCGCATGCCGGTGTTTAACGATATCCCATCGGTCACCATCCACTGCTGTATCTGTGCTGTGAATCAGTTATCACCGCTGGTGTTTTGTGTATCTTTCTATCTATCGGCAAACCATTGGATTTGCGGCTGAAATAGTTTGCGCTGATTTGTGGCCAACAATAATCGGGAGAACAGCTGTACGAATTGATATAATTTTGTTGTTTTTTTTTTCTACAATCGTCGTTTGTAAGGATAAAATTACTCGTACGTTAGCTTGCACGTGCAGAAGTGGTTGAAGAGTTTCGTCTTGTGGTGCCGCCGTTTTGGATTGGATAGGGTGTTCAGTGAACAAATCGCTTCGTGAGGATTACACTCACGTTCTGCGGAGTGTTTGATATGTTTATTCTGTGAATATTGAAAATTACTGCAATAGCTGCCATACGTATGGTGCTTCCGGCTGTTCGACAAGAGCGGTTGTTAGTGACGGGTGAAGGATTGTAGTTCATTGGCCACTTTAGTGCAATAAATGTGATTGTCATCGGTCAAGTTTGTGTGTGCGCTCGTCGTCTGCAGTTCTCATATTTTACACTTGAGAGTCGTTTTTTTTTTTCTTTGGCACAAAATTTTCGTCTTTTTTTTTGCTGTTGTTGTTGGCGTTCTTGTGTTGCCACTGGTGTCTCTACTGGCTCTTGTTTTAGTGTGGCGTGTGTACTTCCTTGTGCTTCTTTTGCGGCTGAAGTGTGAATGCTTTAAAATAGCTGCAGTGCGGTTTGATTTGTGCTGCTTATTCAATCGTTATAAGAAGAGCAGTGCTTTATTTTGCTGATCTCCCTCTGTGTCTATGTTTTGTATACATTTGGATAAATATTGTCGAGACTGAAGCGACTGGGAGGAGGAACATCGTGAATGTGAATCAGTTGCCGCCATTGTAAAAGTTTACGATTGAACTGCGAGCGAATAGACGAGCACTCAAACTACCAGACAGAGTGGAGATACGACAGGGATTTCCGCAGGATGCTCGCTGACAGCTAAGCCTTTCTATTAAAGTTTCATCTGAGGTATGTATCAAAATACATCTGTATGTGACTGTAGATGATGCCTTTAGTCAGGAACAGGGAATATGCTCGGACATAACTTCGTAGGGCAATGTGACCGTTGAATGGGTTATGGTGGTGATTATTACTCCGAACAAATTACAATAAATTAAGGATTTTCGGGATGAAAGTTGGTTAGAAGTTCGCCTATAACACGAAACTTTGACCATTCACTTGATTCAATTATTGCGTATACGCGTGTTCATGGTTGGTTTACTTTTTCTTTGCGCTTCGACTACGGCCCTACATTAGTTTTTTTTTTCTTTTTGTTGGTTATCTCGAGTAGTAAAAGTCTATAGCTGTGGACTCTGGTGAAGTTTGTTTTGAGATGATAGTGAGATTATTGGTGGCTCCTTAGCGTTGACGTCAGTTGATTACCACCCTGCTTAACATAATTTCGTTTAACGAAAAGTGATTATTTGAATGTCTTAATGGGTCACAATTGGATTCTTGGCAGTAGACTTGAAGAGAATACACAGACGTTACACAGAACCAAACGATGTTATATTTTAATTAAATTGGAGTACCCTTCGAATGGTTCCACTCCTTGGCACTTTCAAGAGGAGGACCCAAAAAACTCATCCACGAAAAGTTGTTGGCGTTTGTTTGTAATGTTTTAACGAAAATGAGTATTGAAACAATTAAGTAAATGGGTTAGTTTTTGGTTTAATTTTTGTTAACTTAATGGAACTAAACTGCAACCTCAAAGATTCCTTGCTAGGAGAAATATTTGGAAGTAAAATACGGAGGACTGTATAAAGAAAGTGCCTAATACGCGCAAACATGCCTTCCGGAAAAGTTGGAGCGTTCCTCTCTCCTCTCGACCTATTCGGCAGCAACAGTGTAACTTCATCGGCTCAGGATCTCAGAGAGGCGAGATTCTGTAGGCATAAACCGTACGGTCAGGCTTTCATACTTTAGGGGGTACCCTCAGCTGGAACGTAACAAAAATGTACACTACAATCTTAAAAAGATGAACAGATATAAAACATGTTCCACTCATCTTTTCAAATTGTTCATCTTTTCGAGAATCAAATTGTAACGTTCATATGTATATTCATGAAAAAATATTTAATTTATTAAGAAAAAGGTCTTGCTGATCACTGTAGCCATCACTTGTGTGAAATCTAAAAATGGAGGACGCTGAAACTCAAATTTGTTGTTTTAACCCAAATTTCTCCTACATTTTCGGCTATAAAAAGTAAACGAATCGTCCACAGAGAATATACATATATAGAATAAGTGATGAAAAGTTCAAACTGCCGTTCTCAAGTTACATCGATCACTGACTTAGAAGACATGGTTTCGAGAAATACGTGTTCAAAGTTTTGAGTACCATTAGCATGCAAATATAGTTGGCTCCACTCATAGTTATTTATCTCAAAAAATAATTTTCCGTTCTGGCTAACATGAATGCATTTAAGAGAATGCATTTAAAATATCTCTTATAGAAAACAGAAAAATAAATGGGTTGGTTTTTTAATCGTTGGACAGGAGCACAACAATAAAACGAATTATAAGCCACCAACATTAGCTTCCAACAAGACAGTGACAAGAATAACTGGTAGTCGCAGAAGAGGGGGACTTCTGTGACCAAAAAATCCCTGGACTACTGCGAGGATCTCGGGAAATCCCTAATGTATTCCCAGTACTTAGCTCCATAACAAAAAAACTGGAAGACGAGGCCCGAAGATGGCTTGACTGAACAATGGAACAACAGCAAGGGACCTATGCCCGACACTGGGCAAAAGAAATCAACATCACTGATTAGTTGTAGTTGCAAGGCAGTTCGAACGCTAATCTGAGTCCTTATCAAGCACTGTGCCGTAAGTACATATGCTCGCGACTGTATATATCGCACAACGTCTTTTGCAGGAGCTGCAGAGTTGAGGAAGATAGTTGCCATTCCTGGGAAGGCAATTCTTCGCAGACCTGGATGTAGACGAGCGATGTAGAAATGGAAAACCTACTCGGGTATATAAATGAATCTGGGTGGTTTTAGAAGTAAAGAAAGGGCTCTCGGTAGTATAGCCCCTTTCAAGGACCCAACAGTCAACGCCTATCTACCGAGGAGTTTACTTTGAGTTTGTAGTTGGGGTTCGATTTTAAATGAATTGCTGATGACTGTTGACATTTCTAGCAAATTAATCGTTAGCAGTTAACGAATGCAATATATTCTCGTGAAGAGCAATACTCATTAAACGCAATATGTCGCTTAAATCAACACGCGATTAGTGACTCAGTAATTGACATTTCGCATTTGTCAGAGGAATACAGAGCCTACCTTGACTCTTTCAAAAACAGAGGAACTAGGCCGTTCACATGAATGTATTTAGCGAGCATATACCTAAGTTCTTATTTTCTGTGGCAACTGATTTAACAGTAATCCATGAGTACACTTCATGCAATGGTCTAATAATCTTCAGAAAGTACTGTTGCCAAGAGTATTGATCATCATCCTCATAATTTTCTGACCCGAACGAGATATCTGCAGGTCACTCAAACTTAAATCACTAACTCATCAAGAATTGAGCCCAAGGGCAACCCAACGAGTTGTTCGACTTGGTCAAACCTAGGTCTGCCAAAAAGGTCGTGATGGAATCGATTCCAAGGCCCGCCTCGGAAGTCCTGATTATGGACACTCGCCACTTGTCATTCGACAACTGAGTATTCCAAACTATTTCATGTTAATCTCATTTGTTAATGCTTAATTGAATAAGTTACTATTTATAAACTTTTTAATGGAATAAGGAAAAAATAATAATAAAAAATCCTGCCACGTGACCAAACCATCGACGCATAGCTTCTTCCCTTCGAGCAGTTACTTGCTCGACATTGAATTCCTCGGGTTCTGTAGTCTGTCAAAACTCTATCTCGGCGAGTCATTCCCATAACAGCACGAGTCTGGGCAGACCCAAATTTCATGATCATAGGTGAGAGTTGGAATAAATACTGTTGATAATGGCTATATTGGATTTGGCATTAAGCTCGTTCGACGCTTTATTGCTGAAATACAGACTGATGTGTAGCGAAGAGTATGTGAAAATTTGACCTACAGGTTCCACAGCGAAAACGTGTTCAGATATTAATGCCCTAAAATTTATTTTAAAGTTATTTATTGAAAAACCCCTTTAAAAATGAAGAGTAAATATCAAGAAACAATCACATCACATCATATTACACTTTCACACTTTATAATAAAATGAAGACGTAATAAAGAGGTAACATTATATGAAGATATACAGTTTGTAAGCTTGCTTTGTTTGTGAGAATTAATCTCTGGAAATACTGAACTAGTTTTGAAAATTCTTTTACCAGTAGAAAGGTACATTATTCCTCCGAGCTATAGGCTATATTTTATAGTGATTAATATTTTTTTTCGCTGTGGTGGCCGTAGCTTTTTTCTGGGTAATTTTTTGTGTGTAACTTAACATCGCAGCCTGGTTTCAATTCCCGGCCGATATGGCCAAAAATAAGTTTTCACGGTCAATGAGTCACTAACAATGCTCAAAGAGTAATAACTGTCTAGAAGGAGCTTCTCAAACTTGGCCGTTCTGACTCGGCATAAAACTTCCCTTCCACTCGAGAGAGAACAATAGCACGCGTAACACGAGTGGTTGCTGAGAAGCTAGGCTCTGGCCCTCTGCGGAATGTAGCGCCACCCATATTATATTATTAATAATATTTTTTTAATTTGAAATAACAATATTTGTCAATCAATTCAGCATATGCAATCAATCAAAAAATCATCGCCACGATTTTCTTTCGGTTAAGACCACGGCCCGCAGCCGAGCAACAGTGCCTATCAGTGGTTTTACACGGGTACAGACTGGCCGGAATATACACAAGAAAAAGAGTTCATATCGTAGAATCGCTACTTTGGATAGTTATAGAATGTAAACTAAACAATTTGCTCTATTTTAACTTTTCGAAACCCTTTGACAATTACTTTTGAATTGACTACTTAGGAATGTGATGATTGAAAACATCGCATAACATTGATTCAGCGTTCTATATCCACTGAGCCACAGTCAGCTACTGTGGAATATTTGTGGAACAGTCAAATTTTACAAATACAGTTAAAATCTGTTATGACGACCCTCAATAGAGTAACTAATTTGGTAGATGTAACCGATGTCGTTATAAACGGTTTTGACTGTTCGTTTATTATGTTGGAAGATGAAAGCATTGCTCCGAAGAAGAACGACAAGTCATTCAAAACTTAAGGAATAGGAACAAGAGGAATCAAATTGCGTTGATGTTCTCCGATGCTTTACAATGTCTTTAGATGTAAAGAAACAATCGAAAGCCCTGGCCACAAACCCAAAATAACGAAATGTGATGGATGGAGACGACCCTCATACTCAGAATTATAAGTCCTAATGTACAATTAAAACAGTGAAGCTTAGTTTGTACTCAAAAGAGCACAAACGAAGTACTGACAAAAATTATCTACTTAAAGCCTTCTAGCCTAGGTTCTGCAGCGACCACACATGTTGTGTTATCATTCTATCACGAGTGGAAAGGACACAGTTTTATGCCGACTCCAAACGGCCAAGTTTTGAGAAGCTTTGTCCAGACACTTCATTTCTTTTATGATTGTCAGTGGCTCGAAAGAGGGAGCGTGGAAATTGTTTCTGGCCGTACTTATCAGGAATCGAACGCAAGCAGCGAGTTAAATTGCGTAGGGGTCGCTGCACATACCCACAACTCCACGGCCACTCACAAGTTAGTTAGTTATTGCAATAACCTCAATAAATGAAACTGACCCAATTTTTAACTACTGTAGTGGTGTACTTTCATATAATCAAAGAAGATGAACATGATTTCTTTCTAACTCAGTGAATTCGTTGAAGGATTACCCTTAATGGATAGCTTCTCAAAAACCCAGAATTTCTTAATGTGATCAGAACCAAAAGCAACTCCCAGACAATCCAATCACTCAATATCAGAGCTAAGGCCAAAACCGAATCTATTTCTAGACATTTTCCCTATGCACAGATGTAAAACAAAAGACGTCGCGTCGGTGCCGTTGTTATTGGGAGCACCTGGTGTAAATACATCATCTGGCGAAAGACGTCTCCTAATGTGTGCTCTATATATCATTCCTTATAATAGAATAAATTTCACCTAATTACAATTGAATTAGATATAATTTCAATTCACAAATCCCTTAAACGACTTTAATTGAAGGAAACTCTGCCAGCAGCCTGCCCAAAAAATAGGGTTTCGCAATTAATTATTAAACAGATGCACGATAGTGAATATTTTCAATTTTCTAATTCAAAAATCAGCACAAAAACACAGGCCAACGCATTAAAGCATAATTCCGGAAATTTGGGGGGAGAACGAATCTGAGTCCGCCAATGCAAATGGAAAAACAAATTCGTTTATTATTCCGCACCCACCGCTGCTCATAATTAATTCAATGCTTGGAGTTTCATAAAATACATGTCGAAATGGGTTTGCTTTTTTGCCATTGGCAGATTTACCTAGAATGTGCATAGCGGGTGCCTCAAATGATCACAGCCGCAGTTGGAGAGTGGTGTTCAATTAAAAACATTTTTGTGCATTGTTTGATGGAACAATTAAATTCACATTTTTCATTCATTAGTTTCATTTTGTTGGTTTTGCGCCTCTTGTTATTGAGGATGGACATGTAAATCGATTCACAAAGGTTGAGTTTAATTCATTGATGCGACATCTATGATGTTTGGTTGCTTTTTTTTTTGTTTAGGAGAATGTGCAAAAAGTCTGTTAAGCAACTTCTCTTAACATTTCCAATTAAAGCATGTCTTTTGTGGTCGAAACTTTAACGCGACGAATTCTATTTCACAGTTAAACGGAAAACTTTCTTTTGTTTGCAGGAATATTGCTTAACTACAGAATGAATAAGTCATTACCTAAGGAGCAAAGGAAGTCATAACTTTACTCCTTTCCTTCTTCCTGAATATCTTGCTTATGCGAATCTTTAGCTGTTTCGTAGGTAGCGTTGAACACTCTGTTCAGAGTTGATTAATTGAGAAGTTTTATCGTCGCTCTGTGGTTTACGCAGAAATTATGTTTTTATAATTTGAAACAAGAAGGTCTGTGGATAAACTTTTGACTGATGGGTTCTCAAAATTTGAGCAATAATTTATAATAGTCCGCACAGAATAACATTTACAACACAGGTCTGTTTGAACATCAAAAAAATTTTATTTCAATCTGTTTCTTCCCACTAAAGATGTAATAAAGTGAAACTTCCCTTAACGGGCATAGTATTTCCGTCTTCCTAGAATGGGCACCCCTACATAACGGACAATCATGATGGTTCCGGTGCTGAGAAGTTTCAATGAATACATTTATGTTACTTTAGTATATTTAGCCGTCCCTTGTGCAATCCAACGGACCAAGTCGATCCTATTGCTATTTTTAATTCGATGAAATTGTTCAAAAAGTAACCTCTCAGAGACTTCTCTTTCGAGAGGAGAGGGCGTTGCAATTACAGAAAAAGTGCATAGTATTTAGTTTCCTCCCCTTGGTCTTCTGCAGAAACCGTTGAAGGGCAGACGAGATCTTGAGTTATCGTACCTATGCATTATGCCGAGAAGAGTTCTGAGAGTCTAATCGAGAGAAGAACGTAATTGATCCGTAGTGAAGCTTCCTGCGCCAGTGTTCCTCCGGCGGTAGTCCTTACAGGACTCGTTTTTTAAAAAGTGATTTTCGAAAAGTTTTTTTTTTGAAAGCACGAATGAGACTTAATCAGATAGGCGACGGCTTTACAAAACGGTCTGACGCCGATTAATGGTGGTCAACGAAGACATGACATGAACATCTTTTGATAATTTGGTCATAACTTTACGAACTTTCGCTTTTTAAGCGTCGATTTGAAGACATAAAAGTGGGCAAAAAAAAGAGAACATTGTTATGTCCTGAAACCAACCAGATCCACATATACCCACAAGTCCTCCAGCTTTATGAAGAAGTGCTTTCCTAGGAATTGCCTTACTCTCCATGCTAAGGCTGGACAATCCAAAAGAAGATTCTGTTTCTTCCTCATCTCAGCAGCTTCTGCAAAAGCTCAATGTTGCTGTAATATTCAGACAAAGCCATCGAGTTAACGACTGGATGGCGCAGTTGGTAGAGTGTATGCTACTGGTTAGCGGGGTCTCCCGTTCGAATCCCATTGAAAGCAAATTTAATACGCCTTTATCTTTTGTTTTTAAAACTGGTCCAGTTACCATTTGCCGTTGGCATCGAAGAAACGGCACTATCACTGGAGTAGTTAATTAGTTGTAGTAGTCTGCTTCTGGGTATCACAATAGACCAAGATGAAATAAGTGTGCTGGTGAATGCCCTAGCAGCCCCTTTACCTAACATAACCTAAGCTATCGAGTTCCGATTCATCCAGAGCTTCGTCTATTACTTACAATTTGGAGTAACACAGGTCAAAGTTTGCCATGAAATTTATACATTTTGATTTTCTTACACACTTCCACTAACGGCAGCTAAGTTTATTATATAGAGCGTCTCGATTGATTTCGATTTTGAATAGGTCTTAAGACTTCTGTATGGTTTTGCTGATAGGACACTCAGATGGCCGTTTATTCAGATGGCGGCAATATTTGCTCGAAATCGCGAAAAGTACGTACCTGCAGCAGAATCATAATTTCAACGCCTAATAAGGACTGAATGTTTGTGTCGACAATATGCGTATTCAGAATTTGATCACGTACACCGGTTGTTCAACGGTTCGTTTGACTACATACCAATACTAATACTAATTGTAAGTAATTAAAATTGATATGTCAAATCCGGATGACACATTAAATACCAGATTATGTTTAAGTCCTCGAATTCGATAGATTCTACTTCTCATACACTCTTTCTTCGACTTTGTTTTGAAAAACGTCGGACAGTAGCAATATTTTTGATTTAAGTTGTTTAAATATTGAAAATGAATTAATTTAAGTTAGCGTGGTGTAATGGCTTGGTGCGTCGACTTTTACCTGGAGGGTGCAATATAATTTTCGTCAACATGTACTTGTGCGAAGTCTCGAGTGTACTTTTGCGAAGTTTCGATGATGATGAGCGTCAAAATAGCATTTATTAGATTGGTTACACATCTGACTCTTTCACTCACTTCTTTTATTTTACTCCCAGACACATTATTGTTTTATTCAGTCACCCAATATTTCTAAATGATTACAAATTTTGTTAAGTCGATTATCAGTTCGGTCCCAACTACTGAGTGTCATAAACTTCATAAAGTCTTAAGTAGAATGTCGATGCTTGTTGTTTTATGGGTGACAGTCTTTACAAGATATTTGAACGAGTATAATGTTCATTAATCATATCTAAGCGGTTTCTTTGTTCTGAAAAGTCGAGATAAGAACTCAAATTTATTAATGTTAGGGAGATTATATGCTGCTGTGGGGTATGATAAATGAATGAACAAATATTTGCACGTGTCCTACAGAATTGAGGAAGCACTCTAAAGATAGAATATAGTAATTCAGAGAATGGGGTTTAAAAGAGAAGATTTCGGTTGTACGAATTCTAGTATCAACGACGTAGTGCTCCAAAGTGTCTGGTTTTTTACTACAGACAAAAATACAAGTAGTCCTTATATGATACACTACCGGATCTCGATCCAATTTCAAATCGAATAAATCGCTCACTAAAGGTCTCCTTAACGACTGGATGGTAAAGTGGGTTAAGTGCCTGTCCTTGGTTAATGGGCTTCCCGGTTCGAATCCCAGTGAAAGCAATTATTAATGATTTATTAATTAAGCAATTATATATTAATATGATTTTATTTGGTTTTCAAAAATCTGGTCCAGTCACCATTTGCCATTGAGATCAAATGAACGGCACTATCACTGGAATGGACCATCAGTGGTAGTAGTCTGATTGCGGGTATTACAATGAACCAACAAGGTCTAAGTGTGCTCTCGTGAATACACCAGCATCCCCCTACCTAAGCTAACCTGAAGGTATCCTTAAATACAATAAAACCCCTTATAATTAAGGGAGCTGAAGGCTTCTACCGGTTAAATTCGAGTGATAATAGATTAATATATTATCTCCAGAACATCAATCGAAAGGTTTACTTGAGATCAAGTAACAAAAAATTCTCCACGAGAACTACTGATCCAGGAACATAAGGAGAATGGAAAAATAATGCCAAGGAAAGAAACTCATATACAGTACAGCCTTGCTAGTCTGAAGACATGGAGCTAAGGGTGTGTCCGAAATAGCGAAAAGTCCGGACTATAGAGAAAAAATAAAGTGGAGTGGACAACCGGCAACTTTCCCAACATCTTTTATTACATACACTAGATGTGGTTAGCATCTAGGTACCTTACGTTCAAAGGTGCCCCCTCTCCATACATACACACTTCAAAAGTCTTTAAAGAGCAAGAAAGTACGCGTATGTTTTAGGCTGGAACACTTTTTCTGAAAACATCTTTACAGCTTTTTCGCGTAATCTTTTTAATTGATGTATATCATACTCATCCAACAGACACATACGTAATCTAGCAAATCACAACTTGGCAAATCTAGACTCAAGAGCTAACTGCATGCGGCACAAGTAGTAGGAGAATTCTCATAACTGTATGACCATACTTATGTACGTATGTACAGTGGACTCTCCCCTAAGTCGAATTTTCACGGGATACCACGAGCGGTTCTAGTTAGAGTTTGACTTGGAGAGGTTGTTTTTGTATATAAATACAAAAATATATATATCGACTATTGAGGCTGTGGCAGCACTTAAATTGTAATAGACTAAAATGTAATAAAGAGACAAATTGTAATAGAGTTAGTTTTGTATAGGATGACACGTTCAGTGTGGATAAAATAGTGTTTCAAATAAGACGTGAATAAAGTTGCTGTTCATAAAATTAATAACTTTGGTTATAATTTTCTTTTATTGGAACGAACACCGATGCGCGAAAAAGAAATTGGCATCGTTATATTAATTTTTCCGGCCGCATGTATACGTCGCGAAGTGCTTACCTCGCCGTAACCTCTCAAAATGGGTACCCCTGCAATAGATAGCGTACCATCGGTGGTGGTTCCAATGAATCTTCTGAAATTGCGATCAAAATCCGTCCATCTTGGAGTACAAAACCACAATTGTGGTTTGCACAAGTCGAATCCCAATTTTACACAGGAGGTATTTCAAAGGACGAAACGAAATACCACATCTTCATCTTCCGACCCGCATGATCCACTAAAGGGGTCGCGTGGTAAACCACGCACGAGAGATCTCCAGGCAACTCCATCCTCCGCCATCGACTCTAACTCATCAGGGGTGGTTATGCCCAGGCGTAAACACGCGAGCTCATGGACTTGGTCCAACCATCTCATCCTGGGTCTGCCAAGTGGTCGCCTACCTGATGGAATCGCATTCATACATCTCCGACGTAATCTTAAATCCACTCTCATCAGATATGTACAAAACTCTGAAAGAGCCTCTCTTCGAACTGTTCGCAGACTCCGAGCAGAAGAGAATAAAAAAACTGCTCCAGCATGTAGAACTTGCATTAATTCCAAAATGTTTTGCCAACATCGATTAACATCGAACATCCCTAGTAATTAGCAGCCGTTCTAATGATTTACAGAAAGATGGTATCGAGATGTTGTACGAATCGATTATTTAGTAATATTTTTTTCTAGTTATATCTTGAGTGATGATTCGATTGCTAATGTCCCGATTATGAAAATAATTCGATTATGCCCATCACTAGGTTCTACTGTAAATGGATATCGCTGAACTGTCGAAATCAAAACGAACGTTATCGTCATTCAATCAGGGAATCAAAGAAATAAAAGATCCCATTGACCGTCAAATTATGTCTAGTCCCATCTTTCGTATCTGCATCGCCTCTCCTGTCTGGTCTCAGTTTTCCGACAAACGATGTCTTGTCTCTTGATTATGTAACCTCAACCTTCATCGGTTCCTTGGGTAAATTCACACTTTTGAAGTTCAAGTGGAGATGACTATGCCATTATTTCGTCAAATCGAGCTAGGATTTTGGCTCAAAAACCGTGTTTATATTTCATGTTTTCGAAATCTATATTCACAATAAATATTACTCAAAGGCTGTACAAAAAACATTCCCACACATTCACACATTATCTTTTGACATTCCTTGCGTATCGTTTGCTGTGGAAAGACGTGTCATTTGTTATTTCGATCTAAACATAGGTAAAGTAAAATGGATTTGTTCCTTTTTTTTAAGAGCACGGTGAATCCTAAATTCAGATAGTGGCGATGACTTCGTACCAAGTGAGAAGGAATCTAGTATCGATGACAATTGCGACATCGATGAGTCCAATGTCGAATATATCGACCAGAATTTAAGACAAGCAAGATTCTGGTGTTAGCTGCATCAGAAATGCTATCAACATCTAGTGCAATGCATTTTAGCAGAATTATTACAGAGGGAATCATTGCCAGTTACCAACAAAGAAAAAAAAACTCGTCACATGTCAGAGATCGGCATGCGATCATATATTTGTGACTTGTGATATACTTAAAAAAAAAGAAGCCGTGAGAGGGTGACCGGCAAAGATTGAGTTGGGATCATTTCTTTGGGACCTAAAATCTACTCAAAAAACAAAGGCGGTGGAACCAAGCGATAGTTGTGCTTACCATACTCGATTTGGGTATGTTCCTCTTATAAATTCGAGTACTATGCTTTTGAGTCAACGAATTCTGAACTGAATATTGACATAGCCGAAGCGGTATGTAGTATGTGCGGCTGCTTATGAACAGCAACAACACCGCATTCTAGTTGCGGTGTCTTTTTGTCTGCTCCATCGATTTGACGCAATATGACAAAAGGAACGCATTTGACATAATAAGTTACCTATTTACATAAGTACGTATCCTAATACGTACATATGTAAATATGTCTGGGGTAACGAAAATAAAATTAATAAAATAAAATTTAATAAATCTTTTGTATTTGAGTCATGAACAAATGCGGTGTATGCGGTATTTTCGGCTATATCAATATGAACATGCGGTAGTGCAGGATGCATCGACTCAGAAACGTATGCATAAATATATATGCAAACTATCTATGATCTGATGAAAAATAATCAAACATCGCATTGTGCTTCAATTGGTATGACTACATGAACGCAACAGCGTATGTGTTTGCGATCAGTACGATGGGGATGAATATTTTACGAAATATCAATAAGTAGAGAAAAAGAGTGGTAGAAAAACTCAATGTAAATGCGTTTAACGAATAAGTGAGGTGTATCACAGCAGATCTCTATTACATGTGTACTTTGCGCTAAAATGCAAACACACTCCGCGTGGTATAATAAGTGTGTGTAATATGTCTCTCCTTCACATTACTTCAAAATGTACGAAGGGACCAGGGACCGGATTGAATTGATTTTGAATTTTTTGTTTTGGATTTTCTAACGCTTCGGCACTATTTTTCGGTTTTACATTAATATCAATCCGAAATCCGTTTAAGTTAATAAAGCCCTATGTAAGCTACGTTATTAAAACAACTTTCCTTTATTTTAAATTATTATTTATTTATTTCCAAAATAGGTGCACTCCGTTTGACTTCCTACTTTACAATGAATTATTTCTATCTACTCTTTTACTGGCAACTTTTTTTCTCATTTGATTTGTGTACATTGTTCTTAGGATTACTACAAGCGATATTTTGTACATTGTTCCTAGAATTTCACACCTAGACAGTTACCAATTTAAAATTAGAAAACTGTCTTGATTTTATTCATTGACAGAAAATATAGACCCTGCTGTCAATGCGTCCCACTAAGAATTTTAAAGTTACCTGAAATATGAGACCGATGAAGGTTGAGTCAGTCATTATGAATTGTTTGAATATTACTAAAGTATCACCCCTCTCACCTGCCTAGTCACTGCCTAGAAAACGTTTCTCAAACTTTCCTTTTGGCTCTCCTCCCGCCTATAACATGCACAACTAAAGACACTACTGTTGACGAAAGCTCACTTCCACCTCGGACTGTATCTTTGGTATATATTGGTTTTAAATGATTCCCCCATCCCATAAAACCAACCAAGTACTGTCTGTTTGTGGACATTTTCCCATTCGGCATCCCTCAACAGATGGACCATAGTGTGTTGATCTAAGAGCCGACCCACTTCACCACAAACCGAAATGCATAAATGTTAAATAACGTTTTCAGTTTCCTCTCAATTATTAACTTTTAAATTATCTCGATCAATAAAACTCACATATCTTATTCAAACATTTGTCCAAACAAGACAACTCTGGAATAAATGCAGTTTGCCTAGTTGTTGAATGCTGGGTATTCATATCTCTGGTCGGAAGTTTCAAATAACCCAGTTTATTCCTGAACTAACAAGTTTGCATTTTCACGCCCCTCCTTTGTTTTCTACTGACAAAATGGAGGCATTCATTTGTGGAAATTCCCATCCCTGCAAGAGAACGAATGCAATTTCTGAGGTTTCTCTCTTTTGCTTCGCATCCCACACTCGGTTTTCTTTAAGGGCTCTTCTTCGGATTAGGTCAAGCCCCACCCATTATTTCGGTCATAAGGAGATGGTGCAATGGGGAACGAATGTGTATGCTGATTACATTCGTCAATCTCCTTTTATCGAGAAATCATAATTTCCTCTTCAAACAGATCGGTTTCTTACTACAGCTCATTCATTTTCCCGTGCTAGGGATTTGCTCATTCCATTTGCATTACTTCGATCCAATTGAACCTCATTAATCAATTTGTAAAGGCAACGCTGGAGAACCAACAGGAATGATGGATACAAAAAAAGGGGGGAAAATCGTTTTTCCTTTCAATTCCTTGAACGCAACTGCGGGATTAGAACGGGTGGCTTTAATTGATGCAGAAAATCGCTCTCAGTTGCCAGATGAGTTCGTCAATTTAAAGCTCCTTTCAGAGATTCTATTTTCGTCTAAATACCAATGAAGAGCATTTATTTAAATTTATATTTGGCATTTATCGTGGCGTATGCTTTCACTGTCTGTTTTGGTTGTGGTCGACTGAAGAGGGGTTTTACTTTGTACGATGAGAAATGAAGAACTTTTCATCACTGGTTAACCGGAGCAAAAGTTGGAAACTATCCCTCCTCTCCGACTTTGAATGCTGTTTTGTTCTGCACGGCAATGAGAGATGTGTTTTTTTTTTTGTTTCGTGACGTTCAAATTAAGAGTGAAGATGACAAGCTTATCAAACTTATTGTTGTGACAGATTTTGTGTTCCTTTTTGGGATTGAATTCTCTGTGTGTGGATATCATACAGCGTGAGTGGAACTCAAATGTGGGTCATCTGAATGCTTTAAGAATGTAATAAGGGTTAGTGGTTCTATAAAAGTGACTTGAATTTTGCATGGAAGTAGATGTTTGTGAAGTAAAGTCGTGTTTTGTTTTTGTAATTGAGAACATACGTATTTAATTATCAAGCCAATGCGTCTATAGTTGAGTTGCCGGGCCTAAAGCACCGCACTACTTGTCAATGAGTGTGGTGCAAAACGACTATCGACGTTCACAAAATATGTTGGAGTATATACCTCTGTAGTTGCGCAAATTCTTTCTGCATGCGATCCTTGGCCCTGTTTGCGTTGACGAGTCTTGGAGGAGAAGATTCAACCACGAACTGGACGTACAGCTATATGAGCTTAGTCAGTCGTCTCCTGATGCAAAGTCTAAGGCGGCTGGGCCGTGGGGAGTGCATTGACAAGTCAACTCAGGCATGAAGAGTTTTCGACCTTGATCGTGTGAGACAACACAACAAGGTGGCGTACCGAGGTGGAAAAGGACCTCAACCAACTTGGCGTCCAACATTAGAGACAGCTAGCCAGAGATTCTGCTAGTTGAACAGGCTTGTTAGTTGAGGTATAGGGCCACCCCGGTTTGTAGCGGCAAATAAAGGGTTGCAAGAAGTAGGATCGTTTATTTTGTGAATGGGGCATATGGTGCTGATATTCCCGTCGTGAGTCTTCCCAAACTGGACACATGATCAGGTCCATGCTCCTTACCGGAGCACCGTCACCGGCAGCCTTGTTGTTCATTAGATTCTTAAAAGATGTGCCGACTTCTGTAAATCTGCGCGGGAGGATTACTTCGACGACTAGAGTTGGGATTTCTTGGTTCCCTATCACTCTCTCCTCATCGTGAACGTTAAGCTGCTGTTGAAAGTGCTGACGAAATACATCCGCTTTACCCTCAGTAACGAGGTCAAAGAGCCTTAGTGCATTTCCTAAACCCTGCAGGTTAGTATAAGTTACGATGAAATGGCTGCGGTGGTCGTGACATTGTGGGTCTGCGATTTGACTACTACGCACTTGAGCTATGATGCCTGGGTTCGATTCCTGGTAGGTCCAAAATAATTTTCACGGCCCCACGCCTTTCGACATAAAACTGTAGCTCCTTCTACTAGTGAGAGATCAACAACACGCACAACACGAGCGGCAGCTGTAGAAGGTACGCCCTGTCACTCTAAAGCTGTAGCGCCACATTTATTATTAAAATGGCTGGGTGCACACAGCAGGCACAGTGAGGCAGTGTAGGCACGTTCTGGCTTCAGTTAGTAGTTACAACAAAGTGGCTAATCAGGCTTATGCTGTTGTTGTTCAGTTCGTTCAACTCACTATAAAAGTGTCTCCTAGATCGTACAATTTCCCGAGCATCGCACGAGCAGAGGAAGTGATATGATGTCTCCTCTGGATGAAGAAGTATCCACACAACTTCTACATATACCATTATTCCGACCATCTATCCTGCGGAAAGGTGTGGCAATTACATAGGACCTTGTTATAACGCCAACGAGGGTCCTGAATGCTGGTCTTCTTAGGTTGAACATACAGTATGAACAAGTTTAGGATCGAGTGTTAGCCGTATTTGTTGGTGCCTTCTAGCGAGAACTATTGAGGCGGGATATCCCCGTGGTGAGAGAGAAATTATGACAAATGAGAAAAATGACATTGTATAGGGATTTGATTATGGCCGGGTGACTATCGATGGTGATGTACCTTTGGATAGCATCGTTCTTGATCGAGGACTGTGCCTCTTTTCTGGCTTTGTTTTCTGCCCGAAAGACTCCACAGTAACTGCGAGGTTACATAGGTTAAGAGATAGATCCTTGAAGCCGACACATGCTGTCACACCTCCATCCGTCTTCGAATCGCAGTTCATTGTACAGCATCTAATTGTCAGACTGCCATTCTCTGGAAGGAATGCATTTTTCTCGAAGATGGGTTGGGCTAGTGTCAATGCGAAGGATATGGGCTTCGTCTAGAATTATTGAACGACCTGATCCTGAATTCGACCTACAGTCGAAATGTCTTCTGTCTCATAGCTGTACTGGCAGCCTGCCTCTCCTGTCTTCTATCTAAGTTGTGGGGAGGGAGGGTGGTAAGTGTAGTGGGGTGGAGTGGAGTGGAGAGTGAAGCACATGAAATGTTGGGGCTCTCGGTTGAGTTTCTTACAGTCGGTAGCTTTATTTAAGGCTGCTCACCAAATCGAGACACCTTACTCTGTGACTAGCGAAGGCAGGGAGAATGGGTTGGTCATGAAATTTCGACGCCCAAAATCTCGAAAACAAAATCTTCAAACCAAAATCTCGAAGCATGGCATCTTGAAAAATGAATAGCCCTAAAATCTGAATTTCGCCTTTTGAATTCTTAAGCGAAATCACTACATCTGTGCATCTGTGTATATATATAACATCACGTACATGATGTTTGTTTCTCATCAATGTTCCGCTAGTCTTCGCTTAAGATTCTGAATAGAATAGTTGTTAATAGTATGCAGTAAGTCATTTCTTATCATTGCAGTGCGTTTACAGGTCCTTTGAAAGCAGGTTGTTTCCTTTTTGTGTGGTCTTATTTCAAAATAAATAAATAACGGTATAACCCTGAATTGTTGTGTCTCGATGAAATAAATAGCGAATTTCCTACAACACAAAACTCTGTGGAAGCTTGACTTGGAAAGTAAAGACCGACCTTGGTAGACGTAAAGCGGGAATTTATAAGCTCATATCTGATGAAAGAACTTTTGGTCGCTGAGTCCCAGATCACGAAGGCGTGAAGGGGGGAAACTATAAAGACATGAAAAATTTGTTGGCTGAAAAAAGATTAAAATTATTTTGAGAAATAAACGAACTTATTCTCTGCTTAATTTTCTAAGAGCCCTTGCTATGACTACGTAGTTTCGGTAACACATATATATCATTAATAATTTATATTTCTGTATTTACAAAAGCTTATTTTCTTTTAACATCTGAATATTTATATTTAATTATTAAATTATTTTACATATGATCCTACAGTAATAAAAAGTGATAATTTCCATATGAAAACGAAAAAAAGAAGTTTTTTTTGTTTCGAGATTTTCGCGATTATTCCAGATTTTGAAAATTAAATTTTGAAATGTCCAGATTTTACGAAACATAGTTTTGAAAAACGAGATTTTCTATTTTTTCGGTCAAACGGTACTTCGACATTTTCGGCGTCGAAATTATGTGGTATTCGCAGAAAGAATAATAGTTTTTGGCTGCAAAAGCTTACAAAGATTGAAGCCTTTGCATATACCTTTGTTGCCAACCATTCCTGATCCATTCCAATTCAGTCATAAATCCTTCTAAAGGCATGGTCTTTAAGAATAAGCCGATTTGATACACATCGAGCGAACAAGCACACACCAACTTCCATTCGCCTCCTTCCTCACACTCTCTCATTTCTTATTTATGTGTTTACACACCTGATTTTCTTGCAATGATGAATTCATCCATCCATCCCCTCGCACTCAAAGTCCTCAGCGGGGTGTCTTTCAAATTTCAGCTCAATTACGTGGACTTGACAGCTATCAACGGACAGATTATTTTTTCTCTCTTTTGGAATATCGGTCAATTGATTGAATTTCCTTGATTGACCTTTAACTCTGAACGGCGATGACGTTTAACATCTGCGAATTATTTAGAATTTGATATCTATTTTCGACAATCGGGAAAATTAATTAAGATTTCTACCAGTTAGCCATTGTGACTTTCAAACGTAAGTGTTGCTCAAAAGCCTGAACTTAACAGGTTCTCAGCGATGTCTTACAAAAGGAAACAGGGAGTTTCTGTAAATGTTTGCCTTAAAATCCACAAGAAGTATTCCTGTTCATCAAATATTCACTTCTGTCGAATTGTTTATCCGTCACATTGGGTACACAAAACCAGTCACCCCGCGAACAAAGGTATATTTGTACACAGCATTTCAAATAATTCATGAGTTCAAAAGGGAACCGTCACAAATGGGTTCAAAGCTCTCTAGGTGCCCTGTGATTCCAAGGACTCTAAGCCTTATAGACAATCGGATACTTGAACACATTCATAAAATGGTCTTTAATAACTTTTGTTTTGATTTTTACTTCACAATTTTATTAGCTCGTATCCGTTTGCCGGCTTGGGTAATTCTCAATCTAGATAAATTGGCTGATAAATCCTTACGGGTGAAATGGCTTTGTCTCCAATCTCCGACGGTTAAGGATAAACGGTCCCCAACGAGCGCCACCACTCGACTTTGAATAATTCAGCAGAAGCCGTTGCATGCGTTCAGAGAAGCAATATCTATTGTCGTCTCCTTGGCTCGTGGGGTGCCCCGCGGTGTGCTTAAATCAAAATGGGAATTATCTGAATAATTTGAGGTAATAAATCAGAGCAAAGGGCAATTTTCGGTGTTTCTTTGTTAACATGGTACATGTTTTTGTTTTGACCCCAGCTCGTGTGGTTGTCATCTTCTGTCGAGTGATATGTGGAGAATCAGTGCCTTTGACATGTTTACCCAAAGTCATGTCTCTGGATATTTGTATATACAAGGGGTTGATGTTGATTTCGTTCGTATCCATGTCAATATGGATGGCGACTGTGTTGTGCAAGAGAGAAATATCTTGTTACAAGTTCGAGTTAAGAGACACGTTGATGGTTGACGGGAACGAAATTAGAAATAGAAGAATTGCGGGCTGGCATATATTTTTATTTAAACAATTTAAATCAATTTCAATGTTTTTGGGTTACTCCACTTTTGCGCTGATAGCCCTCATAATATCTATATAACGTGCTGGTATGTATTTTGCAGTGCGTGGTATATATCGTTACTTGAAAGATTTGTTAATGGCAACGATAGTGCTGTAAATATGTTGTTGGTTGCCCGTTGGTGCGCAACATTTTTAACAGACGAAAGTCTAGACTATATTATATAAATTAAAATTAAATATTGAAAATAAATTAACTTTTGCATGAATGGGTTAATGTACAATAAATATAATTATTACATACAGGAATATCAAAATTAAAAAAATATTCCGTACTCGGAATATGCTTGTGCAAGGCAAATTTCGTTAAGATGAACCGAAAAGATTAAGGTCTTCTCTTTTGTAGACACTTTCACATTAATTCTGGCACCTGAAACTGAATCCATTCGTCGGTTTACGCATAAATAATTATCTGCGAATTCATTATCCTGACATGTTAAAAAACCGAATTCGAATCAGACCGATTGACATTTGTTTCAAACCGAATTGACATAAACAATGAAACGAACCAAATACATAAAAAAACTGTTGACGGTACAACCCGGTGTGAGCATATGATGCCGAACCGAAACCAACCCCAAATCGAATTAGACACTATAAATTGATTTGTCTCATACCGTATTGGTTCGAGTCGTAACCACCACAGCAGGCTGCAGCATTCCGGTAACTTTTCGCGTATTGTGTGCTTTGTATGTATACATAATATTCTTCCTTTCTTTGTGTGACATGTCAAAGCAAGTAAGTTGCGTTGCGACGTGCGAATAGAAGAAAATACGAAGAGAAATAAAAGAGAAAAATTGAAACAATTAGCACACACACAGCCGATATTGGCTTGGCTACTCCGTGCGTCTATTGCTTCTCTTGCCAACATAATCGTCTTAGGATATACATAGAACACCGAAACCGACCGGAAACAAAATAGAATTTGACAACAACTCGAGCTGCCCCATTCCATGTACTATATTTTTTGCTTTCGGTTCATCATCAAACCGAGTTCGTCAACCCGGGTTACAACTCGGTCTGTTTCCCGGCTTAACTCGGTTTGTAAAACCTTCGGGTTGGCACACCACTAGTTATAATAATAAAATGAATATGGCTGGCGCTACAGCCTGTAGAGGGCCAGGGCATATCTTATTGTTTTATGACGACTCCACTAGGCCATGTTTGAGAAACTTTTTCTTAACAGGAATACTCTGTTTGTCACTGACTCGATATAGGTGGCACCGTGAAAATTATTTTGGGAATCGAACTCAGGCATTGAGGGGTCGACGCACATGCCTACAATGCCACGGCCACCACAGTAGAATTCTTTCTTTCGAGGGTTCCAAGAATCAGCTCTGCTGTTTGGCTTATTGTCGAGTTTTTGGCTCCATATAGCAGGACTGGCAAAATAAGAGTTTTTATGGAACATGATTTTGGTCCTTCGAGGTGGAAGTTTTGAGTCCAGATGTTTCGACAAACCGATGTAGCACCGGTTGCTAACGACGATTCTACGTCTGATCTCCACTGTGATCTTGTTTGTGGAGTTCACAAGGTACGAGGTAGGCAAACTTCTTTGCTACATACCTCTTTTGCCCACATTTTGTCCTAGCTGGTGTGTGACGGCCGACAGCATATATTTTGTTTTGTCTTCATTGACCTTAAGACTCTGAGAGACTGAGAGCTCACTTTTCCTCTTCTTCAATTACTGGACGTTGGGAACGCACTGCATCTCTATCTTTCCAAATAGGAATGAAAGATTTCAGACGAAGGGTTAATTGGAAGTATTAGGGGAAGCTTTGATTCAAGGTGTAAGCTCTCGTCGAACTTCTCTTCCTCACAGATTTCCCGGAAGATTATTGGTTCAACGTTGTAAAAAATCTGTTTCAACTTTGAAGCTACAGCACCGTGGACACCACAGTCAACGGCATATATACATACGATCGATTTGAGACTAATCAAATTCAGGTAACATATGGCCATAATAATGGACGGAAAAGCGTGATCTTCATCATTGTTAACGAAGCATGGATTAATAACACCACCACGCAAAATTTCATACTATACATTTTTTGTGGATGCTATGATCTTTCAACAGTTTCCCCATATGTGACAGTTGTGTGTGTTGTCGTATCAATCGCGTGTAAATGGCTTTATCGCTGAAGAAAATGTTGTTTTGGTCATCAAAAGGTTTACGTTCGACCGACCAATCGGCGACTAACTTCACATCCGAATACACAAACGTGTAAATGCACGAGTGTAGGGTACATTTGGCTCCTAAGACCCCTATTCACTTCTTAAGAACGTTGAGGAAGTTCCGAAATCACTTGGCATTGATCTGGTGTACAAGTTTGCCTTATCTCAAAGCAAAAATAGATCGAATTATTGCCGGATCAATGCCACATAAAAAATCATTGCAAACAGAGCCAGCAAATCACAAAGAAATAATTATCATATTTCTGAAATTTATTTTTCCATGCCAGCAACGACTTTATGCGAAATTCATTAGCCATCAATTACCTGTTTCCTTTCATCATTCCCTTAACAAGATCATTTCACATTGCGTTGTAATTTCAGACAAAATTCCAGCCGTTCTAACTGTTCCAAGCAAACAAAGCATGTAAAAACAAACAAACTCCCGAATGAGGTTTCCATGCGTCAAGCATTCCCCAATGCAGCCGGCTACAGCGTGTAAACGTAAAATTTGCACATGCCAATCCAGTGATCCACAGCGATCATTTTGTTTTCCCAAGATAAATCTACAATAATTCACTTCACCTCTGGTGCCGCATCTGTGCCCACAGTCCAGCCGATATCGACCGGCTACCGGGCCGGTTGACTCATGAGCGATTAATTTTCGATTTCGATTCTGTTTACATTTTGATTTTTTGAATATTTACACAAAATATGTGCTCCCGATCGATGTGATCAGTGGCGGGCTGTGCGCGATTCGACCTACAAATTTGTGTGTTCTATGCAGCTGGTCAAGTGTGGGACATGGAATTTCATACTCAAACGGCTACCAAATGCGCGAAACTCCATCATGTGTGTGTGTGTGTACCGAAAAGTATGTTTTATAGACACACTTGAGCAGTCTGCCACCGCCACTTGTTCAAGTAGTATCTTTCCGAAAAAGCACGAAGCGCAAATTGAACCCGGAAAGTGTTTTATGAATGCAATTTCTGGTCAAGTAAATTGAGATGATGCTGCTTTTGGAGTGCCCTCGCTAGCGCGCTCGTCCACGTTGCCGCCCGCGCCACTCTACGCCACGGCTCTCGAAAGTACAATGTTTCCCGAAGTAATTTGTGTACACATTTGTAAATTTCCACAAACCCTCGCTTGGTATGGGGGGCAGCCAGCCAGCAGCATCACCTCGCTACTGTCGTCCGCGTTGTTGCCGCCGTCATTTGGTAGATGCGAGACGAGTTTATTCAACATTTATTCGCTCTAGGGGTGTACGTACGCTGGCATTGTTTCCGTTCGAAGGGGTCGTGTTGCTTTGGCTGAGACTTTCGCCATCGGAATAGCCAACTGGGTGGCAGCTCGTTGTGACTGACGCAAGCGATGGGACTTAATGAAACCGAAGCGATTCGGAACTGCAAGCAGGAACATTTGCCGGAACTTCTCGTGGAATATCTTTGGCATTATTAAGTTTTTTTTTTTATGATTTAAGGAAAAGTCGTTGATGGCGATTGTGCCCGCAGTCGTTGTATATTTTCGGGTTATTAAATTTGTTGGTTGAGTTTTGCGGTTAAAATGACATTTTCAAAATCAGCTCTTAGGGTTTAAATTAATTTATCTATCTTGGCGGGGAACTTTCCGTCGCCTTGTCCATTTTTGAGTAAATTTCATGAGAAGATCTTTTCAAACAAGCATATTATTAGCACTTAAAGAGTGACACATTTGATAGAATACTAAAAGGGGAGCTTGGTTTGCTCTCCGCAGTTTTTGTACGATCAGCACGAGACATGGAGGAGATGACAGCGCGCACTGGAGCAAACAGTCATCACTATTGTCTCTGCTGGTTCAATGCGGTGCACTCTGTGTACATTTGACGGAAAACAAATTATGGAAATCGGTGGACTGTGACACCTTAACTACGCTAACATAGTTTGTCTTCTTTCAGATCGTTTAATAAAGCGTTGTTGAAGCTTTCGCCAAAAAAGTGGCTATCAAAATATATACAAAAGAATACTAAATACCTTACCATTTCTAACATTGACTGCTAAACAGAAAGTCGAGAAAGTTAACAGCTTTGTATAGGGAGTGTGCTCTCGGTGCTGCTTAGTGAGTGCAGTACATTGAACTACTACCAGACCCCACTGCAAACTTTCGTAAGCAAGTGTTTAAAAAATATCCTAGAATTATTTGGCCGAATCGTATCTCCAACGAGCAACTGTTTAAGACAACCGGAGAGGAACCTATAGATATTATTATACGAGGGAGAAAGTGGGAGTAGATTTGATTGGCATGTGGTGTAGCCGGACGCCATCTGCAACGGGTCACAAACGAAGATAAATCTAGCGTTTTTGGAATGTTTTGGAGGGAGTTTAAAGTTGTAGAACTCCGAACGAGATGGAGCGTGTCGCGCAGGCGTGAATGTCACCCAATGTACTCTGATATAATTGTTTCTCGGTAGTGACTTGAGAATGATTAAACTGGCTAGGTGCGAGGCGTGATCCGATTTTGATGGTTCCGTACCGTAAACATTATTTTGAAAAACGTAGTTCTGAATACTATAAGATTTCAAATTCCCATTTTCGGTATTTGTTTTGCGATATTCAGCCCAAATAAACAGGCTGCCGTACTTGCGTTGGTATGTGCATATATTTCTTAATCCATACACATTGTATCAATTGCAATCGCTGGGAGCATAGTCTGATACTTCACATCATGAGTGCTTTATAAAATTTGGAGGTACTGTAAGGTATTGTCAGGAACTTTTTTTTTTATTTAAGATATAAAAACACACACTTTTATCCGTTTTCCTTAAACTTTATTTATACAACCGTCGCTTACAAGATATCCTTCCCGACTGACTCTCTATTTCTTACACCACCGGCAGCCATGCACACTCTTTCGTTTGTCTCTCATTTTAAATTTTACAGCGTTGCCACAGTACGACAGTTTGACAGCCAAAAGGTTGCGCTTTTGAAGCTCCACCCCTCAAAATGGCTATGTTTGTAAAAGCTTCACCCACTTGTTTGCCGAATGACGAAAGAAAACGCACTGTTCCAGTGTTTCAGCCCTACTGTACCTCTGTCAGGGCAAACCAAAGAAATATGTACCGCCTACTCTCGGAACTTAAATGTTGTGTCGTTTGATTGTACAAAAATAGAACCTACTACCTTCGCGGGATACTAGACACACCAGAAATCAAGTAGTATAGAGAAAGCAGACTCCTGCATTTCGTTTCCCTAAAAATTGTTTGACAGCGTTTTTTTTACTTTATCGTATCAAACGGACTTATAAGAGAATGGTATTTACATGATTTCATGCATAACCTTTATGTCAAAAATTTGTGTATAACTGTCCATAAGTTCCAAAATCCGTCGTCGGACAAGATTGCAATCAGCTGGGAAATTTATTATCTCTATAATAATTTATTTCTGCTGAAATCACAAGATTATTTCTAAGAATAAAAGACAAGCGGTGACACTTTAAGTCATGAAAGCCAAACTAAACTGAATTTTGAGTATTTGAATCTAGAGTTGGGCAAAAAATCACTGAGAAATGCGTTGTGACTTTATAACTCACGAACGCGCAAACCGCATTCGATCAAATCTTTAGGGTTTGTTTTTACGGCCGTGTAGATGGTTTATGTAAAGTTTGCCCGAAATTGGTCAACGCGTTCGGGAGATATCACATATCAAGTACGCAGGCGCCTATAAGCATGTGCTGCATGCATACTGTGTGATGTTTAAGCCGGTTGGTACCATGGGGCACAGCTAGTTTATTCATATAATTCAGATTGATTGACTGTATATAACGATTATTTGGTATGTGTTTTTGGACGGTGGATGAGTTTCCAGGGATGCTTTTGGGAATGGTATTCTATTTCTTCAGTTGTTTGAAACCACAATAAGCAGCTATAAGTTCGAGGTAGTCAAGGACTTCGTCTACCTCGGCTCCGCAGTAAATAGAGCGAACAGCATCAGATACGCGATCAGACGCAGTAACTCTAGCCAACCGCTGTTTCTATGGGCTCAAAAGGCAATTGAGTAGTAAACTCATCTCTCGAAAGACCAAGCTGACTTTATACAAGAACTTGATCATCCCAGGCCTGCTGTACGCCTCCGCGCCGTACACGACAATATCAAAAGCGGTTGAGGAAGTCCTTGGTCTCTTTGAGAAAAAAGCTCTGCGTGCGATCTTTGGTCCTGTTTGCTTTGCGGTTTTTGGAGGAGAAGATTCAACCACAAATTGTACGGGACAGCGACATGAGTCTAGTTAGGCATCTTCGGATCCAACGCCAACGTTCAGCGGGTGTTCCTACACATATTAAAAATAATTGTATTATCTAATAGTACTTAGACATAAAACTAAGAAGGCTACAAAGGACTTTCGCCAAAGACCTCTTTTCCGCTGTTAACTCACTGTGCGTCGTCGTGATATAGTTCAAGACCGTAGTTTTGATCCGGAATAAACAGCGAGTATACATATCCAAGGCGAAAGTATATTTCGTAAAAGGAAATGAAGCCGATGTGTCATTATTTCGATTTCAATATTTTAAATATTAAATAATAGCGCTCATGTTCGGTCTGGCGTTATGGTTTCTGACACGACAACTTTTACAATTAACGGCTCCATATTCAAGGCCAATGTTCATAGAGTACAACTGTCTAGAAAAAGTCTAGCAAACTTCTTAGTTCGGAGTGGGAGTCCGCTACTTGTGATAGAACAATAGCACGCCCAACACATTTGTAAAGAGGGAAAGCTTTGTCTATTGTGTTGTTTTGTTCAACTTCACTTTCCTTGGTGATTTAGATACTCAAGCGAAACTCGTGCGTCGCTTCGCTGGTCATATAAATCAAAAGCAACTATAAGCGAAATAATTTCACAATTTAACAAACATTTGCTGAATCTAATGACTCCATTGCACGCGACTATTGCAGACATCGTGTCAAAAACGTTGTACAATTCAAACAAACGACACTGTTCACGAACGGCTTGAACAAATTTATGAATGCATTCGTCAAAATTGAAAGCAAACACAGTAAAATTTGAGATTTTTACAATCCCTTGCACGTGATTTCAAGAAGTTAGGGGACTTACAAATGTTCCCTTGTCATGATTTTCCATACAAATTTATCATAAATGAAACATCAATTCGATGGAAAATGCAGGGCAATGTACTGCTCCCAATTCCACAGAGCCGTTTTCATCATAAACATTTTCGAAAAACACAATTAAATCAAAATAAACACATCGACGGCTGCAACCAGACATGTTGATGCCCAAGACGAGTTCGTATTCTGCAGATAACCATGTGGCACAAAGCATTATATACTCGTGACTGGGGAAACAATCATAGATACGGCAAAACGCCTGCTAATCAAGCGCCATTTTTCTATGGGGCAATCATCAACGTCGCCGGTGCGGTCGGGTTGATGGCTTCTACGTCCGTTCGTTCGGTTGCGAATCAACAAATTAGTGGCCTTCGACATGGAATTTTCATTCCTTTTACCTTTACTTTCGAACTCCTCGTGTGAACACACACTTGTAGGAGGGCGTTGAGAGATCCTTATCTGGTCAGTTCGCCGTTTGAATGATTTCTATGTTTGCACATCGCATGGCGCGGTGTTTTGTTTTGAAATGATTTGCGATTGAAAATTGGTAAAAGAACATTAAACAATGTGAAATAATTCCGAGTTATTTTGATTGCTTGGCGTGCAATGATTTGCACTGTAGAGTGGATTAACCAGAAGTGAAGAACTACTCATGTTTTGCTTGCCTTTTTTCATTCGAAGTGTGTAAAATATTTTGAATGCAATGAAGGTCTGTAACTCTGATGTTTATTCAAACATACAAATTGGATGTGGCCGATGATGTCTGCAAGCGCCTTAGCCGCGATGTTTACGATCTTCAACGCATCTGGGGTAATTAGCTTTTTGAAGATTTCCTTCCCTCGCCTGCTTTGATGTTCATTTCAGAAAACAGAGTATTTAAATTGGGAATACAAAATTTGTGGGTGATTTTTGGTATGCACTGGACAACGCGATGCTTTCAAACACGTGACTGACTGTATTTTTAGAAATACCTTCTAAATCATCGTTTCTGTCAGCTTGTGCAGCGATACGTCATTGAGTTTGAGTTTAACTTCAATTGAAGTGAGTTTGTTTGTTGACATCCGTTCGATTTAAAAACTTTGTTAGAGAACCCATCAAAAAGACACTATAACTTCATTCGATACGCAGACCTTTTACCCAACTCACAACAGAACATGAATGCCTGCCTGCAAAACTCCCGACAATCGAGTGTTACATTTTGTCAGAGAATTCAACTGCCAGCGACACACATACCCGCCACCAGCAGAATGCACATGCATGAGTGCAGGCAGTAAACTCCCACCACGTGCACTGTCATCTGACTGAACACCCCCCACCACTGGTCTGGGAACAACGTCTCTTTTCATATTTTATTACAGCACGTTGTTCTGTCGCTGGGGTCGGGCGGAGAAGCTGCCAATATGCCAACGCCAATCACACTCAGAACTAGGTCCCCCGCAAGAAATACACATGCACCACACACATCTCTGTTCATATCCTGTATGTTCCCATATATCGATCTCAAAAAGCGCCAACGGATGTTTAAACAATTTGCATACTGTGCGCCACGTTCCTGTCTATGACACTGCGGCGGCGGTGGGAACATTCTCCGTTCACTGATATCTCGAGAATGGATCCAAAGTCGTCTCGTTGAATGTGCACAGCTCTGTAATGTAGTTAACTGACCCAGGGTGATATAACCATTTGTCATGGCTTAATTACTGCCCCGCGAGGTCATTTCAGTGGCTGCCGTTGCATTCATATTGGGATAGCTTGCCAAATTAATTAAATCGTTTGCATTCAATTGAGTCACGTGCCAAGTGCGGCATTTAAAGAAGAGCGTGATGATGATGCGAATGTGCATCCAGCCGAGGAGTACATCGTGTGCATCATCTTGCGAAAAAGCAGTGAAACTACTTAGGCACCCCTTTCATTCAGACGCAGAACGGTGGCACCAACAACCATGAAGTTGGTGTAAAAGGCGAAGTTACTCCAATTAGTTAATTCGATGAAGTGATTTGGGAAAGTGGAGTGCATCGAATGGATTCAACAAAGAGAGAGACTTTTATTGGATTTGGAGTGGTGAAAACCGTATGCTCATCTTGTTTGCTTTCAACGTTCGCATGCGATGAGTCTAAGTTTCTCCCAACAAATGGTCGTGGTGTACTGAAGAGGGACAGATTTGTAGGCGGAGAAAGGCACTGACCGAGAATCATGTGTGCAGCAGAGAAGTACATAAATCTTCCAGAACTGTGGAGGCCACGTGTAGCTGCATGGTTCCCAATTCCCCATTGTAATCATTTTAATCAGCTTACTATGATTGTAATCAATGCTCGTTGAAATTGAATTTGGGAAAGTATTGGTAAGTGAATTGAATTTTATTGAAGTTCCGCTTGTTGTGCTCTGTGGTACTTGTTGAGAGCTTCGCATTTTTTGCTTATGATGAATTCCACGTGCAGTCCACAATGTGGGTCATGTGTGGCGACTGTATTTTTTGTTTCCGAGTAAACAATGTTTTCAATAATGGATAAAATACTGAATTTATTTTGGAAAAAAATGAACGCATTTTAAGTTGGTTTAGACTTATGGAACTGCTTTTACTAGTTCCACTATTTTTCATGGTTTAACGGGCGTTCATGCGTCTAAATCACTCTTCTTTTCAGCGTCGACTCCCACGCTGGATGCCCAGTTTCAATTCCCGCTAAGACAAATAATTTTCATAATTCACAAGCTCACCTCTTTTCAGTCACTGACAATGATCAGAGATCTTAACATTTTCTAGAAAAATCTTCTCAAGATTCACATTCCGTAGTCGGAACTCTGATAGAACTGCTGAGTCCTCTCCACACATGAGGAACATGAGCAGGCACAGCATCAATGGTTGTGTGAGGTGCTAGGCTGAGGTTCAAGGCTGCTTCGCCACCCATAGTCATAAACATAGATCAAAACGAAGCAGCCAAAGGAAAACAAAAATTAAAAATGTATACGGATGGTTGAAATGAGGAGCTGTGTTTTTGTGTCTTCTTCATCTACTACTGGCGCTACAGTCCGGGACTTGGACTTGGGCCTCAACTAGTAAGCCTCTCCAGCCGGCACGATCTTTACCCAGTTGTCTCTAACTGCGCACACCAAGTTGATTGAGGTCCTTATCCACCTGGGTGCGCCATCGGTTCCGTGGGCGTCCTCTATTGCGTTATCCCACTGGCTCGGAGTCGAAGACTCTGCGGGATGGAGCAGTGTTTTCCATGCGCTTTACATGGCCCAGCCATCTTAGGCGTTGAATACGTAGACGCCTGGCTAGGGTCATGTCGCTGTACAGTTCGTGGTTGAACCTTCTTCTCCAATAACCATCAACGCAGACTGGACCAAAGATTGAACCCATAACTTTTCTCTGGAAAAGACCAAGTGCTTCTTCATCCGCTTTTGAGATTGTCAATGCCCCTCACCATAGAGCAGGACATGGTGTTATATAATGTTAGCTTGATTTTTCGAGAGATGGCTCTACTACTCAATTGCCTCTTGAGCTGAAAGAAACAGCGATTGGCAAGAGTAATTCTGCGTTTAATCTCGGAACTGGTGGTGTTCGTACTGTTCACTTGGGAGCCGAGGTAGACGAAATCCTTCACTACCTCGAAGTTATAGGTGCCTATGGTGACGCTTTGGCCAAGTCGTCGATGTTGTGCGTCCTTTCTTGATGACACCATATATTTCGTTCACCGCTAAACCCATTTGGCCGCCTCCGCTTCAATACCAGGAAACGCTTCATGGACGGCTCGCTGTGTTCGACCAATCGCGTCAATGCCATCCGCGTATGCTAACAGTTGTACGGACTTTTGGAAGATCATGCCTCTTGTGTTAGCGTGTGAGTTTTGCACGATCTTCTCAAGAATAATGTTGAAAAAGTCACATGACAGCGCGTCGCCTTGTCTAAAACCTTTTTTGACATTGAATGTATCGGTGATTTCGTCACCGACCTTGATGGAGCAGTGAAAATTCTCCATCGTCCATGTTCCTTGCTCACATATTAACAGTCTCGGGTATAAACCTATCTGTAAATGGTAAATCTAGGGGATCGCCAGTGATCAGTGGGATTGTAGTTCAGTCGAACATGTGCTTGTTCGACGCATGAGCAATGTGAAAGATTAACTATTGCTAATTAATTCTTGATTGTACATGACTAAGCAAGATACATAAGTCGTTCTGGGTGGACGAAGTCGTAGCTGCGCATCTCTTCTTAGAAGCCGTAGTTGGGTTAGTACACCCGGTTATTAAGCAATTACTCGATTTCATTCATTTTATAATTATATGTGATTAACTGACACGTATTTACATGGCACACCTCACCAAAACCGCATTGTGTGTCCTAAACATTCATATGCGAAATATTTGATGTGATCACGTGAACATCCTATACGTACGTAAGCGGGTATGGGATAACGTAGACTTTATAGTGGAAATGAGCGCGTTTGATTACAATCTAATTTGGTTTCGACTTATGACTCCCCCAAAATTTACATAAAAAGGTTGGTTCTTACAAAGGTTGCAGGAAAAAAGCAAATAAAGAGGAATTCGTATGAGTACAACTGCTGAATTGACTGAATTGGTTGAGGGGATCCAAAATAATTCTTTCGAAATTCAAATGACGAGACCGATTCAAATGACCGCATAGTTCCATTATGCAAACTTTCAATTAACTATATTTGCATCAATATGCAGACATCTGAAAAGTTCTCCTTAGTCCTTAGTTAGGATAACTTTCGATCCGTGTATTTTGCCAATCCAACGATTTTGTACGAAGCGATGAGAGACGATCGAAATATGGTTTGATAATGACACTAATTATAGAGGAGCGAGTCAGGAACTTAAAGAGACTTTGTAGCAATTGAGTGATAACAAAATAGCTGAGCGATCAGATTAAATGGATTGTCATACCTCCAACGCTGTCTCATAACAGGGATTTGGCCAGCTGTGCGATGATGGGTTGTTTCTTCGAAAAGATTGCTGAGCGAGTGAGCAATATCCGGACAAACAACCTTCAACGACAAAAATAACAACAATGTTTGAGTCACCCCAATCAATACCAAAAGGTGATATTGTTATTATGACATAAGCCAACAACCAGAGAAGCACGCGACCAAACGAAGTGGTCATTCAAGTACACCGAAGTAAAGATCGAAACGGACTTATACAGTGGACTCTCCCTAATTTGAAACTCTCTCAAATTCGAACTTTTTAGCCATGTATGTAAACTACATACATTTCCCTCAATTTTCCAAACAAAAACATCTCTCTAAGTCGAACTCGCCTTGATTAGAACAAAATTTGGTATCCCGTGACATTCGACTTACGGCGCGTCCACTGTACTTAACCTTTTGAGCGAAGTTGGTTGTTATGGACCTGCGTCGGTTCAGCAATATTGGCAAACCGCACAAAACCCAGATTTCCAGAGGGGAGTATTGCCGAACCAAACTAAATATTCAAATATTTTAATCTACTTAAACTACTGTTCACTTAAAATCACGGAAATATTGTGCTTATATTACATTTAATCATTAACATTTGGTAATAGAATAAATTAAACAAATAAAATGAGTTAAAATCACGATGAAATTTAATTTTTAATCGAGTTTCTTAAAATTGCACGTCAAATGAACAACCAGCTCATTTCGAAAAAAACAAAAAGTGATATCAATAATATAGGGCTCCGTGCCACGGCGGATTTAAGAATATCTAGTCCGAACAAAGGAAAGGATTAGGTTAGGTTGAGTTGGCTGACTGCCGCGCATATGGACATCAGACACACTAAAGCCAAGCATAGGCCCATAGTGTTACCACGCAGATCTTAAGCTACCTATTCCACAAACCAATTCGTGCTTTGATAAAGCGAAGAAGAGGGCTGATTTTGATGCTGCTCAGTTCAGTCGGATTAACAAAGAAAAGGGCCCCCAGAAGTCTGAATCAACGGGATGAGAGAGGACTGCAGGTACATAGCAAGTGTTCGATGGTTTGTTCCTCATCCTCGTCCAAGAAGCTTATATATACAGTAATCATTATAGGGAAGGCCTAGTCTAGAGGCGTGAGTTCAAACCAACGTCAGTAATAGATCTGAGATTTGGCCTGTTTAATCTGATCAAGCTAAGCGATCGATCATAGGCCATAGTTGTTTGGTAATCCTGTGCCAGATGTCCATCCGCGGTTTATTTGAGCAAGCGTTTGAAGCTTCAGCAGATGTTTGGTATATGCAGGGCGATATGCAGGGCGGGTCTCCACCCGCAAAGAGCACAAAGTTTGTTCCGTTTCTAGCGATTTTGTCCGCTTCGCAAATCTCTGGAATGTCACAGTGTTCCGGCACCCACATTAGTTGGATGTTAAAATACTTGGGCATCTCGTTTAGAGATAGGCGGCCATTAAGGGAAGTCTTGGAGTTAAAAGTGACTCAATTCAGAGATTTGATCGCTGGTATCGGAATAGATGACGATATCTGTGCGCGATATTACATTGTTTTTAGCCAGGATAGGGCTTAATTAATGGCTATAGTTGCAGCGTGGAAGACGCTACAGTGATTAGGTAGTCGGAAAGATAGTTGGGTATTTAGACCCCTGGAATATACACCAACCTCCACACCTGTATCCATCTTCGATCCATATGTGAAGATTTGCAGTGTATTTTCTAGCGTCTGGTGAAAAGGTCTTAGAAGAACATGAATCACTGATCCGCTGGATTTCAGAGTTTGTTTGGTATGACACGCACTACTTCACGAACATTACGTAATCACACGCAGGTAACGTACGTAACATAAACCTTAGGCATAGGTGTACATAGCTTTTACAACGGTTTTTCCGAATCATTTTGCTTAGTGCTCAAATTTATGAGATTTAAAGACGATTGAATTGTATGTGTTGGGATTCTAGTGGTCTGCAAAGTTTAAGAAAATTTTTCAGTGCTCCCACTTGTTTGAGCTGAGTTTGTTTGTTGAGTTGTTTTTAATTTGCTCGATGGCATTTTCGAAATTTTACAGTCACGAAAATGACGTCATTCGTATATTTTCTTTATGCATGCGACTCTACATTTTTGCTGCACTATTCTCAAAGGTCAATTGTTCCTGCTGATTACGAACTGGTAGCGAACTCTGCTTGTGAAGTAAGCTCCAGCAACGGAATTCACATCATTTCCATGTCACTCTTAAAGGGTGTTTTTATTCAGCTAGACAAAAGAAAAAACAACTGTCGGATGAAAAATTTAACTCCAACAAGCTGAAGCTGTGTGGGTGAAGTTCTAACTGACTTTAACGATGATGCATTCCTCTCCCCATTCAATTTGTACGTCTTTCGTAAATAATTAAGTTCGACATGTCAATAAATTCATACCCAACCTGACGTATTTAATTTTTTGTTGTGGATTTTAAAACCACGTTTTGATGGTTGGTTGGTTGATCACCAAAGCCATATATTTCATCGCATCCCCTGCCGTCAAATAAACTGTAATGTCACCTAAAAATGAAATGATTGAATTTTCGATGCGACTTCTCGCGTAACAGCGTTTATCCCCGAAACAGATTACAGATTTCCTTTATCGCGTTGATGACACCAATATTCCATCCTAAACGAATGGCTATTCATGCAGACAAATGTGTTTATGCTCTCATACATACGCACGTTTTCGTTTTATTCAGTGGCAAAGGTGAAATTCTCTGGTCATGGCTTGATGGTTTCAATTCTGTATTTTATATTAAGATTAATAGTAGGGTAAAAATATATATAAGGAGCGAGGTGGTTAGTGTCTATTAAGTCTGCGTGTAGCAAATGATACGCCCATTATCACACATCCCACTCAACTGTTAAATATCCTTCTTGGATCCGGTTCTGGGGCATAATGGTTTGGAAGTAAAGTAAACAACGTTAAACCAAAAATTATTATCATGTTTTCATTCATTGAAGCAAATGACCTCCACAGTTGCGGAGCAATTGAAAATCCCAAAAGAAGACGACGAGTCTAAGACAAATATGAAGGGATGAAACAAATGGCTGCTTGACAGAGATGGGTTACACGAAGGACCTTACACATCGAAGGTCAAATATGCCATAATTCCCTCTACAGAAAGTGAGGCGCTTTAAGGAGACGCACGAATCGTGGCGCTTTAAATTTTGAGAAACGGATACATGTGCGGTGTGAAGGATATGATGTATCTCCTTCGGTTTCAGACGGTTAGTGGTAACCAATCTACTGCTTCCTTTTATTGCGTTAACTCAATAAATTGTGTTGTGTTCGCAGACGTCACGTCACGGCGTCGTAGTTCCACACAAAGTGATTTATTTACCAGTGAACGCTGGCCATCTCAGCAGTTTCTTTTCTTCCTTCTCCGTGCTTTAACATTGATTTGATGTTGCTTGTCGTTAAAGGGGATATGTTTTTAAATCTGTACATTCAGGGAACACAGAACTGGATTAATCCTGAAATTTTGGAGACTGACAAACATTTTCATCTGTCCGATGGGTATTTTTCTTCATTTTCCTCATTTTATTAAATCACAATCCCTATGGATACATTTTGGATGCCATTCTGTAGCAAATTACAGCGTTTTCTCAACGGAACCGTTTTGTTATGAATGAGATCAACTTAAATGTATGAGCTGCTGATGCATTTGTCCGGTGTTTTCGTGAGAGATTGCCCTGGTTTTTGTTTTCGACGGAGACACATCTCGTGTGATCTTTCATACGGACGTTAAGTGGATGAAGTTTTCTGTGTCCGCCATCTACGGTGGCAAATGCTTTAAAACCTGTGGACCTTGTTAATATTTAATGTTAAATGAACAAACCCACGAAAGTATGTCCTCTTTTTTCTCTCTTATCATTTTTTGAACAACATTAAGTGGTCATGGAGTGAAACAAAGTCATTAAAATAAATTAAGTGTTAAGACAAAATGGATATACTGTGATGGATGACAGTTTTCACACAGTGTACATTTCAGAGTAAAGGAAGCTCACGTCCAGTGCTCCTTTAAATCTTGTATGAAACATTTATTTACTCTTGACTATTGATATCACAAAAATCAAAAATGTATTTAAAAAGAACAACGAATCATTAAACTTCATAATTTGGGGTGGACAGCAATTTTCACACATTTGAAAATATTAAATTAAAAATAAAATTTAGTACGCCATTTACAGATCATTTTGTTTTACAACAGCTTTTAATCTGTTTGTCATAGAATTCATGTAATTTGAGTTGAAGTACACTCAACTTCTCATTGCCGGATAGCAGAGGAATCACCCAGATTATCCCTTGTGTAAGGGTGTCCGTTCTGAACGGGTTGAAATACACAAATATCATGACGAATTGTCCGCAATTACAGGTGTCCCTTATAGAGGGGTGTCCGTTTAAATTTTTAATTATTTTTCTTATATTCGAGTACGATTTTCAGTTCGTTTCTGAAGTGCTCGATCAGATTGATGTTTGGTATTATTACCCTACTGGAAGTGGCTCCCTTCTTCAAGTTACAAGTAGTTGGCGAGGTGTAGTAGATTAATGCGTTGACTCCCACGCCGCGGGTACCAAGTGCAATCCACAAATTTGTCAACTTTAATAATTCATAATCAATGATCAAAGAGTATTCTCCTCTACAAATATCTCCTAAGATTTCGCTGTTTGGATTCGGCACAAAACTGAAGATCCCTTCAAATCGTTCGATATTACACTGTCTGAAACCGTTTGTCGTTATAAAATGTTTTCATCTGTCTATCCGTTCTTTTTTTACCACTTCTCCACTAAGTGTCGATACTCAGGCTCGGTTATAGACAAGATTTTCATTCAAGTCATAAATGGTTGAAACGTAAAGAAACAGTCACAAAAGTAACTAAGCAGCATTAGATAACTTTATGCGTTCTCAATTAAAAAAATAATCCAAATGACTCTGCAATGAAAATAATCTAAAATGCAAAACAAAAAATATGAGGAGATCCCGAAAACTATAGGCATAGGTCGAGGATATAAACCTAAAAAGGTAGTGAAATGTACATCACCAACTTGCATGAATGTTTAGTCGATAGTTTTTATTTCCAAATGTATTTATTGTACTTTATAAATTTTATTATACCTTCAAACCGAAGTCTTCCTTATGAGGCTACCTATCCACTGCCCGCAAACCCCGCAAACTTTTTTACATTATTTGTTAGTAAGTAGTTTATCATAAGTTTTAGGTTTGTTCAACATAGAGCAAATTTAGTGATCATTGCCGATACATTTTATTCAGCTCGCATAAAATTGTATTGTAAAATTAGTCAGAAATGAAAAATCTTCACGATTTCAGAGAAAGCAGGTATAATTTCTATTTTGGAAGCTGGAGAGGAAAACAAAGACTTTGCCATAGAGTGTAGACGCCGTTTCACATCCCACTGTATCCACAATTTAAAAGGATAATAACAAAATGCATTTATAATGCTTACAACGACTAATGTGTCGTAATTTTTCAGTTCCTTGAAGGTCCTCATAAACGATTTCATATGCATTTTGCTTAAACCTATGCTTTGCAAAATATTCTTCAATTGGCACATTTCAGTGATCAATGCAGGATAAAAAAAAACAAACAAACGGATGCATTGCAGTGTTGAGAGTTTGGGACTTACCACTATTTGGCGAATATTTTTGAAACTTCTTAAAAATTATAAAGATAACAAGATCTACCACCCTTTGTTTTTGGACCTACCACATTTTCGAAGTATTAATTCCCAACACTTATTGACAGCGCCAAGTAGATAAACAGCAATGAAAAAAACAACTATGTTCAATCTATGGTGAGTTCAATCAGTTTCCCACCACGACAAACGTCAAATCGGACTGTTATACGAGGTTGGATGATTGTTTTGTTTCTAAAGTTTAATACACACAAATAATGTATGTAAATCACACATGCGTTTTAATTAAATTTCCTTTAAGGTTCGGAGATTGATGACCATGTACTAGTAGGTACCTATGTTCATTATTTGGTTGAAAAGTATATCGTACTACAGGAAAAATGTCATATCCAATTATGCAATAAATCTTATTCAATACTATTTATTATTAAATTACCGTCAAACGTTGTTTTGCCATATGAATTATTTCTAGTGAATATTTTGGTAGTCAATTAAAAAATAACTAACTCATTTTAAGTGTGCGGGGAAGTGTATAGGACTGACACACTATAGCGAATAGTAGACGAGCTTATATTGCTGTACAGTTCAATGCTGCTTCAGTAAGCATGCAGTGGTTGCCTCTTCCAGCATGCCTCTTTGTACGTAGGTTACTATTCACTTTACGCATATATTGAATCCCAAAAATGCTGCTAGTAAGAAGTAATAAATATGACGATTGCAATGAGAAAGTAAAACGATAAGCCAAAAAAAAATAACTAAAAGATAACTTTAGTGAGTGAGGGTAAGCTTATTGGGTGAGATTGACATGAGAACGGTTTAGTTCTCATCCCTACTCTGTACTATTTACGGGGTGAAAAGTCACACCGGTAAATACTTAGTGGGAATAACTGATCGAGTGGTAACCGTTTGTTTGGCTTGGTGGTAGATATAAATAAAACTAATAAAATTTATGGTTGTATGTACAGTGGACTCTCCCTAAGTCGAACTCCCCCTAAGTCGAAACTCTCTCCAACTCGAACTTTTTCGACATATTTTACATACATTTCGCTCAATTTTCCTTACAAAAACCGCTCTCTAAGTCAAACTCCCCCTAACTTGAACAAATTATGTCATCCCGTGACAATTCGACTTAGGGGGAGTCCACTGTTTTTTTTTATTGCCAAATCATAAAAAACTTTAAACAAAATATTGTGTCCAAAAAAATAAAAAGTAATTTTTTCTCGCTTAGGGGAATTAAAAATAGCTCAGGTCCTATTTTCAGACTGCCTCGATATACGCACAAAATTTCATAAGAATCGGTCAAGCCATTTCGGAGGAGTTTTGTTACAAACTCTGTGACACGAGAATTTTATACTTTAGATAATTTTCATAGTATTAACTGCAAGTAGAGTGCTTCGGAAAACAATATTAAATGTATATTCATATAAAACAAAACAGAAAAAGTGGTAAAAAAAGAAGAAAAAAAACAGCTCCAGGCCGATTTGAAAAAAGATCCTGCAAAAAGCATGAGCAACACACCAACTTTCAAGGATTTGTTTTCGTTCGCGATCGGTATATTTGTCACATACTTACATACATAGCGCTTTATTATTAGTAGATGTCATCCCTTTTGTTTGTTCCTGACCACCTGACAGCATACCCAACAAGCCTACATTCGTCAACGTGGATGCATTTCCACGTTTCAAAAAGCCACCATCATGCCATTTGACTGTAAATCGATTAAACATATACATTTATTCGTTATAATAAATAATTCAGGACTTCCCTCCTTCGTCGTGAATCGTTTGCATGTCACAAATTAAATTCATCTCAAAAACTTTTAAACGAATTTCAACACGTGTACTCAAGCGTTTTCAATTATCCTCGCGCTCGAGAGCAATGAACACACGAGTGGTTCTTTAAATGCGGATTTATAATAAATCTCTTCTGTCGACGATAAAAAGAAGAAACAAAAAAAAAAAAAACAATTACCCAGAAACAACAGCAGATACACGCAATAAAACAAAACATCCATATTCCCAATGACACAATTAAATTGGCTTCGGATGGACGCATACTCTTCGCCTTTCATCCTCCAGGTCCTGCCTGACAGGATAAATTTTCATCACAGGATACATCCACACCCACGCCCCAATGCTCAAGTTCAATAACCCCGCAGGACATCGAAACCGAGTGAATTTCACCGAAAAACGTGTACGAAATCATCTTGTAACACTTGTACCGTGACTAGCGCATCCTCGTTCCCTTTCTTGTGTTCTTGTAAACTGTAGAGTGAATTTGTGATTGTTACTGGTGCCCGGAGACTGGCATTAAATAAAGAGTAAGTTGATACTTTATACAGCTTTAAATTGGATATTTAATGCAATTGAAAATTCAGTTTTGCAACTGACTTCCAGATCTGAATAATGCATCTAAGTTCAAGATAAGAGGTCCTTAACAGAAGAGGAGGCAGCTGCAGTCGCTGCTGTTCATATGACTATTTTATGGAAATTTAACGAATGAGTTTGATGTGCTCCTTGATTTTCGCGCAGTGTGAGAGTTCTTTTTTTGTTCGGTTGGACAGGACTTTACTCAAGGGAACTTTTCAAGTATTCTGAAAGTTAGTGTTTGAAGTTTACAGTCGATTTTGCCATGGAAACTTTACAGCATTCGCTACTGATGGATGATGGCGATTGCCTTTAAAAATTCCCTTTTATCAGTTTTTCAGGCATATCCAAGATAGGCAATCAGTCCTTGTAATGTTGCCAAAGTCGTTGAAGTAGTGATTCTTGTACATGAAGGCTTACTAAAAAACGCATATGCGGCTTTAGAAACAGCTGGGACACTTGAAATACAAGGGAAACCTACTTCGCGTTTCCTTTTTTCTTCGTTTTTTCCTCACTTCGTACTATTGGGACAGCGGAATTAGTGTGAAGTGTTCCAATAAACCGGAATCCTTTGTAAATTTGCAATTATTCGCTTTACACAGCCCGTAGAGGGCCAGGGCCTAGCTTCTACAGCAACCACTCGTGTTGTGGTTGCTATTGTTCCCCCACGAGTGGAAGGGATCTGCAGTTTTATACCGACTGCGAATATGCGTTTGAGAAGATTTTTAGAGAGTGATTTTTGGTCGTACCGGCCGGGAATCGAACCCAGTCAGCAAGGCTAAGTTGCGTAGGGTTGACGCACATACCCACAACGTCCCGGCCACCACGAATAATCATACAAATAGGCGACAGAATTAAAGGTATGATGACAAATGACTTGTCGTATAGTTTGTGGTTTCATAATTTATATAATAATACACACTTCTACTAAGTAAATAACTACAAATTCCTTAACAATACCCAAAACCTCATCCAAGACCAAGGCATCTTAGAATGCCTCTTGTGTGGTTTGTTGGTCTCCTCTTCATTTGTGAAAATAGTCAAGGGCTCTAAACGTTCGTTTTGGCAACTTATTTTGGAGTGTAGTTCCTGGAATATTGTATTTGTTTGATACTGGGTGTACAGGAAAGCCATTGCTTATGTCTATGAGGGCAATGAGCCATTGCTTATGTCTATGAGGGCTTTACTTATATCATCGACTTTATATATTCTTTTCTTTTCATTCTTTACTTGTTGGTAGATCTATAGGTTTTGATATTTTGAATAACCAATGGAAAGAATGGAGAAGGGATCGCTCCAAAATATAGTCGGTATGAAAAGGACGATTAAAATTCGGAACAATATAGGTTTTCATATTTAAACATCAATTGTTGGCTTGTCCAATGAAAGGTTGTTATAAATATCTAATATGATCTTGAACTTAAAAACTATCAATCTAAAACTGTAATACATATCTAAACAGACTTTTACAGTCCAAAGAGCATTATTCCTATATGGAACAACTGTTATGGCAAAGCTTAGAATTAATATATAAGTTAAACAAAAACAGGAACCTTACGGTTCAATATACGTTTTATGAATAAATCGCTTTATTTCTACGCTAACTTACAACTACCTTAATGCTAAGCATACGGCACTAGTCGTCACAAGTATGCTGAATCGCCATCCCGGCTGCTTCCTTTCAACGAAGTTATCGAGGTGATCGAGGCATTGAACTCGAAGCGATGAACTGAACTTGCTAGAATTATTGAAATGTAAGCGCAGCATTTCTGCTCGCTTTCTATGTTAACATACATTGTATAGAAATAAAGAAACAGTAATAAAAAAGAAATTATTAGAAAGGCAATCTACATAAAATGCCATATTTTAATATTCGCTTAAAAATCAACTGTCTTCGTTACTGGAACTTGATTATTTTTGTTAGCCCAATACAGAGCCTCCCGATTCTCCCTGTCGTATTTCCTTATTGTTTCCAATTTTAATAAATAACTATTTTTCTCTTGTGAATTTAAATAATTAAATATAAATTATTATTGATTTATTAAGCCTTATTTAGCTAACTATAAATTAAAGAAATTTACTTCCCTTCTTTGTTTAAGTTTCTAGTTTCTTAAGAAATGCCTCAAATGACACTATTTTTTTGAACTTACGAAAGGCTACTAATCACTTTGACCAACTCAAGACGAATTACTTTTAAATTAATTATACGATAAAAAGAAAACATATAAAGGACTTTTTTGTTTAAATAACAGTGACTTATTGTCTGAAAAGCAGGGACTTGGCTTTTGAACCAAATTCGATTTAGGGTACTTGACTCTAATTTGTTAAGATTTATTTACAATTTTTTTTGGTAAGACCCACGTATGCATTCTCTGAAGTGATTTGTAATGTTTGTTAAAATCTTCCGTTTCTGATAGAAGCAAAGACGCGCTACAAAAGTTCCAAAAATGTATTTTAAAAGAACAAAGTTTAGCAAATGCATTAAAAAACGAATACAAATTGTAGCAAATACACGCACCAAATGGAAGGGATGCAATTTTTTTCTACAATTGTAGTATACAAACGGAGTTGAGCTGAGGTGAAGTTCAGATTTCACTGTGAAACCGTACGAGATAAACCGAAAATTTGAATTTAAGTTGAAGCCTTCACTGTGAGGCTGGGTATTATAGTTTTATCGGCATTCTCAAAATGTTGATGTCACTCTCATTGAATCATCATCGTGCCAACTACCAACTGCTGTCGAATAAGAATGTTAATCATCCCCTCTGGAGAAGCATTCCTCATGTAATGTATACGAAAGGAATTCCATGTTGTCACACAATTTCACAGCTTGTTGATCTGTTCGTGTTACAGCATAATTCGCCCTCCTTACCCACTACTACACGTGACTCATGAGAAAACTCTGTAATCTATCTCAGGTGACGTTCACATGGCATAAAATAGGAGACGACACTTTATGTATGAACGAACTTCCAAGGAAACAATCCTGAACAAATTCTGTTGTTCCATATCGTCGCGAAGAAGTATCCTCCTTAACAAATTAGTTAGTCTGAAAGTGTTGAGAAAACCTCCATAATTTGCCCAAGTCCATCGAACGAAAGAACCCAATAAAAAAATCTTAATTCACATCTACTAACCGTCTAAATGTAATCACATGTTAAACATCCTCGCGGATTCGTTTTGCTCTTTTTCGGCTTTAAACCTCCGTGGTACTTTTAATTAAAATTCCCAGAAAAAAAAGTAAGTACTCTCCATCAGCATCGTTCCCAAAGCGAATAAAATACTCTCCACTCGGCTGGCCGGGCTCCATTGTACACACTCCTTTTTGTTCGCGGCTTGCCATATTGTAGGGATAAATTTCTGACAAGATACGCGCGAATTTAAATTCCAGTGTATGTACATTGTTAGCTTTCCCGTCAGAGGAACAAAAAGAAAAACAAAAAAAAAAACTCTCATGACATAGAGAAAAATCCATAAAACATTGGCCACTTGCAGCCAGCATCTGACATTTCATGTCCCTCCTACTCACTCAGTTGCCAGGGCAATGTGAAAAGGGCATTTACCACGAGATACTTTCCAGCTTGGTGTTTCCGTTAGGAACGGATGCTGAGGCTCTAGAAACGAATTTCGGAGCGGTATCAGCTTCATGTGATTAATATTCATTTATTATAAAAGTTTTCAGTTATTGCGGAGATTCTTGGGCAAAAACCTTTCAGCAGAATGATGATGCTAATAAAATATTCCACAGTGCATTCTCTATTAGCTCCGGTTTCTCAACAAGAACACACGAACAGACGAACATGTAGTTCGTTTTTTTTTTTTTTTTGCATTTTGAACCCTTTGGATTTAGCTGTAAATCGATGCACATCCGAAAGATGTGCTGTGCACATCCCGGCGATAAGATGGTTCAGCAGGCGAGGCCAAACGGCATGCATATAGTAGGCGCGCACTGAAGCGTTTAATTTCAAGTGGTGGGATTATGTGAAATCTGTTTTGGCAAGCGGAGCGTTTAGTTGTGGGGCTACAGTGGTGCAAGACATTATTCGGCAAGTTGTTTAATGAATATTAAAATGTGTTGTGGCGTCAAGTTTCCACTGCGATGACATTTGGTAAATTTAGGCTAGATTTTGTCAAAAAGGGCACACTGCCAAATCGAATCTCAATAAATATGGAATTAAAAAGCGGTGTTGTGAAAAACTGTTCGCTTTTGAACACCACCAGTTGGTAAAGAAATTTATTTACTAGTCAACTGGCTGTCAGAGGAAATGACGATGTCTGTATTTGATTTCACATTATTTCTTTTTGAAATGCTTCCTTGATCTCTGCAGTTTGTTCCTGAAAGGCTACAGCTTCTGAGCTAGCTATCTAGAACACACAACCAAACCTATCTTCGATCCATGTGTGAAGATTCTCGGAGAACCTGATGGACAGACTTCCAGTATGATCTGGAGAGAATGTCGGTCGAGAGTGGCATGTGATAGCCCAGTGGTTTCTTCCATAGGCCAGAAATCAAAATTTCAAGATAAAATAATATAGTTTTTTATTTTTATTTATTTATTATGCTAACGGGAGAACAAAGAGGCAGTAAGGTTTATCCTCTAAAACTAGTTTTGGACAGTGAGTCACCCTCACTTGTTTTTTTTTGCAGTTGTATAATAACGTTGATCTGAAAATACTACATTGCGCCTCAACTTTTTTTGTCTGTTTTTAAAGTTTATGTTGAGAAAAAAAAACAGATTTGAATAGTAAAATAATGTTTAGCGAAAAATTGTTAAATATTTTTTCTTAATAAAATTGTTTTGATATATAATTTGTGTTTACCTTTTCATTTCCTGCTTTTCTGGAAACATCAAATTCCCGATATAATAATATCACAAAACCCACGATAATTTAAATGCAATAATTATATATTAAATCGCGCATATCGTAAAATGATGACCCAAAATAAAACACTATTTTCATCAATATACGTTTCCCTGGATTACAAATTTAAGGACTAAATCAAAGACAAAAGACTTATTTCCACTAAACAATGAAGCGCTTGCCGTATTGGACTTAAATTATATAAAACATGTATAAAATAATTTTATTAAAAAAGAAATACACAATCTACTCTTATCATCTGTACATTTGTACAAATGTAGTTTTATCATTTTGAAGTCTTAATTCGATACTATAGATGAGAAAAAAAAGTATTTTCCGTATTCAAAAACATTGTATACATTTTTTTTAATTAAATATCTATACGATTGTTAACACATTAATGGGGCTTCTCTATAGTCGTGCGTTTCAAATTTCATTAAAATCGACAAGGGTTTTGATTTAATAGAATTATTTCCACCGCGCCCTTGTAATGGAACCACTGTTGATTGGTGTCTCCAGGCACAGATGTAAATCGAATAAATATGATTGTGTCCTAAATACAGTTCTTGTCACATATGCAACAATTTGTATCTAATCACAATACTGGCCTAAAAAATGTTTGTCGATTAAGAGAAGATTATGAGTATTTTTAAAGCTGTGAAGGTGGTTTTCACCGCTCGGCTGATAGCATCCATTGCACCATGTCGAGAGTCGTAATCAAGTGCAGCCCAACAAGTCGCGACTCCATAGAGAGTATGGGTCAGAATTCTGATATTAATAGCCAGCAGTGGCGCTGCGTCCATAGAACACGATTCCTACCGAGTTACCTTTTAAAATTGCACTCTTCAACAATGTATCGGTACAACAAGCAATATGTGCTTATAAACATAACATGTGTCTGTTTCCTATACCTGCACATGCAAGAGACAAATTCTACGAACACACTACCCCACAACCTGCTTGTAATTCGTTTTCATTTCGTTTACTATACAGATCATTGCATGTCTCAAATAAAGAGTCAAAAATCATAGTAACCCGAAAATTTTGGGTTATAAAATATCTGGCTGGTTAAAGCGAATTGATTCTCTGTCCTTGTTTTGCTTTCATCGTTCGCTCTGGTTGACTCCTCTCTGTTTAAATCGAAGTCGCTAAAATCGCTTTTCATCGACTTATTTGCGGATTTTGTATTGTTTTCTCTTAGACTTTTAATTTCTGTTTGAAAAAATCTAGGAGAAATCTAGAAGAAATACTAGGATATACTTCCCATGTGCGTCTTATTGCCTTCTTGCTAAAAAATATAGAGTCTTCACGCTCGATGTTGGGAACCTTGTCTTTCCTTCTCATCTCTTCCTTTAACATCTCATTCTCCAGTCCATTAGTCTAGTTAGGAGAAGGTCAGCTGCATAATATCTGATCATTGATCGTGGACATGTAATTCCCAAAGGCGGCAATAGCAACATCATCTGCAGATCAAAATTAAAAACCAGGTATGGGTTCTCAACTATATAATCTGCTAAACTGTAATGAGCTAAGCTAAACAAAGAAGTTATGCAACGTTGATAACGGAAAATTGTGCAATCTTTTGATTCGTTCAATTGACTTCGTTTGGGGACTAAGACTTCAGCACTGAAATCATCATTATTTTTGAAGTCCTTGATCCATCAGCAGTAACACGCATGATTCACTAAATTGGTTGCTAAACTCGCTCGACAGAACCAGGCCCCGTCATCGGATCTAACTCACCAGGAGCAAAGTACAACACCAAAGAGACGTTGGTTGGACTTGATGCAACCACCTCGTCCTGGATCTACCAAGCGGTCATTTAAGCCACGTCACGGACATTTTTATTATAAAGACATTCGTGCGAAGTGACAAGACCATTGAAACCAACCCTTTCCGTTCGAAGCAGCATGCCGTAACTCGGTCGTATGTCTCTTCCAAAACAGCTTTAGATCAGTTTGACATACTCTTAGAGCCTAATGCTGGTTGATTTCACTTTTACCGGAACGAGAACCTCACTGTTCATACCCACCCTCCACTCGACCAAAGCTCTTGAACGCGTAGACTTTTCCGGAGAGACTTAAAAGTAATGTGCCACAGTTTTGTCTTGGGTCAGCTTTGTTACTTCCAACTATGATTTGCCGTCCGTCTCCAATTTGAGCGTGGTCAATACCGGCAGCGCTCTCCTTGCGGTGTCTAGAGAGTGAAGGCCATCTTTGCGATGTCCGTTCCCGGGTTACGTAGGGTGTCGCCTATCCAGCTCGACTTTCATATATCTGCTGCGATGGGTTTCGGCGAAGCTCTACGCAGCTTCTGTCTTCGATCAGACCTTCAGGATTCGTTTGTAGCATTTGTTGACAAAGACCTGAAGATTGCGAACAAGGATAGTGGTTATCTTCCAAGTCTCGCATCCGTATTGCAGTACAGATTTTACGTTGGAATTGAATATACGAAGTTTGAATGAGCTGGAGAGCTGGATATAATATTAATAATAATATTGGTGGCGCGACAGTCCGAGGCGGACCTGGGCCTAACTTCTCAGCACCCACTTGTGTTGTGCGTGCTATTGTTCTTTCACGAGTGGAAGGGACCTACAGTTTTATGCCGACTCCGAACGGCGAAGTTGAGAAGCTTTTTCTAGACAGGAATACTCTTTGAGCATTGTCAGTAACTCGAAAGAGGTGGAAGCCGTGAATTATGAAAGTTGGTAGATCGAGGATTCGAACCTGGAACCCTCTTCGTAGGAGTCGACGCACTAACCCACTACGCCACGGCGACTCACTGCAGAGCTGGATGGGTCTACAAAAGTTGCCAAGCCCCTCCATCTTTTGCACAAAATGTTGCCGATATAGCAGAATCTATTGTCATACTCAAGTAGGCACCCGCCTAGCAAGAGATGTGCCTCACATCTTGAGCCGATTCTTCAGTTATGTCTTGGCAACGTTTAATGACCTGAGCCAGCTCTTCTGGCGTTGAAATCCAGAGCTTGCGTTTTTTTTTGTACTCCTTCGCCGCGCCGGCTAAGGAGTTAGAAGGAAGGAAGAATGCTTCTAGTCGACCATGTCGAAGGCTCTCTCAAAGTCGACGAATAACAAAACCATTGAGAAGTTCCATTGAAACGACTGTTCGGTGATCATGCGAAACGTGTTGATGTGATCCACACATGAGCGGTTAGGTCGGACTTCATCACACCGAATTTACCGTCCCATTCAAGACTATGGGTCTGTCATCCTCAGTGCTCTGTTCGGGATTGAACATCTCCGAAAAGTGCTTTCTACATCTGCGCAAGATGTCCACCTCAGTGGAAAGCAACACACCATCTTTTGGTTTGACTCCTTCGATGATCTTGAATTTCCTTCCCCTGAGTGAGCGAATGGTTTGCCGAACTCCTTCCAGAACTGCTCATAAGGTGCCCTTACAGCCTTTTTGCAAGTTCTTCGCGCCCAGTGTACCAATTACCAGAAGCAGAGTTCCCCAAGAGAATCCAGTCACTTTAGGTCTTCTTCGGCTATCTGATGGCTTCTTGAGGCCCGGGTGTTTTAGATAAGGCAGATCCTGTCGCACCACTAGCCGCCATCCCAAGCCGCTTCACTCCAGAAACACCAGGTCTGGAAGCAATGACAGCCATTCGTCCACGACATGCAATGAAACAGTTGAAATTTGCTCAAACCTTTTTTGCCGCATCTCAGTGTTCTGTAGTTTCTTCCATGTTATGCGTGTAACTATTCTTCGTTGCCGCCTTGGCAGAAGATATACTCTATCAGTGAGGTGCAGCGTACACAGCACCATTTCATGATCAGTTGACAGGTCCGCCCCTCTCATCAACCGAACGTCACAAACCATTCCTTTCAGACACGACCCACACGTAACACATTCGTTCAGCTTTCCTTTTTTTTTGAACACGTGTTCGGTAATATTAGTCGCCACTGTTCGAAATCGTACATCTTTCGAAACTGGTAGTCTGACCTTTGACAACAAATTTCTTGGCCTCCACTCAAATTGTTTGATATTGCCCCATACATTCACCACATCTACACAATGCGGCGATGAGAAAAGTGCAAGTGATAGGGTTGTATACATGGGACTGAGTTGTAAATGTTGCCTTATTGATTTTGTGCACACAGCACTCGGACGGGAAGAATTGAAAAGTTCTTAAAAATGCATAACTCTGACGAACCGCATTGCAAATAACTGCAGTCGAGGTATGGGTCTCTGCGGATGGATAAATTAAGTGGAATCGAAAACAATTTACAGAAGTTATTTGATTATTTATGAATGACTAATCAAGCGATAGAGGTTCTACAGGCAGCGGGCAAACAGCCCTCGTATTTAAATGTCTAAGAACACATTTGATGCGAACACTTTAAAGCTCATTACAAAGGCACAATTACTGTGAGAATTCTAGCACAGAGCTCAAACGGCAAGACTCAATTTATAACAATTAAAAAAGTCGTAAAACCGAAAAAGGGCGTTTATAGCAGTGACAAACTGAATTACACAAGGTTTTCGGTGTCTTTTTATCATTTCAAGTTTAGTATGAATGGCGAATGGTTTTATCTGCTCAAAGACATGCTTCTATTCCTCACACAAAGGACACTATAAACAAGGTCCTTGAAAATATTGGATTACAGATAAAGTTTTACAGTCTTTAAGGGAACTCGTAAAGTGTAATGATGTGAAGGGAACGCTATTGTCTCACAGAGCATAATAGAAAAGCGTCCTCCACTAAACGTGAATCAAATTTAATCGTGGATACTTCTTCATGTGCGAACAACGTAATCGCGTTTCATTGCCAGCAATGGACCATCGGACTATTGGCACAGTCATCAAACATCGGTTTATATGCAATTGCCAGCAGCACGTTTCTGTGTTATCATCAAACGCGAGAGCACTAAAAATTGACTTTAAAACGTTGCAAAAACAACAACTGGATGTTGAGGGGAAACGGCAATTGTACCTGCTGTCCTGGTGGGGAAGTCCTGACGAGTCATTTGGCTGAAAAAAAGAAAAACGAATTCCATTCGGATGCTTAAGAGAACACGTAGCAGCATAGTAAAGCAATTAGCTCCCATCCTTGACTCGCATAAGCGGTGTACGAATGGAAACCATAATAAACGATACCGCTTTCGATTAAATGTTTCATGGAACAATCGAGAATTATGGCTTGGATCCGACTTGGGGGGAACGAAAACATACGCCATCCTGTTGTGACAAACTGTCCAAATCAAACATGTGCCTGATTGATGAAGCACTTCATTCCGATTGATGACGACAGTTTCATTGCTCACACGCCCTGGAAGCAAGGCAATCATCGTTGATTTGATTTATTAGACAAATTGGGTATCATTTGCATGAGTGTTACGCTTATGTTATTCTGAACTACAGTGAGTTCGTGGACACCCGCGGGACCATCATAATTGCCCGTTATGGAGAGGTGTCCGTTCTAGAGGGGTAACGTGAGTTATTTCTGAATGTTGATAAATAAATATAAAACTTCAACTTGTACGTTATTAGGGGTTTTATATTGAGAATCTATATTCAGTACCAACTTTACATGCGAAGCAACAAAAAACAAAAGTGAGTTATTACTGAGTACAAATAACTCAGTTATCAAAACTGACTATATCGCGTTGAGGAATCTGAATCAGAGGTGGCGCTTCACATACCATCACTTAATCGCAGATGCTGCTGACAAAAATTCTTGAAGATACAGCAGAATTATCGCCAAAATCGGCCCATGCTTCAAGTGAATAAAAACACATTTGTACAAAGACATTTTTTCACTGGCAACTAACTGCCAAAATAGCAGTAAAGTCAATAAGCTACTTTGACATACAAAAATAAAGTGGGTATAAAGTGAGTAAAGATTTATTGAGTCAAAACTGAGATGAGTACAGATTCTCAATAACACACGCCTAGGACTGGTTTAATGGAAAAGAAACAGCAATTCATTCAAATTGTACAGACAAAAGGGATAAACACTAAAAAAAAGGAAAGGGAGCGTAATTTTAACGTCTTCACTAGTATTCTTTCAATGCAATAATTATAGAATATAATATCCTATAATAATAATTATAGGATATAATGGCGTTCGTTTTGAAGACTTTGAGCTTGACGTGACGTTTCTATTCTTAGGGTCATTCCACATAAAATTCGTGTTCATTTACTAGAAATGAAATACAAAACCTAAAAGAGAACAATGGGCCAACAGACCTCTTTGGGTGAATAACGGCGCCCAAAAATGGTACACAGTCGGGTCGAAATCAGAAGGTGGAGTAGGAGTAGGCCTGGTGGAGACCTAGTAACTTACACATGCCTCTCCAAAGAGTCCACAATCTTCGAAACTGAACTCTTAGCCCTTAATGAAGCAGCACACTGCATCAACAAGAAAATTCTGGTCAACTTTAAAGTATAAATAATCTCACAGAGGCAGGCAGTATTTAAAGCTCTGAATATATTCGACTGTCTGGGAATGCCATAAAGCATTTAACATGTATGTTAAAAATTATATGGGTGACAGATCATGAAAACCACGGGGGCAATGAAATAATGATAGACGGAGAAACAAAATAGAGGAGAGGAAAGCAGCTCATTTTATGGGGCAAGCAACGTGAACACATAACAACACTCAAATAAATGGGGCATCCATTTCTGAACAGTCAGGACAGCTTTACTCAAATTAGTTCATGAGGATAACCGAGTAGGGTCTAAATCTGAAAAATCCTGACCTATGTAAACTATGTGGCGCACTTATTGGACACTTCTCATTCACGAAATGGGACACATCTGCTCAGAAGACTGTAGAATCTGCGAACAATGAAAGAAGACTATGGAACATTCATGCAGAAGCACCTTAATAGGAACAAACTATTAGACTATTGCGTCTACAGAGATTACCAAACTTCTGAAGATAGGTATAAAGCCTTTGATCAATACAGGGGACACAAGAGATATATCGCGTTTGCAGTGCTATGTAGCCATTCCCAATATGCGTTGAAATTCAAGTCCGTCTCCGATAGAGAGGGAGTCCGTTGTAAACAGTTTGGAATACTCGAATATCCTGGGACTATTTAGAATTGTCCATAAAGTGAGCTGTGCATATTTCGGTCTAAAGAGTTGTCCCTATTGTCCATAATGAGAGGTTTCTCTATAAGAGAGGGGTGTCTGTAAACGGAAGTTTCACCATATTCTCCACGTTCCAACGATCAACCGTTCTCTAACTACCAGAAGGAATTCTAGGGATTGCCTTAGACCCCAAACTCAGCTAGCAGCTAATCGTAGACCCACTCGTTAAGAATGGATGTACAGTGAAAGCTCTTCTAGGCTCTTTCGCAAGTTGTGAGTTGTCGGCCATGGGAAAAAAAATGCCTGAAAAAATTCATCCTGCAAAAATTATTTCAATTGCAGTCCACGAAATTTGGAAACAAACTATAATGAATATGAAGCCAGAAGAAACAAAATACAACATAACACAGCTGCAGAGATAAAATCCCTTGTCCATTTAAGTAGAGAAAATTATTTTATGGCATTTATTTGCCTTGTAAAAGCAGTTGTTTTGTCTTTATCGTTCGCATACCATGCACAAAAAGCTACTCGAAGGTTTTGCTGGAAAAAAAGTTGCCCGCCTAAGAGAATAAAATTAACCAAATTGAGGCTGATGTCCTTGTTCGCCTCCGGGTTACGGAGTGTCCGCTAAACGGAATATAAAATTGACTTACTAATACTGAAACTTTAATTCAACATCCACGGTTATAAGACATTGTCCGCTCAAGTGTATTGTCCGCCTAAGAGAGTGTCCATAAGAGGAATTTTCACTGTACATACATACATATGTCACAAATCAAAGTCGATCGTATGAGTCTATACGGCAGTTGTTAGCCATATGCTGACAAATGGATCACTTTTAGGAAATAAGTAAAGTATTTCAAACTCAGCAAGGTACAATGAACAGCACGCATTGGATCCACAGGCACTCTTCGGTCTTCGGACTGTAATACTACATAATACTAAATTTGAATTTACACAATAAAACCACTTCGACGCCATCAGGCTCAGAGGTCCTATGTATTTGATATCAAAACCCCTTGGACATATCTTCGTCCTGGATCGTTTTTCCGAGAAAATTCGTATCATCCTCTCCAGAGGTCCCCAGACTTAATCTATCAAAGAAGTTTGACACTGACAGTTTTTAACTGAGCTATCTACACTAACGACTCTATGACTAGCGGAGGAGTCGGTGCGGGTGTTTTCTCGAATTTCTTAAACATTTCCAAAGCCTTCAGACTGCTAAACAATACCAGTGTGTTTCAGGTGACACTACTTGCCGTTCCGGGAGTGTGTCCTTAAGTCAAAATATCTTCTAAGGTAGAAGGTGGCCAATGCAGCCATCAAAGCTCTCTCTCCTCCACTATTTCAAATTCAAAACTAGTGCAAAAATGCCGGGCTGAAGTAGAGTCGTTAGATGAGCCAAAAATTGTTGTATTCTGGGCACAGTGACATTCCAGAACATGAGAAGGCCGAAGAGATGGCTAATAAGGGATCTCTCCTTCAATCCTCGCTTGCAGATGAGGTACACATCTCGCTAGGAGCCGTCAAGGCTTTAGTTTCTACACACTTCCTTGAGACTCACTGACAAGCTGTGCCACAAAAATACACTTCATAAACAAGATACGAGAGCATGCCTGAGATAATTAGGTTCTCACCGAACAACCACCTCTCCCTACCTACCATATTTTCAAATTTCAATACATTTTGCATTTTTTTGGACTGATCGCGTCTGATTGCGTAGTTTTCCTCTTTCAATGAGTCACAAGAGCTCGTTTTTGGATTTATTACTAGTTATGCCCCGTGGTTTCATCCAGACTGTAGGTGCATGTAGATATCTTGCTCTTACTCTCCTGCGCTTACTTTCTTTCGGTTCAGCTTCGTGTCGCGTTGTTAATCGTTTTGATCGCAGCGCTGCTTTGCATAATAAACGAATGTGGAATTAATTTAGTTAAAATACAAATTATAATCTTAAACGCATAACAAATTCGTAAAAATGTATTTAATAAACGCCCCATGTAACGCAAAAAGAATTTTTCGAATCGGACTAGTAGCTCCTGAAAAAAGGAGAAACAAATAAACAAAGCACTTTCATCAGAACCCAAAAACCACCTTACCGACAATCAGTTTGAATGATATAAATACGCAGCCCGACTACAATCTAATCACCAACATTTCTTATGTTAACAGAGAAGGAGAAGACTGATTAACTCACTCGTAAAGATAGCATTAATCTAAATTGCTTTGAAATCCTGTTAATCTCAGTTTGCCTGATGTTCAATCAAGTATCTTCATTATACACACTAAATTCAAATTCATCCGCAATAGCGTACGCAACTGAGTAAAAATAATTTATTTGGACATTTAATATGAACTCGTAATGGACATCACTTTGGCTCATGAATTCGTTGGTTTCACTCCACCAATTCTCCACGACTATCTTCTCATATATATGCTGTGACAATAAATCAGGAGAACGTAATGGACGACGCTTGGCCAACAAAACGATTTCATTATTCGTTTAATTGACAACAAGGCGAAATCATTTCTTCCCTTTGTCGATGCCATCATCATCTATTCTGCCATGGTTCGGAATAAGGCGATTACCATTTTAGATAAACATACGTCATAAAAGTGCCCTATTAATTGTGTATGGAACACGAGGAAGCTCATACTTGGGAACGTGCAAGGACATCCTTCATTGTATGGTATGACATTTCAGGGACACGATTCAGGCCAGGAAATTACCAGATAAGTCGCTTAACACAGCAGTTGACTATAGAAGCTGAGAATATTGATCTGCTCTCTCCCTGTTATTAAGAAGAGAACTTTTAACAAAACACCATCTTATTACTGTAATTACTTTCTTTCGAACGGTTAATTTATTCGAAGATGTAGAAGCTCTTCATTTATTTATGGTTGACCTAATTCACTCATCAAAGTAACCCTCTAATGGGGAAGTAATTTATTTTAATTTCAGATTCCAGGGTTCATATTTTATTAAAGGGGCCCCTTTAATCCTTCAAGGACGTCGTTAAGTATGGTGGATCCCTTGAATATTCCCCACGCAATAACGAAACCCAAGTGCAGCGGACAGGGTGAGCTTAGCCACGCTGAAGGTGTCCACAGAATTCATCCCTTGGTGATCAAGGATCACGTTTAAGCAAGAGATATCTTATGGGTTTTTAAATGCCAACAAACTATGTGTGAAAGTAAACCAAAAACCTCACATGTCGGTTGTATCCCCCTCGCGTATCGCATGGTTATAAATTTTTTATGAGAGAGAAAAAAAAGTGTTCTGGGCAAAAGCACCCCAAATACCGAAAAAAAGAACAGTTGCAGAAGTGTGAAAGGGAAACAAATAACTTTTTCTCACGTTTCACAGCACAGAATATTTGTGCGTGGTCGTCTGGGAGTGGAAGGAAAAAAAGTTTATTTTTATCACTTTGTACTTGTCTTGAGTGCGGTGTGGTGGGGTGGGCTGGTGTAGATATGATTGGTTAGGGATGGCGGATGTTCCAGGGAAAGGAGCATTTAGTTTGCCAGTTGTTAACGAAGCATACATACATCGTGTCAAAACATGGGACACCCTCGCGTTTGTGATTCAAATTTAGTGTCATTAAATCAATAAAAGTCGTAAATTCATTCAGTGTTCTGTATTGTTATTGGCAATCAGGTCCTATTAGGGACACGACTATACTCGGTGTTGTGTGAATCGGATTTCCGGATGCTTGGTGAGAATTTTATCACATAATCACATAGGGAATCTGTAATAAATTATTGAATATTTTCTATTCTATTCACAGTCGGTATCGATGAAGATTGAACACGTTCTGCAAGGAGGCAATTGTCGCTTTGATATGTACTTAATATCTTATCGATACAGGGTTTAGATGTCTTAGGCCGCATTTAAACGGTCAAGTTTTGATGATGAGATTCCGTCGCAAGGACTACGATGTTTGTAGGAAAGGGAAGCAAAAAGTTCGGGAGGGTCCCGTGTCGCGTGGGTGCAGATATCGTATCGGCTTTCGAGTTATCTTTTGCAGTATCTATTTTAACTTTCAGCATTGAAAGAAGAAACATCGAAATTTGATACCACGTGAAAGCAATGATACAATTACTTCCTGTGAATGGCGGTATTTTTGTCGAAACTCAATTTAACAGTGTAAAAGCGGTTTAAAGGCCCAAACCCATGTAATTCGTCTCGTGCGTTGCGTTTGGAATCCACAAAAATAGGAATTGAGGGATTGCATAGGGGTGCCAAATGCGTAAGAGCCGTGCGCAATCCACTCTTGCATAAATCTAAGAAATTCGAAATTTTAAAGTTTCTGAATAAATAGGAATTACTCAAAAACAATTTTGAATAAAAGAAAAATTTTTTTTTTCATTTATAAAATATCGTACAATCAATCACATAAGGAGCCCACGAATGAATTTCCATAAAAACATCTGTCAAACGCACAGTAACATTTGTTGTCTCTCTCCCTCTCATAGTGGCTTAAGAGTTGTCCGCGACGGATTCTCTGGGTTTGCGTTTGAGCCTTAAGAAAATGTCTCTTTTGTTTTTTGTTTTCTCACGGTTGACTTTTTGTTGTCAGAGGTTCTTTGCCAGAGGCATCTTTGTGTAACTAAGTCCTTTACGATCTATTTCGACTAGTTTTAGAAGACATCAAACGAAACGCTTGGCCGCCTAGATTGGCCCAAACAAAATGTTCCCTCTTCGCTGCATTTTCCATAGTTTTTTCGAGCATGTCGGGCGGTATAGCAATGATTTCGACACGAATGTGGGCGTGAATGATTCTGTCTATGGTTCAAATAATCTCACAAAACGAAGTTCGAAGGTTTAATTTGCAATTTTGCATTCTTTTATTTTCAATGTTGCATGGTGCACTGTATTTTTGAAAGCGGTAACCAAACCCTTTTTCACACAGTTGTGGGCTGACATAATGAGTCAACATGCTCCGATATCGACTGCCATCAGCTGTTTCACCTTCACTGAAGAAAAATGGCCGAAAGATGGTTTTGGCGCTAACGCCGACCCAAACAGTTTTTGGCCATGCAATGGTTTTACATTGATTACAATGGTCTTTTATAGATTCACCGTCAGCAAAATTCTGCGTGGACGGTCTGCGGATATATTGTTTAAGTCAATTGCACTTTATGCAAACCATCACCGCAAGTTGCGCGGCAAACTGTTTCTATTAAGAAAAAATTTCTGAGCACCCTGACAATAAGCCATAAATATGTGGGTTCTCGTCTACACTCTCTCCCACCCCTTCGATCAGTTCATTGCAACGTCCTGGGCACTTATGAACAGATAGTCTACGATCTCCCACAGTCCCGTGCTTAACAGAATTCGACACCAAGCAACGAATAGTATTATCAGACGATGCTTGCTGGCCACGATATTGTTAACGGTATATACGTTGAGAACGTGAGGAAACTGCACACCACACTGTGACTCTAGATGGATGAAGTTCCTTCTTATGGAGAAATTCTGGTTTCTGAGTCATTCCATATTCGATATTGTTGAAATGATCATCCGACATGAAAATGAAGTTAAGCATGGTTTCGCCCTCGTCCACCATTTGAACGAGCTTCTAGCAAATCTCCAAGCGGATCGGAGAGTCTGGAATTTAATATGCTTGTAATTTAAACCTTGTAGGGAAACAAATTCCAATCTTTATGCATTCTTGTAGGGCAGCAGGAACTGTGTCCTGTGTCCGAACTCGAACATTTCGGTGGTAAGGCCTTCTATCTACTGCCCAACGCTCGGCATAGGACTTTACCAATCTCATTATGGTCCATTTCCTTATAAACGTGCTGCGAAATATGCGCCGTAACTCCGTGTAGACGGGAACACCTGACTCCAGTGCGTGATAACCGTCATCACAATCCAAATGGAGTTTCCTAATTCCAATTGTCCATAAAATGTTTACTCTATTAAACGAAAAAACAAAATATAATAAAAATTATATAAGTATGTGAACTCCCTCTTAATGGACACGCTCTTAAGTGACCGATTGTCTTAAACGGACAGTATGTACTGTTACGGTTGGCTGGTATATATGATTTTGGCTGTTTTTTTAAACGGACGTTCTCTTATGTGGATAAACAAAAATTCCGGTCCCGTGGGTGCCAACTTAAGAGAGAGTTCACTGTTTTTACATAATCTATTGCTGCATATGTCAGTCATAAGTGACGAATAGTTAAAGAAGAACCAAAAAAAAAAAAAACTGGTGTCCGTGGGTTCGTTTAAGGATAACCATCTCCACCACTTGATGGCTATCTTATTTATTTTCTGTTAATAAAAAAAGAAAATATAAAATGTAACGCAAGATGAAGCAAGTGGCAACACTGATGAAGAGAGAGAGAGAATTAAAAAGAGTGTAAAATTTAAAGTAAAACAATTGGATTAATTTTAGATTGAATAAAAGATTATTAAGACTATTTAAAAAAAAGACAAAATTAACTTTAAATTATACAAAACAAATAGAAAAACGTGCATGAAATAAGACCCTGTGATAGTTAATTTGTTTCCATAATTTATTTTAAATTAAAGAATATAATATAAAAAATAAATATAACTTAATAACCCCTTATTGAGATTAAAAGTTCATCCAAAGCTCGCAGTTAAAGTTCGGTGGGAACGTAGCATTACTTGATCATAATGAATGTTGTAGTCAATTCGATTTTATTAACCCCTAACGAATATTACTTCCGAAACTAAATGTGATATACTTTACGGGCCTCGCGAGTCATGTCTCCCTGGAACCAGTACATACTCTTCGAACATAGATTTGTTCTGAAAACTAGCAGCGGAATATTCATACAACAGAATCACAAGTCCGATCTGCAGAGGTAAAGTTTTGGAAGAGTTCGAAATATAGAGGTGCCCGGACTAGCGAGAGTGGACTGTACTCAATATTTTTACACCAACCGAGTATTATAAAAGAAGCAACAGACAGAGTAGGTAGGGGTGCTGCTAGCTTAATTCACTGCACTCTTAGACCATATTGGTCCATTGTGATATCCAGTCAGACTACTACCACTGATTGACTACACCAGTGACAGTGCCGTTAATTTGATCCTAACTGCAAATCGTGACTGGACCAGATTTGAAAACCAGATAAAAACGTATTAACTTTGCTTCTCACTCACCAAGGGCAGACATTTAACCTACTGCGCCATCAAGCCGTGTAACAGGCAAAGTAAACAAACAAAACTTTCTAATTCACGTTGATTCGTAGAAACATCCTCCTTCAGTGCCGCTTTACTAATCACAAGACATCTTTGGAGATATTAGATATTGTGTTTAATAAAGTGACCCCTGGACCTTTGATCCTTAGCTTAGCTACAACAATTCCCCACTCATTAAATACTTGAGCTGATTCCCAGTTCAGAATTGGAAAAATAAAGGGAATTCGCCTACGAGTTCCATTCAATCAAAACAACTTGAAAGTTTGAATACGTATCCCCTTGAAAGATTTCTCTGGAAAAAACAAATGAAATGTTATTGGATTGTGTGGGAAATGAATCCATCATTTATTCCACAACCTACACACGTTTTTTGCTTCCATGTAGGTAGCCATGTAGGTGTAGCTTTAAGACGAATTAAGTCGATACAATCCAATCGGGTCCTTTGCCTCCTCGGAGGACCTTCGAACCATGACAGAGGTGTATACATTCTGTGTGGTAATACTTCTCCTTTTTTATTATTTCCACTTTCCACCCATTGACAGCTTTTCCTTAAATTTGTATTACAATGCGCTTTATTTTATTTCACTCACATACAATGTTCCTTTGTACTGAAACTCAAAAGTCAACACACATTCCTGTTTGAATTTTCGACTGATTGCCCAACTTTCAGTCCTGTCTGCAAAAAAACAATGGCATTTCAAGTATGAATTCGTATGAATACGGTAGTCAATGTATTACTGTTGACCCAGATTGATGAACAATGGGACTTCGACACGTTCTCGATTCTTACATCTTTTTATTTGATTTTTGTGTTCGGGCAAACTACATGCATTCTATTGTGTTTCAAAGTATAAACTCTTGCAACATGCACTGTGATTTGTCGGAAACACTAGCTATGTGTGTGCACTCTAGTGCGGTCGAACGGATGGTATGCATGTCTCTTCATAGCTAGGACTTTAGAGGTTTTGTAATGCTTACGATACGAGAGTATGCATAATCTCTATTGTAGAACATCAAAATTAATTTAAAATACCCTTCTAATTCCAATTAGCATATGAATGTACATACGTACTGCATGTGCAAATGCACGTTGTTCAGGTTGATTTTCATTTGATTCGATTCGAATTTGATTACCGCATAAAATCAGATTTGATTGCAACTAGCATCGGTCACCTTGCAAAATGCCACTGAATTTATTCGATGCCGTTGCCACTCTTGCGAATGCATTTTTGGCAACCGCCCACCAGTGGTTCACCTCTTTGTATGTCAATGACACTGTTAAGGGCATTGCGTTTATAAATGAACCGTTTTGAGCTTTGCCATTAAATCCGAAGTATGAACTTAATTTCTGGTGTGTTTAATGAGTTTCTGGTGAGACATTCAATCATTTGCTGTTGAATAAGATTTTTGGTCACATTTGTTTTGCGGTTAATTAGGTAAATTCCTAGTGCTTAAAATGTTTTATTGTAAGAGAAACTCATATGCTTGAGTTTGGTTTTATCGAGTACAATACGTCAAAGTTCTGTTCAATCTCATAACTTGTCTGCAGCCATTTTCTTTTTTACTCGCTGGCACGATTCATTGGTCCATTGAAAGGGATAGGTCTATCCTCCGAAAAAGTACGAACTTGGGTGCCTTTAATTTGGGGTGTTTCGTGTCTCGGGTGTACAACGGAAACAATGTAAGACCAAGGTCACTGCCCTGAGGGATTCTGACAGCGATATCATTGTGTTCGGAGAACTCTGATCCGTGAGTTGCTACGAAATTTCAGTCTTATAAAGTCTTATATAATATGTATACGTATAAAGGATATAGCTGAGCTAAGGAATATAGTCGAATCATTAGTTTTGCTCCAAGACTGCCAATGAAAAGTTTTGGCTGGCGCCCTCGTGGATAGCAACAACATTAGACTACACACCTCATTAGGTAAATTTGTATCGGTTTTCCAAGCGGAAACCTATGCAATCTTAATAGCCACGAACAATATTGTGAAGCACACAGTAACTGTGCATGTACTTAACGACGAAATCCTCTGAGATGCCGATGACACTGCAGAGCACTTCCTCTGTCAGTGTCAGGCCTTTTGCTCGAATTAGGAGGCAGGTTTTAAGTGCTGATGTAGACTCCCCTCCACAGAAGCGCCTGATGGTATTCATTCGGAAAAAGAAATTACATCAAATGTAGGTTGCTGCATGCCAGTTAAAGGGACCAGTATTCCAGTTTGAGTGCTCCAGTGTAGTGTTTAAAAAAGTCAAAATAAAAACGATCGAGAAAGAGCCAGCGAGCGCAAACGTACAGTATTGGAATTCAAACAAAAGCACTGTCCAGAAAAATTTGAATTAATTGACAGGTCAAGGCGCCTGCTTACAAGTTCATGAATATGATACAATTTTCTGCAAACGCTTTATCACCTAAATCTTGTCTAGGAAAATCTTTACAAGCTTCAGAGCCGGCATAAAACTTTTAGCCCGTCTCTGCTCTGAAGTGATCAAAACTGTTGTCTATAATTTGTTACATTTTTTGTTGGAGAATTGCAATCTCTCTCACTTGCGACTTCATCCCAAAGATGGTGCCTGACTGTTGACTGGATAAGTGAATGATGTCAACTGTCACGTTAACATTTGCCTTGGCTTAAAACTTAAAAATCCACATTTTTAACACATGACAGAGTAACCGTAAACATTTATTTGCTTACGTATCTAGTTTTCATCCACAATAGCTTGTTAAATTTGTGATTTCTGGTCGATCTGGCTCAAGGAACGAACTTTCACAAAATCTCGATCCTCCGGAAACATTTTTAAAAAATAAAGCAAACAAATTCAAGAAATCGAATCAGACAATCGCTTAAAGGTACTTTTATTTTTGTTTGAATTACGTGCGGCTCATTTTAAAATGAAGCATGGTCCAACGAAAACGTACGATGATAATTGTAAATAAGACAAAAAGTTTGCAGAAAATTATCTTAATATTTTGTATTGTGATAAAAAAAATCTCGATTAAATGCTCGCCTCGGCTTCGGTGGCATAACTCTATCCGATGGTGCATATTTTCAATGACTCTGAGTTCAACGTCGTTATTGTGCCGAATTATCTCTTCCTTTAGATCTTGAATTGTTCTTGGGTTATTGACAAGAGCTTTTTCTTTTTAATATCCCCAAAGAAAGAACGGTGTCAAATCACATGATCGTAGCGGCCAATTAACATCGCAACGACGTGAGATAACACGGTCATTGAATTTTTCGAGCAAAAGAGCCATTGTTTGGTTGGCTGTGTGGCAAGTGGTAGCATCTGTTATAAGCTCAATTGTGTACCTCTTCGTGGTTGATTTTGTCAAACACTGAATCAAAGAAATGTCAAATTAAGGTAGGCAAGAAAATTTGTCGTTGAAATATGTCTCATAATTAACATCTTGCATTATGGTTAGACGACCCTTTATAAGTTGGACTTTGATTTTAGAGTCTACTATAAAATTAATGCGAATAAAAGAAGGCTGCTTTAAGTTATGTAGATGAATAAATTCTCTTAAAGTCGACTTAAAATGACTATGAATTTCCGCCTTTGTATTGAATATAGAAATTAGCTTGAAGTACAAGAATAGGAACAATTGCGAAAAGAGCTCGGTAAATTTTCGTGTGTCTACCCTTAATGGGCAAGTAAGGTGTGACTCAAGCAGGCCTCGATCCTCATCGTGTGGATCACTCGATAAGGTTAGGTCCTGCTAAACCCATTGTGATGCCCATGGGATTTAGTTACCCTCCTTGGCCTAGTTATACTCGTGTGCCATTGATGAAGTTGTACCTGTCTAGTCCAGCCATCCAGTGATCCTGATGAACCTGGAACGGGAGGTTAATGAGATTCTAGATACTTCCAGGAGATTCTGGAAGTAGTATTCTTCCAGTGATTGACAAAGGTAATGAGTAATGAGTGAGTCTCTACATATTGTGTTATGGAAGGTCCCATTTTCTTTTCCTGATACCTGTCTCAGATCGTTATGACTAGTTAGTGCTCTCATCTCCATCCACAGCAGCGTTTTGCTACATTGTAGGAGTTTACTAGTCTTTGCACTGTTGCACTTGGGCCAGAGCATTGCCTGGGATGGTTCGGTGTCAGTCATTTTCCTGACAAGTTTATCTGCTACCTCGTTGCCGGCTATGCCGTTATGACATGGGACCCAGCATAGAGTGATCTGTGTGGTAAGAAAATTTAGCTCATCGCGGTAGCTTGCACTTAGCTTCGGCCTTATTCCTATTGCCTATTTAATGTCCGCTTGACTATCAATTACTATGGAAACTTGAATCCTCAATTTAACGGGCCATATAGCATTGTGAGGTTTATTCCAGGATTTCCCTTCCAATTTATTTACCTCGTGTTCCAATTAAGAATCCATTTGCATTACATCCATGCTCCAGTTCGGACAGCACATGAACCTGGCTAAGAGAAACACGGCTTATAAGTTATCCGGAGCAATTCAATTACGAAATTACGAAAAGCTTGAAAAACGGGAAAGATAGACATGACAATATATCTTAATTCTCATACAGCACTTTTGATCAACGTATCGTCTTCTTCAATCAAGCCCACATCCATCTAGTCAATTTAAGTGACTCCTGCAAACATCCAAGCACTTTTGTCACAATAAACTTAACATCGGTTCATTGAGTTCGAAAACGTGAGGAGTGAGTGAGCGTGAGTGAGTGTGAGTGTGAATGAGGAAAATGCAGGCCCAAAGGAACGACAGATTCTAAAATCTTTGAAGTCAACGAACTATGAACTTCCTTTGTAAGCATGAAAATCGGTAATCGGTTTAGTGTCAGCAATTCCCTCACAGTTTATCCTCAGAGTGTACTGCCTCTCTGTGCAGAACTGGAAATTGACTGCAAAATCATTTTCTCATTCACCCCTCGTTCGGTGAATGTCCTTTAAATTTGTCCTACTCGTACGATCTCCTGTGTGCCTCAGTTCCTTTGCCTTTTCCGTCTTCCACAAAAGCTACGACTCAATTTTGTGGCGTGTGTTTATGTAGGAGTTGCTTTTTTTTTCTCTCTCTCTCTCTCTCTTTGACGCCTACTTACTTGATTAACTGTCCGACGGTGGATATCGTTGGCGTTGTTGTTCTATCAGAAGTAGCCTTCATTGTTTAATAGAGTTTGTTTCACTTGTCTGCACCAGCAGCTGTAGCCGCAGCCTTGTCGTCTGGCGGGCAAGACTAATGGCGTGGCGACCTATCGTTTCACTGTGCCCCTCTGTCGGTTGTTTTTATTTTCTCAAATACAAAGCCGCTTCAGTACGTCTCAATATTGTGCAGTAGGCGAACTAAGGGGAGCGTGTGAACGGTAATGATTTTCTGTTTACGCCGGTGAGGTTGAGTGCACTGTCACACGCGATTTAGTGGTAATGGGATATCTGGAGGAGTGAGTGAGGTTTTTTCTTTTTTTCGGATAAGATTCATTCGATGAACAGCCCTAAGGTAAATTGAATTTCAGGTGCTGTCACGAAATATAATTCAATTTCCATTGCATGACTATCGGCAGAACGGTGAGAAGAGCTCGCTATAATACCCAAGGGGAGTGTTACATGAGTTCTCGAAAGGGGTGCGCTAAGACCACCCTCTTTGGCTGTTGATAAGAATAACTCACCATTTCTGTGACGCTCACAGTTATGATGGGCAAGGGGTGATATTCGTAAGCCAATTCTGCAAGTTATCGACTCAATCCCAATAATCGTTTTATGCACGCATTGTACACAAGCAGATAAAAGCGAAAAAAAAGAAAACAGAAGAACTCTGAGGACGTTGTGACATATGACCTGGGAGATGATTTACTACACCTCTCTCACTCTCTGCAGGTCGAGAGATACAATGACAAACATTTGACTCTTGATGAAGTGGCTTGGTCACGTAGCTGTGCCTGTGCGTGCGAGGATTAAATTATGACCTCGATGCGGGGAAATAATTTGGTAACTGCCGAACTGGTTACGGCACAAAGGTTGGACTGTAGGCTTTTATAATCGCATTATTGGATGAAAGTGCTTACGAGAGCCGGGTTATATTTAAGTGACCGCGTTCAAGCTGGGGAAGTATTATATGTTTGTATGGCCCCTGCTCGTGTTTACATAAGTAATCGTTATTGATTGATTTGGCTTTGTTGAAGATATGAGCTTTGAATTGTGTGTGTGGGCAGGTGGGGTGTGTCATCATAGATTTATTTATTAAACTGAGAGTGTCAACACCACCATCAAAGCACATTCGCAATATTTATTCAAAGAATCAACGTTTTTATTGTCGTAGGAAGGGCTTCACTTCGAAATCAGAAATTAATGGAAAATCGTTGGAAGTCGTTGTACCTATTATTGAATAAAAATATTTTAATGGAAGTGTTTCTCGTTTATACTGCCTGCTGGGTATGTGAATTTGTGGAAATACAAATAGATCCTTAGAATGTCTGGCTTCATAAATCTTCACATTAACTGGGCTGAATTGAGATTAATAATACAATAAGACAAGTCCATGTGCTTAAGTAGTGTATACAAATAAAAATCAACATCCCTGGTTCGAACTTCATCCAGAGATACTTACTTAATTAGTATCAAGCATCAAACATTACATTAGACTTCACGTCTTACACACAAAAGGGTTTGGATGATAAAAAAGACATGTGTCGCTCTTTTCGTTGACATTAGGGATTCCAACGGGATTAGAAAGTGTACATTTTTGGCTCTGCTAGGAACATGGATTATTCATTTCGCACAAAAATTAACAAAATGGCGGACCTTTGAATTTTTTTTTTAAATCGTGAAGTAAAGATGGTCTTCACCGATTTGATTTATCCTCGTTCATACCATAGCTATATATGTATAGAATAACGTATTAAAATTTGGAACCGATTGGATTAATAGTTTTTGAGTAATCTCATGCGCCAGTCGTAAAAACACTGTTTCCAGAAAAACGCGTTTAAAGTTTTGAGAAGCACATAAAACCTAACTACGTTCAATTAAAAATTTTATTTATAATAATAATAATATGGGTGGCGCGACAGTCCGAGGTGGACCTGGGCCTAGCTTCTCAGCAACCACTTGTGTTGTGCGTGCTATTGTTCTTTCACGAGTGGAAGGAACCTACAGTTTAATGCCGACTCCGAACGGCGAATTTGAGAAGTACTCTTTGAGCATTGTCAGTGACTCGAAAGAGGTGGAGCCGTGAATTATGATAGGTGGTAAATTCGGGTATCGAACCTGGCACCCTCTGCGTAGGAGTCGACGCACTTACCCACTACGCCACGGCGACCCATTAGCTATTTTATATCCATATAAAATCCTTCCGTTTCTTCATAAGCTTGATTTTCTTCGGCTCGTTGGTCTCTCCGATCTTTTCTGGCCTCTCTTTAAGCCTCAGTAAGGTCCTCCTCAGCCTGCGTGATGTACTGCTCATTGCACGTCTTATGGAATTTGGTTGCTGCCCGTCCATTTTTGACTCCCAGTGTCCCCATTATTTTTCAAATTGTGACAAAAATCTTCGTTAAATATACATGCCGCTATTTGGGAAGCAATGATTCTACCATTATAGATGTGTTTGGGGACAAAATTCCAGACACAATTGTTGAACGACGAGTTGTTGTTCGGCGTATTATTCCTCAGACGTCGGTGAAGAAGTTCATACGCTGACAAATGCAGATGGGCAGGAGGCCTCAACTGCACATCATCGTGTAATAAAAGTTTTTTCAGCGGATGTGCTCGCATAGCTTTGGTCAAGCTCACCCATATGCCTATTTCTAGAGAACCTCCGCTTACGACTCACACTGAGCCCGGTAGTACCATGCTTACCATGTTTCCTATCCATTTTCTACAGGGTATTTATGAATATGCTACTCTTGCAAGAGATGCAGTAAGGCTGAGCATGCCAACGTCTTCTATATCCCCGTCCTGCTTGCCTAAATCTTATATCTCACGTAGCTGTGTATTTTCTTTCCTACTCCCTATTTCGGTAAGTAGAGGGGACTAGACGCAGAGATTTCAAGCAGGTAGTCACAAAATATGCCGAAGGGGAACCCATGAAGGGACATCGCACACTTGCTATGTAACTGCAGTGCTATACCATCCCGCAGATTCAGACTTCTGGGGGCCCATTTCTTTGTCAATCTGACTGAACTGAGCAGCATCAGAACCAGCCCTCTTATTCGCTTTATCAAAAGCACAAATTGGTTTGCGGAATAGGTAGCCTATGATCCGCGTGGTAACACAATGAATGCGGCAGTCAGCCACCTCAACCTAACATGACCTAACCCATGAAGGGACAGGAGCACTAATAAGAGCTAGGTACTTGCGAGGTGGCCCATGTTGCACGCGCGCTCTTGCCGTCGCCTCACGCTTCTAACGTAAATCGGCTATATCTTCAAGAGTTTTTTAACTTTTCACTTGAAAAAAACGGGAACATTCATGAATACTTATAGGTTCGAATTAAATAAAAAAAAAAATTAAACAAAAAAAAATAATAAAAAAGAAAAAAAATTGATTTTTTGAAACCGAGAACGGCTACCCATAACCAAAGCATTGGTTTTCGGGATTGTGCACTCAATTGGTTATCATCTTATTTAAAAAATAGGACTCAAAGAGTCAAAGCAGATACCACTTATAGTGAAAGTAAAAATATTAGTCTGTGTGCTCCGCAGGGTTCCGTACTTGGCCCCAGCCTTTTCTCATCTACCGAAACTCACTCTTTGAGGTTCCAGTTTAAGGAGAAAATAATAGCCTTTGGTGATGATCTTGCTATCGCGTATATCTCAACTAACACTTTAAATGCAGTTGCAGATATAAATCATGATATACATTTGCTGAGGACATGGTTCGCTGAGCAAAGGCTGATAGTTAGAAGTAAAGAACTAAATTAATGCTATTTAGCCTCTCCCTCGTCATCCTGTACACTCCGACGACTTTGGCAGGAATGTCAAACTAGACATGGCCTTGTATAGCTCCTATATGCCACCTTGTTATCGGAGGGATGACGATCTACTGAAGAAACTGGGACTGGGGCATTTGAACACAGAGCAAAGTACTACGAACGCATTTGCAAACATACCAGTATCTTCTGCTTGGAAATCTATGCCATAGACAGGTGCATTCAAATCAATCTTGACAGCAACTATACCAACTACGACACAGCACTTATATCCGACATTCGTGCCGCTCTCTTGTCATAAGACTCCTTACATAATCAAAGCGGAGTTGATTTAGGGAAACAGAGTGGTCATAAGGGATACCTGGCCATGCAGGGTAAGAGGGCAATGAAATATACTCCCTAGCAATTAAAGGTTCATCGGAGCCCTTCACAGGCCTCAAACCATTCCCTTGTAGGAGATCATATAGTCAGAGAAGAGTTCAGGGAACTAGAAAGAAGGAACCGACAGAGAGACACGACACCTGGAACAACGCTCATGGCACGTATCAGATCAGTCAGGGTCAGTATAACCGAAAGAGTCTCAAGGCATGTATCCAAATTAAGAACAACAACCTCCGTATCCTAGCAAGCTTCCTAACGGGGCACTGCAGTCTGAGGGAGCACCTAAGGAAACTAGGAGTATCAGAAGTTTCAGCAAATTGGACGAGACTTGAAATTCCAGAACATGTACTGGGATTTTGTGAGGCACTAGCCCACAAAGATATCCGGGTAAGCACCCAATATCAAAGGATGAATTGAAATAACTGGAACCGTCGCTCATTGTTCATTCTCAGATTCCAAAATGAAACTGGCTTAGAGAGAATACTCCAGAATAAATCTCTTCCACCTTCGTGCAACTCTTCAATACAACTCTGGAAAGAAATCCATGTGAGGGGGACTCGGAAGAGAGCAAAGGTATAAAAATGGGGGCACAATAAATTTAAATGTCGCGGTTCCTCAATATGCCCTCAACAACATTACAAAATATGCTGCCTTTTAATCGACGTATAGATGATGGGTATTGATCTGCATTTCTTGGGTTTGTTTTGGGATCGGACCTGTGTAGATGAGTTTGTCCATGAGACGTACCAACATGTGATGGGCATAATCGCATGTTTTAAGCATCGAAACTTTAGTAATGGTCACTCGATAATCGATAGTCGATTAGTACATCTCGATTCTCAAAATCATTCGAATGACTACTAACTAATTACTTACTACTAACTCGAGATAACTCTATAAATGTCTCAATTTAGGGCGGAAACGAGTAAACAAATAGAAAATTTCATATGTACATATTTTTGTGTTTATTTAGTGTTAGTAAGTTATTCGTCATTCGAGTTAGTAATACTATTTTGAGAATCGAGATTTTGTAAAAAATCGATTATCACTCAAATTATCACTCGAATACGCCTATCACTTGACCTACTACACTCTTTCTAGTAATAATACCTGTAACCAATTGGTGGTTTTAATGAACTTGAGGATGTACATTATGTTGGTAGTTGCCTTATATTTTAGTAGTTGGTAGTTACCCCTATATTTTCTTCTTGTCTCTGCAAGGGCTGGGCAGGTTCCTCTTCCTCCTCATGCATGCAGCTTCTGCGGAAGTCGTTGCAGGATGCGCCAAGTCTTCTGGCTTTAATCATAAATGAAATATAATTTTCAAGAAAACTTTTAAATTTGTAAGTAAAATTCCTAGAACAAATTAATTACTTGCGGAAATAATCGTCCTAGTTTGCCAAAAATTCAAATTAAGAAATAAATTTAATAAAATTGTTTCATAAATGTCCGAGTAACTGGATAGTAGCTCTACCAAGGAATTTGTGCTCGCGCTCACGATATTACGGTCTGTGAACATTCAACGCGCGACCGCCCGAACGCGTTGGGCCACATCGTTTTCGATGAACTACACTAGGTCTAAATGCTGGCGTCGGTTAATAGCATTTTTCTATCGCTCTCATTGGGGTTAAGGTGTCTCCTGATTTTACGCCAGTGGTAGACTCGGCTCTAAATAGCAATAGATTTTCCGTGTATCGGCGTCATTGATAGCCGGAGGGCTACCTCTTGACTAGCTGTTACTTCTGCCTGGAAAACACTGCAGTGGTTCGGGAGCCATATGGCTACTGCTAGCTCCGGCGTATACACCAGAGCCTTTGCCTTCTGCAGACTTGGAGCGTCAGTGTAAATTTGCGTGACAGGGGAGTTGCACACCTTGTCTTCATCCCTCTATTCTCGAGGGGATTACAGTTTCATGCTCTATTTCGAAGTCCTCAAATGTATTATGTCATCAGATTGCCTAGGAATCATCGAATTATGAAGTATCTCCATGTGTTCTTTAATGTGGCCATTTCCCCAGTTCTTTCAATCTCTCAGTCTCTATGCAGCATGAGTGGCAATAAGCTTCCCGTAGATGTCCATGGAAATGAGATTGAGTAAGATTTCGAGGGCCGCCGTGGGTGTTGATCTGAGTACATGCCGATCGGCAGGCGCCTATCACTACTACTAACTCGTCTCCAGCTGCCTTAAAGAGTTTCGGCGACAGACTTAAAGAACATTAGTCAAAGCATAGCTACATTTTTTTTTTTTTTAATTTCATGCATTCTATGAGTATTCGAATGTATGCGTCGGCATAGACAATGCATGCATACAGATTTAATGCCATCAACGCGAACTGTTCAAACTGCTTGAATTAAATTATGCTATCATGACACTGAGCTATTTTTTCTTCTTGTGCATGCATTAAAATCGTGGCTTTCATTAATTAGCTGCATTGAGTGAGAGAGAGAGAGAGAGAGAGAGAGAGAGAGAGAGAGAGAGGTAGCAGCCTATTGTGCGGAAATATTCATGAGTGCTCCACTTTCACACCCTGTTCGACTCTTGTTCGAACACGTGTGCTCGGCTGATGTGTAAATGATACAAATCTATGCATTCTGATACTGTTGCGAAATGCGTGTACATTTTGTATTTAAATTACCTTTTATAAGTGGATTGGGAGTGGTGTTATCAGAGCAACTGAATGCAACTGGATACTTCAGTTTTGGAGTAAATTACTTCAAACATGCCATTATTCGATGAAAAACGCTTCGATGACACATCCCTGGTTCCCTGGAAAATTTACCAGACAGCACAGAGAGTCGGCAAATGTACACGTTCATCCTACCTTCTATTGTGACAAACAAAAACATTGAATCGTCGTTACGTAACTAAAGCATCTCCCATCTCCCATAAAATGACTGATGTAGACAGACACGAAATCTTCAAAATTAGTTAAGTTAACACAGCACTTCGAAACATAATCATCCTCTCAAAAGCTCAACAAATATTCAATTCCCAACCATTCCCGTCCAGACACAACACAGGAATTACCAAAAAGAACATGGTGTGCACATGAAAATTGCATAAATTCAAAACAAACATAACATTCCAGTCAGGTATGAGCATCATAGGCCCATTTCATATGACTTCATCCTGTTTTCACTCAACCGAAACTTCTGAATAAAGAAAAAAAAAAAACAAAATTTAATTTTGCGCATTTGTCCTCGTTAGGACACGAGAATGCCGCATACGAACGTACATCATCGTGTACATCTGTAGAGAGCGCAACACCCAGCAACAGCAGCGAGACGGCAGAAAACAGATTGACACACATCTGCAACTAACAAGTGTTAGTCATATAATCATGCGACTCTGTATGTATTGTGTCACACTTCACACAAAAGGATTTTGTGACTTCGCGTCTCCCCCGTGTAAGCAGCTTTTCTTTAATACTGTCTGACACATTCTCGCATCCGTCTTTGGTGAAGAACTTTAAATGGATCTGTCAGCCGACAGTGATGCCCTTCTCACATATGAGTATGAGAGCTTCGCCGTAACCAATGCAAGCGTCGTGGAGCTGAAAAGGATAAACTATGAAAAGACGAAATTTACTTTACGCACTCCGGTCGGGGGGTTCTTCGCTGAGTTTTTTGTAAGTGTGCTTAAGGCTATTAAATTTGAAGAACTCAAGTGAAATTAAATTTTAAGGGTTCTTGTTATTTACGGGGGGATTTATGAATAATCGAAAGCTTTTACGTAGACAACCACAAAATCATTGAACTATAACATTAATTAATCATTAAGGGAGTTTTTATTTTCATGAATGACCCTAGCTCCATGCGGCAGGTGACGCAGCGATTTCCCTTGTAAATTATTCAAACTTCAGGTTGATATACGATGGGAGTCTGAGTCGTTTAGGTCAAATATTTGAGCGCGTTTTCAGTCGATAAACTTGTCTTCCAAAAGTAAGGACTGCACTAATCAGGATGGAGGGTGTTTTTATTTAGTGGCGGACAACTTTAAATCGACAAAGAACACGGAAATATGATTCTGGGGTATCTGCAATTGAATTAGAGAGATAATTTTTTGCATTGCGGCCGATTAGCTTTTCACTCTAAGAATGGTACTTGATAAAGCTTGGGAGTATGCCAAACCCACCTACAGCTGTTTTGCAGATTTGGAAAAGGCATATGACAAGGTTCCTCGAGGTAAACTCTGGAGTGTCTGCCCATTGTATGGGATCGTCATCGATTACTCGCCGGGTTAGGGTAAGACACACGATAGTGCGCGAGGAACTCAACGTTGAGCAGCTGCTTCTCCGAACGGAAAGACCTATCTATGCCTACCTATGCTTTCGTTGGTTTGGTCACGTAGCACGAATGTCCCTACCATCACGACTTCCGAGGCAGGCTTTGAATGCGATTCCATCAGGTAGGCGACCACTTGGCAGACCCGGGATGATATGTTTGGTCCAAGTCCATAAGTCCTCACCTGGTTACGCTTGTGCATAACCCCTGATGAGTTAGAGTCGATGGGGGAGGATCGAGTTGCCTGAAGATCTCTCGTAAGGGCCAGAAGATGATGATGATTTTTTGCATTAATGTTTAATGCTGGGTCGCCGTGGCGTAGTCGGTAAGTGCGTCGACTCCTACGCAGAGGGTGCCAGGTTCGATACGCGAATGTACTACCTATCATAATTCACGGCCTCTTTCGAGTCACTGGTAATGCTCAAAGAGTATTCCTGTATAGAAAAAGCTTCTCAAATTCGCCGTTCGGAGTCTGCATTAAATTGTAGGTCCCTTCCACTCGTGAAAGAACAGTATCACAACGCGAGTGGTTGCTGAGAAGCTAGGCCCTGGTCCGTCTCGGACTGTCGCGGCATGCGATCGACGTCTATCGCGTAGATCCAATTTGCACATACTTTCGCAGTAAATCAGACAATCGCGCGTCGAATGTTGGTTCCCAAATTAAAATGTTTCGCGAAAAGTATAGTAATCATGTTTCTTTGCACCGTTGACACTAACTTCTTTATCACTGGAAAACGGACCAGTGATTCCAATAGCCCATAAAGCGCACCAAACAGTGACTTTTTCTGTGTAACGGTGTATTTTGATTGCCTCGAATAAAATAAATTTTAAGAATTTTTTTAACGTAGCGTCGTGATTCTTTTCATCATTCCTCAAAGCAACTGAGAACTGTCAAATCAGCTGTCACAGAAAACAATGCCGCCAATTTAAAGCTCTCCGCCTCTTAAAAAAAAACACCATTTATTAGCAAACCTTATTGTAAAGATAAGAATAGGAAATATTCGACGGAACCAGATTGATCTGTCACCGGTTGGTAACTTTTTAACACAATGACTGTTAAAATTTCTGAAAATTTCTCAATTTTTTTTATGTTCCACTATTTAACTTGACGTATCAGGTGATCAAGAGGCAGCCTGACATATTGTCATGCGGCCATAATGACTTTGCAAATACCATCATTGAACTCAAAAATGGTAAAACTGTAATGTGGATCTCTAAAGGATGATGCAATCTTTCCTGTCCTGTGCTGTGTCTCTTGGCACAAGGGCATTCCGGGCATCGAAAGAGTCAGTTGATTAGCAAGAAATGGGTTGGGGCCTTTTCACAGAAACAGGTGACACCACATCCCCCATTGAAAGCAATAAAATCATTGCCGCCGACAAACCCCATAAACTATTAAGCGGAAATATATACTTGTAGGACATCGTATGTATCAACATGGCCTGCACTAAATCAAAACAAAACTAAAGTTCTCTTAGAGTTGGACAGGAAGCAAATTAGCAAACTGGTAGTCTGGATACAAAGCATAAGCAATCAAGCCAGAAGACTTGGAGCGCTCTACAATCACTTCTGTGGAAGCTGCATTAATGAGTAGACTGGGGAAACTGCACAGCAGTACCCCCGCCCTTGTGGAGGTAAGAAGAACCTTGAAGTTATGACAAACACAAATATGAAGGACATCCTAAAATTCCCCAAAACCATCAATTAGCTTTAAGATGGTCAACACAGAAATGTACTAAAACAGGTTAGCGAGGATAGCACAAAGGACCTTAAAGTGGAGCATAGTTTTTAATTAAACCAAGTCACCCCCACCTACACACCTGCTATTTAACTGAGTATCAATCACCCTTATTCTCTTAGTCATGTTACATGTCACTATGGCGCCCAACAGTAGTCTAGTCCTTCAAGAAATACAGTTTTTGTTACCTTCTACTGTGAACTTGCTCCGGATTCTAAAGGATGTACTTCACTTTGTCAATAGTGATCGGTTCGAGGCTTGTGACGTCCTTAACGGTCTAATAAACTCACATCTGCATTTAAGTAGCCCCCTTTTCGATGTGGCTGATTCCCTGTGCACACTGTGGAACGCATAAGATAGGCTGACACGAGCGATTGACACACAACAACTGAGCGTCAAATTTGAAATTAAATTTCCTCGGGGTGGTCGGCAAGTGTGTCAACTTTTACGCTACGTGCTTAGATTCAGTTTCCCATACGAACGACATCCATAATTCACGGATATTCGGGGATCGAAAAATTCCCGGTCGGTTCTTAGATTCGGCAAAATAAAGACATTGAACTAAAATCAATGCGTGAAAATCCTTTCACACATTAAAACCTCAGTTAAGGCTCATGTGGTTGCCATAAGGGAGCCGCGGAGGTTTGAAGCGTAACTTCAAAAGCATTTGGTATTGGACATGTACATGGTCTGAAGGTTGAAAAATGGTTTGATGCCAACTAGGATTCCAGTACAAGATGCGTGCTGTATATGCCCAGTTTGCCATCAACTGCCTTACCTCCGATAACAATACACTGATCTAGATCTTTAACTTCTTGGGTGAGAAATACATACATCCGCCGTATTGCAATGGCATCTGGTGTGACTATTGTCAACTCTTCAGCTATTGTCAACTTATTGTTGAGAGTATTGACAGTGATTCAAGAGTCGACAGCTGTTAAGAATAAGGATACCTCTAAGTTCTCAGCCGAGCTCTATGTATCCGAGAAAATCACTGTTGTAAAGGATGAAGCTTAAATAAATATTGTACAATACTTTTATCCGTGTATGGGCCGCTTTTGTTGTTGCCCACGCCTTGTTGATTGAAGTCCTTTTACTTGCTTGGCTTCACTTCTCACATTGATCGTTATTTTTTACTGTTGTCCTGTTCCACAGTATCGAAGATTTCCGTCTTGGGGCCGCCTGTCCAGATTCATGTCACTGGACACTCTTCGGCCAACTTGTCGGAATTTTTCTCTCTCTCTCCCTCTTATCAAAGACAATTTATTTCGTAAGTTGAACATTGTCATCCTGACTGACGACTTGGAACTTGTCAGAAAAATGAACATGGCGTTAAAGATATTGCCTGTGCATGCTGTCAAACGAATGTGAATATCGGTCATCTGTCACAGAATGAAAATGTGAACCATTGCTTGAAATGAGAAGTTTAGCATTCGCATGGTATTAAAATTGTAAATTCTGCCGACCTGAAGGAATGTATTTTCAAAACCAACTAAAGTCAAAATATTGTTTCCTTTTTCCCCGTATGCCATTAAACATCAAACCAAACTCCAATGCTCAGCAGAAATCTGAACAAACTCGTTGAAGAAAGAGCCCTTCTCTGCAAAGTAAATTTCCCGCAATGAAAGACCCAACAATCGTGCACAGTATCAGCCACATCTAAATGGTGTCCTAATTCTGTGCACCAGAGTGTATCGATGGGAAATATGTTCCACATACGCCACCCCTAACACTGAACTCGGATGCCTTTGCCATATGTTATTTATTTAATATGGAATTCAAGAGAATTGAATTCCTGGAAAACCCCTTTTCACATGCATACGTGCCTGGTGTTCTCTCGAATTACTTAAGGACCTTTTGTTTATTTGTTCAAATACCCGGAGACGAGGAGATAACATAAGACGAACGGGACGGATAGTGGAGTGTGGTGGAGTCTCTTGCACATTCCCCAGTGAATTAGCACTCGACTGATGGGCGATGGCAAATGGTTCTTCTGGTGAATCAATCTTTTGGAATTCAACCCCAACAAGAAAGAAACCACAGGACTTTGTTAATTGTTCAATTAACCGCAATCAATCGGTTGGAAAAATTCTGTGGGAGACTCATCAGGGCAGTGATTCTATTTTTTGTTTTCGTTCTTCACCCTAGGTCTTCATTAGAACGAACAGGGACACTCAGAATGTCCCAAATGGTTTTGAATGGGTGGAGGGGCATTGAGGTTTATTAACTGAAAATCAATAGGTCTGTTTCTCTCTCTCTCTCCCTCTAGCCCTCCGCTTAGTCTGGTTTCGGGTCGAGTGCTTTGCCTAGTCTTAAAATAGGATTGCGTCTATTGATTTGTATATACGTACGTACATATAGGTACCCACCTCATGACGATGACAAAGACGACTAGGTCGACGCGACGACGAATTGGCGACAACACGAATATTCTTGTTCTTCCTTCGTGCGAAAATAATAAATTTTGTAACTTTGTTATAATCCGAAATAACGGCGGATTGAAGTGGAATGAAGTGAAAAACTGAAGAGGGTTGTTTTCGGCTTGCGCCAATGATGGTGATTAAGATTTTAATTTACTAACTCGCGGATACTTTAGCGATAACCTGTGTAGATAGACATGCATTTGCATATTTATTCAGTCAGAGTTCTTCCTTCCACAAGGGGTTCCTGAAAGAAAGGTCAGTCATAAGTGGAGAGTTTGTCGAGAAAGGTTGACTTTGAGTTAAGGGTGGATCGACCATTAAGTTGAAATCCATTAAAATGGTAATAAGCTGTTTTCAAGAGGAAAGAAGTGTCATCGGAGTTCAAAAAGAACTTTGAACATTAGGCAAACTTAATTTGGCTACTAAATTATATGCAAGGGTCAGCTTGGAGTTGGTTACAATATGCGGGGTAAAGAGCCCTTAGGTTAATCATTTTCATTTGGGATTCCATTAAATGGGTGCTTTCACGGCGACAAAATTGATAGAGATGATGGGGCTTAAGAACATCGTCTAAACTAGGTACAGGGAAAGGGAACTTTTGAAAAGTTAATTTAGTTTGTTGGGGAGAGTTTTTTTTTTCGATAAAGCGTGACCAGATAAGAGCAATAGTAGAATATAACGTCATCCAAATGTCATTTACGGCTTCTCCTGCAGTACTTCAGACGTTCGGGCGATCCAGTTTTTGATATGTGCTGCATTATTCCTGCAATAGCTTCGGCCGGGCTCGAGATCGTCCAAAATGATTGGCTTGACAGCGTAGATTAAAGTTTGAATCGCAAAGGCGCATTCGTGCGGCCGGTCTTTGATAAGCGTTGCTACACGTGAGTGACTGGATAGTAGCTCGACATCAACGCCCCATTTCGACGAAAGCCAGAACTCATAAACGTGCCGTTGCGATATGGGTATAAGGATTTGCTTGTAGGGCTTCAAGCGACTTCACAAAATTGGGCAGAATGAATTTTTCCGTTAGAAAAATTCCATTTTATCGTAAACCGAAGGAATTGGCCTGTTACCTGCAACATATCTCGCAAAAAATGAATTGGCCTGGCATTGTATTACTTGTGACTGCACTGTTCTCTATTCCACATTTCTACTCACACTTGCCAAAAGTCAAGGCAAGCACAACCACGTGCTCGCGTACTCTTGAGAACTACTGACAAGGTCGGTTCCCAAGCGCCCAGACAGTGCGGCTTGGATTACGTCTGGATATTTTAAACTTGCTTATTTTTCGTAAAATATCAGAAAATTCGAGAATCAGAACCTGTTTCTGTTTATCTAGCGTCTGACTAGGGGTATCACAATGGACCAATATGGTCTAAGTGTGCTGGTGAATGCACTAGCAGCCCCCCTACCTAGCCTAACCTAAGGGCCTTTAAATTCCTTCATCTCGATCACAAGCTGTACCGAAATAATTAAGTTTTTTTTTGTTTCTTTCTTAAAATGGGATAAATAGTTGATATTGATTAAAAAAAATATTTTTAGTTTTTTGCAAATATTAGCAAAACTGGATACGTAATTTTAGTGTTTGAGGTTTTTCAACAATAAAATTGTTCCCTTACGATGAATTTGATTGAAATGTTCTGTTTCTGTCGAACTTTAGGATGTTGATTTTGACTTGTCTTCTGCAGTTCAGATTTTATTTTATTTGTAGAAATATGAGTGGGCCTATATTTTTTTTCCGTACAATGCTATTTATTTATTTTTTTTTATAGCGGACACCATCACATTTCTACTTAGTGTCATATTAAAAATTATCTCGCGTAATGTTTGGCATCCGTTCTTGCCGTACCGATATCAAAGTTGAGGATAAAGAGTTTTGGGCAGTCACATTTATTATGTTTACGGTCTCAATTTGTTAACCTTTTACGTACCATAAGTACGGTGCGGTGGCATAGACTAAATTTCTGTGCTAAGTCCCATGATTAAAGACTTTTTGAAATAGCAAACCGATGTTGTTAAATTTTTTTTTTAATTCAGTTTAGTTTTTATTAGGAAATTCACATAAAAAATTAGCTTTAATTACATTATATTTCTTTTTTGAATAGTTTTGCTCCCGTCAATTGCTTTGCTTCTCTGAGAAGAGAGTTCCATAACCTAGCGACATGTACGTAAAATAGACGAGACGTATTCAAGTAAACAGAAGTATGTGTGTTAAGATTGTAAGACCGGGAAGATTGCGCAATTTGGATTTTTTCATATAAGTAGAATGGTAGATCCGTGTTGATAATTTTTTGCATGAAAATACAACATCTCTCTTCGGAAATCTTTAAGATTACACCCAAGAACAAGACGATGATAGTCAGATACTTGGTCATACTTGCGAAACGTTAAATGCGACAAGTAATTCATGAAATGATTGAGATTCGAGCTCGGAGCATATTACGGAAATGTTATCAATAATTGGTAGATGTAGAGTCTTGATAAGTCTGATCTTAGGTGTAAACTTTGCCGAAAGCCAGAGTTTACTAATTAACATATAATTACATCTCACAACATAGTTAATATGATCAGCGGCGTTAAGAGAGCGGTTAATTCTAAGACCCAGACTATAACAGCGTTAAGGGGACCGCTTTTCAAATTTTGACGATTTTCTATCTGCTGGTAAATGCACATAGTCTTTTTTGGCTTGTAACTTTGCATACATTTATTTGAAGACTTAACAAAGAAGAAAAAAATGTACATAATTTTTGTTGTTGTTGTTTTTTGTGATCAAACAAAAGTCCTTCTTTTAGGTGGCGCGTGTGATTTCCGCTCACTGGACCATCTGAAACCAAGAATTAAAAATTCTTGGGTATAAAATCTACCTACGTTTTACCATAAATCGGCTATATCTTTAAAAATTTTTGAAATTTTAGCTTGAAATTTTAAAGGAACTTTCTTCAATAGGTTTAGGTTATAAGAATCGAGAATGGGGTGGTCCCCTTAAATAAATGCCATATAATTTAGGTAAATATTTGGGAATAAATCAGTGTCGTGCTGTATTTTAGATATTACAATACACTGGGATTTATTAGGATTAAGACCCAACCCATACTCTAAAGACCAGTTGTATATATACGTCTTCGTTGAACCTAAACACTAGGTCCCCAACTAATCTAGTACAATTGGACATCATCGGCGTATAGCTGCAGGGATACATTGTTACAAACAGTGGTCAGGTCATTAATAAAAAGGCAGAATAAAATAGGGCCCAACATTGATCCTTGCGGTACGCCAGCGCGAACATCCATAAATAGAAAAACTTTCTTCATAACTCACCTTTTGGGTCATATAAAATAATAAATAAAAAACTTGATTTTCAACTAGAATGTCGCTGTTACCGCTAACTATGATGCAAAGATCATAATGGCCAGATATATCATGAAGTATGATACGGAGCCCTAACGGTGAATGCACAAAAAAAGAAAAGACAAATGAAAACGTGAAAAACTGGATACATGGGATCCTCATCGTTTTTATTTTATTCCAGCCATTGTAATTGTTCGATTTATTTCATCGATACCTTTTTGCTTTAGTCATTAAACAAGAAAACAGCTCTGAAAAATCAAAATCAAATCTGTCGTAAGGAAACATTTATTGATGAAAAACTTTCTTCTTCTTGTGGCACTACAGTCCGGGGTTCACCTCAACCAACAAGCCTCTCCAGCCGGCACGATCCTTAGCAAGCTGTCTTCAACTGCGCACACCAAGTTGATTGAGGTCCTTCTCCACCTGGGTGCCCCATCGGTTCCGTGGGCGTCCTCTATTGCGTTGTCCTACTGGTTCGGAGACGAAAACTCTTCGGACTGGAGCAGTGTTGTCCATGCGCTCTACATGGCCCAGACATCTTAGGCGCTCAATCCGTAGAAGCCTGATGAAAAACCACAAAAACTAAAATGATATAAACAGTTTTGATCGCCACTGTATATGGGAAAAAAGGTTAATTTTTAGTTTATGTAAACATTTTAAACGTCCGTAACCTGGCTTATTAGTCACGTTTTGGAGAAGTTCATTGAGTCTATTATGCATAAAGTCTAAGTTCAATTGCTAAGAAAATAACTTAATTTCAGGTGACTACCTCTCTTGAGTCACTGTAGAAGGAAGCCATTCTACCCCTCTCAAGTCAAGTTAAGAGAAATAGTCAAACTTCACTTTCCAGAGTTCATATAAAACTACAAATCGAATGGGTAGCGCTAGAGTTCGAGGTGGTCGGGCCTGTGCCTACTTTCTGCGTGCGTGTTCTCATTGTCATTATGAACAGTTTTCGTGTCGGGAATTGAACAGTGAATCCCCAAAGTGAAAGCCGACGCGCCTACCACTACACCAAGGTGACCATTTTTATACCAAAACTCAATTTACACGGTTTATCGTTTGATGGAAATTCGTTTTTCATCAGAAACCAAAAGAAATTAAAATTACGCCAATTACGCCAAAGGACTTGAACAAGTCCTTACATCATCGCTCAATGTTTCAATCGTGAAGTAAAAAATTTGACTGCAAATTAATAGCACTTAATCGCTTGAGGATGATCATAAAAAAATTTAAAATAGCCCATAAATAGAGTTTAAAACTAAACTCATTCTGAGACAACAAAATGCGTACTGCCCTCTAAGTGACTTTTCACATCACTTAAATCAGGCGGGTTTAAGAGATAATCCGAAGAATAAGAGTCCATCTTAATGTATTCGAAATCTGCATGCCAATAAAATCCATCGCCCTTAGCCCTCGCAATATTAACGTCGACAAGAATTTAATCTTAAAATTCATCATTCTTTACTGACCTTAAAAATCAATTGTTATAGCAACAGTCGCATACACATAATCCATAACAATTTTAGGGATAATCTAGTTAAGCTTCAATAAAATTGTCCCTAACCGGAAAGACACGCAGAAGAACACATCACCCGAAAAGGGTCAGGCACCCATTTTATCTCAGATTGCCATTTGAAATCATCAAACCGTACCGTCTCCGGAATCTCCCATTCACTGGAAATTATTAAATAAAGTTCGATGTTTTATGCGTGGCCTTGTGGAGAGACTCGAGGCGAATTCCGATGGACATAGAGACTCTTCTCATCTCGTCTACGACAAATTCAATAAATTGTCACTGACAATGTCTTGAACTTCAATTTAATTTGAATTCTTATTAAAACAAAAGCAGCTCATCTAGCGCTTGTTCTGAAGCGGGAATGTGTAATGCGGTACTTATTTTCAAATCGAATAAATTACTCCCGGCTCTAATTTATTTGGCTTAACCCCACGACGAGGAGCGCACAACATCGTCGCCCAGCTAAGACGTTTCCGCGCGTAGTTAAAGAGCAAAACCCTGTTCAAAGTCGTCCCCTCGAGATGGTGTACCGACGAAGAGCGACTAGACCCTTTCGCAGGGGCAAAGCCAAACAAATAGTTAATGTGCTCCCTAAATATGCCATTGGCGGCGGACCTAGCGATGTGTTGTGTTGTATTTCATCTGCATATCCCCGCAGGGGTCTAATTATAGCACACAGCTAAAACAACGCACACACAAAATGATTCTCCGGTGGAGCAGCGCAGGGCCTGCCAACGGGGCGGTCGTTTATGTGTACGGATTTTGTGATTTTATTTCACTTTTACATTTTGTTTTATTTTATGAATTCCTTTTTACCTGTCTTTATTAATTTGTAGTCGTTCGGATGCGCGTTGTTTTTGAGAGGGAGGCCGAGACGAGCGGCCGTCTTGCAGATCTCAGCATTTATTTTCATGCACTCAAGGTTAAATCAATAATTAATAGTTCTCTTTTCTTACATAAGTCTTGCAGATATAGATACAGACACTTAAGCACGTACCGCCGCATCAGCCGGCTCGTGAGATGAGTGCAATGTCACCCTTTCTTTGTTGGCTGGGAGAATAGAACATCTCTAAATCAAACGCTATTTTAATGAGATGACATTTGTAAGCAGAGGGGGAAAGAGAGACATACAACGTTGGCTGAAGTGGCTAGACTCTGGGTCAACAATGAATCAATTATAAAGAGCGCACGGTGTACACAGCAGTGTCCGTCGCCAATGCTCGTCACTGAAACATATTCCAATGCGCAGTGCATTCAGTCTATTTTTCTCTCTCTCAATCTGGATGTTCTAGCATGTGCTCATGATCTGCTCAAGTGGTCTTCTTGTGGCGCTTGACAAAAACTGTATTACAGTCACGCATAAAAAAAATGTCGCAATTTGGAGGAAGTTAGGTTTCTCAATTAGAGGATGATTTACTTGTTATTTCTTAGAACAGGAAACTTATTATATTTTTCAGCATTCACTCGTTGGTAGAAATCGATGCACTGATGTGACGTTGGGGATCGATTTTCTGAATATTCCGCTGACCACTGAAATTGCTTTAAGAAATGTTTTTCTATACCCAATTAAACTCAAGGTGACAATATATTCGCAAGTCTTCCTACATGGCATCCTACTGGAAAAAAACAACCAAAACCACATGTCTAACGCGTAATTTTTCGTAGCAACTGTCATTGGCTCAGCGTGCATCGTTCCCTTTCGGTGGTGTTTACAAACAAAAAGAGGTGACAAGTAGAAATACAATGACAGCAAGAACAGCAGACCTGAGGAGGATGCTGATAATTATAATGTTATTAATCCAATTTAAAGAAAAACTATCGAGAGCACTCTTGGCACGAATTCACAATTTGTGCAATCATTGTGTAATGTAACATATTGTGCAGTTGGACCAAAATAAATAGTGTGTTAACTAATAAAGGAAGTAATGGTCTGGCATACGGATGGGTTCCACTTCTTAGCACGAATGAACAAGCTTATACAAGTGTACTATTTTCGATAGATTCATCTGTGGTTTGGTGACTTTCATCAAGTTCAGTGCAATTTACAAGAATGGTACTTAGTTTCTGTTCCGGCTTCATCGACACGAGATGCTTAAAGGAAAATATCAAAAATTAAACGGAACGCATTCCACGTCCTCCTAATTTCACTGCATACCTCATATTGTGTGTTCTTTCGTTATTACCATTATCTTCGTTGAGGAGTCACGAGGCCAAAGCACGGTTGAGAGATTTCCAGGCCACTCTATTTTCAGCCAACGACTCATCAGAAGCAATTCCTTAGCGCAACCAGGCGACTTTATGAACTTTGTGCCGCCACATCTTACTTGGTCTTAATGATGAAGTCGAATATAATGCCTGCCTCGGAAGTCGTTATGATGGGCACATTTGTGCCACGTGACCAAACCATCGCGGCATGTTTCTGTTCCAAGATGCAGCTGTTTAACATTGCGTTCCTCGAATAGAGCCGCGCTTATCACAAGATCATGCTTTGAATTCCCTATAAATTGTTTGACACCAAACTCAGACTTCATGGTTGCTCTTTCAAGTTGTTTTAAAGCTTGGCTTGGCTGCTACATGAAAGCTCAGCGCTACTCCTCCAATACTCTTAATTCACCTAAGGCCTGCGACCCATGGATGCTGTGAGACCATAGCTGATTCAGCAAGATTAGCGATGGCCTGGCGTTTATACGGAGGATGGGCATACCTTTCCTTTTCGGACCCGGAGGATCGGACTCCAGGAGACTCGGATTCCAGGAGACCCGGAATCCAGGAGACTCGGATTCGAGGATCCTTTTAGCAATAACTTTGGCTTCCATGCGCTCGAGGTGGTCAAGCTAGTTCTGTCGACGAATTTCTGTCCTTCCAACTACATCCGATCCAGATCCCAATTCCTCGCACACCAAAAAACAGCTCTGCTGTTTTACTTATCGTGTAGCTTTCGGCTGCATATAGCCAGACTGGCAAAATATGAGTTTTTTGAGTATGCGCTTGGTCCTTCTGGTCAGGAGTTTGAACCCAGATGTTTGGACAAACCAAAGTAACATCGGTTTCCCTTTTTGGAATCCACGTTTGACCAAGGTAGACAAACTCCTAACTCCATATATATGAGAATAGCTTCTACAGCAACCCATCGTATTACACGTCTAGTTTTCTATCACGAGCGTATGGAGCCTACAGTTTTATTCCCACTTGACCGAGCGGCGAAGTCACTGATTCGAAAGAGGTGGAGCGGTGAATTATGAAAGTTGACAAATTCGGCGATCGGACCTGACACCCTCTGTGTAATCAAGCATATTTTTTGTTGTGTGCTCACACCCTTCGCCTTAAACGCTTCCAACACGGCACACAGCAAACGGTCGACTATGTAAGATTGACTTATTAATAGCAGCCCTCCGTATTATCTTCTCCAGTGACAGATTAAAAAAATTCCATGACAGCGTATTCCTATGCCAAATCCGGTGCAGGTTTCGAACGGTTTGGATTGGTCCTTGAATCGAACTGCAGGTCAGATCAATTTTTAAATTTTCAAAACCAATTTTCACGGCGTTCCGAATTCAGCATCTAATAGTCCCCTCAATCAGAACTCTTTGGTCTCCAGCATTTGCCGTGTCAGAAGCCGCCCTGGTATGTGGAAATATGAATAGCGCGTTTAGACGTTAACCGAGTACGCCGGACAGGGTTTTACAGGCGACGTTGAGCACAGATGTCCCTCTGTATTTTTTCAAGAGTTAGGATCGTGTTTTTTTTTGTGAAGCTGATATTACAGTCAACGGGCTTGCTTTCGTCTTCCTAATTTCTGCCGGTGATCTGGTGCTTGCACCCTGCCAGAATATCACCCAGCGTTGAAGCGCTGATGGTAAACCATCGGAACTTGCGGCTTCTTCTTCTGTTGGCTATGCCGGATTCTACAAAGCAGAGTCTCGACTGGAGCTATGATTTCTTGATTCCCTCCCAAACTCTCCTGATTGGAAGTGCTGCTTAAATATATCAACAGATCCCCACAACATTAGTCCCTGGGTGCCTTTCCTAAAGCCCGTTATAAAAATCGCGTAAGAAAAATGACCCTCACAACTGTTTGTTTTTCCACAAAGTTTTAGGATATCGTATTTAAATCAGAGTTGAGCTAAGATGTGATTCTGTATTCACAAGTATAACTGTGATTGCGATTTTCCAATCACTGTGACTTTAAGCTTTTAATTCAAAACTTTTATATTGTCTTGTGATTCTCCTTTATCCAAAAACTCTCACCAAATATCACTCTTTCATTTCAATCATTCTGAATTGTACAAATATAAATAGTCATAGTGTACAGGATAAGAAATCACAATACATCCACCACTCCGACCAATGATTTTTCCTTGTTTGCTAGCCTACGACTTTCTGATTTACCGGCCTACCTTAATCCCGTGTATGAAGTTGAAGTTCGTATCGTATACAGAGATGACCGGGGTTGCCGTTGAACGTTGTTAGTAGAATGTAATCGTTTGTGTGAATTAAAATGCGAATGGGGTTGTGCAAAGAAATAGCCAGGCGTATTTATGATTCCAAATTATGATCAGGATTGTGAAAGAATATCAGTTGTGAAAGAATATTAGTTGTGCCAGTTATCACTTTTTAGGACGTATTTACTGTGTGGAATGTATTCACTGTGTGGAACGCATTCACTGTTTAAATCACACTCGATCACAACTGTAATTCAGAGCATTAACTAGACGCCGTGGAAAAGCGTCGCCTTGTTGTAGTTTGCACGGACTGTAAGTCCTTTCCACTCATGAAATAACGAACATTAATGATTGTCGTTAAATCTCAGCCTGTTAACACCAAAAACCAACAAGTTTCATCCAAGTCCGCAAACATCCAAACATTCGACCTTTTAATTTAATCCTGTGGTGTTTTACCACAGAAGCATTCAAAAATTCAATTACTACGTCGTCAAAGTACATTATCATCAAATTAGAAATCCCTCCTGAAGTCTACGTTTTAAAGCACCACATGTGCTTCTTCGTTAATTTTTCATGCAATTTAAACTGTCACCGGCTTAGTGTGTCATAAAATCAGTAAACCAAGGCAAATTCAAAAACCAACCTAATTAGGTGCACGCTCCATTAAGTCATCTGCCATTAGTGATATCCACAATAATTGACAGCTTAAGAGCCACTTGCAAAACTAACTTCCTTGATAATTTCCAACGTTCAAGCGTTCACTATAACGCTTCAATTACCAATTTCCAATTTCCCGGAACACCATCTCCACCTGACAACAAAACCAAACAATAAAGTTGAATAGTTATTCAAGAAGGATACCTGCTTGGGTATTTTATAAATCAAACGGGGTTGCATGACGTCCTGAGATTTTCTCAGGGGAAAAAATGTATATAGAAAGATTTGAATGTTGAATATCATTTACCTCAATTCCACCTACCTCCTTCCTTTTCACACAATGAATCCCATTCCGGATGTCCTCCTCCTACCATTCATTCTTACAGAAAAGGGCTTCGAACTAAATTAAATAAAGGAATTCGTGTACATGGCTGTATGTATCCGCAGAATGTGGGTCGTCTCCATCAGACAAGTGATACAACGCTTTCCGAGAAGGATCTGTCTGCTTTATTGAATCATTCGTTGGCTGAGATTTTTTCCCTTCCACCGAAAATACGAAATGAAAAATAATAAATCAATTTTTTTATTTGTCTTGTGTTACTTTATCACCACCATAACCGCTACACGACACGCAAGGTTGTGTCTGCAGCCAGCTCCGGGGCGGAGAAACTGGACGGTAAAAAGTGCAGAATCAAGTGATCCATTTAGAAAGTTATGTCCGAAGCATATCAATGGACCCTAAAGGCATCATTTGCAATCGCAATATAGTGAAACTTTCCCCCACACTTTCTCGAGCTTGTTTTGTGTCAGGAGAGTACCTCATCCCTTATACTTCTCTTCCATTATTTTTTATATTTTTTTGTTTATTAATAGATAATATCGTTACCCACAAGTTTAAAAAATTAAATAAATTGCACGAACATATTTCCTAACCAAGGAGAACCGTGCAGCTTCTGCTGCAGCGCTAAAGGTTTGTATACAGTGGCGGTCACAAAAATAGCACAAAGGAAATCGTTTGTTTTTTGTCTTCTTCAACCATTTTTGGATGAATCCAAGTTTTGTAGGTTCAGATACGACGACAAAGAATATGTCTGACCCAAAGTACACGGCAAAAAAAGTTAAGAACCGTGTCGTGTAGGGAATATGGTGATGTGAACTGCTTTTTTTTGGCATAAAGTGTGCTAAATTATAAAGATAGACAACAAAACGAATCAGTATGTATAGCAAGGAATTATTCAGCACCACATGCTGCCGAAGACAGTATGCTACATTCTTGACAACGATCAATTTCTCGGCTACCTTTGCGATCAAAAAGTCACTATTTCGCAACGGCCCGCCAAGTCTGCCGATCTGAATCTGATAGAGAATCTGTGGAACGATGTAGAACATCACATCGAGACTTCACATAACATGTTCCCACCGAACCGAAATCGCCCGATTTGGATGAATTATTACTGAAACCTAAGTAAGCCTTTCCCACCGAGTTTGAAGTGTTTTCAAATTTTGAAGTGGCGGGCAAAACAGCTTCTCAAGGACGAATGAACTCGAGGGGGTTTAAACTATATTTCAACTAAAACGCGAAGTTTCTATAATGTATGGAAAAACTTAGGAGATTTAATGAAATTTGATGAAGTCTCTCTAAAACCAAGAAATACAGCTGAGTTGTGGAACGAAATTTAATTCGCTTGGAATTTCTATTTATAAATATCGATTCCAAGCTTTAGACGAAAGTCTTTCAAGTCTCATTTTACATACATACACTTGACCCAGCGATGCTCAAACTTCTTTAATCGGTCTGAAAATACTTTTTCTGGGGGTCGGCAAAGTAAGTCTCCGTGGTGCCAAAAACTTCATCATTCGACTAAATTGCTGTCAAACACTTGCAAGTTTGGAAAGAAAAAGAATTCGCGTGAAGCCAAATCTGGAGAGGCAGCAATTAGTAGCCCAAGAGCAAATGCGGCACCCATCGCACAGACAGCTTTCTCTGGCCCAATATCGAGATCGTTGACTTTTGTCATGTTATCCTGTGTGGCAGCCGTTTTCTGGTACCCGTGGCTCATGAGACCAAGTTAAAACCTCTTTAAACCAATTTTTGGCGGTCGTCATGGACGGAGAAGAGTCACCATACACAGCGTCCAAGTTCCCCAAAAACCAGAATCGAATCACAGAGGTGCAGGGAACTAGTCAGTTCCATCACGGAATGATTTTCTATTTTTCTAAAATCCGCGGACATGCCCGCATTCATACGGCGCTAAAACAAAACGAGTCCTATTCGAGAATGTACTACTTCTCTTGCAATAGTGACGGCCTCGGGCGGTAAGGCTAAGTACTTATCGGACAGCCATCGTTATATGTATTATGTGGTCAGCATGATTTAACATTTTTATTAAAACGCAAGTGTGCCATTTATTTGTCCACCACTGTTCATGTGTAGAAGTGCAATAAACGTCAGCTTGGCGGTTAAAACTTTATAGCAAAAGATTTAAGTGCTCGCATAAAGCAGAGAATACATCTGAAAACCTTAAGGAAACTCCTTTTCAGGATCGCGTACGCTTTACAGTCGGAAGCATGCACACAAAGAGTGGTACCTATCTCTGTCCGTGCTGTTGTTTTTTGCACACTCTCTTTTCACCTCACTGCTGGCGATTCAGATGCAGCGCACGATGCACTGTAGTTTTGTAGTTTTGATTTCCTCAAGGACATTTCCCATTTGTTATCCTGCATAAGTAGCATCAAGCGCTAAGTAAAAACGAGGCAACTACCAGTAATGGCTGAACGTTTGTGGATACATGTGTATGTATAAATCTTAACGGATTAACTGTCACATGAAATAATAAGTTCCATCTCTGCACGAGATCCTATACAGGGAACAAATTTCATGTCGCTAAGGATTTTCATGTTATCCTCCCATTTGACTGCAAGCAGACGAAAACGACGACGACGGTGACGACAACGACAACGGTACTTATTTGTATCAGCGCTGTTCGCATTGTTGTTGGCAATATTCATGAAGGATAAATGTTTCAGAATTCCTAAGGTGTTCCGTTGAATAATTCTTTTATTCTTTTCTTGTTTATAGACTTACATACATACACACCCCCAGTCGCATTATTACATGTGAACATAGGCGAGGTGGAAAGGAAACAGACGACAAGTTATTATGTGGGGACTTGGGGAGCTGGATTATGGTTTTAATTGTTTTGATGTTTTATGTAAAAACGAATAAACTTGAGAGGGAGGAAAAATGGATTGGTTTGGTGGATAGAACTAATGCAGGGTTTTTTTTTTTCAAGAAATTTAAGAACAAATAAATGTCGGCTGCGGTCTGAGCTGTAAACTCTTTACGACGGCAATTAATTTATATGTTTATTGCTTCCAAATCAATTACAAACTATATCAAAGTGTTTGAAACAAAATTGTTGGAATTCTTGCTGTCAGAAGGCATCATCCAGGAGGTGAATTATTCGGTAGACTTTTGCTGCCACAGGCCACCCACATTCTGTCTGGGTGATTTCTAGTCACCTTAGCGCTGTGTTCGAGCACGAATCAACACAAAGACACGTCTCTTCCTAATCACACATTCTACAAAAAGCAATAGGTTTGTATTGGATTTTCTAAGAAGGACTTTACAACTTGGTTTCCAAACAAAACCTCAAACCATTTGAGATATTTCTAAAATTGTACTAATGGTTCGAAGTTCAAACCACTTACGCACGGGACTCGTCGTCATTTATACGTCTGTCACGGGCACCTTCGCAGCGGTCGAGTCATTGAACCCAGTCTTTGACTATTCTGTCAGACATTTCGACAAAAACAGCCGCTATCTCTTGTTCAATATTGGCTCTGAGTTCCTCTATCAGCTTGTTGGCAATGAAGATTATAATAATAAGCATAACAGTTCAAGGCAGACCTGGGCCTAGCTTCTACACTACTACACTACTTCTTACAGCAACCACTCGTGCGTGCTATTTTCCTTCACGAATGGAAGGTAACTACAGTTTTATGCCGACTCCGAACGATCAAGTTTGAGAAGCTTTGTCTAGACATAAGTTCTTTTTGAGCATTATCAGTTACTGCAAAGAGGTGAATTATGAAAAAATATCTAGTATACGCCGATTTAACGAAACCATACACAAAATACTGATGCGTTAAGTCACATCCAGGCGACCCATCGGCAGGATCATAATATAACACGTTCGAGTACATGTGCACGCAGATTTTCGATTGTCGATTGTGTGTTTGGCTTGTGGCACCGTCTGGATGAAACCACTTGTCTGGTCCACGAAATTAACGAAATAAACAACATTGCAAGATGTCTCTCTGCCATTCTCCGACATGATCATTAGCATTTTTGAAATGACATTCCTAATTTCTGTCATTTCTCATCATTCCGTTCTAGGGGATATAGTGCCGAATGTTTTCTCAAACATTATCATTTCTTATGAATCATTCTCTATCATTCCACCGAAATTCATGAAAAATGTCATCTCTCAATATTTCCATTGTCATTTTCATTCCAAGCTACACACTGTCATTTTTCTATCAGCAAGAATATCATTCAAAAAATGATTATGATGGTGATGAATATCACTAAAGAGACACATTGCGACATTATTTCTTTGGTTGGTTGCATTGATTAGACACTAATCATATTCAAGGAGACGATGCCACGAGCCACGTAACATCATTATCATCGTTGAAAAAACGGCGCCCACCACTGGCATGAAAAACACACCATTTTTGGATGAAGTGATGTTTCTTGAATCACATGGGGGCTTTCACCCGGCCAATAACTGTTGAAGAAACCGTTTAGACAAGAATACGCTTCATCGAATTGAATTGGTCATCTTCTCACAACATTTTTAAAGCCCCATTGGAGAACTTCATGTTACCGAGCTTTAGTTCTTGAGTTAACTTGATCTTTAAGGGTGAATGCCAAGGATCTGATCGCTGTCCAAAAGGCATGGAATTGACTGTTTCGGTTATATTGCAACGGTCGCTGAACGGCAACAATATTCTCGACACTTCAACCAACTTGTCTCACTGGCACGGAAACATCCAACCGCGAAAATGTAGATTAAAATTTGTTAACTAAACTATGAATTACTTGTCCACCGGGTTGAGAAGTACGTTACGAGAATTGAAGTTGCCGAAATTTTTCGTTTTGTTCCCGAATTTAACCATGGTTCAAATGTTGTCTATTACTGTATGTTGTGATAATGACAGTTTAATCATTGACTTAAGAATGTCAAAAAACCCCTTTGTACATAAGTATAGGAGGGTTCACATGGGCGAACATATCAGACAGACTTGGTCGGATGGATGTCGTACAAACATGTTGTCAGACTTCAGTTTTCAAATGGATTTCAATGACTTACTCCTAGTTCTTGTAGTACGCAGTATTTTAGAAGAAGAATCAATAGAATGTAAATGGTGATATAATGGATTTAAATTCGATCAAAGCTTTCTTCTGTCAATTTGCCACCAGAAATAAAACTGAATTCTCAAGCGGACTATCCGAATTTTTGAGGATGCATGCGGATGTTTATTTTTACTGCACAGCTTTAATGTCATAGCTAAATGAAATTTCTTCCACGTCGGACAGACACTCATCAGATATGTCTGTCCAACCAACAGTCATATCAATATTAAGACTGTCAAACCCTGTGTGTCCGGTTTGTTTGCCAATGACCCCATTTATGGTATATATTAATATATTAATTTTCATTTTGTCCGTACTATTAGGAAGTACAGTACAGAGTAGAGAAAATAAATCTTGAAAATCATCTGCAAAATAGTAAAGTTGTTGTCGGGAATTAAACACACTGCGGTCATATCCAATATCTCAAGCCCCAACATTTTTATACGAGTATGCCGGCACTATTTGATAGCTTTGTCGTTGTGTGACAGATTTCCGCACTAGATTCACGAAAACAATAATTTTTATGCAAATTCTAGTTGCGGGTTTTTTGACATAACTCTTAACTTAAAAATACTGGGAAGGAATTTTGAGCGCTGAATGGCATCTGACCATAAAATGCTGATCTTTATTTTTCTGGATTCTATTTTCCAAAGCTCCGAGTGAACTATTCTGAAAACCTAAAGTTAAAAGCCTGCCATCAGAAAATAACTCGTCTTGCTAAACGAGTTCACTTCGTTTCGTTTTATTGCCCAACAAAAAAAGCGCTTGTTCTTATTGTCAGGTGTTAAAAAATCCAGTAAGATCTTCATGCGACCAAGTCCATACATTTTCTGTCACTACTTTGCCATAAATCCTTTCCTGTCTTGTTAAATATTGAGTAGAGGGCTATCTAGACGCTTTCCAAACAAATTCCAATCTTTTCGTCACACCGCGCATTAATGAATAATAGACTCCTATTCCATCGGTTCGTTTTAAAAAATTGTTCAAATCATTTAATTTACTTACAAGTCAGCCATCCACAAAACAAGCTCGAAAAAATGGGGGAAAATCCTTGTTAAAACGCATATAATCTTCAACACAATTATTTATTTTTGTTTCTCAAACAGGTTCCACAAAACGCTTAAAATTAAAATCAAACAAAGCAACTCCAATCAAATCGTCATATCGAATAGCTGTGAATTAGAAATTAAAACAAAAAATCATAGAAAATCAAAATTATGGCCACCAAAACGATAGTACAAAATTGCAAAACACCATCTGCCGAGTCAATTCAACAATTATCATCGATATCGTTAATGCTGGAGTACGATATTGACAATACTCTAAACACAATTAAGGAGAACGGCCATCTGATGAAGGACATTGGCAATGGCATGAGTTGTCTCCCAAAGCTGGAGATCAACAACAATGAAAAGTTAAGTCGAAGTTTACCATCGCCAGCTTTGCCCTCGAACGCACGCAAACGCTGGAAGATCCTGGCGAAGGTTCTTCGGAAGGACTCTGAAGAGACAGTCTCTTCCGAAGATGAAGAGCGTACAGCCTCAGTGAGGCGCTTCAAGAGCTTTGACCTCCTCAAACAAGACAGCTTCGAGGACCATATAGCGTTAAATTGCCTTGGAAAACCGGATAATTGGTACAAGTACAAAGTCCTCATTGGCTGCAATGAGTTTTCTGTAAATATCCACCATATCGATCGACATTTGACAGCCAACGACCTCATGGGCTTCAATAACACCGGCAACATTTGCGTGTGGCCTTCGGAGGAGGCGCTCACCGTCTACGTGCTGTCCGATTTGGAAAAGTATCGAGAGAAGTGGATACTGGAACTGGGCGGTGGCATGACGTGTCTGACCGGTTTAATGCTGTCGAAGTACTCGAAACCCTTCGCAGTGCACTTGACCGACGGCAACGATGTCTCCGTTGACAATGTCCGAAAGACAGTGTGTCTCAACGAACTGTCCAGCTACACCAAGTGCTCGGTTCTTAAGTGGGAGGACACCGCTGCCCGTGCTGCAAATGAATTTGAAAAATTCGACTGCATCCTATCAGCGGATTGCCTATTTTTCGACGAAGCCCGAGCAGCGCTGGTCGATACCATTTGGTACTACTTGTCCCCAGTTGGTGAGGCTCTAGTCATGGCGCCACAACGGGGAAAAACCCTCACCCTATTTGTGGAGGAATGTTTTCGAAGAGGTTTCAACTGCGACGTAGTCCATCGATACAATGACATAATCTGGCAGAGACACCTGGAACTACAAGGCACTGAGCTGTACGATGAAAATATCCACTACCCCGTCCTGATGAAATTAACAAAGCCCGCCGTGCAGCATTAATATTCAATTAATAGGCTAGCCTACCCGTGAACCCACGTTATTCCAGAAAATTGCTCTAAATAGTCATAGAGAACCAAATTGAAAGAGAGTTAGTAAATCAAAACCAGATTGAATGTGAGTTTTGACGAACTACACGATTGTGCGTGTTTAGAACCAAAAGACCAAAGAGTTAGATATATTTAATACAGTAGATTCGAACGATAAACAATATTATATAAATAGATGTGTGTGTATCTACGTATATAGACATAACAAAAAAACAAATAAACATGTAATTGAATATTCCCTTGTTTTATCGTTCCGTATATTCCTTTTGTTGTTAATGACAAATCAAGTATTATTTATCGTTATTAGTCGATTGATAATTATTAAGTTTTGTTTATCTGATTAGGAAACGTGTTTTATTTCCATTAAACCTAGCTATTGTTCGAATAATAAATATTTAATTGAAAGTATACGTAAAAGTTCCACACAAAATTTGAAGTGAATAAATCAGTTTAAAACTGCGTATATTTATAAAACAATGACGACATTTGTGTTTTATTTTGGAGAAAAATTTCTTTTCGCTAATGCTCTAGGCAAGTTCATAAAATACTACTTCTGCGCTAAAGGTTCTTTGTTCGATTTTGGAGCGCACACATTCACCATATCATGTTTACAGGATCACATTCCCCGGGTCAGTGACGACTTTCAAGAGAAGTAGACTCGACGTGAATATGTGGATTCTCTCAGCTTGTGACTGCAACACTGCAAATAGCGTTGTGTCATATAAAATAGATGAATAAGAACTTGTCATTTGTACATTGTGAAAAAATAATTGCTAAGCGTCTAAAATATCTAATTGTGTTGTGCCTAGGGATGTACAAGGTAATTACCCAACGGGTAGTTATTGAAATGAAATACGATCGTTCGCGTTGATTGCTTCTGCTTGATCTACTGTGCCCTCATCTTTTGGTCTAGGATTTAAGTGCTGCCTTCAGATAAGTGTCAACTTCTCTAGATAGAATTTCTTGTAAGCATTTACTTTTTACGTATGTTCTATTTATCATTTTCTCTCTTCTCGGGGACGACTTGGGCAGTCGATTATCGTGTGTTCTATAGATTTTTAGGCTGGCCTACAGTGCCAACAGATTTCTGTTGAGAGCCATTTTATGGCTCTTGAGATTGCTGGGTCTTGATCGTTTGATATTGGAGTTTTGTTCCATAAGCGTCCTTAAGTGTTTTAAAGAATCCTCGTTGTTCCAAAACTGGTTCCTTTTAGAACATTCCTAGAAAGCCTTTGGCCCTTGAGCTATTTGGAAATGTATATATATAGTCAAACCTCTGAAAGTTGAATTTTCTATAATTCGAACAAAGTTCGTTTCAGAATTAAGACTTAATTTTATTTTAATTTCCCATATTTTTGCACTCCAATCGAACAAAATATTTATCTTCGTGATTATTCGACTTATGGCCGTACGACTGTTTATATTTTGATATTGCTGGGTTTTCCCGTGGCTAATGCGATTTGCATCTTCTCTATTTTTCTCTATATGACCAAATATACATTTTTGCGCTCGCTCAATATAAAAAAAACACAGTCCTCAAAATATTAACACTATAATTCCTACCACCGCCTCTAGGCGGGGAATACGTTTGCAAGTGTTAAGATATAACGGTTAGATTGTGTTTGCTACTTCAAAAGCTCTACCTCTAGTTTAAACATTGTACTTTCCATTGCAACTTATTTCATGGCAAGATTGTGCAAAGTTTAAAGTCAAAAATACCACCTTTTGGACGAAAATAATAATTTGGTGCACACAGGATTTTGGGCAAAAAAAAAACAAAAATGTGTAGTAAATTATTTAAATGGATAGAAAGAGAAAATGTGCTTACAGTCCTGGGTCCGTGCGAACTGCGCAAACGCAACCAAATTAACTCATAAAAATCCTAGTGAGCGCACATTATCTCTCTCTTTCTATGCGTCATTCATTCTCTTCATTTATCGAGGACACGAGAAGTAATCAGAGATAACCTATAATAGAGATATCCAACTTCTACCTCCCTTGCCCCTTGATTTGATCTGACAGCCTTTTTTATACGCTTTTTGTCCCGTGTCTGAGCTACTGAGAACAGCTGTAGAACAGCTGATACCCTTTCCCACTTTAGTAATGGGGTGAATTAAATGAAATAAAGTTCTTATTTGAAAATTCGCTCGTCATTTGAACGTTTTTTCAAGTTTCGGTGTTAAATTTTCAACAAAATGTGGTGGCTTAAACGAACGCACAAAGCTTATGTTCATGAAGTCGATTCATTAACACTTTGAGCAATAGTTGCAACATCTTGCCATTGCTTTTATTAAATTGAACTCATGAGTTTTTCAGAATTCATGAATTAAGCGTATAAAGCGGACTTCATTTTTTGAGTTAATTTGTCAGGTATGGTTTATGAATAGGCTGTATATACACTTGAGAATTAATTTTAGGTGAAATAGTTCCAATTAAATGGACATTGCAACACATTTTTATTCACGAAAGTCCATATAAGAATGTAAGAAAAAATTCTCTTAAAAATACGAGTTAACATTTGAACACCCTCCGAACAACACACCCATGTACGTTACATGGAAAGTACATGGATTGTGGGCAAAATTCACGAATCAGCTACCATTATCCCACAAAATTCACGAATCGGCTGCCATTTTGTGGTGAATTGACGAGCGTTGTAAAAGTATAAGTGAAAAACAAGGGATTACCACTACATCTTCGTTGTGGGCCGTAGTGGGATACCTCTATCTTCCATTATCTCTGGAAGTAATCCTACTTTAAGACGGCGAGTCACGCTATAAATTTTTCCTTGTAAAAAAAGGAATTTGTGAAGTATTCTTTCCAATAATTTAAAATAAAAATTGCTACAACAAATGAGATTTTTTTATAAATTAAAGTAGAAAAATGATACAATATTATTATAATTTTGCTTTAGTGAGCGTGTGTAGTCAGTTCCATAACCAGTTTTAATTAAATGGTTGAATTCACATTATGTTTACATTTGTTAACATTTGACAGATTGGAGTAAATTTTTAAAGCATTAATACGTCAGAATGCCTCATATGACATAATATCCGATTTAGTAGCCATATAGTAGTTGCTAGAGACAATTTTTATTTTTTTAACAGAATGTGGTGGAGGTGGTAAAGATGCTTCAAACGGCCGTTCATTTATTTCACGGGTCCAATATACATATATGCGATATTATCCCAGCAAAAGCGCCTCGAATGTTGGCATCGAGCTCGTCGAAAGTGGTTTGTTGGTTTTTGCATTTTGAAAAAAATTAGGTCTAATGACAATCTCTATACACAAACTGTAGCAGCTGTGTTCGGGTTAACAGTGCTAAATCAACACCTTTCACCGTGGGCGTTGGCGTTGGACTTCCCCAAGGATGCGTCTTGTCACCTCTCTTTTTCATTGTTTATATGGATTGGATGCTGCAGCGCAGCCGAGGCGAGGAATGTTTCACATTGGGAGAGTCAGAGGTAAGTCATCTTCTTTTTGCGGATGACTTAGTTATCCTCACTTCTTCCCAGACGGAACTTCATCACGCAATCGATAGGTTCGTGGCCGTATGTGCTGATTCTGGGATGAAGGTTAACGTGGACAAATCAGAGATTATGGTAATTTCCATAACTCCTGTTGAATGTGCTGTACATGTTAGTGGAGTCCCATTGAAGCAGGTGGATAAGTTTAAGTATCTCGGGGTATTCTTCACGAATGATGGGAGGAGTAATGCTGAACTTTCCTGCAGAATTGGTCAAGTTGGGTCAGTTTTGACACAGCTTGGGAGATCTGTAATCAGAAAGGCCAGCTGAGTGTGAAAGCCAAGTTAGCATGGTCATGAAATTTGGGTAATGTCCGATAGAATAAGATCGCGAATACAAGCTGATGAGATGAGATTTCTTCGTGCTGTTGTCGGAATTGCTCGCCGGGATAGGCGAGAGGAACTCAACGTTGAGCAGCTGCTTCGATTCCATCAGGTAGACGACCACTTGGCCGACCCGAGATGAGATGGTTGGACGAACTCCATAAGCTCGCCTGGTTACATTTGGGCCTAACCCCTGATAAGTTAGAGACCCCTTTAGTGGATCATGCGGGTCAGAAGATGATGATTATGATGATGACATCGCCTTGCCTTGTTGAATGTGTTCGCTTTAATAACGACAAGTTTGCTTGCTGACATAATAGCAAACCCATCAGCATCTTCGCACAGCATTTGCAATGCTCAATTTCAGTTCTTGCGTCAGCATACTCTTAAACGGATGTAGGCCCAACTCTGCAGCTCACTCCAACACTCACCAAGCCGTTTAACTCAAAGTCGATGCGAACGAAACTCATGTGAGATCCAGAATTTTTTTCTTTTTTTTTTTTTGGTGCGATGGAAGATGAGATGAGACACCTTACGGAATATTTTGACAGCTGGATGTCATTATTGCATCGCCTCTTTATTACTATGTACCCCAACGTGACCTGGTTCACTAGCATTTCCTAAAGTTCTGAATGAGCGACATGCTCTGGGCTCACACATCACTTGACTGACATCGCATTCAGCAAAGACATATTCTCTTTTTTTGAGCCGGCGCACATAGGGGTTCTCATTTAACACGAAAATTGCCATCATTGCAGGATTTCGACCAATATGGACCAATAGGTAGGTTTTCAGGATTGGGACACATGATTTAGTTTTGGAAGCGCTCTGACGACTAAAGTTCATTGCGAAGAAATTGACGAACATTTTTTCCCAATGGTAGCATTCAGATGGCCGGACCACGATGACAGAGTAGAGTTGAAAATAAGCCTTCAATTTCTTGTCATTCTTTCATAAAATGTAAGTCCACATCATCAAGCTTAACGTGTGGAACATCATCTGTATCGAGGAGTCTGATGAACAACTAGCATGTTAACTTTCCCAAAATGCACTTCTTTTTAGTCATCAATCATCATTTATCACACCAACCACAATTTTGACAGCTGTGATAAAGTTGGTTGGACAGGAACAATGCTCGCAACTGTAGGAATTGCATTGACATACATGATTACCATACATGATTATAGCAAGAAAAGTACGAGCCCTAAAATTCAGCCCTGTGGGACTCCTCACGTAACAACCACCTATTTGCTCGCGTGTGTTTTGTTTGTAGCTACACAAAGGCACTCTTCTTGTCGGTCTTACAATAAGGAACATGGCACAATAAATGACATGATAACTGCATGACAATTGTACAGTAGGAAATGTATTCTCCGTAACTCGTTCTACCAGCATCAATTTGCGAATACACCGATCTGATTATCGAACACTGAACACAAGTGTATCATCATCAGTCCGCACTTGTATTTAGTTAAATCAAAACAAAGCTACACAAATGTGATTTATACAAGTATAAACTCGAGAAATACTTCACTATCTCTAGTCGCCTTTTTGGTTATGACATTAAACCATTAATCCCACGTCATATTTTCACTTTTCATCAACCTCATGACTTGCACATCATATTCTTAAATAAACATGTACTACCAGCCGACAAGACAAGAAGATCACACCAAACAGAGAACCAGAGAATAGAAGTCGTTTTTTTTCAATTTATCTTATCTTGTGCGCCATCAAATACTGGCATGAACATACATTCACGTGTACATACTTTCCGACGTGTGAACAAAAGTGTTTATGAATAGCTCTCCGCAGCGCCGATGTATCAAGCCCAAATCTGTCCGCGTGATAAGAAGCAATCAAAACAAAGTGCCTTACACAAGCCCGCCGAAAGTTTATTTAAATAATTTTCATGCGACAAACGTCGATAATTTGGGAATCGAATTTCCTTAAAATCCACACAAAGTTACCACATCACCCCACGCAGTATGCTAAATGTCGAAGAAATCAATGCCAATACACAATATTCACCAAAAAAGTTATATCGGTTGTCCCAGCTGTCTCTGTCTCTGTTCGCCGCGGCAGTGCGCTGTTCTGTCGACAAAAACGCGAGTAGGCACATCGTTCATTAATGAAATGTTGTTTGTTTGGAAAAAAATCATTTCCCCCAATCCATCGGGCGCGCCACGCCGCGAAAGTATTTCCATTGTAAACGTCTCAAAAATTAAACACCGATTGCCTGTCATTTCTGGCGTACGGTGACTGAGCTGGCGATGAACTGCCCAACACATGGCATCGTTCATTCATAGACCGTGAGCGAGGCACATCCAGCTAGCACCAGTACCGGGCACAATATAATTAATAGGATTATTGCCGTATAAATGGTTTGCCTCAGTGGGAGACGATGTGACGTAGACGCATACATGCAGATACACATTCGAAATGTGCCTGAACGATACCGTGCATTGTTGAAGATCGATTGGCAGACGAGACGCGCCGTGAGTCATTACTCATATACAGCAAGAGCGATGGTTCTTGTCCGAATGCTTATTCTACTAATTGGCAATTAATGGCAGCGTTAAAGAAATCTCTTACGGCATATTTGCTATGACTAGCCGATAGTGGCTATAAATACAAATCATTGAAAGTTTTTCTTCTCTATGCAGATATCGGGGGTAATAAATTACCAGGATTTGAGGGGTCAGGCATCGAGTCAACGCACTTGTTGGTATGTTGAATGTGGATACGGTCGTTAGTTTTATTAAATCGGGTGTGGTATCATTTAATCTGTCAAAGACAGAACGTCTTGGGTAATCTTTTCGTTTCTACAAGAGTGAACTGCAAGAAGAATGCTCCCTAATTTAGGGGTGAATTCAATTTTATCGCTTCTAAAGTGATGAGTACAGAGATTTATTTTTTTCTCATCGTGTCCACCGACGCGGCGTAGATTTGGCTACACAGCTCCTCGTAAGCCAATTCCTTGACCATTTTTTTCTCGTCCCAGCCTTTGTGCTATATCCTTGTTGACAAAAATTGTGTGGAGTGTCGTCTATTTCTTCTTCGTCGCTACAGCTTCTGCATTTCGTGTCATTAGTATGTCCCAACTACCATCCGCAGCATTCTTTTGTCGCATTGAAGGATTTTCGCGGTTTTTGCACTGTTGAACCTCGGCCAAAGCATCCGAGTGGTCTCGCAGGTAGTTAGAGAGTTCTACCTTTCGTTTGCTAGCTCTATGATTTTTCGATCCACTTAACGCCTCCAAGAGGTGGATTAATGCATAGGATTGCGTAGGATGGGTCAGTTTCGGCCCTTTCCTGGCAAGTTCAACCTCTGCCTCATTGCCAGCTATATCCCTATGACCTGGTAGCCATCGGAGAGTAAACGAATGCTGCGTAATAAGAACCTTAAGCTGGTCCTTAGGCTAGTCACAATTTGGCCTTGGTTTCTATTGCCGAAATTGCCGGTGGTAATTCCAACAATGATATCAATTAAGACATTTTCTTGACTGCCGTACTACTACTCCCACTAAAAGTTCCTTCCCGGAGTTGTTATCGAATAACGTGGCCGGACGTTGGCCTAATTGAACACAATTCCTCAGTGTCGAATTATGCTTTTGCTTCCTTCAAACGGTACAGTTCCGAATTAACAGTTTTGCCGTATGGAATCATCTTATAGTAAATGATTCGCTGCCAATGCCATACACACAACAAGACCTTCCCGGCTGTATATCCTGGCCTGGGCACCGTTTGCGCGGACTCACCGCTATTCAATGACGATCGCTTTTACTTGACGTTGTCGTTAGTGATTCACTTTTGGTCAGATGGAAGTTCGGTCCATAAGTTTCTTTGGTGCTAACTCGTCTGCTATCCATACATCGAGCATCTTTTCGTATTCAGCCTTTATCAAATGGTGCAAAGTTGAGCTCCTGGGAAATCCAAACAGTGCTTACATGACGGCCAGACTCAACGATTTCCATGATGTTGTCTATTTTATTGCATCTTTGACATCGAAATTATCGAATTGTAATTAACTCTATCAAAAATGTGAATGATTTACTAAATGTAAATGATTTTCCCGTTGTTGGTGGCCATCATCTTAACGACGATGATGAAATTCGAATGCGCCCATCACTAAGTATTCTCACAGCGTTCCCTCCCGTGCTACAATTGTAATTTTTGAGTACATTTTTGCGGGCTGAGTATGGTAGTACGGAAAAGCAGCAAAAACTACGTTTTTAAAAACGAAAATTACTTTTTAATTTTTTTGTTTGGACTGTTGTCAAACCCCTATAAGTGAAACAAAAGGTTCAGAACTTAGAATCAAGAAGGAAAATTGTCCATTTTTACATTTTTACATTCATTTCTCTTCTTCTTCTTCTAGTCCTAGATAAAACTTGGCGGTGACATTTAAGTGTGTGGACCAAGTAACAATTTTATTAAAGATCAGTCCAAGGTCTTTGGCGAAGTTAACGTACTTAATTGTGATTTGTGCTAATTTTTTGGTAGAAAATTAGGTGGATCCAAACTTCTTCCATATACAACAGTTGCTTTTGACTTATGGGCATTCAATCGCAGATCATTTACAGTTGCCCACATATGCTGAACGTCTTCATTCATCAGCATGCCAGGATCGTTTACGCGATTTAGGAGACGACCTTGGAAAGTTCTTTGACATACATAAAATACTGTCCCAAGGATAGATCGTTGATGGACTCCGCATCGTACTGGTAATGAGATAAAGATGAGAACCGTTCACATGCAAACTCGTTTCTGTCTCGTTCTCGTGTTACTTGCAAATTGGAAATTATGAGCTTCGTGGGTGATATTGAAAATTTACAAGTTTTACGCAAAGAATGGAAAGGTTGATTGTATCAAATACGGACAGCAGAAGGACCATCATGATTGTCTGTTATGTAGGGGTGTCCGTTCTGAAAAAGTTGAAATACACGAAGAGATGTCCCCTATAGAGAAGTGTCCGTAAAGAGAAGTTTGGTTGTAATATAAAAACTGTGGCATAATTATCATGAACTTCTTTTTCTCTTTGATGATGACAGTGTAATAACAGTGCAGTTACACTTAGGGCGGAAACCAGAATTTTCCAGAATTTTCACATGATAGTTTTTTACACGAAAGATTTTTTTGTGTCTACGATAAGATGGTTTTCTCCAATACTTTCGAGAAAAATGGCAGAATTAAAATTTGTCCTCTTTGGAATAGGAATGGCTTTTGCCTCTTTCCATTGCGACGGAAAGAATGTGGTCGTTAGTATGAATTTAAAGATGTAGGTTATCAAAGGTAGTAGTAATGTATGGAACCAGCAGTTAAACGAATTTTCGTTGTACTTCGTCAAGTCCCATGACATTATATTTGTGCTTCTACATAATCTTGCTCAACATCTCCCAGTGCCTGGTCGAAAACAAGTCAGTTATCGGTAATAGTTATAATCGAATCATTTTAAGAAACGATACGATCACTTCAGATTGGCGCATTCGATTGATTATTCGAGTGATAATCGATAAGCACAACATCTCAATTCTCAGAATTATTCGAATGACTACTAACTACTAATTACTCACACAAGAAAACTTGATAAATATCAGACTTCAGCGTGAGAACAAGTAACAAAAAGTTCGTGTCGAGAACTACTAATCAGGAACATTAGGATAATGAAAGGAAAAAGGAGAATTTTTCTATTGGTAAGACATTAGCCGTGTTTTTTTTTCACCGCTATCGATAGTGAAGTTAAGTAAGATTCAGAAAAAAGATGATGTATGTCAAAATGTAAGAACAAAATTTCGAAGTTGAATTTTTATCGACAGTTATATGCCGTAGGTTGTTGCATGTGCTGTACGTGCAAAATTCTACTTACTATTTATAGATTTTTGAAAAAAAACCCCGGCTATTTATATAGCTGTCTGGTGTTAATAATTATTAGTTGGTACAGTGAAACTTCTCTGTACGGACACTCCTTTATAAGGGACACATCTCTTTACGGAGAATTCGTCATGGTCCCAGCATAAAGGTAATCGTGTACTTCAACACCTTCAAAACGGACACCTTTACATAATGGACAAATTTATTGGTCCCGCTGCTATCCCCTTTAGAAAAGTTTCACTGTTCTTGATTCTTCAAAGTATTTTATACAATCTATCTCTAGTCAATCGAATAATTTTGAGAATCGAGATGTTGTACTAATCTATTATCACTCGAATAATCATTCATTCAATTCATTCATGCACCCATCACTAAGCATTCTCACCAGCGTTCCCTCCCGTGCTATAATTGTACTTTTTGAGTACAACGCACAACGCTTTTAAAACAAAAATTACTTTTTATTTTTTTTTGTTTAGACTGCTATCAAACCGCTATAAGTGAAACAAAGGTTTCAGAACTTAGACCCAAGAATGAAGATTGTCCATTTTTACATTCGTTGACTCTCGGTCTTATGGAGGTTCGATCGTATTTTGTTTTCTTAAACGATCTTAATGAAACTACTAATGCACTAAGTTCTTTTGCGTACGACAGCACCCACAGTTTTTCATATTCCTTCAGAGATAAACGTCCTCCGACTTACAGACTTACATACTTATATACCACTCATATATCTCGGCTGCGACTTTTGGACATTGTCCAGAAAATAGTCTTCAAAATGGAGAAAGATAGGAGAGATAGGAGAAAGATCCATCCACTGAAAAAATAGAACACCATCATAATGTTGCCTGTCTGTCTATATTTTATCCTAATCCTATCGGTTGTATTCCTCTTTTTAAACAATACAACCGGAATACACCTAGGAATGCCCATAAGTTTACACTCGAGCCCAGTGAACGTACGGCTATATATATCTTTCTTTAGCCGTACCACACGGATGTCGAATGTATTACCCAACTCTATCTTTCCCTCTCATTATTATGTTCAGAGATTTAAAACCAATGTACATCGGTATCTCCTTTCTAAGTCATTCCTATTTTCTCAACGCTCGTACTGTGTTCCACATTTAAGGTATATTTAAATCTCCTTGAAACAAAGTTATACATGTAGGGACGCTGATTCTCACTAGTCGCTGCCTTACCAAAAGGGAGGGAACGCTGATTCTCACTAGTCGCTGCCTTGCCAAAAGGGAGGGAACGCTGATTCTCACTAGTTGACTGATGACTTCTTAACTTCAACTGGTCGCAGCTTACATATCAGGAGCATTCGGATTTTGTTTTCCTAGACCAAGTTCCCGAAATTGATGCCACACTTCAGTTTTTTTTTTCTAACCCGAAGAGATCTTTAGGGAACATATCTATTTATATGCAAAACCAATTCTGGTGAATTTATACGATGATTAATTATGTCACGAATAAACATGACTGAAGATGCCTTCCGCCTGAAACTTAAGGTTTGCAAGCCAATGAACTTGCATCTTTCGTCATAAGGAGGAAGTTCGTCAAACATTTTTAATTTACGGATGGCATACCTTGTAAAGTTTTTTTAACTCTTTCGAATATTTGTTCTTGAACAATTTATGGGGGTCCCAAATAATTGAAGAATATTCTAAATGTGGCCTGACCAACAAGAGGTATATAGTTTTAAGGCTATAAACATCTTGGAAGTCTTTACTATTCCGCTTTAGAAATCCTTACAATGAGTTAGATTTAGATATGGCATAATCATAATGTAGTGAAAAATTTCATTTTGAGTCAAATATGACCCCTAGATCTTTAACTTATTCAAGACGATGAAGCAGAAGATCATTGATAAACTAGTCATAAAAGAACGGCGCAGCAATACGGTACGCTGTAAATATTATACATTTAGAAATATTAAGTTCCAATCCATTATGCTTAAACTATTCTTATAATTTACATATATCCATTTGGAAACGAATACAATCATTTTAATAATGTTTGATGCTTGCAAATATTTTTAAGTCAACCGGGAATGTTAAAACTCTGCAAAAACTAAATATTTCATGAACACCATTCATAAATAAAATAGACAGCAGCGGGCCGAGATGACTATCTTGAGGAACGCCAGAAGTTACCTCTATTACGCGCGATTGTCGATTTTTACCAATTGTTTCCTATTACTTAAATAATTCGTAATCCACATCAGCATAGATGAGTGGAAACCTAATAATGTCAAGCTTTTTGTAGTAGAAAGCTTGCTTCACAGTTCGGATATAAATTAATCTCGTATTTTTTGAGTAAAATACTTATTGAATAAAATCTTTTGTTCATCTATGAAGAATCTTTTGTTATAATATGAACACTTTTATAAAGAACAAATATTTAGGGTCACTGACTCCACTAGACTCTTCTAATCAACACTTTATGTGGCTTCGCTTATGCAAAGCGGCTTTGATAGGGTGGCGTGATGTAGTTTTCGTATTTAACTCACCGAGCTTGGAGGGCGGAGCTTGGTGTTGTTGTGTTATTCCATAACTTATGCAACTTTATTACCAAAAAAGTGGTATGTAGAAAAGACATCTTGTAAACGGTACATTTTCTATCATCTTCACAATGTTTTACGAGTCTCACATATGTAATGATTTAAAAACTGAGTTATATTTTTTTTATAATGCATTTTTTCTATCTAATATTAATGACCTGGGTTCTATTCTATTTTTTTTATGCTCTATAAAATTCAATTATTAAAAGACTAGCAAATAAACATTAAAGGCTGACAAGCGTTGCATTCTCAAAAAATTCACATATTTTTCTTATATTATTCTTCCTGTGCTCATATAATTAAGCCATTCATTGCTAACAGTCATCAAGAGCAGTGCGTTCTTGTTCTTAAGTAAATAAGTGCCCTAAAACGTTATTACAGTGCGTTGAAATTTTTTTTAAGTTGTAAAAAATGGGCAAATGTGACGGCAGAGGTGACGAGACTTTCTGGTTTTCTCGCGGAAAAGTAAAAAATGCAATACTTTTTACAAGAAAAATTAAAGTTATGAAAATTTGACAATACATAAGCCTCGTTAGACTAGTATTGCTGAAGATGGACTACTTGCCCTTTTGAACAAGACTGATCCATTTTTGACGTCAGCAGAAATATGAAGGTTATGGAAACTTCATACGACGTGAAAGTGGCATCACAAACCGTGCGAAGATGTCTAATAGAAAATAATTTAAATGGACGCATTACCAGAAGGAAGCCAAACGTGTCAAAAACAAACCAATTGAAACAGTTGGCATTTGCTAAAGAGCATTTAAAAAAAAATTTAATATTTCGTAGGTGGCTTGATTATATGAGTAAGAACAAAAATTACAATATTTGAGCTTCTGAATTATTTTAAGTTATTGAATTATGAATTAAACATTAGTTAAGTTTCAATAAAGTTTAATAATAAGTACTATATACCTACATTTCTTCATTTCATCTTTAAAAATGATGTTTTAATCAAATTATCTACAGCCTTCTATCATTAATTGTATGAGCACAAGTGTATACACCTATATTTATTTACTCTCCTGTATCTGAGTTGTACGCATGTATAACTAAAGATTCAGTAAACAGTGAAGTATACAGTGATTCGGACTCTTGAGGCATGCAACAAGGCCACTGAAGCAATCCCAGTGACTGCCACTTCTTGCTTTTAAATTTTGTATCACTTGGATCGATTATCACAACTTTCATAAAACATTTTCAATGAAGCTACCCAACCCAATTGTTACCAAATTGATTTTGTATCCATGTCACTTGACGTTTTATAGAGAAAACAAGCATACCCACTAAAACACCCGCGCCGCACATAAATTACCACCCACCCATGGCTCGAACGTATTCTTCGTGTACACACGTCATGAAAGGCATTTGCATAAGCGCCAGTGAGTGTCACAGTGTCAATCCTTTATTTTAACAATGACCTATAACGTCGTTCGTATACTAAATAAAATGTCCACCCTTGTCCCATTCTGGGCACATGGGTGGGTCTTCTCCTGAACGAAAGTAGTCCCACATGCGTGTGAACGGGCTGTAACATCTGTAAGGATTCCAAGAGGCCTATCTATTTTGGGGTCACTGTCGTGTGTCATTTATTTACTCATCCTTTTTTTCGTTAACCTACATACACGTATCAGGGTCATTATCAACCGATGGTGTGTCAAGTGACAGTGAGAGCGGAAAATCAGTTATATTTACCATGTATCAACACACTATGTTGTGACACAATGTGTCACTCTGGAAGACATACAACTAGTATGGCTCATCACGTCTTTGTGTCGAAATCTATCGATGATTGGTTTATAATAGTGAATATTGAATGTGACTTGTTGTTTGCATAGCATTATCTATTTGCTGTCTGCATGTGCTTGTTTATGTGCGTAGTTAAGACATTTTTGCAATGTTTGATTTTATTGTTACTCCAAATGAGCTTTAACAAAATATTGCATCATTTTTCTTTAATTGAAACTTAATTTCGGGGTAGACCATCCCCTCCAACTAGCTCTCTCTCCAGTTTCGCACGATTTAGTTGAGGTCCTTCTCCACCTGGAGCGCCACCTTAGTTGCGTTGTTCCACACGTTCGGATTACGATTTTGATGCTCTGTCCAAATCATCGTTATTGTACGTCCTTTCTTGAGGACTACTTCTTCTTTATTTGGCGCTACAATCTGGGGTGGACCTGGCTCTCAACCAACAAGCCTTTCCAACTAGTACGGTCTCTGGCTAGCTGCTTCCAGTGTCGCACGCCAAGTTGGTTGTGGTCCTTCTTCACCTGGGTGCGCCACCTTAAACGCGGGAGTCCTCTGTTACGTTGTCCCACGGGTTCGGAGTCGAAGATTGTTCGGGCCGGAGCTAAGCTGTCTATACGCTCTACATGGCCTAGCCATCTTAGGCATTGGACCCGTAGACGCCTGACTGGACTCATGTCGCTGTACAGCCCGTACAAACCGTCAACGCAAAAAGGACCAAAGATTGCACGCAGAACTTTTCTCTCGAAGATACCAAGGACTTCCTCATAAGCTTTTGAGATTGCTCATGCCCCCGCGCCATACAGCAGGACTGGGATGATCAAGGTCTTGTATAAAGTCAGCTTGGGCCTTCGGGAAATGGCTCTACTTCTGAATTGCCTCTTGGGCCCATAGAAACAGCGTTTGGCAAGAGTTACTCTGCTTTTGATCTCGGTACTGATGTTGTTCGTACTATTTACTGCGGAGCCGAGGTAGACGAAGTCCTTGACTACCTCGAAGTTATAGCTCCTTTTTCGCCTTAAATCCTCCTTTTAACCTGGAATCATCCTCCTTTTGTATCGAAATTATAATACGATTTATTTCAACGAAAATCAATTCAAATTACGCCGCTGTAAACAACTTAGAGTTGTAAACCGTTCCGACGACATGGAACGATTCTTTTCACGTCGGAACTGGTTCCCGGAGACATGTCATGTAGTTCCATAGATATGCTTGCGTTGAAATGCCTATCGGACCTTTTGAAGGAAACATACAAGTCCACTGAACTATATATTATGTAGATCATGGTACACCAAGTAGTGCGGTTTGTTGTTGATTTTCCCCAAGTTCAAGGATATATGTAGTTCGATTGACATATTCAAAACTTGTATTGTTGTTTGATTTGTGTGTGTGTAATATAGGTAGATAATTATGCTCACATTTAAATCTGTTGAATATTGGACTGCGTCATGTCCATGTCTAATAGATGTGTGGACGTTTGATACATGTCTATGTCCGCACAACCATGTGTGTTCCCATGTGTGTGGTATGTGTGCTTGCCACGTGTGTCTTTTCCTTTGCTTCTTCATATCTCTGTCAATTCGGAACTGTATGGAGTGTGTACATAGGCATGGACATGTTTCGATTGAGTTTACGGAACGATAGGAAATGTTTTCTACAGATTATATACATAGTTCCGGGAGCTATACATGGCCGGAGCGACACACCTCTAGTTCGTTAGTGTCGTTCTTCCCGTGCGCTGAACTTATCCTTTGTCTCGTTGTGTTTTCGTTCGGTTGCAAAAATGCCGAAAAATAAGTGTACATTAAATGCTAAGCTTAAGTATCGAAGACTTTAACGCAGCGGGATATGCTTCGCCAAATCTCATCGAAAACAAAATATTATGTGTCCAGTGACGGACAAACAGTTGACGAAGATGAATTTGGGGAAACGGACGTATAATAAGATACCGACAACGTACATATATCGATCCTCCTTTTATCCTTCTTTCCTCCTTTTTGGCAAAGTTTTGTAGGAAAACCCTCCTTTTTGACAAAATAGAAATGTGATGGTTACGTAAAGCACGTTTCTATGAACTCCCTAATATTCGACCTTGAAATCGACAAATATGTAGGTCTTATTGGGTATTTTACTGGATTCGTGGTGGTGTGAAGATCCTGCCGACATGTATAACTGCCTGAGATTATTTTTGGTTTCTCTGAATGGCTGACTCCTTTCATCACAGAAGGTCTGTCAATCTGTCTGAAATATCAATCTTTTAAAACTGATTGCGGCTTTAGATTACAGTACTACTAACTTAACAGCTCGTTGAACATGCGAAGTTCTCCAGATTCCTTAGCTTCGATCGGATTGCAAAACGAAAACTAACTACAGAACTTTACAGGATTGATGACCTCAAGTCAGGAGTTCAAGCAGGCTTTGATAAATATGAGAACAAAGACTTTGTGAATCTCTCGTACTCACACGGGCGGAATCGTTAGACCGCATACAAAAACATAGAATACGACAGCAATTAGGTTCTTGCCGAGTGGCTTTGGTGGCTTCCAATATACAAATGGCTGTCTGTGGCATGTAATACAGTAGCACACGAGCTACTGAGATTTGAGCTTAGAGACCGCAGCTTGAAGTTTGTGGACGTTTTTAATAGTTTCCACAAAAAAAGACCTTTTATAGATTCTAATTCAACACAAAAAACCACAAATAATTCAAATTGCTCCCCACACTGTTAGTATTCAACAGCTGGAACGCAGCTTGTAGTCATTCTCAATCCAATTGGGATTGAAAGTGGCTATATTCATTTCAAATTTGTATGTTTCTAGGGGGTTTGTATATAACATTTACTGGACATGATATATACTTGGCTTGGACATGATTATATGCAAACATATAACTGCTTTAATTAAACCTCCTAGGAATAATAATAGAATTTAATTATTTTCCTCTTGTTACTCCTGCATGAACATTATTTCCTCGTAGCATTATGTAGTATTTTAATCCCATTCTCATTAGATGTGATGTAATTTCGATACAGGTAGTCAAACACACCCTAAAATTCACTCTACTGGGATATCCATCAAATATACGCTGGCGTTCCCCAAGGTTTCTTAAGGTATTTATTTGCTCCCTCTAATTCAACTCACTTCTTCAGTGAAGTACTCTCAATACCAGACAGTTATTACATATTTGAGGTTGCTAGATGCGATATGCCTGGGCTTACTCAATCTATGCAAGGTGCCTTATAAAAACAAGGTTCTCCGAAAACAAACTTACTTGGTTTTCCTATTATTTATATCATGTCACCATTGCAATGAGTTTTGAGAAAAAGAGAGAGTTTTGAAAACTTCAGCTGTCCTCAAGGAGAAATCGCAGAACATGAACCCAATTCATAATCCTAAAAATTATATATGTAATAATAATATGGGTGGCGCGACAGTCCGAGGCGGGTCTGGGCCTAGCTTCTCAGCAACCACTCGTGGTATGCGTGCTATTGTTCTTTCACGAGTGGAAGGGACCTACAGTTTAATGCCGACTTCGGACGGCGAAGTTGAGAAGCTTTTTCTATAAAGAAATATTCTTTGAGCATTGTCAGTGACTCAAATGGGGTGGAGCCGTGTATTATGAAAGTTCTTAAATTGGAGATTCGAACCTGGCACCCTCTGCGTAGGAGTCGGTGCTCTAACCCACTAATACACGGCGATCAATCCCAAAAAGACAATAAAAAAATAAGTAGAACTTCGATAACTCGAATAGTTGATAACTCGAATGAAATTGGTTGGCTATTGCACCAAGACTGAAATTCACATGTAATTTGACTTCGATTACTCGAATGTCTTAGTACTTCGAACAGATATGTATATTCCCGAAAGATAAATTAAAGATAATTTCCCGAAATCTGCGTATTCTACAAGTTCGTTTTATACGGAAGCACTTTCAGGGCACTGCGTTTGTATGTTCCTAGTGTAAACAAAGTCGTGAATATTCTAAGCGGCAGGAAGAGGATGAAATTCATTTGATTTTCAGAACTGAACGCCCAAGCGAAAGAAATGCCACTGCAGATCGAATTTGAAGCTTGAAAAAAAAATACCAGAAATAAGTATACAAGGTGTTGCGTATGATGATGTTCTGCGGGTGGATGGCGATAGTATTATTTAGGAGTTTCCCACTGATGAAGGTACTGTAGAGATATTTTGATGTGAATCCGAATCTTCTCAGCTCGACAATAAAGACGTCAGCGGCAATAATGTAATAGAGAAAGACAAGGTGATAATTGAATAGGATCTGATTAAAGCTCCTTCAAACGAGTTGGTTGCAAATGCATTCTGCGTTAGTATAACGAAGCAACACGTGTTTGTGTACCTACTAACCTACCTACAATGGTTTAAATTCCATTAAAGATTTGTTTAAAGACCAAAATAAAAAATCCGCTCTATAAAAGTTGGACGAACCTTACAGTTTCGCAGTCTTACTTTCAGAAAATATTATCTGAGCCGATTCGAAGTTGTGTTCGAAGTAGTGATATTCGATGCTCATCGATGTTGGCAAAACTTTGATGTTGAATGGCCAAATATCGATGTTATGATATCGATGGTCAAGTTCTTACAATAAAGCATAATCGATGTTAAGCACAAAACATAATATGAAATCCAAGACATTTCACACTTTTTTCAACAGGGATAATGCCACCATTCAGAACTATGCCACTACACATAGATATGAGATATGAATACATGTAGATTTCAACGGATTAAGTACCAGTTTATTAAGGGTTGACCAATTTGCAATGTTATTCAGATCCTCATTAACTCTTGCTATACAGTCCTCACTTAGTCCTATGGGGCGTGGGAAATAAATTAGGAAGTCGTCTGCGTACATGTGAACTTTGCAACTCTGAATTACCTGAGGGAGATCATTTTGGATGTGATTTTCCGAGTATACAGAATGCTTTGAGTTTCTTGGTTTTTTTTGTATTCTCTCATTCTTGCTTTTTGATGTGTGCGGTAACGATCTTTGCATTTGCTGTAACGAACTATGTATGTTTGTAGTTTTTTACCCTATATGAATTCATTCTATAGCATCGATGTTTTGAGTTCGATTATTATCGGTCATCGATGTTCAACCAACGATGTTGACATCGACTTCAACATCGATGTTTTGCCAACATCGAACATCCCTAGTTCGAAGTACTCAATATGGCAGCTGGGGTACTTGAACGGTTCTATAAGATGAACAATTCGGAAAGATGAACGCATTTGTGAGATAACTTTTTTCCAGGCAACAATCTACCTTAGAGCATTTTAAGAAAAACTTATAAATAAGTCTGTTTTTATACCTTTTATAAGCAACTCTTTTTTTTTGGTGTTTTTGTTTGTTTTTTTTAATATACAGTTTTTTTTAATAAAATAAAATGTTTTTTGCGGATTATACATACGTTCTAATGTGATTCTCGAAAAAATGAACGGGGCATGTTTTCTATCTGTTTATCTTTCTAAGATTCTACTGTTTTGTGAAAATAACAAGTTTTGTGCCCGGAATCAAGCTATAACCTAAGCCACTACGCCTCGTGTGTAGTTGCTGCTGTGCTACGAACCTGCACTCATCCAGGGACACAGAAGTAATTAGCCTAAAATTGTTTCGATGCACTACAGAAAATGATACAGAACATTAAAGTCCGAGTATTCATAGTCTGACTGCAAAAAGCAGGAGCACCAAGGTCTATTCTATTAATTAATTATCACCCATAAAACCATCAAAAATCTTTTCTTAAAGTTAGAACGACATTTCATACTATACTCGTAACCATGCCAGAACCACCATGCGTATGGTCTGGTTGTTAATTAGGTCGAATCACCACTCCACTCCAACTTGGTCAGTCGACACGTCATTGGACCTGCCCACATAGCACTCACCTGAGCATGTGACTTTATTCCAAACCCCTTTTGAAATCTAATTTGTCCGCCCCTCCCCCCTGCTGTGTTGCGTGCAAATTCGCACAAAGACTGCCGAAGAGAAAATGTCCTAGTGGACATAGGTCAGTTAACACTTTCGTTAAGGACCTTGTCACGCGATACAAACCAGCGAAATGGTTTCTAATAATCATTTGAGTGCATTTAGCGTGTTAACCCTGCATTAAGAACTGTTCTCTGCGTCTACACTTTACCATGCCACGTTGCGTTCAATTAGAGTAGAGCATATCAAAACAAACAGCCCTCGCTTAGCCCTTGCAAGGATTTTGCAGTATTTCCAGGCTCTCTTATCAAGATTCACAATAATTTGAATATAATGAAGCTAATCGTGATTTATTTAGGACGGACTACTGGAAGTCTAACGAGAAGAAATACTGCGACTTCTGCAAGTGCTGGATAAGTGACAACAAAGCGGTGAGTATGATTGATCTCAACTTTGTGTAGCTTAACGTAATTACTTTGTATTCCTGTGCAGAGCATAGCATTTCATGAGAGCGGCAAGAGACACAAAAGCAATGTTGCCAAACGTATCACCGACATTAGTCGGAGCAGCGAAAAGTCGGAGAAGGAGCGTCAGAAGATGGATATGGAGATTCGAAAAATGGAAGACGCCGCTCTGAGATCGTACGCAATGGATATTCACGCGAAGGGCGACATGACTGCCCGATCCGTGTCCTCAGTCATGGGAGCGGTAAGCTCATCAAGCGGTCAAGCCGGTGGAAGCAGAGGTGTGAGAAAACCTGCTCAAGTGGATCCTATGCGTCTGCCCGGGAGCTCAGACGAAGATGAAAACGGGCTTCGACCGTCTGTGCAAAAGGTCGCCGATCCCGAAACAGTTCCAAATGCGTCCCTTTGGGTAGAGGGAAAATCTCCGGATGGCTACACGTACTATTGGAATGTCAAAACCAATGAATCGGTGTGGACGGAACCCAAAGAGGGATATCTCTCACTAGTCGAGTACAATAGGATAAATCAAATTGCCGAGGCACAGCAAGAAATTCAGCTGGAACAACAGGCAAAAGATTTTCAAAAGAACGCTCACGAAGAGGTGGCGAAATACAACCGCGAACGCTTGAAAATGTTCCGTCGAACAGATCCAGTGGAGGAAACTGCAAAAGAGCAGAAGCGGCAGACATTCAAAACGGAGGAGGAATCTTACACTCCCGAAATCGGAGTGTGGCAGACTGTAGAAAAGAAGTGAGTAATAATGACATTTTGCACTTCAACACTTCTGACTTTCGTTTCGATTTCATTCTTTCTTTAGGGAAGAGGAGAAACCAATTAATTGGGAATTGCCAGTGCAAAACAACTATTATGTACCTCCGGTTGTGACTGAAGTAGTACCTGAGCCCCCAGTGAAACGTTTCAAAGAAAAAACAATCGTACGTCTGGATCCAAGCTTGGCAGAGGGTGCACCAACCACTTTCAAGAAGAGGAAATTCGCGGCCAAAGGCAACACTCGCCAGCGACTCAACGATGATTGATATCAACTTTTGTGTATAATAGCTTTTCTTATATCAAATAGACAATTTCATCGATGCTGTTTTATTTTGAGTCTTTAAGTTATTTGTTTTACATATGAATTGTAGGAGGTTATACGAGTCAATTAGAAATACTTTGAATAGGGTACTCATTCAACTGAACGAATAGTTTGAGTAGATCACAAGATGACTTACGGCCAGCAGTGTTTATTAACAGATAAAATATTCACCCGATTACGACAATCGTTGAACGCCTTGTGTCGAAACGTCTCTTGCATGTCGGTATTACGATTCGTTTTAAGCTCATGTGGAACGTATTTTTTGTGTGACAGTTATCGTGTGTCGCTCAGAAATGAAATATTACATAGATGGCCGACTTCATAGCTGATTGCCCCCTAGTCCATCGACGAGGAATGGCTATGAGTGCCTTTTTGACAGATATAGGACCAGGGCCTAGCTTCTCAGCAACCACTCGTGTCGTGCGTGCTATTGTTCTCTCACTCGTGGAAGGGACCTATAGTTTAATGCCGACTCCGAACGGAGTAGTTGAGAAGCTTTTTCTAGACAGGAAATACTCTTTGAGCATTGTCAGTGACTCGAAAGAGGTGGAGCCGTGAAATATGAAAGGTGGTAAATTCAGGTATCGAACCTGTACCTTCTGCCAAGGAGTCGACGCACCAACCCACTACGCAACGGCGACTCACCTTTTTGACAGATACTCATGAATTTTGTACAGTTATTCACGAAATAACGTGAATGCCGTCCTCTGATTGGTCAAATTGGCTTAAGAGAACGATATAAAAACTGTTGTCAAACATTGTGTTGGCATCACTTCTAAACCATAGCGCCATCTGACAGCAAAGAAGCGAGAGAGACTGATTTGACAGGAGGGATGTTTTCAACGATTCATTCCAGTTTGAACACGAGAGCAAGGAGACTAAATTTGAAGCCTCTCTTCATTTTCTTCGTTCGAATAATATTTCGTTTGTCTTAACTTCAATAAATCGTTATTGTACTACTTAAATTATAAAGTTATTATAGTTTGAATTTGAAAGTCTACAAAAGTCTTCTCTCGGAATTATTAGGAAAGTTATTCCCAACATTCTTCAAATTTATTCCGTTCGAATTCCTGGAATCATGGCGTCACCAACTGCGCATGTAGACGAGACTAACGGTGTGTGTCCGATTTGCGGTAAGCAAGCGACCGAAGACGATATGGTGGAGTGTACTAAGTGCGTGCGTTGGATTCATTACATCTGCGCTCGTAGGGGAGATAGTGTCGCAGAAGATCCCACTTGGATATGTCCAGGGTGTAACCCAGACGACAACACTATTCTCCATCAAAACGACGCACCAGCGTCCCACTCCACACTAAGATCTAATAACGATCGTAGGAGCACCATCTTAGCGGCTTTAGAAAATTCTAGAGCACGTCTCATCGAATTAAACAGGGAAGCCGAACTCCTCAAGCAGTTATCACTGCTGGAGGAGGGTGCGGAACTACAACAACTATCAACGCCCATGGAGATGTCACCAAAACGTCCCCCGATAACAACATCACCAAAGGTTCAGTTCACGTCAGCAGCCGTAGCAGCAGAAACTCCCGGCAAGAACGAAGCAGAAATTCCCTACATCAGTGAAGCTCCACCGCCCAGCAGACAACATCATACACCCCACATTCCAAACCATCCAATTGGGGTAAGTACACCAATTTTAGACCCCATTGCATTAGCTACTCGTCACACGGTCGGAAAAGACCTACCATATTTCGATGGGAAACCTGGCGACTGGGTACTTTTTTATACATCCTACATACAGTCGAACACCATGTGTTCGTTTATACCTGGCGAAAACTTGCAAAGACTCCGAAGAGCAATAAAATATCCCGCCAGAAAATTCGTTGAGGGTCAACTTACGGATCCAAGGAATATACCCACGATCTTAAATACCTTAGAAAGGCTCTTCGGCAGACCAGAACTAGTCGTTAAAGACCTACTTGAGCAGGTTAGGGCTCTCCCTGCGCCCAGAGAAGCTAAAATGGATTCGATTGTCCAATACGCCGCTAGTATCTACGATCTAACTACACTGCTCAACAACGACGATGTCAGACTGCTGCCCTACCGCAACAATCCATATTTAGTCGAGGAGATTTTATCTCGGCTGCCGAACAGCATACAATTTAAATGGTCTGAGGCTGACGCCACCACGGGCGACGTTGTAGAATTCGGAAAATGGCTGTATAATTTTGGGATGAAACTGTGCACTCGCGTACCATCCGCAAATGTAATACCTAAGCCCACCGATAGAAAACCTCCAGACAGCAACAAAAGAACAATAGCATTACACAATGTAGCCATCACCCGAAACTCAGAAATACAGAATTGCGCCATCTGCAAGGGTTCTTGCGAAAAGTTGATCAAATGCAACAAATTCATGAACGCATCTGAAAAGGAGCGTTTCGATATGGTCAAATTAGCACGTATCTGCTTCTCGTGCCTTAATCGCCATAAGGGCAAATGTTTCCGCCGCAAGCAATGTCAAATTGACCAATGCAAATGGTATCACCACCCAACTCTGCATAGACCCGTCAATGAAGTGGAAAAAACAGATGCTAGCGTAGAGAGCTTCACGCACATTAACAGCGAGTCAGATACACGTTATAGATATATTCCTATTCTTATTACATCTGGGGATGTCACAAAAGAAATATATGCCTTTTTGGATGAAGGTTCGTCCACAACATTGATGTCCCAAGAACTTGCGGATGAACTAAACTTGCGTGGTGAAAAGAGTCCATTGCAGATTGGATGGACCGATGACTCAGTGATACGCGTCGAGGAGCACTCGATGAAAATAACCGTACGTGTCCGTATTGGACCTCAATTAAGATTATTGAAGGCACGTACTGTATCCAAACTGGTACTACCAACACAATCGCTGAATTACGAACGTTTAGCAGCTGCGCACAGACATCTAAGAGGACTCCCTATACAGTCCTATCAAAGGGTTAAACCTGGATTGTTGATTGGTTTGGACAACTGGCACCTCGCTGTTCCCACAAAGGCCCGTGAAGGTAAAGAATTCCATCCGATCGCTGTTAAATGCAGATTAGGGTGGACAATTTTTGCCATGAGTGAAAAATATTCCGAAAATCGAATCAATGTAAATATTCACGATTGTCATATGTGCTGTCAAAAGAATGAGGATCTGTTTGATTTAGTGAAGAGTTTTTACACAACTGACAGAGTTGGAGTGCGGCCAAATATCACCAACGCAGATTCAAAAGAAGATAAAAGGGCTCGGAATATAATGGATAAAACTTTAAAACGAAGAGCTGATAACCGATTTGAAATTGGTTTGCTATGGAGAAGGGATGATGTCTTTTTCCCGGAAAGCAAGGACGCTGCGACAATAAGGCTTAAGAGTCTCGAACGAAGTTTACAAAGGAAACCGGAACACCTCGAAGCACTTAATAAATTAATAAAAGAATACGAAACAAAAGGTTATATTCGTCGTCTTACACCAGATGAAAAGAGGTTTCCGGTAAATAAAGTCTTTTACGTTCCAATTTTCCTTCACCAAAGTCCAAACAAACCAAAGGTACGGCCAATATGGGATTTTGCAGCCGAGATAAATGGAATTTCTCTAAATTCTCTGTTATTGAGCGGTCCGGATTTAACCGCTTCACTCATTGGCGTTTTGTTCCGTTTTAGGCAACGTAGGGTAGCAGTTGTGGCAGATATAAAGGAGATGTTCCACAGGGTGTGGATCATAGAGAATGACATACACGCTCAAAGATTTTTATGGAGGTTTGGCGATATTGGCGTTCAACCGATAGAATTCGTGATGCGAGTAATGTCTTTTGGCTCGACGTGTTCTCCGAGTTGTGCTCAACTAGCAAAAAACACGAATACAGAGGAGTTCATGGATGAATATCCCGATGCGCATAATGCTATCGTTAAGAACCATTACGTGGATGATTGGCTACAAAGTTTTGACCACGAAGAGGAGGCGATCCGGATTGGCACGGAAGTTAAAGAAGTACATAGGCGTGGCGTTTTCGAGATCCGAAATTGGCGTTCAAATGATTTGAAGGTGTCACGAGTGTTGGGCGGTGACGAGTATATTGAAAAATTAAATTTACATCTGGAAGAATCTGCAGAGAAGGTGCTGGGGATGTTTTGGTGTCCCGCTTCAGATTGCTTTATGTTTCTGCTCAATCTCAACAAGGGTGGAAAAGAGATTCTTAGCGGCGAGAAGATACCAACAAAACGCGAACTTCTCCGAGTGCTCATGAGTATTTATGATCCCTTAGGACTGATTGCTAACTATGTAGTGCGGTTCAAAATATTAATGCAAGATGTATGGAGGTCTAAGATAGACTGGGATGATCCTATCACTTCAGACCAGAACACAACCTTTCAACAGTGCATTAAACTATTTCCTAAGTTGGAAGTGTTAAAGATTCCGCGCTGTCATCTAATCGGGATTAGCAATTACTCTGATGTCGATGTACAGCTTCACACCTTTGTCGACGCTTCGGAGATGGCTGAAGCAGCTGTTTGTTATTTTCGCATAGAGCGCGATGGCGTTGTGAGATGCTCACTCGTGGCGGCGAAGACACACGTGGCCCCCTTGAAGCTAACATCAATTCCGGACCTTGAATTGGAAAGTGCCGTTCTTGGAGCAAGACTTGCTGAAACAGTCAAGAAACATCACGAATTCAGGGTGCGAAAGTGCATTTATTGGAGCGACTCGAAGGTGAGCCTGGATAGGATCCGAATGATTGATCTGAGAAAGAAAAAGAAGTTCGTCGCTTTTCGGGTGGCCGAAATTCAGGATTTAACAAACCCAATGCACTGGCGGTACGTACCATCTCGGGACAATGTAGCGGACGACGCCACCAAGTGGGTGAGGATCCCGAACTTGGGGATTGATGACCGATGGTACACTGGTCCAAGCTTCCTCTATGATGCAGAAAGTCAATGGCCTGCTCAAGATAAACATGAGTGCAATACTGAAGAAGATCTTTCGGAAGGGCATACCAATTCTCATTTCGTAGATGAGTCATTAATAAAACTTGAAAGATTTTCCTCTTTACAGAAGCTGAGGAAGACCGTTGCCATTTTATACAGTCTTCGATATCCTGATCCTGCAATGCAATTTCAAAGAGCTGATGCATATCTGCACAGGACAGTTCAACGTGTTTTTGTAGATGAAATTGCAGCGCTGAACTCGGGAAACTCTGCCAAAATAAATTCAGTCTTGAGGAAGAGTCCCCTATGTGATCGAAGTCCATATTTAGATCATGATGGTGTCCTGAGGGTCGGAGGCCGAATAGATAAGGCGGAGTATGTCCCATTATCCGTAAGAAGACCAGTCATCCTTCCGAGATCCAGCCATTTCACGCTTCTAGTTGTCCGGGGATGTCACGAGAAGTATCACCATGCCTTTCATGAAACGGTCATCAATGAAGTGAGACAACAATACGACATTCCAGGTCTCAGATCTCTGCTAAATAAAATCAAGCACAGCTGTGTCATCTGCCAAGTACGTTCCCCCAAAATCGTCGAACCGAAGATGGGTGATCTACCCTATGGGAGATTAGCAGCGTACGAGCCACCATTTACATATACTGGTATAGACTTCTTGGGCCCGCTATTGGTGACAATACGAAGATCAAAAGAAAAACGTTGGATGGTACTCTTCACATGTTTGACGACTCGGGCCATACATGTAGAAGTTGCTGCTAGTTTGGACACCGATAGTTGCGTGATGTGTCTCAGAATTTTTATGAATTTGCGTGGTCAGCCTAAAGAGATACGAACCGACAGAGGGACCAACTTTATTGCCACCGAGAGACTGCTCCGTGAAGATGTCAAGCGCGTGAATCTTGAAGGCGTTGCGAAGAATTTCGAAGGATCTGCCATTAAGTGGATCTTCAACCCTCCAGGAGCACCTCACATGGGTGGTGCATGGGAGCGCATGGTAAGAACTTTCAAGATGGCCTTTTATCCGGCTCTCCCGACATACAACATCAATGACTGGGTTCTAAGGGCATGCATAGCAGAAGCAATATTTATTGTGAACTCCAGGCCACTGACTCACATTCCTATTGAGCCTGGGTCCTCGGATGTCCTAACCCCAAACCACTTCTTGATAGGGAGCAGCAACGGGGTAAAAACAATTGGCAGCATTCCAGACAACACTCGTCTGTGCACCAAGGGCTATATCACTTCGCAAATGTTCCGGAACAGGCTTTGGAAGCTATGGGTCGAAGGCTACCTTCCTGAATTGGTAAGAAGAACAAAAAATTTTCTTCCAGTGAACCCGATGAAACCTGGGGACCTTGTCGTGGTGTGCGATTCAACACTTCCATCCAACACCTGGCCAAAGGGGGTGATAAAAGCAGTATTCCCCGGGAAGGATGGACAAGTGCGCTCAGCGGTAGTTAGTACAGGACATGGAGAGTACCACAGGCCTGTATCGAAGTTGGCGCTTGTAAACATAAGACGTAGTGAGACAACTATAGAACCCGAATCCAGTAGTGTCTCACGGGGTGGGGAAAATGTTGGCATCACTTCTAAACCATAGCGCCATCTGACAGCAAAGAAGCGAGAGAGACTGATTTGACAGGAGGGATGTTTTCAACGATTCATTCCAGTTTGAACACGAGAGCAAGGAGACTAAATTTGAAGCCTCTCTTCATTTTCTTCGTTCGAATAATATTTCGTTTGTTTTAACTTCAATAAATCGTTATTGTACTACTTAAATTATAAAGTTATTATAGTTTGAATTTGAAAGTCTACAAAAGTCTTCTCTCGGAATTATTAGGAAAGTTATTCCCAACACATTGTAAGGGACAAGAGAGGTAGAAGTCTGGCGTCTCGGTAATACTTCATTTCTGGTATCGGTATTCTGAAAGTCGATTTTCTATACTTAAACGATAAGAAAAGACGAGATAGTGAGTTTTCCTTGTATATTAACTGAAATGGTGTAAAAATGGCTTTTGTATGAATTATTTATATCTTAACGATTAGAATTTTGAGCCCAAAACAATTAAGCGACAAAGAGTTATTCCGCGAACATATACAACCGAAACTGGTTGGAATAAGTAAATAAATATTCCGGCATAATTTATGAAGTGACAGTCAGCTTTGGAATGTATTTGGAACATAAGCTCGAGCCGATATAGGTTCGTAATACCGCTGCATAAACGCCTAAAAAGCGACTCGACTCTCAAAACGCCTTGTGTAGGGTTGGGGGGTGATTATATCCAGAATAGGGTATTTTGTTGGCTTATATGCTAGATTAACAACAAAGAATTGTTTATACAAGTGAGACTCTCATGTTACTAGCTCATGATACAACTTATCATATATTCCTGATCTTCTTTAGTGTTCCTCATTGTAAAGTTAAACGACCTAAATGATGTATTCTTAAAACTTGGTTTGACAGAGCGCAAGCGCAGGGAAGCAAATTCAGTGAAGAAAGAAGCATGTCAAGTGACGCTGCAAGGACGGACGAGAGAAGTTCGTGAGATCTACGAACTTAAAATAAGGGAAGAGCACCGAGTTCTCAGAAGAAAAATGATAGAGCTCGAGAAGCGCGTATGGAATGGAGAGGCAATGGAAAGGAGTTACGGCAGCAACAGTCTCTGAAAATTCTACCAACTGATAAAAGAACTTTCCAATGGGTATAAGCTTCTGAAGAAGGAGCACTCGTAGTAGAGTCGCAATGATCTGGAAGGATCAATTCATTAAATTGCTAAACAGCGGTGAAGACCGATATGTGGCAGAATGTTCTACCCCACATAATGGATAGATGAGAATTCAGTCCCCCATCAATATCGAAATAGAGATTAAAGTCGAATGAAACTGCTGATGATGCAGAAGTGTGTCTGCAGAACTCTGCAACTGGAGATGGGCTGATACAGCACAATCATTTTTCCGATCCAAAGAAAATTAGGTTAATTCAAGTTTCAACTTTGGGTTAAGTCTCCTAAATTAAGATCCCTGCAGATGTGTGTGCACGTCTGAAACCATTCGTACATTATCTTTTAGGACCGTATCCATCATCGCCAAATCTTTACACTACAACAGATACTGGAAAGAAATGCAGATATAGAGACGAGAGACGATCTTTTTAACGACATGTCTGGTTTTGACATTCCTGCCAAACTCGAGAACTTTCACTGTTGCATCAAAGTCGGTAACGAACTCACCGAGACCTTCAAGTCCTTCTTTGTGTTCAAATGCGTAATTGATCTGTTTTTGGAACGACCAGTCGAACTTTATGTGACACTTTTTTTGATTATTTTAGTCCTGATGCATGGAGCGGAGGCATGGCAAGAGCAGATAAAGAAGCCCTTTCGAGAGAAAAGTTCTGCGTGCGATTTTTGGTGCTATTTGCGTTAACGGCATTTGGAAAAGAATATTCACCCACGAACTGTATGTGCTATTAAACGACACGAGCCTGGATTTAAGATGCCTAATATGGCAACGCAATAGAAAACGCTCACGAAACCAAAAACATAAGTGGAGAAAGACCTCAACCAACTTGGAGTGGGAAATAGGGGGCGGCTAGATCGTAAAAAGATCATGCTAGTTGGAGAGGCTTGTTGGCTGAGGAACAGATCCACCCAAGGTATATCACGAAGAACCGGGGACATCAATCGCAGCGAACACGACATCGTCATTGTTCACTCATCTTGTATTTCATGTCACATCAGCACAAAGTGACATGCTCTTCACTTTTCCTATTTCGAGACTTACGAAAAGATCGGGAATATAAGGGTGCAGAATGTCCCTCATTTGCGCTTGAAAAACACTTGTGTGTTTATGTGTAATATTTGAGGTTATGTAATATCGTATCGTGGTCCTTGGATTTCTTCGACTTTTGATCTATATTAACCACAAAAATAAGACGAAAGCAAGTAGCAGACAACTTGCCGCATTTAAACACTTCATCTCCCAATCATTCCTTAGAGATAAGTATTGAAGGAATTTGAAATAATTACTTCCGCAGATTATTTCACGGCTATAAGGATCCGAATACTACTGTCCGACCGAATGAACTCAATATGAACGATAAGATGTGGCTTCACGTTGGAGGATATAATAGATGCCGAAAGAGAGAGTGACAAATCCCGTAGCAAAAAATATATTTTTAAACCATCCATATCTCCTTTACTTTTGGTACTTAATAATTTGATCTACAAAACTGTGTTTTCAAAACATGAATCCACGGAAATCGTAATTCCGCCCTTAATTCTCCGATATAAAATAAAGTCATTGCTGCTCTGGAGCACTATATTATATTTCTGTTTTCAAATCTATGCACCCTGTACATTTTTAAGTTTGTTTTCATTTCGTTCGTATTTTGTCTTTCTTTTCCATCGCCAGATTTCGATATCGAATTTTGCTAGTCCGAATGTCAGAGTGACAGCAGAATTGGAAAAATGTCAAATCTATTTTGACAGATTTGCATTAGTACGTTGTCTCTGCGGTAGAAGAATCAATTATATCCTAGTTTCGTGAATTTAATTGTTTTCCTATAATAAGTTTTCATTTCACTAAAATGGATGAAATAGACAAAATTATAGTGCACTCGCTTAGACAAATTGGATGCGATATCGACGAAGAAATTGTTAGCTTGACCAGTTTTTCGCCGGAACTCATAGTGCAGACTGTATCGAAATGCTTTCAACTTATAAATCCGTCTTTAGTTCTACCCAGCACACTTCCCGCAGCAATGGCGCAACGCTTTTCGGTTGCAGCTACCCTAGCAGAAGCATGCTCATTTATTGGATTCCGTGGCGATATTGGGTATCAAACGTTTCTCTACTCAAACATCGTCGAAGTCCGGAGACTGTTCATGTTTCTGATTGAGATGCTTCCGAAAGAAAACGAGAATCTACTATTTGAACAATCTCTAGATGTTCTCACGAATAAGCTAACAGGTCTGGAGGACAGAATCAAGAAAAATATATACTTTACAATGAATTCACCGTGGGTGACGCAGTATTGTAAGAAGTTTGGATTACGTGAATGGAATAAGGTCATCATTGATTCGTACTCACAGACTACACCATTTAAATCGAAAGTAAGCCTCAACGTTCCGCGTCTGTCTCAGAAAACGACCAGTGACGCAGCTCCAGAACTCCGTAAGTATTGGCTGAAGAGGTCACCTGGCATCTTTCAAGAGACAAAAATCAACACTCTCCCGAACTCGCTTATTCACATGAACGACAAGGAATGCCAGACAAACGAGTCTCAGAAATTGGAAACGGATAAGCTGATTGAGCTCATAAATTCTCAAAGCGAACAGATTCAATCAGTTCCAACAATTGTGGTCTCCAAGACCAAAAAGATGAATGCTCCTCTCAGCAAAGTTGCTTCGACCGAGGGTGACAAAATCAAATATCCAGCAGTAACTCTTATAAGCAGCATTCAGGAATTGAACACAGAAATTGAGCAGTTGAGGCAAACTATTGATGAGCTGGTGTCGGAGCACAAACAGATTCAAGTCGGCATCAACAGTATGAAGGACCTTCGGAAGGAGTCTCAGACAAAGCAAGCGAAACTGCGAGAGGAGAAGAAGATTCACGAACGTACCTGTGTACTTTTGGAAAATCCCGAAGTCAATATATCGAAAATGGAGGCCTTGATTGCATCTACAAAAAGTCGAAAAACAAAGCTGGAAGAAAAGTGGGTCCAACATAAAGAACCCCTCGAGCAGGCTTGGGAGAAGACCAAAACAAAAAATAGCATGACAGTACAGGCCAACGAGGGTCTAAAGAAACTGGAAAGCCTGCAAGAGAAGGTCTCCAAAATGGAGAACGAACTTAAAATTAAATCCATTATGCATTCCCAGTTGGTAACTGCTCTGCAAAAGGAAAACCGAACGACCAGCCGAAAGGCATACACAACTCGAATTTTAGAAATAATCGGAAACATTAGGAAACAAAAAGATGATATTGAAAAGGTGTTGAGAGACACGAGACAGTTGCAGAAACAAATAAACACAATCACTGGTCAATTAGACCGACAATTCACTGTAGCTGATGATCTTCTCTTCACAACCGCCAAAGATAGCGAATGCTCAAAGAAGGCATACAAACTTCTAGTCACACTGCATTCACACTGCACAAATTTAATAGGACTCGTTCGTGAAACCGGATCTGTTATGCGCGAAGTCCGAGATCTCGAGGACCAAATCGAACAAGAAAAGTCGAGGAATATACTTTCGAATTTAGAAAATATACTAGGCGACCTTAAACTAATGGAAGCGGAGAGTAAAAGCCTTCAGGAGAAAATAATCAAAATTGAAAATCAAATAGTTAACGAATAGAACGGGGCCGACTTCTGCACAAATTTATTAATTCCAATTCCTTATACTTCACTGGCAGTGCTGTTAACATTATAATCTATACCTATAATCGAAGCTCTATTATCATTTAAAATCACTACTAAAGCTGTGCCAATTCAAACATTTACAAACGTTCAAAACGTTTTTTATACATTCAAATACGTATTAACACATTTTTAATTATGTACTATTAAGCATATTGTTTTGTGTAGCTTTTAAGAATGCGCAACTGTTTACTATTTGCGACTACAGTGCTCGGATATATCGCGTTGAAACCACTTAAAACCAATCAAACTATGTATTTTATGGCTGTATAGCTGGATGGACGATATGAGTGCGAAGAGATATCAATAGAAATGCAGGCAATGCTCGAAATCATTTCGAAAATAATTTGTATAGTCTGATAATATATAGGAAATAAAACTCTATTGGAAAGTTACAAATATTTGTTGTTTTTATTTGTTTTTATTTGCTTTGGATGTTTGTCCTGTAAGGATTTACTCAGCGATCATGGGGTAACTTTTATTGTTTCATACTGGCAGATTCATTGTGGTGGCCTGGGAACGCGGTGAGACATCTGGCAAGCTGGGGTGGTTCAAGAAGGGGGACAAAAGAGACTTTTTCGATTACAATGTATGTTAATTTTAAGTCTTGTCGGGAAGTCTAAGGTCGTGCCACCTCTTTCGAGTCACTGACAATGCTCAAAGTCAGTGGTTCTGTCATACCACAAGGACTTAACTGACTTCTGGGTAGGGATACCACGTTCTTTGGTTACCTGTTAACAATTGTGGACACCAGTTAGTTGATGTGGCTTAACAGTTTTGGGTCCATATGCTCGAGCCCGAACAAATGGCCGAGCACCCGTTTCCTCCTGGCAACACTCATGATGTTGCATAGCCCTTACAGTTTGTGGATGAATATTGTCCTCCACATGTCCTCAACAAAAAACAGTACCAAAGATTGCATGCAGCACTTCTTCCTCGAAGAGTCCAAGGACATCATGCTTCTGCGTTTGATCTCGAATCTGATGTTGTGGAGCAAAGGTAGAAAACCCTGAGCATCTCAAATTTATACAGTAGACGCTCGATGTATTAAAAACCGGAGCTGTTCACTGGAGCGAGATTGTTCACTGAACGAGCGTGGATATACATGTCATGTAATATATATATAGGGTCCCTTTCCGGTCCGGAGGATGTAAATTATTGTTTTGATCGGTTGTGCTCTGAATAGTCCCGATGTTGAGAGATTTAGCCATTCTCGGAGATTTGCTGTCCATGTTGTTCTCCGTCCGCGTCTTGTACTCGTTCCTACCATCCTTCCTTGCAGAATGATATGCAGTGGCTGATACTTAATGTTCCTGAATATGTGGCAAATATTCCGGTTTTTTTCTATTGCCACTTCTTAGTACTTTCCTCGAAGTTATATAGCTATCTATAGCAACGAAGTAGTGAATGAATTTGTTTACCTATGCTTCGAAGTTAGCGCGAGCAATGACACCACCGCGGAAATAAAACGAAGGATCCCGCTTGCCAATCAATGTGGTTTGGGGCTTGAAAGGCAATTGTGGAATAAACCCTCTCGAAGAAGAACCAAAATATGCTAATACAAGACCTTGACAGTCCCAGTTCTGCAGTATGTCGCAGAAGCTTGGAAACAAGCCAAATCGGACGAGGAAATTCGAATAGACGAATTGTATGGGTTGTACAGCGCCATCGATCTGGTCAAAAGAGATGGAGCCTCTCGCCAAAGATAGCTGGGTCACGCAGAGCCAATGGACACAAGTTCCGAAAGACCACGCATCCAGTGGCCCAAATAGCTGAACGTGCGTGGCTGGCAGCAACTAGCACAATACCGTGCTGATTGTAGTGGCAGCCAAAGAAGAAGAATTACTGGATTGTTAGTTATTCTATCCATCCACGAGATCCGCAGTATACCTCTATACCACATTTCGAACGCATCTATTTTCTTTTTGGTTATTTTCTTCAACGTCCATATTTCGATACCACAGAACAGTAATACGGCGACTGGATGGCGCATTTGGTTGAGTGTCCAGCCCCTGGTTAGCGTGGTCCCCGGTTCGAATCCCAGTGAAAGCAAAGTTGATACGCTTTTATCTGGTTTTCAAATCTGGTCCAGTCACCATTTGTCGTTGGGATCAAGTTAGCAGCACTGTCACTGGAGTGGTCAATCAGTGGAAGTGGTCTGACTGCGGGTATCACGATGGACCAATATGGTCTAAGTGTGCTAGTGAATTCACAAGCAGCCCCTCTACCTAACCTAACCTAACAGTAATACAGTGAAACCTCTCTGTACGAACACCTTTCTATAAGGGACACCTGTCTTAACGGACAATTCATCTAACGTGTCGGCATGTAGATAATCGTGTATTTCAACCCCTTCTGAGTGGATACCTCTTCATAACGGACAATTATAATGGTCCCGCTACTGTCCGCTGTGGAGAACTTTGACTGTATGTACACAAATAATGTATTTAAAAACCAAAAATACAAAAATACGCGCATCGTCGGCACGAGTAGTTGTGTTCTTACTTAAGGAGAGGGTCACCCACTTTGATCGCTTTACGGTAAGTTGCTGTTGCTCATTTGGAAAGTATGGCCAGGGGAAGTACCTATTGGACTTGGTATCATGTATGCACCTGCCCTGATGGAAAGATACTTTCGGATGTGAAGCTGTCTCTAAAATGGCAATGTTGTAGGTATGACGCTTCTTGAGAACAGCAAATAATTCGTCCTTCTCTCCTTCATCTCCCGACCCCATTTAGCCCCTTCCCTACATGCTACAGTTCGCTGTGCTAATAGCTAAACGGATTTAATCTATTCAATCAAATATATTTGCATTAGTTTAAGCATGTCGACAATCTAAATTTATTAATTTATGCAAGAATAATTTATTGACTAACAAACAATGACGTACTAACTTTCTTTTTTTACTTAGAGAGCTGTTATCTATGTTTATGTGTGCGCTGAATGTGACCGATCAACAGCTCTTCGTTTTACGCACGTATGATGCAAACAGTCATGTACCTTAAACATTACCCCCGTATCAAACATTAGATTCCAAAGTATGTACATGTGTATATCTTTAAAGCCGTCAACAAATAATTCTGTGAACAAATTATCACTGTCTGCCCTGGCAGAACCCGTTTTCGATAGACAAAGATTCAAAAAAATTAAATCCAGCCACGAATTCAATTTTAATCTCTGGTTTCTTCAAGATCGCATCATTCCGACAGCTGTACGAGGCCATTAGGCATCAACAAATCTTGATATGAACCATAAAACAGTTTTAGTAAAGTTGTTTTGGTTTCAACTCAGGTTTTCATTCTTTTCCGTTTATTCTGTTCAAGAAAGAATTTACAGGAAGATTGCCAAATTGTTCATTGAATTAGCAATCAAGGGCAACAAATCAGATATTGTGTTTAACGTTGTAAACAAAGCAATTTAACATATCTCCATAATATCTATATAATCATTATAAACTAGATAAAGAGAATTCTGATTGACTGAGTGCGGCGCTCATGGCATTCGGCAGAGCACTTATTACCCTACTAAGCCGACCAAGATACCAGTACAAACGTTTATAGGTTAATCAATAACACACACACAATGTTTTTCTCGAGAGATCATTATGGAGACCGGTCGCTACAACAATACTAAGAAATTCTGATTGCATCATCATCATCAGACAATATTACAGCACACTTGAGAGACGGAACACATCGCTGGACATAAACATGAACTTATAAGCTTAAGCTTGACTTCTGATATTCATTTCTCCGAAGTCGAAAACGATTAAGTGCAATTCATATCCATTTTATGTTTGGCAGACAGAAAATAAAGAATTTCAATTCACCATTGGCATCTGCGCAAACAACTTGTTGATCTAGACCAGATGACGACACAAACGCTAATCAAATACAAATTGTCGCAGACACTAATTACTTGATTCAACTAAAATCAGAATGCAAATATGTATGTGCTCGGCATCTGAAATAGTCTAAATCCATCTTGTCGAAAGCTCCACAGCACCAATGCCACCTTTTTTTCAAAGAGTACTGTATATTTGGACACCGAAAAATATCTCCAAGGTTATCACTGTCTGCCCCAATTCGGTTGAGTGTGGAAATACATAACACATCATGAACTTAAAAGCAATTGTTTTCGACACTTCCAGACCCAATAAGCAGATGAAATTAAACTTGTGATAACATGCTCTGACGCTGTATACTTTTATCAACGAAAATTCTCTCCATCATTTTGTTTGCGTCTAACCTTGATAAATGGACAATGTCACGAGAATTCTTCGACCTTTCAGCATCACTAGACCAGCCCACTTATGTAATGGATAAAATAAATACAGATATCCTTCGCCATTTTCTTAGTAAATTTTAATAAAATTTTAAATATTTAACAGTGTCTACTTTAGTAATCTTTGATTCGTTGGTTTTATGTCGTCTTCAGTTGGAAATCAGATTCAATTTTGTCTGCGATCATTTTAGCGATAGAGAGCGAACTTGTCGCGCCGGGTGAAGGAGCATTTCTGCAATGCAACACACGTTTAGACAGCGGCGACTCTCCGGATCCCCGATCGAAAATGAAATCATCAACTAAATTGCCATCGAGGTCCAGAGCTTGTGCACGAACACCTGCAGGTCCTCTGGATATGTCATATTCGTTTATTTCCGGTATGTACCTTTGTAAGTCCTTGACTTGAAGATTTAGCAAAGCCGATTTTGACATCTCGCACAGTCCAAATGATAAATGCTTGAATGCCATCTTGATGAATCCGGGATAACGCAAAGCATCAGCGAGCTCAAGCGGATTTATATCGGTCCACCTGAAATGAAATGGAAGTTAATTAAATGCATCTCCCCTCCCTTTTCAATCAACGCTCAACTCACTTGTATCCCTCTCGCTTGAAGGCGAGAACTGCATTTGGACCGAGCCAAATGCTGCCATCCATCCGGGGAGTGAAATGCACACCCAAGAACGGCAGGTTTGGATTAGGAACTGGATAAATATTTCCCTTAACCATGTGCGATTTTTCTTTCGACAGGAGAAGGTACTCTCCTCGGAAAGGCACAATTCTAGGCGATCGTGAGCAACCTGTCAGCTCAGCTAAAATATCTGACTGCAAGCCTCCACAGGTAAGTACGTAACGAGTTTTGATTGACTGATTTGATTTGCTTCCATGAATCGTTACTGGGTATTCGGCATCAGTAGGAGTCTCACTGAATTTTGATACCTTGTAGTTGAGGTACACTTTACCGCCGGCTTGGGTGAAGTCCTTCGCATAGTACTGAGTCACTAGCCCCCAATCAACAATTCCAGTCTGTGGTGACCATAGAGCTCTAACTCCTTTGCAAAAGGGTTCAATCTCTGCGATCTGTTTACCATCAATTACTTGCAAGTCGGGGACCTCATTCTGAATTCCGCGCTCGTGCAAGTCGTTCAAACGACCAAGCTCCGAAGGATCTGTGGCCACGATCAGTTTACCAACCTTCTTATAAGGAATATTTCTTTCGTCGCAATATTTGTACGCCAATCTAAGGCCCTCAACGCATAGTTTCGCCTTGAGTGTTCCTGGCTTGTAGTAAATGCCCGCATGTATCACACCGCTGTTGTGACCAGATTGATGAAATGCCAGTTTGTGTTCCTTCTCCAACAACGCGATCTTCAAATGTGGATTGCGTAGCAGTATCTCACGTGCCGATGCAGCACCAACAATACCACCACCCACGACCACCAAATCATATTGACTACACACGCCATCAAAATTCGTCAAAAGGTAGACAAACAAGTGGAATAAAAAAAATGCAAAAAATTCATATTTTTTTATAACTTGATTTCAAGGCCAATAAAGTTTATTTTGGTTCTATTCCACTTACTTATCGGTCCCCGGAGCAGAAGTGCTCATAGGTTGTAGTCTGCTAGATAACACATAACTCGTATTTACTCTGGAGAGGAGTAATGACAGTTTCGAATTTCTTATTACGGACATTGTGCTTTTATTTTAGAAAAAAAAAGAACACAACAAAATTTAACTTTAAATCCGTTTTATTCCCGATTTACAAAAGGACCTTGATTGACCTCTTCGCCAATCCACTACACTATCCACTGACAAAAGCTATGGAGGGTGGGAATATTTTCAGAAACTTTCGAATTTGTTAAATTACGAACCCAAAGTGAGACCGGATAATTTCGTTTCCAAAAATGTCAATTTTTATTCTGATTTGAAGAGCAATAAAAAACAGCTGATGGGAATTGAATTTACCTCAAAACGTATTCAGTGCCATCTGTTGTCGAGAATTAATTGCAGAAGTTGTTCTGAGGTGGTGGAATCAACAGAAACCGTAGGCTGTCTTTTTTTTAATTTATTATATCATGAGGAAGTTGAACACTTTTAAGTTTGTTCTGCAAATGTTTAATATTTGTTGATAATTGCAATGAGTGAAGTAAAGCACAAGTGAGCATGATTACAATGATTACAAAACAACATATATTGAAAATTCCATCCATAAAATTTAAAATGAAGACTGGCAACTCTTTTATCCCTCAACTGCAGACATGGTTCTGTTGACACTTCGATATGTCAAAATATCATAAACAAAACTTATTTATTATTGAATATTTGAATCCAGTATTGAAAAACACAAATGCCGTCGTTTTGTGCTGTAAAAAACTGCGAGAATAAATACGCTCACTTAAAGAGTGTCTCCTTTCACAAGTGAGTTGGTCAATATAACCAAGACCACAACCTATCAATTCATCATTTGGTAAAGATTCCCCCACAGACATAAGGATCTTCTCGAGATATGGATTGAGTTTGCAAGTCGTGAAAGTGACTGGAAACCGTCTAAATGGAGTGCAATATGCAGCCGACACTTTCTGCCCGATGATTTTCGAAGTGTTAACAGCAGGAAAACTTTGAAAAAATCAGCAATACCATCTGTCAAAGCACCAGAGAATGATCAAGTATCATCACAGCCATTTCAGGAGCAACATGATGAAGATGACTTGAAGGTATGTAAAGAGACACAAAATGAGTACAATTACATGACCACAATTTCATTTGTGTAGCTACCCGATACCAGCTGTCGACTGTGCGGAATATGCTGCCGACCTGTTGCCACATTCGCAACGAATTTCGAAATTTTCGGAATGATTCAAAAATGTTTTCCAACGTTGAACATCCAGTTGGATGATAATCTACCGAAAGACATGTGCTCTGTGTGCTTGAAAAGATTGAACAGTTTTTCAGAGTTTGTCGATGCTGTATTGGATACTCAAAAGGTGCTACAAGGCAAATTTCGCACAGAAAAATTCATCAAACCGCCTGAGAGACAGCTGAAAATCAAACAAGAACCAGTTGTGAATGTCAAGCAAGAAGTGGCCGAGAATTTCGATAGTTTCCTAAGCGATGAGCTTGAAGAAGATCAAGACTGCGAACAGAAGTTCTCATTTTGTGACTTTCCGATGCTCAACACCCAGGATATTATCAACAATTGTGATATCATGGAAATTATCAATCTTGATGATCCGTTCATAGACATACCAGACGACGAAAATGGGAATGATGTAGAGCAAATGGTAAACCCTGACTTCTCTCTGCCCAGATCTCACAGTAATCTCAAGCTGGACCCTGGCAAAATGATCCATGAGCATAATTATGCTATGCCAATTGAATGCAAGGATTCCATTCACTTCCCAAGCGTGTATAAGACTGAAAAAGCTGAAGAAAAGGATGAAGTGCTCGTGAGTAATCCAACTCAAGGGGCATTGATTACCGCCAAACCGAAGTCCATAAATAATTCAGGAATTCTTAGTGAATCCACCATTATTAATGGCAACCTACAATTCTCTGAAACCCCTACAGCGGCGACAAATCGAATGGTGACTTCAGTAAGTGATTTGCTGCGACCACCTGCAGCTGAGTCAAACGTCAAAAAACCGAATATTGTCGTCCTGAATGAAAGTATTGTCAAGACGGCGTCTGCATTTCAGTTGTTTCCATGCTCTATGTGCCAATCGCAATTCTTTTCAGCGGAGGGGCTAAGCCAGCATGTGAACAACACCCATGTCGTAGCTACTCCAATGGTAAAGCTGCCTTTAAGCAGTGTATTTGAGAAAGCCAAAATAGAGAAAGACACGAAGTCTATAGTTTGTCCATTCTGCAGCATAAGTTTTGTCTCAATTCAGAAGCTACTTATGCACAAACGTAAAGTTCATCCCAAACTATCAAGTCGACGAGAGAAAAGAGGACGAGTCTGTGCGACTTGTGAAAAGTTCTTCATCAGTAGAATAGCCTTCAACAACCACCGGAAGTACCTTTGTCAACGTAGAAATAGCCCTGCTCCGAACACCTACAAGTGTCGCTATTGCTCGAAAGGTTCCTTCAATCATTGGAAAATTTATCGAAATCATGAAACACTATGCAAACAGAAAAGAACAAAGAAACACAATTCGCCAAAAACAAAAAAGTCTCAAAAACAACACGTACCTGTTAAAAAAGTTATTGATCGACCGGGCAACGGGTCAAATTTGATGTGTCTGGGTTGCAACAGTAAATTCGACTCAATTGACAGCTTTCGGCTACACTATGTCGATGACAAATGTAAGTTCAAGCCTTCTACTGATGAGGTACTTGCATTTTGCTGCACATGCAACAGACCCATCACTACACATGCCAAAGTCCGTTCGCACAGGCACTTTCAAGTTGTAAAGAAGTACGCCTGCAAGGTATGCTCCAAGGTATTTACAACTTCAAATCTTTTGTCACAGCATCGTATTACGCACTCAAACATTCGGAAGCACAAATGCGAACTGTGTGAGAAGATATTCAAGAGAAGAGGCGGTTTGCAGCAGCACATGAAGGGCTACCATTTGAAGATGAAGCCACACGAGTGCGTTCTGTGTAAGCGACGGTTTGCGTTAAAGGCTGATATGGTGCGTTGTAAGCATTCGATGCTAAAATATTGAAAATGTTCTATAAATAAAATTGGTGATATAACTACTTGCAGTTACAGATATTGTTTTTATTTCTTTGGGAAGCCAAATGGATGTAGTTAGTGTATTTAAATGTTTATAGGTCTTGTACATCGATGGTATTCAAAATACAGACGACCCGCGTTTACCCGACCCTGCCTTAACCAGTAATGTGACTAATAATGCGACTCGACTGTACGTACAATTTATTTCGTTCAATCAGCGTTTGTAGCTCACAAAGCGCTAGGATCTACGCACTACTAGTGGAGTCCCATTGAAGCAGGTGGAGAAGTTTTCGTATCACGGGGTCTTTTGCGCGAGTGATTGGAGGAGTAATGTTAACCTTATCTGTAGGATTTACCAAGCTGGATCAATTTTGAAGCAATTAAAAGATCTGTAATCGGGGAGGACGAGTTTGGCATCAATGCAAAGTTAGTGGTTTTAACTTAGCATTTGTTCCAACTCTCACCTATGGTCATGAAATTTTGGTAATGACGTTTTCGTAATAAGGCCGAAGGAATCTTTTCTTATTCTCTTTTGACGAAGTTATGGGATCACAAGACCCCCAATTTACTTTATCCTTACTCGTCCGGCTGTGAGTTTCGCCAATCAAACCTCAAGAAATATCAGCCTTCCCTGTTTCGGCTCACTTCATCACTGAGGCCGAATGGTGGTGTTTTTTACATTTGAGTGATCCAGGAATTTTTATTCCTACCTCTTTCACTTTCTTTGGAACATTGATTGGAGTCGAAGGTTTTCTCCTTTGAACATGACACTACCAACTGAGCCGGTCGTGCTTAACTTTTTTGGAGATGGGTTCTTTGACTTGAAGGCTTCCTCGGATCTTTGCGGTTAAACGAAGCATCTTCATCTAAGTTTTTTTTTGTACGCTGTCTAACATTGTGAACCGTAAGTGAGCTCCGGATTTACCTACGGTGTAAATCCTTCTTTTCAGCTTAGGGGGCATATTTCGCGGAAGATGGTTGAGTTTTTCCGCCTCTTTATCCACCCTACACTTACCGACGACCAGAGATAATGCATGATATTATGATATTATAGGTTATCTCTGCCGACGACATTTATTATTATTGTTGATTTTTGTTTGGTTCCATAATTTTTCGTTGAGTGTGTAGTGCTTAGTTAGGAAACCTGTTGGGTTACGAAGGTGGTTCTTGCTCATTTTGATACATATTTTTAAGATATCATATTTATCATATTTCATAAGAGTGTCTAGGCGTATTTCATGCTTTAAGTGTTCCAAGTTCTTGTATGGTTCTTCTTTACAGTTCCCAGAATTCTTCTCTGAGGACAGAATCAGAGATAACCTATAATAGTTCTACAGACACCCTGTGTGACGTCAGTGCGGGAATTTGTATGTCAACAGAAACTTAAAGGCGGAAACAAATAAAAAATGCTCGCACATATAAAATGCGAAAACGGATAACTTTTCAATAATTACACAATCATTACAGCTTCTGCAACAATTCACTGAACATTATGGCGTTTTCCTACATAATATCATTAATAAATTAATTAAATTCTTTCATTTTACATCAAAATGCAATTTAATTTCTATTTTCATACATCATTTTGTTTTATACGAAATTGAATTGTGATGTAAGCTAAAGCAACACATCTGTCCAATGTCAAAAACGGACCCTGTTTTGACAAGCGACCCAGCACACCTTATTATCCTTCCACCATGATTTGAACTATGGCAAGGATTTTTGCTTGAAAGATTAGCGTTTGTCCTTCAATTCGAAGTACTTCGTCCGTGGTCCATATATCCCGGCTTCTGATCCATCATGAGTTCTTGATCCATTGCATACCATTTAACCGTATTGCTGTTCAAGCTGTGGACTTTGGATTCATTTGCTCCATTCCTTGTTGGTTCTTTAGGAAATTGAATTTCCTAATCACGTCATCCCTTGGAATGGCCAAGAGTGGAGGCTTTTTGACTGAATAGTGAATAGTGAAATTGTTTCGATGTAATAAAATTTTGTCATTCTCCAACCAGTAGATGCAACTTATCAACTTCAATTGGACCTCTATAGCAGCTTTGGGTTATACAGAGCCATGCTAACCTTTGAACTTGTTTTGGGTTATCTTATTTCGTTTACTACAACCAGTGTTGTCAGTTGTGCCTGAGAGACATGCTGCTAAGATGCGATTTCTTCATCTTACTATTAACATATCAAATACATATCAAAGGTGAGAAACACGAAGGAACTCAGTGTTCAGCAGGTTCTTCTTGCTTCGATGCTTTGGTCACGTGACATGGATGGGTACATTACATAACGACTACCGAGACGTACCTCGAATGCGTCTTCACCAGGTCGCCAAGACCACCAAGACGACACCCAGCCACAGGACGAGGCGTTTGGAACAAGTCGAAAAACTCGATTTAGAGATGATGGCCGATGATCGAGTGGTCTGACGATCTCTGGTGCGTGATTTGCCGCCGCAACCCCTCTCGTGGAATATGCATGTCACTGATGATCATGATCATGATCTCAAATCGCTCCCGAAGTCAACTTCAAAATCAATATGATTAGAAAAGTACAGCTCCATTAATTTTATATATTAGAAATCAATGAACGCACATGATCTTAAGGAGCATTCAATTAGTACGTGCTTCTCGTGGCCTAGTAAGTGCGTGACCTGGGTAAGTGCATCGACACTAGAGCAGAAAATAAATGCTCGAATTCCTGCGCGAAATGCAAACTTTCATTTACACAACACCTCTCTCATGGAGTATATAGTGTCACGCAAAGCATTTCGCTGCAGGTCCCTCCGCGAGAACAATAGCACGCACAACACGCACAGTTGTTGCAGAAGCTAGTCAATTGCTTCTATTACCATCTAAACTGTTCGTTCTTATATCGTTTTGCGTGTTACTTTAATAGCTATTGTTTCGTAACAGGGAGTAAAATTGCTTTCGTGAAAGTATTGCTCAACCAAGAGAGATTTGGTTTGATACTTTGAACGAGAGAAGTAGTAGTATTATTCCTAAATCAACGTCATTAAGAAAATTTGAAACGTATTACGTATTTTATAGGAAGTCTGTATGTTCACATGTATGAGAGATGAAACCAGTTCTTGACAAAACCTAGATCATTTCTGTGACCCTTTTCCAAGTCATTCTTGTTCGAAAGTTTGTGGTTTTCCTATTCTTCTTTGATTTAGGGAATACATTTCTCCAGACCTTTTAACGGCGAATCAAATACGGCTGTCAGGCAGAATTTTCCACCCAATATGGATGATGAGAGACGAGAATCCCACCCCCTCGATCTAGACAAGGAAAAGAAGTTCCAATCGTTCGTACGTTCATAGAGAAATCTATAAAACGGCATGTCTGGCTTTGACATTCCTGTCATACTCGTCATACTGAGCAGGACGACGATGGAGAATTCTCGCTGCTCCATCAAGGAGCAGCAGGAGACTTTCAATGTCAAAAAAGGATTTAGACAAGGCAAAGCACTGGCACGATCTTCCAGAAGTCCGTACAATTATTCACATACGCGGCTGTCATTGACGTAATTGGAAGAGAACACAACGAATCGTTACTGAAGCGTTTGCTGACATTAGACGGAAACGGAAGAAATAAATGTTGTGGGGAATGGGGAAAAACTCAAGAAAGGATATATCTCCAACATCGGCAGCTTGATATAACTTCGAGGCATTTAAGGACTTCATCAATCTAGGCTCCGCCGTAAATAATGCGAACATCAGTACCGAGATTAACTCTTGTCAACCATTGTTTCTACGGGCTCAAGAGGCAATCCAGTAATAGAGCCCTCTCTCGAAGGACCAAGCTGATTTTATATAATACCTTGATTATGCCTTACGGCGCGGAGGGCTAGATAATCTCAAAAGCTGATAAGGAAGTCCTTGGTATCTACGAGAGAAAAGTTCTGCGTGCAATCTTTGGTCCTGTTTGCTTTGAAAAGAAGATTCAATCACGAACTGTACGGGTTCTACAGCGACATGAGCCTAGTCAGGCATCTACGGATCCAATGCCTAAGATGGCTAGGCCATATAGAGCGTATGGACAAATCAGCTCTGCCCTGAAAAGTATTCGACACCGAACCCGTGGGGCAAGACAGCAGAGAACGTCCGCGCTTAAGGTGGCGAACCCGGGTGTAGAAGAACTGCAAACTACTTGCCGTACGATACTGGAAGCTGGTAGCCAGTGATCGTGCTATTTGAAGAGGCTTGTTGATAGAGGCACTGGAACACCACGGACTGTAACGCCAAATTAAGAAGATATTTTAGTCGTGTTTGTTTAAAAGGAAACTCACTTATTTAAATTATTTACAACTTTATTTGGCACTACCGCACTATACAAGCTACTGTTCAAGACTGACTCGCCGCGTTTTTACATTTCTTTGTTACATGTTGTTCTCTTATATTCTAAATCCCGTTCAGTCCGATATCTTTTTTATTTCTTTTTATTTTCTTTCTGAACCATTTAATTATATTATCTTCAATCATTGAAAAACATCAATATTCACAATATTCCATTTCCCATTCCCCAAATGCTATATAATGTGTTCTCTAAATTTAAAATAAGTTTGACCTCCTAGCTCTCCCATTTTTTCGACGTGTAATTTTTCCAAACATAGCCCAGACTCAGTCATAGGCTACTCAACTCAATCCCTAAAAGGCACGAGGTTTGTATAATAGCGGATATTATGGTAGCAATGTTTCGGCAGTTTATTTGAGCTTGAAATGGTCTGTTATCGTTCACAGATGGATCGAAAAATAGATTCTGGGGTTGGAGCTGGAGTCCTTGGACCAAACACAAGGATTCCCATACCTATGAGTTCAAGCCTGACCGTGTGAAGATTGTCAGGCTCCTTGGCCACAAAGGGATAGAATGCAACAACGTTTTCAGATGTGCTCGATAGGGCTGACTCTGAAACTGCATTCATAGGTGCTGAACCGTAGCGTAGTGTCAATTGGAGAGCACCACAGCTCTGATTAACGAATGGGAGAACAAACTTCTCCTAATAGTTTAGTAGTTCCTCGCGAGAGGCCAACCTTCCTCTCTCACGGTAAAGAGAATGTGACAGAAATGAAATATTGAGTGAGTGATGATTGAAAACATTTATAAGTTGTGTATGAAACTAAAAAGAAAACTTGGCGAAGTATTGTAGGTATTGCGTGGACATTTTTTTCCTCGTTCTCTGAAAGTGTTGTTCACAGGACGATGAAAGAGTCTTTAACCACAGAGTACAAAATTGGAATATTCTTACTATTAAAGAAGGGAGGGAAGGTGTTTGGTGCGATGTAGAGGTTTTTCGCAATAGCATGACTTAACGGCTGCTTCTAAAGGTTATAAAATGCGTTTAATTAAATGCGTATAACCCCAGGCCTAGTCCTCGTTGTTTAATAATTATTAAGTAACAAGTATTGGAAGACATAAACAAAATAAACGCTTATAAAATTCATTGTTAAAACTTAACGAAAAAATGGAAGAATTCTTGATGAATGAAAGAATTCTTGCTTAAATTTCCAACTCCACTGAAATCTTTATTGGTTTTTTTAATCGAAAAATTAACTAAACCAATTAAAATAAATTTGGTGGGTCGCCGTGGCGTAGTGGGTAAGTGCGTCGACTCCTACGCAGAGGGTGCCAGGTTCGATACCCGAATTTACCACCTTTCATATTTCACGGCTCCACCTCTTTCGAGTCACTGACAATGCAAAAGAGTTCCTGTCTAGAAAAAGCTTCTCAAATTCGCCGTTCGGAGTCGGCATTAAGCTGTAGGTTCCTTCCACGCGTGAAAGAACAATAGCACGCACAACACAAGTGGTTGCTGAGAAGCTAGGCCCAGGTCCACCTCGGACTGTCGCGCCACCCATATATATACATATATATATAATTAAAATAAATTTACAGTTGGTCATCATCGTCAAATTTCAATTTCTTCAACCCCAACCAAGCATTCATTTTGTCGTACCTCTGCAAATTGGCTTTCAAAAAGAGCTTGAACATTTTTAACATTACAATTTTAACATTAACATTCCAAATTCAGAAAATGTCTTACAGGTCTTAAAGGCTCGTAATTTTATAAGGAGAGCTTGTTCTCTGAATCTGTCTTTTTTATCTTTCATAATCATAGTTAAATTTTCGCAATTAATTTTATTATATAACTTAAAAGCTGCAAACCCGGCTTAAAATGTAAGTGCCGCTGCTTGTTACAAAATGTAATCTGTAATCTGTAAAACGTATCCATGAGTGTGTGTCATGTGTGCTGCTTTGGGCGGTGTGAGGAAGATATATTTTAAAGCTAACAATATCTAAAATTTGGAAATGTGGACCTGAAGTTATTGCTATCTGTTGTGACGATGGGAGTAATAACAGAAAGGCTTAAAAATCATTGGGTGCAAACGAGAACAGGAATGTCGGCTATGCCTGGAGGAGGATGAGATGTCTGAACACATTTTATGGGAATCTTCGGCACTACTCTGGTTAAGGAAATTCTCGCTTCTTTGGAACTTAAGAGGTACAATACAACAGATATACAATCATTCATATTGGAAGCAGTACGTCCTCTATACTTCGATACAACTGATCCCTTCAGGTCGCGGTGGCGTTTATCATTGCGGCATGGGTTGCGCAATGCGGCATGCGGCTTCGGCAAATCCATCCATCAAGGATTCAACCAACTTTGCACAATTAAATAAACATTTGTTTGTTTCTTATATACATTAAAATACTTTATTAAAATGGAGAATATATTAAAATTTTACTTATATACATTCAAACAAAACGAAATTAATACAATAAAAAATAAACTGAAAGTACAATAGTTTACAATCATAAAGGGTGCTGATGACATTGAGTATGGATAACGTGCTTTTGGTTAAATATGTATATGTACGGGTGTGACTTTTTAACTTTGATTTTTCGCATTAATTTTATTCATTTTAAATGATATCAATTCACCGATGTTTCCCTACTGATGGCACTAAGATAGCACAAGAAAATCCCAAAGAAATATAGCAAGACCCGACCTGACGATGGGTCACTGTGTAAACCAAACCTTTACTTAAAACGAATAACATAAACGTACAGTAAATAAAAAAATACAAATATTGCAACTACATTTTTTTGTTTCGAGGCTCTTACAAATCTACGATACAAGTTAACAGTCAGTATTAAGTTTATTGTGTATATAGTTATATTCTTAAAAATGAGTAATACGACCCCATTGCGGAGGCTTTGTGACGCTAATTGGCATTAATTCTGTTGGAATATAGCGGCTCTCTGTTGAAATTGTGCTCGTCGCATGACTTTCTGCTCCTCGGCCATGCGTCGCTCTTCCTGTTCCTGTCGGATTTCATCGTGGAATTTATTCGTTCGCAATTGTTGTTCGATTTTCGCTTCGAAAAAGTTTTTCGCACCGCAAACACCCACTTCCTCCACATTGATCTCTGTCAGCCGAGCCAGCTGGCTGAGACCAGAGTCAGAATCCAATTCACCGGCCTGTGCCTTGCGATAGATCAAAAGAAATTCACGAAATGAAATTTTTCCATCGTGATCTTCGTCGACTTCGGCGATCATGCCTTTCAGGCCCAAATGTGTTTGAGGTGCGCCCAATTTCTCCATCATAACTTTGAGTTCAGTCAAGTCAAGGTAACCATCGTGGCCGCTGTCATATCTGAAAGTGAAGAGAAGAATACGAAATTAGATGGTGTAATTGTGCTCATTTAAATGCATGCATGGCAATCTAAAGGAAGGTCCTACTTTCACAAAAGCAACAAAATATATACCGATCGAGGTCACAGCAATGAACTTATGCATAACAAAACGCGTTTATTTACACGAGTTCGAGTGTACACTGCAAATACAACAAATCTGATTTGGAATTTGCGACATGCATTTTTTCCACGCCTCACTCGATGCTGGTCGCTCATTTAGCATTCAACGGGCAATGCAATCGTATGCGATCACATTGGTGCCAGGGGCTAGGGAACCACGAACATATTGCGTGTCTCAATTACTTTTTGAATTTATTTCTAAAAGCGAGCCTAAGCATTATACATTCCCGAACACTTCCGAAAACTAAGCAGAGTATTCGTAACAGGGGTTTTCGAAATGACGACAATGATATCCAACACATAACTTAAGAGTTAAGAGGGGAGATATCAATGCTTCTTCTTGACAACAGTTAAACCTGTTCTAACTGCTAAATAATGATGTAAAGCCACACACAATGTTCAAACAAAAGGAGAACTGACAAAGCTTACATGACACATGCTCTCGACAGCCTTAAACATCAAGTATGCACTTCCTCATCTGAGTCATAAAAAACAAATGACTCAACAGCTTTATTTACACAAAGCAATAACAAATAATTGCATTTGTTATCAAACATTTTGAGCGTATCATAGTTTATGCATGAAACATGTTTATCATGACCAAGGGAAGTCGCCGATCATTTAATGGACAGCCAGAAGCTGCCGTCCATCAACAAAAAATATTAAATTTCCCGTCTGCCGCCACTGGGCAGCTCAATGACCTTCATCATTCGTCTTCGGTTTGAACATACATCACTTTCCTGTTTGTAATTGAAAAGAAATTGAAAGCCAAGCAGTCGCGAAGACCATTTCAGGAAATCGACGATTTTCCAGCGAGCATATGTCACACCGCCATCGCACAGGTCCAAGTTTGCGGCTACCCACAAATCCATCCGGCTCTTCAGTATACCGCATAACCTAATGCAATAAACAACTACAGGTTTCTTTGTCCACTCCGCTGCAGTGCATTTGCAGTGATTTGCTTTCTTGCCGGCGGAGACAGAGACCCAGAGAATCAGGAAAAACTAGATTCACAGACACTTGACCATGGCAACGAAAACCAGTGACGCAGACGCTGTAGCTGACGATCACAAACTCAGAGAGGATTCTCTTCTTAGCGTTCGTTGCCGTCGCAGCGATCTGAATTTCAATTTTCCCGGAACACATTCGCTTTCGTTGCGAACCGAGCCAAAGAAGAGATGCAGATTGGAAGAAGAAGAAGAGTGGCTGTGAGAGCCAGTGAAAGTGATCTCGGCTGCATTTCTTAAGCGCGCGTTTGTTGTATGCACCTCTTCCACTGCTATTTATAAATGTAAGTCAACGAGTGAGTTTGCTTGGTAGGTTTTGATTTTGTCATGTCTGAACACGGATTAGTATCTCAAGATAGCCCTCATCAGCGATGTTGTTTCTGTTTGCTAATTTTATCTTGTATCTCTCATTTGGCCGGGAAATCGAAAGTTCAGCCATTGTGATTATGAAACTTTCATGAGTGCCTAATTATAATAGATCCAATGCGAAGTGTGTCTATGGTATGGGCACTGGGGCAACTGCTGTGGCAATAAACTTCAATGACCCTCTTTACGAACTGCCCGCATTTATATGTACACCTATACAAGTGTGTGTACGCCACCGTGGATGCTACCTTTTTTCACGACTATTCACTTATTGATTTTTTTTTTCAGTAAACGAAAAATATTTGCGAAACGACTCGAACAAACAAGATAGCAAATAAGTCAATTTATCTGTGGTTCAATGAACAATGGGGGTGCACCTGTTGCAGATTCAACCGATACGCTGGACTCGGTGTGGTGGGTTGGTGAAAATCGCGTAATGCGGTGAAGGTGAAGGGGTCAATAGCTTCTGACGAAGGGTATAAGTTTTGTAATTAACACCGGATTAGGTTGGTGTTTTTTTTTTGTTCTCATTAGAGAAGTTGTGCTTAAGGCGTGCTTACTCACTTTTATTTGCGTGTAATTAGCAACTCAATGCCTTATCGGATGCACGCTGTTTAATTGGGTGTGACGGTAAAGGTGAAGTGGATTTTTTAATTGCCTTGAGTGACGGACAAACAACGTACAGAAGCCGGAGGACTTTGAAATGCGAGACTATTTAGACAAGGATTTATGGTGTGCATTACTTGGGAATAGGCACTTAGGGAAGTGAATCATAATTACGTAATCAAGGTTGAATTTTTGGAAGCGTTAGGTTTGCTCTTCGTGAGCTGCTAACGAATATGAAAGCACCACATTTTAGATCATTTGTGTGCAATAATTGCAGAAATCACATCGAGTTAGAAGTACAGTGAACTCCTTCTTGCAAACCCCTTTTAACTGGACAATTTCCTTAAATGGACAAGATGTCCTGTAATGGTTGGCTGGTATGATTTTTTTCTCTTAGATGGACGATCTTATTAAGTGGGCATGATGTATTTTTTTCTCTTCCACGCATGATTTTGGCTCCTGCGAATTTGAGTGACAACACAACTAGTAACGGCATGGTTAAACAGCTTCAACGTCAAAATCTCGACAAGGCATCTTCTCATCCTCACTTTACTTTAAACAATATCATTTAGATATTTCTCAGAGCAAACAGTGAACCATTTCATCATCAGAAGCCCTGGTAACTGTCTTTTATCGTGAACAAGTTCTAAACCACCTTATTGCTAAAATGAAAAACTTAGGCAGTGTAGAAGAAGTTGCGATGATGTTGATTATACATATTCAAAGTATGCCAGTTGGAACAATAGTGCTCAAAACGATGGAGGTTGGATTGAGAATATATTCAAAGATGTTCAATGTGTTACCCGTTAGTCTAAAAGACGGCGAGGAATTGGATGTTTGATACTGAAATGGATTCAAACTCCTACGAGAAGGCGCTGAACACTTGTTATCTTATGCAATTTCGCTTTGGAAAAATGGAGTCGAAAAGGCAATGCAGCTGACATCTGTCCTCCGGTCTTACTATGAATCAGTTATAGAAAGAAGTTGTAATCTCCGCCAGTAAATATGTATGTTTACATAAATGAGTTAATTGTGTTATGAAGTGGGTCAAAGATAACAATCATGTATTCTTTTAAATTTGCGCTTGTTTATTATTTTTTGCCTTTAAATTCTGGTCCCTTGACTGTTCACTTAAGAGAGATTTGAGAGACTCAATTTGTGATTAATGCTGACGTCTCCAAATGTCAGTTGATGAGTTTTGTAAAATCTACAGCTGTCAAAACTATGGATGCTATTAAGCAGAAATGAAGTATCACCGATATGCCAGACTTCTACCTCTCTTGCAACTTAAAATGTTTGACAACTGTTTCATTTCACCCATCTGGGGACGGCATTTACGTTATTTCTTGAATAACAGTCAAAAATGCATGAATATCTATCAAAAAGGCACTCAATTTCGTCGATGGACTAGAGGGCAATCAGCTGTGAAGCCGGCCATTTCAGTAATAATTCATTTCTTTATTAAGTCATTGTGCCTTATTATTTCATCTAAACTCTTGCGATATGATGGCATTTTCTCGAAGAAGGAAATATTTCCTATTGCCAGATACAACGATTAGTAGTGCTGGCACAAAGTCTCGAAGAACGACATCGGAATATAACGGTTAAACTTAAACTAGTTTTTCCGAACTACTGTGATTGGAAGGATATGTGTACTCCAACTTTACAAACTAAACTAAATCGAAATGTGGTCAAATAATCATTCTTAGTAAATAATGCGAAATAATTTAAGCAGTTACAGTTTCAATTAATTAACCCACATGGACATCCTCGTGCATCTCCAGAGTGCCATCGTTACAGCTTTCACGACGGTTGAAGAACAGGCGTAACGAGCTGTTAGCAATTTAAGTGAGGTGAGGTTTAAGTCGAGTAAATCGAAACTCGATGCTCCGATCAGCACAAATGGGACAACATTTAATAATCGGCAGTTACACCTTAGAGGCGAATGGGGAGTTTCCCTATCTAAGGAGGCAAACGAACACTTCACAACAAATGACTTTTAGTAAAAATCGAACAGAATCACACAAGGCAACCGCTGATACGTTGGCTTGTACAACTTGGGTAGAATCCAATGCGTCGAGTGAACAAATACGTTTGCTATAAGTCGTTGCATGAAGCAGTATACTGAAAACTAGGCAGGGTGGTAGATCTGATTCTGGTTTAATCAAAAGATGTGAATCGGATATTAAGTCCTACCCTATAGCATAAGGACCTCGAATAAAGACCCTGGTGCCATATTCTTCTGTGTCATCAGTTCATTGTAAGAACTGAACGAAAAGTTAGTTATTACAAGTTTCAAAGTGCCAATAATTGCTCTTGAAAACAAAGGACAAATTCCAACATGAATTATCAATCTTGTACGCAGAAAACGTTTGATTTCGCTTCCTAAAATGGAAGTATTGAAAAGTGAACGAAACATACGGAACAGTGCGAAGTGGTGCAGCATTCTTGTATATTTGGTCGTTTGCTTAAGTAGTTTCAATCTACTACTCAAGTTTAAGATCTACCATACATTTTACTTCTTCCTCTTTCTTCGATTTATTTACATCTTGTCAGGTATTCTTGAATTTTGTCTGGTTTCTTAACCCCTTACCACAACAAAATTTCAAAGTATAGTAATAATAATAGTACTTTTATGGGTGGCGCGGCAGCCCGAAAATTGGGCTTAGGTTCTAGTGGCTGACTGCAGAAGACAGTCACGCTTAGGCTAAATGCCCGTGAACTGAGCTTAGCATCTCCATCAAACACGTGCTTGTTCTTTTATGAGTAAATGAGACCAACAGTTGCATTCCGACACTGAACGCTGAAGACTGTCAACTCGTTGTCAGTGACTCTAAAGATAGGAGCCTTGAATAATGAAAGTGAATTATGGTAAATTTGGAAATCGAACGAAATATGTACATACACAAAATCAACGTAGGAAATTCAGTCAAAACGAACAGATCCGTTTCCTCCGTGCAATTGTAAAATTCCGTAAATATCCTTCCTGAGCTTATAGCACGCACCTCTCCCGCTTCACTGACTTCAGTACAACAACATAATTTCCAAAGAGTTTGCAAAACTGCATGACCATATACATATTCCTTATATTCTTCAGTTTACAGTGCAAATTTTGCAATTTTCTCACCACAATGAGCACTTGCTGTCATTGTGGCGTAACCACCTTTAAGATAAATTTCAATCAATCAGTCTAGAGTCGTTCACCTGCAACCAACTAAAAAAGCAACACTCAATGCATTCAATTGCTCCTTCAGACCTCTTAATGTACATTCATAGATATGTACCTACGTATGCGCACAAAATACCAGTAGCAGTGTTTTGTGGTGCTCCTATTGCTGCGGGCCTATTGCGTACTCAGATATGCTGCCTTTGGTGCAATCAACTTCCACGGGATGCAATTTATGCAGTTACTACACACAAAAAAAAGTAATGTTTATGAGGAGTCGGTTGCTTTGGTTGGCGTATGCCTTGCTGCACCTTGTATTTGGTTTTGGCAAGTACAAGTTTTTCATTAAAAAACGGGTGTCGTATGCTTCTGTGTCATCAGTCTTCTTGTCATTTAAAAGGTGATACCTTTGATAATTGACTATCTTTTCGCTGATCATTTGCATTCACCTTGAGGGCAGCTAATTATTATCTTTCCGTCTTCTGATGTTGCCAATGTCATAAAATAAATTAACGATTTGGAGATAAATTCTAACGTGTGTGAATTCAGAACGATTAAAGTTTTAAGTTATTACTCAACTTTTGTGGATTTTATGCATCAGTTTAACGGTGAGATTAAACAACAATCTAATATTTAAATGTGTGAATGGTAGTAGAAAAGCGATCGATGATCGTCTTCTGCAACAACTGTGAACACGGCTCAGTCACACATGAGTGTATTCGTTAGCCCGTCATGCAAAATATTTCGTTTTACGATATCGTTTTATTGCTATGTAAAGTTTAAAGTCTTATTAATTAAACTATCATTCGCATTCGCGTTAGTCTGTTTTATTTGACCTTCAAGATTTAATCTTGTGTGCTCTAGTAACTTGAATTTTGTACTCGAATGCGACTAGTAGGCCGTGGTTTAGTGGCTACGTGTGTCGAGGCGCCAGGTTCGAATCCCCGAATCTACCAACTATCAACGGCTCCACCTCTTTCAAGTCACGGACAATACTACTCTCAAGCATCAGCTTCTCAAACTTCGCCGTTCGGAGTCGGCCTAAAACGGTAGGTCCCATCCACAGGAGTAGGTATTCTAAAAGCTAGTCCCTGGTCTACCTTGGAGCGTCTACAGGCAGCGTTCTCTACCTTTTACTAAGGCAGCGCACCAATGGCGTTGGAAGAACGCACTGAAACGCACCCAATGGTAGCACCTTTTATAATGCAACTAATGCGGCTTTAGGATGTTTAACAACTAACAACAAACACTAACCAGAATCAAAATGAAAATAAGGGTGAAGTTGGTTGTCGTTTGCTTGACATAGAGATTATTCAGTTGGAGGGTGTTCAGTAAGTGCGCAAATAAATAAACCTCAGTTAGAAAAATATAAATTAAGCTTTCTAAGCCACCAAAATATTTCAAAAAATAAAAATGAATTATTATTATTAAAAACGTAGTACGTGCGACTTTATGGGAGTACCATACTCAGCGCGTAAGAATGTACTCAGTACAATTGTTCATGGCAGAGAATGCTGACTCAGATTTCCACGTTCTAGTGCTGCTTCCGTTCCGGCAATTCGACTATAGACAACAATTTCACACTAAGGCAAATCCTGGAAAAAAAATCGATCTTTTCATCGATTTTAAAGCCGAACGCAAGAAGCTATTCGATGCGATGGTAAAATTTGGAACCCCGGGAAGACCGATAAAATTTCGCAACACTTTTATACATGCGAAGCCCCGTGCAGTTCGGTTAATGGCCTCTGAGCCCTTTGAAACCATCACCAAATTTCAGCTAGGAAGTGCGATGTCATGTGATTTCCTTATTCTGGTTTTAGAGGATATCCTGCTGTAAGCAAGGAAGATACTGTCTTCTACAAGTCAGTCCAACCATTGGGTTACACAGATGACATTGACATCGTCGCTCACAAATGACATCTTAGTGGAGATCTGACGTAGAATAGCCGAAGTACCTTTGTTACTTCGGCTTGCCTAAAAACCTGCGCTCAATACTCTTGACCTGAAGGACCGAAATCATGCTCTTCAAAGCACTAATTTTGCAAATCCTGCTATATGGGACCGAAAGCAGGACTTGAATAGCAAGCTGGTTGCGTCGAACGAAAAATTCTGCGTCAGATATATGATCCCGTCTGCGAGGAATGAGAAAGCACAATCGAACTGTACCAGGATGTGGATGAAGTCTGGAAGTCAATAATCCATTCCAGCAAAGAGGATCTTCGAATCCGATCCTCCTGATTTTTGAAGGAGAGAAAGATTGAAGCCCTGGTATAAAGAGCCATTGCGGACACAAGACAACTGACAGGCAAGTAATACCACGTTTCCACCGAAAGAAATCCCGTGGTTTCATCAATTTTCTTTGAACCTACCAGGTTTCACCATACATATTCACGGTCTGCATACCTCTTTTTTCTGATGAACCCCGTTGCAGTCCTCTTGAATTAATTCGTCCAGAAGAGGTTGTCAAACCGAAGAGTAAGCTTACTATTTTCTCTATTCTTTTCTATTTTCTGGTGTTGTCACTCTATTATTCCCCGTCAACAGACAGCTGTTCTGGCGGCCATTTAAGAATTGAGAGCGACTGGCATTTGTTTTGGCGGGCGCGAGCGAAACCAGTTCATCCACGGTGCAAACGGCCTATTGAGGTTTCAGTAAAAGTTCATCCGGACCTCCCGGTTTCAGTTGAAATGTTGCATAAGAAAGTATAATGCGACTTTAGTTGCGAATTGTCTTATACTTTCCGAAGGTAATCATTGACATAATTGACAAATCGCGAATGTACTGCATACGTCTCGACTTTCTTGCGACTTGTGCATCTCGAATGTAGTCACATTTTACTCGAATTTCCCGGTGTCATTGGTGCCATCAAGGGCGAAATTATGTTAAAAAGAACATTTCCGGTGGATGTACTATTCAATGGATTGCAAAAATCACAAGATGTTATTCCACATGCCTACCAATTTCGTCTTTGATAATGAGGTATATTAAACTCAGTTTTTACACCCGGAACAACTTATAACCGTGAAAAACATGTTTTCGGTTTAATTTGCGAAAATAAAGGTCGAATATTATCTGTTTCGAAATGATTGACCTCAAATGAAAGTTGAAATCGAGTGGTGAAATAAAGCTGGCATTCGACTCATGAAATTAACCAAGATAGATGCGTTTCGACTAATGATACAGACGGAATGTGGGTAAATGTTCAAAGATTACAAAACAATGTCCCCCAGTCGAACAATAGCGTACGTAACTCATGTTGGAAAAGCAAAGCCCAAGTCATTCCTAAGCTGTGACGGCACCCTGTTGTTCGAGGTCTTGCGTTCAGTCAGAACCTTTTAAATAATCATTTCTACTGCAAAATTTCATGGAATGTTCGTTGATAACTTACTTATTCTGTGTTTCCTTTGTTTATGCGGTGCTAACTGCGCGCTAGCTAGATTAGTCATCAGAGTGCTGCAAAAAAGCATCCGCATCCTTGTCAACGGAAGGACATTGTTTTTAAATTCAATAAAATTCTGAACAAGTTCCTCACAGATCAAATAAATTTTGAAACATAAGAAGGACAACAGACTTTCGCTCGCATGATATCATCTATTTACATTTTGAAAAAATCATTGTCAGCAAATAACTTTACGATTACTGTACCTCTCCATGTGTTTGAAGCCGCAAACTTACGTGGAATACCAATCAGTGACAAATACATAAATCAATTGATTACAAAGTAACATATAGACGAGCATTACCCTTCCCAGCAATGAGGTCATGTGATCTGGCAGAAACCACATAAATTAAGAACAATCTTCTTTTGGTGTCTTGCTTTGTTGACCCTGACAAATCAGAAAGTCAACACTGTAATCTGTCGTAAGTCAAACAAAAATTCTATCACGTCCAACAAAAACTCTCCGTCTCCCGTCACTGCCACCACAGTGATTCAACGCACAGAACACCATTTATGTCATAAATATTGCACATACTACTGCTCTGAAGTAAGGTTACACACCGTCTCATTAATTGTGTTCTGTTCTGAGTACAAAGTATCTGTGCGAGCATTTCTGACATTTACATACATATGAACACATGAGTAAATAAACCACTCGCAGGGTTTGTGATTTGAATCAGCAATCAAACCGTGAGGGAAATGGGTACATATCTATGCGAACGAGACTCACTCGATTATCTCTTGATACTGAATAGAACAAAATTACGGAGATAGGTATTAAGTTAATTAAAAAAATACCAAGCATTTAGGAAAAATCCACTGTCTTCGATTTCGGTGTGTAGATAATTAAAAGTTATTTTAGTTAAGTGAATGCTTCGCTGATGGGTAAACAGTCAATGTATGTCTTTGTGATTAAAGCAACTCAAGTAAATCAGTACTCATGTTGAAAGCAACAGGGTGGAATACTCAGAGCAAACAGCATCCCCAGTTGCTTTGACTTAATATGTTTGCGGTCTCATTCAAAAACTCATATAAGCAAACACAGACAGAAAGATTGTAGAAAGACGCTGCATTTAAGTATATTCCAGGCTTAGATTTACTTTCCAATTTTGGTTAGGAATGTCTGTAATTATTGATATAAGTTGGGTCTTATAATGGGAATAATTAAAGTGAAGATAGAGAATGTGTCCGTTGGTATTCTGATTCTGATTCTGCTTTTGGGTCTACAGTTGCACAGTGCGGCATTTGATTGGAAAACTCGGCTTAATACTCTAGGCTGAGCGGCTTACTTTTTTTTTGCTTGAGATAGCGTGGATATGTTAAAAAAAACGTCCTTTATATTAGCTTTCAATTTACAGTAATTCATGATTAAATAAAGTCTATAATAATTTAAAAAAAATCAGTATCATCGGTAAAAAAATTACTTCACTGGAAAAATGTAAACTTCAATCCAGACAATGTTACAGTCACCGTTTTCTTTAAATTTCCGTTACAGCATTTAAATAACTTCTGAAGAAAACTTAGGAGATGCGGTTGAACCTCAATAAGTTGAATAGTCGCACGAACAAATATTTTGTTCGACTAACAGAGATTTGTCTGTATATTATTTTTATATCTCTCGGCACTTGTAAGCTTAGGGTCTAACGAAAGTAGCTAATTGAGCATTTTTTGGAATATGCTTCGTGAGCCTTTTCTGAAAGTTATCCAATCGGAAGTAAAATTTCGAACAACTCCAAATATAAAATATAAAAATATAAAAATTTTCAATTTTTTTCTCGAGATATAAGATATGTATTTCTAAAAAAAAAGATATATATTTCTAAAAAATTCAAGTCAAATCTGCTTGGTAACATAAACGAATTATTACTTAGTGGTCAAGGGGAAGAACAACCTTGACATTTGATGATATTAGATATGTTCCCGTACTTTCTGCACCAAATTGTGAAGTCTGTCAATTTTTAAGTAGTGGGAGTAAAAATCTCTTTGAGAAAGGCAAAATCTCAATAACGTACGGGAACACAGTTTTACCAATTGCGTAAATTATGTCATTTATTAAATTTAAAATGTGCAATATTTACATACATATGACACATCAATTGATTAGACAGACATATAATAAATTTCCCACAGACATTTTTTGTGTTAAAATGGGCAGATTGTGGAAATTTTTTACACTCGAGAGAGAGCTCTCTGTTTGACATAAGACCCATATTTTTGGCATACGGTAATAGATTCTCGTTGTTTTATTCTGTTTTGTACTGTTTATGTTGGGCACATACATATGACATTCTACAAATTTTTTCTTTGCCATTTAACTGTCATATTTAAGCGGGCTTTTTTGTTCTACACATTTCGAAGTTTTCTTTGACCGATGGATGTCACATCCAATTCAGAGAGACCAACGAAGTTTAAAGTTGGAAATTAATGTTCCTAATTTTTTTCCAAATTTTAAAACTCGTTCAGGACATTGTAATGCGTCTCAGTCTCTATGGTGCTGAATGCGAAGAATAAAGTCAGCCGAAGCTAATTTTGTGGCAGAAAGTGTCTGACGCAAACGGGCGAATCGCTGTACCACATTCCAAAGCAACCTTCACAAATATCGGAAGAAAACCAGCTCAAGTTGCTAGCGAATCGATTCCGATTCCATAACAGTGACACTGTCGATTAGGTTTCTGGAATCGGTTCCTACAAAATTGACAGTTTTCAATCTGACATCATTCAATCTAGACAAATAATATACCCTATGATAGTTAATTGAATTGAATCAATATATTTTCAATTATATTCGACTTTGAGACAACATCTGGTTACTGCGAGAGCTCGGAGAAGAAGGCATTATGGTTTGTTTTTGGACATACCTTAAGAGACCTGATAGAGAGCTTGCCCCAAATAATTGTCAGTTATTGTGCCTGGATCAATCCATAGGCATTCGGCATAAGAATCGTGCTACTCTTATTTTTGTAAGGTCAACAAATCGTGCAATCTCTGATTGTGAAGTTCTTCTTGAAATAGAAGATTAGGCTTTCGGACTTAGTATTCATCCAGCCGTCTATATTAAGACATCATTGTTGTCTTACTCTTTCTTTCCTGTCTTTCGCTTCTTGAATGATATGGTTTTCAATTTTTGCTTTTGCTTCTCTTTGCTGTACAATATGAATTTAATTGGGGGCGCCATGGCGCGATTGGCAGGTGCAACCACTCTTAGAAGCGGACAACGAACAACAACAACCGGTGGCAGAATCAGGCCACCAGTCAACGGTGCCACAAGAAGGCACAACGAAGAGGAGGAGAAAAAAAACAACTCCAAAAAGTGCGAAACGCCGCAACACCAAGGAGTCTCCCGAAGGGCTGCAGGGAGAAGAGACGAGTGATGCGGCGGCGACACCCCAGGCAAATGCAGCCGAAACCGAGGAGGATGAGGAGGTACACTACGTGTCCGACGGAGGAGAAGGTCTGTTTGCTATCAGCAGCAACAGCTTCGAATCGTTGGCATCGGATACAGAGGACGAAGTAGAACGAGTACTTCGCTCCAAAGAAAACGAGGTGCAGAATATGGAGGAGAAACTTAATTGTCTCCTCCAAGAAATTAGAGTGTTGCGGGAAATGACTCTCGCCAGGCAAGCATTGGACCGGCAGAAAGAGGCCCAACAACAACAACAACAAAGCAAGCAACAACAGTGTGTTCAAAAAAAAAAGAAAACTGCAGGGCAGAAACAAAAACAGCCCGCAGCCCAGCAACAACAGCTGCCAGAAACCCAGCAACAACAGCTGGCAGCAGCGCAGCAACAACAACAAACTGCTACGCAGCAGCAGCCAACAGCGCAACAACAATCACCAACTCAGCAGACGCGGAAGCAGCAGCCAAGATCAGCCGTCCAACAACAGCCAGCTCTGCAACAGCATCAAAAGTCTGCAGTCCAGCAGCAGCCATCAGCTCATCAGCAACAGCAGCGGCCACAAAAAAAGGAACAGGTGCCACCCATTAACATTTACAAGGCAAATGTGGAGCAGACCGCTAAGGTATGTAAAGAGGCCATAGGTAGTGGTAATTTTATCATTAAAAAAAACAAAGGATTTGAGAAATATTCAATCCACTGTAAGACGGTGGAACAACATAATAAAATGGTAGAATATTTAAAGATTTCGAGGTTGGAGTTCTTCCACTACACCCCAAAAACAGAAAAGTGCCATACGATGCTATTAAAGCTTCCCACGCCGATTGAGGCGGAGAAGGTTTTCCAAATGCTCAAAGAGCAAGTGTGCGACGGTGTCGAGATCGTCGGGGTTAAGCCTTTCACCACAGCGAAGGCAAAGAGAGAAGGGCGGAAACTACCCTTTTATATTGTACAGGTTTCTCCCACAAGCAAACCGGGAAATCTAAAGAAAATCAAGTTCTTAGATTACCTAAATTGCATCTGGGACAGCATAATAAGGAGCGACGGCATTCTCCAATGCGCTCGCTGCCAAAGGTTCGGGCACGCCGCGTCGAACTGCCAAATGCGGCCTCGATGCGTGAAGTGCAGCAAAAACCACAAGGCGGAGGACTGCCCGCTGGGGAAAGAAGGAACAACTGACAAAAGTCAGTTAATGTGCGTACTCTGCGGGAACGCGGGGCACACCGCTAACTATCGGGGTTGCCCTAAGTTCCAAGAGCGGAAGAAACAAATGATTCTGCAGAAGCAGCCCCCAGTGAAAAATCCACTCGGGGCAGCCATAACCGTCACCCCTCAAGTGACTTACGCCCAAATGGCGTCTAGTCAGAGGAGCACGGAAAAGGAGCTACCAAAGGTAGTGCCGCCAGTCTTAGTGCGAAGAGCACACGATCCAGCGCTCGATTGGAAAACATCCATCGAAATGCATATGGATCGGTTAGAGGAGCAGGTTGGCCAAATTCTGGCGCTCCTGCAGAATCCAGCACGTCAACAATCTTAATGGCTGCGCAAACGGGATGTGCTTATAAGATCCTTGCAGTGAATGCAAATTCATTGACAGGGATCGATCGAAAAAACGAGCTCTACAGATTGTTGGACGATCAAAGCCCAGAGCTGATGCTGATTAGCGAAACTAAGCTAACTCGGAGAGGCAAATTGGAGCACAGTAAATATAATATTATTAGAAGAGACCGGCCCAAATCCAATGGTGGAGGCGGTGTTGCGATTCTTATAAAAAATAACATTGAACACAAGGTAGTATATAGCAGTGACGTACGGAGGTTTCAGGGGTTGGAGGCCTGCATCGTATGCATTTCTCTCCGTAGTGGAAAGAAGTTGTATGCGGTGTCGGTCTACTCCTCCGGCTCTTCTCATTCCGGAACAATGATATCAGAGCTCGATTCACTCTTTCGATGTCTGAGGCTGGACTCGGAGGAAAACTACTTTATTCTGGCCGGGGACTTTAATGCCCGACATGGATATTGGGGAAACACAATTTCCAACAATAGAGGGGACCAGCTTTACAGCTGGTTTTGCTTACACAGTGTCGAGTATAGACTCGATTTGAAAGCAACTGAGATCTCGTCCTATCCCAGGAGCGGCTCTTATCTGGATCTACTGCTGTTAGACGCAAGACTGCAGCTGACAGACACAAACTCACAAACGGTAAACTGTTTGAACACTTTCGTGTATCTCAGTGACCATTGCGGACTCAGTGCCGAAATCAAGATCCCCAACGATATTGCGGTGTTAGGAGAGTTTGTTCAAACGTACCCTTACAATTACAATAAGGCTCGATGGACACGCTTCTCCAGACAAATGACAAGAGCACTCTCTTCGAATGCGCTCCACATACCGTCCAATAGAAACTTGTCAAACGAAGAGATTGACATGTATCTAATTCAATTGGACGAGACAATTAAACGAACGATGGACATTACTATACCTCGGTATACACGCACAAACAATGAAAACTTGTACCGCAATGCGACAATCGACGCACTCCACCAACGAAAAAGTAGACTCCTGTCAAGATTAAAAACCTTGTACAGACGGTTTACTGACAGACGAGACGAGGAAATTAGGACCCTGAAATCGCTCATCAAGAATGTACAAACGTTGATTGCTCAAAATTATAGAATTTCGGTTAACTTGCACTGGGACAGTAAGATTCGGGCTGTTAGATCTAACAACCCGAGCATGTTTCCACAGATAAACAAATTCTTTAGAAGTAAGAATAGCGATCTTCCGTGTCTTAAGCTCCCCAGAACGACGGACAATGAACGCATACTGACTACAGCAGGTATAGATCCAGATAACGCTGTACTCGATGATAATTTCTTTGTGGTCGAAGATCCGCAAGAAAAAATGGAGGTACTTGGCGCGGTCTTTCAGGAAGTGTACAAGGTGAACGAGAGTGGGCGCCCGAATCACGACCTGGAGAACCGCATAATGGCTAGCAACTCTCAACTTCGAGAAGACATGCAACAATGGCGATCTGAGAACACTGGCTTTGTCGTGTTCAATGATGATAACATGGCAGACAATGCCATCGCCGACGAAGGGGTTCATCCCCCGTTCATATCGAAGACAGAGCTCAAAGCGGTCTTCGAATCACTTAAGAAGAAAAAGTCTGTTGGAATCGACGAGATCTCGAACATTGTGTTAAGGCATCTCCCTCTAGGTGTGGTTAATATGTACACAATCCTGTTTAACAATGCGCTGAATAATGCATATTATCCGGAGTATTGGAAAACTGCGATTGTGCAACCCATATCCAAGCGAGGAAAAGATTCTTCGAATCCGTGCAACCTCCGGTCAATTAGTCTCCTTCCGAACATCAGCAAGGTATTCGAGAAGGTGATCAATAGAGCCTTGATCAACTGGACTGAAGACAAACATATTATTCCGGATAACCAATTCGGTTTCAAAGCGGGGCATGACACTATTCATGCCGCGTCGAAACTGGTGTCGGATATCCAATGGAACAAAAGCCAGAAACAATGTACGGGTGCCTGCTTGATTGACCTGGAGAAGGCCTTTGACACCGTATGGTTAGAAGGACTTTTCTACAAGCTCAATCGGCTAGGCATTAGCAAACCACTGCTGTACCTACTGTGTAACATGCTTACCGGTAGACGGTTCGTAGTCAAGAATGGCAACGTGACCTCGACAGGTGTATTCCAAGTTAAAAATGGTCTCCAACAGGGTGCCGTTAATTCGCCGATCTTGTTCAACATTTACTTGAGCGATCTTTTAAGTTCTCTTCCTCATGCAATTGCGTATGCCGATGACTTGATCGTGTACAGATCAGGCAAAAAGATCGAGGAAATCACTACTCTCACGCAGGGTGACTTCGATTCATTCATGAGAAGTTGCGATGACTGGAAGTTGAGTATCAACTTCCAGAAGTCGGAAACCATTCTGTTCAGGACGCCGTTGTATAAGGCCTCGGCGGATACGAAAAAGAATTGGCGAAAGTTCTCAATCGTTGGAAGACACGGGGAGCCACTGGCGCAAAAGACTGCAGTCAGATACCTGGGGATCTGGCTAGATCAGTATCTATATTTTAATAAACATGTAGATGCTGCTCTGGCCAGGGCCCGAGGCGCTTTTGCCCTCACAAAGAGACTGTTTTACAACAGCCAACTCGATGCGAGGGTGAAGGTCATCTGCTACATGGCTCTCATCCGGCCAATGCTCACCTATGGCTGTCCCGTGTGGTTCAACGTGAGTGCTAGCTTAATGGAAAAGATTCGGTTGTTCGAGAGGGCTTGTCTTAGGGCTTGCCTTCGCCTTTATCGAACTCCAGAGTCCCAGTACATAAAATACTATTCCAATGAGGTCTTATACAACAGGGCAAACCTGATAAGAGTGGACAATTTCCTGTTGAAGTTGGTTCGAGGTCACACTGCTAGAGCGATGAACTCAGTCAACAATCTGATCTCTGGGGCTTACTACCCCAACCCACTATACCACGAAAGGGTACGTCACAACGGCTTCGTCCCCCCAGAAGCATTCCTCCATTTGGATAAGCACGGTCTGATACAAAATATAAATGCGGTACCGCTCATCTATCACATCGCCAGATCAACTGTGGATGGGCGACTCAACCACGACCGCTCCGTCGCACAACGAGCTGAGGAGGGTCTCCTCCGGTTCAGTACGGCGGTATCTAGGCGGGATGTGCTGGATGTTGCTTTGCAACATCGAAAGTTCTGGTGGCTGGGGAGCGAGAGAACTCCAGCTTCGAACCCTTTAGACCCCGGCTAGAAAGGGTAATTCAGACCCCCTCACGGGGAGTAGTCGGTCCACGTCTTGCAGCGGATTTTATATCAGCTGTAACCTATGGCCGACTTACATATTTTAGCGTAGTTGTAAGGTAGTGGGTAAGCTGTTTAGGTTAATTATTATAAAAAAGTAAAAAAAAAAAAAAAAAAATAAAAAAAAAAGAATTAAAAAAAAGGAAGAATGTATATATATATATGCATAACGATATATATATGCATTATGTATATAAGGATATATGCGTATACGCATGTGTATATAGCTATACAAATGTGTATATGTATATATACGTAGATTAGCTTAAGATAGTTTGTAAGTTTTATTTTAAGGTAGAATGTAAGTTAGCTTGTAGTTTCTTTTAAAAAAAAATATGTTCGGTCATTAAGTTTTTAAATTTTTTTCTTATTATTTATTAGTCATGTCAAAATTTTCTTTTTACAAAATAACGTTAGATTAAGTCGAAAGACATAGAATAAGTTTAAGTTTAGCTTAGAGTACCCGCTTAGGGTCAGTAAGTTAGAATAAGTAACTAACACTGTTCAACCAACTAGTTTTAAGCATTTTTGTCTAGTATATAAGTTGTCATGAAGTAAAAAAATAAAAATGAATTAAAATGAAATGAATGAAAGGTGCAACCACTCCTACGCGGTGGTTCTAGGTTCAATTCCCGAACTTAGCAGCTTCCATAATTTCATAGCTTCTCCTCTTTCGAGACCCTGACAATGTTCATGTTCTTGTCTATCTGGAAATTGGTGTTCAAATATCGACTTTCGACTTTTTGTCTCTCCAAACTCTAAATTTGTATCATGAAACACATATGTTGTCCCTTGTCCTCTTCGAGTGGTTATCTCAACCAAATAATTCTTACTCACTTTAAAAGCAACTTCGGCTTGACATCTTGATAGACCTTACAATTAAATTCCCCAATTATAGCTCATTAATCATTTCAATCTCCTCTCACAAGTAACATTTTTACGTTTCCACACCCAAACACCAGCTTCAGTAAAATATGAAACGTTTGCACAAAATTCACGCATGCATTCACTGATTCAATGTAAACATAGTGCAAGTACTTCGTCAGAGCTACTCCTGCAATTGCTGGCAAATTGTCGCACAATACTCAGACACAACTGGTGGTGACTTCCTCTCCGCCAGCAACGTTCATCTGCTCCTTCAACAAACAAGAGTCAAGATCTTATCACATCTTCAGCACCACTTCACCCAACGGACGGATAGACACGATGATGGTGGTAGTTGATGCTTCTTTATCCATAAATAAATATTTGACGACGACTCATCAAGAGGGCCCAACAAGATGAATTTAATTTTATCAGGCCCTCCGTGTTTGTTTACGAAACACACTAATACGTGTTGTGTGAAGTGTTTTGTAAAGAGGAAACGCGCGTTGCACCCAGGAGGAGGTTAATATCTTTCACAACACGAGTGCATTTATATTTGACACGGGCTCTGTAAGAAAAAGCCAACTTTGCGTGGGTCTAACACATTTCAAGTGAGAATGCATATATTTTAATTACTGTGGATGGTAGGTTTGAAGTGTCCTTAAGTGTTGTTCAATTTAAAATTAATTAACGTGCCATAATGAAGATGGTTTAATATAAAGGCGAAATCATTTTTGGTTGCTTGGGACTTATGACGAAATTTTTGATCCATTTTTGATATGGGCGTCATTTAGGAGAAATGGCTATACATAACGGCTGTGAATGTTGGCAACAGCTAAATGTCAGTTGATTGAAATAACATTCAATTTTTGTTTTCGCATATTAAATGCAGAGACTAAAAGTTCGAATGAAACGGAACTAAAGTGTGACCAGAAAGCAGTGATAGTTTTTTCTATTGCTATGTTTCAGCATCTGTCACATTTACCAATGACATCCTGCTGTCAAAATATTCAGTCTGGTTCGTCATTTAATCATATTCCGTTTCAATATTATCGAAGCCGAACGTTTATTGCAAAAATTAAATTTCGGCGCAATTGTAGATACGCAAAGTGAATGTTACAGTGAGGTCCCGTTGTCGCATGATTTCAGATTTTTCAGACATATCGTCGCACCGTGGGAAAATTTGAGATTAAATACACTCTTTTGGATACTTCTTTAAGAGAGACTGATGGGAAATGAGGAAAGTAAAGGCGCCACAATTGCATCTGGACGACCACAGACAACACCGAAAATTCGCCAATAAGGCGCTGGAAATATTAGTCAGACGCGCAAATAACAACATTAGAGCGATTGTCAATGACTCGAGGTGTGAATAAGAAATATTTTTTTGCCCAAAATGGAGAGTCGAAGACGGGTTGAAGGCAGAGCAGGAAACCACGTTGACATCAAAGGCTTGAAACACAACCACAAAATTTGAAAAAAGTGCGATTTAATTAAACTCAAATATGCATGTTTTCCAATTTAGCAAATATCGCCTCAAGTAATGCTTAACTCCCTATTTTGAAAATGGTGTCTTATAGGTACTGCTTTCAACTAGCTTACAACCTGCATTCCACATACCAACTCCTCTTCATGCAGTAATAACTTCCTATTTCCACATTTAATGAGTTCTCACATAAGAGAGCCAAGGAGGTCAAAGCATAATTAAATCCAAATTAAATGCTCGAACATGAGAGCGATTCATTAACAGTGCTCCATAACATGATTACGAAGGTGATTAAGTAAAGAACCTATTTTCGAGTCCTACTCCTGCCAAGTGGTAGAGCTATTCTCTCCGAACGATGTCAACAACTTCCTTGCCAGCCGACCCATCTTCCACACACGGGACACGGAGCGAACAGAATGTGCACAAAAATGTCGTCTCGATAAGTGTCATAAGTGAGAACACTTGCTGAAGGTGGAAAGAGGCAAGTGAACTACATCCCCTAGCCACAAGTCAAATGAGAACTGCTGGTGCCTGTAGATGTGCAATGTGAATTTACTTGTCAGTTACATGTGCACACATATTATGGCAAATGCGTGTACAATTAATTTTTGTGGCTTACCCTGGGCTTTAAGGCTTTTGACCCACATGAGGATGGATACATTTTTTTTTTCTGACAGCTGCTGTAAGGGTGGCTGACAAAAAACGAATGCACGTTACAGTACACGGGTTGGGGGAGATCGCTGTTAGGGGAACAATGGTACATTGTGTGTCAGTACATAAGAAGCTTCTTTTTGTTCCATCAAATGAAATGAACTGAACGGCCGAAGGGGTTGGGCATCAGATCCTTTTGTGTCTGAATATTCTCTTTGTCGGTGTTCCCCCTATTTCTCTGCAAAACTCATGTATGCACATTGCATGGATTGCACTCGATTTGTATGTGCATATGGGTTCCTTTGTGCGCTACAGCACGCTCGATGCATGTGGTTATACAACAATATAATGTATGTCTCAATGCTAATGTCGAAGTCTGCATTTAATTGCAACCGTATCTAATTCCGCAATCTGTCTTGTGAACAAACCAAACAATGCTAATTTGGAAACAATTGACGTGCACCAGCTATTGGAAACGCCACTTCCCGTGTGTCTGTCTACTCGTACTATAATCATACCGCCAACGTCGCCGTCTCACCGTGCAGTCACTTCACTTCACGTCATAATATGATATTTCCTCAATTGAGAGGGTCCAACCACACCAATATGTATTTCATGTCAGGTTTGCACATCGTCCATTACCGTTGTTTGGTCACTGTGCTTCAGCTGCACGCATGAACTCATACATTCACACAAATGAATATTTGACTACACTTTGATTAGTATCATTTACGAGAGATAGGGTGGATTAGGCCACAGGGGGGCATTGAACGTCCACATTATCATTACGTACTGTACTTGCGTGACAATCCACATTGATTGACGGTTGATGATGGCGCGGTGGCAGCGGCAGTGACTGTCGACGGTCGAAAGTGTGATTGCCCGTGCGGAAACAACGCTAGATTATTATGCGTAGCACCTGTTCGCCCATAACGTATGTCGCAAGTTAATTTGATAGTTATGTATCTATTTATCATTCAATTAATATTTCGAAATTACCATTGCCGGTTGGTGGTTTTTGTATATATATTCCGCTGCGTTCAAATACTGTTTTTAACGGCTATCCACATGCGGGCGAAAGCGGAGACAGAGGAGTTTCAACGAAATGGAACTTGTCTTTTACAAAGAGAGTCGCCGTAATTATACAATATCCCATACCTGCACTTGTTCGGAACTGATAAATTGACAGGAGAAATCATTCTTTCATTTCCACATCTTCATATTTTGTAATTTTTTAGCTTGAATGCATTTAGGTGAGCCTTGTTTAAGACTAATCACTGATCGACCTTCACTAAGTCGGAAAGTATGAACTTGAATCGTTAGATGAACTTATGAAGAATTCTCAATCGCGTGCATTTTTCGAACAGAGAGCAAACTTTGAAGGACTTTGGAATCTGCTTATCTTACCTAACTTAAATCCCTGTAGTTTGTGGTAAAGTTTGGTTTGTCAGCCACTTGTACGTATTGGGTTGTAAGGTGTCGTCGTAAAGGTGTCAATGTGGCAGAAACTCCATGGTATATTTAGAACGTGTATGGAGTCTCGGCTATAAGGGCTGACACTTGTCAAAATTGATGTAGTCGATTTCGTTGAAAAGATACAGACTCTGTTGATTCTGCTTAGTCTGTATACCCACCACACCAAATCTTAACACAAAATTAACACAAATTAACACTTGATGACACAAGACATTGCTCTACGACTTAACATTTTCCATACAACCGTTTAGCAAAGACTGAAAAGTCTTGGATTGTTGAAAACGTGGATTCCTCACGGTGTTCGTGACAACGCCAGTCCACACACAGCTGTAGTGACAAAACAAAAGCTGAATGCCCTTGGTTGGGAAGGTGTGCACCCACTGTATTCTACCGATCTTAAGCATTCTCCCAAACAAACTGGACAAAAGGAATTCGAGAGCTAAAGGATGAGATAATTCGGCACATTAACGATATTGAACCTCAATTATATCTTAGAGTCATTGAAAATGTGGACCATCGGACGGTATGCCACGCCCACCGAAGCCGTGACGAACATTTAACCTATATTTTGTTTCCACATAATTCTCATAGATCCTTCTGTCATATTAAAAAATATTAAGATAATTCTGTGAAAACTTTTTGATTTACAGTAGACTCTCGATAACGTGACCACAGGTTAGTGTGAACACCGGTTAAAGTGACCGGATAACGTGAACAGATTTTTTTTTGCTTTACATCTCTAAAACGTGAACAGATTTTATTATTTTCTTCAGGTTAACAGTTAACTGTTGAAATTCCTTATTCTTGGTCCAATACTTAGGGTGCAGTGATGATAGGGAGAAGAAGAATTGACTGTTTTTGTCCATTTCATGTCAGTAATGCCAGAGTTCAATATTTAATGTTTGTTTTTATGCCATAATGGGTACATGGTTATTACGTCGACTCCTACGCAGCTGAACCTCGCTGCCTGGGTTCGTTTCCCACTACGACCAAAAGCATTTTTAACGGCCACACCTCTGGTGTCACTGACAATGCTCAAAAGTAATAACTATCTAGAAAAAACTTCTCAAACTTGGCCGTTCGGAGTCTGCATTAAACTGTAGTTCCCTTCCGCTCGTGAGAGAACAATAGGACGCACAACTCGAGTGGCTGCTGTAGAATCTAGGCCCTGGCCATTCACAGCTTGAAGCGCCACTCATGTATTATTCTTTTTACTTTTGTCATAACCAAACGCGTTATTTTTAATTAATTAAAGACAATACGTTTTAAAATTAAAATCTATAGAGGGATTGCCCTATTCTTTTATTAAAATTTGACCTTCGAAAACGTGAACTCTCCCGGAAACATGAATTCCCTTGGTTTTTAATTGTTCACGGTATCGAGAGTGTACTGTATTTACAATTATCATCGTGCGTGTCCATTGGACCACCCTTTAGAAGCCTACTATTTCAATAATCTTAGCAAATGTCAGTATTGGCCGGCTAAACGGCCTGGTCACACTGGTTTCAAGATTAGAAGCGGTCAACCCGCTTGCCATCACAATGGACCTACTTTGCCTAAGTGCGTCTACCTTTAGCAGTCAGCCACACCCACTTAACCAAACCTGACCTGATGGACAATATATACAATTTAATACCAAAAATGTGTGCTCAACTCTAAGCCTAAAAAAACGCAGAACTTATAGCACAATCCAATGGTATTCTTCCCCATGAGTGGAGGTAGAATTTTGAAGACGTCGGGTTTGGAAATCTTCGTTTACTCTGAAAGAAGTGCATAACTCCAAACCAGCAACTGTTAATGCAATCATTTAATCGAACGCACCAAGCCCAACAAATTTGTAGCTCTCAAATGTCTCCATCAATCCCTGATACCACTGCACAAAAGGCAATTTTGTTCATTTTACTTATTGCGTGTAGGGGAAATTACGGCGTTTAGAAAGTTTCCAGGAAATTTCAAATGACATAATGTTAATTGCTAAATTCTCTCACAGCACATAACACGACATTTCTCAAATTGCCCAATGTGCCAACAAGTACAGCTGTCACCATTGCAGTTAGCTTTCCCTGTCGCATTACACAGGTCTGCTTATTGATTTGGCTAGAGATACTTTCTTGGCAAAATAACCTAAAACAATGAATTCGGTTTTTTTTTTATAGGTATATACAATAATTACCACGAACTCGCCATCATGCTGGCGCGATGAAAGAGGCTACTAAATGCTAACCTAACCTAGTACAGAAATCCGAGACAAAGCGAAATATAATGGTTTGCCGTATGCAGGAAGAAGTAATAGTTAATTCCCACCCACATTAGTAACCATCAGAAAATGATTTTGCTCGAGTCTTTAACGAGGCAAAATCTCGGGGGTGAACTGCAGTTCAGGCGGCCGTAAAAATCGTTTCGTACATCATTTCCGTGTACACTGCAATGGGAAAATATCAAAAGCAAGATCTACAATCTATTAATAGCTTTAAAGATATTTATGGAGATGTAAGTATTTGTCTTTCGGTTCATTAGCGTCTGGCGGATAAGGAACATTGTGAGAAGACAGTGCCTTGCATGTGGTCTTTACGTTCGGCTTGATTATCTATTCTAGGTGTCTCCAGGCAATGTAGAGGCAGTTGATGTGTGCAGTGGTATTGCCTCACTGTGGGTCGTGCCAATGAGTAATGCCTTTAGTTTGCTGTACAAAAAGTCATATTTCAATAGGTGTCAATTTCGAATACAGTCTCTGTTGAGGTGTACCGGGTTTGCGTTCCTCTAGAATAAATGACTCATGGGAGAATATTAAGGAAGTGTGTATTGATTGCATGCAAGTTTCAATGCCAGGCTGTAATTATTTTTGAGAAATTTGTGTGACAAATAGCGAATGTTAGTCATTTCAAAGGAATATTCATCCGCACTAAACTCATAATGCGGTTTGTCAATGACAAACCCCAAAACTTTGATGTGGGGCTTATTTCAATATTCATCGGATTTCGTTGCAAAATATTCATGTTCTCTGGGAATTTATTATTATTAGATATTGGTCAGGAGTTTCACTAATATTTTGTTAATAGGCGGAATTTGAAAACGTGTTCATGCTTAGGTCGTGTGTAAATTGTTTCGGTTACAGTTGGGTTTTTATGCTTCTTTGGAACTGTATAAAATGTATCTTATTTCTAATTTTCAGTTACCTTCAAAACAGATTGTACCAAGAACGGTACGCAAATGCTTTGTCATAAACAAAAATCAAGGGCCAGTGGATATAACGGCGCTGTTGATATAAATCTAATCTGTAGAGAGAAATGAGAAGATCAATGGCTTGCAAAAAAGCAGACACAAAATAAAGGTAACCTATTCTTCACAAGATTTGTAAGACAACTTTCTTCCGGTTTCTTCTTGTTTTTTAAAAATAACTTGTTCTTTTAAATAATGTTTTATGGTGGATATACATACGTTCTAATTTGATTCTCGAAAAGATGACCAATTTGAAAAGATGAAGGAAGCATGTTGTATATTGGTTCATCTTTCTGAGATTCTTCTGTATATTGAATTGTAGCCTAATACCTCATCCGCTGCACCTAACACATGTACGTACAGTAGTGGACAACTAAACAGCACACATGCCCTTCACATATCTGGCACATCGCCTTGGAAGACTTTTCCCTCAAACTTGACATGGTTCTTTAAAATTTGAATCTTGTTCCACAATTCGATCGCATTTCTTGATCTTACAGTTTGGATCCCCAGGTTCTCTATCAGATCTACCTAACCACCAGGCAAGCGGCCATTAAAGCAATTTCGGCTATAGAAATCAAGTCCAAACTAGTCGCAAGCTGCCGCAAAGAGTTCAAGGTTATTGGTACGCAGCATTCGATTACTCTATGCTGGGTTGCAGGTTATATCCTACACCAGGCAGTCCCATGTATAAATCCACCCCTGGCAAACGTCAAGAAGAAATGTAATGAAAGGTAGAACACCCTATCCACTTGCGAGGCTACCTGAATGCTATGGCCGAGGCTCAACAGCGTAAGGTCCAATAGACTCCTTCTATGCAGTAAAGATATGCTGAGGAAGGTAGTAAGCGCTCTAACAGGCCATAATCATTTGAGATATTATAGGAACAAAAGGACTTACCCAGGAAACCATTTGCAAAGGCTGTGGGAAGAGAAGTTAGAGGATACCTCTCACTATTTCTGTTATTGCCCCAGTCTCTGCATATTGAGACTCTGGGAGAATTCTTTTTCCAAGACCTCCAAGAACTCGATATCCCCCTAACATCTATTTGTAAGATCGTCAGAATTTCGGGATGGCTTGACTGAATTTCGGGATGGCTTGACTGATAATCTCACCTGAAAAAAAGGCATAATCTCGGCTGCAGCAGTGGACAATACCAACTGGAGTGCGAGTAGGGTACAGGAGGCTTAATACCTCCTTGGGCATCACAATGGGTCCAATTCAGAGGACCCAAATGAGGCAAGGCTACACCATAACATAAGGCCTACCCACTTAATTAACCTAACCTAACCTAAGGGTGTTGTCCATCCATGGGAATGTATGAACCTTCAATTATCCACAATCGTGAGAAATTGTCCGCTCAGGGGGATTGTCCACCAAAAAGAGAGATGTCCCTAATTGGTCCATTTTGGTAACAAGCCCCGCCAAGAAAATGCTGTCCACATCATTCTTAGCCTTTATTTTGGGTGTGTTTTTGGTTAGAAGGACAACAAACACATCTTTTCCCATCTGATTCGAACCCGAAAATTTTAAAATCACCCCTTCACATCACATTTTTCCAAAAAATCTTCGGTTCATGAAGGTATCATCATACAATAGATTTTCGTCCTCGTAAATTTGAGCTCTTGTGTGCTATTTATGTGTCCACCACTGTACATTCATCTCGGCCTATCCCAATTCGATATATTCGGAAGGAAGGAAACAGCCAGTACTGCGGTTTGACTGAACCCTGAAGACACTTCGATCGAAGGTCATATTTCTAAAAACCTAAGCATGCGAATATCATTCCAATTGTTATAACGCTGCACAATTACGACAGTTATTGACTATCTTTTGATGAGAGGGCTGAAAATTGGAAAATCCACTTCATAATGGATGATTCTTTTGTTTGGTTTGTCGCTGTTCTATTTATGAGTGCTTATGCATGATATTTGTGACATCAGGATGAATGGGGACTAACAAACCAAGTAGGTCCCTGGATAATGTGACACCCTATCGTGTCTCTCTGGTGATTATATGACTGAGCATTTGAATACCCAGATCATATGATTCTCTGGAAATTGCAACATACCGGCGTATTTGTAAGCCCAATGAACTCGCTCGACGTAACGGGACCTTTTCACTTTCACCAATATGAAACCTACCCTCCATAACACCGATACATAACATCTGTTCGTGCAGTGCACTTATTAACTGTAGGAGCATAGACTTAGGGGCATTATTCTTTTATAAATTTTTATAATTTGAGCAAAGTGGGTAACGTCAACGTAAGCCAGCCTAATCCCTTCGTATCAACCACCAGTTGGCTCCAATAGTCTGTGATATCCAATCCGTGGCCGCAGCGCACTTTTTACGAACCAGTTCCAGCTTAAGAACATTTCTTAATTTTACACGTAATCAATGTGTGACCATATTGTTAGCGTTGACTAATTAAATTCATCAAGTCAAATCTTGTTAATTGCCATAAGAGCCGCACATTGGAACGAATGCAAACAAACTCATTTAATTTATTTTATTATCAAATTCCATTTTGCAAAACCCTTGGTGACCTGGCGGTTATTTTATTTCCGAAAGTGCATCAGAAGTAAATAACGAAGTCAACGAACATCCTGCGGCAGAAAGCCCCGATCACGTGACAGTTGACAGACTTCAAAGAGGGGAAGAGGCAAGTTTTTTCCACGTTATCAATTTAAACTGACAACAAATTCAATGAATCACTGCATGACATTTTGGAGGCATTCACCTTCATTGACGCCGAACGAAATTATGCATCAGCAATAAAATAACCGGGACACCAACTTAGTTGTGTCATATTTCCCGAGTGCTGACACCTCTCTGCGAGTGCAGTTCTACTGTACACAGTGCAATGCATGACTCATCCAACTGGTCGGTTGTGCGTCCAGAGAGACACACAGGCACCACTAATGCGCCAAGGAGCCCATTGAATTGTCGCAGTACGGTGAATTGAAAATCAATTGCATAGACGCTATGTACGCGTATGTAAATTCGATGAACTCATATGCACTGCATCTGCATACATGGTTATGGCAAAGGCTACTTATCTGCACTCCAAAGATATATTCATAGTGCATGGCTGTGGCTGTGTACATTTAACGATTAAAGCTGCGGTTTTCCTGTGGAAACAAACCCTCAATTTCCATGAACCCACACTGCTCAAAGTCTTTCATGCGAATATATACAGATGTGTGCATGCTTCTTGATAAGGGTGGCGATGATTACTTGCACATACAGTCCACACTCATGCAGTGGTTGGCGGGGGGTTGGTTAAAAATAATCTGTATCGTGTACTGGACTACATTGCGAGAAGTGATCCCTTTGCATTCTTATCAAGCCATAACTGTTTCCTGCAGCATAAAAAAACTTTATTTGAATCTCCGGAGGGTCGTAACTCGTAATTGAATAAGTTTGAACAGCCCGGAGTGGGGTCTGGGCGTCTGGGATATTCATTTTGTTCATTTTAATTAAATGTAGATGTATGTCATCGAAAAGAGGTCTGATTAATGCGACTTACAGCCTGAAACGAAATGCTTTGTTGTGGAGCCGAGTTTCTGTAGTTTTTCTTGTAAGTTTTATCTGAGAAGCACAATTTCACTGCATTCTGGGAACGCGGAAAACGATTTTCTAGCACAAAACTGGCCGATCACGTTTCACAATTTAATTCCTCACGATTTCGCTTTCGTTTCTTTTTGTTTTTTTGTTTTATTCTTCACTTATTACTTGGGGGCTAGAACGCCTATGTGCACGTATTGGTTATTGATTTTAGAAATTTCATTCGGTGAGTGACCATAGCTGGGATTGTCTAAGCAGATGTGGAAGTATGTGTTTAAATATCAGACGATAATACCATGCTAATAGGTCTTTGTTTGCTGCCGGGTACTAGGTGACCAAGATATAAGCAGAATAATAGTTCTAGTCTATACTGCATTCTCACTGCTAGAAGGCTTTAATCAGTCAATCACGTCTCTAGAAAATTGTTAAGGGTGATGCGAGGAGGTTAGGGAAGTTGACTTCGTGAAATAGAAATAGAATGATTTCACAATGGCCGTAGTAGTACGAGAGTTTCCGGAGATGGATTATTATTGCTTTGTAAGGATCAGGAGTAAAGCTTTCTATCGAAGAACCGAAGAACTAACCAAAGCGGACGACGAGATTCTTGGTCGCTTCGAAAGGAAAGTCATTGCATCGAAGTCTCTCGACTTCGATGGCTAGGTAATGTAGAGCGAATGGACACCAATCCTCCGACCCAGAAAGTCTTATAATTCACCTCTGAGGAACAAGGATAATTCACCTCTGAGGAACAAGGCTCAGCTGCATATGCGTTGCTAGAAGCAACCTGGCCGTGCTGTATGTCGACGCATATTGGCAGAGCCCCAAGTTCACCCCGAACTGTAGCGCCAGCCAAAGAAGTAGAAAGTAATCTTCCTTCGTTATTACCCAATATACTTGGAAATGTCATCGAAAATGATCTTGTTAGTATCGGGTCTTGAGTTTTAATAAATGGAAGTCATCGAAAATGATCTTGTTAGTATCGGGTCTTGAAAGAACTGCCATGGGTGACAGTTGAATGATGTTATATTCCGTTCACAATGGCTATATCCGAATAGCGTACAAATTAAGTTACAATAGTGAATTCGATCGAAAATATTTTATGAAGAACAAAATGGATACATGGCCATCCAGTACATGCCCTGTGCTGGCTCAGCTACATGGACAACAATGCTCCAGCAATGAGGGTCTTCGAATCTGAGCCTCCTGGTTCGAAAAGGCGAAAAAGACTTAACCTACGGTATAAGGACCAAGTAATAGTGGATGCAAGACAGCTTGGTCTAGATGACTGGAGTCAGCGTGCCCAGGACCGTCAACGATGGAAGGAAGAGATATCTCAGGCTCGGACCCTCCACGGGTCGTATGCCTGAAAAATAAGTAAGTCAGTAAGGTATTTCTTTGAAACTTTGTGTTTCACTTAAAAACCGTCCGTTTTAATATATGAAAGTTATTATTTGTTTCTTTTTTCGTTCTTAGACGAAATAATTAAACATCCCCAAATATTTAAAAAATGTCACTTAGCCCATTGAATGAAGTGTTAACAGATGGTGATGTTTAGCACAATGAAGAAGTGTTTAAGAGAGAGAGCGAAATAGAGAAAAATTAACTATTCTAGGTGACTTTGGCTAGTCCTACAAAAAGATCACCGCTGAGCTTCGGTAAAATTTGGATTTTATTTCTGAAAGCTTATACCAATACAATAGCTTAATCTAATAATCGAAATAATGAACAAAATGGATGTGGGAAGTGAAAACGACATAAAAAAATGATTCCTTCTTAAATGATTGGCCTTATTGCTTGAGCCCCATTGAATGCTTCGATAATTATTATTCTTAAAAATAGTTAACATCATAAAACAAATAATTTTTTTTTCATCCTGAATACAATTCCCGTCTATCGTTAGGACTCACCGTTTTTGAGACATTGTTTTGTTTTTCCGCATTTTGGCCATACTGCCCCACTGTGAACCGTGGTTTAGTGGGTCCGTAATTGGTAGGTCGACTCAAAAGTTAGAAATGCCAGGTTCAGTCCCTGAATTTACCAAATTTCATAATTCACTTCACCCCTTCACTCCACCCCTTTCGAAATACAGACTATATTGAAAGGGTATTAAACATTTCCGGAGTCAGTATAAAACTGTAGGTCCTATCTCGTGATTGATCAATTGCACGCACAACACGAGTGGTTGCTAGACAAGCTAATCCCAGATCCAACCCGGACTGCATTTTTGCTCTATTTTAACCATGACTCCGAATAATGTTGCTTGGTCGTTTCATTTCGTTTCAAAAACATTTACCTGAGTTTACTTTGTCTCATTCAACACACCAACATCAATCATAGTTTCACGTGTGGAAATTGTGCACAAGTTGCTTTAAACACAACGTACTTCCCCTTTTTGTTTACTTACGAAATGACATAAGGAATGCTATTTACTTGAATTCAGGCAGCTTGAATATTTGCACACATACAATCGTACATCCCACAAATCGGCACGGAATTTCTGTTCCGGACTGGCAAATCAAATTTTGCCGACATTTTCACCACAAACTAGAACAGACTAGTGAATTCTAAATTTATATTTAAGCGTTTGATAGTATAACATTCATCATCACGAGTTGCGGAGCATGATTGTCGAATTAGTGAGTTCGAGAAAACTGATTAGGTTATTTTGCACCACGATCGACATGGTGGTCTGTGGATGAGAACTTTCAAAACATACGAAGGGAATTGAAAATTCCATCAGAGTGAGTGTCTTGACACACATTGATGTGTTTTTAAATCACAGTTAAAAACAGTCATTATCATATGTAGGTACAGTCATTCTCGCGCTCGTGGAATCTAAGGAATCTTTCGGAGTAGAGCTTAAGTCCAATGCGGTTAATGTTGTCGACTCTGTCATTCGGCAACAATGAATACAAACAACTCATAGGAAAAATTGTTATCTTGTCAGAGCAACACTCGTTGCAAGGGGACAGATAAGTTGCAAAAAGGCGTCAACACAAGCACACACGAATACATGAATTTCTGAACTAGTCAGAAATACATTCAGATTCGTGCTTCTAATTTAAGTTTAGATAAAGAGACTAATGTCTTACAACTGTCTACAAACGACTTTTGGATGTAAAAATAACTGTTTATTACAACGAACCTGCGTTCACCTGTAACACATTTTTGAACTCTCAGTTTCTCTTGGCTTGCTTTTCCAGGAAAACCATCCGACTGAAGTGTGACAAATTGCGCGAACAAATCAAGACAACAACGATTCAATCAGTTCTTCAATTTCTTTTCACTCCATTATTATCAGCACAAGTAGTGTCAAGATCAATGCTTTTATTATAAACCTAACACATGGATTCACGCGACTTAACTGGTCGAGTCTCAAGTAGGTGTCTGTTCACTCAAGCTTTTGTCTGCTCATTGTTGCGGAGCATACACAGAGGAACGATCGAATAGAATAAACCTTGAAGCGGATGAAAGAATAACGCTTTGTCAATGTTCATATGACTGATGTAGACGCGTACACAAAGTGCACATGTTCGCGATGGCAATTTTTCAAACTTCATGTCATGGCAGTGTGAGCATTTATTCCTTTTTGATTCAACCAAAAATGTCTCAGTTCTCACATTTTTGTATTCATTTAGGTGACATTTCCACTTGAATTACTCGATGTGACCTTATTGGCATTACATCGAATTAAAAACACACAAAAAATAAATGAAAGGTTCCCTGCTTTGAGAGTTACAATTCATGCATATGCAACACCCATCGATTCACTCTCGTGCAGGAATGGTTAGTCTATGAATATGAAACGGGAGAGACAAGCACCAGACAAGCATTCTTATGATTATGGTTATCCTTGAACCGTCGCAAAGAGTGCACACCAAACGGTGGCACTATGCGACGAAGAGTCTCCATTTATGCGGAGATGCACTTGTACGATGGAAACGAAGTTGGACAGGATTCAAAACAATAACTGCCTCTTGCTAAAACTGGTTTCACTCGAAAAAAGAAATAAAATCTAAAAGCCACAATAACGAAAAGGAATTGGAAAACGGAGAAGATGTTGGTGTTTGACTACAACTGCTCGCGACTCTTTACTGGTTCTCATGTGCAACAATGTCATTAGATGATCATAGTTGTCTCAGTTTTTGTGGCTGTGCAAGTTTTAATTTATGATGAAGGTGCCTTGCTATGTTTACATAAATGTCAAGGGATTAAAGATAACATATCCAGGAAAGATTGTATTCGCAGTCGTCTTGCTCGAGTGCATACAAATAATCATTATTATTTTGTCACCCTGCAGGGCAGCCATCTTAAACAAGTGACATTGAAGTGTCATCTTTGCAAAATAATTATAAATCTATAACCGTTGTTAGCTGAAAATAATGGGTGTTTTATTTTCGATTTGTATTAAAAATGAGGATTTATCCTAAGATATATTATTTCTGCGTCAAATTGTTGGCCCTGATGGCGTTGACGGCGAATGGATGACGAGTTTCTATCACAGACAACATGGCCAGGACGAAGAACAAGACAAGATGTCCACAAATCTGATGGGCACCCACAAATGGTGACGGATCATCGCCCACAAATCTACACGCGCCTCAAAAATCTCAACTACGCATCAAACTGATGTTAACATGTTTTCATTATATAGACCCGATAGCAAAGTCTGGACAACTTCCGGCAGTGGGTCACTGATTTGAGATAAGCGTGAATTACGCCGACTACTTATGTATAACCGCTCAATTAATTGTTACATCAGTTTCCCCATTCTCTCCATAATTTATTCATTCAACTTTAATCCCTCAAAACCGAATTCTATTCCAGTGGCCTGTCAGATGTAATTAATTGGATTATTACGTTCACTGCGCTCTTTAGAACTATCTCAACCATGAAGTCATCTAGTGTCACACTCAACAACGCACTATTTACTGCGCTCATAGATATCTCATTCTCAACAGCCTCCTTAACACTGCCCGTATGATAAGTTGTCGCATATACGACTTAAATTAGTATCCATTCCCTGACGAAGTATCCATTATCAGAGCTGTCGTTACGCCAAGTGAAGTTCAGTAATTCTTGAATACATTATTCAACGTTTAAAAGCGCACGCATGATATCCGCGATTTATATCAGATTTCCTTCCTTTTGTGTCGGCACGGCACGGAATTGGCACTACGGTGTAGTCAACAAGCAACTTTATATTTAGCTGGTAGCAGCAAGCAGCAGTTTCAAGTTCGCTGAATATTATGCCAGAAGCCATTCACCTTGACCTTGTGTATGTGTGGTATACAATTCTAAATTCTACCAACAACCCCAGGCTATCTATTCTAATGAGTGTCATTCGCTTATCGCATTTATTCCACTAACGTCAGAAGGTTCAAACCAATCAGCCGGGCCAAATGACAGCCAGTTCACGTCTAATCTGCGCACACGAAAAACAAATCATTGCGATGAGTAGTACTGCTATTTCATGGAATATGACAAGTTATTTCCAGAAGCAAATGAACAAGTCAGCTATTCATTCATTTAGTAACACTTCATGGGAACAACAAGAATAACAAAAACAAACAGGTTAGAAAAAGGTGGCAAATTCATGGAACGGCTTAAGTGTGTTTAGAGAAACAAAACACACAACACACCATACCACAGCATGCCGCTGCCGCTACCAGTCACATTTACACGAAACTGGATTTCGAATTGTGTTTTGTTAATCAACAACATTTTTTGCTATTACTAACATTTGTTAAATGAGAAATTGAGATGAGACGAGACTTTATTGGCTGGAGAGTCTAAAAATCGGTGTGACGTCAATGAAGTGAATTAATGTGATTCTCGACTCGGTGCACGAGTTTCGAGTAAACACCCAGAATTTGTTTGTTTGATCTTATTTTTCAAGGAAATGACGATCAAGCAATATCACATGATTCATCTTTTTTTCTCTTTAATTTTGTTCTTAGCATTAAAAGCGATTATTCAAGGTATGTATCTATAAAGAGGTGCATTTGTAATAGAATACAATTAAGTGACGAATTTCAGTTACGGTTAAGTGCATCGTGGGTGCGCTGAGATGAAAGTGAGAACTGAGAAAGTGATAGGTCTGTTACTGGGAAAGAAGTGAAATTGATTCGGCTTTTTGTCTTAACCTTAAAACGCTCGAGCGGGAATCAATGCCCAGTTGGTTGAAGCTACCGTGGCGGAAGGTGTCTTTTGTTCAAAAGTTTGGTGTAATTAATAATTTCAGAGAAATAATTTGTCAACAGACGTAATTGCCGAAAAACCAATTGCGATTGAATTTTTTAGAATTTTCAGGTAATCAACAAAGCGGGATAACCAAACTTTGTTTACACTTCAGAGTCATTGGTTGTTGGAAATTTTATTTTTGCAATTTAATCTAAAGTTACAAAAAAAAAAGACGGGAATTACCCTAAGAAGCAAGGCTGGTATATAATAACAAAAAAATTCCGCACGTGTGCTACGGAGGTTCTACTTTGGGAATTAAAGATTTCAGAGTCTCTGTCAGTGACTCATAGCGGTCTGTTTCTGAACAAAATAAACTTATGGAGATTACTCCTCACGAGAACAACCAGATGTTGTTTTTGCACAAGTACAAGCGTTGATCGTTTGAAATTGTCCAAATTACTTCAATGGTGTAGTACCAATGTTGCAAATATAGATTTGTATAATAACCTGATATAATTATAACAAAGTGATTTTAATTAAATTGAATACTGCTTGACCTAGATTTGCTCATATTAACATTATTCTAATAAAAGTAAAATACAGCGAAACTTCGATATAGGTGACACACGCAGGACCATCATGATTGTCCGTTATGTAGAAGTATCCGCTTTAGGGGGGTAATTTAATTTGTATATGGGACACATTTTCGTGTTTTTTACTAGTTCACTTTCAATTCCATGAATAAGCTCGACACTAAACTAATGTCAATTCAGTTCCAACACACAAGTCAAATACTCTCATACAATGTTTATAACGATATAGGCTATTTGGAAGGCCTACTACTCTTACATGTGTACATATTTCGTGGTACAACTCCTCGATAGGGGTTGACAATCATGTCCGTGTCCGGTATAGAGGGGGTCAGTTGTAAAGCGGTTGAAGTACACGATAGCCCTACTTGGAAGGTCATGGGGAATTATCCGTAAACATAAGTGTCCTCTTTGGAGGGGTGCTCGTAAAGAGAAGTTTCACTGTACTTAAGAATAAATCTAGTGAAGAATTCATTGAGTTGAATGTCAGATTCGTTTGGTAGAAGACGTAGACGCCAAAGACTTGGTCGTTTAGGCATCTGATTCAGCAGAATGTGTATGAGTCTGAACAGTATTGATCATTGGAGCATTGTACAACTGCCACACCGATTAAAAACTTCGACAAATTTAAAGATATATTTTACACTAATTTAAGCTGAATTAGGAAGATACGAATTTAAATTAAGGATAGTTTATATTTTGACTACGGAAAAAAGTTATGAATTTAAATTAAGGACAGCTTATATTTTGGAAGCCTAAGTATCAAAAACTGGTGTACATTAATTATCGTTGCCCTCCTTAACCGTTTTCGACATGATATGATTAGTTGTGAATTGAAACATAAAGTCACACGATTGTTTGTGAAAATAAACCAATATTTTAGAAGGCGAGGCATGCCGAATGTCACTTAACAGATCTGGTTTTAAATTTCAAAATGGAGACTACTGAAGCGAAGAACACCATTGTTGCGAAACCAACATTGTAGTCAAGATTTAAGAGTGCGGGAAAAAATTTAGTTTAAATTTAAATATACTACGAAACAAGTTTAAATTTAAATATACTACGAAACAAGTTGACAAGTTGAAGAATAACTTTAGAATTGGTCGAGGAGCGATAAAAGAACTAGTGGATTATCGTAAAAAGTGGTTGACGGATGCTTCCGACACATGAATGCGTAGTAAAAAAATAATAGGTCACATTCAAGGAATTGGAATACATCTAAAGAAGCTTCGAATGATTGAATTTTTGGGGTTTTTAAAAAGAATCAAAGCCTTTTTTGAGAATGCAAATGCTGACTGATCCCCCTTAAATCAACAATTTGCCGCTTGAATTAAATCAAGTAAATAATATTCCAAAACTAAAACAAAAACGCTTCCAAATTCCATCAACGTCCAAACTGTCAATAAAATCTAAAAACAATCCAATTCGTGTATGAAAAAAGACAATAGCTTAACAAATTAACAAATATGCCTCAGTCTTTAGATTTGTTCATATTTCTATCCACTCTGGTTTAGAAATAGCAGGAGGACACGCATTTACCGTCTTTGACGCTTCATATTTCGGAAACGGGACTGTAGACCAAAAAGCTCTTTAATTTGAAAAGACATGGGGTGCGGCAAATGTTCAAAATTCCTCCCAATTTTACATACATAGAAGCCACGACCCAAATAACCACCCATTGAAATGCTGATGGAAATAAATATATATTCAGGTGAAAATTGAGAACTGAGAACAGAACGGCCACAGCGGTCTATTTTGATAACGGAACCTTAAAGCCCAACTGATGTAATTACTTGAAAAATGTTCTATTTAATGAGAAACAATGACGGTTTTTCACACAAAACACGTGCAAACGAATCCCATAACCTATTCCACATTGGCATTGCACATTTCAATGCATAAATATAGCGTGCACAACCACCATCGACACACCCTTTGGTAAGGACTCAAAAGACTTGGCACACCTTTTCACTACATATCAAGTTCCGATTTTGCTGGCAACGATTCTCATGCTTTTGTGAAACTCACTTAAAAGAACGTCCTTGACAATTTATTATCCTTTCAAGGAGGATGACACTGCCAAGGACATTTTTTGCTGGCTTAGATAAATAATTATATATGTATACTCACTTATTGAAAGTTACTTGGTAATCCTTTATCTGTTTTCGACTGAACTCATGGAATTCAGTGTAAACATTCACAACCTTAAAGGAATGCTTTATCTCCTGACCACTCTCGAGGGCATCATTGATTTGTTGACGTCGGTTCAAAATATTGCTTAACTCTGAATCGGCAGACGACGACATTTTCTTGCGGCTTACTTGACTTGAAGATGAAGAACTGCTGAACAAACGGAGAGCTATGTATGTCAATTACAGACACCAAGGATACTGCTATCGATCGACAAGTACACTGTCAAATAAGATAAACTGCTTCCCGTGCAGTATCTAAAAATAGTCTGCCTTTTTATCCTGAATATGTATCAGTTCACGGCCACTCGATGGGAACGTTTTAGATCCCACGTAAACAAAACAATAGAAAGGATGTTCTTCCGATTTTTTAAACAAAATACACACAGTTGTGTTGAATGTTGAAACACACCCTCGTAGGAAGACAGAAAAGTCAGAGTAAAAAAAAGTACACTTCACAGACGCACGGGAAGAGGATGTTCGGGATAATACAGTCGGGAGCACCTGCTTTGGTATTTTCGTGAAGGGGAAACTGTTTATTTCCAACGGAACAGCTACGGCGCAAGAAAATTCAAACTGAAGAGAACGAGACTAACACACAGTGTCACCGCTTGGCAAGTCGAATTGCGACTGAATGTGAATGTGCTGTGGAGCTGTGGTGGTCTGGTAGTCTGGCTGGTGTTATGGTTCTGCTGGCTAGAGCAGAGTCTAATGCGCGGTGGTGGGGGTGGTAGTTGCAATTGGTTTTCAGTGGAGTAAGCAGAGATGCTGCGCGCGTATATGAATTTCTCTTAAAATTGAATAACTAAGAGAGAATTCCGTCTTGTGAGTATGCGCCTGCAGCAATTAATTTTATAGATAACAGATATACGATTTTTTTCTTATCACTATGGTAAGATAAATCTTATATGTACTGGCATATATTTACTGTGTACTTACATGTGTACATGGATATATTTATTTTTAAGTTGGAGTTATTTTGCATACATACTTTATGAGGCGACAATCATTCGATGGCAAATTAAAATCGATGGGCCTGAAGATGATGTTTAATGAAATTTGAAGTTTTATTTAGTTTTAAAGAGATACAAATAATTATCTTTCAGAAGCAGAAACATATGTTTCTATGGTTCCAGGCAGGGCCGGTACAAGCCAAATGAGTGCCCTGTGCAAGCCCTACAATTAGCGCACTAGTCTTGGCAGTTCAAATTATAAAACTACCTTTTCTGGCCTAGCGAAATCTGTTATAAGGTCATAGTCTAAAGATTTTGATAACTTCCTTTATTATTATGGACAAGCAAACCAATCTTTCTTGAGTCAAGGTTGCCCAAAGGAAACTTTTCATTATCTTGAGTTTAGAAAAACTTGTGGCCGCGGCGTTGTGGGTATGTGCATCGAGCCCTACGCAACTTAACTTCACTGCCTGGCCTCGATTCAGTACGCAAAAAATTATTTTCATTCGATTAAATTCTTTCGAGTCACCAAATCTGGCCGTTCGAAGTCGGCATAAAAATATAGGTAACTTCCACTCGTGAGGAAAACTCACTATTTTGGGAGCCAGATATTCTAAACTTCAACTAAATAGACAATTCAACACTTCCAACGATGGGCGTTCTGGTCTTACAATACTACTGATAACACTTCGACTAAACCATTCTGCCCAATCTAAACATTTATAAAACTACAAACAAAAATTTAAACACTTTTAAAATTAAGACATGAGGAACGTTAATTATACTTAACGTAAATTATATTTATCTTATGTATTAATATAATAATATTTATCTATACTATATTAAACTTCCGTTTCGTACGCTGCGTAAACGGTTTACGTTAGTAAGTTACGCAAAACTCATTTATGCTGGAATTATTCCTCTTTAAAAGTTCTAAAAAAAAGTCCGTGATATCATGTGCCTATCTTTTAAGATTGGCCCAATGTAACCTACAGATTAAATTTCTGATCAATAACGTGACCGTTGCAATAGTTTTGACTGGTCCATCAATTGCTCAAACAGTACAGCTAATACCGTGCATCCCAACGTTTCCCAATAATTTCAAAGAATTCAATTCCCTGTTAAGGTGCTTTTTGCCGTAACAATCAATGAAGCACAGGGGCAAATATTTAAACACTTAGGAATCGATTTAGGTCAAGACTGCCTTTCACATTGATTGATTGGTATATTCTTCCACCACAAGACACTTTAAAATACCTTTTACAAAAATACTACTAGTTCTATAAATACATCCATAATTTATTAATACAGTTCCACTCTTTACAAAACCCCTAGTAATTTTACCCAGCGTTCCTTTATTCTTCCTGTTTCGTATTTGATGTAACTCTGTCTATACGTAACGCTTTCACGGCTAAAATACTAAATCGATTTTGACAAAATTTAGTACAGAGTAAACTTAAGCCTCAGGGAAGGACATAGTAATATTATTTATCCAACTGCGGTAACTAATATTCTCGCGCGCATCAGCTAGTGTTATTTAAAAATCAAAAATGTGTGTTATATGCTTCAAGCTGGTCAAACCTTTCTGTAATTGATTGAATGGCTTGATATAGAAGTGCAACCTTGTTATAATGAACACCAATATAACGATTTCGATTCGATTAATTTTCCTCGATTAATTTTTCGAAATCCCCTAGAGGCCCCGAAAGAGCTTATGCAAAATATACCTAATATAATTTAAAAATTTCTTAAAAACCTTTTTAATAAGAATTGTCAGTCACTGGAAAATATAAATGTTCATTTCTATTTAAGGTTTTTTTTTAACCTATATAACCTTTACATAAACGAATCCATTACTCGCACTTAATTCCTCAACTTATTTCTCAACAGGTTCCGATATGATAAATTTTTCGAAAGACAATCTTTGTTGTTTGGTGCTTAGTAAAGTAACACAGTTGTTTGTTCTTTCATTAAAAAGTTTTTTGATTTATTAACAAAAATCGTTCGCTATAATAGGGTAAGCAGATGTTATTCGCAGATGATATCCGTATTATTAAGGTTACCTTGTTAAAACGACCCATAGTCCAACCAAACCGATATATAACGAATTACTTGATATAACGAATATTTTCAAATCCCCTTCATGTTCGTTATATCGAGCTTGTAGTGTATTGTAGAATACAATATCTAGTACTTCAATTCGGTTCTAAAATAGTCTCAGAATTGTATGGCCGACGAGATCGTAAGAGTCTCAAACTTCTAGTACCGCTAGCAGTACGCTTAATTTATTGAATATTAACATTAAATTTAATGTTTTTAAAGCTTTTTCTGGTCATGTTTATTTGTCACGAATATCAAACCAAAAACAAATTAATAAGCAAAGTTGAGTGTAATAATAGTAAAGAAAATCCACATGCGATTTGTATAATCACTTCCCATTTTCTTCAATTCAATGTTTGTAGGTACATACATACTAATAATAATAACATTGAGTGCATTGACAAAATTAAATATTTATTCAAAACCGTGGACAATAAGTTTTCCTATAACAATGACTACTTATGATTCGTCAATATCATATTTGTGCATTATAGGAGAATTGACATTATTCAAACATTGAAAAGCCGAGCATAGAGGTGTATCTTAAAATGGTCTTAAATGGTTTAAGCATAATGTGGATGAATAGGTATTACGCAAAAACTGTTAAAACTGAAAGCCTTAATTTGCGTTTTTAAATTAAAAAAAAAATATGTTTGTATAAATAAATAAAACTCGCTTTCCTCTTTCCTCGAAATGACATGTTATATAAAGGTGGCCAATTGATTTACAATCCTGATGCTAATATCAAAAATGAAAATAACCTTGTTGAAAGTTTTTTAATATGTATACAGATATTACACAGTTTAAAAATTAAGTCTCTTTCATATATTTTAGTCTTCAAATTATGAACTAAATTCTTTGTGGTCTCCATATTTTGAAATATACAACTGTCACTATTAATAGTGTTTATAATTAATGGAGTTTCGTGCGGTGCTGTGGTACACTTTCATGTCATATTTGTATTCCCCAGAGAGTGGTCTCTTTTGAAGATCTTGCAAATAACTGTCCAGCTGACAAAATTATAAAAACAAAAAACTAGAGTGATTTAGTAGCCGGAGAACCGCACACAAGTTCAGTAATGGCATATCGCCGTTTTAGAGCTATAATAAAACAGAATGAGGACAATGAACAATCGGAGGGGGGTAAAGAATACAGTATTTTTGAGAGAGCTTATTGTTCAAAAGAATGCATAAGTGAGGTAAGTGAGTACTTAGACTTTGTAATGTATGTCAATAGGTGCTTACAAATAAACCACTGACACGTGTAATCTTTTTTTTGGAATTAAAACCTTGTGGGTGGTTCTTTATATAGTGTTTCAGTTAGATTTTAATACGTGAATTAATTAAATGACTATGAATTTTGTACATTTGTGATCCGTTTCGTTAAAATAAAGGCAATTTTTTTTTCTTATTTTTTGGTGCAGTAAATGCACTTTGGTATTGATTCAACGCGAACCTCGTTGTTTTGAGCCAAAGGTTGTAAGTTGGACTATGCATCATTTTCAATTCCATTTGAATTGCTGAAAAATCCGCAAGAGATCATTCGTTTTTAATCCACGGATCAGTTGTACTCAGTAAAAACCAGAGAAAACAATTTTTATTTATTTGCTGACATATTTTAGAAAATAAAGTCAAATTAACGTTTTTATATGTCAATCCACATAATTGTCCGATTGGATAATAATAATAATAATAATAATAATAATAATAATAATAATAATAATAATAATAAGAGTCCAATTGGATTCCACACTATTCATAATATCTGGCAATGCTTCTAGTTCTTCTTTGCTTCATTTCATTGTCGTTCCACAAGTCAGCTGCTAAATCGAACTTCAGAACTTTTCATGAGCAATTAGTTTCGAAGTAAACAAATAAACTAGAATGCAAAGATAAATGTCAGTGTAAAGCACAAATCTGATAAGTTTTTCCAACGTCATACGCAGCAAGCACGAAACGAGTGATAAATTGGCTTCTACTTCAGCGGCTTAGTGTAAAAAATCAAAAAGAAATTTTTTTTATTTTTGTTTTATTTTATGTTTGTTTCGTGTTATCGTCGATTAGCGGGCTTATTAGTTGTGAAAAAAAGCAGAACCCAAAAACTGAAGGAAGTAACGCATTCATCAGTTGAGCACTTATCGCACTTCCATGCTGCTGACTAATAAACATATTTAGTTGAATTTTTCACAAAGAACCAATTGAATTCATTTTGAAAGTCTCGATTCTAAACTACGGAGGACACAATGATGGTAATTCTTTTGTTAAAAAAGTGCAGACCATCATAAAAAGTGTAGTTCATCTGATGCTGTTGGGTGGAATGTTTCTAATTGTTCATGATGTTCAGGGCGTTACACTCAAGCGCAACAGATTTACAATCGCACAATAGCAACAGCAGTATCTTATCGGGGCGTATTTAATGAAATTGTTTTCGTATTTGGCTTTTTTTTCAGGACGGTACAGATGAAGCCACAGGTATAGAGAATTTGAAAATCAAGGATTCCCCTAGCTCTCAATCGTTGGATACTGCCACGACATCAGTACCTAAAACACTTGGATTAGGAAGTAGTAATCCTGGCGATCCATCGACAACAACAGGACAATCAGTTCCAATGCAACTACCGGAAAATAGTTTACACGTGGACATATCTGATGCGCTGAGCGAGAAAGATAAAGTAAAGTTCACTGTGCATACACGCACCACACTGCCTGGATATACTAAACAGGATATGCTTGTTGTCCGGCAACATGAGGAGTTTGTTTGGCTGCATGACCGTTTCGAAGAAAACGAGGATTATGCCGGTTATATAGTAAGTTGTTAAAGTTACTAAGCTCTGCTGTGTGATTCTAGGTGTTATTGATTTTTTTCAAAATACTCGCATATGACTTGTGACCAAAATACGTCACACTATTTAACTAAACCCAGGCCAATTCAACAGGGGAAATGTGCGAATAAAACAAATGTATTGTAGTCAAGCATGATGCAGCCCAAAACTATTTACAAACCAGTTGCATACCAATCGATTAAGCGATATTCCTTCTGAGCAATTTTTTACCCATACAAATTTTCGAACATGACCTCATATGTGATCATTGTGTGATAAGAGATTTTTTTCTACGTGATTCCAGATCCCCCCTTGTCCTCCTCGACCAGATTTCGATGCATCTCGAGAGAAACTGCAACGTCTTGGCGAAGGCGAGGGCAACATGACAAGAGAGGAGTTCAAAAAAATGAAATCAGAACTCGAAGCGTAAGTTTTATGTTGTTTTTTCGCAAATAAACAAATATCATATATAAATAAAATTTCTAGCGAATACCTTGCAACATTCAAAAAAACTGTAGCGATGCATGAGGTGTTCCTAACACGACTCGCCCAGCATCCTGTTTTCCGTATGGACCAACATTTAAAAGTCTTTTTAGAATATGACCAAGATCTATGTGCTAAGCCTCGTAAGAAAATGGCATTGTTTGGTGGTTTTGTTAAATCTCTTGGCAAGACAACGGATGAGATCCTGTTGGGTGCAACTGTTCGTGACGTTAATGATTTCTTTGAGAATGAATTACAATTTCTCTCCGAGTATCATGGTCATCTAAAGGAGGCGGCCATACGAACTGAGAAGATGACACACAAACATAGGGAAGTTGCTGAGTGTCATCAAAAAGTGTCGAATGCCTTAATGCAATTATCGATAGCCGAAAAGGGTACAATGGAAACATTTTACGCTAAAAGTGCTGAAATTTTTGAAAAACTTAAGGTAACATCGATAACGCTCACACAGACGTCGCAAATCGAATGTAAACGTTTTAATTTTAGCACTTTGAATCTCGAGTTGCAAGTGATCAGGACTTGAAACTAGGAGACACTCTCAGGTATTACCAAAGAGATAGTGACGCGGCAAAAGCACTCCTTATTCGGCGCCTGCGATGCCTTTCAGCGTATGAGGCGGCAAATCGCAATTTGGAAAAAGTTCGAGCGAAAAACAAAGACATTCATGCGGTAAGTGAATTAAATCAGAATTATTTATATATTTGTTTTCATGCATATGAATTTTGTCGCTGCACATTCCTTTGTCTCGAAAATCATCATCCTTAATAATTTGTATTTGTTTTTGAATCGCAACTCAAAAACGAACTAACCTTAAACGCAGCCTTTGGAAGTACAAGAGGTATTTGTTTAATTGATATTTGTGTTGTAGATGTTATATTATTTAATGCGATTAGTTCAGTGTTATTTTAGCTGCTATTCGAAGAGTAAAACGTGTGTTTACTTGTTTGATTTGTTTGCAGTTAAAGTGTTATTTTGATTTCCATTAGCTGTTGTTTATCTAGGCGGATGTGAGTTCAATGATTTGTGTGTGATGAATGTATGCCAGAAATTTGTTTACAATGTCTCCTTTCAAATCGTGACAACATGTGCATAATTTCAAAGTTCCTCGCGACTGCTGCGTTTCTTACTCCATCCCGGCGAGTAACTCCCACAACAGAACGAAGAACTCACATTTCGGCTGCTTGTATTCGCGATCTTATTCTTTCGATCGTTACCGGGAGACGGAAAGTTGAAAACGCGGCCTTCCTGAATAAGCTATTTCCAAGCTATTCCAAAAGTATCCAGCTTGGCCAATTCTACAGTCGGCGTAAAATAAGCAATGGCCGCACTAGTAATGACGCTAAATCTATATCAGAAATGACACAGAAGAAACTATTTTCAGATATTTGCATGAAATTGTTGATGAGAGTAACATGAATGTGTGTTCCCAAAAGTCAATCAGCGCATGTAGTAGTTTGGGAATCCACATGCATTTTGAATGAACAAATGATCAGAATTTTATTATACCTTATTTTGTATACACTTTTATTCAACATACATACATCTTTTCACACACATCCATACACTAGATCATATTATAAAAGTAGTTACACATATCCCTTTGATTAAGTTTAGAATTTAGTCTAAAAAAAACAATGTAATTTTAGGCTGAAGCAGCTCAAGCTGAAGCATGTGGGAAATTTGAATCAATGTCCGCCTGCGGCAAGGAAGAACTTGTAAGTTTTCGTACTCGACGCGTTGCGGCATTCAAGAAGGGGTAAGAAAACACATAAATGCCCTAACATATTCGTTGTAAACATACTTGTTTTTGTTTTTTCAAATAGATTGGTAGAACTTGCAGAATTAGAGATCAAGCATGCCAAGGCGCAATATGATTTCCTTCGTCAATCGTTGAACGCATTGAAGGAACTATAATAATATTCTATACTTCTGTAGTAATTTAATTCTACGCGAAAATAAATTTCTTCTATTCCAAGATTAACACTGTAACTGTCTATGACATCGACATACATAAAAAAAAGACCATGTCAACCAAGAGGATAATCGCGAACGTTCGCCGTTTAATGTGTATATTACTTTTAGATAAAAAAAGAAGAAATAAAAATATATAAACAATTGCAACAAGTGGCGCTAAACAACTAAACGATCATACATTCAAACATATATATACATATTTACTAGATCTGCTGAATGAACAAACAAAAAGATATAATTATCGTTAATCCATCTCCTAGGCCTCTAATATTCTTTGTAAAATAAATAATTCATATTTATAATGTACACACATCTCCATATACCTACATCTACTTGGTAGAAGATATATACTGAAGCGTGACTTTTATATATATATATACATATATTTTGAAGAAACAAAAAAAAAACACAACAAACGCTAGTACACGTTGAAGATCATTGAGTGCATTTGTTGAAGACTTCATGCATTCCTTTTTTTCTGCATAGATGTATTGTATGATTTTGATAAACAAAATATAGCAAAATCAACTAAGACCATTAAATAAGCTCACAAATGTTAATCATTATTCGTTTTCGGTATTATATTATATTGTTATTCTCATTTTCTTTTCTTTTTTCGATTATTCTGTAATCTATTGTATACTTTTACTTATCTTTCTCAAAATTACGCATTTCCAATGTATATTTCAATAAAATAATTTCATTTTCCAAATTGTATGTGTTTAATTGTCTTTCAGTTCACATTGATTATTATGCGCTAAGGCAGCTTCCGTTATACCTTAAATTAAAAGTTTGTGCCTGAATCTTATCAATTGCACCACTCTTCACCTAAGACAGGCTCACTTCAGTGATCGAGATACTGAAATATCTTCATTCGAAAACGCATTAAGCCCATTAAAGACTTAAACTGACCAAGGCTTTGATAGGGATGATAGAACATTTGTATTTTGTCGGAGGGATTTAAACACTACACTGGAGCACTAAACTCAAAAAGCATTGTTATGCCATGCAGCAATCTACATTTTCTGTGATTTCTTTCGGAAGACCAGCAGGCGCTTCTGTGATAGAGCCTACTTCATCAACTCTCACCACATCAGCACCGAAAACCTGCTAGGCCGCTTTCACACTCACTAAGATTCGTCGGCGATTCTTTCAAATTCCCTTTTGTGATCTCAAGCCACTTTCACACAGGAAATTTTTCAGTCTCTGAAATTGAGATCTCAATGCTGAAGTTTTTCTGTTTCCTACCCTCTCTCACACATGCGTCATCTCTTTCTCACACATGTACAGCATGCTTCCAATACCCAACATTGATAACATAAGAATAACTCAAAGAAAAAACAAAGAGAGATACAAGAGAATAGAAAATCCAAAAGCAAACTCCGAGCACACTAGATGCGGGCTACCCCTTGTACGTCTCACCTCCCTTGCCAACAAGATGGAAAAATCACCAACAAAATTTTTCTGTGTGAAAGCGGCCCATGATCTGAGTGACATCGCGCAGTGACAGAGGAAGTCCCCTTGAGTGTGGTCGTGTTATCCACGTCGCGTCGCAGAGGATTTCCTCGCTTAGGCCAAGCACAGATGAGAAAGTACTTGTAAGTCGTCTGCGATATTTTCTGTCAAAGGATGCCGCGGATTTCTAACAGAACTTTGGGAGCATGCGCTTCGTCTGTCTGCATCCTGGAGAGTCATGCCACCTCTAGTTGTGTTCACGTCAGACCCAACCATCGATTGAAGCCCTAACCAAGGAAAAGCTAGTCTCAGCGCAGGTTCAGTTCATTGGTAATCTCATTTCCAACAATCCCGTGGTGACCCGGGAGAAGACTCTTGAAAGTGGGTAAAAGGTTGAGCTAGGCCTTAAGCACAGCTTGCCTATCGCTACAGACACCATTATGGATAACTGCTTCTTTGTATTGTTAACCATTGGGAAGTGAGGATGCACAGGAGTTAGTTTGCGATAGGCATCCAATCAAATCAATCGAGCCATTTAAAAAGTTTCATTCTGAAATTTATTTTCACGAGACGAAAATAGAGAATGTTTCTTGTGCGGGATGACAATGGAGAATGCTCGCTGCTCCATCAAGGTCGGGAACGAACTCACCGAGACCTTCAAAGTCAAAAATCGTTTTAGACAAGGCGACGCGTTGTCATCACTTTTTCAACATTATTCTTGAGATGGCATACTCGGACGATGTGATTGATCGAACACAGCTAGCCATCAATTAAGAGTTCGTTGGTATTGAAACGGGGATGTTTTGAACGAAGGCAAAACGAGTACATGCGTGGTCAAGAGCGTGGTCAAGAGCGTTACAATGGGCAGCTATAAAGAGGTAGTCAAGGACTAGGCAAGCAAGTAGTAAACATTGTTAAAGCCCGCAACGCAATAGAGGAGACCCACGAAACCAATGGCACTCACAATTGGAGAAGGATATCAACAAACTTGGCTTTAGAAATTGAAGGCGGCTTGCCCGTGCCAGCGGGAGAGGCTTATTCTGTGGCCCCGGTTCACACCATACTGTACTGCCACCAGAAGAAGTAGCAGAGTTGATGCGTCCTCGCGGTGTAAGTTTGCAGTTTCTGTATTGGTCGTTTTGCGATTCTGGAAAGAGTGGCTTATTGAGTTTTGTTCAATGGAATGAAAGGGAAGAATTGTTGCGTTACTGGCTGGCGCGCCAAACCACACACAAGCCATAAAGTGCGTCACTTATTCTCTTAAAATTACAAAACAAATCATATAAAAATAAGTTACTTTTCCTTTATTACACCTCAAATGCACGCAATCGTCTCATCAAACAATTCTGGTAAACGATTCAGTTCTGTATTCGAAGAAGTCTCCCCAAACTCACTTGCTACTATTTTATAGTTGCCTTTGTCTGCCCGTTCGTTGAGAAAATCGAAATATTTTCGATCCTCAATGCTGGACAATTCAAGTGCTGCGGAAGAAAGTTTCAGTAGTTTGTTCTCTGGCGACACAGGAGGCCTACAAATATCCATTTCAACTGTCCGTTGTTCATCAGTGAAGATTTGAGCAGGCGGAGCTTCTACAGCAGGTATCTCGGGTACTTTTTCATTTTGATGGGCCTTCCGATAGTGCGAAAGCAGCCGTGTCCGGGAAGCATACTGCTTATAACAGAGATGACACTTCTGTACATCAGCCTTTATGCAGCCAACCGTTTGCACGTTGACATCATTCGAAATTGGATTACTACGAAAAGATGGCGGAACTTCCAGGCCCGGATGGTTTTTTATAATATGGGCTTTCCGCTTTGCGTTGTTTTTATATATTTTCGAGCAATGCGGGCAATTATATACAGTTTGTATTTTAACAATTGGCTGATTTAAATCCTCAATTAAGTCTATATCTCTCTCCGGGTGACGTTTCACCATATGATTGACCAGCATACCTCTTCGTTTAAAACCTACTTTGCAGTCTTCACATTTAAACTGAAATTGCTGGTACTCATTCGAGCTTGACGCCGTCTTCTTTTCGGGTTTAGATGATTTTGTTTCTTTCAACACAGGTGTTGACGACTGTAGTTCCTTGTTCTCCGAGGGGACGGTCGACTTTTTCGGTTCCTTTTTCGATTTCCTCTTGGATTTGTGGATCGTTTTTATATGATGCTGGAGATCTTCATTACTGACATATTTCTGCTCGCACTGAATGCATTGGAAGTTTGACTTTTTCGCATGCGTTGCCTTGTGGCGACGCAAGAAGCTCACGTGAAGAAACAAACGATCGCATTCATTGCAAGGATACTTAACTGCTGGATGAAAAATTCGAACATGCTTCCGCACTAGATGATACTCTTGGTATTTCTAAAACAATGGACACTATTATAACAAGAAATGTGAGGAGAAAAAAAATTACCTTATGACAGTGCATACACGTGTAAAGTCCATCAACGCAATGTTGGATTACATGCTTTTTGAAGTCCATAACGTATTTGTAGGTTTGTTGACAGTATACACAAGAATACAGGCGATTTGTGTGACCACGGATGTGAGCAGCCAATGCCGTGGCAGTTGCGCATCGCTGATCGCATTCAGGACATTTGTGAGGTTTACTCTCATTATTTGTAGATTTTAAATGATTTTGTTGGTGGATCTACAAGAGGATTGGGCGGATTGGAGAGTGGGTCAACAATATATTTTGTTTGATTTCAAGTTTTCTTACCTTTAACTTTTCTTCCGAAGAACATTTCTTGTTGCATGTCTGACATCGGTATTGTGGACATTTTGATGTCTTCAATGACATCTTCATTTTCGATTTTTTGCTCGCCAAATGCGTCGCAAAGTGTTTCTTTAGACTCGCATTTGTCATAAAAACCTTAAAGCAAATCAAGCATCTACTAGAATTTCGAGGCAACTCCGAGAGTTTTTTGAACTTTCTTCGTTTTCTTTTGATTTTTCTCTTTGATATGATACATGAGGCATCTTCTACATCGTGAATCTCTAAGTGTTTTTGCATTTCCTGCGAAGTCGGGAACCTCTTATCGCATTCGAAGCAAGTCCAGGGGTTTTCCAATTTGAATTTATTTTCATTGTCCTCCACTGATGGCTCCAAAATGGGAAGATTATATTTGACTGCATATGTACTATGGTAACCCACTCGCAGTTCTTCTTTTAGTTTTATATCACGATTACATTTGAAGTATATTCGGTCTTCCTCTTCAATTATTTGTAAATTTTGCTCAGCGTATGATTGGGCCAAGCGAACAAATCGCATCCAATTAGAAGTTTCTGTTACGATACGTATTTGTTAGAGTATAGATCGTTTTTAGTCAACTAATAGTATCCTACTCACCCTCACTCGTGACAACGAGGACTCTTGAATTTCCAACTAAGAGCAGTGGATAGTAGCGTGGGTATTGTGAACGGAGAATGTTAATGCAAATGTCGCTCATGAAGCGAATTTCTCCATCGAATGGCCCGAATTTCGTTCGCTGGGGAATTGCTTTTTTAGCATAGATGGAAGGCTCTGTTTTAAAAGATAAAAAATATTATATCCACTTGTGGAATATGGTTTTATAACGACATGTTCTGTCCTGATTCGTTGCAGGAACGAGGATGAGAAAGAAACCAACCAACCAGCACTTGCTATGCATCTGTAGTGTGCTCTCATTCCGCAGATTTAGACATCTGGAGACCATCTACTTTGATAACCGGCTGAACTAAGCAGCATAAGCGTCGGCCATCTTCTTCGCTTTAAGAAAACAACTGATTGGTTTTCGGGATAGATATTCAAAGTGGTATCGCAATAGTGCTCAAGTGTGTCTGCTATCTTTCCGCACAGCAGTCAGCCACTTCAACCTACGCTTACAGAGAAGGCACGTATGATACACCACCCAGAAAACTGATATGATGAAGAAGCAGCAGCAACAAGTTTAACGCAGAAAAAAGTTTAACGTTCTACGACTTTTAACGAAGAAATAAAATTAGTGAGAGAAGCGTGGCACCACAATGCACATGTGTTCGAAGGACTTATAAGGGTCCAGTAACTAAGTTGCACCAATGTGTACTTGTCTTGAAAATATGTGGATTCTTCTCACTGCCATGACCTGTTGGACTTGGATTGCAACTAAAATGTTAAACGCAACATCTGGCTATAAGCCGATCATATAGAGATCTTTAATACAGGATCCATAATAAATTATGGGTCATCTGTCATGACTGGCGAACGAACCGTATCCATCTTAACCAAACCTCCAATTATTGTTCGCTTGTACGAATTCAGTGCAATTCAAAACGCAATAAATATACGGACAATTGGACCCTATATTAACATCAAAGCTCAATAAGCAGTGGTTTACCATTCGTATCAGCTTTAACAGCTCCAAAATAGAGATAGTTAGTGGGCAGAGTGGCTCTTGCTCGACTCTGCACTGGTTTATCTGAAACAAATACTGAAAATAAAGGAATAGTTTTAACAAAGAATACTGAGAAGTTGCTTAGTTAGTTACAGTAGTCATCATCATCGTCCTCTGATGATTCTTTTGCATTGCTCTTGAAGAAACGAAATTCATCATTACTCGGCAAGTTGTTGACGATTTTGTCTTCCTTGTCGACATGTTGATTGAGGTAGGAAAGGAGTTCTGCATCTCTTTGAGTTATATCATTAACAGCAGCCACTGTAATTTAGATAATGAAACAAAAACTTAAATCTTCCTAAAAAAACGTACATAGTGGCGACATTGTGCTCTCTAACAATATGCGTTGTTGTTCCCTCTCTAATATCTGAGCAGCTAAAATTTGTTTCCTGTGTTCGTTTTCCTGATTTTCATCGTGTAAACGGCCAGCTAAAGTTTCCATATTGCATTCATTAGAGAAATCGAATGGTTGTAATGAGAATCCATTTTCGTTTATCCCTTCCAAGTGATTTCTATCGTTGGCGTCTATAGGAACCAACTCAACAATTTCCCCACCAGTTCCAGTATCATTTGCAACATAAAAATCTTGATAAAGGTGGCCATTAGGAGATCGATGCAGAACAACTTCAGTTGTTATAGGTTCGGTGTCCATTACGTTTTCAACCCGATGAGATTGCTGATCGAAATCAAACCCACTTGTACTGGAAATGGATGACCCTTCCTGCTCTTTGTTGGTAAAGGTAACAGTGTCATCCATCTGATTCTCAACAAATACCTCAACATTCGTATTTTGTTCTTCGATCAGAATCTCACTATTATATGACAAGTACGAATTATTCTGAATTTTGGTCGAAGAATCACCGTGCCCAATTTCATTTGATGCTTTTGATTGGGCAGTTATTTCATCAGATGATTTGATATAAATAAGATTCTTGCTACGGCTTGTACTTGTATCAGTCATTTGAGTGGTATTTGCTTTCCCATAGAACGGACTGAACCGTGCCGCAGTTGTGCACATATTTGGATCGTATGAACTTGTCCTTTGAAATCCTCTGTACAAGTAATTTTTTGTTTCCAAGGCATCTATGTAGTTCATTTTGAAAAACAGTTATTATTACAGTGTAAACCAATTAGGGTTCGCTTGTTACCTGAGGTATTCATATCTGCTGCCATAGTTAATTAAATACATTCAAAAATAAACTAAACCAATTGACAAGCAACATATAAACATCTCCATCTAACAATTTTATGACAGCTGTCATCTTCGTTCGACAGCTGATTTTTTGGTATCTTAACACATTGTGTTTACAAGGAGGGTCTGTTCAGAGAGAAACAACAAAATAAAACATGAACTCTATTTGAACAGATTGATGAAATACCGAAGAGAAATACAGATTGAAAAAATACCGTCATATCCGAGAAGAATAACCTAAGCGTCTAAATATGTATTTCTACGGCTTCTAAAGGTGTTACATTGAATATATATGGTCTTTAAAGTCGATTACATCACGAATTTCGAGGAGTGCCTTCAATGCGTTTCCATTATTTCGGCCACCGCTTGGACCGACTTCGACCAAGTGTCGACGAAGTGTTTGGACCAAGTTGATAAGCTCGCCTGGTTCCGCTTAGACATATTTTCTGATGAATTACGGTCAATGGAGGGAATCGAGTGGCCTGGGGACCTTTCGTCCGTTCTTTGTCCGTGCTTACCATGTATTGGAACATGCGGGTCACTGAAGATGATGATGAGCGTCTTCTAAAAGACAAGATTCTGCAACCTTTTCGAGTTGCTCGGTCTTCGGATCGAGACATGAAGACCAAGCTGTATTATGTCCACTATAACTTAGTCTTTATACCGGCCGTGTGGTCTTCCAAAATGTTGACTGATGACGTAGAATTCACTTCCATAGCTGACTCTCGTAAGTTTTGAAGAGCTAAACTGTTAGCCAGGAAAGCATCAATGTCCTTATCGTCGAAAGCAAATGTCTAGTGTTGGAATGCCCTGTATGTATTAACTTTTTTTCAACAACATTTTCGTCATCATTTTCTATCTCTACTGCTCATGGATTGCTGCGTTTTCGGCAATCGTTTATGTCGTCGGAGCAGTCAATAGGGGATAGCTCTTGACACAAATCATCCATCGATAATATAATTTAGAGGTCTTTTAGGATTCGATTCCTTGCAATTCAAAGCTAGGAATCATCTTCGTGGTAATCACTTTTGAATTGCACCTTGTCTCATGCATAAGCCAAGAGACACACGGCGTTCCTCAGAAACTGAAAAATCAAAATGATTTGTCCACCGCACTGCAAGTCTGCCGTTTTGTTGTAACGAGTGTTCCCATTTTGGTCCATCAATCACGGCTGTCAGGCAAATAACAACAAATTATTGTGTGTGAACGCAGCTAATATGCCAACAGACTTTTTTGTAGATGCTTTTATCCAGTCACCTTTTTTGAGGAATTGCAATTACTGAGTCAACAATGGTTAGATGTAAGGTGTTGCTTTTATCGGGGAGTAGCACCTATCGAAGGTTGATTTTATTGAGGTCGCACTGTAAGAATAACAAATAAAGTGGATTCTGCTTTATTAGGACAATTCAAAATTAGGCGACTGTCCCAATAATACGAAATGAGGAAAGAACTAAGAGAAAGGCTAAGGGCAACGCCACGCCCCGAGCGGCAAAAATCTGAACAGCAAACTTAAGCGGCAAGTGGCCATTTATTGAGCGGTAATTCTTGAGCGAATAGTTCTGAAAATGTCTTTGTCGAATGCGAAAATTTTCGTCGTAGTCTTTTGTTTGAAAGTCGTTTCAGTATTTAGAAACCCGTATAAGTTTAAAAAAAGAAAAAGTGCTGTGTTCATCCAATAAACCGGAAACAAATCATTTTATGGCGAATTCCACCATTTGAATCATAATCTTCGACAACGTGAATATCGATTCAGGCTATACCTTCATATGGGAATACAATCATTTGATTTAATAATTATAATATGGGTGGCGTGCGACAGTCCGAGGCGGACCTGTGCCTAGCTTGTCAACAACCACTCGTTGTGCGTTTGTTCTTTCACGCATGGAAGGGACCTACAGTTTAATGCCGACTCCGAACGGCGAAGTTGAGAAGCTTTTTCTAGACAGGAATACTCTTTGAGCATTATCAGCGTCGAATGAGGTGGATCGAACCTGACAGCCTCTGCATAGGAGTCGACCCACTTAACCACTAGTCATTTGACTTACTGTTGGAAAAAGTTCTTAAAATTTGTAACTTCTATTAAAATAAATAAAATGAAACTCACTTAAACAAATATATATGTATATATATTTCCCCACTTCATTGCACAGTTTATCGGTATTATTTTTATTTTTGAAATCTTTAAGCATATCCTACGCTAATGCAGGACGGCTTAGAATTTCTGATATTAAAATCCATGCAAATTTTTGTCATTCTAGAAACGTCGCTTGTCGCTTAGGCAAAAGTATACAGTTTCATGTTGTAAATTTGTTGTTGTTGCCATGTCACAAAAAAGTGGAACCCACTGTATACAATTTTCTTGGTGCGTGTATTCATCGTTTCGATTGTGGAATTATGTATCAAATTTGGATCTATTGACTCTAATTCATTGAATTTCATACTTTATCAGTCCATGTACTTATTTGTGCTTATGAATATCTAACCCAAAAACGTTCCTGTTTTCTTATTTTACTTTTAATTTATCAAATTTTAGGTTCATAATTTGAATATCGTCCAGTTAAATGTATGCTTCCGTTCGTTTCCCATTTCCATACATACTGTTAGATGATTCAAATCTCAACATTGGAATATCGTTATTTGGTAATTTAGTCTTAATATGACTTAAATCGAACAACAATGTCCTAGGATCGATAACAAAGGAAGACTTATACTCGGAAATTTGGCCACAATGTGGTACTGCTTTAACGGTGTATCGGTGTATTCCCTTTTGTCTCTCTGGACACTCGGCTGATTTGTACATCTCGCATTGTGTTTCTTTTGTTTTGAAAACATTATATTTCCCTTTACTCCAATTGTAAAATGTTATGTGATCCCTGCAGCCTATGCCAAGGTCATTAAGGGGATACTCCACAAATGTGGAGTTAGTTGTAGTTGCTGAAGTATCTAAATACTTTGCATATCCTGGTTTATTGCGATTAATTTGAATACTGTCATTTCGTGCAACTGCCACAGGCATATAGGCAGCATTTATTGGAGTTTCTTTTGGAATTATTTTCCAGTTATGAATTCTTGAAGTTGTACTTGATGGTTGTGGTAACGGTTTTGGTGGATTGCGAAGTTTACGCTCGGCATAGGATTTCATAAAAACTGCTTTGGAAACTGTTGGATTTCTCATAACATTTGGATCAGGAGTCTTGTTTCATTCGAAATATGTAAAAAAAATGAATCCTCTTTTTGCTTTTAAGTGTTAAACACAAATATTTACCTTAAAAGTATATTGAGACTGTTTTTCACTCATAACACTTGGCTCTTTATAAATCGGGGGAATAAACGGACTGCAAACATTGGCAAAGAGTTTTTCGTCTTTATTTGGAAAGCGCTCGCCTTGTTGAATGTGGATAATATTGGAGGAAGGGCGGTTATCGTGCTGTGCGCCGAATGTCTGTTTATAGTCAATGCTACCAGATACGTTCATAGCAGGTACTTATTTTCAAATAAGCCAGAATTTAAAAAAGTGCACAAGTATAACTTTAACTACAAATTTTCAGCGAAATGTTATTGAAAAACATTTGAAGAGAACAAAATAAAGCGCGAGACAAAAGACGAGAACAAAGTAAGGCGTTTCCATGGATTCTAAATTAATAAGCAGATAATAAATAATAAGTCCAGTACTCATATATTGTCATGACTACATTTTTTTATTAAGGATGCATTCCATTTAAGGATGATTTACGAATGCTATGCTCGTGTCCAGGACGGGGGAACAATGCGGCTTTTGTCCCGGCAGAAGCTTTTCACTCAAAGAATGGTACTCGAGAAGACTTGGGAGTGTGTCAAGGATATTTCCAGTTGTTTTGTGGATTTTGAAAAGGCATAAAGCGGAATTCCTCTGGGTAGACGCTGGAGTGTTCTGCAGGCGTATGAGATTGATAGGCCCCTTATAATTGCCATTATTTTTTATATGTGCTGACAGCACAGGCCCAGTAGAGTTGAGGATAAAAGATCTTTTTGCAGATGACTTCGACAGAATCAGAGATAACCTATAATATCCTCTATTATCTCTGGACCACACATCCTCAAAGATTGAACTCTGGAACGCCTGCACTCGACAGGTTTGTGGCCGTATGTGCTGCTGGGATGAAGACGTGGAAAAATAAGAGGTTATGATAATTTTCAGAACACCTGTGCAACATGTAAATCCCATTTAAGCAAGTGGAGAAATTTAAGTATCTCAGGGCCCCACGAGTGATAGGAGGACTACTGCTGAACTTTCCTGGATTGGCCAACTTGGGGCAGTTTTAACACACCTTGGCAGATCTGTAAACAGGAATGCCGAGCATGGTGTCAAAGTCAAGTTAGCAGTTTTCAAGTCCTTATTATATATATATTATTCCAACTGGCATTTATGGTCATGAAATTTGGGTAATGACCGAAAAAATTACTCGCCGGGATAGGGTGAGATACACGCCAGTGAGTGGGGAACACAATCTTGAACAGTGGATTCTTGAAATGGACTATGCTTCGATGGTTGGGTGACGTGGGTCGAATGTTATCAGGGCTTCAATCAGGTAGTCGGCGGCTTCGCAGACCCAGGACGAGGTGTCCCATAGAGTAGAATAGTTTTACATACGCTCTACATGACATGGTCATTCTAGATGTGGGATCCGTAGACGTCTCAATAGGCTCGAAAGAGGAAGAAACCAAGGACTTTCAGATTTTCCATGCCCCGCGCATCTACGTCCTTTCAGAGAAGGCTTTATAACTCAATTGTCTCTTGAGCGCGTAGAAACAGCGATTGGCAGGCGTTATTCTGGGTTTGATCTCGGGACTGATATCGTTCGTACTATTTACTGTGGAGCCGAGGTAGACGAAGTCCATAACACTGTCCATGACGTCCATGTTGTATGTCCTGGCTTGATGACAGCATATACTTCCTTTTGCCCTCATTCACCGCCAGACCCACTTTAGCCGCGTTCGTCCCATTAACGGCTCGCTGTGTTCTGCCAATCACGTCAATGTCATCCGCGTATGCTAACACGGACTTCTAGAGGATCGTATGATAATGATTGCGAGTCAATTAAAGAATATATGCACATAAATAAAATATCTATGAAAGAAGTCATTTATTATACATCGCATTTATGGGTACAAATGTGTTTCTTCGTCAAGTTCACTTTTCTAAGTTGAAACTCTTCGGTAACAGTTGCAAAATACTTGTACAAAGTACACGTAAAGGTGGGTTGATTGGTTTTGTGACATAAATAGGAAAATCGTTCTTAGCGAATTCCACCAAAAACTGCCTGCACATACCACACGGAGTAGTAAAGATGTTCTCCTGCATTCCAACTACAGCAACGGCAGTAAACTCACGTTTCCCATCATTAATGGCTTTCGCAGCTGCAGCTCTTTCAGCGCACAATGATGCACTATATGCTCCATTTTCTATATTGCTGCCTGTATAAATTTGCCCATCTGCGGTTTGAATAGCTGCCCCAACGGCAAAGTTACTATAGGGACAATATGCGTTTTTCCTTGCTTCTATTGCAGCATTAATTAGGCTCTGTACAGATTTATCTGAAAAGGTATAATGTTTACATAAAAAATAAGTCTCTAAGTTTCTGCTATACACACCGAGTCCATCAAAACTCTTAATCGATTCGTCATCTCTTACTCCGTTTATGTAGATGCCTGCCATTTTTCATTCACTATCCAAACTATTCACTATTATTGTTAAATTTGCTGATGAAACAACTTAAATATGTTTTTTAATTCATTATCGATGACGATTTTCTCTATTTTGTTTTTGATTCAGAGATGACTGATAAGAATGACGTTTTGAATAATTTAGACAAAACAGCTGATGTCAGTCTAATTTCAAATAGAAATCCCAATTTCAATCCGACACGAAACCAAGTGGAAATGGAGACGTTCAGGAAGTGGGAACAAGTATCCTGTTTTAAAGGAAAAGCACAATTTGGATTTTTCTTATCTTTGCATATGGTATAAATATTTTGGAGGCTAAATTAAGCTAGTTGCTTAGAATTGAAGGCTTAATATCTGCATACGCTAATCTTTTGCGTATTAAATATTTATCAGTCGTAAGTGAACACATAACCAAATGGACTGATTCAAACCAAAAAAAAAAAAAGATTTTGTTGTTCTATTTGCAAAGATTAATTAACTATAATACAGAAAATAAAAGCTTTTAAAATACCTACTTAACCCGAAATAGGAATACATTCTCTTTCTCTCCCGAAACACACTCAACAGTCTTACACAAATGTAGACGTTACCTTATGGCAAAAGCGAATTCATTCATTCACTTCAATTCGCTTGGATTCAGTTTGTCGTTTTCTGTAGTCATAAAAAGAAGTCTGTCCAATATATCACAAGAAAAAGAAGAAAAAAATAGAGAGAAAAAAGTGTAGGGAAAATTGAGCGTGGATTAAGAAACCCAAAAGTTTATTTATCTATGTCCCTACTGAAATCGAATCAAGATTACTATTAGAAACGTAATTCCAGTGATATAATCATTAGTATTCATTTCCCAATTAACTGTATTTTCTTGATATATCAAAAACGATTTGGTGAACACGAAAACGGTGTAAGGCGAATTGAAAATCAATCGACAACAATAAAAGTTAAATTTAAAGTTGCCCTAAATTATTTAGTTGCATTGTTTGTTTGTTATTGATGAAAATGCATAAATGTTGTTGTTACATTGCCTTGCATTGATTATTTTCTGGTTTATTAATTATAATCTTGACACTTGGCAAGGAGAAATCGTCTTCACCATTTCAGACAGATATACATACGTGAAAACGCATATTTTCAAGAACAAAGAAGTCATCCGCAACACAGGAAAATCGCTCAAAATACATTTGTTTTCTTCTTATTTTTTGTTTTCAGGAGAAAAACAAAAAGTTTGTCGTCAAAAACGAGTGTATAACAAATATCTCAAGATCTTGAGATATCGAGATTGTATTGTTTAGAAAAAGAAAAAGTTCAACTTCTCAGTGTTGTATTGTGTTGTTGATCATATTGCGAAAGAAAAAGAAAATAATTCGAAAGGAGCGCGTGTCGTTCACCCACATCAATTCGCAACTCACTTGAATAGAGGAAAAAATACGATTTACATATTATTTTTTTCGGAAGAAAATTCGCAATTTTCACCTAGTTACGCATTGAGTATTGTTAGTGGGGCAAAGAAGTCACCATATACAATAAAGCGGTGTGTTCGAAAGTGATCAGCTAGATCGGGGCATTTTGCCAAATAAACAAAAGCACTGAACTGAGAGTCCAAATAGCGACGGAGAATATACATACAGAAGGAGGAGGAAGAAGCTCATTGCATTATTAAGGAAATATACGTATTGTCTTTATCGTCCGCTTGGCCGTGAGCAGCTGGAAATAAAATAAAAAGAGGTTCAACAACATCCACGACAATGAGTGAACTATCGCCAGAGGAGGTGAGTGCCTATTGTGTTTTTTTTTTAGATCTGCATCTGTGCGTTATGGATCGAGATTTGTTTGTCCCCATATCCTCGATCAATTAGCTAAACATTATTTTCGCAAGAGTAATAAACATGATGTGTGTAAAGTTTTGTTTGTGAACTTGGAGTCATGTAACTAGAATGTTTTGGTTCAATGAACTTGACATAAATCAACAGCTGTGATATGTTTCTTGTGCGTTTGGTATGACGTTGCCTAATCTAGTTTTTTTTTACTCTGGTTCCTATTGGATGTACACCTACGTACATAACCATATGCAATAATAACTAGATATACTGAAGTAGTTAGTGGTATTTGGGGAATATCAAATACGGTTCAAAGTTAACTTAGCTTATATATTAAATAAGATGAACTTTGAAAATAATAACAGCGGAGCTGCAGCACGTAATGCGCCTGAGCCTAGCTTCTGCACCAAGCACTCTCATCGTGCATGTTTCCCATTACAAATGGATTGGGTCTAATATTGTACGACGAATCCGAGAAGCGAAGTTTTTGAAGTCTAGCATTCTCAATGACTTGAGAGATATTGAACCGTGAATTCTAATACCAACCCAACCCCGTCTTTGAAGGGAATTAAAAATTTCAAAGTGTAGTAGATCCCGAAGAAAATGAGTGGTGGATTTGAAATCGTGGTAGATCGGGTTTACTTATTCAATTTCTAACACATTTCACATACTGCTTTATCGCTGCTCTAATTAATAAAATGAACAGCTGTTCAGTCTCCTCTGTATATACAGTGGACTCCCCCTAAGTCGCATTTTCACAGGATGACATGAGTTTTTCAAGTTGTTTGACTTATAGAGCTCGTTATTGTTTTCTGGAAAATTGAAGAAAATACGCATGATGTGTGCAAAGCGAACAAATTCGAGTTAGAGAGAAATTCGACTTAGAGAGAGTCGACTGCTTTTGCATTGGCTATTGAGTTGTGCGAAGAGGTTAAGAAACAAGAAACAACAACAAATGACATAAAGAGGAGGAATAACAAAGCATGGTCTATTTCCAAAATTGGGTAATGGATGTGGTATGGTAGATTTGAAAATAGAAGCTGATCTACCACAATTGTGGTAAAGTCCCAACCAAACCTCAAATTGCCATGGATTCAAGTAACCCAGCTTTTTCCTTCCATTGTGCTTTTGCACATTTTTTTTCAACTTTAAAGGTTATTTGCTCCTTTTTGCACAGCGACTAATTTTCTAAGATTTATTTTCATTAATATTCCATATCCACTGATATATCCATATTTCACTGATTTGTCACAAAATCTTTGTTTATCGATAAGTGCAACGCCGTGCTAAATTTTCGAAGTACTAGAGGTATAGTGACGTGACGGATGTAGGTTCCTTATAGTGACGATCTAAGGATCTAAGTGCGTCAAAACTGTTTGCCAATTGTGACAATCATCTCAACCTAACGTGACCTATAGTGATCTGTTGTAGTCGAAAAAAATTAAATAAATTCATTCCTATTCATTTCCTCAAAGGTGTCCAATGTATGACATTTTTGTAATTACATTCCGATATTAACTTAAATTAAATAAAAATCGGTGCTTTGTCTGAGACCGGTGGTAGGTGGATAAGGGTTAACCTGGAAACTATATACATATGTACCGTCAAATCGTAAATATTGATTTTTCAACGCATACACATTGTGGTAATTTATATTAAGGGATAATTTCACGAATATTTTGGCTTGGCAAAAAATTATGAGCTGACATTTTCGCAAGGTACTGATGTAGGTATTCTCTGGGCGTCATTGCAAGGGAACATACCAGGCATTGGTCTGTTGATGTACATATCTACATATTTGCTCGATGACGATGACAAAAAAAATATTATAAATAAGAGTCATTGGTGATTATCCGTAAGATTAGTCGATATGCCAGGGGGAATGAGTTGTCTAGAGTAGTCTAGAATATCTCCATTCCAGTATGTATTTGATTATATACAATCAACATCCATTCCTGATAGAGCAATATTATATACACGAGTGGTTGCTCCAAAAGTCACCAGTCTACCACGCATGTTATTAGCAAATTAAAGAAATTTTAAGTACGAGAACGAAAAACAAAATATGTATTTGAAAACTATTCTAAGGGTAATTTTATTCACCAAAAGTTAAACTCAACTTTGGGATTTTTCTCTTCAACTTCTGTAGTTGCTTTCATTCACTCAAATTTTATGGTTTAAACCAGAAATGAAGTATTACAGAGATGTCCGACTTCTACCTCTCTCACCCCTTAAAATATTTGACAACTGTTTTTATAACGTGTTCTTAAACCAAATTGACCAATCAGAGGATGGCATTTACGTTATTTCGTGAATAACCGTCAAAAATGCATGAATATCTGTCAAAAAAGCACAATTCGTTAATGGACTAGGGGGCAATCAGGTGTGATGTCGGCTATCTCTGTAATACTTCATTTCTGGTTTAAGCTTTCAAAAACAAACAAACCAATAGATTATCAACTCCTCCTTTTCTGAACTTATGGAAATAGTAGAAGTTAAAGGGATGAAATCAGGGATTTTGCTCGCACTCTGTTCTTCCTTTTTCGTTGTTGCCTACTCACGTGTGTATACAAATGGAATGATTGTCTGTGTCATTTATTTACTCTATAGAGAAAGAATTATTATTCGATCGGATCAATTCAATAGGCGAATGCAGACTTTATTAGTGTAAGCATTATAAATGTGCATAGTCGCTTATGCTGAATATCTCTGCTGAAAACGTTCGCCTTCAATTCTCCTTCTCATAGCGCACACGAACAGCAAACAACGTAAATTCATAGTTGAAAATGGCATTGTTTGTGTGAATTGTCAAAAAAAATTAAATTAATATTAAAAACTGAAAGTTGGACAACTTCTGGATTTTAAATTTCAGACTCGCAGACAATTTTCAACTCGCCGATTAAATAACGTTGAGACCAATCTGGAAGTTTATCAACTCCCAGATTTCCGTGAAGTTGAACCAAACGACTCTAGGAGCCATTTGCTGATTGAACTTAGCGGTTAAAGTTTCACTTAATAAGAAGAACTTATCGATTTCGCACGAATCGTTCATAAAGTTGGTTAAGTATAACTTAAACTAAGTGGAAGAAAAAGTGGATTACAAGCCTTTATGTTGTACTTTAGTGCGACAGTGACATAAATCGTAGAGACATTCTGGGAATACAGAAAGAAATGCTGAGTTTAGATAACGAATTATGTATTTGAAGACAATATGGAAGCTATAGATATTTACAAAATTAATATTTTTATGGCTTTGATGAACTTTCTATTTATAAACGTCTTTGTCCAACCAAAGACATAAACATGATTGTCTTAGAGCCGTTTCAGAAATTTAAAATGTCCTTTAAACGGGCAAACGGCGCTAAAGGCCCAAACCCATAGAATGCGTTGCGTTCGGAATCCACAAGAATCGTAGTTGCCGGATTGCAAAGAGATGCCCAATGACGTACGTTGCTTGCTCATTCCACTCCTGTACAAAACTAAGAAATTTGAAGTTTTAATGTTCCTGAATTATTAGGAGTTATGCAATAACAATTTTAAATAAAACAAAAAGTATACTTTCATTCATAAAAAATTGTAAAAACAATCATAATGAGCACCCGAATGAATTGCCATGGAAACATGTGTGTAACGCACAGAAAGTTTAAAGCAGTTAAAAGTTTCCCAATTCCATCCGTCGTGGTGAATTTTACTTGTGGGCTGCATTTGCTGTGTCTATCCCTCTGATAAGGCCTTATGAGTTGTAGATTTTTTGACAGGACGCATGGGTTTTGGCCTTAAGACATATGTAAATATCGAAATACAGTACTACTTCAATAATTCGAACAATGAAGGCTGACCATTGGTATTTAAAAAAAAAATAAAATTGAGCAAAAATCAAAACCGTTTTGATTTTTAGACAGTTAACTGCCCAAACTGTCCCCATAACATGAATTGGGCTGGCGCAACGCACTATTGTGTTTTAGGCATACATATATAACCCAAAAATTATAGGAAAAACGGATCGTAACACAAAACTTTGTCAACATTCGATTCACAAGCAAAAACCTTGCTTACGAATGGACACCCTTAGTCGGATGCATCATTTTAGCCTGTCAAATTGTTTTGTAATACATATTTTGCACAGTTTTAGCTGAGTAGGTAAACGCTGTGCATCACAAAGGTTGTTAACAATACTTCCCTCATCCATAATAAGTCTAAATAGATAATTGATGGAACGCTTATGTCTTCGCACCGACTTGTCGACAACTCGAATTAGAATTTGAAATAATTACATATGTAATTCTGATATTGCAAAAGATTTATGTGTTAACCTAATGGTAGAGGCGTTGGGGGTATATGCGTCGACCCCTATGCAACTAAACCTAGCTGCCTGGATTCGTTTCTCGGCCAGCACGAGCAAGAATAATGTTCACGGTCCCACCTTTTTCGAGTCACTGACAATGCTCAAAGAGTAATAACTGTCTGAAAAAAAGCTTTTCAAACTTGGCCCTTCGGAGTCGGCATTAAACTGGTCCCTTCCACTCGTAGGAGAACTATAGCACGCACAACACGAGTGGTTGCTGAGAAGCTTCGCCCTAGCCATCTACGGGTTGTAATGCCACTCATATTATATAATTATAATGTGTTAACAAGCAATGTGGAAAGTATAACAACTAACTAAAAAATTCTCTCATTTTCGATTCTATATTATATCCATGTACATATATACGAATTCCAAATTGATTGATCGAAAATGATTTGTTCATATGAACTTATTTTTAACGAGACATTTCCTAGCTTTTTTTTCATTCTTTGATTAGTTCACTTAGGGTCATTCTTATGGGGTTGTGTTTATACGCTCGCTCACATTAGCTCATGTCCGCTCATACGTATTATAGTTGACCCTTAAGACTTATGAAGGACATCTCCCTTCTTCGATTTTCAAATGCAAATTTGGTTTCATCAATTTTTCGTGTGCTGTATGAATATTATATTTGACTTGAGTATAAGAAGTTTCTTAGCAACTATAAGTTAAACAACAAATATGATAAAGCATTCGCCTAGTAAATTCCTTGAGTAAATTTCAAGTTTCGGTGGTATTGTCAAACGAAATCGCTTCGTCAAAAAGGACTGTTATGGATGTAGGGGATTGGTAAACAATGGACCGAACAGATATCTAATTTAGTTGCAGTGAATGTCCTGACATATAAAGGGTTTTCCAAAAAGGACAACTTTTTTAAATAAAACGCAAACCATTTGAGATATTTCAAAAACTTTATTATCGGCTTGTAGTACAATCAAAACATTTATGAATGGAACTCGACTTCATTCATATGGCCACCGCGGGCACGTTTGCAGCGGTCGATTCGTTGGACCCAATTTTCAATGACTCGACCGAAACGTCCGCTATTTCGCGTTCAATGTTGGCTCCGAGTTATTCCAACATCGTCGGTTTAATGGCAAAAAACAATGACAATGAAAATAGTCAATCTGCGTTAAATCGCATGTACGAGGCGGCCAACCGACTGGCCCATTTCTTGAGATAAAACGCTCACCATACTTACTCTTCAATAAATCCATTGTAACGTGTGCTGCGTGGCTTGTGGCACCATCCTGTTGAAGCCACATGTCGTCCAAGTCGTTCGGTCCAAAAATAATCGGGAATGATTGCGCGATAACGCTGACCATTCACAGTAACGTGACAATCGTATTATTAGCACCAGTTATTTCTTGTGAATTTTCCCACCAATAACGCGTATTTTGCCTATTACCAACCCGTTGAGCCAAAAATGAGCTTGAGAATTGAATCTGATTTCTTGTAATAAAATGTATACTCAAGGTTTTAAATTTTATACATGAAACAAAGGTGTTCATTGCTTGGTGTTTTACATTGTGGAATGGTTTCTTTGTGAAAAACAAAGAAGCGATAATATACTGAAAATCGTACGAATTCGGTGAGAAGATCCAGCATATGTTCAATTGTGATTAATGGCAAAAACAAAAATATTACCACTGATAGGTTCACACTTCTCAGAAAGTCCTTCTGTCAGGTTGGCTAAAACTAGCTAAGTTAAATCCTACGCAAACCTATTCTGAATAAGCAGCCCGAATCTCAGAACTCTCACCGGCGTTATAACCAGGCATTGCGCCATTGCAATTCATGTCTTCATTAGGGTGCCACCATACCAAGACGGAGGAAGAAACTATTGTACATCTTCATTGCACTCTCCACTCGTAGAAATCCCTCGGCAATCAACCACGCTATCCTACCCTAACCTAAACCCTACGTTGTTGGGCCAGAATGATATCAATGATAAAAATACCTCTAGCTGATGTTACCAAGCTGTTAGCGGCCTTGTGAAGAGCTCAAAAAACTCAGTACACAGCACTCGATAACTCAATACTGGGGCCCTGGCCAAAATTATATAACCGACAAAGAAGGAACTGGTGAACTTGGGCGGAAATGGTCTTAGACTGACCCATACCAGGCAGGCATATGGATTGATTCAACTCTTGCCAAGGACGCCAAGAAAAAGTAAATGACACGATCATAGAGGTAGCAAACCGAAGGTGGTGCTTTCTAGCCACCTACCAGACCTATCCGATGCTTTTTTCAAGTTGAACAGTGCATAACATCACAACATTTAGTGCGTCAAAAAGTTGGAGCACTCACTGGCCACAATTATCTGAATTACCACGAATTGAGGATAGGAGTAAGCAACGTCTATGCACTGGATGTGGTGAAAAAGAGGACACTCCTCACTAACTTCTCCACCCGCCCAGTCTATGTCAACTGAAACACAGGACACTGGGAAAACATTTCTTCCAAGTCAGACGAAAGTTCTCCTAATATATCTTTGAAGATTTATAAAAGCATCAAAATGGTTGGAAGTTCAAGTAAAAATATAATTGTTTTCCTCCATTACACAGAACTCTACACACATAACATGTAATTTGTTTCTGCTGTTGTTCTGAACTCTTGCTCGAGGTGGGTCATTTATTTTGTAAATTAACATTGTCAAGTACGAAAACGTATAAAATATATATGCCGGCTATGTGTCTGATGATGAAAGCTTAACAAAACCAAATTTTACTAATTTCAGATCAGAGCAAGAAGACTACGCACATTGGCCGCTGGTCTAAATGCCACTCCACGCACAGTAGAGACTGAGAGTTCCCCTCAAGCGGAAAGTAAGTAGTAATAATTATTCAACAATAAGATCTAAAAACTAATTAAAATAATGAAATGTATAGCTCCGCGAAGTACAACGAATGTGGCCAAAGAGTCTCGCTTAGTGAAAAATGCATTACAAATGTCATTGGATGTTAGTAAGCCAGATTTAAAAGCACTTAGCACATCACCAACATCATCAACAGCATCTCAGGATGCTGTACAAAAAATGGAGACTGATGAATGTCCGTTGATTCCTAATACATCAGCGAAACCAATTGATTTAACGGAAAAATTCAAAGATTCAGATTCAGGCATCGAAAATATGGAAACCAGCGAAAACACATCACCCGTTACAGAAGGACCATGTCTAATGGTTCCAGCAATTGAAGCCATCGAAGAGAAAATAGAACAGATCGTCTCCAGGATTCTAAATGCAACTTGGAACGATAACAGCAGTGGGTCAATGATTTGCCCACAAGTAGGCAATTTTATCGAAACGTATCCTGAGAAGCGTTATGATTTCAAAACTCTCGTAACAGATGTTCTCATGGAGTGTGTACTTAAATTATATAACAACGACCAGTCGGATTCAATTGATTCGGACAACAGCGATCAGTACTCGACACCGAAAAAGATCAAAAGCGATGACACTGAAGTGCAAGAGATACTTGCAAACGTTGTAAGTGGTAGCAGTTCGACAGAAATCGATCCAAGATTAGATCAACCCAGCACATCGCGATCAACTGCAACTGAATCTGTATGTCCAGCTCCGGCATTAAAGGCGTTGCGACAAGGAAAAACATCAGCTCTCGTGTATCTCATTAAATGCTACAAGAACTACCAGAACATAAACAATAAACCAGACGTATCAGTTGATCCTCTTTTCAAGACAACACTTTCATTCGTGCACTTGTCCATTATGCGAACAACAATACTCGTTCTTACGGACAGAATTTATCAAAATCTTACATACAATATGGATCAGTCTTGCCTATTAGAACAAATGTACCAAGAACGTATCCCGGAAGAATTCTTGCATGATCTGGTGGCAGAAGCCTTCAAAAGGCCTGCAGACTTCGAAATGATATTCGGACAGATGTTACGTGGACTGTTCATGGGTATGCAAAGAAACATCTGCACGAGCTACATAAATACAGATCAAATTCAAACGCTGGCGAACCTAATCGTTGTACGGGTCGGCAATGCCCGACCCATATGTGACTTAATGGTAAAACAGGCCAACTTCCTGCCCGAGATATGCACAAAAATACCTGGAAGAGAAATCGTGAAATGCAGCTACTTGGGACCATTCTTATCAGTTTCAATGTTCGCCGAAGAGAATATTAAGTTCGCAGAAGCCCAGGGAAGAAGCTCCAATTTAGCAGTGTCCTCGGGAAAACTTCGATTGGTAAGCCTTTAACAAAATTTACACATTTCTAAGAACTTATATGAATTTCCTTCCTTCCCGCAGCAACTGCATTCGATGCGTTCACACATGCACACAGTGTTTCATTCACTTCTTGTGAATGTCAACAGCCGTCCGGTTACACTGGCGTACATTTCGAAGATATTACGTCACAACGACAGACGTGTGCAGATTGCTTCGGATGAAAAGCTTCTAGCTCGGGATGGATTCGTCATAAACCTGATGGTGGTGTTGCAGCAGCTCTCCGTGAAAATCAAGCTCGATCGAGTTGATCCTCTGTTCCCATTCTATTCGAATTCTCTAATAAATATCGACAATGACACAAAACTTCGATTCACTGAAGATGAGTTTAAGAAATTCATCGCGCGGGACTTTAAGGATGTGGAACACAATGCGAACTTCCAAACACAGTGTTGGTTCCTCACATTGCAAGCTCACCATTTGGGCTTTATGCCAGCAGTCCAACGCTACAGACAAAAGACACGAGCTATCAAAGAATTACAAAAGCTAATAGACGAACTGGACAAGACCAAATCCCACTGGGAGAATACTCCATATGCCAAACGTAACAAGCAATTCAGAGATCGTTGGGTGAAGCAACTTAAAAAACTCAATAGGTATGATGTAATGTGATGCATCTACGAACAGTACTTATTCATAATTCTCTCGCAAATTTCAGATCGAAACTTTGCAGCGAAGTATGCCTACTTGATCCGAAACTTATCACATCATGTATGTACTTCTATTCGACTGTTTGTGAATTCCTATTGTACCAAATGGAGGGACGTAAGATCGAAGGTCCATTCATTTCCAAAGTGAATGCATCACTTATGAAGCCTACAGATCAGTTTGCGGCACTGCCCGAGTGGTACGTCGATGACATTGCCGAATTTATATTGTTCGCCCTACAGCATGCCCTAGCCGATCAGCATGCAGTCCGTCAGTCTATTGACCATCCAATTGTCACATGGCTACTGACATGTGTTTGTGCCCCGAATTGTATTAAGAATCCATATGTCACTGCCAAGCTAGTTGAGGTTCTATTTGTGTTCTCATTGGCTCCTGTAACATCGTCTCTAAATGTACTGGTAAAATTTTCATACAACAACGACGTAAGTTTGTATTCACTAATTTGTAATTTATGGTTAGATGTGGAATCACGAACTGTCACAAACGGTTCTGGTAAGTTCTCTAATGAAATTCTACACTGATATCGAAACGACTGGACAAAGTACTGAATTCTACGATAAGTTTACAATAAGGTAGAAGATGCATGATCCTTAAGCATTCGCAATGATTGAAATGCATTTCTGTTTCAGATATCACATAAGCCATCTGTTCAAATCCATGTGGGACAGTCCAATACATCGGCAGGTTATGATAACTGAATCGAAATCAGGAAAGCAATTTGTCAAGTTCGTAAACATGCTAATGAATGACACAACTTTCTTGCTGGATGAGTGCTTAGAGAACCTTAAACGTATTCATCAGACTCAGGTAGCCTATCTATATTCACCCACACTCATATAGAACCCACTCTTATTGGCTCTTCCTCTGCTCGACAGACACTCATGGCAAAAGAAAGTGCTTGGGCTGAACTTGGATCAGAGCAACAACAAAGCCGTCTATCACAATTGTCCACAGACGAACGCCAATGCCGATCATATCTCACACTTGCCCGAGAAACTGTGGAAATGTTCCACTACCTAACTGTAAGCATTTTGTAATTCGATTGCCATTAGCTGGATAAAAACACAAAAACTATTTCGTTCAAATTCTAGGATGATATAAAAGAACCCTTTATGCGAGCTGAACTTGTTGACAGGCTTAGTTCAATGTTAAATTTTAATTTACAACAACTATGCGGGCCAAAGTGCAATGATTTAAAAGTTCGAAATCCAGCAAAATATGGCTGGGAGCCGCGGCGCCTATTGGGACAGATCTTTGACATATATTTACATCTTGCCTGTGATAGATTCGCTCAAGCGCTTGCCGCTGATGAACGATCATTTCAAAAACATCTCTTCGATGAAGCTGCTGATCGAATTGAACGACTTGGCATTCGATCGACCATCGAAGTGGAAAAATTCAGGGCGTTGTTGACAAAAGCTCACGACATTTATGGTTTGTATTTTTTTTTTCTTGAATATTTAAATTTTAAAAGCGTACGTGTGTGTAATGTGATGTGATGATTATTTTAGTCGCAAATCAACAAGCCGAAGACGAATGCGCTGACGCGCCAGACGAATTCAAAGACCCACTCATGGACACACTTATGTTAGATCCAGTTGTTCTCCCGTCAGGTACGGTTATGGATCGTGCCATCATTACCCGCCATCTCTTAAACAGCAGTACGGATCCCTTCAACCGACAGCCACTCACAGAAGACATGCTCATACCGAATGTGGAACTGAAGGACCGAATCGACGCATGGCGACGGGAAAAACGAGACAAAAGACAAAATCAGCAGCAATTGAACTTATACGATAAAAGTAGCTAAGCACGTTACCACATGTTTTCTCAAATATATTATTATGATTTTTATATGCAATTATTATATATAAAAAGAGAAGTACATTCTTTTTTTTCGGTTTGCTCGTGGCTCATGCGAAGTGAATTTTGTTAGGACTTAAATTAATTTTGTTTTACGATACAACGTCGGTTAAGTTAAGAATACATGTTAGAATTGAACCAACAAATCCGCAAAAACTCCTCTTTTGATTACTGAAAGTTCTGCCTGGATGTGGTTGGTTTTATTATGTGCGTTTGGTTTGTTCAATTTTCCTTCTTTTTTTTTACTTTGTAAAAGATACGTAGTATTTAATTACATATTAACGAAAACAAGATATGTCTATGAAAAAAAAAAACAATTGAGAGAAAATCATTAAGCGAGAGAGAGAACAAGAATCTCTTGGAAATGTAACAGGAACTATTATATATACATACTTACATTCATAGAAAGAGTTTAGTGAAAAACAAGAAACGAAAAATATACATTTTTGTCATAAGCAAAACTTCTGTCATTTCTACTGATGGTCCGCAATAGAAACAGCTATTTTCGTTTTGTTCCGGTGACGATGTAGATGACGTATTACCCACGATGGGACGTGCAACGCTTAAAGTGTATCTTTCAAACGAAACTGGAAACTAATGTTTTAAGTGTCGCTCGATTACAAGCCGTACGTAACCAAATTAATTCCCACACTTTAACCTGCTGCTGAGATCAGATTTCTTCGTGCTGTTGTGGGAATTACTTGCCCGGATAGGGGAGAAACACAATAGTGCGCGAGGAACTCAACGTTGAGCAGCTGCTTCTCCGAACAGAATGAGCTATGCTTCGTTGGTTTTGTCACGTACCACGAACGTCCCCCGCATCACGACTTTCAAGACGGCCCTTGAATACGACCTAGGCGACCACTTGGCAGACAGGATGAGATGGTTGGACCAAGTCCATAAGCTCGCTTGGTTACACTTGGGTATAACCCCTGATTAGGTAGAGCCGATGGCGGAGGATAGAGTTGCCTGGAGATCTCTCGTGCGTGGTTTACCCCCGCGACCACTTTAGCGGATCATGGTGGTCAGAAGATGATGATGACAATAGGACATTAGGAAACAGAAGGAATGTGTGAGCGATTTTAATATTCTCCAACTCGAAGGTGTGTCCTATCAGTATGTTTGGATATGTCAGAATTTAGTTCCTCGATGCATTTAACAGATCCACAAGAAAGCAGACGCTCTTAACAATAGCCAACTTCGCGATCTCGAGTAACTGATCAAATATCTTTGCCGTTCGATCCTCAGGGAATCTCCATAAATTCGTCGTCACCTGCGCGAATCGAAGAAAATTGGAGGCGCTGTCAAGACTCTGTCATTGATTTGCAGGGTCTTAGGAGATAAGGATGTGCTACTCCAAGAATGATGTCCGAAAGATCAACCAGAGGGCGATACAGTCATACAACGGATATACGGATCGGATGCCGGCACGGAAATGGAGAACTTGTCGTACTGTCGCAGTCGATACTGCGAATCTGGAAATATTAATTGTGCGATGAAGACCTAAAAAAGAATTCTGTTCCCACGACCTAGACGAGGTCAAGGTAGCAATATAAAGACTGAAATCTAACAAAACTCCCGGTGCGGGCGGTCTGTCCGTTGAAATCTTTAAGAAGAGATTATTTGGTTGGGAGCATACACTAGCTCGTCTGTAAGATATTGTGGGAAGAAAGCATGCCCGACGAGTGGAATCTCAGTAACGTTCGTACGGCCCAGAAGAAAGGAGATCCCATCAACTGCTTCAACTACCGAGGGAAAAGTCTCTTAAGCATCGCAGAAAACATATTCTGTGCCGTTTCCAGAAGTCAGTACAACTGTTCACATGCGCGGGTTATATTGACGTGATTGACAGAACACAGCGAGCCGTTAATGAAGCGTTTTGTTGACATTAAGACCGAAGCGGCTAAATTGGGCTTACTGGTGAACGAGGTCAAAACGATATATATGCTGTCCTCAAGAAAGGACACACAACAACGACTTCTTGGACATAGCGTCACAATGAGCAGCTATAACTAGAGGTAATCTATCTCGGGTCTACAGTAAATAGTACGAGAAACACCAGTTCCGTGATCTAACGTAGAATTACTCTTGCCAACCGCTCTTTCTACTAGCTTAAGAGGCAATTGAGTAATACAGCAATCTCACTAAGGACCAAGTTAATATTCCAGTCCTGATGTATGCCGTCCAGAGGTATGGGCTATTTGAAAAGCGGATGAAGAAGTCCTTGGTCTCTTCTTAGTTAAGTTCTGCGTGGGATCTTCGGTCGGTTTATGTTGACGGTTTTTGGAGGAGAAGATTCAACCATGAACCGCACGGTCTTTTCAGCGACATGAACTCAGCCAGGTGTCTACGGACTAGACGACTAAGGTGGCTAGGTCATGTAGAGGGTATGGGCAACTCAGCTGTTCCTACTCCGAACCTGTAACGCAACGAGGACCTCCGCGTTTAATGTGCTGCACACAGGTGGAGAAAACATCAACCTACTTCACAGCGATCGCGCTAGTTGGAGAGTCTTATCCATCAGCATTTCACATTTTCCTTCAAACAACCTTCCGCTAAAGGAAAGAAATTAATTTTCCCAGATACGTAGAAAAGTGTGAACCCCACAATCCCACATCTCACAAACAGAAAACTCGGGTTACTACTAATTTTATTGTAAAATGTATTTCAAGTATTTTTGTTATGGTTTTATATACAAAGCTATATGATAAAAAAAATACTTTATCCTTGCTTAAGGATGAGAGCGTGTTAAAAATTATGTTGAACCGGTCAAAATATTGTAAACAAAATTAACTTAATTTAAACAGTTAAGTTAGTTAAAACTAAAACCTTAGGAAGTGTGATAAGCAGAATATTGCTGATTGCGATTTACCAGAATGGACACCAGCCGATGTAGCATTGACAAAGATTTTCGTTATTGGTTGCTTGTTGTATAAGTAGGTCGACCTGTTGTTGTACAGTGACAGCATTTTTCGGCTGAAAATCTGTACCAGTTAACTTTCGCTTAACACGGCCTACGATTAGTCTAGCTTTGGTATTTGTGACTTCTGCCACCATTTGTGTATTATTGCCAACATTACCGAGACCTGTCTCAAACGGTTTGGCCTTGGCATTCGATTGACTTCGCAGCATGCTCACTGATTCATCATCGTCTCCTGTTGTTAGACTTCCCATCGCAGTTGTACCATCGTTGTTTGCCTTTGAGCGGCGATTCTTGTCTGTATCCAGCAGACGCCAGTTCAGCAATGGGTCGTAAACAAATGCCTCCAAGACTGCCATTAAACTGTCCTTATTGCGACGGAGCACGACCATTACGCTCTCACAAGTGCGTCTATAAGTACCCTCGATACCGGTCACTTCCATGGCTTTGATGAGCATACGTGTCAATCTAAATGGTATTTTTTCAGGGAATTTCTCGCGGGTCATGGCCACTTCGAAGCAGTCGCCAAAGTCAATGTGAAGTATTTTTCCACTCATCCGATCAAGCATGAGGTTCGATGGATGCCGATCGCCAAGACCAAGGATATAACCAACCATTGACATGACGGCCAATGAACGGGTGTAATTGGTTCGTCGTTCGAACCACACTTCCGACGATGGACTCTTCAACCACAGCAACTTGGCCAAGTCATCGCCTTGTGTCTGTCGCAGAGCATATTCGAACACCTCTACTTTTTGCATTAATGTCAAGTGATCATAGTCTGGAGCCATTCTAAGCATTGTTAGATGCTCCTGATTGAGAGGAACCTTCTTCTTGACACGATAGTCGCGGATGAGGGTGTGCAATGTGTCACAATGCGGAACCCAACCGATTAGACCAGAGTTTGTACTCAGGGGAATCACGGCATAACGTTGTATGGTAAGATTGCGGCGGAATGTGTCTGGATCGTCAAGTAACAAGGTATTCACTAAACTGAAGAGCTGCATAACACGTTCGTCCTGCCGCAAATCTTCGTGGCCCTTTAACAGATACATGTAATCCTTTCCGTTCGATCCTCGGATACATAATTTACGTGGACGCTGCTTGGACGTAATCACTTGCAGATTTGTTTTGATGTGACTGATGCTTATCAAGTCCTGACCTAAAATATGAGACCCCATTTAGGACAAAACTATAATAAAACATTATTTGTTGCTCACCTGGGTTATAGCTGCCTGGTACCGCCAGCTCTAAGTCTTTGCAAGCGAGTAACTTTGGACTGACGTAAGGCAACTCCAGTGAGGTAAGCTGGGGTAGTTGTCTCGAAATCTTTCTGAACACATGGTAGTATATGTCCCATGCTCGATCCAGATCCATGCTATTCGATGAGGTCTTGTATCTTTGACTCCACTCGTAAGCTTCCGTCAATTCACGACCATACGCCTGACTGAAAGAGGTCTCTTTCAATGTTTGCGGACCTCGTTCTAGCATATTATGCAGTGGTTCTAGTATTTCAAACATTCCCTTCACATTGCGTTCCCCAAAGTACAAGCGAGAGGCTTCCTCTAGACCCTCCGCCCATTGTTCATGCCAAAGAATGGCGACACGAATCAACTCCTCACTACACATCATTGCTTGTTCGACTAATGTCAGTGAATGCTTTCGCATGGAATCGAGGATTTTAAAGGCTGCATTTTTACGAGCTACCGACGCCGACTTCGATGCCACCGTAAGTGGATAAACCAAGGCCTGTGGATGATACTTTCCAATGTCGATGAGCAGCTGATGTATCAGCTGTCCAACTAAGTTCCTGTGAGTGTCTATTCGTGCTATAAGTTGCGGTATAACCTGAAGCCACGTGTTTATTTCAATAATCTTCATGCCGTTCAACAGAGCGTCGTACACTTCCGAATATTGGCCGTAGTCGAACCACAATGTCAACAGGCGAAGTGTGTCCTGCAGGGAGTTGCCCTTGACCAAGCTGATTGAACGGAAAAATCCGTGCACTGCAGGGACAGCATATTGCTCAATGATCAGTTTCTCCTTCTGCATTTGCATATCCTCACTTATTCCTGTCGAACTCTCCAGGTTTTGCTTTTGCGTTTGGACAACCTTGAAGTTCATGTAGGCCCACAAATGCCAGGCCTTGTACCAATTTTTATCGTACTCTGCCGCTTTTTCGAAGCATTCGAGTGAACCCTGCACTGCAGCGGGTTCTTGGATTCCTTGCAGCTTGTTCTGCCAAATCGCTAGCCGCAAGTAGCACCGCGCCAATAGTCTCCTGTCTTCTTTCTTTATGTCTTCTGGATTGCAGCTACATTGAGCACTGAACATGTTCACAAAACGACTCAGCTGTTCGTAGGCACCGTGCATGTTGTCCGACATAGCCATGTGCTTTGTGTATGCGTAAGTGACTTGAGGCTGGTTAAAAGGCAGAGGTTCTGTAGGATTCTTTGAAGGGTCCGCCCCAAGAAGCATGACCAAAGTCTTGTGAGACAGTTGTAATGAGCCGCTTTTGCGACAAAGAGACGCGTACTTCAACCAAGTGTGAACATCCTCTTGAGGACTTACAACCAATGAATGTACTTGAATAATCCTACGCCAATCTTCCACTAAACGCTGACCGCCTTGCAGCCGTTTCCACCACATTGTCTTCAGTGGTTCGCGACGTTCTGGGATCAGCTTGTATTGGATAACCTCCTCCAGTTCAGCTAACATTTGAACACATACCATCGCGCCGTACGCACGTTCATAAGACTCTCCGGCCATTGACGTCAGTTCGGTATCCAACAAATCTCGTGTTTCATCTATCAGCCGTTGTGCAGTCTCAAAATCACCATAGTGGACAGCCAGTACTGCTCTGTAAAAGCTTCCATCTTGTGTTTCTTCAGGAATGCACTTCACATACTCTTGCATGCCTTCCCAATCTTGCAAGCCCCACGCAGCCACAGCAGCTAAATGCCCAGCGCGGGATTTCCCATCACAATCCAGTGTTTCCCAATTTTGCTTGGCAACTGAACCAAGGTCTGACCACTCGCCCAGTGCTTCCAAGCAACGCATATGACCCAAACGTGCCTCTAAGTCGTTCGAGTCAGCCTGAAGCTTTTCCGAATAGTGCTTCAGCGCTTGGTCCCAGTTGTGCAGCTTTTCATACCATCGTCCCTGAACTTTCAGTTCATTAGCTTCGTTGCGATATGTCGTTAGAAGACCCTCTGCCGCTTCTTTCTGTTGCAATTTGTTGTTGATCAATATCAGCGATTCGAACACGTGTCGATCGTTTTGTCGCAGGAATTCATCCTCCTTGTAGTGAAGTGCCTTCGCGTATGCTCGGCTAGCCATGGCTCGAGTGCCAAGCAATTTGGTTTCTATTGGTATCGGTGGCATATCACAATGTTCCATAAACTCGGCCAGATTAAGAATGGTCTGCGTTATTTCCGGCATGTCTGTCACTTCCAGCGCCTGACACAAACTCTGCGTGAGTTCATTCTGATGCTCCTTTTCCAGTTCTGTCCAGCAGGAAATAAAAGCTGCATTGAATAAGTCTCTTAAGAGCTTTTCATAATTTTGCGCTAGTGCACGGCAGGATCGTAATGCAGGTGACGGAGACTCTTTCAACAAACCAATCGATAGCCTCTTCAACCATTCGACCCAATCATCCTTCGAGACTCGCCTGTTAACCTGCCAAGCCGTCTTTAGGTCGCTTGCAGACACATGCAGTTTCTTAATTGTTATATTAACGTCACTAAGCGAACCATCCGTACTCTTGTATTTCGCTTGACGCATATGAAACTCATCATCTAAACACATGGTAGTGTTGCTTTGGATCTTAGTCAGTAGTTTTTCATACTTTGAGTCCACAATTCGGTGCTTGACTATTGAACGGTTTACCAATGGTGCAAAGACGAGGTACTTCTTACCCAATTGAATCATCATTGATCGAAGAGTGGACATAGCTTGATCGCGGAGGTCGGAGTTTGTGTCGAGAACTCTTACCAGTGGATGTATGATCCTGGAGGAGAAATCATTGAAATCCAAAATCCACGCTAAGTTATCGATTGTTTCCATTGCAGCGCACGACACTTGTGAAGACACATATGGGGCGTCGAAGAGCTTCACAATCGGAGGCACCATCAAATGCAGATAATCGTCCAGAGTATTGCCGAACTTCTGCAAAGCCTGCAGGAGCTTTATCGTCACAATTCGATCCTTTGAAGTGTCATGCTGTAGAACTCGCAAGATTTGTGGAACCAGTTGGGATAGATAGTTTTTGAACTCGCATCCCAATGCAACGGCGATTTTTTCGATCAAATTAATCAACGTGGGCTGCAATGGCGTGTTAATGGTCCAGAACTCCTTGATCAACTTAAATATGTCTCCCATGTAGCTGATGATGTGCTGCTTGACAATTTCAATTAGAGTCGAGAGCTGTTGGAATAAAAACTCTCTTAGATTCATATCGGCAGTGCGTACATTCTCCAGCAAATTGGGCAAAACCTGCGATAGATATGGAACGCATTTTATTCCCAAACTTTGGAAAATAAATGTAACCGCTTGTACGACACTTGTGTGATGCTGGCTCAGGGTCGGATCTCGAAGGATTCGCATTAGAGTGGCGATTGCTACTGCTGGATAGTATTCATCCAGGAGGTTTCCCATATACACGAGAAGCTCAGCTGTTGATATATCTTGGTTCTCATCGACTTTAAAGTCGGACAGCGATATGAGGATGTTGTCCTTCTGACTGTCTATGAGGCCCTTGTTCATTTTGTGCTTGTACGGATCCATGGCTCCGAGAAGGCCCAAAACACGTATTGTTTCTCGACGAATCGATCGGCGTTGTTCGGTTTTCAGAAAATTTATCAATATATCAATGAGGACCGGATACTTGTGATAGGGTGACACTACACGCCCTGTTGCACTCACTAATTGTCCCAAAGTCCACAGAGCCACGCCTCTTTTGTCTGGACTACCAGAATCGCCGAGCATTTCCAGCAAAATCGATAACAAGTCATCTGCCCAACGTTCCATTTCATTGGAACCCCCGTTCACTTCAGCTAGGTCGCCTATTGCTCGCAGCACGTTCAGAATAACCCCGGGATTGGAGTCCGGCTCACGCAGTTTCGGCACGAGAATGGTCAGAATTGGACGCATATAAGACGAAATCAATCTGGAAATGCGAATACTCTGATACAATCTGAGAATACAGGCAATAAATCTTCCTCGATACTTACCTAGGTGTACTAATGACCAAATGGTCAAGCATCCTGGCGCTTTGCTCTTTGTTGCGACTCATTCCAGAATGTTCCAACTCAGTCAATAGCTGAATGAGAGTTTTCCTTAGTTTTGGCATGACATAAGCCGGATTCATTGCCGACAATCGGCCAATGGTCACAATTGCCAATTCACGGATTTCAAACACTTCATCATTCAACGTCACAAACAAGGCACTCAACGATTCGGGTTGCGCCAGTTCAGCATCGAATGTTTCGTCTAGTGAACGTAGGACTCTTAAACGAACATTGCAATCAACATCAGTTATGGCTACAATCAGCAAACGCTCAAGTACATGTGAGACTGTTTCGCTGAGGGTTTTTGAGCTCTCGAACTGAGACTCAGATGATTGAATTGCAAGCTTAAGCAATCTGGTGCATGTTTGAACGGCTTCTAAACGGATTCCCTCATGCTCATGGTTAATGAAATGATCGGCACATCTTAAAAAGAAAGGTCAGAATATTTTAAGAAGATGACAAATGCTGTTTGTACCTCTGAACAAAGTCCAACATGTTTTGATCCTCAAAATTGAAGCTGCCCAATGTTTTCAGAGCCAAAATAATAGTTGGAACATCTTGCTGACTTGAGTCGACTATCGAGAGTGATGCGAATGGAACGGATATATTATGCTTGGGCGTTCCTATCCCAGTGGACATTTTATTCATTAGAACTTGCGAGAGGACAGCCGTCAGTCCGTCCGCAATCTGCGGCTTGAGATCGGGCACGTTGTCAGCCAATTCGCGTAGACAGACTGTTAGGCCTGGAGAGAGTCCTGTGGAGAACATTTGATCCAGAATGCCAGTCACGTCCTTTGTTATGCCCGATTTCACTGCATGCGCCAGCAACGTGATGCAGGTGAATATAGCTGGATCAATGGTGGGTTTTCGCTTAACGGATGTATCCTTTGAAGGGAGAGACAACTTTATAGCATCCATGATGCTCTTCAAGTACTTGTCGATGTCCCTTTCAACGGCTACAGCTATATAACCAATTGTTATATAAGCACTGTTTTTATCCTTCTCCTTTCCGCGAAGATTACTTAACAAGTGATTGATTGAGGTTTTCAGGTATTTAAGGACAAACACTTCCCGGTTAAAAGCGGCCAGTCGCGGTATGATTTCCAGTAGACCTTGCTGCACTTGTACAGACTTCAGGACACGCTGCTCAAGTACACTGTCGCAGATTTTGCTGTAATTTTCAATCAAAATCTGACGACTATGCGCTGATTCCTGCACATTCATGCCGGAAAACTTCACCGTCGAATGATCTGGTTCCAAATGTGTTTGCGTTGTGCCTAATTTCTCAATGAACGGTGCTTTTAAACGCGGCACTATAGCCGTAACTCCTGTGTCTGCGTAATATTTACGTGGGTATGATTCAGGTTGGAGGCTTTTTAGTGCACTATACCGGCGTTCCCACACCGAATTTGAACACCGAAATAATTCGTTGTATACAATCAAGCCACCATGAATACGGTCCTCACGGGTGATTCCTTTTTCTTTGGAAACCGGTGTATCGATGACAAAACATTGTTCGGCTTCTTCAAAGCAGATTTTATACCACTGGGGCTTGCTAGATTGCTTCGTATTCTCGCGCTGTGAGGTAACTATTAATGCAGCTCGGAGTGCTTCACCAGCTGATTCTCGAATAGCTGGTTTCGGATCATATATTGCATTAAATATGTTCTCGAAAAACGTTGAAATGGATTGGTAAAAATATGTGGGCATCGCAAGTGCCAACTCACGAAGAATAAAAACGGCTGCATGACGACGATACTAAAATGAAATAAATAACTATAATTAATTTTATTATAAACGAAGCTAAGTCATCTTCTATCCTGGTCTTGATTGTACTCCAATGCTTAATAGGAAGATGGTCTATTAGACTTTGGAATCTCTTACCTCTTGTCTATCGCCGGACAACCATTCAAATGCTCTTTTAATGTCAAAATCAAAAGACTCTGCACCTTTTGAACCAGGCAATGAAGCTAATTCCACGAGTGTACGTGCAGCAATTTCCATAACCGAAACATCATTCGAAGGTAACAAGTTCCTCAAATTCGTAGAATAACGCGAGATTCTAGTCGTTGTGTTCACCACATCTCCACTGATGAGACATTCTGATAATGAACGAAAGAAAAGTAATACCAATAAAAATGTATTTCCGCATTCTACTTACTTATGGCTAGAACTCCTCCTTTCTTCTCATTAATGTCGGTACTAAGTACCATGTCAAATATATGATGATTGAAATCATCAAAGAATTGCACCAGTTCATCCTGAGACATTTCCCGCAGCTCGGTCTTAACATACAGAAAAAGGTCTTGGGCAGCTTTGTGCTGCACATCCCGGTTGCGAGATTTCAGTCCCAACACGAATCGTTGCTCAATCAAGCTAGACATTTTGAATGCACTATTTGACTAAGAAAAGTTTATTTCGCTTAGATGCACTTAAATTTGAATGGAAAAAATTGCTTTTCGTTATTTTTCTCTTCTTTCTTTCTCATATGCACATAGTTTACATATTTTGAGGTTAGATCACGGGAACACTTGATACGGTTCAAACTTTACATCTTATAGAACATTATAAAGATGTACACAAACTGTAAACCACATTGACTGCAATTTATTTATTTGCAGAAATACTTTCTTTCGGTTGTGTTGATTTAGTTAATGATGAAAATGAACGCCATAAAATTAGTCGAATTTTTCAATATGACAGCAGCCATTTACAAATTTCACTTCTGTCAAACAACTGTCAGATGTGTTTGAAAAATAAAATTAAGATATATACATATAAACATTTGTTTATTTACAATTTTTGAATTCGATATTACTGATATCAAAATGCTGTCGCGATTCTCTCCGTATATTGAATTAAAGTAATGTGAAGACTGACTTAAATAAAACACGAGATGCACAATTTACCTGCTGATAACAAGTCCAAATAATGGGTATTAAGATTGATGAAAAACCAAAACAAAACTTGTGTATAGATTGACCAGCTGATTTTAAGAGTGGTGCCAAACTTAAGAAATTCTACTTATTACTAATGGGCATGTTGCATTGAATTCTCTTATTCGATTCAATCACACATGAGCAGAGAAATTCGAGATCGAGCTTTTATAAATAACATCTTATCAGAAAATATGCACAAGTAAAAAATATACTTCTTGGTGTACCAATACGCATATAATTATAGAGTGCTAGTAACGGAAAAAGTTACCTTACATGCCCTAATGATTTTAAATCATTTCCTTTGCGACATGCCGAACTGAAGACGCGATTCATAAAGACAAATTCACGACTGAAAAATTGGTCCGAGTTTGCGATTCGCAAGACGCAGTTCAGACACCTGAAATAAACAAACAAGTTATTAGAACTGACCGAATTTTTAAACCCTTTATTTTTTAGGCTCTACAAATTATGCAACAAAACCAAAATCCCTGTCATTATCGACAAGAGTGAGAACAAGTTCCGCAGATCTAACCTCTTAACAAAGTTAAGCGCCATTCATTTGTCGACGAACTGCAAACGCGAACTTTTAGAAACAACCAATTTCCAGCCAAATATAAGCAAAATTTTATACTTCTTGGTATGCAAGAAGATGAGAACTGACGTTATTTCGTGAAAAACCGTCGAAAATTCCTGAATATCTGTCAAAAAGGCACTCAAATTCGTCGATGGACTCGGGGACAATCAGCTGTGATGTCGGCTATCTCTGTATACTTCCTTTCTGCTCCATATGAATGAAGTGTCAGAGTTTGCGAAGTTTGCGATTGATAGTAAGCTCATATGAATGGCCCTTTACACCACAGAGCGGTGTTCTCTCGCCATCCTTGTGGAACGTATAGGTAAGCGAACTTCTACAAACAGTAGAAATTACAGGGGTGCAAGGTTTTGCCTTCGTAGATAATTTAACTATTACGCTCTTTGTAATGTACATATATGCAAACTGGAAAAATGGGCTAGAGAATAAATTCAACAGAAAACGGATCTAGTGCACTTCACCGGGAAATATTATATAAGATCCCTGACTTTGACCTTCCCTCAATATGTGGGACCACTCAAAAGCTGAACGAATTAATTCCTCTTCGAAAAAGATTTGATAACCAGGATCTGTACTTTAACAACCTATCTGAACTAAGTAGTATCAGAGTTAATCATCTACAACGCTCTGCCAAAGGACTTACTGAATTGATGGATAGGATCAAACAGATGCCGCGTGGCAACACTGGAAAAAATAAGAAACATGAAAGAATTATCTTACTGCGAATCGGTTATTTACTTTTTTTTACCTAACGAACGTTCGAAATGAAAGCTGTTTTTCATTAAGTTTTTTCATTTATTAGTGGAAATCGTTCGTTATAATACAACGTAATGTTCGATTATTTACTTTTTTTGCCTAACGAACTTGAAGAATGAAAGAAACGAAACAGTATTTTTGTTTAATGTTATAATTCAATTATTTTTAAGCAATTGTATATTGTCCTCTCTCTTTTAGAATTAAAATCCCTTAAATATTTCTTCGTTAAAATGAATTCTATTCTATTGGTACAGTGAAACTTCTTTTTACGGACAACCCTCTTAAAGGGACACCGCTATTGATGGTTGCACTGCTTTAACACAAAAAGTGGAAATTAATTGTATTTGTCAATTTCCAGAAATAAATTACGTCCCCTATAGAACAGTCACCCTACACAACGGACAATTATTCATCATAATAAATCCCGCAGGTGTCCGCTGTAGAGAATTTTTAGTGCAATAATAAATGAAAAATTATACTTATCGAATTTTTATAAGACCTTGAATCAATGCTATGAAGGAAACACTGGACTGGAACTGGAATTATAGTTTACAAATTATGGAGAAACGAAAGATGAGAAGAAACAGAGACACAAAATACACTAGTCTTTATTTCAAAACATTTGCATATTACAATATATGTATATAATAATAATATAATATAATATGGGTGGCGCGACAGTCCGAGGCGGACCTGGGCCTACCTTCCAAGCAACTACTCGTGTTGTGCGTGCTATTGTTCTTTCACGAGTGGAAGGGAACTACAGTTTAATGCCGACTCCGACTCTTTGAGCATTGTCAGTGGAAAATTCGGGTATCGAACCTGGCACTCTCTGCGTAGGGGTGGACGCACTTACCCACTTCGCCACGGCGACCACCACATATGTATATATATACTATATATTGTAAGGCACATATATTTCTAAGGAGCAATTTTGTATTAGCAACGGTATGTTCGTTGTGACTAAAATCTTAAATTGGGGTTATTCTGTATATTCCATTGCAAACGTGACATTTGAAACTTTTAACGTGAACATCGTCGCATGTCATTTTTTCATAAGACTTAAGAAGTGCCTTGAATAGGTTCCCCATTATAAGTTCCAATTTCTGTATGGTTATATCTTCAAGTTGCAACGTAATTTGTTTATACAAATCAAACAGAACTGTGTCAATATAAAGTCCTGTCTTTAAAACTTTCTCAACACGTGTTCTGTACATTTGAATGAAGTCTCTGGCCTTTTCTATCAAATATTTGGTAACTTCAGGACCCAATTTATCGAATATAAAGCGTACAGAATTTTCAAATGTTTCTTTGCTAAGAATTAATTGTGTGCCAATACGAAGAACAGATCCACAGTATCTCAATAGTTTGCCACTTTCGTTGTTTGGGGCGTAGTTAATTCCTTGATTTGATACGTTTGTGTGCGTCTCTGGTATGGGATTTTTTACACCTTTGAGAATATCTGCACCTTGATTTAATTGAACATCGCTTCGCAAATCAGTTGGTTTTACGGATACATCTTCATTGAGTACGACATTACCATCCCTGCCAGCCGCAAAACGAACGTTATTCTTATTTAGTTGTTTATTAACTTTATGTAAATCATTGAGATACTGCTTATCAGGAACTTCATTGATCCAACGAACAAGATCAACTTTTCCTTTAGCAGCACCCCGAGTACGCATGGTCTCTTTTGACATTTTGTCAAACATTTTTCTACATATAGAAAATTCAGAAAATAAAGAAATTCAAATCTGTAATGCCAATTGCACGTATGTACCTCTGTCTATTGCTTAATTCGCTTCTGTAAGCATTAACACTGGAATCTTGGGCTTGGCTGACAATAGTGGAGGCCAAACGAAAATTATAAACGGAATGGGTAAATATAACTAAAGACGCAGCCAATTGCGTTACTTCCAAAGCGGATAATTCCTCATCATCAGAGTATTTCTGAAACAAATATTATATATGTACTTCATTACTTGAAACCGCAAAACAGACTCTCCCTTACCAATAATAGGTCAATAATCCCATTCGCCACACCTGTGCCAGATATGAGCATGGTAGAAATATTCATACCATTGACAACAGTTTTATGAATCTAAAACAATTTTAGAAACCTTACAAATTAATTTTCTACGACTATATTATAACCTACCAATGAAACTTCTTCTCCTGCAAGTGCTAGTCTTGACAAAGACTTTGTTGCTGCAACGGATGATAATGCCACTGCTCCAGATGCAACGCCTAACCAGCAACCTCTGGCTTCACTATCCGCAACAGAGATACTTTGTTCATGATCTGATCGCTTCCATAATTGCATGGCTGATCGAACTGCAGTGAATCCCCCCACAACCAAGCCAACCGCGCCTGCTGTCGCCAATATCGGTGCACTTATTGGTACAGTACAAATAGCTGCCAAGGTAACACCTGCAGCCCCTAGACCCCCAATGCCAGCCGCACAGTCGGCTCCGGTCAAGATTTTAGAGCCCAATCCACTTGCTGGTGTTGCCCAAGCATCCATGTTAAGCTAAATTAAATAATATATCTTCCTAAATAATCATTATTCACAAAACATTTTTTTTTTCTTACAGAGTCCTCAGTATATGTGTAAACACCATGAGCTGGTGCCAAAGCAATGCCGGATGGTAGGCAGTTTGTCTCAATAAAATGTTTCCAATTTTGATAAACATTTCCACATTCATCGATGAAAATCATACAGCAATCCGTACTGTCGTCCTCCTCTACAGAATAAGTGCCAAATTTAGTTAGGAGTCTCTAGTAGTCTTTACTTGTGATGTGTCAAACCGAAGGTTTCTTAACCTGAGTTAATCCTAGTTAGAATTAAAGCAAACTGAGATGCAACTCGAGTTGCCGGTTCAAACAGGCAACATTGACATTGATTGTCGGACTGATTCAAACCCAACTCGGTTTCGCTTGGTACACTATAGTGCAAACTTAAAATAACGATTTCCCTTATTTAACGAAGTTTTCGAAATCCCCTAGAACTACCCGTAAGAAACATTAATTGTCAAACACCTCTGTGTAACGAAAATTCAATCACTTCAGCATATAAATGTTCACATCTAGTTTACGAGTTTTGTAAACTTATAACGTTTACATAACGTATCTTATCGATTATTCACACTCAATGCCACAACAGTCTTCGACTCCGAACCAGTGGGACAACGCAATAGAGAACGCCCGCGTTTAAGGTGGCGCACACAGGTGGAGAAGGACGTCAACCAACTTGGCGTGCGACACTGGAGACAGCTAGCCAGAGACCGTGCTAGCTGGAGATGCTTGTTGGTTGATGCCCAGGTCCACCCCGGACTGTAGCGCCAAATAAGAAGAAGAAGAACAATGCCACAACAGTTCATCAAAACAACAGGTTCAGATACGTTAAATTTTTCGTAGGTTAATCATTGTGTTTTGATGCTTAATAATGTGTGTGTTATTTTTGTAGAGGTTATACTGTATTAATATAACACATTCACCATGCAGAATATGTTCTGTATATAGTGTATTAGAGTATTGAACCGGGCAGTACAACTCGATTTGTACAAAAACAATGCTCATGTGTATGTGCACTCTGCTCACATTATTTTAAGCAACCAAAAGCAAATGTGTGTTCACTTCACACCGAGTCGAATCGTTGTCAGGTTTGCTGTTGAGTCATTCGTTTCGTTTTAGTTGCGGCAACTCGAGTTGGCCCATAACTAGTCTCTACTGGTTTGCATGCAAATTATCTACTGAACCAACAAATGTACTTACTTATGCACCTTCGCGTTCGTACAACCAAATGTACGGAAAACTTGGTTGCAACTCTAGCGTCCGTGTATGTTGTTCCTTCAGCAACAGTAACCAAAATAAAGGTAGATAGTAAATTTTTGTTCGTATATTTTGCTATAAAGAAAATAGTAGTGATGAACTGAATTTGTTATATTCTTATGACAATAGAAAGAAAACCTTGTGCTATGGTACTCCTGTAGATATTTTGCCGACGTTTTTCCTGAAATGCAAAGTGTGCGTTAGGAACACATAAGTATATAGCTATCGTAGAATACGCCGCGCCGTTCACAACTCTGGATCATTGAATTCGTTCGAGGTGAATCTTTCACCCGTCGGTAAGGTGAATGCTTTTTTAATCCATCGTAGAAAACGTTCGAATTAGAACTACAAACTTTGACATTTCTCAAACGCAGATAGTTCATTGCGTATCTGGGTATTTCTTGTAAAGTCGTGTGTCATTTTCTTCAAAATGTTGTAAGTACAAAACTGTATAATGCTTGAAAGTACATACAGTGGAGAGCCGAGTAGCCAGGATATTTAAAAAAAATCCCATTGAAATTCGATTAACCGGAAAATAGCTAATTGTATTGCATGTTCATTCGTCCAAATTATTCGGAATCACAAACGTAACTGTAACAGACATTTCAAGAAAAACAATATCGCTCTTACCTTACTGTGCTAGTTTGGTGAGACTTCGCCGTTGAGCACTCAAAAATGTGACCGACCTCCCTGTCATATATAAGTCCAAGAAGAGGACTTGGGTAACGCAAACAATTTTTCTGGAGTGATCCAACCAAAATTTTATACCCAAAGTCAGAGCATTTGGAAAATATCAACATTGGAAAAGACAGCTCAACCGGATGTAGACGAGTTTAAGTTTAAGTACATAACGGCTTTGTGAGACATCTGCCACCAAACTGCACATCTTTGATCCAGCCAATGGATTAGGGTGTGATAAGGAGAGTCATTATCGGAAACGTATTGTACAAAAATAAGTGAGTTCGGAGAGTCGTATAGAATTTTCATCAAGTGTGGAATATGGACTACCGCGGCATCTTGAAATTGCGTTATTTCGCACGTATTCAAAAATGATTGGTTTAATTTACTTTGCCCTGAAGCTGAAGTAACAGGTACATTGGATATGATTTATTGCACTACTTAGAGGAGTCATGTGTAAACAAATTATGGAATTTGTACAGGATTTTAATGAAGAAGAAATTAGAAATTGGCTGGGCTGTGATGTGAATGATCTACCATTTGCTACTCTCTCTGGAAATGATCGCTTCTATGATAATTCACCGTCATGAATCTGAGGTGGATTGTGTATCAAATTCTGATGAATTTGATGAAGATAATATAATGATTTCAAAAATATATTTAGATGAGGCTAGTAAATCAAGCAATCCCATTTTGGGCTGTTTAGAAGGCTTTGACTTTCCTTCAGTACAACAAGAAAATAAAATGCAAGTTCTTTGCATCCGAGAAAGTGAATTTATTAAGACCTCTCGCATTTAGTTGTTTATACGTATATCTACGTATTCATAGCTTTCATATATTGTTCTTCTATTTATATAGTTATGGTTTTTTTTAGTATTGCTTTTTTCTCCATCAATTAACTTTTTATTTTGCGTTTACCTGGGTTTTTCGATTTTTCGTGATGAGCTCGGTCCCGAGCATCCCGGTTGATCGACCCTCCGCTGTACATAAATACATATATATGAATATATCCTATTCAGAGAGCTGATTAATTGCAAGAAGATGCACCCCGATATTACAAACGACAACTTGAGGAAGCTAAACGTCTAAGATGTGAGGAAGATGCTTCGGAAAGAGAAGACGTTTTTCTTAAGGAACCTTAATGCTCCCTAATTCAAACGAAAGGCTTAAACAAATCGGAACAATTAATTAACACAATAGAACGAATATAAATGTGTGTTTCATTATGTACATATATGCAGTTCCTCATAAAGACGGTCGCCTTTTTCCGTCAGAAGCTACTTCGTTCAATTATGTATTCAGCTTGCTTAATTTAAATTTGAAATATTTTCCAGCATTATTTGCCGCCACTTATCACAACACAGCTGTTTTGCGATTCGAGGTAGTCCGTAGCCCATGTGGCAAGTGGAAGTGAGTCGAGTAAGTGAAGTCAATCCCAGATACGGCGTATTCTACGATAGGGGTGTATAATTCTTTTTAACGAATGGCGAAATGTCATCCACGAAATCATTACATTCAATGCAAAAGATTTCTTCAAAAATTCTTTAGAAACTCACCATAGCCTTATAAGCTTTGCCGTCCGTAGCCTCTGGATCACGAAAGAGTTGTTTTAGCTTTTCCAGGAAAAGATTGAATTGCTCTGGCGTATAGCTACAAAGAAAAGAAAAATAATTGAATGATATGTTAAATGATGTATTTTGGTACGATAAGTCAGAGTTTAGAATCAGTGAGAGACTCTCCTATAGAAAACCACTTTAAGCTACCTATGACAGCAGAAACGTGCAACTGGCAAAGGATACCAAAAGACGCTGCAACGGCAAACAAGAGCAGTACAAGAGGAGAACCGTCTGAAGAAAAAGTTTCTCGCAACATTCCAGCTCAAGAATATCGAAGAGTCTAGGCACAAGTAAAAAATATGAGCATTTTATAAATAACCAAAGGCCTGGCCTCAGGATTAAGGAAAGGCACCAAGATTCATCGAAACTGTGACGGTTACTGACAGGGAATAGCAGATGCATTTAAGCAGCACTCCAGACAGATGCTTTACGGGTCTTAACAAAAGAGAGTCATAGGGAACCAAGAAATCCCAACTCCAATCTGCACAATCATTAAAAGGCAGCAGGCTTAAGAAGATCTCTTCAAGGCCGGCGGTGGAAAACGGGTTTTCTGGAAAAAATTATGTGTCGGAAACAGACAATTTCTTTGGGAAAATATAGCATATTTATTTTAGAGTATAATAAAAATAACTACTTGTGTTAGATAGAAGAATAAGATGAATAGATTAATAGTTTTCGACTAAGTCGTTTTACCAAATCAAATATGAGCATTTTTAATATTAAGTCACATAAGATATATTTCCAATTCAACGTCTAAATACAATCTCTATTTAATTCATCGAGCTTTTAATATAATAGGAAATTAAAATAAAACACAAGAAAATACAGAAAGATACAAATATTGTATAAAAGATACAATATATAAGGACAACAAAGGTTCGTTCGTTCTTTCCACGCTTATCGTCATTCCATTATAATTTGATCGTGCTTCACACAGTCAAATTCAAATTTGATTGCATATGACTTTTGCTATCCCACACACACGTTATCCCCATCTCACATGCGTGTCATGCATCCGATACGCAAAGTTGAGAATAGACATATATATACAATAAACAAAGAAAAACTGCAAAAGCTCACTCGTAAGCTGATACGATCACTGATGCACAGAGAAAAATAACGAAAGCTCATTGGAAAGCACTCATGCGGGAGCCTTCGGCCCATGCCAACAACCTCTCATTTGATGAGCTGGATTTTGAGGAAATTTGACCGTTAAGGCCACAAAAGTTTCCTGTGTGTAAACGGCCTAAAAGGAAGGGGCCACACAAGCACAACAAATCCGTTAAAGCTCTGAGAACAGCAGAGCTTTTGAGAGAAGAAAAAGCATGGAGTCGAGGTAAGCGTCAGTGAGGGGGTCGTTTTTAAAATTGCGTAGATCCCGAAGGAAATGAGTTGTAGATTTGAAAAAAGCGTGGTAGATCTGGTTTGCCTACTCAATTTCTAGGACATTTCACATACTGATAACACCGCTCTCATATATGAAATTATGTTGAACACCTCATAAGTCTCTTCTGTGTTCACATTTTTGTAACACAATCTCCAGTTATACAACTTTTTTGTAAATTTGTATATACATTGGAAATTGACTTGTCAGAAGGGGTTAAGAAACAAGAAACAACAACAAATCACATAAAGAGGAAGAATTATAATGCTTGGTAGATTTTGTGCAGATATATCACAGTTGTGTTAATGTCCCACCACGGCTATGGCGTGCACTATCATGGTATTATATGGTCTTTGGCTTTAAAAAAAATAACCATCAAATTCCAAATTTGAATTTCGAATTCGAGTACAAATTTTTTCTCCCCATAAACTGTCGGAATTCTATTTGATTCACTAGGTAAAAAAAGCCACAAGGGGGTGCTGAAAATCATTTACAATCAAGCAAAGATAAGGGACTAGATACAGATAAGGGTGTACATGATTTCAAGGAATCAACCAAAACATGGGCGGACCCTATGATATGGCATATAACATAAAGCAACATTTTCTAAAAAAGAGATCATGACATTATACGATTTTTCGTCCCGTGTGTGATACCCTTTCCCAAACGTACTAGAGGTGTGAATTAAAATTCTCATTTCAAAATTATATAATTACTTGAACACTTCTTTCATCGCGAATTAGTTGGTGCCTCTTTATGTATTGCATTCCCAGCTTGACAGTTTACAAATAGCATGATTGATTCGCAGAGAAACGATATTTTTGTAAAATTGTCGATAAAAAAACGCGATAGTTCATTCCGCACCTATTTGCATACCAAGAACTATAACTGTCTGTTTATATTAGCTTGAAATTGGTGGTTTCATAAAGATAGTTAAGTTCGTGGCTCTAAAGAATGGTGCTTTATACTTGGTCGACTTTACGGTCTACTTTTCGAATCGTTCAAACCGGTGAGTACACACTTGTTAAGTGAAACGTATATTCCCCTAAGATGAGCCTCAGCAAACGACCGTTAGTGCACAACATTTACTTCCACTCTTTTTATGCAACAACATATACACATACACAATTATTTAAGATTATTCTTACGCATCCCATAATATTTTGTCACCATACGCCAAATTACTGGCAAACGATTCGTGAACAGTTAATGCTGTTTTTTTGCTCATTTTGTGTAAACTAACAATGAATATTTTATTCTTATTCAGAAATCTGAATGGGAATACTTTTACACACAACACAACCCACTAGCGGCAAGTACAAATCAATCGAAACGACTGAAGTATTTATTGGTTGCCACAGAAATATTGACGAGACGAATATATTAGTATTCGATAAATTTATTACTTATATTTACACATATTAAGTACCTATTACTAATACCAATATCTCGGTTATTACGATATTTCAATATGCACCCATGCGCACATGAATATTTGGAATCTAATTCCCAAGAAGTATCAAATAATGGTTTGTATGTATGGAGCAAACGATAGATGGTCCTTGCCATCCCTACACATATAAAAACGACAACGATCGTTCATTGATGAACTACATCCATACATACGTATGGGAAATATGTGTGCATAATTTGCACAAAGGTGCGGATCGACCCAACTCTACAATGAAGTATCACATACGTTTTTCTCTTTTATACTTGTATCGGACAGGTATGAGTACATTAGGATTGATGACTATGAGGAATACGAGTATTATCGGTATTTCAGTATCGCTTATAAGATATTATAATATTCGCAAACGAATATATAAGTATGAGGTAAAAACGTAATATATACACCTATGCGCACGGAGTAGAGGCAAACACACGTGAGAATATAAAGCACAGTAGAAAAAAGCTTTTTTTCTGTGGCAAACTATTGTTAAGTATTATTCGGGGAATCCCGGTACTTGAATCCAGAACATTTATTTGGTTACTGTTGAGGATTTAATCTTAATTAGACTAATAATAGTCTAATTATTTTTTTTTTCAATTTGCTTAAAGTTGTATTATATCTCTGTCTCTCTCTTTCTCTCTCTCTCTCTCTCTCTCTCTCTCTCTCTCTCTCTCTCTCTCTCTCTGTGTTAACATTGAAATATATACTAACTCCGTATGTTGCGAGTGCGTGTCAGCAAATAGGATAAGCTCTCGTTCACTAGGATCACGACCGCAGCACAGATAAGTTGCATTTGGTCATTATTGTCATTTCACGTTTAATGTGACGTAATATAAGCTGATTTTCTTAAAAGCTAGACAGAGGGTACAAGAATACAAGATGCGTTTATGTAACAGTTCGACCACGCGTGGCTCGACGTCACTTAGTGCACAAATTCGATGCATAATGGAGGAAAGAGACATGTATGTATCTGTATGCAACATTATAAATAGATAAACCTAATTCTGTTTTTACACGGTTTTGATATAACACGGGTTGAAAATAAAAAATTTTAAATTTTTTTAACACGATTTTATTCCATTTAGCACGATTTAATTTTTTTTTTGTCAAATTTAATTTTTGCGAAGTATGTTCATATCACAAATTTAAGGGAATTCTCCTTTTGCGCGTACAAGCAAATTTACTTACATTACTCAGAGCAATTGATATGTGTTAATATTTTGTGAATTATCAATGCCATCAGACGTGTTTGGTAAAGAAATTTTGTATTGGCAAATTTTATTTAGATTAGGAACCAATCACCTATTTTTGCATACGGTCAATGTGTTTTTTACACGGTTTTTTCTGGAACCAATCTACCGTGTAAAAACAGAATTAGGTGAATACGGTATTAATGATAATCCTCTTATAATAGAAAATAATCTTGAATGAAATTTTCGAAAAATACGAATAAAAATGTCACCTCAGACAAGAGCTATGTATCTTCTTTATAAGTAGGGGAGGAACACCAACAGTGAAACAACTACTGTGAGACACTCATTATTACTCCGAAATGATTTGCACACATTGAATAAGTGTGACTGGGTGTTATCATTTGGCTCACTAAAGTGACCAATTTTGCCATGTATAATTGTTTCCAGGAAGAATTCCAAACATAATTATATTATGCCTTATTATAATGCTGAAGCAAGTCTTAAGAAACGAAACCCTTATTTAAATGCAGAAATAAGGCATATACATATAAGAGAAATATCTTGTGATCATATTTATACCTTATAATAGTTTTACATTAAGGGCTATCTTTTTCGTGTTTTTTCCGTTAGCCTTGTACATTTTCTGTTGCGTTCTCATCAAGTTCGTGTGTAGTTTAGACTGGTTGTGAGATTGAAGCTCACAAAATCAAAACAATAACAGGAAAAAAGTCAAAAGTGATATACAGTGGCGAGCAAAACCGGTCGAATAAATGAAACAATTCTGGAAATCTTTCATAACATATTTCTTTATAGTCCTACTAGGATTTCTTTTGATTTATTGTATTCGTTGGTGTTAACAGAACAGTAATACAAACAAAAAAAAAATTTCATTCAATCAACAAAAAATCAAAAAAATCTACTACCTCTATTCGTCCACTTTTGCACGTTTCGCCTGTAGTTCATGGAATGCGTGCAAATCAAAATTTACCGCTATATTTTTGTGTTCTTTAAGCGCAGTTTTAAGTGAATTTTCATGTGAGAAAGTATTTTTGAGTTTATTCTAAAAATCAAATATCTACAGTTGAATACAAAATGAGAAAATTATCGAGTAGATTGGAAGATAGTATCGCAGTCCTCATTGGAAAAGGTTTATCCGCCAGGAAAATTGAAAATTAGTCACAGTGCTTACGGTAAAAAAGAGACGAAGATTGGAAGCGGTTAACACATCCAGTGGTCGTCCACGGCTGTTATCAGATGGAGATGCACGTCTTATTGAACGTATGATGTTATCCAAACAGACTAAGACACCAAAATTAATAAGAACGTTAGCATTAAATAATAACGTTAGCGAGTGGACGGCTAGAAGAGCACTTCGCAGAATCGGCCTGGTGTCAGCAATCAAAAAGAAAATACCCGCGTTGTCTGACAAAAATATTAAGGCTCGGTTGAAGTTTTGCAAGGAACACAAATCTTGGACCATAGATGATGGAAAACGTGTAGTCTGGTCCGATGAATCAAAAATTAACCGTGTTCAGTCAAATGGGAAAGAATACTTTTGGCATCGCCCACAAGACAGCATTCAAAAACATCAAGTTAAACAAACTATGAAACACGGAGGTGGTAGTTTAATGGTGTGTTGATGTTTCACTTGGTGGCATATAGGTCCAATGGTGAGAATCATGGGCATTATGAAAAAATAAGACTATCTTGATATCTTACGGACAAATCTGCCAGAATTCTTGGATGAAGCAACGTATCCAATTGATGAAATGGTGTTTCATCTAGACGGGGACCGCAAACACACAGCCAAAATTGTAAAGAAATGGCTTGAGGATCAGCAGTTTCAAACGAAGCTTTGGCCGGCACAAAGCCCCGATTTCAACCCCATCGAAAATTTGTGGGCGTTCGTGAAAAAAAAGACTGTCGCAGTACGAGGAAGCACCGAGCAATCTCAATGAACTATGGTCTACAGTACAGGCTGTATGGCAAAGTATTCCTCACTCTAATATTGAAAAATTGGTAGAAAGCATGCCAAAAAGAGTTAATAGTGTTATTTAAAACAAATGGCTCTGGACAAAATACTAAAGAATAGCAATACATTAGGGTAACCCAAAACGTACAAAAGTGGACGAATAGAGGTAGTAGACTTTTTTGATTTTTTGTATTTTTTGTTAATTGAATAAAATTTTGTTTTGTTTTCATTACTGTTCTGTAAACACCAACGAATAAAATAAATCAAAAGAAATCCTAGTAGCACTATAAATAAATATGTTATGAAAGATTTCCTGAATTTTTTCATTTATTCGACCGGTTTTGCTCGCCACTGTATTTCTGGGTGAGTTACATCAAAATATGAATATAATATAAGAATAATATGGGTGGCGCTACAGCCCATAGAGGGCCAGGGCCTAGCTTCTCAGCAACCACTCGTGTTGTGTGTACTATTGTTCTCTCACGAGTGGAAGGGACCCACAGTTTAATGACGTCTCCTAACGACCATGTTTGAGAAGATTTTTCTAGACAGTTATTACTCTTTGAGCATTGTCAGTGACTTGAAAGAGGTGGGACCAGTGATGGAATCGAAATCAACTTTTTTCGATTGTACTGAACGCTGAAAAAGGAATCTACTGAAAAAGACGAAATTGTACTGAGCTCAACAAAGAACAAAAAAAAAAAATAACAATTTATTTGTGGTAAATATTGAGGTAACATAAATTCAAATACGTATTATAATTATAGAAAAACAAGTCAAGGATCACAGTAACAAACTAAATAATAGTTGGTTAAATTACATTAAATTAGTTTTACTCTGTCACAACTTTATTCACATAAATCTTATGTTACTGACAAGATTATAAAAATCTCTTCTCTTTACACATATATTAAAATTGACCCTCAAAAACTTGTCGCTGATTCACGCCTTAACGCATTTACCGATTTCAACCAATCTTTCACACATCTTTAGTATTGGTCTATGCATGGTTTGTATGAAGTTTGGTTAAAATCGGTAAACGTAGGTTTGTGTTCTGCGTGCGTGAACAAACACATGAATTTCAGTACATCTTGAGTTTTTTCCACACATTAGCTTTTTTGGCGTCGGCATTCATGGAAGGAACATTTTTTTGTTCTATTTCCAATAGTGGTCTTGTACATTATTTTTTCTCATTTTACGTTGAATAAAATATACATAATTAATAAGGTTCTTAGTTTCTATCACTGCAGATCGACATGAAATCGATTTCTTATTTTTGTATTATATTTTGATATGTTCGATCATATTCCACGTGGCCATACAAGTAGGCAACAAGGCAGCATACAGTTTAGAAAACATTTTGACAAAATTGATATTTCATTTCATTTATTTATTAAATATTTATATGTACAATAAGATTAATATCTTTTGTAGTACTTAGATACAAATTGAGAAGCAAATAGAACTGATTTAACATTTAAAACTCAAATCTATAATACAAATAAACATTACTTAAATTACATGAGGGGTAGAGATTGAAGAGAACAAAGGACGGATTAAGGATGGGTTGGTAAAGAAGAGAAATGCGAGAGGACTGCACTCGCGGTAGTAGTGAATTACATAGTTTTACAGCTTTAATGAACAATAAACGGCGGAAAGGAAAGATACTTAAATTTCATGCAGAACGATTAAGGATAAGTTTGTTAAATAAGTATGACGGACATTTATTGTTAATGATTTTATGTAGGAATAAACAATTCCTTGTATTGATGTATTGCTGCAGTGTGCAGCCTAAAAGCTTTTTTGAGTGAACGGAAATATGGTCATATCTTCGGTAGCCGTAAAAGCTTCCTCTACGGCACGTTGGTAGAAGATGTAGAATATACCCGAGTTTACAGCAGCTTTCCGCACTATTTTCTCCAGTAGCAGATTGAAGAAATCACAAGACAGCGCATTTTCTTGCCGAAATCCAGTGCAGAATTCAAATGACTCGGAAATCCTCGAGGCAAACTGCACGGTGAATCGAATTCGACAATGCTTCAAATAGCTCCCTGCTATGTATGCTGTCGTATGCGGCTTTAAAATCGAGAAAAAGGTTGTGTGTATAAAAAGGTGATGTGATTTGAAACTCGCTGGACTTCTCCAGGATTTGCCTTAGTACTTAGTAAACTTTAGGTGATACATGTTGTATTAAAGCGGGTCATACAACAAATCTGAGAAACGGAAATCATACAGCAGTAGTGTCAGTATCATAAAATGTATGAGGTTTCACAGTACACCTCATACATTGTATGATACTGACATGATAGGCTGCAGGCATCCAACATATTCAGGATTTTTTTAATACCTTTTATGAAAGTTTCTTGCTGAATATTTAGGCCAACTTTCCTGTATTAATAAATGAATAATTATATGTATCGAATTTCTATAAGACCTTGAAGCAATACTATATATATAAGAAGAAAACACCGGACTGGAACTGGAATTACTGTTTAAGAATAACAGAAAAACGAAACATAGATAGAAGGAACGCAGACACAAAATACACTAATATTTATTTCAAAATAATTACATGTTACAAAATAAGTAGATTCTCAATAGATAATATCAACTTTGTAAGGCACACACATTTGTGAAGAACAGTTTTTTATTGCGAATGATATGAGGGTTGTGACAAAAATTTTAAATTGGGGTTACTCTGTATATTCCATTGCAAACGGGACATTTGAAACTTTGAACATCAACATCGTCGCATGTCATTTTTTCATAAGACTTAAGAAGTGCCTTGAATAGGTCCCCCATTATTAGTTCCAATTTCTGTATGGTTATATCTTCAAGTTGCAACGTAATTTGTTTATACAAATCAAACAGAACTGTGTCAATATAAAGTCCCGTCTTTAAAACTTTTTCAACACGTGTTCTGTACATTTGAATGAAGTCTTTGGCCTTTTCTATCAAATATTTGGTAATTTCGTCACCCAACTTATTGATTATAAAGCGTACAGAATTTTCAAATTTGTCATAACTAAGAATTAATTGTGAGCCAATACCAAGCACAGATCTACAGTATTCCAATAGTTTGTCACTTTCGGTGTTTAGGGCGATGCTTTTTAGGTTAATTCCTTGATTTGATACGTTTGTGTGCGTCTCTGGTATGGGATTGTTTACACCTTTGAGAATATCTGCACCTTGATTCAATTGAACATCGCTTCGCAAATCAGTTGGTTTTACGGATACATCTTCATTGAGTACGACATTACCATCCCTGCCAGCCGCAAAACGAACGTTATTCTTATTTAGTTGTTTATTAACTTTATGTAAATCGTTGAGATACTGCTTATCAGGAACTTCATTGATCCAACGAACAAGATCAACTTTTCCTTTAGCAGCACCCCGAGTACGCATGGTCTCTTTTGACATTTTGTCAAACATTTTTCTACATATAGAAAATTCAGAAAATTAAGAAATTCAAATCTGTAATGCCAATTGCACGTATGTACCTCTGTCTATTGCTTAATTCGCTTCTGTAAGCATTAACACTGGAATCTTGGGCTTGGCTGACAATAGTGGAGGCCAAACGAAAATTATAAACGGAATGGGTAAATATAACTAAAGACGCAGCCAATTGTGTTACTTCCAAAGCGGATAATTCCTCATCATCAGAGTATTTCTGAAACAAATATTATATATGTACTTCATTACTTGAAACCGCAAAACAGACTTTCCCTTACCAATAATAGGTCAATAATCCCATTCGCCACACCTGTGCCAGATATGAGCATGGTAGAAATATTCATACCATTGACAACAGTTTTATGAATCTAAAACAATTTTAGAAACTTTACAAATTAATTTTCTACGACTATATTATAACCTACCAATGAAACTTCTTCTCCTGCAAGTGCTAGTCTTGACAAAGACTTTGTTGCTGCAACGGATGATAATGCCACTGCTCCAGATGCAACGCCTAACCAGCAACCTCTGGCTTCACTATCCGCAACAGAGATACTTTGTTCATGATCTGATCGCTTCCATAATTGCATGGCTGATCGAACTGCAGTGAATCCCCCCACAACCAAGCCAACCGCGCCTGCTGTCGCCAATATCGGTGCACTTATTGGTACAGTACAAATAGCTGCCAAGGTAACACCTGCAGCCCCTAGACCCCCAATGCCAGCCGCACAGTCGGCTCCGGTCAAGATTTTAGAGCCCAATCCACTTGCTGGTGTTGCCCAAGCATCCATGTTAAGCTAAATTAAATAATATATCTTCCTAAATAATCATTATTCACAAAACATTTTTTTTTTCTTACAGAGTCCTCAGTATATGTGTAAACACCATGAGCTGGTGCCAAAGCAATGCCGGATGGTAGGCAGTTTGTCTCAATAAAATGTTTCCAATTTTGATAAACATTTCCACATTCATCGATGAAAATCATACAGCAATCCGTACTGTCGTCCTCCTCTACAGAATAAGTGCCAAATTTAGTTACGAGTCTCTAGTAGTCTTTACTTGTGATGTGTCAAACCGAAGGTTTCTTAACCTGAGTTAATCCTAGTTAGAATTAAAGCAAACTGAGATGCAACTCGAGTTGCCGGTTCAAACAGCCAACATTGACATTGATTGTCGGACTGATTCAAACCCAACTCGGTTTCGCTTGGTACACTATAGTGCAAACTTAAAATAACGATTTCCCTTATTTAACGAAGTTTTCGAAATCCCCTATAACTACCCGTAAGGAACATTAATTGTCAAACACCTCTGTGTAACGAAAATTCAATCACTTCAGCATATAAATGTTCACATCTAGTTTACGAGTTTTGTAAACTTATAACGTTTACATAACGTATCTTATCGATTATTCACACTCAATGCCACAACAGTCTTCGACTCCGAACCAGTGGGACAACGCAACAGAGAACGCCCGCGTTTAAGGTGGCGCACACAGGTGGAGAAGGACGTCAACCAACTTGGCGTGCGACACTGGAGACAGCTAGCCAGAGACCGTGCCAGCTGGAGATGCTTGTTGGTTGATGCCCAGGTCCACCCCGGACTGTAGCGCCAAATAAAGAAGAAGAAGAACAATGCCACAACAGTTCATCAAAACAACAGGTTCAGATACGTTAAATTTTTCGTAGGTTAATCATTGTGTTTTGATGCTTAATAATGTGTGTGTTATTTTTGTAGAGGTTATACTGTATTAATATAACACATTCACCATGCAGAATATGTTCTGTATATAGTGTATTAGAGTATTGAACCGGGCAGTACAACTCGATTTGTACAAAAACAATGCTCATGTGTATGTGCACTCTGCTCACATTATTTTAAGCAACCAAAAGCAAATGTGTGTTCACTTCACACCGAGTCGAATCGTTGTCAGGTTTGCTGTTGAGTCATTCGTTTCGTTTTAGTTTCGGCAACTCGAGTTGGCCCATAACTAGTCTCTACTGGTTTGCATGCAAATTATCTACTGAACCAACAAATGTACTTACTTATGCACCTTCGCGTTCGTACAACCAAATGTACGGAAAACTTGGTTGCAACTCTAGCGTCCGTGTATGTTGTTCCTTCAGCAACAGTAACCAAAATAAAGGTAGATAGTAAATTTTTGTTCGTATATTTTGCTATAAAGAAAATAGTAGTGATGAACTGAATTTGTTATATTCTTATGACAATAGAAAGAAAACCTTGTGCTATGGTACTCCTGTAGATATTTTGCCGACGTTTTTCCTGAAATGCAAAGTGTGCGTTAGGAACACATAAGTATATAGCTATCGTAGAATACGCCGCGCCGTTCACAACTCTGGATCATTGAATTCGTTCGAGGTGAATCTTTCACCCGTCGGTAAGGTGAATGCTTTTTTAATCCATCGTAGAAAACGTTCGAATTAGAACTACAAACTTTGACATTTCTCAAACGCAGATAGTTCATTGCGTATCTGGGTATTTCTTGTAAAGTCGTGTGTCATTTTCTTCAAAATGTTGTAAGTACAAAACTGTATAATGCTTGAAAGTACATACAGTGGAGAGCCGAGTAGCCAGGATATTTAAAAAAAATCCCATTGAAATTCGATTAACCGGAAAATAGCTAATTGTATTGCATGTTCATTCGTCCAAATTATTCGGAATCACAAACGTAACTGTAACAGACATTTCAAGAAAAACAATATCGCTCTTACCTTACTGTGCTAGTTTGGTGAGACTTCGCCGTTGAGCACTCAAAAATGTGACCGACCTCCCTGTCATATATAAGTCCAAGAAGAGGACTTGGGTAACGCAAACAATTTTTCTGGAGTGATCCAACCAAAATTTTATACCCAAAGTCAGAGCATTTGGAAAATATCAACATTGGAAAAGACAGCTCAACCGGATGTAGACGAGTTTAAGTTTAAGTACATAACGGCTTTGTGAGACATCTGCCACCAAACTGCACATCTTTGATCCAGCCAATGGATTAGGGTGTCATCAGGAGTTTAAAGAGTCATTATGGGAAACGTATTGTACAAAAATAAGTGAGTTCGGAGAGTCGTATAGAATTTTCATCAAATGTGGAATATGGACTACCGCGACATCTTGAAATTGCGTTATTTCGCACGTATTGAAAAATGATTGGTTTAATTTACTTTGCCCTGAAGATGAAGTAACAGGTACATTGGATATGATTTAATGCACTACTTAGAGGAGTCATGTGTAAACAAATTATGGAATTTGTACAGGATTTTAATGAAGAAGAAATTAGAAATTGGCTGGACTGTGATGTAAATGATCTACCATTTGCTACTCTCTCTGAAAATGATACCTCTTATATGATAAAAATATAAGTGTGTGCCGTGGCGTAGTGGGTAAGTGCATCGACTCATTCGTTCACAGACCTCCAAACAGTGCAGACGTGTCTCGACTTAGTGCGGAAGTAGTAAAGTGTCAAGTGCGGAAAGTATTACCAAAATCCAACAAGAATCGGTAGCTTCGGGGTAGAGTGCTCGCCGGTAACTTCCACTACGGTCTTTAACATTAAAAACGGTCTGCAACAGGGGGCCATTGGTTCCCCGATCCTGTTTTCCATATTCACTGCAGATCTTATAGGTTCCATGCCGCACTTAATTGCGTACGCCGACGACCTAGTTGCGTACAGATCAGGTCCGAAGGTCGAGGTAATAAACATCTTGTTGCAGCGTGACTTCGAGAAAATCCAGCGATTTTGCGACGACTGGAAGTTGCTTATCAACTTCCAGAAATGCGAAACTAGCCTTTTCCGGACCCCGTTGGACAGGGCATCGCGGGATACGCGCCAAAACTGGCGTAAGTTCGGCATAGTTGACCCGCATGGTCGGCCGTTAGCTGTAAAAAGTGTAGTTAGATATCTAGGCATTTGGCTGGATCAATATCTGTATTTTGACAAACATATAGATATTGCTCTGACGAAAGCCAGAAAAGCCTTTGCTGCGGCAAGAAGGTTGTTTTTCAGCAGCCAACTTGATACCAGAGTGAAGGTAATCTGCTACATGGCCCTAGTACGGCCCATTATGGTGTACGGTTGTCCATTGTGGTTCAACGTGAGTCCTTCCCAGATGGAAAAGATGAGGGTGTTCGAGAGGCAGTGTCTTAGGAGCTGTCTCCGTCTGTATCGCACACCCGAGTCTGAGTACAAGAAGTACTACCCTAACGAGGTCTTGTACAACGAGGCAAACGTGAATAGGGTAGATAATTTTATAATTAAACTAATCAGAAGGCACACTGCACGAGCTATGACCTCTTCCAACAGTCTGATCTTTGGGGCTTACTACCCCAATACTATGTACCATGAAAGGGTGCGCCTTAAGGGCTTTATTCCTCCCGAAGCATTCCTCTATCTAGACACAATTGGCCTTATACAGGATCCACAAGGAAGTCCTATCATCTTCCATGTCGTACGCCGAACAGTGGATAGGCGACTTCAATACGAACCGGATGTCGTTCGCACCCACCAGGATCTCCTCCGGTTCAGTAGAGCGATCCCCGCTCGAGATAGGAAAGAGTCTGCCAAAGAACGGCAATTTTACTGGTGGTTACACCAAAACCAGGCTCCGCCACCGCTAGCTTTTCAAGAGGATCAGATAGCTGACCATAGTGGCCAGCTTACATAGTTTCTAAGGTAGATATTAAGAAAAAAAAAATCCAAAAAAAAATTAAAAAACAAAAAATCCAAAAAAATTAATAAAACAACAAAACCAAAAAAAACAATATATGAATCAAAAACAAACAAAAAGGTGCATCACGGCGTATAAATTATATATGTTATGCATATACACAACATATACGCCCTGGTGCACGTGTCCGTATTGTTACGGACATAGTTAAGATAGTATTAAGTTTTATTTCAGGGTAAGTTAGTATAAGGTAGGTTAAGTAGTTGGGCTTAGCCAAGTTTCTTATAAGTTTTCTCATAAATAAAAGATTGTCACTAAAGACTAAAAAAAAACGTAGATTAAGTCGAAAGGCACATTTATAACATAGATTAGATTAGCTTAGAGTACCCGCATAGGGTCAGTAGGTTAGTGTTAAGAACAATTGTAATTCTTAAGATAGTTAAGCTAGTTTTAAGTAATTTTGTCTAGCAAGTAAGAAATATAGAATTAATTAAATAAAATTGCATTAAAAAAAAAAAAAAAAGTGCTCGCCGGTGACTTCGTGGTGCCGGGTTCGAATCCCGAAATGAAATTGAAATCCTTTTTTTTCAAATTAAACAAATCAGCGGATACAAAAATTGCGACCAAAGCCGCAACAACATTTGCAGCAGCAACAACAACAACAACTGTAGCCACAACTACAGCAGCAGCAGCCAAAAGGCAGCAACCCATGGTCGACGACGTCGAGTACGAGTCGACAGAAGGGGAGGGGAGATTCTCCTACAGCGGCAGAGAGAATCCCTTCCACACGCTAACGTCTTCTGCATCGGAGGACGAAGAGGAAGAAGACCGGGAGCGTCTGGAAAAAAGCCAGCGAGAGAGGGAGGATCTGGACGCCCACATTCAAGCCCTCCAAATCAAACTAAGGGCCAGAAGAGCAGCCAAAGAGGCTGCACAACAACAACAGCAGCTACAAAAACAGCAGCAGCCGAAAAAGCAGCAACAACAACAGCAGCAGCCAAAGCAGCAACAACAACAACAGCAGCAGCCAAAGCAGCAGCAACAACAACAGCAGCAGCAACAACAGCAGCAGCAACAACAACAACATCAAAAGAAGAAGGCACAGCAGAAGCAGCCGCAACAGCAGCAGCCAGCCAAAAAGGAGAGATGCCCTCCGATCAACGTCTTCGGACTGGAGACGAAGGACGTTGACATACTGTGTAAGTTGGCCACAAAAGAGTCATATTGTATTAAGTATAAGGGTCCACTACGGGTCTCTGTCCATTGCTTATCAATGGCAGACTATCACGTAGTCAAAGAAAGGTTAGCGGTGTCGGAGGCTGAGTTTTTCTCGTACACTCCGAAAGGGGAAAAGGTGACAGCAAACTAGAGAGCCTAAAAAAATTACCCATTTAGGCACTCTGTCTGTTACATGGGAAACAATAAAAAAGACAAAGAACACACTCCAGTGTGTTCGTTGTCAGAGGTTCGGGCATGCCGCGGCGAACTGCAATATGCAGTCTCGCTATGTTAAATGCGCAGGAACCCACAATCGCGGGAATGTCCTTTAGGGACCGATAAAGTTGATGATAGGAGCAGGCTGACGTGCGTGCTCTGTAAGACCAGCGGGCATCCTGCTAACTATCGAGGATGTCCTAAGGTCCAAGAAATGAGAAAAATTATACTATTATATAGAATATATTATTATATAGACCTCATCTATTCGACGCTGTTTGGAAAGCCAAACGCAACATCGGTATAATGGCTGCGCAGGCAGCCTGCAGTGAATGTGAATTCACTGATCCGCCCTGAACGTCAATTAAATTTCGGTAACTTGTTGCAGACCCATAATCCTGATGTGTTCATGGTTTGCGAAACTAAGCTAAGCCAGACGCACCCACTCAGGTACAAAAATTACAATATCATTAGAAGAGATCGAAGCTACCTAGCTGGTGGAGTCGCACTCTTAATCAAAAAAGGCCTTTATCATAAGGTCGTGTATAGCGGTGAAGTGCGGAGATTCCAGGCCAAAGAAACGTGTATCGCACGCATCCCCCTTCGGGGTGGTAAGCGGCTCTATGTGATCGCTATCTATGCGACTGACAAGTCACGCATCAACCAATATTTCATTTCAGAGCTCGATACTCTTTTCACTAGCCTTCGACTGAGCTCGGAAGATAACTACTATATCGTAGCCGGGGACTTGAACTCGAGGCATATAGAGTGGGGCAACGTGGTGCATATAACTGGTTGGTAGAACACAATGATGAGTTCAAGCTAGATTTGCTAGCAACCGATAGGCCATCGTATCCTAGAAGCGGGTCCTATCTGGATCTGATGCTGATAGACAAACGACTGACTGTACTATACGTGGAAAGACGCACACGGAACTGTCTAACTGCTGTTGAGTACGAGAGTGATCACTGCGGGCTCTTCGCAGCTATTCAGCTCCCGAACGAGGTGGAAGGACTGGAGGAGTATGTCCAGAGGCACCCTTATAATTATAATAAGGCCCGCTGGCCACGCTTCTCCAGGACTTTATCCACAGAACTACGTTCGAATGGGATCAATCCGCCGACAAACAGAAACCTGACGAACGAAGAGGTTGACAGGTACTTCATACAAATGGACGACGTAATCAAACGTACGATGGACAAAACAATTCCGAAGGTAGTTCAAATCGACAACAGCGATGTTTATCGAAATGCTACCATCGACGCACTTCACGTGCACAAAAGTAGGCTGCTGTCAAGACTCAAACTCTTGCACAGGCGTTTTACAGATCCGCAAAACGCGGAAGTCAGAGCATTGAAGTCGGAGATCGGCTTTAGTCCTCCCGAAGCATTCCTCTATCTAGATACAATTGGCCTTATACAGGATCCACAAGGATGTCCTATCATCTTCCATGTCGTACGCCGAACAGTGGATAGGCGACTTCAATACCAACCGGATGTCGTTCGCACCCACGAGGATCTCCTCCGGTTCAGTAGAGCGATCCCCGCGTGAGATAGGAAAGAGTCTGCCAAAGAACGGCAATTTTACTGGTGGTTACACCAAAACCAGCCTCCGCCACCGCTAGCTTTTCCACAGGATCAGGTAGTTGACCATAGTGGCCAGCTTACATAGTTTTTAAGGTAGATGTAAAAAAAAAAAATTATAAAACGAAAGATCCAAAAAAAAAATATAAAACAACAAATCAAAATAAAAAAAAAATATATATATAAAACAAAAACTCAAAAAAAAAAAAAAAATACAAAGCAAAAAAAAAATAATAAAACAAAAATCCAAAAAAAATATATATATGAAACAAAAACAATAAAAAAGATGCATCACGGCGTATAAATTATATATGTTAGACATATACACAACATATACGCCCTGGTGCACGTGTCCGTATTGTTACGGACATAGTTAAGATAGTATTAAGTTTTATTTCAGGGTAAGTTAGTATAAGGTAGGTTAAGTAGTTGGGCTTAGCCAAGTTTCTTATAAGTTTTCTCATAAATAAAAGATTGTCACTAAAGACTAAAAAAAAACGTAGATTAAGTCGAAAGGCACATTTATAACATAGATTAGATTAGCTTAGAGTACCCGCATAGGGTCAGTAGGTTAGTGTTAAGAACAATTGTAATTCTTAAGATAGTTAAGCTAGTTTTAAGTAATTTTGTCTAGCAAGTAAGAAACATAGAATGAATTAAATAAAATTGCATTAAAAAAATAAAAAAGTGCATCGACTCCTACGCAGAGGGTGCCAGGTTCGATACCCGAATTTACCATCTATCATAATTCACGGCTCCACCTCTTTCGAGTCACTGACAATGCTCAAAGAGTATTCCTGTCTAGAAAAAGCTTCTCAAATTCGCCGTTCGGAGTCGGCATTAAACTATAGGTCTCTTCCACGCGTAAAAGAACAATAGAGTGCACAACACACGTGGTTGCTGAGAAGCTAGGCCCAGGTCCGCCTCGGACTGTGGCGCCACCCATATTATTATTATTATTATTATTATATGATAAATCACCGTCACGAATCTGAGCCAGATTGTGTATCAAATTCTGATGAATTTGATGAAGATATTATAATGGTTTCAAAAATATCTTTAGATGAGGTTACTAAATCAAGCAATCCCATTTTGGACTTTTTAGAAGGCTTTGACTCTCCTTCAATACAACAAAAATAAAATGCAAGTTTTTCGCATCAGAGAAATAAGCTAAACGCCTAAGATGTGAGGAAGATGCTTCGGAAAGAGAAGACGTTTTTCTTAAGGAACCTTAATGCTCCCTAATTCAAACGAAAGGCTTAAACAAATCTGAACAATTAATTAACACAATAGAACGAATATAAATGTGTGTTTCATTATGTACATATATGCAGTTCCTCATAAAGCCGCTCGCATTTTTCCGTCAGAAGCTACTTCGTTCAATTATGTATTCGGCTTGCTTAATTTAAATTTGAAATATTTTCCAGCATTATTTGCCGCCACTTATCACAACACAGCTGTTTTGCGATTCGAGGTAGTCCGTAGTCCATGTGGCAAGTGGAAGTGAATCGAGTAAGTGAAGTCAATCCCAGATACGGCGTATTCTACGATAGGGGTGTATAATTCTTTTTAACGAATGGCGAAATGTCATCCACGAAATCATTACATTCAATGCAAAAGATTTCTTCAAAAATTCTTTAGAAACCCACCATAGCCTTATTAGCTTTGCCGTCCGTAGCCTCTGGATCACGAAAGAGTTGTTTTAGCTTTTCCCAGAAAAGATTGAATTGCTCTGACGTATATCTGCAAAGAAAAGAAAAATAATTGAATGACGTGTTAAATAATGTATTTTTGTACGATTAGTCAGAGTATAGAATGAGTGAGAGACTCTCCTATAGAAAACCACTTTAAGCTACCTATCACAGAAGAAACGTGTAACCGACGAGGCTTAACAAAAAGCGCTGCAACGGCAAACAAGAGTAGCGCAAGAGGAGTATCGTCTGAAGAACAGGTCACCTGCAACATTCCACCTTAAGGATATCGAAGAGTCTAAGCAAAAAATAAGAGCATTTTATAAAAGGCCAAAAACCTGGCCTCAGGCTTAAGAAAAGACTCATCGAAACTTTTATTGTTGTATCTTTAAAACATTTTTATTCTAAATTCAATTTCGAACAAATATAGTTTTAAACAAAACAACGAATAATATTTTATATTTTTTATTATTGATTATTTACTATCGATTACTACAAATATATTATTTATCATCTATAATATATAATAATATAATAATAATATGGGTGGCGCTACAGCCCGTAGAGCGCCAGGGACTATTGTCCTCTCACGAGTGGAAGGGTTCTACAGTTTTATAGACTCAGAACGGCCAAGTTTGAGAAGCTTTTCCTAGACACTTATTACTCTTTGATCATTTTCAGTGACTCGGGCCGTGAAAATTATTTTTGGTTGTACCGGTTGAGAATCGAACCCAGGCAGCGAGGTTAAGTTGCGTCGGAGTCGACGCACATACCCACAACTCCACGCCACGGCCACCATTGTATATTATCTACTATTTATTTTTTATTTATGCACTTAACAAATAAATTGTTTTCCTCTTATGCACCTGTGATATTTACAACCATGCTAGTTTATTTTTTATTTTTTAAATGAAGGTTTTTTTTCCATAGTGTTTTCTTTGAACATTTTATATCCTTTTAAATACAAACATTAACTCTCAATTACTTATTATATTCTCAGCAGTAAGGTCTTCCAACAATCTCTGTCCAAGCCTGAGCAAATTAAGAAAATATTGTAAAATAATTTTGTACTATGAATGAGAGAGATCGAGTACTGTATATTAACTATGTACACTACCGTTCCCAGTACTTTAGCATCAATTTCCATGGCACCTAACATGCTCACAGTTGAGCTGAGTTTACCCCAATGCAAGACAACACCTCCCATTTACTCTATTTTCTTGTTGGTTTCGTACTTAACAGGTGGTCGCCGTGGCGTAGTGGGTAAGTGCGTCCACTCCTAAGCAGAGGGTGCCAGGTTCGATACCCGTATTTACCACCTTTGATAATTCACGGCTCCTCCTCTTTCGAGTCACTGACAATGCTCAAGAGTATTCCTGTCTAGAAAAAGCTTTTCAACTTCGCCGTTCGGAGCCGGCATAAAACTGTAGGTCCCTTCCACGCGTGAAAGAACACGAGTGGTTGCTGAGAAGCTAGGCCCAGGTCCGCCTCGGACTGCCGCGCCACCCATATTATTATTATTATTATTCGTACTTAACAGAATTTGTGCAATGTAAGCAATACGTGTTCCTATACAACTATTTCTGTTGCATTTACTGTAATTTGTAGTTTGGCTGTTTAGCTTCGGCAACTCGGGTTGATATAAATTTAAATCATATCAACGGTTTGGATGTAACTCGGGTTGACTGTGTTTACTAAATCGAGTTGATCCATCACTATTAGTCCGTCACTTTCACCGAGGTAAGCAGATTTAATTTGTTTGGAGGTAAGCAGATTTAATTTGATGACGGTAAATAATTTTTCGAAAAACAAATACCAAGCGAAAAAAATGTAATGTTGATAGTAAAACATAAAGATGTGGGATGGGTTTTGTTGACTACAAAAAGGATCAGTACGAAATCCGTGAATGTGACTTCTAGAATTGTAAGATAATGCAATCAATTTGGAAATTAAGTCATTTGATTCATCTACAAAATGATTTAATTTATAAGTTCTGTAAGACTGAATTGAAAATGTAAAATCAGCATCCACTTTGCAGTCATTGATTGATAGTTCGTTTTAGTGAAGTCAACGAATGCGATTTCAGTGAAGTCATTGTCTTATGATAGTATTAAAATGTTATTGCTGTGTACATTGTCCCCATTTCATATTGTTTTACAAATGAATTCAACTATAAAGTACAGTCAGTTTCTTTCTAATAAAGAGTCATAAAGAGATTAATCGGCGGATTTCCTAGAATTTGAATTTGTTTGTTGATTGGATTTGTGTAATTGAGCAATATTAATTGAGAAATTATGGAAAATCTGGGTGGTTATCCTTCGTCGAATCCATGAACACAACTTGAATTTGTTTGGGGTTTTTCTGAAATTACTCTTTCCACTTCCCTTCTTACTCATACAAAAATAGTAGGAATTCTGTGAATAATTTAAGTTTACTCTATTAAAAATTTGTCTAGGACATTAAATTAAAAATCGTAGGCTCATCGCTAACACAGTTTAAGGAGAGGATGAGTTCAAAGATGGTCTTCATCTAGTCGACGAAGCATAAGTTTAGTGTATGTAACTATGCAAAGCCATCAAGGTTTAAAAATGAATGTAGTTTGATGGTAGCATCAATAGAGTTATTCAAATTCAATATTTCACATCACGGAAGTCTGTCATAGCATTCTCATATTGCTATTTGCCAATCAAACTAAAACGTCAGTACAATTCAAAGGTCGTTTATGAAAAATGTTCTCAGTAGATCGATCTATGTACTTACTTGGCATTGAGCCATGAGTAAGAAATAAGAATGTAGTGGAGTTCACTCATTCATTTCACACACTTTTACAAGATTCCCGGTTCACATGTATTCAGACACGGGATGAAACATCGTATAAAAAACGCTGAAGTAGAAGTTGAATATCTCTATCCTCCATTATCTCTGGTCTATATATAGGGTTGAAGTGGCAAGGAAATGTGTTTTTCTCTTCTTTTTTTTATATAATTTTTCGAAAAACAAATACCAAGCGAAAAAAATGTAATGTTGATAGTAAAACATAAAGATGTGGGATGAGTTTTGTTGACTACAAAAAGGATCAGTACGAAATCCGTGAATGTGACTTCTAGAATTGTAAGATAATGCAATCAATTTGGTAATTAAGTCATTTGATTCATCTACAAAATGATTTAATTTATAAGTTCTGTAAGACTGAATTGAAAATGTAAAATCAGCATCCACTTTGCAGTCATTGATTGATAGTTCGTTTTAGTGAAGTCAACGAATGCGATTTCAGTGAAGTCATTGTCTTATGATAGTATTAAAATGTTATTGCTGTGTACATTGTCCCCATTTCATATTGTTTTACAAATGAATTCAACTATAAAGTACAGTCAGTTTCTTTCTAATAAAGAGTCATAAAGAGATTAATCGGCGGATTTCCTAGAATTTGAATTTGTTTGTTGATTGGATTTGTGTAATTGAGCAATATTAATTGAGAAATTATGGAAAATCTGGGTGGTTATCCTTCGTCGAATCCATGAACACAACTTGAATTTGTTTGGGGTTTTTCTGAAATTACTCTTTCCACTTCCCTTCTTACTCATACAAAAATAGTAGGAATTCTGTGAATAATTTAAGTTTACTCTATTAAAAATTTGTCTAGGACATTAAATTAAAAATCGTAGGCTCATCTCTAACACAGTTTAAGGAGAGGATGAGTTCAAAGATGGTCTTCATCTAGTCGACGAAGCATAAGTTTAGTGTATGTAACTATGCAAAGCCATCAAGGTTTAAAAATGAATGTAGTTTGATGGTAGCATCAATAGAGTTATTCAAATTCAATATTTCACATCACGGAAGTCTGTCATAGCATTCTCATATTGCTATTTGCCAATCAAACTAAAACGTCAGTACAATTCAAAGGTCGTTTATGAAAAATGTTCTCAGTAGATCGATCTATGTACTTACTTGGCATTGAGCCATGAGTAAGAAATAAGAATGTAGTGGAGTTCACTCATTCATTTCACACACTTTTACAAGATTCCCGGTTCACATGTATTCAGACACGGGATGAAACATCGTATAAAAAACGCTGAAGTAGAAGTTGAATATCTCTATCCTCCATTATCTCTGGTCTATATATAGGGTTGAAGTGGCAAGGAAAGGTGTTTTCCCTTGTCCATCGACGAATTTAGGTGCCTTTTTTTGACAGATATTCATGAATGATAATAAAAAATGCCACCCGGGGGTTGCTGAAGTCAAATGACGTTGCAGAATACATTTGTTAAAACTGATATAAAATAATGGATTTTGAATTAAATTAATGGCAAAATACCGGGAAAAAAAGGGTGCCAGTTTTGTTATTAGTGCTTGGAAGAGATAGTTTACTTGGAGTAGCGTAACGAAAAATGTAAACAAACCACTTATGCGACAGTTACTATTCATTGCGCATTTTATCATTATTTGAATAATGAATAATATTAAGTGTTAAGTTTTACTGCATATTCATTGTTTTATAATAGAACAATATCTGAAATAGTGAAATACACCTGAAATAGTGCTTTGATTACACTTCTCAGAGCAGCATTAGGCAGATAGACACTTGTCTATCTTCTGCATTTTAACTGGGCATTAAAACATTTATTGGAATAAAAGATATTTTTTTTTCTATTTTTTCTAATTTTTTAATTTCCCACTACATTTCGCCTTTTGTTTAATTTACGTACAAATGGCGAAATGTAGTGGGATATTAAAAAAATTAGAAAAAATATAAAATAATCATTTTTTATTCCAATAAATGTGTTAATGCCGAGTTAAAATGCAGAAGCTTTGATTTAAGCTGTTGTCAAGTGTCTATTTGTGATAGTTTTTGAGGAATGCTGCTTTGAAAAGTGTAAACAAAGCAGTAGTTTGACATGAAATTGTTGTTGTTTTATCATTCTTCAAAACAACATACACTGAATGGTACAATGGTACAACAATATTAAGTGTTACTTCGTCATAGTTTGTTAAACAAATTAATTTAAACATAATCAGTGCAGTGTAATCTGCTGAAAATTCACTCATTCATACATATGTATGTATGTGTGTACATATCCTCCAATATAGCACAATATTTCATTTGTTTTGTGCAAAATAAAAGAATAATACCTTATGTTGGTTGCCTTTATTGTTTGAATTAATTATAAGAAATTGTCTATATAATATATAGTTAACTTATTGCATTAAACAGAAACCAATTTCTATGAACTCTTCACGTGCATTACGCAAAGAAAGCGCCTTGGAATGGTATGTATTAGTAGGACGTAATATGGAATATTGTATTTAATGTGCGAATTTCAGCTGTATTTCACTACTTCAGACATTGTTCAATATACCATGAATATGCAGTAAAACTTAACACTTAATATTAATATTATTCACCATTCAGATAATGATAAAATGCACAATGTGTTGTTTACATTTTCAACTAATATGTAGAAATTTTTCCAAGTAAAATATAACTTCCAAGAACTTGACAAGCACTAATAACAAAAGTGGCACACGTTTTCCCGGTATTCCATCATTAATTTTATTTAAAATCAATTATTTTATATTAGTTTTACCAAATATAGATCTGCACCGAATTTTAAATTCGCATAAAAATTGCTTCGCGCGAAAGAACTATAACTTGACTTCACTTCACTTCACAGCCGCTAATAACAAAATCAACATGCTTCACCACTATATTCCGCCATTAATTGCATTCCAAATGAGCAATATTTCAGTAGGTTTTAAAAATATATTTTTTCGACCACATTCCCAATTTGAATACAAATTTCTTCCCGCCAATAAACTGTCGGAATTCGGTTTGATGAACTATGTCAAAAAAAAATCGCCAGGGGATGCAGAAAGTCAACATGACACATGGGATCAAGCAATACATGGGCGGACATACCAAAACTGCAAAGCTCACGATGCTGGCGATATACATTTGTATATAACACATACCCTAAAGCGAACAGAAAGAAACAGATGATGATTTCACTTCGAAAGCTTTTGACTCTGTTTTTATCAGCAATGAAGTATTAGAGAGATAGCCGCCTTCAAAGCTGATTGTCCCCTAGTCCATCCACGAATTTGAGTGCCTTTTTGATAGTTATTCACGAAATATCGTAAATGCTGTCCTTTGATTGGTCAATTTGGTGTAAGAACACGTTACAGTTGTCAAAAATCCTAAGGGCCAAGAGAGGTGTAAATGTCGGGCATCTCTGTAATACTTCATTTCTGGTTTTTATATACACTTGGTAGATAATCATTATTAAGCTGGCTTTTACAAATGCTAAATTCGTCGCAGGTATTTCAATGTTGCAGACAGACGGAGGTGAGGGAAAACTACACTGATTATGTTATGTGTATTAACATACTCCAGTCTACGAAATTTCTGCCGATACAGTGCTTAGATACTCTGAATTGGCATTTGTAAAGATGGTCATAGTGTCTCTAGACATAACTGAGCAACTATGTGTTAGATAGTTACCCGACTTTACAGTTCAAAGGTGTCACTTTTTCAATTTGAATCGACTTTTTGACTATTAATCGCGAAATTATGCAAATGGGCATTTTGGTCTGAGAAAAGTCTATAATAATCAGAAATCAATGAGCAAGCAAACAAACACCCGACGTCCACCTTTCCTGTCCATTGATTTCTCAAAGAATCAATAACTCAATTTGAGACCTGTCAGGTTGATAACGCAATACACAAATGCACGGACAAAGAATTCCCGATGAAGTGTCCGTTTTCTCAAATTCTACTCGTTGCTCTCTGCGAATGAGAAAACTGCATAGGTATTACTTCATTTCTGATATGTATGAACGAGGTGTCAGAGTTTTTGAAGTTCGCAATTCGTAGTGAACTCATACTAGCATACTAGAGATAATGGATGATAGAGTTATCCAACTTCAGTCATTTTTACCCCTAGCCCACAACGAAGATGTAGTGGTAAGCCCTTGTATTTCACTTATGTATTTACAACGATCGTCAATTCACCACAATATGGCGGCCGATTCGTGAACTTTGTGGGAAAAAAGCCGCAGATTCATGAATTTAGTGGGAATCCATGTACTTTCCATGTAACGTACATGGTTTTGTTGTTCGGAGGGTGTTCAGAAGTTGACTAGTATTTTTAAGGGAATTTTCTTACACTGTTATATGGACTTTCGTGAATAACAATGTATTGCAATGTCCATTTAACTGGAACTATTTGACCTAAAATTAATTCTTAAGTGTATATATAGCCAATTCATAAACCATACCTGACAAATTAACTCAAAAAATGAAGCCCGCTTTATACGCTTAAATCATTGATTCTGGAAAACTCATGAATTCAATTTAAACAATTTGATAAGAACAATGGCAATATTTTGCAACTTTTACTAATGCTAAAAAATGGTTGTCAAAACATCTTATTTGTGATTCACGCTTCAATAATATTTTTATTATTGGTTAACTGAACGTGTGAATGTATTATTGATTTTTATTCTTATGAAAAAATTCACAATATGTTGTGCATTCATTAATTATGGCCAAGTAGTTCAGATTGTAAATAGCTCAAAGTTTTAATTACTCAACTTCATGAACATAAGCTTTGTTCGATCGTTTACCCCTCCATACTGTGTTGAAAATTGAACACCGAAATTTGAAAAAACGTTCAAATAACGAGCGAATTTTCAAATAAGAACTCTAATTCACCCCATTACTAAGGTGGGGAAGGGTATCAGCTGTCTCCACAGCTGTTCTCAAGAGCTCACACGTATTCACAGACAGGGCACAAAAAGCGTGTAAAAAACGCTGTCAGATGAAATCAAGGGGCAAGGGATGTAGAAGTTGGATATCTCTATTATAGGTTATCTCTGACTCATACGAATAGCTATTTAACTACTATGAACGTAAATAGACTCGACGAACAACCGGCACGGAATTGAGAGAGTATGTAGTAATAAAGTAGAATGCGTCATTTGCGGTAGGTCGAGGTATTTTTGACTGGAAAGTTGAATATTTCTACATATTAGTTGATTTGTGATTACTGATTATAATCGGCAAGAGAGGCAGAAACCAACTATTTCTATAAAGCTTGATTTTCGCTACTGAGGGACTTTGTGCAACAATTACACAATAACGAAAATAACTAAGATGATATGTACTTACGCATCCCATAATATCTTGTCATCATACGCCAAATTACTGGCAAACGATTCGTGAACAGTTAATGCTGTCTTTTTGCTCATTTTGTGTGAACTAACAATGGATATTTGAATATTATTCAGAAATCTGAATGGTAATACTAATTTTTAGTCACAGGTATATCAAACTATGCACAAACGAAGGCACAACACAACCGACAAGCGGCAAATACCAATCAATCGAAACGACTGTTGTATTTATACTGTGCATGTGAGAACAAAACGCAGAAGCAAAAAGCTTTTATTTGTCTGGCAAATTAAAATTAAATAGGGGATTCCCGATACTTGAATCCGGAAAAGGTATGCAAATAATTTATGTGATAATGTTAATAGAGAAAAAAATTACATTTTATTGTAAAAAGGTCCATTTTATTCTTGTTCTCATTTTTGAAGAATTAATTAAAACAAAACGTCCGATCTTTTCGACAATTCACTTTATTCTCATTCTTTCTTTTTTTTTTACTTTAACAAGAACGTTTCGCTGGCAAATAGAGTGATGCTAGTTGGACAAATCTAATAGGAGAATCTAAGAAAATTGGAATTCAGTTGAACAGAATATATTGGGTTGGTACAGTTTATTGTAATTTTAGCATTTACCTCTTGTTTTTCACTATACTATGTCCACTGCTTACTTTTAAGAAAATAAACGGTTATTGGTCTAAAGACCTACAAGTAACTCGTTGTTTCCAGAAAATTAACGAAATTATCAGAAATCAGACGAGAGCGAAAAGTTACGTTCGGTATTTGATATTTTCATGATATTTATCAGAAATGAAGTATTACAGAGATAGCTGTAAGCGTCACAGCTGATAGCCCCCTAGCAGTGATGGGACTTAGGAAATGAATAATGATGTTATCTACAAAAAGGGTTTCCATGTTAATTCAATTATTTATTTGATGATATATGACAGCTACGGACAAAACAATAGTACCACCGAATATCTTTAATAGATTCCATTCCAAAACGCTGAAGTCTGAATGCTGCATTTTTTGATGCAGTATCTACTTTTGACCCTCAGATCAATCCAAATTCACTTTTGTCTCACCGGAATTTGTTGGCACCATTTTGTAGGTCGATCTAGTTTACTGAGCAATTTTCAATCCATTCATGCGTACATGGTACCCCTTTTGCTGAAAACAAGGAACCGCACAACAAGTTTGTAACATGTTTGATGCAACACATTGCTGAGATTGTGGGGAAAGTTTTCCATACCATCTTTAATAATTCGAAATAAATTCCATTAAGGCACATTGTCATCATCAGTAGTTTCTATTATATATATATAAATTCTATCCAAATCTGATAAGTCCCATAACTGGTGGCATTGTTCAAGCTATGTATAACCGTTTTGGATCTCGAGATATGATGAGCAATGGGCAGAATATGGTAGATTTAGAGTTAATAGTAGGCTTTAAGTTTTCTCATATAAATTATTAAATTAATTCCCGGCTAAGTGTAGTTTATTTTTTTCTCACGTCGTTCATAGCACTTTTCGTTATTTATTGGTGATATTTATTGCCGAAAAAGAGCTAAATTCTACTGTGCCATTGTGTTTTAATTAGTGATGGAAACTATCGAATGAATTGGACTATCGATAGAAGAGAAGGAAAAGGCTTCAAAATCTAATAAGGCATCGTCAGCTGTATATTCTGTGTCGCGGTCAATCGTGTAAATGAAATGTAAAACACGGAAATTAATTCACAGACATTTCGAAAAAGTGAAATTGAATTTTATTTTTCAATTTTATTTCATGAGAACGTGAAATGTAGAAACTAAGTGGCCGTCTGTTCAGTCTTGAACTTTTTGATCTAAAAACGAATTTATGTTCCTACAAAATAACGAATAAATCCAATATATTCAAACGACTCATCAATGATTTGGCAGCACAGTCAGCATGTTTTGCCAACTTATTAAATTTTTTTTTGGGTGATCATTTACATGGTTTTTTTGTCACCTTACTTATATTCAAGAATACACATTTAGACGCGAAATGACAATTTATCACTTCGTCCAAGAAAATACGGATGAGTGGAGGGCTGCTGGGTGTTGTCGTCCAGAATTTCGGTGTCACTGCTGCTTGCTGACCTATGTAGAGTGTATGTTAATCCATCAAATCTGCAGTTTACTTGGAGTTGACTAAAACGGATTGCAAAACACAAAATTGTTTTCGGTCAAAACTCTGAATGTTTTTATTCATAAAACGTAACAATATACATAAGTACTACATATTTTTTAAGTTTAGGCTTTATTTAGCAACTTACTGAACAATATATAAATGGTGGATTCTATGAAAATTCTTGATAAAAACCACTGCATTTGCTACATTTGATCTTTGGAACCGTATTGGATGTGCAAGACATACTCTCGTAATAAAAAAATAGTTCTTCAAAGAATTTGGGCATTTCACTTCGCAGCTCCTCAGCCCTTTTCAACATAGACACTGTGCTTTTTTCACACAGTTTATACAAGTCCCACAACACCACTTCCGCATACAATTTAAATTTTGTTGATCTTTCAATAACTCCTTTGAAATTTCTAATGAATTCAGTCGTCTTCTCTATAAGCAGCTCAGCAACTTCTTCCCCCTTGTAATCAATGAAGTACTGTACACAATCTTGCAAGCACTCTTCACTAACAATTGGAAGGTATTTGTGGTCATAAGTTGTCGTTAAATACTCCGTCAAGTCACAACTTTTCGAGAACGCGTTCTTTGTAAGTGGATGAGTTGAGGCTCGATTGAACTCGTCTCTCTCAGTCATAGGCAGCATGATATCGCTCAGACCTTCATGTTTAGACTTGCATTTTCTGAATATATTACCCTGTGAATCTACAGCAATGACAGTCCCACCCATGTAATAATATTTAGTTAAGAACTCTCGGTCAGGGATTTCATTCAATAGACGCACTACATCTGTTTCATATGTTTCTTCGAACTTTTTCATGTCAACTGCTCTGAAATGAAGAGGAAACGTTACGTACAATGGGATAAGTTAAAGTGATACATACTTCTGCGATCTAATCCTTCCCGTCAAATCAGCATGTCCATTTAGAATATTCGATGTTATGCGGAAATTGTACATAGAATGAGAGAAAAAAAGCATCGACTTAGCTGCATTTATTGCTGTTTGCCGACTAAGTTGGACGCCTGTGCTGAGGTACGTCTTCAAAATATTACAAATTATTATTAATTTATCTTGATTTTTTGTTAAAGTTCATAACAATACATTTATCATGTCAAAAATTAAATTTCCTCGATCCCTTCCGGACAGTAAAACACTCGAAATATTCATTCCATTTATACGGTTATGAAACGGATTATATGTATTGCTCTACAAAAAAAAAATAATAATAATAATAACTTAAAAACTTGTATTCAAAATATCTGGAAATATAAAATAAAATCACCAATTTTGAAAATATCCCCAAGAATTTCGTCCATCCATTCAGAGCTGTTAGCCATGAATCTATATTGAGCTGAATAAAATAAAAGTATGCTCACACTGGAAATATCAGTAAATGTTAATTTCAGTCCTCACCCTTCCATTTTCGAAAGTATAGTACCCATTCGATGGCGCTAATGCTATACCTTCAGGCAAATCATTACTTTGTATGAAATGTTCCCAATTTGTGTAGACCTTCCCTTCTTCGTCAATGAAGTTCATACAACAGTTTTTGCTACTGTCATTATCTGAGAAGAAAATGTTGTACACATGAAAAACACACGAGTTAGTCTATTATTCTGTTTAGACATATGTTCGTACAGTGTTGTTCAAAAGTTCAAGTTTTTGGGGGAATTTACTTTCTTTGAAACGCATTTCAACATAATACATAAAACAACATAAATCAACAATATTTGTTCAATAGCACACTCAAATAAATTACAGTGGACTCTCCCTAAGTCGAATTGTCACGGGATACCAAAATTTGTTCGAGTTAGAGAGTTTTACTTAGAGAGAGGTTTTTGTATGGAAAGTTGAGGGAAATGTATGTAAATGTAAAATTATCGATTTACAGCTCTATATGGTTCTCCAGACTGTGTTACATTAACCTCACGCACAATTCACAACTTTTTAGACCTGTGCTCTGATTGTATCGGAGTAGCCCTAAGAGTGCATTAACAAATTGGTACCTTGGCTCCGGAAAACAGTTCCTATCAACGATTTCGGACCGCGAACAGTGGAAGAAACGAGTGGCAATCGCAGTGGGGAGATCGCCCTGTACTCCGATGACTAAGAGAGGGGCAGGGATCTTCTGTGACACCTTCGAAAAATCCCTGCCAATAACGGACGTTTGTCAAGCCAAAGTGGCGTTACCGACGAATCGATCACTATCTTTTTTGATAGCCAAGGCAATAAGGGCCATAGCATCAGACAATCTGACATCGAAGCTGGTTGGATTAAGCAGACAAAGCGTCAACGAGATATATGCTATGGACAATTACGTAACCCTCTGTTGGGTACCAGAACATACTGGAATCCCAAGTAATGAAAGGGTGGACAATCTCGCGAAGAAAGCCTCGGAGCTGGGCGAATCCCTGGGAATCCCGTACGCGCACATGCCACTCAGCTCCGTAGAAAAGAAGCCCTGTATAAGCCAGCCATTGGCTCAGCCTGAATACAGCAGTTACAGCATGAACGCTATGGCCGAAGCAGCTAAACAAGAAGAGATCAACACCACTGACCCGCTTGAGTCGCAAAGACGGACGTACTTAATAGTAATAGGAGTGCACTAATAGGAAGCTAAATGCAGTGCCACTGAGCATACCGCGCAACATTTTTTGCAGAGATGAGGAGAAAACATAATCAATATCTGTTCTGTGAATGCCCAACCCTAGGATTGAAATGAAGATATTTTCTAGGAAAACACTTCTTCTCGGAGCTAGATGACATAAGCGGAGTTAGTTTGAAAAACCTCCTAGGATTGACACATGAATCTGGCTGGTTTTAGAATTAGAACTACAGTACATCTCACGGTAGCTTAACCCTCCCAAACATGAGCATAATGGGTCTGGAACAGACTCACTATAACACGGTCCCACGGATCGTGGACACACCATGTTCAATGCTCGAGACATATTTAACGCCTTAAATGGCTGGGCTTTGTAGACCGCATGGACAGTACAGCTCCAGCCAGAAAAGTCTTCGACTGTGGACCTGTGAGGACAAAATAAAAAAAGGAAGTCCCGTCTGAGGAGTGGCACCCGCAGTCGCAGAAGGACCTCAATCAACTTGGCGTGCGAAACTGAAGACAGTTAGCCAGAGATCGCGCTTGTTGGTTGAGCCACAGCTCCTTCACTGAATATAGTGCCAAATAAAGAAGAAGAATCCCATGAAAGGCTACCGTGCAGGACGAGGTTTTGTGATCTCCTCTTACTGGTTCACAAAACATTCTTCCAAAAGTATAAAGGTTTGCCCTATTGTATGAACTCTAAGGTATTAAATATAAATAACTTACGCATGAAATAAATTATAATTAATCAAAATTTAACTTAACTGACCTTGCGAGATTGTAGTTGCATATGTGTACATGAATAAAACTTACCTATGCATTTCCTTGTGCGAACTATGAGATGCAGTGAAAAATTCGTGGCAGTTGCAGCATCTTGGTGTTTGGTCCCACTCGCAACAGTCACCAATATGAAGGAAGCGAGCAAATTCTTGTTTGTATATTTGGCTGCCGATAAAACAAATCATTTACATCACTTTTTACCATTATCATATTAAAAATTTCAATCGACTCGTAACAAGCCGTCTCCACTGGGGATAAACCACTAATTCTAATTTATGCCTCGTTTGCTATTTGATTACATCTGAATACGTGTGAGCTGAAGAGGTTGAGAAGGTGCAAAGCACCATGCATGTCCAGGGGAGACAGTGTGCAAATTAAAATTACTTTAAAACGAAACGAATCACGTATAGCGAAAGAAACGAACAGTTTTAAAAACATATAAATCTGATCAATGATAGGAACGTGCAGAATTTTGGTACAGTAAATGTGTACTTCGGAACGCTCCGCTAACGCACTATAAGACTTGTGACTGATGCATGTGAATGATAGTCTGAATCGCAAAGGCGCGTTTGCGCGGTCGGCCTTTGATAGGCGTTGCTACGCGTTTAATCGAGCTTACGAGAATGTTGTGTCAGAAAGAGAGCAGCCTCAGTTTTCCATATCGAAGTGAACGCGCGCGTATTCAAATGTTTTGAAATATAATTTTCAAGAAAAATATGAAATTATTGTAAATAAAATTCCTAGAAAACATTAATTAATTGCGGAAATAATTGTCTCAAAAAGCCCGAGTGACTGGATAGTAGCTTCACCTAGAAATTTTTGCTCGCCCTTACGATATTACGGTCTGTGAAAATGTCAAAGCCCGAACGCGTAAACGCGCAGTTGCGATATGGTATACAGCTTGACAGCTTTGTCTACGGCTGTACAATCAACTGATGTTACATAACACATAAAAAACAGTAAAGTGGTTTGTATCCTCAAAACTTTGAACATGATTTTTCAATAGATATTTTCATATCTTACTTTGTGACTTCGCTCGATCAAAAAGTACATTGCGGACCTTAACCTAAAAATAAAAGCATAGAATTTTATATATGCACAGTTATTTAATTTGTTTTGTAAAGAAGGTATACCTTAGCCTGTTTTAATTCAAAATTTGTTGCATAAGTAAGGCCAATGATATCATCTAATTTTTCCATGAAAACCGATAGCTGATCAGGAGTGTACCTACAGAATAGGAAACTTTGTGAGTGAAAATAAGCGATATTCATAACTGATTTTTGGATTTTAGTAAACAAAAATTATAGGTCCTACTCATTGCTTAGATAGCAAATATCAAATATAGTCAAAATCGGTTATAACGACCTTCAAGGGACCGAATAATTTAGTCGTTGGAACCAATATCAGGTATGCAAATTAATCTTATTAGTATACCGGTACTTCCGGCATACCGTGATGGACGTGGTGTAATTAGTTTGTGCGCCAACCTGAAATACGATGCCTGTGTTCGATTCCACCTTTGTAGAGTCACTTAAGGCTCCGGCACATAGAATACTCTACTTGCGTACCGTCAGAGCATACAAACACGGTGTATTATCACAATGATCATCACAATGGGGATGACGCAATGAATACTTCAACGCACAGTTGATTTCATTTGACAGTTTCAAGTTTGAAATGAAAATTCAAGTGTTTTGCTTATTTATGCACAATTAAAATATGTATTTTAATATTAATACTCAATTATAAACATTCATTTATATTTTTATCTATTTTGAACGTTGCTTCAACGAGAACCAACTCCCAAACATTAACATAAAATTCGAATTCTCTTGAAATGTCACAATGTGAGGATTGGCAACGCTGGATGAGAGAGAAATGTTCGGAATTTACTCCAAAAGGAGTATTTTAAAATATACTCTCCCGCTTCTTTTTGTCCTTAATCTACTTCGAACTCACCTGAAAATACTGTTTAAGTCCTTTGGACTTAAAACAGTCCACGACTTCTGTTATGTTGTCATTTCCGTTTAACCGAAAAAATGTTATCGTATTTTGAAAACGCTGTTTTGTTGATTTCGATGGAATAAGAACAAAATCTTAAGTACCAAAATGCTCGTTTTTGCCTAGTTTAACTCGCTCCAATTTTTTTTTTCATAACATTTTGTACTATTTCATTGAGACCAGATCTTCAAAACTCGTTTCCACGAAAATCGTGCCGAAAAGTTTCCACGGAAATTGTAAGCGTGCCTATCATAGTTTTAACATATACATTTCTGCACCGAATTTCGAATTCCTATTAAAATTGCTTGGCGCGAAAGAAGGCTTAAATTTAGAGTATTTTGTGTCAACTGTCTTTTGAGAAGTGAACACAACTGATTAAAAATAATTTAACGACAGTCATTTTAAATGAGTCAATGCAGTTCAGACCCAAACCCATTCTGGTTCTAGTACTAAGTACTTGTAAATAAAAACATATAAGCACTGGTACTAAGTACTTGTAAATAAACATATATAAGCACAAGTGAATACGAATATTTAACGTAATTTGTACGTCGCTATGTATATACGCGACAATGTTAACAATTATCATTTGACCTATCGTCATTTGACTTCAGCACCCCCTGGTGGCATTTTTTATCACCTCATTTGCGAACACGAATCCCGTCAGCTCATTCGCTCGAAGCAATTTGTATGGGAATTTAAAATTCGGTGCAGATCTATATTTGGTAAAACTTATATAAAATAATTAATTTTGAATAATATTAATGGTGGAATACCTGGAAAAAGTGTACCATTTTTGTTATTAGTGCCTGTCAAGTTCTTGGAAGTGATATTTTACTTGGAATCGCATAAAGAAAAATGTAAACAAACCACTTGCCAGTAACTATTCATTGTTCATTTTATCATAACTTGAATAGTGGATAATATTAAGTGTTGTTTTACTGTATATTCATTGTATTATAATAGAACAATGTCTGAAGTAGTAAAATACATCTGAAATTCGCACATTACATACATTATTCCATATTACGTCCTACTAATATAGCAACAATTCCAAGGCTCTTTCTTCGTGTAATGTACGTGAAGAGTTCATAGAAATTGGTTTCCGTTTAAAGCAATAAGTTAATTATATGATATAAACAATTTCTTATAATTAATTCAAGCAATAAGCGAACCCAACATAATGAATTATTCTTTCATTTTGCACAAAACAAATGAAATATTGTGCTATATTGGAGGATATGTACTGTTGGGAATAACTTTCCTAATAATTCCGAGAGAAGACTTTTGTAGACTTTCAAATTCAAACTATAATAACTTTATAATTTAAGTAGTACAATAACGATTTATTGAAGTTAAAACAAACGAAATATTATTCGAACGAAGAAAATGAAGAGAGGCTTCAAATTTAGTCTCCTTGCTCTCGTGTTCAAACTGGAATGAATCGTTGAAAACATCCCTCCTGTCAAATCAGTCTCTCTCGCTTCTTTGCTGTCAGATGGCGCTATGGTTTAGAAGTGATGCCAACATTTTCCCCACCCCGTGAGACACTACTGGATTCGGGTTCTATAGTTGTCTCACTACGTCTTATGTTTACAAGCGCCAACTTCGATACAGGCCTGTGGTACTCTCCATGTCCTGTACTAACTACCGCTGAGCGCACTTGTCCATCCTTCCCGGGGAATACTGCTTTTATCACCCCCTTTGGCCAGGTGTTGGATGGAAGTGTTGAATCGCACACCACGACAAGGTCCCCAGGTTTCATCGGGTTCACTGGAAGAACATTTTTTGTTCTTCTTACCAATTCAGGAAGGTAGCCTTCGACCCATAGCTTCCAAAGCCTGTTCCGGAACATTTGCGAAGTGATATAGCCCTTGGTGCACAGACGAGTGTTGTCTGGAATGCTGCCAATTGTTTTTACCCCGTTGCTGCTCCCTATCAAGAAGTGGTTTGGGGTTAGGACATCCGAGGACCCAGGCTCAATAGGAATGTGAGTCAGTGGCCTGGAGTTCACAATAAATATTGCTTCTGCTATGCATGCCCTTAGAACCCAGTCATTGATGTTGTATGTCGGGAGAGCCGGATAAAAGGCCATCTTGAAAGTTCTTACCATGCGTTCCCATGCACCACCCATGTGAGGTGCTCCTGGAGGGTTGAAGATCCACTTAATGGCAGATCCTTCGAAATTCTTCGCAACGCCTTCAAGATTCACGCGCTTGACATCTTCACGGAGCAGTCTCTCGGTGGCAATAAAGTTGGTCCCTCTGTCGGTTCGTATCTCTTTAGGCTGACCACGCAAATTCATAAAAATTCTGAGACACATCACGCAACTATCGGTGTCCAAACTAGCAGCAACTTCTACATGTATGGCCCGAGTCGTCAAACATGTGAAGAGTACCATCCAACGTTTTTCTTTTGATCTTCGTATTGTCACCAATAGCGGGCCCAAGAAGTCTATACCAGTATATGTAAATGGTGGCTCGTACGCTGCTAATCTCCCATAGGGTAGATCACCCATCTTCGGTTCGACGATTTTGGGGGAACGTACTTGGCAGATGACACAGCTGTGCTTGATTTTATTTAGCAGAGATCTGAGACCTGGAATGTCGTATTGTTGTCTCACTTCATTGATGACCGTTTCATGAAAGGCATGGTGATACTTCTCGTGACATCCCCGGACAACTAGAAGCGTGAAATGGCTGGATCTCGGAAGGATGACTGGTCTTCTTACGGATAATGGGACATACTCCGCCTTATCTATTCGGCCTCCGACCCTCAGGACACCATCATGATCTAAATATGGACTTCGATCACATAGGGGACTCTTCCTCAAGACTGAATTTATTTTGGCAGAGTTTCCCGAGTTCAGCGCTGCAATTTCATCTACAAAAACACGTTGAACTGTCCTGTGCAGATATGCATCAGCTCTTTGAAATTGCATTGCAGGATCAGGATATCGAAGACTGTATAAAATGGCAACGGTCTTCCTCAGCTTCTGTAAAGAGGAAAATCTTTCAAGTTTTATTAATGACTCATCTACGAAATGAAAATTGGTATGCCCTTCCGAAAGATCTTCTTCAGTATTGCACTCATGTTTATCTTGAGCAGGCCATTGACTTTCTGCATCATAGAGGAAGCTTGGACCAGTGTACCATCGGTCATCAATCCCCAAGTTCGGGATCCTCACCCACTTGGTGGCGTCGTCCGCTACATTGTCCCGAGATGGTACGTACCGCCAGTGCATTGGGTTTGTTAAATCCTGAATTTCGGCCACCCGAAAAGCGACGAACTTTTTTTTCTTTCTCAGATCAATCATTCGGATCCTATCCAGGCTCACCTTCGAGTCGCTCCAATAAATGCACTTTCGCACCCTGAATTCGTGATGTTTCTTGACTGTTTCAGCAAGTCTTGCTCCAAGAACAGCACTTTCCAATTCAAGGTCCGGAATTGATGTTAGCTTCAAGGGGGCCACGTGAGTCTTCGCCGCCACGAGTGAGCATCTCACAACGCCATCGCGCTCTATGCGAAAATAACAAACAGCTGCTTCAGCCATCTCCGAAGCGTCGACAAAGGTGTGAAGCTGTACATCGACATCAGAGTAATTGCTAATCCCGATTAGATGACAGCGCGGAATCTTTAACACTTCCAACTTAGGAAATAGTTTAATGCACTGTTGAAAGGTTGTGTTCTGGTCTGAAGTGATAGGATCATCCCAGTCTATCTTAGACCTCCATACATCTTGCATTAATATTTTGAACCGCACTACATAGTTAGCAATCAGTCCTAAGGGATCATAAATACTCATGAGCACTCGGAGTAGTTCGCGTTTTGTTGGTATCTTCTCGCCGCTAAGAATCTCTTTTCCACCCTTGTTGAGATTGAGCAGAAACATAAAGCAATCTGAAGCGGGACACCAAAACATCCCCAGCACCTTCTCTGCAGATTCTTCCAGATGTAAATTTAATTTTTCAATATACTCGTCACCGCCCAACACTCGTGACACCTTCAAATCATTTGAACGCCAATTTCGGATCTCGAAGCCGCCACGCCTATGTACTTCTTTAACTTCCGTGCCAATCCGGATCGCCTCCTCTTCGTGGTCAAAACTTTGTAGCCAATCATCCACGTAATGGTTCTTAACGATAGCATTATGCGCATCGGGATATTCATCCATGAACTCCTCTGCATTCGTGTTTTTTGCTAGTTGAGCACAACTCGGAGAACACGTCGAGCCAAAAGACATTACTCGCATCACGAATTCTATCGGTTGAACGCCAATATCGCCAAACCTCCATAAAAATCTTTGAGCGTGTATGTCATTCTCTATGATCCACACCCTGTGGAACATCTCCTTTATATCTGCCACAACTGCTACCCTACGTTGCCTAAAACGGAACAAAACGCCAATGAGTGAAGCGGTTAAATCCGGACCGCTCAATAACAGAGAATTTAGAGAAATTCCATTTATCTCGGCTGCAAAATCCCATATTGGCCGTACCTTTGGTTTGTTTGGACTTTGGTGAAGGAAAATTGGAACGTAAAAGACTTTATTTACCGGAAACCTCTTTTCATCTGGTGTAAGACGACGAATATAACCTTTTGTTTCGTATTCTTTTATTAATTTATTAAGTGCTTCGAGGTGTTCCGGTTTCCTTTGTAAACTTCGTTCGAGACTCTTAAGCCTTATTGTCGCAGCGTCCTTGCTTTCCGGGAAAAAGACATCATCCCTTCTCCATAGCAAACCAATTTCAAATCGGTTATCAGCTCTTCGTTTTAAAGTTTTATCCATTATATTCCGAGCCCTTTTATCTTCTTTTGAATCTGCGTTGGTGATATTTGGCCGCACTCCAACTCTGTCAGTTGTGTAAAAACTCTTCACTAAATCAAACAGATCCTCATTCTTTTGACAGCACATATGACAATCGTGAATATTTACATTGATTCGATTTTCGGAATATTTTTCACTCATGGCAAAAATTGTCCACCCTAATCGGCATTTAACAGCGATCGGATGGAATTCTTTACCTTCACGGGCCTTTGTGGGAACAGCGAGGTGCCAGTTGTCCAAACCAATCAACAATCCAGGTTTAACCCTTTGATAGGACTGTATAGGGAGTCCTCTTAGATGTCTGTGCGCAGCTGCTAAACGTTCGTAATTCAGCGATTGTGTTGGTAGTACCAGTTTGGATACAGTACGTGCCTTCAATAATCTTAATTGAGATCCAATACGGACACGTACGGTTATTTTCATCGAGTGCTCCTCGACGCGTATCACTGAGTCATCGGTCCATCCAATCTGCAATGGACTCTTTTCACCACGCAAGTTTAGTTCATCCGCAAGTTCTTGGGACATCAATGTTGTGGACGAACCTTCATCCAAAAAAGCATATATTTCTTTTGTGACATCCCCAGATGTAATAAGAATAGGAATATATCTATAACGTGTATCTGACTCGCTGTTAATGTGCGTGAAGCTCTCTACGCTAGCATCTGTTTTTTCCACTTCATTGACGGGTCTATGCAGAGTTGGGTGGTGATACCATTTGCATTGGTCAATTTGACATTGCTTGCGGCGGAAACATTTGCCCTTATGGCGATTAAGGCACGAGAAGCAGATACGTGCTAATTTGACCATATCGAAACGCTCCTTTTCAGATGCGTTCATGAATTTGTTGCATTTGATCAACTTTTCGCAAGAACCCTTGCAGATGGCGCAATTCTGTATTTCTGATTTTCGGGTGATGGCTACATTGTGTAATGCTATTGTTCTTTTGTTGCTGTCTGGAGGTTTTCTATCGGTGGGCTTAGGTATTACATTTGCGGATGGTACGCGAGTGCACAGTTTCATCCCAAAATTATACAGCCATTTTCCGAATTCTACAACGTCGCCCGTGGTGGCGTCAGCCTCAGACCATTTAAATTGTATGCTGTTCGGCAGCCGAGATAAAATCTCCTCGACTAAGTATGGATTGTTGCGGTAGGGCAGCAGTCTGACATCGTCGTTGTTGAGCAGTGTAGTTAGATCGTAGATACTAGCGGCGTATTGGACAATCGAATCCATTTTAGCTTCTCTGGGCGCAGGGAGAGCCCTAACCTGCTCAAGTAGGTCTTTAACGACTAGTTCTGGTCTGCCGAAGAGCCTTTCTAAGGTATTTAAGATCGTGGGTATATTCCTTGGATCCGTAAGTTGACCCTCAACGAATTTTCTGGCGGGATATTTTATTGCTCTTCGGAGTCTTTGCAAGTTTTCGCCAGGTAGAAACGAACACATGGTGTTCGACTGTATGTAGGATGTATAAAAAAGTACCCAGTCGCCAGGTTTCCCATCGAAATATGGTAGGTCTTTTCCGACCGTGTGACGAGTAGCTAATGCAATGGGGTCTAAAATTGGTGTACTTACCCCAATTGGATGGTTTGGAATGTGGGGTGTATGATGTTGTCTGCTGGGCGGTGGAGCTTCACTGATGTAGGGAATTTCTGCTTCGTTCTTGCCGGGAGTTTCTGCTGCTACGGCTGCTGACGTGAACTGAACCTTTGGTGATGTTGTTATCGGGGGACGTTTTGGTGACATCTCCATGGGCGTTGATAGTTGTTGTAGTTCCGCACCCTCCTCCAGCAGTGATAACTGCTTGAGGAGTTCGGCTTCCCTGTTTAATTCGATGAGACGTGCTCTAGAATTTTCTAAAGCCGCTAAGATGGTGCTCCTACGATCGTTATTAGATCTTAGTGTGGAGTGGGACGCTGGTGCGTCGTTTTGATGGAGAATAGTGTTGTCGTCTGGGTTACACCCTGGACATATCCAAGTGGGATCTTCTGCGACACTATCTCCCCTACGAGCGCAGATGTAATGAATCCAACGCACGCACTTAGTACACTCCACCATATCGTCTTCGGTCGCTTGCTTACCGCAAATCGGACACACACCGTTAGTCTCGTCTACATGCGCAGTTGGTGACGCCATGATTCCAGGAATTCGAACGGAATAAATTTGAAGAATGTTGGGAATAACTTTCCTAATAATTCCGAGAGAAGACTTTTGTAGACTTTCAAATTCAAACTATAATAACTTTATAATTTAAGTAGTACAATAACGATTTATTGAAGTTAAAACAAACGAAATATTATTCGAACGAAGAAAATGAAGAGAGGCTTCAAATTTAGTCTCCTTGCTCTCGTGTTCAAACTGGAATGAATCGTTGAAAACATCCCTCCTGTCAAATCAGTCTCTCTCGCTTCTTTGCTGTCAGATGGCGCTATGGTTTAGAAGTGATGCCAACATGTACACACATACATACATATGTATGAATGAGTGAATTTTCAGCAGATTAAACTGCACTGAATATGTATAAATTGATTTATTTAACAAACTATGACGAAATAACACTTAATATTGTTCACGATTCAGTGTATATTGTGTTGAAGAATGATAAAGCAACAACAATTTCATGTCAAACTGGTGATTTGTTTACACTTTTCAAAGCAGCATTCCTCAAAAACTATCACAAATAGACACTTGACGACACCTTAAATCAAAACTCCTGTATTTTAACTCGGCATTAAAACATTTATGGGAATAAAAAATGATTATTTTATATTTTTTCTAATTTGTTTAATTGCGCACTACATTTCACCATTTGCACGTAAATTCCTATCCCAGTTCTGACAGCTCAGAATCCATCACGCATACACGGTTCCAAAATTATCCGCAAGAGGTATAGGTCGATCGGTCATTTGAGTAATTTTAATGAAAACAAAATATATTTATTTCACTCACATATCCCAAAGTATTCGATCGCTTATTCCCATGAGGCTTGCAAAAGCTTCGTGTATTTCGAAAGCATTCTTCGCCATTTTTTTGACTAACAAATGATATAGAACAAACAAACAAACCGGAAAGAACAGAATGACGGAATTACACCAAATAAACCGAATGAGTTGTTCTCTTTGAATCTGCACACCTATGTACACAATGCGCTGACGTTAATGGCTGAAACAATATGATGTGTTGCTGCTACCATCGTCATCTTTCAACCAGAAGTATTCACGAAAAATGAGAGAGTATTGGAAATCGCTTGTATTTTTACTTCTTTAATTCACTCATACCATAAGTGGAGGGGATCGCAAAAGAGAAGAGCATTGATAATGGACTCGAAAAATGTGGTGCCGTGAATTTGAATTTATTTTTTGTCGTTGGGGACTCCCCCAGTAGTCGAACAATTAGTGGTTTACTGTAAAGGAATCGTTAACTTTGAGAAATCCATTCAAATTAATTAGATATACACTCTCAAAATGTTTATACAAAATTTGGGAACTCTACGGTTTCCGGGGCGCCAATATTTTAAAACGGCCTTTGGTAGATCTCGACGAATAAGAACAAAATATAATGAAACAAAATATTGATTAATTGCTTAGTTTATGAGATATCAAGGATTAAAAATGTATTGTTTCCTATGAAAATTGCAGTGAAATTAAAAATTATTGTCCTACCGGATTTAAGAAATATTATATTAATATATTTATATATTGCAATTCACATAATAAACGACATTGAAAAATTAAGTGCTTGATTTGTGAGTCATCTGTATACATATGTGAAATATTTGCACATATTCTCATCTCTTATAACTGACCTAACTATGTATCATTTCAAAATGCTTTTGACAAAGTTTGCTCGACAATTGGGTTATATAAAAGCTGGCAACAAAATAATAAGCAAGATTAAACGAACATAACCCATGGGAAGCATTCCAGATTGTGGGCAAATTAAGTTTGACACTATCATGGTGAAAGATTTGAGGGAAAAACAGCTGATCAAAAGACACCACTGATAGTGTTTATTTTCCACCTGATAGTTGAGTTTACTCGTTTACTTGTTTTCGCTTCGGGTACACGATTGTCTTTAATTGAATTAGTTTCTTCCCCGAACGATATACATAAATATTACTTTTGTCGGAATTGTATTCCTCCAAAGCTCGACTGAGATTAAAAGCAGACGTTATTACGATTGTTTGCAAATACGGGTATCTTATTTATTTTTAAATATTTTTCAAAAACCCATTAGACTACATTCAAGTACTTATCGCAAGTGGTTATTCAAAATTATTTGCTCTTCCCTTTCCCTTTGTGTGGTATTTTAATACGAATATTTTGATTATACATATTTATGTGCACACCGTAGACTATACACAGCGAGTTTTAGGTTTGCTTGTTAAAACATGTATGTTAACATGGAGTACAAAGGACTTATAATTTGTGTATCAATTTTGGGTAAGATACTCGTTTACTTCGGAGGCACACTCCTTTATTAGTCTTCCTAGAGAAAAAAATAAAATCTTCATCTCACTTCCTAATCTGCATAAGCTAATTTCATTAATTTTCATGAACAACATTACTGCACATTTGATGTGCTTGTTTTTATGTTACCTTATTGCCTGGTGTACAGATATAACTTGACCACACTTATACGTTACATGAAGTGAATCCTAGTTGCAATGGTGATGGTGCTACAAGTAAGTATGTATCAAAGGCATAGTATCTATTGTAGTTCTGTGTAGAGCATATTACTTTATTGGTGCTGTGATAACATGTTTTATGGAAGTCCGTTGATTACATGTTGAATACGTCCACAGTTCGCTTAATCTAAACCACTACACTTATCTACTAAATTAGTGCTAATTTTGTATAGAGGCAGAGGAAACTAATTTAGAATGGGTACATAATGTGGAAGATCAACAGCGAAGTACATGCAACCCACTTTTGAGTGTGATCCTACCAGCCAGCTTTTTTCAATTATTGACGTACATTTTGCCCCTATGTGAGCGTCACAGAAAGACTGCAATTTATAGAAAACTACTTCTTCGAAGTCGAAATAATTCAACATATTTATAAAAACAAACCACTAAGATTAAAAAAAAAGATATTGGAACCAGTACAAAAATTTCAGTTTTGTCCGTGGTAGGCACCATCCAGCGCTTGGCGTTCGACGAGTTAAGGTGGCGCAACAGTCTGGAGTTAACTTGGACCTCAACCAACAAGGCTCTCCAACCAGCGCGTTCACTGGCTAGGTCGTCCCTCCGGTTACACACTCATTATTGCTTGAAGTCCTTTTCCAATGGTGTCCGCCACCTGACTTGATTCGAAGACTTTCAGGGCTGGAGAATTTGTTTCCATACGCTCTACATGACTGAGGTTTTTTATATCTCCTCCTTCAATCAACATCTATGGAGACGAGACGGAAAAACAACCTCATCAGCTTTTGACCAAGTCAACCCCTCTGCGCCATATAGCAGGACTGGGACGCTTAAGGTCTTATAGAGGGTTACTTTGGTTGTTCGAGAGAGGGATTTATTTATAAATTGCTATTTAGCTCATAGAAGCAGTGATTGACCAGGTTTATTCTTCGTTTGATTTCAGCGCTAGGTGTCGTTATCTGAGTTAATAGCAGTGCCAAGGTAGACAAAGTGACTGTCTACTTCGACGTTCTGTCCGTGACGTCGATGATGACAACATGTACTTGGTCTTGTCGTCATTTGCAATTTAACCCAACTTCGCGGTCTCCTTTTAATATGTCAATATCCTCGGCATATGCAAGTAGTTCGACGGATTTCCTCTGAAATCGGCGACCGAGTTTTGAACAATTATTTCGATAAAGACGTTGCATGACAGCGAGTCGCGTTGTCTGAATCCTTTTTTAACATCATAGGTCCCGATTAGGTTTCTACCGACCATGATGGAGCAGCGTGCATTCTCCATCTTCATCCTACACAATCGGACGAGTTAAGCCGGGATGCCAAAACTAAACATTGCTTTGTATAGCTCGTCTGTATTGATGCTGTCATACGCGCCCTTAAAATCGATGAAAAGGTGGTGGGTTTCGATTTGTTGCCCCTGGGTTTTTTTTTCCAAATCTCAATCTGCACAAATGTTTAATCCTCAACATAGACTGCAGTTCTACTGCGGTGTTGCCTTGATCATCCTTGCAGTATTCCAGCTTTATGGCTAACTTTAGCCTTTGTAACCTTAACTTTAAAGTGCTTTCATAAGCGGGCCAGTTCCGAGACTGGCAGCTAAGATTTTCTTATACATATATCACCATCTTGTTTCAGCTGATGAGTGCTGCCTGAACCTCAATCAAACTTATTTTTGTTCATTTACAAGAAGTTGTATACCAGCGTAGGATATAACACATGATGGACAGCATTAACCACCCCATTGTTTGCAACATGTCCAATCAGTTGATGTGATGTTTCTATTTAAGGGTGTTACGTCGAAGTGATCGCAAGTTCCTTAAACTAGCTGTTTCTGTTTGTTAGGAGTAAGTAATACTCTATATGTAAATGTCTAACTCTAACGGTTTTTCATCAATATGGTGTCTGGCTCAGTCTGTGAATTTGTGCACAGCTTATTCAATTTATCGGTAAACTAAAAATGTATTTCTTCAAATTTTTACTTGTATGACTTCATATATTTTTGCTTGATTAATTATTGTTGTTTATTTTTGTCAAAATGATTTCATCAGTTTGTGTTCACTTTCCGTATAGGTTTGATTGCTAAGAGCTTGGCGTTTTCTTTTGAACAATCAACACTCACTTACGAAGTAGATAATTCAATCGCTATAATGGTTAAAGAGGACTCCTCGAGCGCAAACTTAACCGCCATAACTTGGGCGCATGCAGTCAATAGCATAAAGGAATTGGAAAGTGCATTAAGTAGTACGTATGAATACGAGTTTTTTTCTTTGGCCAATGAATGCAAATGTGATGATAAAACCACAAAAAAATAAACATGCAAGTATATTGAGTAATATCCAAAATAATTCACGCGAAAAGAGTGTGGACTCCTCGTACATTCTGTAATGAATCGTCGCAACTATTGTATTTCAATTGAGCTTAATTGAATCAATTAGTAATGAAAGCAGAAGCCTCAATAATGAATTCAATTATTGTCACCTGTTTATTTAATTTAAGCGTGTATTCTTTATTATATTGAATCTTTATTACAATCGTTTGCATTCACTTCATGTGTTGGCTTCCACAAATATCAAACGTTCTTGCATTACTTATGTAGGTGATATTGATATGATTGAAGCCGATATCGTTCTTGGGACGGTAAATAATAGCGGAGCGGAAATTCCGGTGATGGGCCATCCACCCGCCAACACTTCTGACATATCTCTCCAGACATTCCTTAATAGAATCTTGGAGCACAATAATAGTACGACAGAGAAGAAGGGTGTTAAGCTTGATTTTAAATCCATCGAAGTCTTCGAAGGTTCAATCGATATACTCAACGACCTTTGGACGAAGGTAAAAATATCTGTTTTCTTCGAACATATTGTATTTGTATTCTCATTCTTTAGATGACGTATCCCATTTGGTTGAATGCAGATATTATTAGTGGACCCGTAAATAACACTCAAACCGTTCCAGTTGATCCGAAAAGATTTTTCTCTGGTTGTACGGGATTTGATAAGGCTGTACTATCAATCGGTTGGACTACACGATGGGGAAGTGATTTCGTCGATGGATCATACACAGAGGATCAAATACAAGAAATGATCACTGCAATTAAAGTAAATAAACTTTTAGTTTTGTTTCTCTCTCTCAGCTTCATTTCATATCTTTGCTAGGACAATAACATTACCGATACCAAGCAACCAATAACATTTCCAGTGCGTGCGGGTATAGCTGCCAACAGCCGAAAGCAACTTGAGAACCTAGTGAATTCATTGAATGACACGAACGAAACTACCATTACCATTTGGTCATCGGTCAATGATTATGTTGATATTGAAAAGCTAAGAATGTTAATCTTCGCCATAGGCCTTGATCGAGTATACCTAGATGTTCCTGAAGAAGTTTTCAGTCAATTGAATTTGCATAAAGTGCCGGGGAACTCCGCATCACTTTCGCCATTTCTTAACTTGACTGTGATCAGCCTGTCTTTACTCATTGCTAAATTGATGTGGTTTAGGGAATAAAACACACCGTTTAACGATCGATTTATGAAAAATATACTAATATTTATGTTTGCATCTTTTACAAATAAATATATCATTCCACTAAATAAATTAAATGTAAGTCTTACAGTTGTAGCTAAAATACTCTTAAATGCTATCTTTGGGTACCACTTGTGGAATTGCCCAATATGGACAACTTTTCTGGCTTCATAATTATTGTTCCAATGTCGTTCTTTTCAACAAATGGAATGGTTTCATGCTTTATTGGTTTCATTTCGTACGTCTTCGTGGAATGAAATTTTCTTTGATCTTTTGGCGTGCAGTATGTTTTAATAGCCCTCACGGGATACCAGCAGAATAACACAATGCCAAATAATGTTAAAATACCGGCAAATACAAGTCCCCAATAGATTATCAGTGGAACTAAAGCAATTTCGGCAGCAATCTCTGGAGTGACACGAACACGTTGCTCGCACCACATAATCGGAAGGGTTATGCGACGAATCTTATCGTAAATTCTGAAAAATACGAAGAAAATTATTATTCTTATAAAATATACTCGTGTCACATGTCACTGTCCTATTCACTTAATGTGACATTTATTGAATACAAATTTGTCACAGTGACATGTGACACGCCTGTGAGAATCAGGGATTCAGAAATGAAAAACATAGACAAAACCATGCGTTTCTTTTTCAAAAAAAAAAAAAAATACTACCTACCCCATATCTGGTAGCCGGTCCATGAGAACATTCACTTGAAATCCTCCTCCGACGTCCATTGGAAGACCAGTATTTGGTTCTAGAGTCATGAAGAATTCGTGTTTCTCCTTTACAGGTCTTAAGCCCTCTATTTGCTCCAAATAATACGGATCGGCTTCGTAAAAGTGTGGATACGACATGAATGTAGTTGAACCAAATTGACAAGGCGCCATATTCATTACGCCAACTCTCTCACATTGTCCATCAACACAAAAGCACTTTGTTTCCGGATACATTGTTCCTAAACATAACACTCTTTTAGAAACGAAAAATCGGGATGTGCAGCGTTTCTACATACCATTGTCAACGGATCTCCTCCCACCAGAAAACTTCAGCGCTTTTACTCCGTGGATTTCGACTGTCTCCGTGTAATCTAATGGAATCGTTCGGCACATATTTGGTGGGTATAATTCAATCGAGTCCCCTTCTTTTAAATTCGGGGGAAAGAACTCGCCCAATGATCCATTTATCATTCCACACTGTCCTTCGTAGAAACCAGTATGGTTCTTCGAATTCCAAGTGTGTATCCTGCCCATGTTGAGAGGATTATCACCACCGGTATACATATTCAGAAGTCCATTAAAATGTTCACTTCCATTGCGCTGAATTAGTAAAACAAGAATAAGAGCTGGAGAGAGAAGACACTTTCATTTGTGAATATGCACATACCATGTAAAAGTATCCAATCCGATCGTAAGGAATTGAATCAATATCATCCGAAAACATGGTGAAAGCACTGCCAATGTCCACTAAAGGATCTTTATAACCTGTAAATAGCAATTCATCAGCAGTCTTTGTGATCATTAGCTCCTCGTTGTACAACGACATCATTGCTTCCAGACTCCGCCGTTGAAAATATCCCGAATCGCGTTTCTTGTGAGCAGCTGCCTTTGGGAAATTCAACAAAAATTAAAACAGATGAGATTGAGTTTTCACTTTGGAGTATGTGCAGTTTATCCGTACCCATGCAACCATATTTATAGTTGTTACAACATCATTCAGGCTCCCATTCGTTCCCTCAGCATCAAAATGATAGAAACTTTTCTTACGGAATGTCACAGAGTGATTTTGTGAATTAAATGAGATATTCACTTTATCGGGAATCTCTCTGAATCGATAAGGTCCGAGTTCTTCAAACCGCGGCTTAATTGAATGGTTTGTAAATTCATGTGGATTTGTCCAGTTGAATAGGTAAATGTCCAGATACAGAGGGAGTGGTGATGATTTCCAGCCAGCATATGATGGTGACGTCGGACTTAGTGCCAGCTCCTGCAAACAAGTTCACATAATTGATTACAAAAGTATTAAAGAGCAGAAAAGCTATTATTTTCAAAGTACTAGTGTTCTTGATACAAAGGCACATACATATCAGCGTGATTGGAGTTTTGAGTTCAACTATGGGTATGTTTGCTAGCAAGCACCTTCCCTGATAAGCCGAAAATAATCTGAGACGTGATAAATGATATCAAACCGCAAAGCTGATTAAATAGTTTGCACTATTAATATATACATAGATTATATTTTAGTTACTACTTTCTTTTCAGTCGAGAAAAATCCATGCATGAACATATCTTGCGACTGGAAGCTTGTAGCAACCATCATCCTCAACTATCAATTTAACCGGAAGACAGGAAATAAATACAGATAGTCATGGATAAAAAGTCAACTACACCAAGTATGCATCTCCAAAGATAATTTCTAAGACGTCTTCATACAGTAAGAAGAAACAAATCCAGATATTCCGGAAGTATGTCGCTATGGCTACCAGCCTGTAGCTGTAGTAATTATTAAAGATGTAGAAAAGGATGAATTCTATGTCGGATATATAGTCCAGAGGTCGAAAATCCGTGACTGCACTGGCTCGGCGAAATCGAGCACATAGACACCAACGCTCCAGCTAAGATGGTCTTCGGATCCGAACTTTCTGCTTAGAGAAGGAGAGGAAGACCGAACCTCCTGTATAAAGACGAAGTAATTGCGGATGCAAGACAGCTTGGTCTTGATGACTGGAATAAGCGTCCCCAGGACCGCTTCAGCGATTGCTCTAACTTTCCATGGGTCGCCGGCAAGCGGAAACCTATGCGATCCACGAACTATATTGTGAAGAACTCTATGCGACACTCAACCTGTGCTTAAAGTCTTGTTCAATCCTTTAACCACTCCTTCCAGTTCAGGAATGCAAGACTTCTCTCAATTATATTTAAAATTCTCTAAGACATGTCTGAGTCCCGGAATACCATGAGATCGCTGGAAATGAGACCGCCGATTAACATGCTAGAGTAGACAAGGATTGGGGAAGACATTCTTAGGATTTGAACCTGCGCTGTTACTACTTGCGTCCTTAGTCAGAGTTGAGGGTTGGGCCTCTCAGGAACACAACCACAGCTGGCATGACGCATGCAAACATCTGTAATAAATCAGCGACATTCTTGTTATCCATTGATGACTGACGGGCGTAATAACGGGTCAGTACACCTTCGTCACATACTTAAATGTGCTTGGCCTAAGCAACGTCACCATTTACGAGACCAGTGGAGAACACAATGACACTCCAGGGCAAACGTTTTCTCGCTGCTGATTAATACTCAATTGAAAGACATCGCATAGAAGATCTTCTCTGACGTTTTGCGCGTTTGAACGTCTGAAACCATTCGTCAATAACCTCATAGGTCCTTATGAGTGCGGTTTCAGGCCAGGGAAGTCCACCAATACAAAATCTGCATACTACGGCAGATCCTGGAATAGAGGCAGAAAATTAAAATCGACACACACCACCTATTTGTCTATTTCGAGGCAGCATGTTACAGCGTGCATAGAGACAGGCTATACAATGCCATGTCTATTTTTAGCATTCTTGCCAAAATCGTCAGGTTGTACAGGATGATGATGCAGAAGTAACTCTTCCCAACCTCTGTTTCCATAGCCTTTTTTTCTAATAGAGCCGTCTCTCGAAGGACCAAGCTGTCTTTATATATGACCTTGATCATCCCAGCCGTGATGTATGGCGCGGAGGTATGAACAATCTCAAAAGTTGACGAGAAAGTCCTTGGACACTTCGAAGGAAAAGTCCTGCGTTCGGTCTACGGTCATGATGGCATTGACGATTTGATCGACATATTGAGCACTTAGCTACGGCCCGAAGAATGTTCGACTCTAAGCCTGTGGGACAACGGATCTGAGGACGTTCACGTAAAAGGTTTAGCACACAAGTCGAGGGCGACCCAAGCCGACTTAGAGTGCGAAACTGGAGACAGCTGGCGAAAGAGATGGCTGGTGTAGAACAATTGGAAGATTTTTAATTGATTATTTATATTTTGTTTTTATATTTTACCATTACAGGTCAAACGCAAAACACTACGTTCTCTTAGTGTATTATGCTTGGCTTTAAGTGTGTCTGCTATCCGTATGCGCGACAGTCAGCCCCCTCAACCTAGTGTATGCCGTCAGTAGGATCATCTACCGATTTTGCATTTCATAGATTACATCAAATAAACAATAATAATTAAAGAATAGTGTATTAATACATTTTTTAAACTCCAATCGAGACAAGCTAAAATCAATTTCGTTGCAAAAAGTTAATTTCATTAAAAGTTCTTCATTAAAAGAATCTGAGCTCTTGTGGATTATATGGGCAATCCCAAAGTTTGGAAATGTGTTCTTAATATGGTCTGAAAATATGCACTTAAGACTTGTCCTGAAAATTTTTATTATTTCTTTTCAAAAAACCAAACATAGCGTTAGACTTCGCAATTGTATAATCATAATGTAATGAGAAATTTAATTTAGCATTAAAAAATACACAGAGATCTTTAACTTCTCCTAAGCGATTAAGTCACTGATCACCAGAGATAACCTATAATATCCTCTAATATCATCCATTATCTCTGCTGATCACTAATGAAATAATCATAGACAATCGGGGATGTTATTCGATGTGCAGTAAATATATTAAATTTTCGGATATTCAGCTCTAGTCCATTTTCTGTACACCAATAGACTAGAGTATGCATATGGATTTGGAACTTTATGCAATCAGAACTCGTCTGCGAATGTTAACATTGTACAGTATTTGAACATTTCATGAACATCGTTTATGAACAAAAGAAATAGTAATGGCCCCATTTATACTTTTGGTATATGTTTTGCTAAGAATTTTTGAGCTTGAGCTTCATATGCTTATGATAAAGATGTATAAAGACTAGATTTGATAATTTATTGAATAATTTTTTGTTTTAAGATATGTACTTACAGATTTTAAAATAGTTTTAGCAAATACCTGCATTCCTTTAAATCACAAATTGTAATCAACAAGTTGTTCAGAACAACCCAAGGTAGACGCTTGACAGTAGCAATAAAACATTCCGTACTACTTTCCACCTCGCTCCTACCAATTACCTGGATATATAACTATTAAGAAGGAGAGCACGAGTTCGTAGTGCGCGCGAACATATTCAAAAATTGCCTGTTTACATTTTAACAACTGAGAGGCATTGGAACTATTAAGGAAAATTTCACATTCCTGCTTGCTAAATGAAATTCTCTTGTGAATACATTTTATATTCCAAGCTCGTGAGCCAAAATCGTCAAATTAAGCAATATGATAAAATTACGATTAAATCATCAATCTGGCATCGCTGCACTTACTGCATTCCGTTTCTTTATAGAACATGAAGTCGAATAATTAACATACAACCTACCATGTACTATACTATACTTCCATCTATTAGGTTTTGGTATCAGTTTTGGTAGAATCAGTTGCCTGATAATACTGGGCACCGAATCATTTGGCAGACAATAACAAACTCAAGATAAAATCAATTGTTTGAGGTAGTGAACAACCAGGATAACATTTGTTGTGTCGCATTTTCATGAGCAAAATGGCAATGAACTTTGCCAAGATAACTTATAAAAAAAAATACTGTTCTATTTATCATTGTACACACATGTTTTTGCATTCAAAGGCGGCTTTAATATGTGAAATCTTTTTACTCACGACTCTACAAACTCCTTTGTGTCATCCTTTTTATCTCACCTCTCTTGTGACCAATTCAACGCCTGTAAAAGCCGCTAAAATCAGCAAGTCGTCATAGAAGATTCTTCAAATTTACATCCATACATTCATGCCGGTTTGTAATCGCATACATATGAGCATTATCAAGAGATAAGAAAACACATCAGGAATGGGTTCTTAATGGTTTGAACAAAGGGTTATCAACACAATTTTGATTGAATTTTAATCGCGTCGATATTTTTATTTTTGATTAATTGCAGACTGATTCTAATAAGCATGTGTACCTATTTACTTAGGCATGTGCACTTCATATTTTTCCGAATTCTCACACGGACAGTTTTTTTTATTTAAGTTTATTTAAGTACACGTGTTGTAAGTGTACATTCTGCAGGTTAACATGTTCATACATATATTTTTTTATTTTATAAACACTGAATAAGGGTTTTAAAGAAAACACAAACTTATGTAAGCCCATTCACGCACGTTTCTTATCTAAATGCGAGTTCAGCAAATACATTCATTTAAAGCAGTCACTGTAGATAATATAATTCATTGATGGTCATAATTGTTTTATAATTGTATATACATGGTTCCATCCATTTGCATTTATGAAAGGAAAATAAATATTTTTGGCAGTACTTATGTAGGTCTATTTCATTTTATTCCACAATGTCTGTAAAATGGAGTGGAACTGATTAAAAATCTTGTTATCAATATTTATTTCAGTCAGTAAAAAAAGAATAGTGAAGCAAATACTGTGACTCATTGAGTACTCAGTTCGTTTTTTGAAAACGTGTATCCCGTGTTGATTAACACGCACAGGCACATGTATAAGTACTTACAATTTTGAATAGCTCAGTTGATTAGTTGTGCATTATCTATCTTTGTTTTAACAGAGAACTCCTCAAAAGTGCAGTCTTCGACCGGTCATTTACTCAAGATTATATTTAATCTACAGTTAATGGATAAGTTCATGAGATTACCCGCGATAAGACGGCTTATATGCGACTATAAACATTGGGATTTAAGGTTTTCTATATTTTCTTGTTAATCTAACCACATAGACGAATGATTTTTTTGTACGGTTAGATTAAAATCTCAATCTAGTCGTAGGTACAGTGGCATTTGTCACATCATAGATTTCACAATTGAGCTTGTACTGAAGGATCCGAACTTTCTGCTTAGAGAAGGAGAGGAAGACCGAACCTCCTGTATAAAGACGAAGTAATTGCGGATGCAAGACAGCTTGGTCTTGATGACTGGAATAAGCGTCCCCAGGACCGCTTCAGCGATTGCTCTAACTTTCCATGGGTCGCCGGCAAGCGGAAACCTATGCGATCCACGAACTATATTGTGAAGAACTCTATGCGACACTCAACCTGTGCTTAAAGTCTTGTTCAATCCTTTAACCACTCCTTCCAGTTCAGGAATGCAAGACTTCTCTCAATTATATTTAAAATTCTCTAAGACATGTCTGAGTCCCGGAATACCATGAGATCGCTGGAAATGAGACCGCCGATTAACATGCTAGAGTAGACAAGGATTGGGGAAGACATTCTTAGGATTTGAACCTGCGCTGTTACTACTTGCGTCCTTAGTCAGAGTTGAGGGTTGGGCCTCTCAGGAACACAACCACAGCTGGCATGACGCATGCAAACATCTGTAATAAATCAGCGACATTCTTGTTATCCATTGATGACTGACGGGCGTAATAACGGGTCAGTACACCTTCGTCACATACTTAAATGTGCTTGGCCTAAGCAACGTCACCATTTACGAGACCAGTGGAGAACACAATGACACTCCAGGGCAAACGTTTTCTCGCTGCTGATTAATACTCAATTGAAAGACATCGCATAGAAGATCTTCTCTGACGTTTTGCGCGTTTGAACGTCTGAAACCATTCGTCAATAACCTCATAGGTCCTTATGAGTGCGGTTTCAGGCCAGGGAAGTCCACCAATACAAAATCTGCATACTACGGCAGATCCTGGAATAGAGGCAGAAAATTAAAATCGACACACACCACCTATTTGTCTATTTCGAGGCAGCATGTTACAGCGTGCATAGAGACAGGCTATACAATGCCATGTCTATTTTTAGCATTCTTGCCAAAATCGTCAGGTTGTACAGGATGATGATGCAGAAGTAACTCTTCCCAACCTCTGTTTCCATAGCCTTTTTTTCTAATAGAGCCGTCTCTCGAAGGACCAAGCTGTCTTTATATATGACCTTGATCATCCCAGCCGTGATGTATGGCGCGGAGGTATGAACAATCTCAAAAGTTGACGAGAAAGTCCTTGGACACTTCGAAGGAAAAGTCCTGCGTTCGGTCTACGGTCATGATGGCATTGACGATTTGATCGACATATTGAGCACTTAGCTACGGCCCGAAGAATGTTCGACTCTAAGCCTGTGGGACAACGGATCTGAGGACGTTCACGTAAAAGGTTTAGCACACAAGTCGAGGGCGACCCAAGCCGACTTAGAGTGCGAAACTGGAGACAGCTGGCGAAAGAGATGGCTGGTGTAGAACAATTGGAAGATTTTTAATTGATTATTTATATTTTGTTTTTATATTTTACCATTACAGGTCAAACGCAAAACACTACGTTCTCTTAGTGTATTATGCTTGGCTTTAAGTGTGTCTGCTATCCGTATGCGCGACAGTCAGCCCCCTCAACCTAGTGTATGCCGTCAGTAGGATCATCTACCGATTTTGCATTTCATAGATTACATCAAATAAACAATAATAATTAAAGAATAGTGTATTAATACATTTTTTAAACTCCAATCGAGACAAGCTAAAATCAATTTCGTTGCAAAAAGTTAATTTCATTAAAAGTTCTTCATTAAAAGAATCTGAGCTCTTGTGGATTATATGGGCAATCCCAAAGTTTGGAAATGTGTTCTTAATATGGTCTGAAAATATGCACTTAAGACTTGTCCTGAAAATTTTTATTATTTCTTTTCAAAAAACCAAACATAGCGTTAGACTTCGCAATTGTATAATCATAATGTAATGAGAAATTTAATTTAGCATTAAAAAATACACAGAGATCTTTAACTTCTCCTAAGCGATTAAGTCACTGATCACCAGAGATAACCTATAATATCCTCTAATATCATCCATTATCTCTGCTGATCACCAATGAAATAATCATAGACAATCGGGGATGTTATTCGATGTGCAGTAAATATATTAAATTTTCGGATATTCAGCTCTAGTCCATTTTCTGTACACCAATAGACTAGAGTATGCATATGGATTTGGAACTTTATGCAATCAGAACTCGTCTGCGAATGTTAACATTGTACAGTATTTGAACATTTCATGAACATCGTTTATGAACAAAAGAAATAGTAATGGCCCCATTTATACTTTTGGTATATGTTTTGCTAAGAATTTTTGAGCTTGAGCTTCATATGCTTATGATAAAGATGTATAAAGACTAGATTTGATAATTTATTGAATAATTTTTTGTTTTAAGATATGTACTTACAGATTTTAAAATAGTTTTAGCAAATACCTGCATTCCTTTAAATCACAAATTGTAATCAACAAGTTGTTCAGAACAACCCAAGGTAGACGCTTGACAGTAGCAATAAAACATTCCGTACTACTTTCCACCTCGCTCCTACCAATTACCTGGATATATAACTATTAAGAAGGAGAGCACGAGTTCGTAGTGCGCGCGAACATATTCAAAAATTGCCTGTTTACATTTTAACAACTGAGAGGCATTGGAACTATTAAGGAAAATTTCACATTCCTGCTTGCTAAATGAAATTCTCTTGTGAATACATTTTATATTCCAAGCTCGTGAGCCAAAATCGTCAAATTAAGCAATATGATAAAATTACGATTAAATCATCAATCTGGCATCGCTGCACTTACTGCATTCCGTTTCTTTATAGAACATGAAGTCGAATAATTAACATACAACCTACCATGTACTATACTATACTTCCATCTATTAGGTTTTGGTATCAGTTTTGGTAGAATCAGTTGCCTGATAATACTGGGCACCGAATCATTTGGCAGACAATAACAAACTCAAGATAAAATCAATTGTTTGAGGTAGTGAACAACCAGGATAACATTTGTTGTGTCGCATTTTCATGAGCAAAATGGCAATGAACTTTGCCAAGATAACTTATAAAAAAAAATACTGTTCTATTTATCATTGTACACACATGTTTTTGCATTCAAAGGCGGCTTTAATATGTGAAATCTTTTTACTCACGACTCTACAAACTCCTTTGTGTCATCCTTTTTATCTCACCTCTCTTGTGACCAATTCAACGCCTGTAAAAGCCGCTAAAATCAGCAAGTCGTCATAGAAGATTCTTCAAATTTACATCCATACATTCATGCCGGTTTGTAATCGCATACATATGAGCATTATCAAGAGATAAGAAAACACATCAGGAATGGGTTCTTAATGGTTTGAACAAAGGGTTATCAACACAATTTTGATTGAATTTTAATCGCGTCGATATTTTTATTTTTGATTAATTGCAGACTGATTCTAATAAGCATGTGTACCTATTTACTTAGGCATGTGCACTTCATATTTTTCCGAATTCTCACACGGACAGTTTTTTTTATTTAAGTTTATTTAAGTACACGTGTTGTAAGTGTACATTCTGCAGGTTAACATGTTCATACATATATTTTTTTATTTTATAAACACTGAATAAGGGTTTTAAAGAAAACACAAACTTATGTAAGCCCATTCACGCACGTTTCTTATCTAAATGCGAGTTCAGCAAATACATTCATTTAAAGCAGTCACTGTAGATAATATAATTCATTGATGGTCATAATTGTTTTATAATTGTATATACATGGTTCCATCCATTTGCATTTATGAAAGGAAAATAAATATTTTTGGCAGTACTTATGTAGGTCTATTTCATTTTATTCCACAATGTCTGTAAAATGGAGTGGAACTGATTAAAAATCTTGTTATCAATATTTATTTCAGTCAGTAAAAAAAGAATAGTGAAGCAAATACTGTGACTCATTGAGTACTCAGTTCGTTTTTTGAAAACGTGTATCCCGTGTTGATTAACACGCACAGGCACATGTATAAGTACTTACAATTTTGAATAGCTCAGTTGATTAGTTGTGCATTATCTATCTTTGTTTTAACAGAGAACTCCTCAAAAGTGCAGTCTTCGACCGGTCATTTACTCAAGATTATATTTAATCTACAGTTAATGGATAAGTTCATGAGATTACCCGCGATAAGACGGCTTATATGCGACTATAAACATTGGGATTTAAGGTTTTCTATATTTTCTTGTTAATCTAACCACATAGACGAATGATTTTTTTGTACGGTTAGATTAAAATCTCAATCTAGTCGTAGGTACAGTGGCATTTGTCACATCATAGATTTCACAATTGAGCTTGTACTGAAATGTACTTAAAAGATATCAGTTGTTATTCTTAAATAAATTCTTTTCTTTAAATATAATCGCGTGAAGGAACAAATCAGACAAATTGAATGCCGGGATAAATGGGATGATCAAATTCGTGGTCCGAATTTGACAACGCTATATATCTACAGTGCATTACACTTAGAAGAAAGCGTAACAAAAACACCATGTCCCTTCCAATATACACCAATATAAAATATATCGTTTATAAGAAAAACACGGTTAAAAGAAACTGTTTTTATATAACGAACCTTATATATCCCTATAGATGGATACATTGGATGGGTACAAGAAAATATTTGAAATGAAATGATTCAGTAAATGCCAATTGTAAACGAGATATTAAGAAAACAATTGAATTGTACTTTTACAGAAAAATATATGCATCAGAATTGAGGAATAACGAAACTAGCATTTTACAAGAAATCAAAAGTGAAAAGTCGAATATATGAAATTGCATAAAGCAACTTGTGTAAAATAAGAAAAGATACAAGAATCCTTGAATACTACAAAATGGAAGAACTTAAATGTAAAGAGGAACATACATAGCCGGGAAATACAAAATGCTTCACAAAGTCATAAACAAATAATTCGAGTAGGTAATTGAAAATGTGCCAAAAAAACAGTTTCGATTTTGCCAATTTGCAATTAAGTGAGAAATCCCCAACTACATTGCCAGTACCGGTGTTTCTCTCCGTGTACGAAAGATTTTTCTTTCCATTTTTTCGTAAAAGAAAAATGTTTCTTATATTCGTTCTTCGGATACAAGAAAATCTGGTTAAAACAAAAAAAGTTCGGGCATATTGTAGTTTCTTATAAGCGTAATGTACTATAATCAACAATGCTGCTTATGCGTAGTCTATGATTTGGCCCTTTACAATATAAACCCTCATCTCATCCTCAATTCTGTGTAGATTGATATTGGTGGTATCTTAATGTGTTTTCCATAGTTTTTATGGAATTATTTTTTAAACCTATTTCAGAATTATTTCAGAGGGTATGCGTAAAATACGGATTGTAATAAAGTCAGACAATTTCGGAAGATTCCAATATGTGGTTTTTGAAAAAAAGAAAATAGACAAAAAGTAGCTCTTGTGTAGTTTTTCACCCAAGGATTAGATGAGGGTTAACGGTATAAAATGAAAATGTTCAAATTAATTACACAAATAATGATTCTGTAGAAGGTACGTTTTGCGCATTAAAACTAAGGTCGTCATAATAATCACTTTAAGCAAGAAGAATGGCTCTGTTATACTGTGAGTCGCATTATACCGTGAGTCGTTTAACAAGGTACCGTTTCATTTTTTTACACATTTTAATTCATTTTTATTGTGGAATTCATAACAACTTATATACTAGACAAAAATGCTTAAAACTAGTTGTACGTACATTGTTACTACTTCTAACTTACTGGCCCTAGGCGGGCACTCTAAGCTAAACTGTACCTTATTCTATGTCTTTCGACCTAATCTTACGGAGTGAAATATAAATGAGAATTTAAAAAGAAGTTGTTCTTTTTTTTAACAAAGTACCGTAGTAGCAACTGAATGCAAACATTATTGAGTTTGAAAAGAAAAAGGAAAAATGTGTACTGTTTATTATTTAAAGGAAATAATAAGTGTTACAGTACATATGTACATAACCAATTGTTTTACAGGATTTTTTTCTTGGAGTCCTGTTTCAAATTTACACTGAACTCACATTTCAGACTGAGTGTAGACCTTTGAATATAATCCCTCATCGAACGGTCTACAAGAAATACGATTGGAAGTGTTGAAGAAGATCAAATTCTGTTGAGCCACGACCACATACTACGGGCATATTTTGCAGTAAGGTTTCAATTCAAAAAGTCAGCTGATCACGAACATTTGCCGACTGGATACTTAAGCATTGGTGTTTGGATGCCTAATTTCCAGAAAAAATTCTTATTAAAATCATTTGAATATTGAGCCGTGCTACCGTGATGTATGTACTCGCTCCGTTGAGATGGCTACAACCTAAGCCACATTTTTATTGCTTTAATCGCGGTTTCTTGCATGATGACGACTTGATCGGTCAGTACCACCTATGCTGGTACGACCACAACCAAACCTAGTAAACCATTTCTTAACCATTAAAATTGCAAGCGCATAAGTCCTATAGCATTTATCAAGCAGTTGATGGGAGCAGTATTGCACTTAAAGCTGATGCAACACTGCACCGGGCCGGACCGAGTATATGTGCAAATACACAGGACGCCAAGCTCTTAGGAGCGCATTCTGAAACCTGTAAAATATCGCCCAATGAAAACAAAAGTGGCATTAAGCAAAAAACCTAATTTAATAAAACTGATTAAAGTTTCGCACTTAATTCCAAAACAATACTTGTCACAGTAGCTTCAAGAGAACGTAGTTTTTTCCAACCTCAAGAAAGATCAAGAAAGATTGATAGGTTTGTAAGTAGTAATGTCAATATAAAAGGAGCTACATATTTAAGTCTTAAAGCTATGATTAACCTGTAACAGAATTTTCTAAAAGCACATGACTTCTGATAAATGTATTACGTATGCATATAATCTACTGAGGAACCTCTTAAGTAATCTGGAAAAGACTTATGCTATCAAAACTGAAGAGGAGGGCGCCAAACGTAGGCACTCATGTGGCTCCGGTCGGCCCTGAATATTGCATTGACTTGTTAAATGACCCTCGTAAAAGTTGAACTGTTTAGCACTTGAAAAGGGACTCTGGATCATAACCGAGTGCAAGCATGAAACAGAATCCCCCAGGACACAGAGTTTTTATGCAATACCATTCATCACAATGTAAGTTATGACAATAAATAGAAGCCAACTTCAGGGAAATCCTTGATCTCTCCGTACTTTTTATTATTATTTAATTTTTCGACAGTTTCACTCATGATAGAACAAAAGTAGGCACAAAAATGAGTTCATTTCGAACTCACGTATCACATGAGTGGAGTGGATACATATAGTAAATAATAGATAATACGATTTTTAGACAGCCGTGAAAAATAAATGAATATTTATAACAATTGATCATTGTTCGGTCGTAGTTGGATTTATAAATTTTCTATCACTTTCTATGCATGTTCCCACACTCAACTATAATTATTCGGTCTAGATAAAAATAAAGAAGTATAAGATAAGATAAGAGCAGTGATTTAATAGCTGAATGGCTATTCGGCATTGAAATTTATCCGTTTTTAAATTATCCATGCATACACATTGTAACCAAATTTTTGAATTTGATAAGACTTCCTTCACACTAACTAATTTCGTCACCAACATTTCAATGTTGTTGGCAAGGGAGGTGACGAGTGAAAGCAGTATAATCTCAATCAGGGAAGTTGCTCTGCCTGGCTATTCGAATGTCAACAAGTGCCTTACGATTTTACTTCTAATCGCAATTTTGTGTGAAAGTAGAATTTGTGATTTCTGGTAGAATCGAGTGCTACTATTTGCCAATTGTATCCCATAATTCCCGGATATTTTCATTTTATTTGGATTTTGGGCTTAGTGTTTCATTGTGACTTAAAGTTGAAATTATTTCGGTATGAAGGCGTGAACGCCAAGATAAAGAAGTTAATTGATAAAAGATAAGTCCAAATGTTTGCGGCAAACCAAAGCATAATGTGTACATGGTTATCTTTATTTTTATAGTTTCGTCAAGAATTTTGGATTATCTAAATTTTCTTTAATGTATGCATCCACACATGCCGTAGGTACAGCACTGTTGCTATGTTGATTCACAATATAGAAAATTGTAATAACTCACCTAGGCTTTTATATAAAGTGTTAGCTATTGCACTCGACTTCGTCCACGTTTTTTTCGTGTGAATTATCTTTACAATTTGTATGTGCTAGAAGGCTATCCGTTATTCCAAAGGATTCTTAATTTTTTTTCTCTTTTTTCAACTCTTGTTTTTACGAAAAATAAATGTAGAAATAAATTAGACCTAGAACCAGATTTAAGAATTCATACATTTTTTTTATAAAACCAATATTTTTTTAATTGAAAATTAACATTTTTACTTGTATGTGGTAGTTACGTTGTTTATTAAAAGTTATTGTTGGGAAGAGTCCGCCGACTGATAAATTCTCTAAGGTTGAGAAACGTTGAGCTATAGTCTATGGCAGAGGGTCGAGGATCGCTTGGCGATCTTTCAATGGATCACTCAGTAAACTGAAGAATCCTCAGTCTCCCCACTGTCCCGAGAATACTTCCTAAGATTTAATCACAAAATACATATGCACAAAACGCTCTTATAAAACCAAAGTTTTCTCAGTAAAACAAGTACAGTCAAGTCTCACCTATGTGAACTGTCAGTTATATAAATTATTCCCAATGCCCAATTCCCAATTTAGTTTTGTGAACTGATACTCTAATAAATGTACTGCACGGTCGTATAAGTAACCTTGTATTGAAATTTGTCTTAAGTCTAAACAGTTATTTTGTCTAGACAGATTTATTTTACGTTTTATTTTGCTTTATGTGTACATGGACACCAGTTCGTTTTCATCATAAGGCAATAAAACCTCTTAATATACTGATGGATTGGGCTTTAAAAATGCGTAATAGAGCTATCGAATTTGGATTTAAAAAAATTGCTAAAACAAAAATAAACAATTTTCTAAACGAGTTCAGTTAAAAAAAAATATTTTCTGTTTTGTAATATATAATTTAATTTCATTACTTAACCGTTTCAATAAAATTAATTTTATACTATACATAGTGCCAATATATGAACTTTTCTGTTATATGAACTGGCCCAACAATCATTAGTGCATATACATAAGTTAGACTTCATTGTAATTCCGAAATGGAGACGAATACACAACTCAATGTAAAAAGAACAACAATAACCTTGATTCAATCTACATACATGTGTACATACACATGCATGTATAAATTTGTCTTCGCTGTTGGCCTGAACGAAAATCAGCCAAAATCAGGTATTTGGTTACTACAATATCCGATTTGAATTCGTAACAAGTGTTTCCTTATGTGCATAATTAGTAAAATGTGACTGGGTATGAGCTTTTGTGACGATGACCAATATTAAACTGCGAAGCACGAAAATTGAATAAATAAAGTTATCTGTTTGCTTTGTTCAACAAGACAGTGGCACTTGATTGTAAATAAAACATATGAAAACGAATACAAAACGAACAGCCGTGTGTATCAGTTGAGGTGCGAGTGGCGGGAATGAGTGTTTTTTATTCAAAATTTAGCATTGTGCTAACGTGTGTCTGTTCCTGTGATATCATGTCGAATCATTTTCGGTTGTTTGACTAAAAGTTGAATCTGAATTTCCATGTATCTACGTTCAGCCTCATTCTGTGAACGACTTCATAGGCAAATGAAAACTAAACAGTTAAAATAGAATTGATTTGGAATAACGACCTTGACAGCACTACTGGACAGTTCTGTTGAAGCGATGAGTGACGTCACAGCGAGGATTTGATTTATATCTTTTGACACCTTTTTCTCAGAAATGGAGCTTGGTGACTCTATCATAAGGGCATTTCGACCAAACCATCACAGAGGTTTGGTTGTGTCCAATTTGAACTCTCGGAAAGAGTTCAGACGCATATCCAGGTGACCTAGCATACAACCTATCATCCTTTTGTATTCGAAACATCGGAAAAAGGAGGTCTGTGACCATTTTTCGGGTTCTGGATAAGCTTGCCCCATTCCGCGATTCTAGACAAATGAGGTTCCAAGGCAATTGGGTACGTTCAATGCTTTTTGAGAATCAATGAAAAGTACAGCAAATCGCGAAGGAAATTTCTAAGTCAAGTTTACTTTTAATTGCGATGACTAAGTTAACCCCTCATCATCACCCGCATGTTCGCAATAAAAGGGGTCGCGGAGTTAAGCCACGCATGAGAAATATCCAAGCGACTCGATCCCCTGCCATCGACTCTAACTCACCGAGAGCTATGCCTAAGGGGAACCAGCCGAGATTTTTAACTGAGTCCAACCACCTATATATAGAATTGAATCCAAGGCACACCTTGGCCGCGATGATAGGTAGATTCGTTCCACATAACCAAACCATCCAAGTGTAGGTTTGTAGTCCCTAGATTGCGTAGATAGCGGTCGTATGTAAACTTCTGTCGCTCACTGTATGTGCATCCATAAAATCGACACAATTTAGTAAAACCCTTAATCAAAATGCCAAACTATCTCTATTTCTCTTGAGAATTCAAGAGATCTTTTAATCCCCTTATCTTAATGTGGGTGTAAAAATAGATTTGAACAAAATGAACCATTAAAAATGGAATAAAATTGGCCATTCACATGTTATACGTTTTATTGAGCAACAAAGCATTTTAAGAATTAGTCACCTATTCACGCGATTTACTCGTATTCTCGTTTATTCCAGACTGAAGCAAGAAGGTCAGCTAACTTTTGAGCCTACTCACTAAGAAATCTTGGGAATTCTACTCATGCTAGTATTCCCCTTATTTCCAATTATACTAGGTCAAGAGACTTTCTCAGAGCACTAATCTGCGTAATTAGTGAATAAATTCGATATATTAGTGACCGGTCTTGAAGAATAGTATTATTAATTCGATAGTCGACTTTCGTTCACTTGAATACGTACATGACCAGGGCCGTTCAAGATCTTTGGTTGTTTTCAAGGTACTGGTTAAAATCTTTAAATATATTCAGTAAGAAAATTTTAATATTTTTGATTTTTTAATGAAGCACAAAATTGAAGAAATAATTATTGTTGAAGAAATTATATTGCTTGGCATTCTCGCAGGCTCTGGCGAAGTATCATTTCCGAGAATGTTGTTTCGTTTTGACTGGCCCTTTCGATGGCTTTATCGAAGATTTCAATTACTTCCTTATCAGTCACAGTAGGGAATCCCGTTTTATAAAATCCGTTCAAATGGAGATTCAAGGCTAGTCATAGAAATTCATACTTAGGAGCAGAAATGAAGTATTAGAGAGATAGCCGACTTCACAGCTGATTTGCCCCTAGTCCACCGACGAATTTGAGTGCCTTTTTGACAGATATTCATGAATTTTTGACGGTTATTCACGAAATAACGTAAATGTCATCCTCTGATTGGTCAAGTTGGTTTATGAACACGTTATAAAAACAGTTTTCAAAAATCTTAAGGGGAAAGAGAGGTAGAAGTCGGGCATCTCTGTAATACTTCATTTCTGCTTAGGAGGCAACTTTTCCAAGAAAACCTCAACCAACTGAATGGTGTCAGAATAAGCCAGAAAAACCGCCTTATCGCAAGCGCCAACTGGTTCCAGGTATACGAATAGAGACATATGGAATATGAGTGCATACCGTACCGATACTTCAGCCTATGGTGTTGACACTAAAAAATTAATCTACACACTTTCATGAGTCATTTTTTGCAAAACAAAACTGGTTGTGGAAAAGGCTAGGAAAGCCTATTTTCGAGCACAGTGTGAATTATAAAATGCAAAAATTAACTAAGTTCGATTTATTGACGGATAAATGCATATCTTTGAATTCGGTTTAACTATAAAACCGATATCAAAACAATCATCTGACGCAATCCAAATTCTTCGACTCTCTGAATTCGCATTCCTAAATATGGGTATGTAGGTATGGACCACCATGCTGCACTTAAACCGTATGGTCCATTGTGGTGTCGCTCTGCGACTTTACAACCTAACTCCATAAATGCTACCTTCTTCGGCATTTATGATCGCGCAAAGAGGAACAAAATCTCATTGCTACGTTGTTCAAACTCACTGCTTTATTTTGTGGGATATCGCTTCGATTAGTGAAATTAGTAAGGTAACCTTCTTTAAAAAAAAAAACTTTTATTTAATTTGCTAAGAAACCCAAGGCGACATGATTATTTATTAAGCATTTGTGAAGGTGTCAATTCCAATAATTATCACGAAAGATCATTAAAATTCGTATTAGATCCACTAAACAATGGATATTGGATAAGCAAATAAACACAAGAATTTATCATCTCGACTGTTCCACTGTGACTGCTCTGAATTCAAAATCCAATTAAATTGCACATACAGTGTCGGCCAAAATTAAAGAAAATCAGACTTCCAATAACTTTTTTTGGAATATCTTTGCTTCCATAAGTCAGAATTTTAAGAATGTTGGTTTATATATTTTTCTTTCAAAAATGGATTTCCGTTAATGAAAAATATAAGAAATAGAGCCTGTACTAATTCATTGGCAGGACAAAACTAAAGCAACTCTACACTATTCAGAGGAGAAGAACAATTCATCGTTATGCTTCTAAAGACTATAACAATAAATTCATTTTACCATCCAGGAAGTTAAAGTTCGAATAAAATTTAGAAGCAATTGTTAGTACACCGAAGATCTGATGAATGTTGTCTGGAATCTTTCAGGGCCGTAAGGAAGCTATTTGTGTTTGCAAAATTTGGTTCGTGGCTTTACATTCATTATACTAGACTTCAACATTCAAATAGTTTTGACAGTTTTGTTTATAAAAATTTTGGTTTTATTCATTGAAGCGGTTGGATATTAAACGAAGGATGGATTACATATCGGGATACGTTATCCTATGTCGGGATTTAAAACACCAATGCCTTTAATTCTAATAATGTATATAATGTATCTTCAAGAATTTTTGTGAGCGGCATCTATGATTTAGTGGTGGTAGTTGAAGCGCGCTGTTGTTGCTGTGTATATACAAGTATCGCGGAGCTGAGTAAAGATTCTCAATAAAACGCGCATATTATTTATCAAATATAAAAGATAAACACTAGGAAATTTATTTGTAGTTAAGTACACACAAATACAGTGAAATCATATTCAACTTCGATGGTTTTTAAGCAGGATGTCTTTCTACATAAATCGATCCATATTTGTTGAATCGAACTAACTCCAAATCCCAAAAATCTCCAAATCATGAAATTTGTTCTCTTACATTTTTTGTCTGAGTTGATCTAGTTTGGCCAACACTGTAAGTCAGAAATGAATGCGAACCAGTGAGGAAAAAATAAAATGTTTGTTCATTTACAAGAATCAAGTGTTCTGGTTCAATCATTGAGTAGTAAAAGATTTGAAGATTTTACTAAACTCAGCAACAATCCAAATCTGTATCAGAAGCTTTTATTCTTTTACAGCTCTAACTGGGCACCCCCATTAAATGTTTTTTTTTTCGCATTTTTTGTTTTGCTTTTAATTCGACCTTAAATGTTGCTTTTCTATTTTCGGCACACGCGGTGACAAATACGACAAATTCTTGTATAACAGCATACATTCATTCGTTCATATGCTCCATGTGCTTCGCGTCTCTAGGCAAATTCGTTTACGCGCAAGATTATTAACAAACAAACCTGCAGAAGATTGTTTTGTTTTCAAAATCACATTCAATTCGTACACTTGTTTTGCATGACAGAGCAAGAACCTGTTTTCTTTGTCTTCATTTGATTGTTTTGAATTCATCTGGTGTCCGCTGTGTGAACAAATAAATACGCACCTTTCCACGGAGAATCGTAAACCAGTGGATCCAATTCACGTACAAGGCTATTCCACAGATGACCAAGATTAGACCCAATCCTCCCACGATCAGCTCTCTATTGACAATGCGACAGCACATGTTTGAATATATTCTTAACAGCAACCGAAAAAACACTCTAAATAACTTTTCAAATTGAATTCATATTCTTATATGTTATGAATTTCACTAAAGATTTTCTTTTGATCACAATCACGAACGGAATCAAATGAGACATTCACTTCAACTAGCGAGTTGTTCTTATGGCTTTGGGCGTGTTTACACTAATTGCGCGTGCAATTTACTCGCGTTATCACTGAATTCTTTGCTTCAAACTTCTCGTCTTCCGAAATAGATCACAAAAGACCTGTGTTCATATACAGACTCAGACAGGAAAAACAAAAAAAAAAAAACACTTTATTAGTAAACGTCCGGATCGCTTGACACCCAACTCTATTGTGATTCTCTCGCTCGCTTCTGATGTTTACTCCACCCAGCCTATCGTTGATAATCACGTTTCAGGCTTCAGCCCGCCACTAGCTGATAAAAAGAACGACGACTTCATTTTTTTTCAATTTGTTTTCTCTTTTCAAAATGTAGGTGCTTCTGTATCCGAATGTCGCTGCCTTCTATCAGCGTGCTAAACGCTGATATGAAATAAGAGGCGATTACACTTCGCTCTTTTCGAATGTTAAGAGCACGAGAGAATAACTAATCTATGAGATGAGAACTGGGATCTTAAGAGTTCGTTAATAAACTTACTTTATGTTGGCAATGCTCTCCGAATTCAAAAATGATAAGGAGACCGTTGTGGTATAAATTACTCCATATCTTTTTCTAGTAGATATTTAAAATTTCCATTTCATTTCAAAATTACATTCTACATATATTTTTAAATTAAAAGTTAGACTTACACAAACACTTTTGTGAAGAGATACATAAAAACTAATTGATACACGTGACATGTTATATATACATATATGTATTCACACACAAATTTTAAAGGTGCGATGATGAATTCCTTCGGGAAACGTTGTCGATGTGGCACGATTGGATCCTAATGCCACTTTTTCATTGAAATGGCACGATGTATGTTATACAAAAATTAATGTCAAACGAGACTCCAAGGAAAAAAATCTTGAATGCAGTTTTCTAAAGCACTGTTATGTAAAAGGAAAATATAGGCACAGCGGATTATAAAACGTAAACATTTCTTCTGAACTTTGCTTGCAAGCGCTTTTGTCGCAGGTTACTCTTTAGATAGTTGAAATAATGAAACGCATCCATTTTTTGATCAGTAGATACAAAATTGACCACGCTAGATGCTGCCATAAATACCCGTATTATGGCAGATGCTCTACGTGATTTACTGTGATGTGAATTTTGCTTCATTTAAGGTTTATGACTCGATGTGTCTATAGTTTTTGAGATATCCTCATATTTTTTTGTTCTAAGTACAGAACTTGTTTTAAAAACTTCCTTTAAGATTGTTCTTAAAGTCCCGCTTGAACTTAATTTTTGTTGAAAATACAGACAACTTTATGCTGTATACTTACTTTTGTGATTGTACGTTCTGAAAAGTTGCTCGTTTTAATAGATCCCGGAATAGCAGCAATTATCTTCTGTATCTTGGTGTTCTCTGGAGGCTGAACCGGTTATGATAGAGTTCGACCGAAGGCCAAGTTTTGGATCGAAGCCGAAAACATAGTATTATTAGCATCATTTTTACTGAAATTACCCCATTTGGGATTTTAGCTGCTGAATTTCTCAAGCAAATTGCATGCTTTTATGCAGACCATCTCGCAATTACAAAATCTGTTGATTTCAAATCTTAAACAAACGAACTTTCAAAACTCAAAATACCAGAAAATAACAAAACAAAAAACACACCTTTTCTCGCAGCTTCACCTCTGCCTATAGACTAGATATAATATAGCTTTTTTTATATGATGTTTCATCCCGTGTTTGTGAGTACATTTGAACCGGAAATCTTGTAAAAATGTGTGAAATGCATGAGGGAATTCCAGTATACTCTTATTTTTTACTCATGGCTCAATGCCGCCATGGACAAATGGCCGAAATTCGATATCTCCTGAAAAAATAGTTTTTTTTTTCGAATGAGTCAACTAAATATAAATGGTTGTCCGGGGTAAACCGGTTGGCCTCAACCAATAAGCCTCTCCAGCTAGCACGGTCTCTGGCTAGCTGTCTCCAGTGTCGCACGCCAAGTTGGTTGAGGTCTTTCTCCACCTGGATGCGCCACCTTAAACGCGGGCGTCCTCTGTTACGTTGTCCCATTGGGACGGAGTCGAAAACTCTTCGGCCGGAGCTGAGTTGTCCATACGCTCTACATGGCCTAGCCATCTTAGGCGTTGAATCCGAAGACGCCTGACTAGACTCATATCGCTGTACAGCCCGTACAGTTTGTGGTTGAATCTTCTCCTTCAAAAACCGTCAACGCAAAACAGGACCAAAGAATCGCATTCAGAGCTTTTCTCTCGAAGAGACCAAGGACTTCCTCATCCGCTTTTGAGATTGCCCATGCCTCCGCGCCGTACAGCAGGACTGGGATGATCATGGTCTTGTATAAAATCAGCTTGGTCCTTCGAGAGATGGCTCTACTACGTTATGGTGTGACGCTCTGTCCACGATGTCGACACTGGATGTCCTATCTTGGGGGCAGTATATAACTAGTTTTGCCTTTTTTTCCGTTAGACCCATTTTAGCCGCTTCCGTCTCAATGTTATAAAATCACGTCAATGTCATCCGGCTATGCTTACAGTTGCACGAACTTATACAATATGGTGCCTCTAGTGTAGGCGTGTGAGTCTTGCACTATCTTCTCCAGGATCATGTTAAAGAAGTCACATGATAGCGCATCGCCTTGTCTAAAACCTTTTTTGACATTGAAGGTCTCTGTGAGTTCGTTACCGATCTTGATGGAGTATGGGTTAAATCTGTTCAATTTTCGGGATCATGCTACAAATATCGTCAATAAAATAAGCCTTGCTACTAAAGTATTATACCCGCTTATGTGTAGGAAATCGCTCCTGAGTAAATCTAATTAAATTATAATATACAAAGCTCTTTTTCAAGCGATAATACTTCATGCATGCCACCTCTTACTGGACTTGTGAAAAAATAATAACATCAAAAAATTAGAAATTTCCCAAAATAAAACAATGATTATTTGTCTTGGCTTTATTCTACCTAACTTTTTCACGAACAAATTGGAATACTTCAAGTTGAAAGGAAAATTAAAATTATCTATGTCTTCATTATTTATTTATATCCTTATTTATGTATTTACTTAGTTATTAATTTATGTAATTATTGTTTATTTGTTAAATAATTTATTTAAATATATATGCAATTTATTTATATATTTATCTATATACTAATGATTTGTTAATGTATTTATTCATTCATATATTTGGCTGGTTTTAAATTCTTTTATATGAAATAACAACATAAAACATATTAGATGAATGTTTTTTGATCATAGTTTTGTCCTTAGAATTAATTAATAACTATTTTATAAAAAAAATTAACAATTAACTTGCAAGATATAATGTTTTTCAGTTGTAAGACATTAATTATATATCAAATCTCTGTGCAGCCTTTGTATTTCATAAAAACTTTTGTAAATTCATCTTACTATGAATGAAATAAAATATCACAAACGTGTCGAATAAAAAAAGTAAGGCATTATATAATGTCACTTCAATATAAAAATATTGTACAGTACGGTTTGTTCAGGACAAGAAATCATATTAAATTGAGATAACAATTGAAAGAAAAAAAACCTATATACTACAAAGCCGCATATTTGACTAATATTTCCCAGCCTTTTCTAATGTTACGTAAATACCACTACGCAGTGAATGCTTTGGTAATGCTTTAGTGACACTGACTAGTCATATCCGTAATAAACTAAAAAAATATAGTTTAAGAGGTCATTTACCTACTATGCGTCTACTATGCCTTAAAGATATTTCTTATCTTTAAGTTTGTTAAGTATAATTCTTTAAGCTAAATCAGACCAGACTGCTCTATCACTGCCTTTTCTTATCTAATCGATTCAAGTACATTTGAGTTTGCTGAAAGAAATAAAACTCAATATGAAGTCAATTATTTGTGATTATCTGTTGTGGATATGAATTGAATAATATTTCAAGAGAACGTGGCAGTAGTTTTTCTTGATATCAGCTCCGTTGCATAGTCACAACTATCGGGTTTTTTTACAATAAGGATTTGACAACTTTTCGTTAAACTAAAAGGTAAACCATTTAAAATATGTTAATCTAAACATTTATGTACGGGAATTCAATGCCTCGGATTGTTTTTTTTTATAGAACAGTAACCACCCGTGTAGTGCGTGCTGTTATTCTTTTATGAGTGAATGTGACCTACAGTTTAATGGCGACTCCGAACGGCGAAGTTGAGAAGCTATTCCTAGGCAGGAATACTTTTTGAGCATTGTCAGTGACTTGAAAGAGGTGAGAAGCCGTGAACCCTCTGCTTAGGAGTCGAAGCACCAACCGACTACCCCACGACTACCCACTGAAAACTACATGCAATTGACTTAAGAAATTACTTTGCACCACATCTCTGCTGCGACCTACATAAGGTGGAAAGCACTTCGCACATTACGGCAGAAAGGCCAAGAAGAGTACAAAATAATCATTTACAAATACCAATTGTAGTGCTTCATCACTGATGGCAAGACATTTTCTTCAAGCTGGAAACATAAATATATAACAACAAAATGATTGAGTTCTCTTTGACTTGTGAGCTCAATATCATAGCGGGACACATCTCAAAGCATTTAATTTCAAAAGAAATATAGTAGTTGATGGAGTCAAGGCTCACATCTGCGGATACGGATGCTGGATGGATTAAATTTTAATACTTAAAATTTAATTTTTTGAAATTAAAATTCAAAATTATTCTATTTTTCATTTGTACATAATATTATATAATATATTTTTTAATAGTTTGGTCCTGTCTTTTTCTCAAAATTTCGTAAATCAATCCCGAGCAATTAAAAAATTAAACAACTGTGCATAGAGTGCCTATTGTTTCAGTTCATCTTTATGAATCCCCCATTATATATGCGTTAAAGTGCGAGTGCTACAATTTTATAGAGTTTATTCACATTCATCTTCATTCGAAGATTTCATCTTTTTTTTTGAAGCACAACTTTTTAATCGAATTGCCTTTTTGGTTGATTGAGTAAACAACTTTTGCTTATAGCGAGGGTGTAAGTAGTTGGCGAATACATATAAATTGGTTTGGTCAAGCAAAGTAAAGGATGGAAACGAAAACGCACGATAATAATTGTAAATAAAACAAAGACTTGTCAGAGAATTATCTTCGTATTTTTTATTCTGATAGAAGGTTGTATGACAATTATGTGTGAAACAAAATATCGGTTAAATGCTCACCACGGCTTCCCCTCTATCCGATGGTCCATATTTTCAATGACCCTGAGATATAATTGAGGTTCAACGTCGTTAATGTGCCGAATTATCTCATAATTTAGCTCTTGAATTGTTTTTGGCTTTTTGAAGTACACCTTTTCTCCAACGAAAGAAGTCCAACGGTGTCACATCACATGATCGTGGCGGCCAATTAACATCGCCACGACTTGAGAGCCATTGAAATTCTCGCGCAAAAAAGCCATTGTTTCCCTGGCTGTGTGGCAAGAAGCATCATCATGTTGGAAGCACATGTCGTTCAGGTTGATATCCTCAATTTTTGGCCACAAGAAGTCCGTTATCATCTAGCGATATCGAACACCATTAAGGGTTACTGCTTGGCCAACCTCATTTTCGAAGAAGAAGGGCCCCATGACGCCGCCAACCAATAAACCGCACCAAGCAGTCACTCTTTGTGGATTCATCGGCTTTTCAACAATCACTCGTGGATTCTCATTTGCCCAAATGCTGCAATTCTGCTTGTTTTTTGGTCGATAATGTTGACAAAAAATCACAAAGTGCACAATATGCATTTTTATTTAAGGCATTTTTAAGCATTTTCGGAAAAGGTTTTAAGAATCTTCACGCTCTGCTCAAGAAAACTTGACTTTAAGGCGTGACTCACAATTAACAGCGTGCATTATGGTTGGACCACCCTTTATACCATAGGATCCTGATGGCCAATCGAATTGGATCTAAATCCTTTATTTTTTCTTTTCGCGACCTCGACATCTGCATCCGCATGAACATCTGTATTGATTATTGCGGATGCGAATGCGGATGTCAAAATCCATGCGAAGCTCCGCATTTGCGGATGCGAATATTCACAACATCACTGGTGGAATAGCGAAACCTAAAAAGGGAGTTAAAAATCGGAAAATATCTTCTTCATTTCACTGGAAAAATTAATTTGTTTAAAGGCATTTAATTTTTAGAAAAAATGTAACGATACTTTCAAGAATTGTATTAGTGATTGGGATAATCGAGTGATTTTAATATTCGAATGCTCATTCGAGATGAGCATAATCGAATGGTTATTGCTGTGATATTCAATTAGTACAACATCTTCATCCTCACTACTAACTAACTAGTAACACAGGATAACTTGATAAATGTTTCCGTTCAGACTGGGAACTGGTAACAAATAGTTCTCTTCGAGAAATACTAATCAGAAACACAACCATAATGAATAAAAAACGTAATGAAAAATAACTCATGTATTACTCCACTGCTCGGTTCATTGATGGAAAAATAAAAATTCGCATTCATTCGAATGATTCCATGAGGATATTTTCTAGTACTTACAGTACTTGAAAGTACTGCTCAAGTACTTTGATTAAACGGACTTGTACTTGGTTCAAATAGAGTATCAGTATTGAGGTACTACTGGTCCTGGTACTTGTACTTGTACTTGATTTTATGCAACCCTGGGAGTCAAATAGGCTAGGTTATCGTCTTTCTTCTCGTCTCTTCGGTGATGTTTTATAAATACATATTTGGGGAAGTCTTATATTTCCCTTTTCCTTACTAAAAGAAGTGCAAATCTGGAAAGTTTCTATCTTTAAAAACAAATCTACTATAATAAAGAGCTATGTGTGTAAGTATGTAGGTATGTCACAGCTATACCAAATGTGGTCGAAGAAAAAACCCTGAAAATAATGTCTTTCGTTGGCGGAGTGGGTTGGTGCGTTGCGCACGATTCTGCAGGTTGTATTTGTTACCATTTTGCACCACTGTGCGTCGTTCTCTATTTCAGCACGCGAAGCTACCCGCTTAGGCACAAGTAACGTATTATGAATATGCTCAATACTTAATAGCTTAAGAGGTTTGTTGCTCAACTGTAGATGAACCTCAAAAATATTCTAGGCCCCATCCGCAATTGCGGGGTCCCATATTTGTTAAGACAAATAATGATCGGAATGAATTCATCAAAAATTAATTGTTGAGCGCTAATACACACTAACACATTTGTATACATATGTGCAAGTGATTCACTAATTACCATCAGCGGCATCATCTTCGAAATGACTAACTTTGTGTGGCTGTTTATCTAATAAAATTTTTATAAGACGAATTAGCTATTGCAATGTGAGTATTTTTACAGCGGAATTCCCCAACCGCATTCAGAATTTTGCACAGAGCTTGATTATCAAAGAACAGGTTTGAGTCTCTCCTTTAATTCCAATCTGGTATTCATTTATGTAACGATCAATCCAATCTGTACCTACCTTATTGATTCTTGAATGGGAACTGGTATTCTTCTTTCTTAGCTGGCGCTACAGTCCGGGGATTTGACCTGGACCTCAGCCAATATGCCTCTCTGTCGAGCACGGTCTTGCGATAGTTGCTTCCAGCTCCGTACGTTTGACTGCTTGTGGTCCCTTTCTGGCTGTGTATGCCGCTGCATGCGATATTTTCCTTTACCACGTTTTCCCGTGGGGTTGGAGTCGAAGCCTTTCCGCACCGGAGCATTGGTGTCAATTCCCTTTACTTACCATAGCCATCTGAGACAAGAGGCTCGAACTTGTTTATTATATCAATTCGAAGGTACTCCAAGTTAAGCATGTACAACAAACTGCTATTTTACAAGCAAGTACTGAAGCCTATATGGACTTACGGCGTATAACTATGGGGTTGTACCAAAGCAAATGACAAAGGATTTATTCAGTCCTTTCAAAATAAAATTATACGGGATATTGTGAAAGCTCCCTGGTATCTCAGGAATTGTGATATACAAAGGGACCTAGGGATAACTACCGCCGACGAAGAAATAACAAACCCCGCTCGAAAGCTAAGTATCAGACTACGTGGTTATTAGAACAATGCCATCCGCCAAACTTTGGACATGAGATGTTTAGTACGCCGACTCCTGCGTACGAGACCGCTCGATTTGGCGCTATAGTAATAAACCATCCTAACGATGGTCATGGCAGGTGATTTTACCGAAGGTCTACTTGCAAGACGAGAAAATATCCTTAAATGTAAGCTACTAAATAAGGAAACTTAGATGTAGTAAAGAAAAACCAAAAAGGAATGAGTGTTTTTAGTCAGCAAAAATCTGACACTACTATGTGGACACGGGTTACATAGTGTCTTCTTAAAGATTTTCACAAACCCAAGCAACAAAAAAAATTATATTAATTTATTCTCTTTCTCCATAAGGGACCAAAGATTATACGAAGGACGAAGGACAACCAAGATCTTCCGGTATGCAAACAGAAACCAGGACATCTAAATAGTTTTGTTACTTACTTTATGTACTCTATGACGTTGAAACATTACCTTCTCGGCACTTTTTCCAGAAACAAAAAACTTGTTTCACATAATATTTTTTTAATATCGTATTTAGTTCTTTGTATAAATGTCCTGTATTATGGCGGTATCAAAAGTAACTGTTTACCAAAAGTGGTAGAGATACACTTCATTTCGTTTCGTTTAATACTATAATCTAAAAGGCATTATGTGGCACAATGTAGATCGAGCAAGTTTCTGCTCTCTTAATATAGATCTTAACTTATGTAAATATATCTTTGTAAAAAAGTAACATTTTTTTATAATTGAATTATAAACTTTGGTAAACTTTTCCGACTTGGAATGATTGTTGTTTGATACAAAAACTGTGTTTTTTTTTGTCAAGTAAAAAATACAAAATTTATCAAACTGGCAAACTTAAGCTCTACAATCCGTTTTGTAGCCGCTTTCTGTTTTCCGGTTGATGGAAGGAGATTTTTTTAGTTTTGTAGTATTTGAGTCTTTTTTCTATGGTCGTTTTTCGGACGGCTTAGCATTTTTAATCTGCTTACTGGGAACAATTTTCACACTCGACAAGGTAACTTTCGCTTTGTTAAGTAGTGGCGATCCCTCTGGTTGGGATTCGGCTTCGATTGATTTTTTATACAAAGCTGTGGGTTCAGTTGATATCGATGGCTTTGAGAGAGACTTCTGTGATGCGTGGGTAGGTTTCAGGTCGCCGCGCATTAACGAAATAAGGTATTCTGTTGGATACCAACAAAGAAGTATCAGTCCAATTGCAAATGTTACACCGGCTACGACATGACCAATGGTTAGGATGGTAGGAACTACTCTCAATTCGTCTGCCAATTCGGGAGAAATGCGAACTTTTTGTTCGAACCAGATTAGGGGGAAATAAGTCGGAGGAACGCCTTCATAGAAACTGCAAGAGCATAAATAAAGAAGCTTAACAATTATTGACGCTGTTCGTATTTATTTAATCACCTCATATGTTTAATTGGTTCCACGAGCATATTTACTTGAAACCTCGCCGCTACTTCAAGGGCAACTCCAGTATTTGGCTCGAGAATCATGTAAAATTCGTGATCCACTTTGTTTGGGCTAAGACCATCCACTTGATTCATGTAGACAGGATCGGCATTGTAGAAGTGTGGATACGACATGAACACAGGTGAACCGAACCGACATGCTGAGATATTCATAATGCCAGAAGCTACGCACTCGCCACCACAGAAACATTCGTTTTCTGGATACAGTGTTCCTACAGGAAAAAAATGAGACCGTTAACTACCATGAATCTAACTAAAAGGGAGGGAAACTAGTTGCTTACCATTATCAACAGACTTTGGACCACCGCTGTACTTGTATCCCTTGATCCCTTCCACCTCTACTGTCTCTGTGTATTCCAACGGTATGCTACGGCACATATCCGGTGTAAACAGTGACACTGTGTCGGTTCGCTTTAGGTTTGGCGGATAGAATTCTCCTGCAGAACCGTTTACCATGCCGCAATATGAATCAGAAAAACCAGTGTGTGTCTTATAATTCCAGGTGTGCAGCTGACCAATCTTGTAAATGTCATCGACTCCAGTGAATACATTAAACGTTCCGGTCAAATCTGCACTTCCGTTCCTCTAAACAAACAAAGAATTAATCACTTGTATTCTGTTTTGTCATTCTTAACTACAAACCGTATAAAACCATCCAAACCTGTCGAAAGGAACTTCGATATCGTCGCCAAATATTGGTGCTAATCTGGCTATGTCAATCATGTCGTCTTGATAGCCAGTGAATAGGAGTTTATCTGCCGTTTGCGTCACCGCCATTGGCTGATTGTAGATCTTTAAACTGATGTCCACCATATTCCTTTTGATGGCATCCCATTGTTTGGCCTTAGAAGCTGCTGACTGGAATTACATAAATTCGATTTAGAGAGAACTTTTGTAGCATTAAACAAATCATACCAGTGCAACAGCATTTAGCATATTAATCTCATCGTCAAGGCTGCCATTGCTATTCACTTCGTCAAAGTAAAATATGCTCTTTTTCCTATAGCTCACTGTGTGGTTTTCGGGGTGCCACTTTATGTCCACTTTATCGGGCTTCTCTTTGAAACGATATGGACCTAGTTGCTGCAAAATTGGTTTGGTTGATAAGTTCTTGAATTCCTCCGGATTCGTCCAATTGAAAAAGTATATGTCTAAGTTTAGATCTAATGGTGGTATCTTCCATGAGTCGTAAACTCTTGAATTTGGTCGCAGTGCCATTTCCTGAGAAATAGAGAAAAGGAAATCTGTGTCAAATGTCAAATGTTTTCTATCTTATTCAATTAAATTAAATGTGAATAGTTGTGTTTTGGTCAGCGACTGATCACATTTACAGTGTAATGTCCAAAGTACAGGATATTTCAAATTCGACTTTCTTTTTTCAAATCGTGAAGTATTTCTGACAGATATTAAGTTAAAATTTCACACAAGAACCGTACGTAAAATTGTATATATTTTGGTCGTTATAATCGTCTAACAAATGCCGCAATAATAAGAGTTAATCGAAAGATGAACTGTCTCGGTGCAAGATATATAAACAGAGTCCCGCTCATACAGCTGAAAATATCGCCAATGTGTGCAAAAGCATTGCTTGGAATATTTTTGTTTGCAAATGCAGCTGTTATTGGTTGACCCGTCAACGGATTCCATTTATGATCTCATTGCGAATGAAATTTCCACGAGGAATGATTTCACAAAATCAAGAAAAGAAAAGTCAATGAAATTATGTTGCATAAAAGAGCAAACATGATACGAGTGAACAATGTCATTGTGAAGATGATTCGAGGTCATACAACCAGAACGATGAACTCGGTCAATAACCTGCCATCTGGGCCTACACCAATCCTCATTATCACGAGTACGGTTTCGTCCCAGTTTCAAAGAAGTACATTTGAATTCGACCCTTTAGAATCAGTAACAGAAATTCTCTTACTTAAAAACTCTAATGCTTGCGGTTTTGATGACATTTCGAATAAAACTTTAAAACATATTGCTGGTTCCACTGTTGAGGTCCTAACATTCATCTTTAATCAGACTTTAGAGGAGTATTTTCCGGTAAAACCAATGAGGTGTCATTTGTTGTTTTGTATGTAATTTAAGTATAAGCATTTATAATTTCATAAGAAATAACTTCATTTCTATAATTGTGTTCAATTGTATTATGTATTATCTGTGATCTAGGCTTAACTATGTTCATAAATGTAAATGAAGATTTTCTATAATGAAATAATATGAAAATCCAAGAGCAAAGAAATTATGCCCAGTTTTCACACGAAACGTTTCCGAAACTCATAGCTCATGGCTGGAGTGTGCGTCGTTGGTGTACAATTGTTTTAATGTTTTTATATTTGCTGCCAGCAATTACAAGATGAATTCACATGCAATTCGAATCTGTTCTAGCTCCACTTCGCTCTGATCGTTGAAGGGACAAGTGATAAGTCCTTGAAACACACTCTCATGTTTGTGCTCTCAGTGGATTTCAATTGAAATTTAAGTAATCAATCAAAAGTACAGCCTATGACGAAGTCAGCTACGCTGACTAATCGCCCACTCACTTCCATTAATTACCAGAGTGGGATGACAAGATGAAAAACAATAAAACATCAAATGACAGATATCCATAAATAAACACAAGCTTTCAAGCTCAATTATTGCACCGCCCATGTCAATTAAAAGTCAATTGGCCGTCAAGCATAGATTTATCCCATGCCACATCACATGACTGAAATGCAATGCAATCTACTGTGAAAATCAATTACCTTTCCCATGCCGAATGTGAATATGTCCGCCCAAAACATGCCGCAGAGAAGTCCCACCAGAGCCAAGAGGAAACCAGCTCCAGAAACGCACATCCGCCTGTTGCACAGCCTGCGACATCGAAGTTTATCGCTTTTTTTTGGCATTTTGATGAAATCAATTCTGAAAAGAGAGCAAATCAATGAAAGTTAATTAGTTGTTACTTCCTCAAACAAATGAGAGATTAATTGCGTAGAAAAACAAAACAATGCAAGGCATCAGTGCCACCTCCAACGACATCATCATCATCCGATAATGGGCTATTATATCAGAAGAACTTGTTCAATGAGCCCTGTTCACATCATTATTGATATTTGAGTGCGGCTCAAGTGGCGATGCCCATGGAGACTGATGTTCAGGCGATGGCTTCGAGGCCAACGCAGGCCATAGGGTCAATTAAATATTCTCATCAATGAAAATCGCTAATTGAATCAGATATGTAGGGAAATTCAATTTGGTCCAATTTGTTTCAATCATAAGGAACTTATTCCTTTCGTCATTGCATATAGTAGAGAGTGCACATTTTCGAAATTCAAGTAACTGCAATAAAAAAATGTGCGTCTAACAAATGATATTGTTAAATGCAAGGTTAAGGATTAAGCCTGAACAATACACGGCCACAGTTTAAATTACCCATAAAGTTAATTACCTCGCGACTGCATGAAGATATATAATGCACGCCGCACATGTTATATAAATGTCAATTGTCAAAAGCGAAATGAGTATTCAACAATAACAAGTATATCACTGCAAGCCCAAACAGAAGTTCAATTATTCCATGTCATCAACTGTATCCTAATCTTCTATATGACGCTCAATCAGTAAACAAACAACACATTATGAATCATTATTAGCACCGCACCGACTAAAGCGTAGGCTAATTTGGATTTAAAACTTTGACGTATTCACCAAACAAAAATTAAACCTGTACAGTTGATTTCAAAATTCTGTTACGAGAGAAAATTTATGCGTTCAATTTTTAGCCATGTTTGCGTCGATAGTATTTGGAGAAGAAGATTAAACATCGAAATGTGGGCGCTATACAGCGATGAGTCTAACCAGGTGTCTACGGATTCAACGCTTAAGATGGGTAGGCCATGTTGAGCGCATGGACAACACTACTCTAGCCCGATGAGTCTCCAGCTCGACATTAGTAGAGACAGATGGCTAAAGATCGTGATCGTTGGCTAAGACCGTACGTTTACTTAAGAAGAGCTGATTTTTCAATATCTAAAACAATCCCTGGTATCCCTGGGTCTACTTAAGGCATTAATCTGAAGTAACTTAAAAAAATAAATAGATTTTTAAGCTCCATACTCTTTCCGATCATTATGATCCACCATTCATAGCTATCGCTAATGTAAAACATCGACTGAAGATCGAAACACTTGCGTAAGTAAATAGTAGATGATCAACTGGCACCGGATGCCTCATTACTATACAACTCTGGGCTACGCCCGACCCTAAGCGATCACTTAGCCTGATCATTGCGCCATTTGAACTCACGCCTCCAAATTAGGTGTTCCTTATAGCGACTTCTGCAGAAGGTGCATAGAGGAGGATAAGGAAGAAACCAGTGTGCACTTGGTATGCAACTGCAGTGCTCAGTCACAGACATCTGGAAGCCTACTACTTCGATAAACTGAAAAAAAGCACCGAGCTAAGCTACCAAGGGCTCAAAACATATCATTAAAGACAAGATAAAGGTCTTTATTTGTATATGATATTATTTACAGGGTCGAGGAAAACTGGATGCATCATTTCATTTCAGAGTTTTGGCACAAAGTTGTATGTTTTGATGAAGACATGTTTTGCATATTTGGCATCAAAGGACAGAAAATTGTTCAAAGGAAATGTGGAACAACGGTTAACAGAAGTAATCTCTTGCTGCACTTGTATCACTGAATCTACTATCGAAATGTTAGTATATCTGAGCATCTTAACGATCAAAACACAGCAAGACCCTGAAAAATAGTACTCCAAAATTGGTATTATTTCCTTTATGGCAATAACTACACATAACCAAAGTAATCAGATTGCGATTCTTTAATAATGTTGCAAAGCTGTTTCCAACACCACCAAAAGTCAATGGATTTGAAACCAAAGAGGCATGTGTGCGCTTTATTGGAGCAAAATAATCTATTACTAAGATTCTGAAGTGTAAACACGACATTTCATTTTTGGCTAAATTGCAAATAGTATAATAATGCAAGTAAGGCATCAATAATAATGTCATTAGTGATTTACAACAAAGAATGGCTATAACAAAATATATTAAAAAATAGTTACTGTTGCGCCTGTAGTATATTTGCATTTGTAATCTCGGACGCAGGGTAGTTTAAGGATTTTTGGCGCCGGCATCTAGTATTAGTATTAGTGATAGGCATAATCGTATGATTTTATGAATCGAAACTTTAGTAGCCGAGATATTTTACCAATCGAATGATCTTTTCAGATGGATCATTCTGAAAATTATTCGAATGACTACTAACCAAGAACTTACTAATTAGATAAGTGGCTCAGTGGAGTAATATTTGTTCTTCTTTCGGTTGTGTTAGTAATTAGTAGTTGGTTAATATAGTCATTCAAATAATTTTGAAAATAGATTATTACTCGAATAATCATTCGACTGCACCCATCAATAATTAGTGTGACAGTATGTATCATTTTGAGATTTATTTTACCAAAGAATCGTTAATCTTTTATTAATAACTGATACAAATTTGCAAGTTACGTCCAACGTTGAACCATCCGTCTGCACATGGATATAGGATCTATTGACGCATCTTTCCATGTCAAAATATTTCCCATAAGAGCTGAAAAGGTGACTTGTTGGTCTTCGGGTTGAAGCAGAGTCATTATCGCTTAGTTTATACTTATCTCGTATTTATGTATATTGAGAGTAATAAGCTTTAACATCCTTAGCAATATCCCTACCTTAAATATTATCCCTGCGACTTGTCAAAATGAAAACCCAACCCAGAAAAACATGAAAAAATCTGCTGTTATTGACATGCGAATAAATACAATGCCAAGTGAATAGAATGTCACGGGTTGTGAAGGGCGCAGTTCATAGTTAGCCTAGGTGGTTTATGAGTGGGTACTCCACTTAAATGATAAATCGCAAGGGCGCGTTCTTGCAATCTCTATTTGACAATACTCGGTAGAAGTTTTTATCGAGCTTACAAAATTGATGTGTTTAGGAAAAGGACGACGCATGTAGTAGCTCAACATTTAACTATTCTGTCTCATTCAGCGTTGACAATAGTCAAATTTTCACATTCCACCAGAATCATGGGGAAAGGATAATACCCATATGCAATCGCGCGTTGATGTAAATCATATGTTAAAGTCGAAATGGGGCGATTGCGCGTTGGATTTTCACAGACCGTAATATCGTAAGCGCGAGCACAAATATCTAGGTATATATTTATATGCGATCACGCCTCTGAGATTCAGCCTTTATGACACAAGTAAATCCAATAAGCAAGTGACAATGTAGCGCTCGCGCTGCGATTAATTACAGACCGTAATATCGTAAGTGCGAGCACAAATTTTTAGGTAGAGCTACTTCTACAAACTCGGGCTTTCGACAGTTGTGAAACATTTTTCTTCTGTTTACTCGTGATTTTTAATTTTTGCCGGTGTGAGTAACTATTTGCGTTGTTATGTTGCCTCGCTGTGACATTACATTCTCGTATAGCTCGATAAAACGATATTGTGAATTCGGCTTAATAAGGTGTACTCAACAGCTTGTCTTAAGCTTATATCACAATTGAATATCGTTATACAAAAATGCCATAATGTTTTCGTTTTTAAAATTAGCGAAAAATGGTTATTTGTTTCCGCCTTTAAGTTTCTGTCGACACACAAACTGCCACGATCACTTCACGCAGGGCTTCTGTAGAACTTTCCAGCTCAACCTTGTGACCCTTCCACCGTAAATAGAATTGTAATTTTATTTTAACATCTGGGAGTTGGTATTCATCGAAGCAATGTTCAATTTTTTGTAATTGACTATTTATAATAAAATACATTATTATTTGCGGATTAATAACCAAAATCCGGAGCCGGAGCCTTAAGACACGTAAGCGGAGCTGCCTCGCACATTTCTAGAAATCTATTTTCTATTTATTCTTTCCTCTAGATCTTCCTGGTAGAGATATACAAAACATGTTTTTAGATATCTCAAATTCGATTTTTTACTGTGTTTGGTGATGTATTCAGTGCTCTTTGAAGTCAGTCAGTAATTAGAGCTTCTCTACTCCGTCACATTAGGGACTCGGTATAGTCATTCAAAAAATGTGGGACCATCACAAACAAAGTAAGATAAACAATCTCTCAACTTGACAATGGCTTTGTTCCCAGAGAAAAAACTACTGCAATCACACAAAAGCTGTTGGTATTGACAAAAAGGAATACTGTATGTAAATATTTACTACATTGATATTTTACAAAACTGTAAAAAAATCAAGATAACACAAGGAAAAAAGTAAAGAATTACTTTGAAAAGAAGTCAATTATACAGTTTTATTAAGCAGATGAGATTACCGATTTTACTGCCATTCTTGAACCGATGAATGGAATATCGAGTCGAAAAAAGTTTGTCTATTCCGACAATTAGTAGACGAGGGCGGAGCAGAGTGGTACCACTGCAAATTGATACATTGGCCCAAAGTAAAAATAAACAAGACATCAAATAAATATCGTCATACAAATAGAATGTATGACAGGCAGACTGACAGGCATTATTAAAGTTCGGCTGGAAAGACGATTAATAGGGGACGACCGAGAAATGACACAAAACAAAAGGCGCATGGTCAATACAAATTCTAACTTTTCTGCAGTGAAATTAATTGAACACATAAATAATTTTAATGTACACCCACAATCAAGTTTGTCGCTTTCGGAAACCTCTTCGCACGGAATAGGCCCTATTTGTCGGGAAAAAAAATTGGTGGTTTGTACCAAGCGTGCTTCATGAAGAAGTTTCTACATTTTTCTAACAATGTTTTTTTTACGTTTTAAAAATATTAAAAATTTCAAAGCAAAGGGTACAAAATACAAAGGAATTCCCATAAAAGTCAGAAAGGTCAACTTTTCGCTAGCCGCGTCATCTTGTTTGTTTTTTGTGAACGAACGATGTCCGTCAAGAGGGCCATAAAATGATAAACATCAGCACTCACACGCGCAAGAAACACTTAAAGCCCTTCGCCTGCCTAGTTTTTTTTTTCAACTTCTTATTCGCGGAATTACTCAAATAATCGTTGCCTTTGTTTAGAGTATCCACTTGAAAGCATGCAGCTGCACTTCCCGGACGTTAGAGATAATACCCGCTTTGTTGTTAATAATTTCTTAAGCTCTAAAGAGTAGATTAATTCGAATCGTCGAGCAAACACCGTGTTACTGGCCGACGAGAAGTGTCATTTAAAAAAAAAATTCAAATAATTTAAGCTTACATTGTGCACAGAGTTTTGGAAGTTATCACCACAAATTAATGCACAAAAGCACAACTGTCTGTCACTCACGTTAATCAATCGGCCGCGGGATTGAACTCAAGCGATAGCAGGCAACGCTGGTCGTCGCTCGGTCATCTTCAACTGAGTCGCAACACTGGGATGCCAAGTGCCCATGAGAAGTGACATAAAAATATAACAAATAAATGCCTATTACACGCTTGTGTGTGTATGCGTATGCATGCTTCACTAAAAGAGATCACACATCATGTTAATGAGTTAATTAAGTTACAAATTGACAGTTCAAAGGTGGAGCCGGTTAACTTGAAACGTGATTCATTTGTTTATTAATCTAATCAAACACTTGTTATGGGTTTTTTTATAACAAAATGGTTTATAGGAAAGGTGGCAAAATGTCGGAACTGCTCTGCACTCATTCAGCTGTTCAGCTGAATCTGATCTAATGGCTGTTTAATTGTATGCCTCGCATGTAAAATGTAATCTAATGTAAGATTCAAGAATTTACGCTCGCGTGATAGCAAAACAACCGACATGAAAGACTGTTTGTGAAAACAGCGGGGCAAACACATGCTTGAGCAGGAAGTCGTGTGTAGACTCGCCAAAATTAGATCACTCTGTACAAATTTTTAAATCGAAATGCGTGTGGACATTTATTCCGTCACTATTCTAGGAGGAACAAATGTTCTAAGATGCCCATGCAGCAAAAATGATCTAATAATAAATAGCTTCGGCCACAAATGGCGATGAAAGAGTCCATACCTACGACCCACGAATATTCAGAACCTGGGCAGTGACTGAATACAATCATGATGAGACTGGACCTACTGCTTCGAACTCTAATCAGTACCAACGTCAAACAGATTTGAAGAGGTTCGCTGCGTAAGACTTTTCATCTATCCTACTCTTCAGGTAACTTCCCGAGGAGATGGAAAACTGCATTGCCCAGCCCGTCCCTAAAAAGGGAGAATCTTAGCCACGCTAACCGTACCGACCCATAGCACCCTTGCCAAGGTCAAGGAAGCTCAGCTTATTCATCAGCCGCACGCTTTCTTTGAGTTGGTAGCATATCTCACCGAAAAGTGGAACCAATATATGCATAAAATGCATAATAATGCATAATAATATAAATAATAATAAATAAATTGCACCCACCCCCCACCCACCCAATAAAAAGATTATAGTTTTTTTAACACCTCTACAAAGTCCCGTTTTCAATTCTTGGGGCCAAACTTATTGTATATCGCACTCTTCCCAGTAGTGTACTGGGAACTGGGAACTCCTCACTGGTTTCTTGTTCAATTCCCACGATTATGATGAAAAACACCCCTCGCGTCATCCTTTCTCTCATGGCTATGTCATTAGAAACCTCTCAAAATGATAGTTCCAATAATGTATAGAACTTAAGATGGCACCCTTAATCTGCCCGGCCAGTATGCGAGTTAATCAGGTTTTATGCGATCGTAAACAACACCACGTCTAAATTGTCGGCGGCATCAAAACGATTCAGCACAATTGGCAATGCTCAGAAAATATGATCAAGACGAGAGGAAAAAAGAAACTTAATCATCAATCAAAATGTTTATTCGAAACAAACACTCCTCTTTCTAATTGACGTTTCTGACAACCGTTCACCCGCATGCTACAAGAACATTATTGACTGTTATTGGTTGGAAATAAATGCGATATCTCCACAGAACACGCAGCGGTTTTGATTACAGTGCTAATCATTCCGTAAATATCATTCCAAATGATATCTTCCTCTCATTAATAATGGATCTAATCAGTTACTTTTGGGGAGTTATAAAAATGTTCGTTGATTTTACGTTTGTGGCATGATAACTACAACACATGAATTGTTGCATCATAAACAACAGCATTTTTATAACCCTTTTTCCAAAAAAAAAAATGATTTGTAAAAATACACATAAAACCAGGGCCGGAGCCACCATATGTGCAGTATATGCAAATGTACAGGGCAGTTAGCTATTAAGGGCGCATTCTGAAGCCGGAAGAAAAAATAAAACTCATAGATTTACTCCCATTGTTTAAATTCTATTTCATCCAACCAGCTACCGATGCATTTCTAAACGCTGTCTGGTCGCATATTATTGCCTGATAATACAAGTAATAGATACATAATTTCATATGTTCACAAAAAACACAAGAAATAGTCTGAAAAAAGCCAATGTAGCAAATTCCACCAAGACAGTGCACGATAATTTCTTAGACAAGAACTCAAAAATGTTCATAAGAATTATAACTCATAATAAAAAGCTGGTTACTGGCTGGATTAACAAAAACAGCAAACTAATGGGAAAGATATTCGGTGACCATTGAAAACCTTGGGGAACGCCAGCATTTGCTTGGTATTTGCCTTTTTTTGCAACCGTCCAAGACAATTAAAATGTTAACACAAAGGAATTCTCGAATTCGTAAAAAATTCAATTCATCGATTCCAACCAGGATTGCCGCTAAGCGGCTATAGTCGCAATTTTACCCTTTTTTGACTCCAAGAGACTTTTTAAGAATACCTCCATTTTGACACATTTTATATTTTCTTGCGACATTTGGAGACAATTTTATAAGCGACATTTTTTCCATGTAAGAATACTCATTTCAGAGAGTGAAGGGGAATTTGCCATAAAAGCATAAAATCCATACGCCATTATTTGAATGACGTTGCAATGTGTTGTCACAAATGTGAATGAGTTTGTTTGAATTGCTAGTTAAATGTGCAATAAATTTTCCTTATATCTATTATCAACACAATTGTATTGTCCTGCAAGTAAATGGCAAAAGAAACGAAAATGTCGCAACTAAAAAACAATATGACAGTTGCCAATGAATGAATGAAATGAAAATTAATAAGTAGTCAAATGAAATTTAATCAATGAAAATTAATCAGCACACACTTTTTGTTAATATTGTGTCTATTTAAAGGGACAAAGTATCCTGAGTATGATAAAATGGAAGTGGGACAAATTTTTCTTTTGAGACATTTCTTTACTAATGTATGGGACATTTCTTGTTGGAGTAACACAACACTAGTCAGAATCAGTTCAGTATCCTTTGTAGATTCTGATGAAGATCTACAATATTTGAAAATAGCTTGAAAAGGAATTACTTCAGGATGTGAAATATGATTTCCTTGGAGTCCAGAACTGGATACAAAGCGACTATTCCTTAATGTCTGTTAAAAATAATTTCCGAGCCTAAGGAACCATTTAAAGCACAAAAAACATTTGAACATAATGAAATTTGTCCAAGAAAATAAGACGATGCAAAAGACCTTACTACTCCTAAGCATGATGAAACTTAAGGAATGCTGAAGGCAAACTGGTCTCTGTATGTCGAAGCTGGCAAAGCCACATGCAACCATGTTCGTATGGTCGATTTATAATTCAAACATTTCGGTGAAGTTTAATTATTTGATGGGGTTAGAATTCTAAAACTCTTCATTTGGAATTTAAGTTTGAGAAGATCTAGTCGGTCGTTTTTTCTTTGCTTTAAGTAACCGTGGCAAGACCAAGGCATTGAAAATTACATTCTTTCTTCGATAATTATTTTCATTGCGAAATTTTTCAGCGGCAACCCTGATTCCAAGTTATACTTGTTTCTTTATTTCAAATGAGTCGATCCTGAGGATGCTTTCTGATGTTTGTGTGAAAAATCAATCAGGCAGCAAAGCAGAAAACGAAAGTTTCGGATGTTCAACATAAGCGGAGGTGTTGTCCGAGGTGTCGTAGAAGAATGACTTGTTCATTTATAAAATGGTTAATTTAGTCAGTTGCGTTTTTTATCAATCTTCTAAATAATTAACCATTTTATAAAAAGTGACCGGTACCCCTTTAAAAAGTTCACACAGGGAATCAACTGAAACTTCATAAGCTTAGGGAACGGATGTAATTTCATACTTGATGACCTCTAGTTCATCGACGAATAGGAGCGTATTTTTGAAAGTTATTCACGAAATCGTGTGGGTTTCATTCTCCGATAAATCCATTTGGTCTGATAAAAAACGCTGTCAAAAAATGTTAAGATGCAAGAGAGGTAGTTCGAAGAAAATGTCGAAACAGTTAATTTCTGACAAAAACAATGTCTGCCAATAACTTTAAATAATACCTCGGGGTACCAAAGATTCACCAAACAGTGGCCAGTTGGAGGGAGAGCAAATTGAAGACATTAAGGGCGATGCATGTATGATGAACAAATATGAAGTAAGATTCAACTTGAACTGACACTTCTTTAAGTTTCTAAAACTCCTTTTGATATGGACGTTGAGCTTGAAAAAGCCCAGAATGCACGTACGTTGACATAAGCTTATGTCAAAATCGAACGAATAATTGGCAGGAGTTGAAAATCGAAAAGACGTTTCTGGAAACCTGAACAATAACAAATAGCGTTTACCTACACAGAGAACGATTCAGATCGCTCCACTCAATCAAGTAAGCACAAGTGAACGAAACTTAAGAAGCCAAAGCTTATGAAACTGTACAAAGTGTGAAAGAACTTATGGTTTTTCTTTGTTTCCTAAATAAATAACCGCGACCACCCTACAGTAACACACAATTTATTTTTGTTTTGATTTGGTCTGACTGCAATCACAATTAACCATAATGATAAAACACATATTTTTTTTAACTGTGCATAGATATTTATCGATTTTTTAAATGGAACCCCTCATGATTTGGTTTTTAAACAAAAATAATAAATGTTTGGCAATTATCAGCTCATTCATGATCATCATCTCGATGATGAGATAATCACACAAATATACATTTTGTGTATGCCAATTTTAAGGAGCTTTTCAAAATTGTACTCGGAAAGCGTTGTCAATAAATCGGAAGAAGTGTGTGCATGTGTCAGCAATTACATAAAGGAATCCACGGCAACTTGTTAAACTTCAAATGAAATACATCTCGGAAACATTACCGGTAAATTATGTTATTTATATTCCACAGATGTTTTTATTTATTGAGGTAGTAACATTTCATCACATCAAACGGACTGAGAAAGAAAGCAAACAAAAAATAGGAGCGAGTACTGTATCTCTTGATAGTTGTCAAAAAGTCTTTGAACAGACAGGGTGTCGGAGGATTTTCTAAAAATATCAAGTAAATTGAATATGTACACACGCGTGCAGTCATCTGGCTTGTCTAATTTGAATCCAATCCAATGACTAACGACAGTTTGACCAAATGACATATTCTATAAAATATAAAAAATGCAATCTAAATCAGAAGTTTAATGTGGGCTGACATTAAAACAAAATAACTATAATCAAAACTATTTAATTAAAAGGTTAAGCGTGGTTTAAGGAACAGGCTAAAAGTGTAACGACGAAATAATATTAAACAATTATAATTTAACTTATTTGACCACACAAATGCACATGCGTCAAACAGTGTTGCGCAGCAAATTTTCAACTACATTGATGTGAAATGTCAGTAGAAAGCCAAGTTTTAACCTTTAAAATAAATAATTTCAGGCAAATTTCTAATGATTTAGATTTTTTTTCTTGAATCATGTTAAATAACTTTCAGAGTGTAGTAACAGAAGCCCATAAGTTACTTTTCAGCTTGCAGGCGCCTGTAATATAAATATATGGAATATAAAAATATAATATACAAAAATAAATGTTTAAAACTCTTTAAAAAAAAGCATCTTTCGAACTGTTTTTCTAGACTAACTAACTTGTGTGTGCGAAGCGTGAATCAAAACAGTTAATTCAAGAGAAATCAGGATTTAAAAGGCTGATTTGAGTTATCAGTTTTGAAATGACCTCTAAAACAGGTTGTTTGTTTGTTTGTTGTTTGTTGACACGAAATAACAGTGTTGACATCATTAGTAAAGAAAAAAAAATAGTAGATACATACACTGTGTTTTTTGTTTTCTTCCAAAACTTGTCTTAGTTTCAAACCCATAGATACGTATAAGCAATATTGTAAGTAGATGGGATATAATTTAAAAAAAATAAAATAAAATTGAATATTTTATGTTAATAAGCTGGTTCGGATTGACAATGTCTCACGGACAGTGAGCTAGTTTCAACTAGCTTTCGCCTAAAGCGCGGTGTTCGAAACCCTCGGAGGTTTGGAGAAATTTTATGAAACCTCGCATTTACCTTGAAGGGAAATAGTAGACTAGCCTTGCACTAGCACTGCACAAAATATCTTATTGCATTTGCTCTTCTAAAATAACACGGTCTATATAAGACTTGTCAAAAAAAACCTGTTTTCTAAAATCTACATAAGGAGGCTCCCAAAGATTCTCAATGGTTCTTTGGGTTCAATGAGTTAATGTCGGCATTTTGACGTGAAGTTTTGCACGACGTGAGTAGAGTTGTGATCACTACAACCAAGCCTTCTGGCAAATAATAGTAAACAAATAACATTTAAGTGGCTAATTGAATGCAAGTTTGTAACAGTGACATGTGACACGACTATACTGATTTTGATAAATTTGTCCGTCAATAAAACAATAATTTGTGGTAAATCCATGGATTTTATAATGGGAAATCCACTACTCATTAATAGGAATAATTCGAACCGAATTTGAATATCTCTTTACAGATTTATTTCTGGTTATGACTCATGTAGAAAATTATGCGCCCTTCAAAAGTTTAGAAAACAAATTCTATTCACCTTTGTACTGACATTGCAGATCGAAAAGATGGCCTCTCCGAGGAAATGAAGTATTTGGCATATGTTCAGCTTTGCACTTCGTTGGGTTCTTGAAGAATGAGAAACGAAACGACATTAGTTTTTCTGTCGGCGAAAAAAGTTGTATTACTTTGTGATTATTATATATATTAGACTATGCTTTCAAATACACATAGATCTTGTGTTCATTTTACTTGTTAATGCCTGATTGAAATGATTAATCAGATGGGATGGCAGAACATCTAAAGTCTTCAGTTTAACCGTGAAACAACTGTTCGCTTAGTTTGCCACTAAATGAGTGGACACATTAGTATACACATGGCTACAGACAAATGATGCAGCAATTAACAAGTTTGCTGACGACATTCTGGCATACCGAGCGCTCGCGCTGTCGCGAACTTAAACCAATTAGCTTTTAGCAACAGCTGTCATGTCGTAGTTTAAATTTGAGACGGTTTCATCTGGAAGCAACTTCTTGGAGTAGTGTTAATGAGCACTGAACAAATTCAATATCATAATTACCAGCATAAAGTGGCCCATACACAGCACACTTTAATTCGATGTTCTGTCAGTGGGCTAACCCGCGCACCGATTTTTAATACGCCTTATTGTATGAGTAAAATGAAAATTTTTTCATTTTTAGCGTCATCATTCTGCGAAGCAGAGATAACCTATAATAGAGATATCCAACTTCTACCTCCCTTGCCCCTTGATTTCATCTGACAGCGTTTTTTATACGCTTTTTGTGCCCTGTCTGTGAATACGTGTGAGCTCTTGAGAACAGCTGTGAAACAGCTGTAAAACAGCTGATACCCTTCCCCACCTTAGTATTGAGGTGAATTAGAGTTCTTATTTGAAAATTCGCTCGTTATTTGAACGTTTTTTCAAATTTCGGTGTTCAATTTTCAACACAGTATGGAGGGGTAAACGAACGAACAAAGCTTATGTTCATGAAGTCGATTCATTAAAACTTTGAGCAATTTACAATCTGAAATACTTGGACATAATTAATGAATGCACAACATAGTGTGAATTGTTTCATATGAATAAAAATTAATAATACATTCACACGTTCAGTTAACCAATAATAAAATTATTATTGAAGCGTGAATCACAAATAAGATGTTTCGACAACCATTTTTTCAATTGAATTCATGAGTTTTTCAGAATTCATGATTTAAGCGTATAAAGCGGGCTTCATTTTTTGAGTTAATTTGTCAGGTATGGTTTATGAATATGCTATATATATACTTAAGAATTAATTAAAGGTCAAATAGTTCCAGTTAAATGGACATTGCAATACATTGTTATTCACAAAAGTCCATATAACAATGTAAGAAAATTCCCTTAAAAATACTAGTCAACTTTTGAACACCCTCCGAACAACATACCCATGTACGTTACATGGAAAGTACATGGATTCCCACTAAATTCATGAATCTGCGGCTTTTTCCCACAAAATTCACGAATCGGCCGCCATGTTGTGGTGAATTGACGAGCGTTGTAAATACATAAGCGAAATACAAGGGATTACCACTACATCTTCGTTGTGGGCTAGGGGTAAAAATGACTGAAGTTGGATATCTCTATCATCCATTATCTCTGCTGCGAAGTTGATGTATGCGCAATGTTGTGTGACGTGCATGGCGGAGATCGACAACGATGTATAAGTTTAATTTTAATAAATATACTGATTTTTTAAATGTCATTTTTGTCCTTTCCAGTGGTTTGCGTTAAGAACCGCTTTGGATTTAACATTCCTATGTGGAAGACTATTCCTAGAATAAATTAAAAGAAAATCGGAGGTGAGTGCTTCTCGGCACTTTATTTCTTTATTTGGCGTGGCGCTATTTTTATTGCTATATTATATGTCTGAAGCCATCTCTATAGTAATGTTTCCACACATTTATTTGAAGACTTACAATATCATATACAAGTCTGAGAGAAAAGTTGTTTGCTCTTTTCTCCAGTTTCTGTTGGGGGCATCTACAACCCGAATTATACGTTTTGTACAGCAACATGGTTCTCGCCAAGCGGCTACGGAACCAATGCCTAAAGTGGATAGACTAAGTAGAGCGCATGGTCAACTTGATCAACGCGTCCGAAGGTCTTATGGGACAACGCAGTAGCGCAAATAATTAGTGGGCTCCAATCATCACGCTTATATCGCAGATATAGCTTGAGGCGGAGAAGCTTGTTGATTGAGACCAAAAATTGAACCCGGACTTAAGGGCAATACAAGGGAATAGGACTTGTAATTGGGTTTCTTTCAATTCCAGCTCAATAAATCATTGAAAACTACAAAAAAACCTTGGTTTGAAACTACATCCGTATGGTAACGCAAGAAATCAACCCGGACGACCATAAATAACGGCGTGCATCGACCCAACATCAATGCACCAACAAAGATTTACTCTTTTGTGGGGTTTATGGCAAGGTGCTGTCATCGGCCTTTAATTCTTTCGATCTGAGGAATGGACACCGTTACCAAATTTTGCGACATGATCACCATTTGATTCAGCCGCCTATATCATCCGATGTGACACCAATCGACCAATTTTTTCTGAGTTTATGTCAAATCCCAAGACCCCAGTCATGGATGAGGTCGAGGACAACATTCGAGACGCTATTGCCGTATAGACCGCCTGCGAAGCCGAGGCAGCCATTGGAATGATTTGCTATTTAATGCATAATAGGATTTTTACTACACTCACGAAAAAACTCATTTGAAAGGAACGCTAATAAAAACACCATGGCTCATCCAATATATAATGTAAACTATATTTTTTAAAAGAAAAACGTTAATTGGAAAAACACGGATAAAAGAAATTGCTATTATGTATATCACCAACATTCGATATTTTACGTTGAATGTATATAAGCAAAATGAAAAATTTTCAAATTTTGTAAATGAGCCCTTTAGAAAATATGTGAGTTCAGAAAATGCCAAAGTTGTCTGAAAATGTGTCCATAGGGAATGAGGAATAACAACATTAAAGACCAAACTAGAAATATTAGAGAAATAGATTGTGAAAAAGTAGAAAAGAAATTTGCGAAAAATATAAAATCGTAAAAAGCTCGTTGTGTGAATGAAAAATATATAAAAAATACCTTGAAGACGATAATTAATGTAAGCTCTTAATATAAAAAGAGAAATATAAATGGAAAATGAACAGTCATGACAAAGTCATAAACAAATAATTAAAACAAGTGGGAAAATATGATTTCCCTTTTTGTTGGAGAAAAGGCAGCAATTTGCAGTTCAGTTAGAAATTCCCAACTTCGATGCCAGTCCTGTTTTTCTTAAAAGAAACACTTTTCTTAAATCCGTTCTCCGGATATAAGAAAAACTCGGTTAAAAGAAAACAAAGTTCGGGCACTTTTAAGATTCTAGCGTACATGTCATGATCCCGATATGCAATGACAAGATGCCAAGTTCATTCGTGACTTTTGGTATACTTAATGTCAAAAATGAAGTATTGCCGACATGCCCGACTTCTGCCTCTCTCGGCCCTTAACATTTTTGACAATTGTTTTTTATATCGCTTTCTCAAACCAAATTGACCATTAGAGGTCGGCTTTCACTTTATTTCGTGAATATCTGTCAAATACTACATTACAGTTTTGACTGATAGGTATAAACAGAAATGGAGTATTACAGAGATAGCCGCCTTCACACCTGATGTCCTCTAGTCAATCGATGAATTTGAGTACTTTTTTTGCAGATAATCATGAATTTATTACGATTATTCACGAAATAACGTAAATGCCGTCCTCTGATACAAAAATACAGTTGTCACAAATTTTAAGAGGCCAGAGAGGTAGAAATCTTGCTTCTCGGTAATACTTCATATCTGGCTATAAGCGGATGTATAAAATGTGTATGCGAAGAAATATTTTTGTTGGCATGGGAACTCCACGAGCAAATTTCCCCAGCAGCTGCTTGCGTTTTAACAGAAAAAGATGTTTCGTCGCTCTGAACTGTTTTTATTGGCCATAATAAAATAAAACACCTCAGGGGATGAATGTGCCTTCAAAATAAAGCTACAAGTATAGTACTAGAGAAATTAGTTTAATTTGCTATTGGATTTCAAGACTTTTACATTTAACACTTTTACTTCTATCACAATCACATAATTCACGAGCATACATGCATTATAGTGTAGGTATTAAAACTCGTCATCTCTCGACATCAGTTGACTGATTAATTTAATTCGACGTTTACTCCTAAGTGGTAACACACTCTTTCATTGATTTTTTTTATTTTACTTTCGATGCACATGTAATTCTTTTGTGTTCTTCTGCGCAGAACCACACCATATTTCTTGCAAATAAACTCGAAGCTATTTCACGGAGTTTTGGATATGATTTCTATGACGTAGTTGTCAATTAGTGTACCAACTCTCCAATGACGCATTTTTTACATCGACCAAAGATGTTTGACGAACCTGCATGACAGCACGATTGGACCATCACATCGGGTTGTGTTTGGAATTATTTTTACAACACATACATTAATCAGTTTCTCCTCGGGCAATCTAGTTGAGTGGATTTTCTGATTTGTAAACACTACTTATGACACTTATGGCTCGTGAGATTGAAAGTATCCGTGTAATGTAAATTGTGAACTATCTTTACGATGCAATTGAGCTCATCACTGCTGCAGAATTCAGAAATGATTGGATTTATTTTTCAATAAGAATGTTCACAAGGGTGAACACACATAGACATTAGTTAATAACTTCTACAGACAGTAGCACTATTTCACAATTCATTGCAATGTCTTCGTGTTTAATTGCTTCAATCAGAGATGCTTGCTATTGTGACATCAGCTAAATGGAAAAATACTTCTTAAAACGTATGGTCGACAGCTTGTATTTCAATTAAGTTTTTCATGTTTTCTACAGCGTCTTCATGATAAAATCCTCTACATGCATAAGGTTTCTAAGTGGAAATCCGAATCGGATTTCGTAGCGTACGGTTTGAAGTTACATCCATTCTAATGAATCATCACTACACAAAGAATCTGTATCTCTCTATGGAGGTCAATGACAACTGTCGATTAAGTAGATTTATTCGCTGGATTTTGAACGCTCTGATGTTTTTTAAGTAATGTCATTTACATAAATAAAGTAAATAAATTTGAAAAAAAGGAAAAAATCTTGATTGGTTTATAATTTGGATCGGCATGTTGTTTTCAATCTGGGCATGTATGATACGATTCCCTGGATAAACAAAGCAAATGACATCTCTTAAGTCATGCCAACAGACATCAGTTGCGTTAGTTCAACTTTCTGAAATGTCTCATTCCATGCAAAAAAAATTCCAATATCCAATGACACAGTTGTGCGACGCTATTTTTGATACACAATTTGCTATAAGGAATGATTTGCGATGGAGGAGCTTGTAAATGTATTGAGAAAAATAGAGCACCGGATAAAGATAAGATCCCCTATTCATTTTTTTATGAACGCTGCGAACAATTTCCTCGAAAAGTAATCGGATCTTTATATCGTTTATAAACTCGAACCTTAACTTAATTTTTTTCACTTTCTCGGCGACAGTAAAGTAAAACTGAACGAAGTGTCAAAAAATTACTTACGTCAAATGAATGATTAACACGCGAATGAATTCGTTGTAACATGCAGATGCGAATCCTCCATACATTTACAAATGTTTTGTAATTAACTACCACTTAGTTACGCCTATGTATTCGTAACCAACTTACGTTCATTAATTTATTTTCCTTCTTTTTCCTGCTGCTTTGCATTAGAGTATGAGCTAAACTAGTCGCAAAGTTTGATCTAAGGAGATGTGCGACTTACAGATGGATGACCTATGGAGTGTAAAATATGTTATATAAAATATAATATATAGAAAAACTCGACTTAGGCTGCTGTTGCGGTGTACTCCAAAAAACATATTTTGAATTTGCCTACTCGCGCGAATAAAATAGAAATGAAGTCATGAAACAGATGCCCGAAAACACAACGTAGGAAATGCGAACTTTTGAATTATTTTAGCGAACTTTGCGAGTTCGTACGATTGATATTCGGATGAATTCTTTGGCACCGTCACCGCTACCGGTAAGTATATTCCACTTACCGATGTTTGACTATATTGACAACGAAGCTGCTGTACCTGTGCATTTTAAGTGAAGTTTTTACAATTTTAAATATTCATTAAAAGGGGATCCAAATGAATGACGCAAAAAACGGTATTCTTTCTTTATCGATCTTCGAGACGCATTTGACACGATTAACAAAAATTGTCTTTTCTACAAACTATTACATTGGTGTATCATCACAATTCTAAAAAGTTCTTATAAACCTCATCTGTGCGATACGGATAGGTAACTAGCTTTCAGATTTAGTAAGACAGGGATGTCTTCTGAGTCCTTAATATTCTCGTCATTCTCGGATGACGTATAAGAATACCTGTCAGCTGAAATTATTGTCAAAGTAATATGATCTACAGGACTGCTGTTTAAGGATAGTAGTATCATTCTAATAATAATAATATAATATAGGTGGCGAGACAGTCCGAGGTGAACATAGGCCTAGCTTATAAAGCAACCACTCCTGTTGTGCTTGCTATTGTTCTTTTATTAGTAAATGGGCAACTCCGAAATCTTTGGCATTTTCAGTGACTCGAAAGAGGTGGAGCCGTAAATTATGATAGTTGGGGGATTCGAACCTGGAATTCCTCTGCGTAGGAGACGACCCACACAAAGTACTCCACGTAAAATTACCAATATTCTAGAGTGGAGCACCATTGTTCAGAACTTTTACAAGCGAAAAATCGACAACACCCTTGATGCACAGTCAACTCAATCAATGTAACAAGCTTCTAAGAACGTTCGAAGAGATTACAAAAATAACCAGCTTGTGTATTTCCTGCATTTCTTGGGTAGTTCTACATGTTGTTGTCCACGCTGTTACCTGGGAAAGTAAGAGACAGAACAGCGAACAACAAATTTAATGAGCATGAGATCTTTACTACAATCTGAACTGGAAACGCGGTTCAACCTTAATGAGAATGACAAATATCTGTTTGCCATTTTTTTGACGCGCGTTTCAAAACTAGTTTTCTGGGACTATTTCAAACACAAAGAACAAAACAAAAAATTCTTTAAGAAGTTCTGAGAAAGACCCGTGATAAGATGAGACTTGTGATAGCACCAATGATATATCGAAAGAAAAGAAATCCCAATCAATATGGTAAAACCATTGAGATACAGGACAGTTTCTGGAATTGTTTTGAGGAAGTCGCTTCAGATGAAGATGTGGAACAGAAAAGTTCAAATAAAACAGTTGTTTAATTAACAGATCGGACAGAACACCCTTATATGTTATGCTCAGCAAACGAAAATCAGTATCAAAGCCTTGCAGGTTTACTTATTATCTCCCGATAGCAGTGTACATTGGGGAGCTATTTTCGGAAGCAAGTCAAATGTATGAGGAAATGCGCAAGCGTGTGCTATCAACAAATGATTAAAAATTGGTTGCATTCGAAATAATTTATTACTAACAAATTTAAATATGCTGATTTGATCTCTAACAAAAAATCTTTGCGCATTTTTTGTTCCTGATTTGGTATTCAGAATTCGGTCGAATTTAATTATTTAAATTCGGCAATATACGTCGAATATCGAATAGTAAAAGAGTAGCCGAATAGGTCGAATACCAAATAGAAGCCGAACATTCGTTGCATCTCTGTTTAGAAGGACATTTGTAAGCAATGTTGTTACAATCTTTTTAGTGTTTTTAGTACATTTAAATATATTAGTACCTTTAATAAAAATAAAATAAGTAAAAAAGAGAAACAAGTTAAATCAATAGAAACAATTAAACTGATCACCTCGCAATTTAAGAAAAATAATATTGCCCATTTCTTTGCGACCATTACAACACTACTGATCAAGTGTCAAGAGCAACACCCACAATTAGCTGTTTGTAAAATACAGTTACAGAGAAAACAACAAGACCAAGACCATTGGCGGCAATTTAACTATTAAGCATTGCTGAATATTTTCCGTTGTTGGTAACGGTACCCTGTTCTCAGCAAAATTGTTCAGTCAACGGGATCGACCTCCAAAATGGTACAGACAAAATAACAACACCAGGTTGTTTTTGGAGTTTGGTTTGTGGCCAGTTATGTTTTATTTTATTATTGTTAGAACAGAATTAAACAATATTTGTATACTATGATCAGAGATGGCAGAGTAGACTACATGAGGTAATCAACATGATTAATAACGCGTAGTTATTCGAATGAACTACACGCCCGTTTTGTTTCATTGATTATCTACGTTTGTTATGTATGGATTTTTCAGTGGTTTTTTTCACATTTTTCACATACAAGTACAATTGACCTCTCGACTGCGTTTTATATGTAGTTATTCCAAAAAAGTGACATTTCTGCTATCTCTGACTAAAATGCATAGAATCATTCATGAAAACAGGAAAAAATAGTCCGTGGTTCTGCAACCGATTTCATTGAAACTGGCGAAAGAAAAGATATTGCAGCGCGAAGATTTCAGCTCAGACATTCTAGTATAAAAAAAACACCTGTGACTACGAAAAACATCAGTAAAAGGTGATCAACAAAGTTATCAAGAAAACTGCTTTCATGTCAGCTGCAGAGATTATGGTTGAATTAAACATACAAGCCTACTCTCCAACAATACAAAGAAGAACAACATTGCGTCCGAAAACGACCCAGAGACCAGAGTAGCGCGGTCTTAAATTCGCAGAAGACTGCCCGAGTTTCATAGGTAGATGAAAATGAATTTGGTGTATATGGCATAAAAAAAAAGTGCAGCACACACACCTCAGCGTTTTGGAAAGAAATCTACAAATACAAATACTATATTCGGTTATCCTATTATTTTGTCCGTAATTTTATATCTTTACACATCATAACCTTTTCTGGTGGTTAGTTAAAAATGTTTGTCGGTTAAAAAACAACACACACTTTGATGAAAATATTTGGAAGAACAGTTTATTATCTTAATGACTGCAGTTAATGGGTAGTATGAATAAAAATTCAGTGTGTGAGAAAATACTGGATTTGGTGTGAATAAAAGTAATTTCCGTTTAGTTTAACGAAGCCCTCCGCTCACATATATTGACAGACGAGTGTTGCCTCCATTTTGGTGTGAATAAAAATGGAATATATTTAGTGAACTCTTGAAGAAGTTGAGTGTGCATTGGACGTAACTTCAAGACGAGAATAACTTACAAAAAAATGGTAAATACAGTTTCGAAAGTGGAATAGTTTGACAAGTGACAAACGTTCAAAAAAGGAAATAAGACGATTTGAAAAAATTCCAAATCCGGATATTGTGCGATGGAAGATTTGGAAGAAAAAATTCATGGATAGATTTACTTTTGCACGTATAGCACACCACCCCATGTTATGAAATTCGAATCTATACACGTTCTTGAATCTCCTGTGAATGAAATGAAGTATATACTCTCTTGCCCCTTAAAATGTTTGCAACTGATTTTTATAACTTTTCCTTAAATCAAATTTCTTGAATATCTGTCAAAAAAGTACTCAAATTCATCGGTTGAGTAGGAGGCAATCAGCTGTGAAGTAATACTTCATTTCTGCTCTTGTGCCTCGAAATACCGTGTATTATAGATCCTTGCTTTTCGCGTTTGTAAGTTTCAAAATATTATTTTATATACTTCACACCGAACTTTGCCCGAATTTACGCGCACCTTTAAGTGTCAAGAACTCTAGTTTTCAAACGTTAACTAACCTTTGAGGAAAATTTTTATTCACACCAAATTGAGTGTTCTCCTTAACGAAAACAATGCTAGTTTTTACTCACACCACGCATTGACTTTCGATTGCTCTCAAAAACGAATCCACACAACACTGTTTTTCTACCACAATATTAGTACACTTTTAATACGTAGCGAGTATTTAACAAGTTTATGAGAACAATAATACTCTGCACACGCAGTAGGACTTAGGTGGAGGTTTTAGACAACTGTGTTGCTCGTCTGGTATTACCCTGAGATATAGTAAAGCACTAAAGGTTCATTATACATTCCAATTCAAATGATACAGCAAGTTGTGTGTCTAACTCCATCAACTCCACACACATGCATACATTTCAAACTGGTATCATTATTTCGACCAGAAATCAGATAAATTTTGTACAATCCTTTCACCCTCCAACTACTTTATCAAAGCGCAATTTTTTCTGTCCATCAATTCAGTAAACCCACATGATTCACTACGTCCAATTATACTCACAAATATTTAAACATCAACAAAACTAGTTAAGTTTCGCATGGATAAATGTGGACCACTCAAAACGTCAGTAATACAAAAAAAAAAGTAAATAAAATTATTTACGATCTATAAAAATTGCCGAGCCCGCAAACAAATCATACAATCGCCGTTTTTTGTTTACTCAGAAAAGGTAAAATACCAACCTGTCAGCTAGCTTTTAAGCATGAGCGGATTAGAAATGTTAAAATAATGACATGAACATTTATTTTGACGAAAATTGTATTTAATCACTAATTCAATGCGCACAAGCTTAACTCGTTTATCTCAGACGGTCGGTCCTTTATTATATCATCGATAACTATGCCAAAATCACTTGTTGATTACAATTAGAACCTGAACATGAACAGGGAACTGAAACTCATGCAAAAATACCGCGAAAAAGGGTCAAGCACATTAAACTGAGAATTTGTTTCAATAGACTAATGCGTGCAGTTGCACTCACTTAGATAAATCAGATAACATGAACTGAGCGTTGCACAGAATTAAAACAAAGTATTGCAACCTTTTTATTTTTAGATACACGAACGGATAGACATAGCTTAAAAAAAAAACAAAATAAACACAGTAGGGCACCGCAACGGTTGGTTGACGAAAAAATCCAAATTTGGTAATATAATGAATACGATAAGCCGATCAAATGTATTATAGGTACGTACGATGTAAACTTTGAATCTTGAGTCTCTTTTCTGTAATAAATGCTCACGCGAATTAAATAAAAATGTCCAAACCAAATATGTTTGGGGATAATGAAAAGAAAGAATATATTCTCCGATGGCAACAGCGCGAGTAAGATGCTTGACGCAGACTGTTCTATCAGCCTAGACTACACTTCTCCACAATGACTACCGTGTGTCACAGTTTGCGTTCAGTTTGAAATCCCATTCTGTATGTAATATGTTTCTGCATAGTATCTCGCCGATACGCATGTACAAAACGTACATATCCAATTCAGTATTCACTAGGGGTGATGTACAAACAATAGGCAAATGACACCCCAGCTAATTTCATACCGAGACTTGTATGGTCGATGTTTTTGCACACGTTGGATGTTTGAATACAACAAGTTGAAGGATAGCTTGAAAGTGAAGCGTTACCTCTATTACACATATATTTGAAATTAAAAGTGTAGAAGTATGTGTTTCCTCGTGTCATTCAAATTAGTTTCAATCAATTTCAAGTCAATATAAATTTAATTCGTTGAAAGAAACTAATTCGGATATCTGAAAGATCTACCTAATGAATAACACAAAATAAAGGTCAAATTTTAGCAACAGTACTGAAAAACTATTTATTTTACTTGGTATACATTTCTATAGTAACTCGAGATTAGGTTATTTAAGAGTGGCTGCACCATGATCCTTTAGGCTTTTGAAGGCGCCCGGATTCACTTACCCTTGTACCTAGAACGTACCCTCAACGGGTAGGGGTTAGAATATACCCGAGCAAGGCATGCCTGCCATTCAGGATACGTCCCTACTCCTTATACTTATCATAGACTGAGATACATACAATTAAAATAACATTATTGGCGACTGGATGTGGATCCTGGATGTTATGGCTCCCTCAGAGCCACAACATTTCAAAACACTTACATATTTTGTCAAAGGATAAATTAGTCGAAGAGCTCAAGCCGCAATATTCAAATAGAGTTCAAGTAGTTTTAAGCGACGAACTTTGAAATAATTTGTCATAAATTGTCTGGACCGCCGTCCAAAGCTTTGTGCTGATTTGCAGATTTCGAACGTGATTCGATGTCAAACTTTCCTCCATGCGGAATATTCAATTCGGTGTTGCAAATATAACAAACTTTCGCTTTTGTTTTCTTAATAAAATTGTATATTTCCTTTAAATTTTTATTGATCAGTTATTGTGACCAATCTTTCTTTGCCTTTTCCGATTCAATTTAATTTTTATATAAACATTCGCCAGTATCATTACAAATTATTTGAAACTACAATGGTTACGATATAGTCAAATACAATGTCCCGAGGATTTTCTTCGGTGCATGGTGCAAAGCGTTTAATATCGGTTCTGTGCTGGTCATATCGGTGCCTTAGGCATCCTATTGTTAGTAACCATTCGGTTGCGAATGATTAATCGGAGACTGTAGTCTGGTGCCACAGGGATCACGAAAGCCCCTGACACCTGCATTAGTTTTACCCCGATCGATTGAGATTGTTAAGTTAGTTATTGTTTTAGTTTGAAATTCGTGGTGGCTGTGGTTTAAAACCCAATGTTGATGGGAGAGGTGGAAATTACCAACAGAGAATATATATATGTACGAAATCAGGCGTAGAGAACTAATTCAGTGCCCTTTCTGAATGAAGAACTGCCATCCCCGCCTCTTTCTACTGCAAAACATCAACTAAAGCCTGAAACACTTGTCCATACAAATCTTAGACGGTAAACTGGAACAGCATAGCTAATTTCTCGATCCGAGGCTATCATATTGATCACAATGAGTAGTCCGGACCCTGAGAACACACGACGTCATAAGATTGGGCGCCTCAAAATTGAGCCTACAACGACTTCTGATCGACTTCAGAAGCGCGGAGACGGTGACGTGAATTATTATGCAACTTCTTTGTAATTGCAGCGCTCTCTCCTCCCTCACATAGGGGCCTACTTCTTCAAAAAAAAAAAAAGTCAGAATTAAGCTCCACTAGTTCGCACAATGAGACTGTACGAGAATTCCGTCTCCCGACTTGGATGAGGCCAAGAGCAAATCAGGACTGAAGTCGGGCAAAACTGCAGGTGGGATCCGCGTCCACTGAAATCATTAAGGCAGCTGAAGATGATCTAGTTAGGCTTATGTACCAGATCATCTGTAAAAACTAGATAGTAAGTATCGTTTGTCCGATGCACGAAGGATAAGTCTCTTTAACTACGTGTACTTTTCCACCATTTTGAGTGTACGGCTTCAGCCGAACATGAACAGTCTTTTAGGTTCAGTCTGTCTTCAGGCCAGGAAAATCTACAATGAATTACTTTCTACTCGAAATTGGAGGCAGTAACCCAGAGATAGAGCTGTTAGTTGAGACCCAGATCCACCCGAATTGCAGCGCCACACAAAGCAGAATTATTCTCCATTTATAGAAATATACTGTGGACTCTTCCCAAGTCGAAATCTCCTAAGACGAATTTCCACCAAAATATCTCACAACAGAAAAAGCATATACATGCCACTCATACTACCAATTCATTCATCCTCGAACTGACTATAAGTCGTTACAACTGGGTCGGTCTTTGTCAAGAGGTGTGTGGTATAGAGCAATTTCAAGATTTTTAATTGTTTATTTATAATTGTTGGGTAAATTTTGCTAAGATTCTTTGAATAAAAATTGTATGAAAATGAGTTTATGTTCTTACAATATTGTGTAGTCCTCAAATAAAAATATCAATTGAATGAAATGAAATCAAAATTATTTAATTGTTTATGATGTATGAGATATTTCAGAAAAAGGTGAAAAGGCCCGATGTTAGTAATATTGCACGCCATAGGTATTCCTAATATGTATAATATTTTACAAGCAATTATACATGGAACTTAATATGGCCACTCTAGAGTTGACAATGCGTGCAACGCGAAAGTATGGAAGCGGTATTAAATGGGCACAAATATGGGTAGGGAGCCTATCTTTCCTCTTGGGCACTCTGGCCCATATTATTAACAGGGTGGTCTATATTAGCAGCACTTTTTTAAAGTGTTAAAATGAGTTCATTGCGATTTTCATACATTTATTTTTTCTTAAGTTGTTCTTATTTGTTTTGTTTATAAGACTGATTCCAAAATATTTGTTTTGAATATTAAAAAAAAACATAAATCACTGTCTGTTTTGTTAACAAAAATGTTTAGAGTGTGCCATATTTGGGACACTTACTAAACATTTCCCTCAAATTTCAATACAAAAAAATCACTCTAAGTCAAGCTCTCTCTAACTTGAACAGATTATGGTACCCCGTGACAATTACATGACTCAGGCAGATTCCACTGTAATTTTACTGTGATTTTTATATGAATTAAATTTTTGAATACATTCATAGTAAAACAGGGAACTCCCAGTGAACTTCTTCATATTTCATCATACTTTACTTACAAATACATGTTATTAGTTAGTTTTTAACTTTCAACTTTCCTATGTACCTCATTTCTTTACACCTCCAATAAGATTACTTCGTAATGGATACAAATGTAAAGTATGTATTAACATGCTTATATGAGCTACTGTCCCAAATTATTTGTACTTCATCGTGCATGTACTTCGTCTAAGTACTGTAGCTGGGGGAAAAAGCACATGGTGCTGTAATCGAATTATGTGAAGTTGCTAATGCTTCATTTCACGCCAATCCGTATTAAATGAACGAAATTCAATACCTGGTCATTACTGCAACCACAAGGAACGGAAACATATTGATGGTTCACATACAAAAAAGCACCCACACTAACTTAATACTGAATTCTTTAGTTTTTTTCAGTTTCACAATCACAATACGACTCAGGCATTTCTTTTAACGATATGTACATATTCTAAATGCATTCGAAAAGTGTATGTGTTTAAATTGATTGCTTAGATATAACGAATAGTGACGACATCAGAGTCAACAATTAAATTTATTCTATATTCTATGATGTTTCAAACATTTAGGTTTAATATGTACGAAATTCGTACTAAGAAACGCAGTAAGTAATCAGTAATCACAATAATTGAATCCTGGCTTAAGAATCAAAAAACAACTCCCCTGTTGGAGAATTGCATCCATCTTCAGGATCTTCTTCTGACACTGGACAGATGTGTTGCTTAAATTTACATCACAATTGAATTTAATACAAGAAAACTTGAAAGGAAAAAGAAAAGAAATATTCAAAGAGGGAGTCAAATCCAAGGATGGTGTTTTGCTCTCCAATGAGCTGCTCATTTTACGCAGATGGAGCTAGCACTTTTCGGAGCTGCTCAATTCCGAACAGGCCACTGAAGATGACAGACCCTAAGTCTGAAGTAGGGCGGATGAAAGTTCAACCGTGAAGCCGTCCGTCCAGAAATTCTTAAGCCAATGTGTAAAGAGGCTGGCTTTCTGATTACATTAGGGTGGCGTTCACCGCGTTTTACAAGTGAGACACCTGCACCGATTGGCAAACTGGCCTGATTATCCCTCTTTTTAAAAAAGGGGATAAACGAGTTGGAACGTCTCCCCTGGGAATGTCTAAGGCAGCAGATCAGCTTTTCACTCTTCGTCGCATGTCACGTTCTTTTCACATCTAATGGAAATTGAGAAGGCTTAGAAGATACTAGAGGAGTTACCGATATCCAGCTGTTTTGCGGATTTAAAAAAAGGCATTCGGCCGTGTTCATTGATGTAAACTCTGGAGTGTTCTGCAGGTTAGACTTCTCTGCTGTGCGTCTTGTTGCATTACATAAATGTAAGGCGGGGAATGTTTCACATTAGGAGAGTTGAGGGAAGTCATCTTCTGTTTTATATCGATAGGCTTGTGGCTGTATGTGCTGACGCTGTTTTGAAGGTTAACGTGGACAAATTAGAGGTTATGGTAATTTTCAGAACGCCTGTTCAATGCACTAAACATATTACTGGAGTCGCATTGGAGCAGGTGGAGAAGTTTAAGTGTCTCTGGGTCTTTTCAAGAGTGATGGGAGGAGTACTGCTGAACTTTTCTGTAGTATAGACCAAGGTCGGTCAGTTTTGAAACAGTTTGGAAGATCTGTAAACAGGAAGACCGAGTTTTGTGTCAAAGCCAAGTTTGCGGCTTCAACTAAGTATTTATTCGAACTCTCACGTATGGTCATGAAAAGTGGGTTATAACCGAAAGAATAAGATCGCCAAGATACCAAGCTGCTGAGATGAGATTTCTTAATGCTGTTCTGGGAATTACTCGCCGGAATAGGATGCGAAACTGTAGTACGCGAAGTACTCAATGATGAGCAACTGCTGAACGAAAAGGCTATACTTCGATGGTTTGGTCATGCATGAATGTCACCACCACCACGACTTCCGAAACTCACCTAGAATGCGTACCGCTTAGTAAACTGAATGTGGTGGTTGGACCAAGTCCAGAATCTAGCCTGCTTACTATTCGATGGGATTTTTGGAGATCCCTGGTGAGAGTCTAACCCCTGCCGATCGGGGTATGATTATGAGTCACATGCATTTTTTTTCATTTGATACCGCCATTAATTTTCTGTTGACATGAAAATGTCCGCGTCGATATTACGCATCACCTCAATAGAACTTCAACAAACAACGATCAACCCGTGCTGCCGCAGTAAAATTTGTTCACACTGCCGAGTCTGTTTTTTCAAACTGAAATTACTAACCGGAAACTCGATAAAAACTTGATTTAGTTTTTTTATATAACATAAATATAATACCTTCAGCTACTCGATAGAGAAGCAAAACTATTCTATCGAAAGGCGACGTAGAAAATATTAATACAGAAAAGATCAGCTTGGCGGTGCACACAGCATCTCAGGGAGTGAAAAGTGTGACCGCCGCAAAGTGGAAGCCACAGTAGCTTGACCTTTAGGCCAAAAGTTAAAAGTATTTGTATTTTTTGTTACAAACAGTATCTCTGTTACACGCTTATTACTGATCTGAGAATAATTCTTCGTTGCATAATCAGTCGCTGTTTGTTGCCGAAGTCGAATGTTTTGTTGCCGCCGTTGGGCTTTTTTGTTTTGAGTGTGCTTTGTTTTCTTGGCGATTACAGTAACTGCTTTTTTTAGACAAACCTTAGCCATATATAGTAGGCTGTGCAATTACATTGATGGATATTAAACACCAAGGTATGCAGGCAATTTTAAACTTACTAACCCTCCTTATTGATATGCATAATAATGTTCAAAAATTTACTAAAGTTAGAGCCTCAGTGGAGTTCGTTTATTCTTAGGTTGAATTTTGAAGGGCATGACAACACGTCAGAAAATGGACTAAGGCTGTTGGATTTCGTTACCTGATCAATCAGCCGTCAACTATATCGATCACACTGCGATTGACCTGTGTCACTCCTCCAGTATTGTCGATGTCCTCACATTCCGTGGAGCCAACATCGACTCGGATGATTTCCTTGTAGTAGCCAAGGCAAAACACAGATATGGATAGGGCAACGGAGTAGAGCAATAGCACAACAGTTTTACGTCGAAAAGCTAGACTCAATAGGTCACTTACACACAGGAAACTTTTGGTAGGTGAGACGTGATAGGGGTAGCCTGTGTCTCGTGTGCTCGGAGCTTTTGGATTTTCTATTCTCTTTTATCTCTCTTCGTTTTTTCTTTCAGTTGCTTTATTCTTATGTTCGCAATGTTGAAAAAATCCGCGATGAATTTCAGCGAGTGTGAAAGCGGCCATAAGAACTTTGCCAATAGAGTCTCGTGGTAGCTCTCAGAAAGTGCAACCTTGCCAGGCAAACAATGGTACGCCATCAGAAAAGCTGCATCTGATATGTTAGGCGTTATAACGCCACCATGGTTTAGAAAAAGGGGATGCAGGTGCATATAAGGACGATAGGTAGAGCACCAGTCTCTAAAAAGAAAAAAAAGAAGAGAGAAATTGAAAAGTCTTAAGGCAGGAATTACGTACGAAACTTGGAACCGCGATTTTAGCCAGATGCGCGATCTCACGTGTGGCCAAATGCCAACAAGCCTCTCCAATTTCGCATGCCAAATTTTTTGAGGTCCTTCTCCACTTGAGCCCGCCACTGGTATCGGGGCGACCCCTATTGTTGCCCCGTTCATTCGTAGTCGAAGATCCTTTTGACTGAATCATTCTTGTCTACATAGCCTAAGCTTAGGGAATAAATACTTAGACGCCTGGCTGGACCCATGTCGCTGAATAGTCCATACAGTTCGTGATTGAATCTTCTTCTCCAAGAACCATCAACGGAAACAGGACCAACGACTGAACACTGAACTTTTCTTTCTGGACTGGGATGATTAAGGTATTACATAATGTTAGCTTGGACCTACAAGAGGAGGCTCTAATACTCAATTGCTTCCTGTGCCCAAACAAACAGCGTTTGGCAAGCGTTATTCAGCATTTAATCGTGGTACTGGTGGTATTCATGCTGTTTAATTGGGAGCCGTGGTAGACATCTTCCGACGCCCAACTAGCGCTTTGATAACGGAACGGATACAAAATTTATATGTTAATGAAAATGTTTATAAAAATGCTGATACCAAAAAGTAGCTTGATGAGTGTTATTCGGACTCTGTGTCAAGAAAAGCAAACATTCCGTACAGGCCTATGAGCACTGAAGACAATGAACACAGGGGATGCCTAAAAGAGATCTAGAAACAAAACATGTCCACAAAATGATTTAGGATGAACGTAAAGTGAAGTTAATCGATAGCTGATACTCAAAAGATATGAAAGGAAGGTATTGGACATACCGTTCATAAATATTTGAGTATGCGAAAGGTCTCTGCAAAGTGGGTCCAGCTCGAACTCACAAACAAGACAAAGCACTATGTCGCAAATCTAGAAAATTATGGCAAAATTGCATGAATTCGGATCCGAATTGCCCCCACATCCACCGTATTCTCCAGATCTGGACCAGCGACTTTTTACTGTTCTCAGAACTTAAAGGAATGCCCCCTGGAAATCAGCAAGTCCCGATGAAATAGTAGTGACTGAGACTGAGACTTGCGGAAGCTACAGGGACGAGGAAGAAGAAGCATCCACGCTGCACGACTTCAGAGCTTGTCCAGCCCTCGCAAGAACAAGGAAGAGGGTTCTAGGAAACTACTCATTCAGTAGCCTTGTCGAATTGTCAGGAATTAATATTCTAGACATAGCAAAATGTATTAGAAACACAAATTGGTTATAACTCAGTAATCGAGAGGATTATCTAAGGATAGGCCACTCTAACAGGCCAATTGCTTTTTCCAATGAAAAAATTCGAACAGACTATTTTATAATTTGTTCGAGAAATGCAGTAGTTGTTTGTAGCCACTTTCCACAACCCCACCTAAAGGCCTTCCTTATCTTAAGAAAAATATTTCGATGCTTTGCCTTTCGTTTGATAACAGCTTACTATCTGTTATTCATGGAATCTATGTGGGGTTGTATGCCTTGCTTGTTGCAGCTAGCACCTAGATACCAACATTTAAGCTTCCTCTGCCCAACAATATCACTCACTCCCTTTCCTCCAGTGCTGCTACCTAGGCGTCATTCTGAATTCCAACCTTATTTGGAATTCGAATATAGAAAACCGGACAAGGAAAGCAAGATCAGCTTTCTATGCCTGCAGTAAAACTTTCAGTAAAAGGTTGGATCTTAAACCCAAAATTACTCTTTGGATGTACACAGCTGTTGTCCGTCCCAAAAAAAATTCAACAAAGTCCTGCATTTGGCAGGAGTCGGAACTTCCTGGATGATGAGATAATATCTCACCGAGGCACTGAACCTGCTTCTACGTATCCTCTTACTGGACCTATACATCAATTATGTAGTCACATGCAGGGCCATGAGACTCAAAGAAACGGGATGTAGCAAAGCTCTGTCAGAGCTCCTGCCAGAGCATCTGGTGAAATGGTGAGTCCCCCAATTTTACACCTCAAATATATCCATCATCTACAAACACTTCCCGTCCTTAGCTGGTAGACATTGGACTAGGGCATCTAAGTATAAATTCTCTAGGAACACCTGGCCCTCCTACATGATAATCTCCTCAAAAGAAATTGATCCGAAATAGCTAGAGTCATGGATGTAAGCACAGGGCACTGTCTCTTATGCATCCACGCTACTAGAAAGTCTACTTCACTTTCTGTGTGACTGTCCGGCACTAGCCAAACAAAGACTTATCGCGTTCGGCAAACCTTTCCTTAGTGACCTCTCCGAGATAGCTAATCAAAGTATTACAAGTGTAATTTTTCCTCAGGTTGGTTTTAGCTAAGCCAACCACCAGGTCTACAAGGTATGGTATCAAAACGGCGCTCAATGCGCTACTTGTACCCTGATTGACCCCCAATCGGGTAGCCACTTAAACCAACCAACCAACCAAGCATCTACTCAATACATACATCCCATAAGTGTACAATGAGACTAAGGTGAGGGGACTGTAGGTCTGTATTTTTAATGCGTGAGGTGTTTATTTTTATTAGTTTCCACCCAACAACACCCATACGCCGAGTACTTTTCTCAATCAGTGTATGCCAAAAATATTCGTTCTTATACTCCTTTTAAAAATATATGAAGCACTTAAAACACTTCTGATCACAACTAATTCTCTTGGCAAGTGGAGGATGTACCTATTTATTGGACTAAACAATACAAATTTCATAACGATACTCAAGAGATTTTCAAAATCGATTTTGAATGCATTCTTTTAAACCGACGGAAATCAAAATGTCCGACTATCATATATCCTCACCCACCTAAATTGAAATTGTTATACATCAAATGTCCCAACCCACACTAATCTTATCACATACCCAAACCGTGGTAAGAGAATGTTATTGACTCCATATTCGAAAAAATAATCATTACAAAAACGAACTCGTAAAAATTGATCAATGAAAATTCTTAAGTGGATAGCTACAATGTACGCAACCAGTTGAGAGAATCAGAGCAATATATTTCATGTAAGTCAACTTTGCATTTGGGCGCAGTAAATCTCTCAACTAAAAATGTGAAAAATGTTATCCACTTTAAGACTGAATGCACTTCTTTTTTGACAGCTGTCATATCGAATTGCAGAATTTGTTTACAAATCCTGAACAAAATTTACATATTAAAAATAGAGAAATGCGAAAATGAATTCGGAAATTCTTAATAGTGCAGTTGATAAGACTCAGGTCAGTTTGGAAAAAATTCATTTAATTGAGAGCAATGTTAATTTCCTTTATAGATACCACCTCTTCATCAAAAACGAATCCTTGCGTTTGTCAATCACTTCGTCATAAATTCGTGCTCTTTCCTGAACGACTTCGCATCGAAATGTGAAACAAAGTTTATTGAGGTCGAACGAAAAATCCAAAAAGTGGAGTCATCACTAATAATCATCGAGGCAAAAGTATGAAACAATGATATGAATGAAACTTTGCTCATTGGTTCAAAATATGATTTCAGCTCAGTTCCATTCCTGGTTTGGCGGCGGACCAAATCAATAAGGTCGAAGCGGTACCAAGCAAGGAAGTTAGTGTACAACCTCGGGAAGTTCATCAAGATGACGTGGATGATAAGAGTGGTGATAATGCAGATGTCCCTCCAGAAGAGCCTGTTCCGCTTGAAACAGGTGTGAAGGCTTGTGAAGACTCAAGATATATTAAATTCTTCAAAATGCTCCAATTCGGTGTACCCGCCAATGCTGTTAAGATAAAAATGCAAATTGAAGGAGTCGATCCGACTGTTCTAGAGTAAGAACGTTGATCCTCTCTAGGCATCATTTATCTTATAACAACCGTTTTTACAGCACTCCAAACCTTTTATTAGCGGATGGAATCCCTAGATGATGACTTCTTGATGAATGCGAATAAACATGTTCCCACTATAAAATCAGATAAAGCGTTTTTTTTCTTTTATCCGTGAACACAATCAAAGACAAGAGTCAAGTTTAAATTTTTTTAATGTTAGGGCCCAAGGTAAAAATAAAAGCTTAATATAAAAACGATTTTATATTAATCTAGAATTGGATCATCTGTCCCTTCCTCTTCTTGTCTCCTCCCAGCTCGAAATGCTTGCAGCGCTTGAGGGGGGTTTGTTTACGGTACTTGCACTCTGTGCACTCCATACGCAAGACGATCTTTTTGGTTGTCTTAGCCTACGAGCAAAAGAAAGAAACATTCAATTAAACACAGTTCATAATAAGATAAGCGAAGAACTTTGTCAGTAATCTACGAAGAGTATGAAACTAGTTCGTCACACACTCGTTGATTTTGCAGACGTACAAATTTACTTTAGCATACTTTTTTCCCACCAAATGGCTTTTGGCAAATTACAAGCCTTTCAGTTCTACAACTATGCAAGGATGATCGAGCAATTCGAGCACACTTAACTTACCTTCTTTCTGAAGATAGGCTTAGTCTGTCCACCAAAACCTTGCTGTTTCCTGTCGTAACGTCTACGTCCTTGGGCTCCCTTGCGTTCCTTGGACTTCTTGTACTGGGTCACCTTGTGCAACTTATGAACCTTGCATTTTTTGCAGAAGGTACGTCTTTGTTTTGGTACATTTACCTACAATGGAAAACACTTGAAAATTATCCAGTTCTATATCTTGAGCATACATCGAAAATCACGAAAAATATTCCCGCAAAATGTTAGTTTAAATAGTAATAAGTGATATTTTATTGCAATTTGAAATGGATGAGTTTAAACTTTGCCGGTATTTCGGGATTTTCAGGCGATATTTTTAATTTTTTTTAAGCGTACCATCTTGACGAATTTCAGTTGTCAAAGAACAAATCGAAAAGAAAGAGAAGTCCAATAAGCGGAAGTAAGACATTTCATAATGTCAAAAGTGACAGTAAAATTCGAAATTCGAATGACGAACAGGGTTGTTAAAATGTTTTCATAATGATATTGAAGTGTTTTCGACATCTTTAATTCTTATTCGAATCTTATATTTTGCTGCTCGCAAATCTTACTTCCTAATTTTAGCTATCATAATCGATTTATTATCACTATAATTTATTACAGGTTCTGTGGTTTTGATTCATTTATTTGATTTTTAATTGTTTAAAAAATGTTATACATTGCCATCCATTTTCGTTATTTTCGTAATAAAAAACAACCGAATGTGGTGTCGTCTGCAGTATTTATTATTTTTAAGTACCCATATATTCTTCCATTTACCAATTTCGGTCGAAAATTGCTCAGTGTTCAAATATAACAGCGGTGCTCGCACTGGTTTCTACAAGTGGATGCACATACGTGCGAAGAGTTATTGAGGAAAATTAGTCCACATATCAAACGAAAGGGCACTTTAGTAAGAGATTCTATTAAATCCTCTGAACGTTTGTCTGCAACTCAGATATTCTTGGAAACAGGAAGAATTTTCTTAGTTAAAATATTGGTTATTATTTTTCCACATTTGATGTCATATTTCATTCCGCCGATCTGCACTCACTAAAATTATAATTAGAAATGAAGAATGTACTGCAGTTGTACAACAATTGTTTACACATAACTACATGTCGGTCAATCAAGTTAAGCACTACAAGTCTGCAGTTTTTTTTTTTTTTTTCAACGAGAGTTCTCATTGAGGATTTGGCCTGTCAAGCACGGTAGTCGAGCAAATCGTCATGACAAATTGTCGTGTCTGAACGCCGCCAAGTGGAGCTCTATCAGGGTGGTAATATAGTTGTATTCTCTTCCTACAAATGGTGTTTAAGTTCTAGTCATATACAATAATCCCACAAAGAAACAGAAGCACTAGTTTGACGATGGTTATTGAAATACTTGTACATCTAATTTTCTATCATTCCATTCAACAAGACACATCTGAATACATTGAACAAGAACTACAATTTGTGCATGTATGAAACAAACTGCGCGCTACTTCCTTGACGGATATTAACAAAAGTGTCTTCAGGAACATTAATCGAACTGAAAGAAGTCTTGTTCAACATTTAAAGAGTAAAGTGTCTTTCTTTGCACTTTTGCTTAGCGTACAGCTTTTAGATCCATATAGTAGGACTGGCAAAATAAGAGTTTTGTAGAGCATAATCCAAAGTGAAAAGTCTTGAGCCCAGTTGTTCTAACAATCCGAAGTAACATGTAACGTAACATTGGCCCGTATAGAAGACCCGTATTTTTTGCTTGTCCCTAGACTCTTCCGATATTCTTTAGCTGGGAGGCTGCGATAGACTTTTTCTGCAGGCGTAGAAGTTTCATCTCTTCCGTTCTTCTAGCCCGGTACTCCTCTGGTGCTGCTCTTGTTTTCTGTTATTGCGCTTTTTGGTATGCATCTGTGTTTGACGAAGACATACCGGAGAGGCTCTAACTCAATACGCTCTAGCAATCTCGGGTGTCCAATGTCAAAAAGCCTCGTTGTTAGCTGGTGCAGCTTTCTGACATTGACAGTCGACCTCTAAATCTTGCTGCTATGAGGAAACAGTCGGAGTCGACGTTTGTTCCCCTGAATGTTCGCACATTCCGGAGGTCGCCGGGATGCTGTGTGGATTCTTTTGTAAGGGAGCCTCGTACTGCTTATGACTATATTACGGGCTGTGTCTGTAAGTTGAAAGCCATTATCTGACATCGTGTCGTAGAGGCTGTGTTTGCTGATCACTCCACCAAAGATGTTTTGCTTATCGATTTTGTCATACCATGTTGATCGTTGTTGGCATCCATCCAAGTTGGGAGCGATTAACAATTTTGGCCTGTGTGCATAGAGCATATACCCAGCCGCCCTAATTCTTTCGTGCGTAGTAAGGCCAATCTAGCCAACAAGCTGTCAATCTTTGATACTTTTAGCATTGTGCTTATTCGGTGTCTTGTTGGAAAAATCCAACTCGTACAAAGACTTATGCTGTCAACGGATGGTTTCGGAATTTGTTCCAAAATAGTCATGTATTGATAGCGATGCATATAAACCCAAAAGCAGATACAGCACTCCAAACCATCACCCTACCAATACCATGTTTTAATGTAGAAAGTAATTTTTTTGGATCCATTGATGTATTTCATAAATCCACTACTTGGCTTGTTTTCATCCACACAAGCGTTTTTAAAATGATCGTCTATTGTTTGGACTGTTGGCTAACTTAAATCTAGTAAATTGTCACAATCAAAAAATCTATTAATGCTGACCAAACTACAACTCTGTCCTATTGAAGTTCCCAACAAATGCAATGAGAATGTTTTAATTTTATTTGATAGAAAGGGAGTTATTATAGACTTTAGACTATGGTGACCCAGGGTTGGCCCGAGCCAAATGAGCGCCGTGTGTAAGACTTACGATTGGCGCCCCCTGCTATTGTATTGAGGTATCCCCGGTAAGTATATATATTCCCGGTAACATACATGTATATTTAATATATATTATGTAATTAATATTATTTTAATTTTATATACATATTCATTGAAATAAAACGTACAAATATATACAAATTAATACTTCAAAGAATTCAAGTTAATTTTGTAACCCAAAATTAAACTTAATGGTGATAATTTGAAATCGAATAAAAATTAAAAAAAAAAATGCATCGAAGACATGTGGAACAATGTAGGAAATAACTTTTCTGGCATTTAGTTAACCTTAGCAAATTCTGTATAGTAAGTTCATTATTGTCTGTCCTAAGGTAACTTTGTACTATCTTGATTTATAAAAACTACGTTTATAATTTAGAGAGAAATAACTGCATATATATTTTGGGAGCAAGATCTTCTAAACCTCTAAATCTAAATATAATCTAAACATAAAATTTAAGACTTCTAAACATGCGAGTATAATACTATCTATCAGTTCTCTATACGCATAGACGTGGATTCTGCACGTATCTTCGAATCACTTGCCATAATAATGGAGAACTGATGCCTGGGCACTCAAATGTACCTCCTAATACTAATTCATAAGATAATTGAATAACAATTGTAAGCTACATAGGTTATGTACTTAGAACGGATAAATTTTCCGATGCAAATAATTAATTTTGTTCAAATCATCCCAAGCTGAAACATAAAAACGAACGTAGCTCATTTTTCTGATCCAAACGAAAGGACACTCGCGTAATAGCAAAAAAGCGTTTATGTGCGAGAAGGTACAGCCAAACACACGCACATATACACGAACTTATTCCCACCCTTTTTGAATGAAACACATGCCATGCTCTTATTACAAGATCCTTCGAAACTGGATTGCGCTTGATTTTTACTAAACAACATCCATCCAAGGTCATCAGTGTAAATATACGTTGATACAAGGTTACATAACCTTAGTCACATATTGTTTTGGCGGGGAAATCCTAAACATTTAATTTTTCCACAATAACTACCTACCTTCTTTCTTACCTCTCTATCAAGGCAAAAAATAACCATAGGTAGCATAATTTAATTTTGTACTTTGAGTTAAATAAAATAATTTTTACCCACACTCTTCATTTATTTGCTCAAGTGAACACTCAACAAAAATTAATTAAAGTAAATGCTTAACGTGTTCATATGAAGATTTCCACCACTTTTATCAAAAAAAAAATGTTTGTTCAAATGTATGCATACTTAGATACATACCATCGCATGTATTAATTACCTAGTTCTTTTTCTTTATTGATATTCACGAAGCCATGCAACTAGAAGTAACTCTAATTATGAACTACACACGCATTTTTCTTTCGAAACCTATGTACCTATGCAGCTAATTTATGTTAAAATTAATAAAACAATAAATGAAAAAAGGAAATGAAATACATGCCTCCAACAAGAATATAAATCTGGTCATAAATCTGTATGCATGTTTGTATGTCGCAACGCATGCATGAAACATATTGTGTTATTCTTTTTTAAGAGTTTGTTAAGAAAACAACAATTTTGGGATAACCTGCATAACCCCCTACTAGACCACCAAAGTAAATTTGAAAAGGACATTCGCTATCATCATCATTAAAAATAAACGATAAAATCCCAAATAGAAGAAATATTTCTAAGAATTCTCATCGTAACAAAAAATATTCATGTAATACCGCGGACAGCATTTATGTGACTGAATAATTGCCGATTAGTAAATACTTGCAACTATCTATCCAATGAAATTCACCGTATTCCCCACAGTTTGGCGAAATATTTCAACACGGTCACTAGGCATGAGTGTTCAAAGGGGACAAAAATACGGATTTCATGAAGGTATACTTTTGTCGGAAAAAAATAAAGAATATACCACATCAGATCTTTATGCAGAAGCAGGATATCATTTGCGGTGGTCAAAGTATTTATGTATCTATATGGACATGACACCTTGCGCCAAGTATGTATGTACATACAACATACATACATACATACATGTGTCCAGCGCATATCCATTCAAATAATATCTCATAAAACCACGAAGCGTACGCTAATCATTTGGTTTCATTTAAAGTTTCACCTTCTCCATTCAAATGTCCACACTTTGACGGTTTCGCAATGCAAACACTTTTTTTTCAAATCTTCTGAAAAAAAAAATGTTTGTATTCGTTTTATCTACGAAATAATCTTGTCAAAAACTATAGTGTTTCGGTTGCTTTAATGGTCTACATTATTGATGCTATTGCGTGGGGTTAAGACGGCTTCATTATATATAGTCAGACAAATAAGCTCGAGCCGCGTTTTTTCAAGTCCACTCACTGAAGAGCTTTGAACTTCACACAAAAAGCATGTTTAGCTTTGTTCGGGAATTAAACAAATAAGATCTTGGCTTTTATTTTATGATTAAACTACTTTCTGTTTGTTTTCAAATAAAGGGAGCTCCATTAAGAAAAAAACTGGCATACATACATCAGACATACCTACACAAATTTATTGATTGACTTTTTTTTAAATTGTTTTCATCCGACTTTGGGCTACACAATTGTTAGTTACATATCATTTTTTCAGTTCACATGGTTAATAGTTTTTTGAAAACTGTCATCATAATACCTCATATATTGGCCGATTAAAACAAGTAAAACTTTGCTTTGACCATGGCAGAATACAAACCTCGAATCTACCACCGACATACGCACAAATCTACGTCGACAAGTGCTACACAGTTTCGAAGGCATGTCCTTTTATTGAAAAACACAATACCAAAAACGTCGAAGGCATTATGTGGGTACTCACGCTTGGGGGTGTATTGCAAAGGGACTACCCTTCACAGAGGAAACAGTATCGATATGCTTTCGATGAATGGTTTATGGAGCAACTCGAAGGAAAAAAATTAATGCAAATTTAACCAATTAAATAACTTGAAATTTCTTAAATGAAACACAGACACACATTTGAAAATTATACAAAATGTAATTAAATCCAAAAAAAAAAAAAAAACATTTGATTATTATCAAAATGTACCCTACTTGTTGGGGACACTAACAAACAAAATCCTATAGAAGCAAAGTCTTTTCGTTACTGATAACAGATTGACTTGGACATATCATTGATGGCATCGTAGATGATGAGCTTCGGTTCTCATGTTTCACCAACTAGTTGCATAGATTTATTAAGTCCACACAATAAAATTTAGGAAAATGCTAAAAACGACAGTATGTGCATTCAAATTATGACCTACAAGTATGCAATTTCATAATTATGACCGAGACGCTAAAATTTAAATTCATGTATCGAAGTGTAACACGATGAATCTTCGAAACGATTTTTGCCACTTACAAGTTTTCTAATAGAAAATGTATATGGATTATTTTATGTCTTACCAAATTTTATTATCATGTGCATAATAGTTAATGAAGAAACATGTATTATTGCTTGTTTTGAATACATTCCAACCAGAAAAATGTTTTCAAATTTACCGCCAAACACTGCTATTACAGGGCTGCACGCTATACTCATGACACCCAAGCACTTTTACTATGAAAATACTCATGAAACCCTCTTGCTTGGCTGTTTATTAAATAAATCTAATTCCAAATCAAAATGTAGTGATATGAAAAAATCCGTACGAAAATTCTTTATAAATTTCTGTAGGGAATTTTTACTTTTGTTTTACAATAAAAGAATAAAAAATAATTTACAACTTTTATTCATCTACTGGCATGAAATCTCAAATGGCGCGCTCTCTTCAAAATGTATTTCACACTTTAGAAGACGCCTTCAGTCGATTTTGAGCATTCTGCCAGTGAACATCGGTAAAAGTCTAGATAGACGGAAAGAAAAATAGAATAAAAAAAATAAAAGGAATACAAATAAAATAACAGAGTGTTATAAGAAATAAAAAATAGTATATCTAGACGAAAAGTTTTAATTTGAGACCATAGTGCGTGCATAGTAGTAACTAATCACGTTTAGTTAAAAAATATATATTTATATTAGAAATTAACCAAAATAAAAGCAAATTTATAAAAATGAGTTCAGCAGCGGAAAATAATGGAGAGGTTGCGGTTGAAAAAGTTGCCGCCGACGCGACAGCCCCCGCCGTCAAAGAGGACAAACAAATAACAAAATCAGCACCTGAAGAAACATCAGCGGCGTCAGATAATGGTACTACAAAACCAGCAGTCACAAAAGACCAGGTCAAAGGAACAAAACGGCCTGCAGATGTAAGTAGATTCTCAAATCGTGTTTAATAAAAACAACTAGGTAGTTAATGGCGGCTGTAAGTGAGTAATCATGAACGAAGAAATGAACGTACACGACGCCGGAATTAATTAATATCTATTTTTATATAAAAGAATGAAAAAATACAATTTTACAACGAACGAGAAAGGGCAGCAGCCTCACCTATTTCTCGTTCTAATGGTGCATACATACATATGTATGTGAGATACACTTTTCTGTTTTTATAAATAAGATTGTGTGCAGTATAATAATATGAGAAGCATCAACTTCAGTGGCAGGCGACGACGATTATTTCGTGTGAGAAGGATACCACCACCTGACATAAAAATATGTTTTTATATGTTGTGAATTAAAAACCTACGATTAATGCAAAAGCTGTCGTCAAGAGAGGGGACTGAATCAAGCGCGCGCATTTGTAAAACAAGACAAACACATTCCCGGCTGCTTCATTTTATTGAATAAAGTCCATCGAGTTCCCAACTACACACATAAGTTTTATCAAAAGCTGTATAGTCATCGGATTGAGAGCCATTTGACATACTCTCAAGTCAGGGAGCGTGTTCTGATGAAACCCATACCGATAACAACAATCAATATAAGAAGTAGCAGGTGAATAACACAACAGAGTTGACTGTCGTTAGCTTGTTTAACGACTTCGCTTTTTCTTAAGACCCCATCGATGTGTAGCGCTGTTCCAATAATTCACATAACCATGCAAAACAACAAAATCTTGTCGATATGATTATTTACAGAAGCTATCAATTAAAATGCCTCATTTTTATATTTGCTGTATCATTATTTTTCTTGTGCAGTTTTTAAAAATAACGTGCCACTTGAAGATGTATGATACAACCGCATGACGCTACCCCGGCTTCATGTACTGAATGTGTGTACATATTTTCAAACATTTGTTTTGATGTCGGCACTGATTCAAGCACACGGCAAGATCCCCCCTTCCCCGCTTTTTTTGACCATGTATGATTTCAAATTGTATTCTATTTCTGGATGTTTTTTCTGAGTTAATGTCTACTGTACACAGAGAACATGTTCACAAACACGACGCTGAGTGGCCTTTTGAGCAAATACAGTCAGCCACATCTCTACCTCATTCTCACTCACCATTTAGAGCCTCTTATTTCTCCTTCACAATTCATTTCATTTTACAACTTGTCAAGCTAATGACAGCGTCAGAAAGAGACAAAAATGAAAGGAACGTACAGGTACCTGTTCGTTCTTAACTGTAGTATTATCAGAGGTGTGTGTATATCATATGAGTGTGTGTATACACATAGCATGCACTAGTGTATCCCATTCAATAAAATTAAACGGCGTTGCCACACCATGGTCGCTGCATTCAGGCATTGCAAACGAGCGTCTTTTTCCCTCTCGATGTTTGCTAGACTGAAACAAGCTTCCATTGGCTGCGTACGTATTTGTATTCGTGTATGAAGAGCCGGCCGGTAACACAGCCAGCAATTTCACCACTTTATTTTTCAAACCCAGTTATCAATAGAGGGCATGAAACCATCAAAACAGAAATAGTTTCTATTAATTAGGCACAGAATCGAAATAAATTATGAGAAAGACGAAAAAGATTCGGCTGTGTTGTGTTTTAATAGCCAGTCAGTCGGTATACTGGTCTCTTTTATTTGCGCGTATTTTGATCGTTTTGTTCGAGAAAATGTGTAGTATACCCTATTCTTTTTCCACCTAAAGAAATGAAAGGTATAATAAAACAACTCGAAAAAAGTATATACTGGAAATGTAAAAATGATTAGTACATAAACATTGGAACAAAGTACAGTTTGATCACCAGTATTAGATTAATAGAATGAAACTGGATAAAACAATAGTTTCTTATAGTGCTAACGTCATCGTACGCATTAAATATTAGCGATAGAATTTGTATGCCCTTGCTCAAGGTGGCAATAATTTGAAAATAATTCATTATGTATTATTTATGATTGCACTGTTATTGCGCGTGTATCAGTTTGACATCTGTCAAGTCAACGAACAGACAGACGAAACTGTACCTAGTTTACTTCACATTTCGGCTGCCATAAAACTAAGGGTACGTGAGCAAACGAATATGTATTTCCCATAAAAGTGAGAGAACACGTAAATGAGTGCGCTTGTGATGTGAGTGAGATTAAAATGTTTCCATGCCTTTTACTCTCTTTTCTCAACCACGCTGCATAGCTTTTTTTTCTTCTATTTCCGTCACAACACACGGGGGTCTACCAAAGTAAATCCTGAATGAGGGTGAATAGCAGCGTGGCTATGTGGAAATCATTAATAGGTGGGTTACCCCTCCTAATAAGAATACACATGCCTTGCTCTTTCATTCGCATCTACAATAATACAATCATCAAAACATCCTATTCGTCTCTCTCTCTCTTTCTTTTTCTCTTTTGATAACCTACTGTATACTTTTCATATATAGAGAGTGTAAAGGATGGTGCACATGACTGGCGAACAAATACAAATGATAACAAAAACTGTTTGATATCGAGATGTCATCAACAATTGTCGTTAGGAGATGATACTAGGTGAAACAGTGTCAGAATTCATGTGGACGCCTTTTATGAAAACGATCAAATAGCACATTTTTGATGTTAACAAACGAGCAACTGAGTGTATCGGTAGCAGATATGAAATCATCAGTGCGTGAACGCACAGGTTGTACAGATGAAAATCATGCTACCGTAGACGAAAGTGGACAAGAGACACCGAGCATACAAACTTGTCTTCATGCGCAGGAATTCAACCTTTGAAGAGTCATCTTAGATTTGAAATACAAAGAGTCATTGTACAAAAAAAACTGACTAACAAATATGAAAGAAGCAAAGCAAAGCACAGCGGCAGATGTTACCAGCAGCCATATCATTTTAATGCGCGGCTTCATTTCTGTTTTGCCGCCATTTTTCTCCGCGTCGTTGTTTGGTGATAGTGGGTTTTCCAAATAGCTTATCAGTTGATAAAATCCTATAAGGGGTTTGCTTTATACATGCTATGCGCATACGTTAGGTTTTGGTTAGCGACCATGTCGCGCTAACAGAATAACATGTAGATATTTACTTACACAGGTCTTGTTTGACGGTTCCTCCTATTAGATTAAAATATTTGTTTATTGGAATATATGTGTACAGGTACCTATTTAATACTTTTTCTTGCCATGAAACTATTTACAATGTTTTATGTGTACTGTACTAGGTTTTTATTAATAATTTTTTTTTTTTTTGCAGGATAAATCAGCGGCATCAAAGAAAGCAAAACAGGACAGCGCTGCAAACGCCAGCGATTGTTCCGATGATGAGGAAGAGATAATTGAAGAGGAAATAATTGGAGATATTGAAAGTGACATTGAAAGCGACGAATATGATCTCCCGTACGGCGAAGAAGGTAACACACATTTATAATTGGATATACCTGTTCTTCATTTCAGTCGAATTCGTTTTGAAATAAGTACAAAAGGGTTAAGGTTTTTTTTTAAGAATAAACGTTTGCTATAGCATTATTTAAAGAAAAAAACGAATTCGACATCAACTCCTAAAATTGAATATTCAAATATAGAGGTAAAGTTTGACTGACATGAAATCAGTTTGTAGACTGACATCAAACCATCAAAATTGTATTTGAACTCGTAGAATTAAATAAATTCCTTAGAATGTAGAAATATGCTTTAAAAAGTAGACGTTTCAAAGGTATTATAACTAAAAACGGCATTTTGCAAAATTTCGCTTTCAGATGACGAAGAAAATGATGTCTCAGGCTCCGACGATCAAGCGTAATAATAATGTAGTCAAAAAACAAAAAAAAAAAAAAAACAAAACAAAAAAAAGAATAAATAAATAAAAACAAAAAATTATATATATATTATATAATAAGAAATAATTTTTAATTTCTTATTTTTTTTTTTTTTTATTATGTAATTTTTTTATTTAAAACAGAAATAAGAAAAAAACAAAAAACTCAATATGCAAGATTTTTTCCTTTAATTTTTAAGTTCTAATATATTGAAAAAGATCAAAACGAGAAAAACATTAAGAAATAGTAATAACACAGTTACAACAAATGCAAGAAAAAAGTATTTGAGTAAAATAAAAATTCATTAAAAACAAAAAGAAAAACCAAATCCATTCTTCATAGATTCTGCAAAAGAAAAACAAATGTGAAAAGCAAGGGCCGGTACATGACTTTGGGATAAAGTTTGTGTTCGCTTCATTTTTGCAAGTTACGCGGGAAACAAATACGTACAAGACTAAAGTGCTGCCACAAATTACGTTTTCTTTTTTTTTTCTTACTTTTCGTTCAGAACTTTTTCATTTCGATTTCAATTGTCCAAATCGCATTGAATGTTGTTTAATCAGATAAAATCGAATTCAACGGACCTAGGTAAGTTGTGTGCTTGGTGCCGAATGCGAGAGAGAAAAAAAAACATTTCCACTACACCAATCTGCGGTTGTTTGCCCTCGAAATCTGTCTTCGGTTATGATTCATCGCCTCGCCTCGAAAGTCGTCCCTCGTAAATTGATCTCCTTATTTTTAATTTGAATGTGCTCTGTTATACGAACAACTTTCTAAGCGACTTTTTTTGGTTTCTGCATTATACGTAGTAAAGATGACATTTCACTTGAAGATTGTGATGAGGAGTGAAGATTGCAGAGGCGAAAGGTTCTTCTGGAATCCAAGAGAGAATGTTTATTATAATTTCTTTACTTGATAACTTTTCCTTATTTATTTGTCAAATTCACATTGATTGTCGTGCAGCTGAAAAAAAAATTAGATTAAAAATGAATCAAACATAAAGATAGATGGCTCGTATTGTTCGCTACAGTATTAGTTTTACAGATGTAGATGTTAAGCCGCTTCGTCGAGTGTTTTTAGAAGTGGAGAACAAATAAAAATAGTAACATAATGTAGATAATAGTTTTTAGATATAAAACACAAGTTTAAGCTTACAATAAAATTATATTTAATAAATAAAATGAGTTCATTACACCCGATGTTTAGTTTATTTTAAAATAGCGTAAAATAATTACGATAAATCGCATGTACAAATTCTACAAATAAAAATAAAATGTAAATTGTTGAAATGGTAAAAATAAAAAAAAAATAAAAATAAATAAAATACAAAAACTGTTATAAGAAAAACAAGAGGGTTTTTTCTCTGACTGAACTGTAACCAAATACTTACTAGTTTAATTTATAATTTTTGAATTCAAACAAGGTTGGTGTTGCCAAACTTTGATCAAAAGTTAAATATAATCCGAAAACTTAGAAATTAATAAAAATACAATACATGTTTTTCATCATTGTAATCAATCAAGAGCAATAAACTTTGTACCATGAATCTATACAAACACGAAAATTATATACACATATATTTAAAAAAAAACCCCTAAACTTAATGTTAGCCAATAAATATTTATATTATTTTGTAATTGTATATTACAGTGTAAATAAACCTTACAAGTCGATAAATTACTTTCAATGAAAAGAAAAAAAATATTAAAACAAATAACAACTATTGTTTATTTATTTCGTTGAAATATAGATGCGTACTTCAAACGAATTTATATTTATGGATCGCACATCTACTTAAATGTCTGCAAAGCCTCATATTCTACAGCGATGGATGTGTGTACACGAGTACATTTTGTTGAGGTTGTTTTAAGTATTAGAAATGGGCATAAAATAAGAATGTTTGGAGCGCGAAAAACCACATACCTTTCGTGCGAAATTCACAGAAAGGTTGAAGACTCGCTCGAAGAACAGGGAAGCAGATTAGTTCAGCAAGAAGGTTGACTTAAAAAAGAGTAGTTATTTTCAAATTGGAAGTTAAGCAATCGTACAAATATGTTTGCAGTTGAAATAGCATAAAACCAGTTCTTTTTGAGTTCAGGTTTTTCTTAGTCCTTTTTCTGTTTTTATTTTTTTAATTCAATTCGTATTAATAGATTATTTTTATTTCTGTGAAAAAAAAAAACATTAAAAAGTAGTCCATTTTTTTTTTGAGAACGATGTAGAAATAAAAATGAGGTCTCTATATACCAAACATCTCAAACTTAATATCCGACGATTAAAGTGAACAGCAGTATGGGGCACGAATGTGGAAAGTAATTGTAAATGTACATCTTCGGCAAGGTGGTCCTTCAAATCTTAAACAAATAAAGTGTACGCAAACGCATGTTACAAGGGCAATAAACATATTTTCAATTCATCTTTTTTTCTATTTCTCATTTAGTTGATTGTTCTCGTAATTGTTTTGATTTCTACATAGATCATTTGTGCTATAGGCAGTGACTCCTTTTTTGTAGGTACAGTTGTAACTTACTACGCTCGTTTATTCGCTCTATAATCGATAAAAATGTACCCATGCAGCCTGTGTAAGTACATACATATGGGCACCGAAATGAAGGCATAAGGGAGGAAAAATACCTCACAAAAATTCAATTGTTCGAATACTACCAGTCCGGGTGCATGTTATAGCCTACTGCACACATACAAATTGAAAACTTTACTGATGCCGAATTATGGGCAAGGGTGTGGAGATGTAGTGACAAGCGAAACACACCCTTCCAAGATACAAACAACTTGAACCAAACTCCAAGCAACGTGTGCTTCTCGTTCAGGACTGTACTTTCTTTTATATGAAGGAGGAACATTTTTTGCGCATGGGAATGAGAAAAATATTTATAAGTACACATTATACATACATACATATGCGTACAATAAACTCATGCCAATTAAAATCGAGTTGCTAACAATAGCTTAAAGATTTTACGCCTTCACCCCCCTCTTTTTGTAAAGAATATTTTCCAATTGAATAAAATATCGTGTGAAAATACAAGTACTCACGAGAGTAGGTTGTACAATAATTTTCAATTGATTACAATGTTTGTCTTTCAAAAGCCCTTGATTTTTTTAGAATACATTAAACAAATGTATGTACTTATAATACATACATACGTACATGCACACATTTAGGAAGGTGCGTTAGATGCTAGGAAACAAGTAGAAACTGTTTTTATAATTCGTACCTTAATGGGTTAGATATCTATGTCCAAATAAATTCACAAAAATCATTTTAACACTCTTTTGAAGAATATATCGATTTTATTATTCATATCATTAACTGCCCTGAGTTTCTCAGATCGACATGACATTTCGAGCTCTTGATATATATGATATAATTATGACCTTCTTGAGGGTGGGTTGAATGCCTACAAATTTATTAAATTCGAGTAACCTTGTTTGGTTTACCATTTATGACCTGACCTTGGTATTTCCGGAACATTCAAATCATTTGTGGCTTAAAGCCTAAACTATTGTAGTTATATTGTCTTCTTGCACGACTTATTTATAAGCTTCGTGTGTATTCTATTTCATATATACATTAAGTTAAATGGAATGCAAGAGATAACTAATTCAAATATATTATTCATTTCGTTCTGACTGCATTTATTGAATATTCGGAAAGTTCTGTAAATGAAGATCAAAATTTTAGTGTAATTTTTGTTCGGTTCTTCAGGTATCTAAGAACCTGAAGCATAACTGCTAGTTTACAATACTTTTTAATTTAAAAGATGCAATTTACATCTTAGTACTCAATTAGATTTTAGTACTTAATGGGAATGAGTTTAGAACTAAATTTTATATTTTTGAGTACTGCGATTTCTCTGTTTTTAAGCTGAAACTAAATATACAGACCATATACATGACTTCGATGGTTATGATCTTGGATTGTCGTTTAAATACTTAATTTTAATATATCTATCAGAAAAATGGAAGTTACGTATAAAATATGTGCTCTGAATAAATTGTATTGGACTATCACATTATGTGAACACACTCCAAACGTCAAGTGCTAAGGTGACATTTTGTAGTTGACATATTGAATATTTATCATCTTACTTAAGTGAAGTTTCTTAAAAAAATGGATACACTAACTTTGTCCGCAATTCATTAATATTTCTTGTATGTTGCAATGGATAAGGACTCAGATAGCACGGTTACTTCCTTGGATGAAAATACGGAGAACTTTTGCAATAATCCTACACGTGATATCTTAGCCGAAGGTATTATAAATTTATTTAAACCATCAGTGGACCGTCTTGACGAAAGAATAACAGCCACCCGGGCAGCCCAAGCAGAACTTTCGGTTCAATTGGATGCTCTAAGTGAACAGCTTCGTGAAATTGAAAAAGCACAAGTTGCCATTCCCGAATTTTCCGATAAAGTTAAGGAGCTAATCAACGTAAAACACAAGGTTACGGTCATAGCGAATGTTCTTACTACCAGCCAGGAAAGACTTAATTCTATCCATAAACTCATAGACAGAGAGCAAGAACGAAGGCGGGCACTATTGGATTCTACGACAAAAAACTTATTTCAAGAATCACCATAGCTCTTTTTTATGATAAATTATGGAAACTCCTCATTATGATCATTTGTCGTCAATGGATTATGAAAAAGTGTATGAGCCTGCCGAGGATACATTCCTTCTTCTTGATGCGATAGAGGATGATTTAAAATATTTGGACAACATACAACCTCATCTGTGCTTGGAAATTGGCTCTGGCAGTGGACTCATAATAACAGCTGTATCGAAGAGATTTCCGCATTCAGTGTGCATCTCCACAGACATAAATCGCTGGGCCTGTGAAGCTACAAAACGAACTGGTGTTCGAAATGAAGCTGCAGTTGATGCGATCCAAACGAATCTGTTGGATAATTTTAGATCGAATCTGATTGATGTACTGATTTTCAATCCTCCATATGTGGTGACGACAGATTCTGAATTAGAGCACAATGAAAAAGAGTTTGATTCGAATGTAACTAATAAGAACTTAATATACTCATGGGCCGGTGGTGTGAACGGAAGGCGAGTAATTGATGAACTTATCCTAAATTTAGACTTTATTTTGTCTTCAAACGGTGTTCTCTATTTACTGGTTCTGAAGGAAAACATGCCCAAGGATATAATACGTATTTTAACAGAAAAGAAATTTACTGCGGTCCTGTTTAAGGAACGTAAAATACCTGGTGAGCATTTGTTTATACTGAAAGTCACTCGCTAATAGCTGCAGATGTAAGGTCTCAATAAATTCTTTCACAGAAACTTACCTATTTGTTGTTTTATTTTATTTTTTGACTGAGATTTATGAGCTTACTCTATAAGGATGAGATCAATATTTCTGTATAATAATTACATTTTATTGCCAACCATACATAAAAAAAAGTAATTATTACAAGCTGATAATTAGCTTACCTGTATCGCATGTGCCCAGGTCAAATTCTAACTAAACAGGTCATTAACGTGTGCACCACGGTCCCTTATAAGTTCTGACACCCGTTTTAAAAATAGTTATAGTGATCTGACTAAAAGGGAGTGAAGACATTATGAAACAGTTTTTGCAATTCATGCAAGAAAATATCCAGTGAAACAATAAATTCAATCTTATAAGATATTTTGCTTACCAAACAACTTTCGTTGTTGAATGACACCATTTTATTTTTAAATGTTTGTACAGCGGCTCGTCGAAATATCTGACAACTTTGACAATTTTTTTGTAAATACATCTAACATTCGAGACGAGTCTAAAGTGAAAAATTTTCTGTTTAAATTTTCGATCAAAAAATGCCCAAGAATCGTAATTCTTGCAAGATAACTTTTGTAAACAGTTGATTTATATATTTTTATGTATATACCAAAAACGAAACCAGTCACATAATTGCAAGCATATATAACATTTTCTTTCGGCGTTGATGTTGAGTTGTCAAACTTTTTTCCCATCAAGAAACAAGAATAAAAGAAAATTTTTCAAGAAAACACAAAATATTAAAAAAGTTGAAATATTATTAATACAATGGAATCTCCACCATCAACAGATGTTGTTTATCAAGGTATATATACACTTTTCAATAATCCAAACTCAAAAGATAAAGAGAAGGCGTCTAAATGGCTTGAAGAGTTCCAAAAATCTGTAAGTAAGATGATTTTAGTTTTTTTGTGTGTTCTAATTAGTTGTATTTTTTTAGATATACTCATGGACTATAGCCGACGAGCTTCTTCAACAAAAACGAGACCTGCACTCTTGCTATTTCGCAGCCCAAACCATGCGAAACAAGATTCAAAACTCGTTCAATGAATTGCCTCCAAATTCGCACGTAAGCCTACGAGACTCTCTAATAACGCATATTTGCCAAATAACTAGTGAGACTGATCCGATAATTGTGACGCAGTTGTGTTTAGCCGTTTCCGATCTGGTGTTGTTAATGGCGTCTTGGAAGGATCCAATTTTAGCTTTGGTAGAGTCTCTTTCGAAATGCCCAGAAACTGTTTGGCCACTTATAGAAATACTGACACTCATACCGGAGGAAATCGATTCACGCTATCTCCGTCTCGGTGCGAATAGACGTGAGGAGATTCGTAAGCAATTGGACGCTAGTGCTTGCACTGTAAATGAATTTTTGGGGATGTGTCTCTCCACGTATATGCAGAATGAGTTCCTTCTCAACAAAATTATACGCTGTTTTACCTCATGGATAGGAATACACGCGATTCCAATGAACACATTTCCTGAAAGTCCTATTGCGCAGCATGTCTTTAATATACTCAGTATGCCAGATACCGCAAGAAAATTGCACGACTCTGCTACTGACTGCCTTTGCACATTGCTCGGATGTCTGGAGAGTAGCAATAGTCATTACAACGTAGATCAGAGACTAGAACTACAAATATTTAACGGTGTAATGGGCCTGGAGAGTGCCTATCACAATAGCATAGCTCATGAAGATGCAGAAAAAACCATAAATTACTCTCGCATTTTTACCGTGCTTTCGGAATCATTTTTATTGCTTATGGTTTCTAATGAAGAGATACCACATTATTCCGTGAAAGGGCTTGATTTGGTCTTGCTTTGCGTGGGACATTACGACTACGAAGTGGCTGAGATTACCTTTAATTTGTGGTATCGCTTGAGTGAGGAATTGTATAAAAGAAATAATGATACACTAACTATTCACTTCAAACCGCACGTAGAACGACTTTTGGGGGCTTTGTATAGACACGCCCAAATGGATGCAGACCATGATGGACTCATCGACGAAACGGATAATTTTAACGTAAGTTTTCTGATTTATTACAGAATAAAATATAACACCATAACTAACCGCCTAAACGACTAATTAATTTTTCTTGTTTTTTAGGATTTCCGCCGAAAAGTCTCTGACCTCATTAAAGACGTTGTATTTATCGTCGGTTCGGGTGCGTGTTTCAAACAAATGTTCATAACATTACAAAATCCTGCCGCCACATGGGAGAGCACCGAATCTGCGCTGTTTATAATGCAAAACGTCGCTAAAAACATCATACCGTAAGTATAAATTGATTGATTGATTGCGGTGAAATATTAATTGAATTGTTTTGCAGAGACGAAAATGAAGTCATACCGAAAGTGGTTGAAGCAATTTTAAACCTTCCAGAGAACACGCACATAGCTGTGCGATACACATCAATAATGTTGCTTGGAGAACTTTGCGATTGGATAGAAAATCATCCGGAATCGCTACAAGCTGTTTTGAATTTCCTGTTGTACTCCCTGCAACAGAAGAACGGATTGGCAGCAGCAGCATCTATATCACTCACATCAATATGTGCAGCCTGCCGGCAGCAGATGAGTTTTCACCTCTCTGGACTAATAGAAATCGCTCGGAGTCTCGATAGTTTTGAAATATCAAATGAGTTGGCGATTGGTCTTCTAAAAGGTATATCACTTATTCTCTCGCGGTTACCGCCCGCTCAGCTAAAACCGACACTTAGAGAAGTGTGTTCTTTTCAATTGAATCCTCTGGCGCAACTGGTCGAAACGGGAAGTGTGGTGGTCACCAAAGGTGAGCGTACAGATCCAGCATACTGGATTGATCGTGCCTGTGCCATTATCAGGCATACACACCCTGACATACAACCAGAAGAAGAACATCCGACGTTACAAATAATAACCGACGCGTGGCCATTGATTTCTAGAGTAATGGAGAAATATCAAAGTGATTTGAGAATAATGGAGAGAACTTGCCGTCTCATCCGATATGGAGTGCGAATGGTGGGTGAACGTGCATCACCTTTAGTCGAGCCTCTCGTTAAACAAATGGTTGGCCTTTACGTACTGCATCATCACAGCTGTTTTCTATACCTTGGTAGTGTTCTAGTCGATGAGTTTGCTAAATCTGAAGACTGCATTGCTGGCCTCCTAGAAATGTTGAAAGCATTCATCGAGCCAACATTTAACATGCTGCAAGTGGAGAATGGTCTTAAAAATAATCCTGATACCGTTGATGATTTCTTCAGACTTTGCTCGAGATTCATTGAATGTTGTCCTGTACCGTTTCTTCAGAGTCCACTTGTCACACCAATTTTTCAATGTGCACTCTTGGCATGTACCCTCGACCACCGAGAAGCTAATTCATCAGTTATGAAATTCTTCTGCAATCTTCTACGATGGGGCCGAACTACGTATAGATTTCCGGAATGCCGTCAACTAGTCAAGGGAATTGCTCAGCAAAATGGAGAGGCGCTTGTTATGAATTTAATTCACGCATCCGTCTTTTGCTTACATTCATATATGTTACCCGATGTTGCCGAAGTGTTGACCGAAATAAAAGCCGTCGAAAGAGAGAATATGGAAACATATCTGAAGCGGGCACTGGATGCATTGCCAAAGAAAAACAGTGGAGGTTATGTAACTGCAACACAACAGCAATTAGATGAATTTAGTAATACCGTTTTAAAGTAAGTTTTTACCTTAACAGATTTACAGCACAAATTCTTAACATCCTTATTTTCCATCATTCTTTCAGAGAGGACACAACAAAGGCCGTTACGATAGCTCTTAAGGAATTCACAAGATTTTTCCGATGAAAAATATGTCTTTTGATTGGCAAGAAAATGCGTTCTGTAAACTTTAATTTCACGATGTGGACTATTAGATTTACTAATAAAGAGTAATGAAAATTGATAAACTGTTTCAAAGAATGTTTGTTTTTTCCTGGAGTTCTGAAGACGAAGATGTGGTTGGAACTAAGTGCATGCGGCAGATTCGTCAACCCATTCGTTTAAAGCAAAATTAGCCAAGTTACGTTAATCGATTTTATTTTTCAAATAATACTTATATAACGTCAGGTTAAACTTAGTCTAAATTATAAATTCGTGGCATTTTGCCTATCTGCATGTCACAAACCGTTTAAATGATAAAATGCTTCCGCCTGCAACTGAGAATGCCAACATCCCTGTAGCTACTGTTACACAGAAGCTTGTGGTTAGCGAAGCAGTGTACATTTCAGATTTGTTCAACAGTGTCATTCCAGACACAAGCAAGTGAGAACATACAACATAAGCTACATGCAAGTACTTAGACGTGTCCATAGCATTGAAGAATATAACACTCCAGAATGTGTGAAGTAAAATAATGCACAGCGCTTGAGATGCGGACACAAGGAAGAATATCTGTGAACCACTCTTAAGCCCCATTGTTGCTGGACCACTCTATGAAAATTAAAATCCATTAGCATATTCGTTTTCATAGACATTTTCTCAATTTCCTTACCACATCAGCCAGAACATTAACAAGGGCAAAGGCTGCACTAATCAATCCAAATCCAAGACCTGATACGTAAGCTAATATGTGTTTGTTGTCAGTTACTCGATAGTCATCTGCCACTTCCTGCAAGCCCCTTTCAGTGCTTCGAAGTATCTTATAAATAACGTAACGGAAACATTCCTGGAAAATGACTTTTAGAAAGGCCACAATGATAACTCCCACAAATCACTTACCTGAAACGCTATAGAAAATACAACTCCAAATGCAAGATATTCCCTTAACGGGACTATGGAAAACCACAGCAACGATGAAATGAGTAATGAAAGTAGCCAAAAGAATGATGCAGCGATGAGTATAATAATGCGAATTGGGTCGTAGGCAATGGTGAAGACAAACATGGACAAAGCAGGTCCAAACGTAAGTAGTGTGCAACCGAAAAACTCTGGTAGTGTCATTTTATACTGTTGCTACGATGAATATAGATTAAATTTAAGTATTTTCGCTTTTCACTTATCAAGTGTGGTACTGAGAACAATTAAAATGCCGATGACAAGAGGACATTGAAAAACTTCAAAAGTTGTACAATAAAAAAATGCGTATACAATTCGGAAAATGCATTTCAATCAAATTTCAATTGACAACTATTTTGAAATAAAAGTTTATTTGAACTTTGTAGGCCACTGTAAGCTAACGGCGCGTCAGAAATTGATGACCTTCATTCGTGTTTACATTGGAAGTTCTTATTTCTGTGCAACTGTCAGTTTGACATCACCCAAAGCCGTTTCCAAATAATTTAATTAATTTCGTGGAATTTTTTTCAGATAAATATTACTCTAGTATTACTATGATTAATTATGGTAAAATGTAAGCGAGCAGTAACATTTTGAGACAGTACAGAACTCCATAAATGATGGACAGAGACGTAGAATTGCTATTTCGGTTTGTCGAAGCAACTGGGATTAGAACTCATGCTTTGAATGACCACAAAGGGAATTCTGAGCTCTACAAACTGTACCAAAATCGGTTGGTCTTGATGACTGGTAGCAGTGAGCCCAGTGCCAAATTAAAACTAAAACAATGGGGAGCCCCTCCTCACGATCAACCCCACCAGGGATTGATGATTAAGCAACTGGAGTTAAAACTCATGGTTTGAAGGACCACAGTCATGTTGACAGCAGAAGGAATTCTGAGCTCTACGAGCTGTACCAAGATCGCTTGGTCTTGATCACTGGTAGCAGTGAGCCCAGCGCCAAACTAAAACAAAAACAATGGGGAGCCGCTGCTCACGATCAAACCCACCAGGGATTGAGTAACCAATTCTACTTCCTTAAACCTGAGGGTTAGGTTCCGTTAAAGTGGCTGGCTGCTATAAGTAAAGTCAGCAGCCACACTTAGGCTAGCACGGGACCATTGTGCTATTACATTTGAAAATAATAAATGAAAAAGAGTTTAAATTGCCCAATTCATGAAGTAAGATTGCCGCCAATTGACTTAAGTCACAATTGGACCCTTTTTGAAGACAAGAGACCATGACACGACTTTTTGAAAAAACATCCTTCTTGGCCCTTTTTATATTTGTTTCCACGGAGTATGGAGTGCCATGCTTTGGCTTATGCAGTATTTCAACATAATCAAACATTTGGAAAAATGCATTTTCCCAAGGAAATAAGAAGCCAACAAGCTGTTGGTAAGTCTGATCTGATAATTCACAATCATTTGTTGACTATTAACGCAAAGTTACGTGCAAGATATATCCGGACTCGAAAGTTGTTAAATTTGTACGTATGATACATATTTATTCTTCAAAGAATAAAAGAAAGAATAAAGAAATCCAACACCAACAACTTACTATAAACTATAGCGAAGTGTTTAGCGGCGTTCAGACACAAAAATTTGTCGTAATGATTTGCTTGAAGGCCGTTATTGATGGGCCAAATCGTCAATGTGAACACTCATTACAACAAAAGGACTGATTTGTTTTGAAGTCGACAAAACATTTTGATTTTTCAGCTTTATTGAAGCCAAGCAAATCGTCACGAGAAATTGTTGTGCTGAACGCCGCTAAATACTTCGCTATAGTTTATAGTAAGTTGTTGGTGTTAGATTTCTTTGCCTTAACATTTTAAAATTTAAGAACTTCATATTTGGAAGTTTTTATGAAAGCTGTCGGCAGACGAAGGCAAGGAGAATCGGACTCATTTTGTGTTACTACTGTTTTGTTATGCGACACTTTTCGTGCGACTTTCTTAAATTGTCCATCGGCAACACTGTTACTAACTATAAAAATACAAACCACAACCTCAAATTTGTGTGCACTTGTGATTCATAATTACAAATGTGTCACTTTGTGTTTGGTTTCACAAATTACAAATTGTGAGAAAAAACTAGTTAACTACAATTGTTAAAAAAAATGCTGTTGCACCAGAATTGTGATTGACTGGTAGCTTGCGACTGTTTTCTCACAAGTTTGTGACAAGTGTCCCAAAATGAATAAAGAAGATAAAATATATTTCTTGTCTCTAGTTCTCGACAAAAAAGAAATTTTGTTCGGGAGATTTTCAAATGGGTTAACTCCTGAAATGAAAATGTCTGAGTGGAAAAATATTTTAAGTTGTCTCACATCTCAGGGCATTTTATGCAATAAGGACTGGAAATATCTTCGAGATGTTGCGTGGCAAAATCTGAAGCGGGCAACTGTGGTAAATACCTTCATGTTCAAACCTAAAATTAGTAAAATTTCAATATTACAATTTCAAAGCTTAAAATTGATAATTCGAGGGTGATTGGTTCTGAAGGCGGTAGAAATATTATAATGACTGATATCGACAATATCATAATTGATATTATCGGTAAGGAGTCACTTTCGTTCAATGGGGTTGCTGATGATACACGATCAATTACTCCGGAAAACTTCCCGCCACCTCAGTCACCGAATATTGATCAGAAGATAAGGTAGGGCAGATTATTTGCGTTTAACAAATTCCTATAAATTTTAACATATTTATATTGGTTATTTTCCATAAGGTTATCTGTTGTAAAACCGAAAAAGATTTGCACCAAACGAAGGATAGCTGCAAAAACAGAAGACCCCGAAATGATGTTATTGAAAAAGAAAAAACTACAGTTAGAAATCTACAACTTGCAACTGGACGCGAGAAAGAAGGAGACAGAACAACAAATGCCAAGAAATAATTTAACCAACGTACTTGAGGGGACATCTTTAATTCAGAGCAACATTTTCAACAATTCCGGGCGATAACCGGAGTTTATCCTATCCTCATCCACACTCTAAGAGGCGAGTATATAAGGAGTCTTGAGAAAATTGTAATTTGATTCATTAAAATTATGCTAGATCTCGTCTATGTACACTATAACCTTATGCAATCTAGTCAATCTAGTCAAAATTGTATGTAAGGTCTAAATTGGCGCATTTGAAAACGACAGCAGTCGATATAATAGTCATAGACTTTAGTAAAACATTTGATAAAATGTCACATTCATCAAATTTAAACTAATGGGCCAAGGTTTCCAATCCCGGTTCGTGGATAAAATCCTATTTGTAAAGCAGAGAAAACGAAGCTCGGCTCATCTGTCTCACCCCAAAGCTACATCTGTCGTACCGCAAGGCAGTCATCTCTGTCTATTTATTTTATGGACTCATCCCTGTCCCTCGACGCCCATTAAATGAAAATCTATTCGTTCATCTCCTATTAGTCAGTAATTCTCAATCTATTACATACTCTCTCAAACGTTCACCACAATACCGTACATAGTATTTTTTCTGCGAAGAACTAGTTCCTTCAGCCTAATCTTTACGTGACTTAAGATGTAATCTGTGACCATGACTTTAATTTTCGTTCCCATATTGACAATATTGTAAGTTGGCTTTGTCCATAGCTGGTCAAAAGAATTTTCAAATCCCTGTCATAAAATCTCTGTAAATCACCTTCGGCGGACCTATTCTCGAATAAACCAGTCAATTATGGTCACCTCACTTCGAGGTTCGCGTCTTGCTCTTCGCGGTCTTACCTGGACTGATTTGAGTCCGCAGAAAACTGTCGATCTGCTCTTCTTACACCAACAAATTACTGGTAAAACAGACAGCCGGCGTCCATTTCTGACAATCCAGGGGGTCCACGGTCCACATAGTACTAATTACTTCGGTATCATTTTTGCTTGGTCAACACAATGGAATACTCTTTAGACTTTTATCTCAGCAAAACCTCTTCGCAGCCAACATCAGTCCCGTTCTCTCCTACCCTAGTCTTGTGAATCCCCTTGACCTCACCCTAGAATCTATATAAAGCATTCGTTCATAAGTTTAGATTTGTTAAGTTCGTTTCTTGTAGGTATTAACCTAATTAAAATCTATTAGTGGAGTGGCTGGGATTTACCAGCCAAGTTCGATTAAAACCAAGGACAAATTAGCGAAACTGGCTAGACTTTGCTTCTCAAAATGTGCTGTTCTGAACCCACATGAAACAGCAAATAACATGTGTAAATTGTAATGCATTAAGTGCAGGAAACATATATACCATGATAGGATTAGTATTTTACACACGTATGTGCTACATAGGGATTTTGAATACTTTTAAAAACAAACAAATAATGATATCAATAAAAATGTATTAATAAACCATGATAAATAATATACATTTTACACGAAATAGTGTGGTTTTCTGACAGTAATTCCGTAATCAGCTAACGCCGGTACAAGATCCTCCATAGTAAGTGTATACTTTCGATCCTTGCATGGCTTTTGTCCCTAAGAAATGGAAACAAGCAATGCCAAAAGATATGATGCATACATACACAGTCATATAACATACCTTGGGAACCGCTTGGTTTGGCGGTTGTTGATTATTGGTCCTCACTTTGCAATGTTGAAGAGAATCGTTTGCTACATCAGAAATGAATTTTTGCGCTGCTACTGATATAAGACGAACAATGCGTGGATCTGTTGACTCAAATCCAGCGGAGTTAAGATAATGTGCTGTCACCGCGTCAGGAACTGTGGGTACATAATCCTCCAGTTGAAGAAGAAAATCACTTAAGATCTGTCCTTGAACTCGCTCTTCTTGTCCTTGACGTGAAGAACCACGATAAATACCAAAATTATCGCCACTAATCATCGTAAAATATTTTTATTCTTGTATACAGGAGACTTGAACAACAACAAACTGATAGCAAGTAAAAGTAAAAATGACAACTCAGTTTGTTTCAATTCTAGATTTTTCCTTTATTTGTTTCAATTTCATGTTATTGGAATAACTGAGAAGGTACATATTTGTATGTACATTCTTTTTAAGATTCTTACACAAAATATTGTGGTTTTCGAACTGTTATTCCATAATCGGCCAAGGCCGGAGTCAAGTCTTCCATGGCGAGTGTGTACTTCCTATCCTTTGATGGTTTTTGTACCTAGATGAATTTATTAAATCGTAGTGTCGCTTCAACTTATTAAAGGAATTTGATACATACTATGCTCACCTTCGAGGAGCCGTGACCCGAAGAATGTTGCGTATTGCTTGTCCGGGTTTTGCAATGTTGTAGTGAGTCGTTTGCAATATCCGAAATAAATTTCTGTGCAGCGACAGACATTAAACGAATTATCCTCGGGTCAGTGGCCTCAAATCCAGCAGCGTTAAGGTACTTTGCTGATATTTCATCCGGTACGGTTGGTATATAGTCCTCAAGTTGAACTATTAAGTCACCAAGTACTTGGCCAGGGGCTTGCTCATCTTCAGGCACTGCGGCTTCCGTGGTTACAACCATTTTCTCGCTGGAATTATTTAAAAACAATGTTTATACAAAATCTCCGATAACTAAACTATTGATGGAAAATTAATACGGAATGTATCTGCACTTTGACAATTTGGATAAACGGAACGAAACAAACTGAAATAACGCAAGTCACAATAAAATAATAAACAATCGGCATTCATTTTTGTAAATAGGAGTTTGGCCAAACAAATTTTATTTAGGATATAAAGTCCTACCAATTATTATTATCCATAAATTCTAAAAAATATATATTAAGTAAGAGGAGTTCTGTGTGCTTCTTTGAAATAACAATTTAATTGCGAATGGGTCTTATTTTTATTTACTGCGATTTGGATTATGACATTATGTGTAGAAGGAATTGATAGGAATGGAACAAGAGTCAATTGCGGGGTTCACACTCTACGATAGGATTTTAATGAAAAATTCGATCCCGGAGACTTAAAATATGTAAATTCAGTTATAAAAGGGAATAAAATAGGTGAATATAATATATATACATATTTCCAAAACTCAACACTTTGCAAAAATAAAACAACTACACAAAGCATTTCAGCGGCACTCTTAACTTCGGCTTCTTTCTACGATTACATTGCTGTTGCAAAAATAACGCCTAGAAGTATGCATTGCGATGACATTTCTGATAATTTATGTACACAATACATCAAAATTAGCTTATATTTGCAATTTAAAGCGTTTTTGAAAATATATGCAACACCTAAAAATAAGAACTGCTTTTATACTTCGTTTAAGCCCAAAATATGTATTTTTGACACATTCATCTGCAGGAATAGCTCTTAGTTCTTAAAACAAACAGCATTTTTATCCATTTGACAGAGAAATGCCAATGAACAACCATTTGATTAATAACCGCATTGCACACTCGTTTGTCGGATTTTCGTTGTCAAAAGACCTCCCATAGCCACGTTGTTTAGTTGAATTTCAGAATCAAACCGACTAGTTCATAAACTAAATTTGTGACAATGGTTCTTGATTTGGACTTATTTCGAAGCGATAAAGGAGGAAATCCTGACAAAGTTCGCGAAAATCAGATAAAACGCTTCAAGGATCCTCAGCTGGTGGACAATGTTATTGCACAGGACACCGAATGGAGACAGCGTAGACATCAAGCAGACAACCTCAATAAACTGAAAAATGTCTGCAGCAAAGAGATTGGCGAGAAAATGAAAAAGAAAGAACCGGTGGGAGATGTGAATGAAGATGTTCCCGAGAGTATTAAAGAAAACATTTCGGAAATAACTGGTGATGTTCTCAAAACACTTACGGTCAACCAAATTAAGGTAAAATGATGAATCATCACAGTTGAGCGAGTATTTATCTTATGTATTGATCTTTAGAAAGTGCGAGTTCTTATTGATGAGGCTATGGTGGAGAATGAAAAACTCCTAGAGGCTGCTGTTCAATCTCGTAATTCGTCTTTACGTGAAGTTGGAAACCATTTGCACGAGAGTGTCCCTGTTAGTAATGATGAAGAAGAAAACAAGGTCGAACGTACCTATGGCGACTGCAAAAAACGTGGAAAATACTCTCATGTTGATCTCATTGTAATGATTGACGGTATGAATGCGGAAAAAGGATGTGTTGTCTCCGGAGGACGAGGATATTTTCTAACAGGAGCAGCCGTCTTTTTAGAGCATGCCCTCATTCAGCATGCTCTACATCTTCTCCACAAAAAAGGATACACCCCTCTATACACACCATTCTTCATGCGCAAAGAGGTGATGCAAGAAGTTGCACAACTATCGCAATTCGACGAAGAACTGTACAAGGTAGTTGGAAAGGGAAGTGAAAAGGCCGAAGAAGGAGGAGTGGATGAGAAATATTTGATTGCAACTTCTGAGCAACCTATCGCTGCATATCATCGTGACGAATGGCTACCCGAAGCCTCTCTGCCAATAAGATACGCTGGATTATCGACTTGTTTCCGTCAAGAGGTTGGATCTCATGGTCGAGACACACGAGGCATTTTCCGTGTTCATCAATTCGAAAAAGTTGAACAATTTGTTTTGACTTCTCCCCATGATAACAAATCGTGGGAAATGATGGACGAGATGATCAATAATTCTGAACAGTTCTGTCAAAGCTTGTTAATTCCATACAGAGTGGTTAACATTGTCTCAGGCGCTCTCAACCATGCTGCTTCGAAGAAACTTGACTTAGAGGCTTGGTTCTGCGGAAGCGGAGCATTCCGTGAACTGGTTTCGTGTTCAAACTGCTTGGACTATCAGGCTCGAAGACTCCTCGTCCGCTATGGCCAGACGAAAAAGATGAATGCTGCCGTTGACTACGTGCACATGTTAAATGCTACTATGTGTGCTACAACTCGTGTCATCTGTGCTATATTGGAAACGCATCAAACTGAGACTGGCATTAAGGTTCCAGAAGTCCTAAAGAAATTTATGCCAGAGGAGTTCCAGGATGAGATTCCCTTCACCAAGCCAGCTCCCATTGACGTTGAAATCGCTACTAGCAAAAAGGGAAAGAAGCAGAAAGATGCCACTGCCTAAATGCAATTAAAATAAGCATATTCATTGCCGGCTTTCTAAATTTTAACCTTTATATTTTTTATGATTTCTTAAGTAAATAAATTATTGGAAATAATACTTCATTCTATGCATTCTATGTACATATGTGCCGTCGAGTTTTAGTAGGTCAACAGGGGGTATTGTGAAATGATATTGTTTGTGTAAACTTCAAGGATTGGCTGCGGATATAGCCAAAATCAATATCAGGCGAGTGATAATGTGAATGAGTCTTCAGTGTGTATGCGATGTGAAGCTATTGAGATCCTGTGAATAATAATATGGAGCAAATTGTAATGTCACGAGATATTGACTAACGCTTATACCAGGAATCAATTGTCACAGGGATTTACTTGGATCATGCTGCTCAAGTTATTGAACAGGTAGGCCTCTAGGTGTGAACATGCAACAATCTTCATCCAGGCAGCTTATGCAGAAGTGTTTCTGCGGGACATTCACCATGCGGGCTTGTATGGCAATTGCACTGCCCTTTGTTACGACGTCGTTGAGAGTCCTTAGTCTGCTTGCTTAGACTGTGCAGACAGAGCGACCGTTGGTCGTATTTCTTTTGTTTTATGGCAAGGGGTACTTCATAGCTAATCTGTGCAGACTTGCAAAGAACTTCCTTACCAATCTGAAAGGAATACTGACTATGGCCATACTTGTTTCTCGAAGGTGGCTTGCGATAGCAGGTGATCATCGTAGGTTGGAAGAAAATTGAGTTTATGGAGAATAGATGAGTGGACGATGCTTATGCGGTTCACATGTGCTCGGTACTTACTATCTCAACTAGTATCATTTCATAAACTATGGTACGTGGCAAGTTATTTTGTTGATGCGCAAACCTCTCTTGTACTCTATTCGTAACAGTATTCTCCCGGAATTAAACACTTGTATAAAAAAAATACCATAGTAACGCGAAAACTTGTTTGTTGTGCTGATAATTTATGAGAATAATTATTTCTCAAATTTTTAAATAGAACACTTAATTAATTTACCAGTACAATGGTTTGGACAGTTATGAAGCCAAACAATAAACATCTGAATAAAGGCACACGATGGGACCGAATAAAAAAGAAGCACTCAAGATTTTTGAGCATAAATACCAGCACTGTAAAGAAGTTTGTGGATATGGATTTTATTGGTAAAACTAACTTGAAAATCCTTAATGGCGAAGTTGATGCTACACGAATCTTGAATCCGGCTTTGGTTATGGATCTTAGGCACGAGATGGTAAGACATTGAAGCATTTTATTACTTGTGTATGTATATTGAGTGAAAATCATTCAAAAACAGTCTCAAAAGTCAAGAAAGAATTCACCAATGCCTGTGCCCAAGTATAAAGCAAACATAGATAAATGTATTGTCCACAATTTGGAAGTAGAGGAACGTCTGCTTCAGCATGAACTCTCAAGGTTCAGAAATCAATTGCAACAAAATCGAATGCAATGCAAGATAAAACCAACAATTTTGAATAAGGACAACTTTCGCCTGAATAATAAAGACATAATAAGGAGTCTTGAAAACACCACGAGGCACATTGATAATTTCTATGAAGCTCCGTTACTGGCAATAGAACAGTTTGATACGTTCAAAACCGCTCTAGAAAATAGCTTGGATGAAAATGTCGTTGATAACAGCAAATTGAAGGCACTTCCGAATAACAGTGTACAACGAGACAACGTGGATGTTCGTTGCGTTCGGTTTACGGACTCAATAGAGCTATTAAACGCAAGCAACACGCCAATTAGAGTGTTCATTGAAGACTTACAACCACATCTTAATTTATTTAAGGATGCGAGTGAACAAGGGGGTCATGTCAGCGAGGATGAAGCTTTTGCAGGTGAAACGGACCTAAGTCCGAATGAAGAAAATGAATTGAACAACACCACAGCCTCCAACATCACTAGGGAAGCTCTAAAAGAAATACAAGAAGCAAATACGTTTGCTGAAAATACTGGTAATTTAGAAATTGAAGGCTGTTCGCTGGAGAACAATACAGCACACCCTTTACTTGTCACAAAAATGCTTCCTAGACCGGAGATTATCATACAATCAAACCAATTCGACACCACCTCTTCAGGGGACGATGAAGCTAGTTATACAGATGAACAAAATGAAGTAATAAAGGAGATATTTGAGAAGACCAGGACATGTACAAATGTTAATTTATTAAAGAAGTATTTTACAAAATGGATGCATTACTCTACGATTGAGAAAATTGAACGCGAAAATATGGCGAATAGAAACGACCGGGTTCATAAAATCAATGCATTTTTGGATCATATTCGGAAGGAGAAGAAAAAAAGTCAAACGATGCAATCTGTGGCCAAGCCAGTAGAGCAAAACAGTTCACAAGTATACTGCATGGAAAGAAAATACAAATCCAAGTAGGTTCATTTGTCCTCTTGTCCAGGGGAATCCGAAAGACAGACTGTGGTAACTCTTTTCAGGATTAAAATTCAACAGGACATCATAGACCTCCAGAAGTATAGGTTGGAGCGACAAGCACGAGTCATTTCAGAACTGAAGCTAAAAAAACTATCCGACGAGGTGGAAGAAGATCGAAAAGACATCAAAGCAGAACTCAAAAGCGTTCTTCGCAATGGCGATGCTGCAATGCGAGCGAAAGCGAAATGCTTGCAAATTATGGGAAATCTCCGCGACAATGAAGACGAGGAGTTTGCTAGACTTCAGGGCAAGGCTCTGTTTCAGCCCAAGTTTTTAACGAACATGCAAGAACGGGCATTGGAACGAAGTTGCAGGCATGAAGAAGCCAAACAAAGGCGTTTACAAAAAGAAGCAGAGCGTGAAGCTGCCAAGGCGGCTTTGGAGGAAGCCAAGGTGAATCTAAAGAACAACATTTTCAGAGTTCTCATATATATTTGCATTTTTTTCTAGCGATTGGAGGATGATGAAGCGAAACGATTGCGTATAGAGCAGTTAAAAGAAAAACGCCGGCAGGAAAAAATGGCCAAAGTTCTGAAGGAATTTCAGCGGCAAAAGGCGATTGAAAATAATAAAAAAGCACAGGAATATTGTCGATATTATCTTCTTCGCCGCGTCGGGATGGAAGTCTTCAAAAAGGCCTTGGAAAGGAAGCGGTCAATTCAAAAACAAATCGAACTCTTCAGAAGACGAATGATCATGAAAAACGTATTTCGCGCCTGGGAGAAAATGTACCTTTTGGAGAGTGAAAGAAAATTGTGTCTAGCTGAAGATCTCAATGAGAAAATAATTAAACGCGTTGCACTTAAAGCATGGAAATTCTATTTTGATCAGCAACGTAGCAAGTTCCTGGTATCAGTCGATTGGTATGAGCTTAAGCTGGCGCAGAATGTATTTACTCACTGGTGCGGATATACGAAACTTGAGAAAATAATCGAAAGTAGAAAGATGAATCAAGCGGAGCTGCATCATGAATGGTTTGTAGTTCCTGGTAGTAAAATAAAGCCAAACTTATCTCATTTGTTCTATTTTTTGCTTAGGCATCTCAAATGGAAGGTGCTCGACCGTTGGCAGCGCCTACCACAAATACTTAAACTCGAAAAAGAGACTGACGAACGTCGTCAAAGGTGGCGAATGAAAATATGGGAACTGCTTCCTGATTATAAACCGAACCATGATGATGAGATTTTGTAACGTGTTGTATCGCTTGGGAAAAGATATGTGTATTTTTTCATCTCTATAAATAAATAAATAAATTTTAACAAAGGTTGTATTAAAATCAATTCAAGGAAGTAATACGGACCAGAAACTCCAAAACGACGCGCTTGCTTGTAGTACTACCTCTAGAATTTGGATTGCACTACATCCCAAATAAAAATTGCTTTTCTAAACATCGTGACCGCCAGTTGTTCCAATTTTTGAGAGAACTTGTAGCACAGCTGCCTTAATGGACAGGCCAACCAGCCACCATTCAATACCTGACAATAACAACTCTCATAAATCAAGACTCCACTTTCCGAAGTTACTGGCCAATTTGTTAATCTGTATTTTTAATTATCGCGTCTTCGTGTTCTTTTCATATTCACATTGTGTTTTTAAATCGTTGTTTTTCCGTATTCTTTCCTTCAAGTCATTGTAGCCCTTTGACAGGATCTCTGCTGATCTTAAGTACTCTTGTCGACATCTGAGCTGAGACTCGCCTTGGATCCAGTGTGCTAATTCGTATCTGGATGTCTGTAGGATTTTTTCTGCTCGGTGGACTATTAGACCTAAGGAAGGGTCTAATAGTCTAATATATATTAAAAATTGTTCCGTTACAATAAGATTATCTTAACTGTCTCTTTATGAGGAAAGAAAATCTACATACAAAAATGCCTAAAAGCATTTCAGCAGAATGCTTCATGTACATTTGTGCCCTCAACTTCGCTGCGGTTGGTTCCCTTTTTGATAAAATAAATCTTCTCGGAGTCGAAAGAACTTATGATAAGTCAGTCACAGCATTTTGTCCAGCCAATCTTGAATTAGTCAAAGATTTCTTATCTCCAAGCGCCACTATTTCAATAGTCTTTGATAACGTTAGAAAAAAATAATCAATTTAAATAGGAATGCAATTATTGACATTTTGATATAAAAAAACAATTAAAATTCTTTGGGAATCCCTTTTTCTATTTTATTGGGCTTTTGTGAAAACAAATCTGATCATTGTTTAGCTTTCTATAATATCGCCATCGTGCTTATCTTATCTTGAATGTTTGAACGCTCTTCTGTTCAAGCGTAGTCAGTATATCTTTCTACAAATTGATTTACAGAACTTCTGTTACACATATTTAAGTATTGTTTAACATGCTAGCCTATTTATTTTACTTATGATTACATGAGAATAACTTTTATTAAAGCACTAATATCCGTTTGTGCTGAAACAGCAATCTTACCAATGTGATTGTTCGTTTGATTATCAACGATCACTGAACAACTTGAATTTCCAATGTTTGCCAAGCAATTTAGTGTCCACATTTCCATTTAATAATTTTTAATAAATATCTCCTTCGGTAGCGAGACCGAGAATCTACGAGGAAGTAAATTTTCCTAAGACGGTTTAATTTCTTGCACAAATAAAACATTTCCAGTTATTAAAAAGAGTTCTTCTGTTTCCAGTCTGTCCACGTCTCCATTCTGAGAGTGTTATTCCTTTTGAGATCAAGTATATTTGCATAATGAGGGCAATAATCACAAAAAATGCCATGATAAGCGCATAAATAGACATTATAAACGCTAGACTCACTCTGCAAGTAAATTGATTGTGAAAGAATGTTTGTAATGGAAGCATGGATACTTACTCATATACGTCGAATACATCACTGCAATCGTCCGGTAGTAATACTGGCACTCCCAAAAATTTAAACAACAGAATCGGATGACAAACAGCAGTTGTGGAGAGATTAGCACAAAAAAGAAGTGCTAACTGTGCTAAGCATAGGCCCAATACATAATACCTATGATTTTGCTCACCGACGCAGCAATCCAACCAATAGCTGTGATGGTCATGTCGAATAATACATGCTTGACAAGTACTACAATGAACCGTACGTGGTTGTACGTATTTTCGACAAACTTGGCAAATGTTCGGGTGATGATGATCACCATCGTCCGACTCGCTATTCTCAACCAGCAGCGACGTTTGCTCTTCTGTAATGTCCGGCAACTCGTCCTCTGACACAGAACTCTGCTGAACATGGTTAAGATGTGCGCGTGTTCTGGTCAGGTATAAACAAAACAGTGAACTTAATGTCAAGAACATCAAGATATAGTTTTCTTCTGGTAATAATTCCATCATAGGCACGGTGGATTCAAAGAGAATACCCATGTATACAACAGACCAAATTGTCCACATAAAGAAGAATTTTGTCCTAGGCATACTATGCCGTAAATGGTAGTACGCGTAACCAAGGAACAATGTGGTAGCAATGCAGATAATAAGAGCGGCATAAGAGTTAATTGCTGCAATTCCAATTACGAGTGGTATCATAAATATTGGCACAATTGAATCCACTGAAATTTGTTTTGCTCCACCTTGCCATGGTATGCGCAGGCGGTCTTGAAAGGTGAGCAGCATTTCGATGCGGTGTTTTGGATCGACTCTCTTGCAGCAAATTGCCCTTCAATAAGAAAAAAATAAATGTAACAAGTTATGCTGAATGTTGTAATTATGAAACTAGTTTAACCCACCTATCGATTACTTGATCAAAATCACTGCAATCACAACAGCATTCTAGCATATGAAAACGTTCGTTTTTTCGATTAAAGTATTCACAGCAGCAGAGTGGATCGATGTCACTTCCCTCGTCTGTGTTATCCGAGATTAATGGCTCATGGCTACTAGTCATCGGGATCGCATGTAAAATACGTATTCTTATCAATTTATCTCATTCATAGATTCAAAATAAACATGCAAAAATAATAGAATAACATGCAATAGTAGAAACAAAAGTGGAATTCAATGATTACCACTCAAGCAAAACAAAAACCACTCGATGAGAAAAGCGAACTGACAATTAATTTCTTGTCATTTGTGTTTCGATCTGCAGCCGCAATTGAGTGACATGAACAGTACTCTATAGAACGTCTTGGAACTGAAACAAACAGGGTGTACTGAATGTACATTTTTTACTTTTAAACTGTGCACATATATTGATGAAACGAATTAATAAATTACTTCTGTTTCTTACATACTCTAAAAGATGATAATACCTCGTATATCAATGATCAACTGTCTTAGAATCAAATCTGTGTGCCCTCGAACTGATTCAGAATGTGTAGTAAAATCAATGAGAACAAAATAATTATACATAATTCAATCAAATAATTTATTGAGTCCATCGCTTGAGTTCAACAATTTCCCTCTTCAAGCCTTCTTCTGAGCTCCAGAGAACTCGAGATCTGAAGCGTTTATCCTTCCCCAGTACGTCCTGGAATTGACGAATGCCTCCCCCTACTCCAAAGTAGTAAACCTTTGCGGCAAGTAAAATAACTCCGTCCTCTTTTAGTTTACTATGAAAAGTCGCCAAAAGCTTTTGATGATTACGTGGATTATAAATGGTTTCCGACGTCAAAATGAGATCGAATTTCTCGTCGTCTTTTGTCACTTGAATATATTTGCTCCAGTCCCCAGAATAAAACTTCACGTTTTCAGGTAACTTCACCTCATCCTCGGGCAGGTTTAGCATAATATTAGGTATTGTGACTTTCTCAATTACGTCCTGATTCTTTTGATAGAAATGATACACATACTGACTGCATTAAGAGGACAATTATATTTCGAATACTTACGTAATCCTGAAAATGAGTAGTTGCTCCACAAGCATAAGCATAAATTCCCAAAACTCCTGAGCCACAGCCCAGATCTAATACTCGTTTGCCTTTCAGTTCATTGGGTGGGTAGTTTGTTGACATGTATGAAATCAGATCATCCGTACATTCCCATATTTTTGCACCACCTGTGTGAAGACAAGTATCTTAAATTGAGTACATTCAAACCATTTGTTTGACCTTCATAAACGCCAGGAATCAGATCCGAATGTATTTGCTCGGCTTTTGTTATATCTTTTGTCCCGTCAGTTTCATCGAATAGCTGCAATAAAAATCCCGATTTCATGTAGATGATGGTCACATCTCCAGCTGTCTTTTCCATAGAGTTTGCCTTATATAGATCTAGATTTTCAGCTATCTGTTCTGTTTGCGTTATCTCCTTCGAATCATACCACTGGATGTATGTATCCTCTTTCCTGTAGATTATGTTACGATATTGTCAAAGTTTTTATCTTTTCGAATAATGATTTCTGATATTGGTTCATTATCTAAATTAAACCCAACAAATAAATGCATGGTTTATCTGAAGTGATGTTGTGTTTGTGTTATTTTTCAGTACTTACTCATCTTTTTGTGATGTTTCTTCCTTATTAGACAACCCACTTAAGTCGTCATCTTCTTCAACCTTAAAATCAAATTTAAACATGCTGAGATTTAACAGACACCCTGTTCTATATATTAAGAAAACACATGTGATGTATATCAACACTGCTCTGACCACCAAATATATTTCACGTTTTGTTACAACCACAATCTTCTTATAATCAAAATGAATACGTTATCAATTTGTATGTATTCATAAAATTGCACAAATTAAAATTATTAAGGCACTGATGGATCTTTCAGCTCGCTGCCTCTCACTGCTTCACAATAAAACAATGTTCCATTCCATTTCAGAACAGCGTGTTTCAACACGGGTTTTTTGATAGGTTGGCAACGCATTGTACCAAATGTCAGTTCGTGACAAGTGAACAAAACTTTTACAGAAATTATTTGGCTTTGGATTAAATCGCTTGAAAACATTTGAAATTAATATGGGTGACCAATATCAGGAGGTAGGTCCTTAAGCTGTATAAATCAGATAGAAAATTTAATTAAAAATTACACTTCTAGCCTCCGCGTGCAATGATGCCGGGTCCTCCACCACTTCTAATGCATCCTCCAGGAATGGGTCCACCAGGCATACCACCAGTAATGGGACCGCCTCCAAATATGAGACCACCTTCAGGAATTGCCCCTCCGCCTAATATGGGACCACCTGGGTTTCTACCGCCGCCGCAACAAAATTGGCCACCGGTGCAGCAAATTCAGCCTACACCACAAGTTCCGGCGCCAGCATCACAGCAACAACAACAGCCGCCGCCATCGGCATTGCAGCAGCTTACTCCATCTCAACAAACACAGTCTCAACAACAACCGCAGAGTACTCCAGAAAGCGATGATGCTCAAGATAATGATCCATCTACAGGCTCTAACGAGAAGTCTGATGACGAAGAAAATAAGAAAATGACTGAAGTTATATTGCCCAAGGTCTTAGAAGATGTTCTAGCCTTAAAAGACCAACGTGCTGCACAATTTGATGTAAATGTTGATGACCTTATTTCAACGACAGAAGAGGAGAAGCAGGTAACAATCCCAAGTGGTGTGATCAGTACAGATTATGCGGACGCTGACGGAGATTCAGACGATGAAGCAGAAACTCAACAAAACGGTGCGTGTGAAAAGGGGAGTAAGCAGAGCAAAGCTGAAAAGAACAAAAAGAAAAAGCGAAGGAAGAAGCAGAATCGTAAGCTAAGGCAGCAAGTTACACTGCAGCAAAAGGACGTGGAAGAGAAGGAAGTAGAAGATAAGGATCCCAAGAAGGAAGAGCCAGAGAAGCCAAGTAGCCGCAAAGACAAACAGGCGGACATTGACGATGTCACAGTAGAGTGAGTAATTTTGAAATTGGTCTATTTCTTTCCCTACTATAGGGCTAACTTTCGCAGGTATATTCCCGAGAAGATTACTATTGCTGACCTCGCCCCCATGTATCGGCAATTCTATCGCGTCTTTGAGATTTTTAAGCTAGAGAACAAACCAAAGCCAGTGGACAAAGATAAAGTAGCTGAAAATGAGGCCGCCGAAGCCAAGAAAAAGATCGACAACAAGGAGCTCGATGATGACGATGATGATATGGAAGAGGTACTAAATTAGATCCACACTTTTCTTGACTAACACTCTAAATAATCCAAAAAAAGGACATGAAGGATGACAAAGAGAAACTCTCGAAACGAAAGCTGAAAAAGTTGACTCGTTTGAGTGTGGCTGAATTGAAGCAATTGGTGTCACGCCCGGATGTCGTAGAAATGCACGACGTCACCGCCAGAGATCCCAAGCTTCTGGTTCAATTGAAAGCGCACCGAAACACAGTTCAAGTGCCCCGTCATTGGTGCTTCAAACGTAAGTATCTGCAGGGCAAACGTGGTATTGAAAAGCCAGCGTTTGACTTGCCGGCCTTCATCAAGAAGACCGGTATAATGGAAATGAGAGAGTCGCTGCAGGAAAAGGACGATGCGAAGTCTCTGAAATCGAAGATGAGAGAAAGAGTTCGCCCGAAGATGGGAAAGATTGACATTGATTATCAGAAATTGCACGATGCTTTCTTCAAGTGGCAAACAAAGCCTCGCATGACCATTCATGGCGATTTGTACTACGAGGGCAAGGAATTCGAGACGCGACTGAAAGAGAAGAAACCGGGCGATCTGTCTGAAGAACTTCGCATAGCTCTGGGTATGCCAGTCGGTCCCAACTCACATAAAATTCCACCACCATGGCTCATTGCCCAGCAGCGTTATGGTCCACCACCGAGTTATCCAAATTTGAAGATACCTGGTCTAAATGCCCCCATTCCAGAGGGTACTTCATTCGGTTACCATGCCGGTGGTTGGGGTAAGCCGCCTGTCGACGAAAACGGCAAACCTCTGTACGGTGATGTATTCGGCACCAACATGATGGACATTGATGTAAGGCTTATTCAGAAAATTACCGGGTATTCCACCTCATTTTCATTTCTTTTAGAGCGGAATCGATGAGGGCGATATAGAACGCAACCAGTGGGGAGAACTGGAATCAGAGTCGGAAGAATCATCGGAGGAGGAAGAAGAGGAGGGCGAGGACATGGCCAACCAACCAGATGAAAGTGGACTGGTCACTCCAGCAGAGGGTCTCGTTACTCCATCTGGATTGACGAGTGTTCCTGCGGGTATGGAGACGCCGGAGAATATTGAACTTCGTAAAAAGAAAATCGAAGCCGAAATGGAAGAGTAAGTTGTCCATTTGACTTTTGACCACCTAATCCAAACATATCCATTCCCTTGCAGTAATGAAACACCCGTGTTGTATCAAGTTTTGCCTGAAAAACGCACCGATCGTATTGGTGCTTCTATGATGGCCTCCACACATGTGTACGACATCAGCGGAGTCAGTAAACCAACAACAACTAGAAGTGCCCCAGAAAGGGAAGGTACTGTTGAGTTGGCCTTGGATCCATCTGAATTGGATCTGGATAATGAGGCTATGGCTCAACGCTATGAGCAACAGATGCGTGAGCAGCAGAGTCATTTACAGAAAGAGGACTTGTCTGATATGTTAGCTGAACATGTTGCCAGACAGAAGTCCAAACGCAAACGTCAACAAGCTGACACAACAAAAACAACCAAGAAGTATAAGGAATTCAAATTTTGAACATTTCCACAGCCCCTCTGTGTATTCATTGCCTTTAAGAGTTGTGTAAGTTCTTGGGTCCTTCATAATAAAAATACTTATTCAATATTTTTACTTTTATGATTATGTGTAAGTCTCTAAGTGGAGGGTTGCACATTCGTTGGAGGTTAGGTTAGGATGACGGTTGATAAACTATGATAGGTTGGTTAGTTTGAATAAATCTAAAGAGAGCAGTTATTTAGATCGATCTGAATAAAGTCTGGGTTAGATAAATTCGAAGATTTAACATATCATGCTTCCTAGCCATCTCGTTTGGTTAGAGACTATGATAAGTCCAAACAAGACTATTCACATGCACACAGGTTCCATGGCCTCTTGCCATTTCTTGCAAGGAACTCTAACAACTAATAACACTCTGGGCCTAAGTTGTCCCAGTTCATCTAATGTATCTTCTGCTACAGGCCTGTAGAGCTGAGGATCACTACTGCCACAGCTCCATATTTAATGACTATTATGACCTCTTGGACGGAGCCTGTCCGGAGTACGATGTAAAGATCGTGCTTGGAGGCTTCAATGCCAAAATCGGTATGGAAAGCACAGACTTTGGGGAAGCACGTAATATGGTCATAAGCAGCAGGAGGTCCCCTCGCAAAAGAATCCACACAGCAACCTGGCGATCTTCGGATGGTCGAACCGCCAACCAAATTCACCTTGTGCTCATTGACGCAAGGCATGCGTCAAATATTCTGGATGTGCGAACATTCAGGAGGGCAAACGTCGACTCTGACCATTTCCTCATAGCAGCAAGATTCAGGGCTCGACTGTCAATTGTCAGAAAGCTGCACCAGCAGAGGAGTTTTGACATTGGACGCCTGAGCACACTCGAGATTGCCAGAGTCTACGAAGAGCAACTGAGTGAGAGACTGTCCGGTATGCCCACGTCATACACCAACGCCAACAGGATATGGTTGCATTGCCGTTCGGCCATCAAAGAGGTAGCCGAAACTACCTTAGGCTACCTACCATCTCCGACGAGGAACCCGTGGTATGATGGCGAGTGTGAGCAGAAGAAACATGTAACTAACGAAGCATACCCAAAGGCGCTGCAATGAAAAACTAGAGCAGCGCAAGAGGAGTACCGGGCTAGAAGAAGGGAGGAGAAAAAGCTTCTACGCCTGAAGAAAAGGTCTCTCACAACCTCCCAGCTCAAAGATATCGAGGAGTCTAGGGACAAGCATAAAATACAACTCCAGTCGAGGAAGTAGTCCTCCCACCTAGCTTTGAATAAGTCGGCACAGCCATTAAAAGGCTGAAGAACAACAAAGCCACAGGCTCAGATGGCTGGTTCTGGTAGGGAGCATGCACCAGATCATCTGTAGAATTTGGGAGGACGAAGTCATGCCCGACGACTGGAATATCAGCTCCATATGCCCCATACACAAAACAGGCGATTCTACCTTTTGCAATAACAATAGAGGTATATCCCTGCTCAACGTCGCCCACAAGATCTTGTCCCGCGTACTGTGTGAACGTCTTAAGTCGTTTTGCACCCCACTAATCGGCACGTACCAGTGCTGCTTCCGGCCCGGCAAATCGACAATAGACCAAATCTTCACACTAAGGCAAATCCTGGAAAAGACCAAAGATGGTGCGTATCAAATCGATACGCACCACCTTTTTATCGATTTTAAAGCCGCATATGACAGCATTGATCGCAAGGAGCTATTCGGTGCGATGGCCGAATTCGAGATCCGGTTGTGTCGCACTACCCTAACAAACACGCGATGCACCGTGCAGTTCGGCTAGAGGACTTCCGTTTGAAATCTGCACCGGATTTCGGCAAGGAGATGTGCTGTCGTGTGATTTCTTCAATTTGGATAGGAGATAGTGCAGCTGTAAGCACAGAAGGCACTATCTTCTACAAGTCAGTCCAACTGTAGGGATATACAGACGCGTCGACATCGTCGCGCATTCCCGACGTGCCGTAGTGGAAGCATTTACGGCAATTGAAGAAGAGACAAAGCGAGCTGTCAATGGGGTCAATGAGGATAAAACAAAATATATGCTGTCGACCAAAAAACGATCCGTCACACACCACCTGGGACAAAGTCAGCTCACGCCCATTATGTTTGGGCCTTATGCGATTGATGTTAGCAGTCAGTCACCAACTGTATGTATCGCTTGAAAAGACAACAATTTGCACACATTTGGCAATCATATGCACACAAGTATTTTTTTTATTTTGCAGAAGAAAAAATTCTCAAAAAGAAATTATCATCAGCAAAAGATGGCCTTTGCCCTCGTTTTCTGCGAAATTGTTATCAGTAGCGAAATTAAACGTGGATATGTATGATTTTGACGTTGCTTTTTCGAAACCATCGCGATCAACAATACGCGACTGAAAAGATCAGTGCAATTTGGGGTCGCATCAGAGTCGGTTACTATTATTAGCAGCATTTCCACAGCGATTTGAGTTCCACCTTGCCAAAATAAAGAATCCACTATGCGTCTAGTGTTGGTGGTCATCAGTATGATATTCATGGGACATTGTGTCGGGTATTTGGAAGATGGCATCTTTAGAACATACAAGAACGAAGCTAAAATTCGTTGCGGAATAGACAAATTTTGTGTTCCGGCTTATCTGTGCAGGGAGGTGGAAATAAATGTGAACGGCGAACCACTACTCGATATTCGTAACGTATTTGATGAATGCGGTCCAACTAGTCAATGTTGTCACATAGATAATCAGGTGAGTGCATTTCGAAATTTTGAAAGTGCTGACATATTTTCAAAATCGACTCTTCATGTCAATGCAACTGCCTTTAGTGACTTAAAATTAACCTCTGTGAATTCAAATATTGCAAGCCATCCACTTAAACTCTTAATTTTCTTACCACAACAATAATTTCTTTTTCTTGAATTAACAGAAGAATAAGACGCGAAAATTCGAATTTGATCTACCCTACCTTGGTTCGTTCCCACCGCAGAGTTACGGGGTTGGAAAGAGCATACGGATAGAGGGACTTATCCTATCAAAATTACCGGACTCCTATTTCAGTCAGTTATTCTTCGTTCGTCTTCAGAGCGGACCGAACTTCTGGCCAAAACCGACCATCGCATTCGAGCTCAGCGACTACACAACTGCATATGGCGGTCACCGCAAGGAATTGTATAAATATTTGCCCCGTCAAAAAAGCTTCATTTTGGACATCGTCCGTGAACTGAATTCGTATAAGATATATGTGAACAAAACGCTTGAGTTAGAAATTCCAAAGCATGCCGATGAGGAAGTAATGGATACCCTGTATATGAATGGCGACTTCCGACTGAGGGACGTGGCGGTCGAGAAATTTTCTCCAACAGTTGCCCCAATGAAGGTAACATAAGATCTGCTGTATTAAACTAAATTACATTCTTGTTTTTCTATTCTGAGTCGCAGTATGTAACGTCGATCTTGGTGCACATAGTTTTTTCAAAATTTCTTAATTCATATCAACAAACAATACACAAGTCCTTCATGAGAAGAGCTTCATTCGTCAAAATCGACGTTGTTACACTGAATTAATCTCCTCAGAACTGAAGAAGTCAGATCATCAGATTGCTATAACTAATACTGCTCATCAATAGACACGCATTAAACCTTTTTCTGATCCGATTTTATCAACCCTGAGCTCGCAGTTCTTTGTGTGAACTTTGGACGACCTCAATAAACTGACGGATCATTTTTCACTTTCTGGTCATTTAAGTTTTTGAATTTTTTTTAAATTCATTTTACAGCCACCCTACTTGTTCAAAGACTTGGGAGTTATTAAGGAGGGCGTAAGTTTTATAGTCGTCGGATACACATTACGGAACGGGGAAAGGTATGTTGTTCTTGAAACTATCTTGATCGATATTGACTGAAATTAATCTCGTCTCACAGATTTTCGATTAATCTTCTAACGGCTGAAAATAATATAGCCTTGCACGTCGATCTGCGTCAGATGTATCGCACCATCTGCTTTAATACTTTAACGAACAATACTTGGAACAGAACTGGTCACCTAGACTATAAAATCCCCTCAATCTTAAAAGATGGCTCTAAGTTCACCTGTCAAATTCTAGTCACAGAAAAGTGCTATATGATAGCCATAAACGGACGGCATGTTTACGAGTTTCAGCATCGCTTACCTTACACGTCTGTTTCTTACATTCAAGTACGCGGAGATATCGACAATGTTGATTTAAAGCGCACCGAAATATCACAATATCCGGAACGCGAATCGGAAGTTGAGGAGATATGGGTGGCCACTGATTGAGAATTTCTACTTAGATGATTAATTTGAAGCTCTGCCATGATGAATGTGGATATTCGGGATTCAAATTATAAAATAAACTTGAATCCATGAAATTTTATTATATGTACATATTTTTGAAATTCAAATTTGTTGTTCTTAGTTTATTCTTATATTCTTACTTGCTGTAAACAATCAACAAAAATACAAAATATAATAACTTTTTTGATACCTGAGAGGCTTTTATTAACATAACGTTACGAATTTACAAACACGACTAGAGGCTTGCATGAATGCATGCATTTACCCCTTCTCATGTGTACAGTACTTCAAATACCAGAGTACCAAACGTACCACGACTGTTACAAGCCGTGGAATGGTGTAGCTTAGAAGGATCATCTATTAATCCCAGCAAGACCGTTCTAGTGCCTTTCTCAAGGAGAATATGTATCAACCTTGAACCCATAATAATTACCAACACCACTCTCGTCTATTCCAGTGAAGTCAAATATCTTGGAGTAATCCTGGAGAAACCACTCAACTGGCATTCACACATCACACAGTCACTCGCTGAACGTGCTACTAGAGCACTTTGGGCCAGTAGACGTCTATACGGCAGGACTTGGTCCAAAAACGCTCCAACAGTCAACGGCAAACAGGTTGTGTCTTGAAATAAAAGATGCCATGCACACCTGCCCCACAGCAGCTCTTGAAGCTATAGTCGGGCTCACTTTCCGGTCACCTTAGTATACTCAACTCAATCCCTAATAGAGACTTGTTTTGTACAATGCCGGATACCATGGTCAGGGCAACATTGTTTCGGGCGGCTTTTTGAAGTTGACATAATGGACCGAAGTCTGGTTTGGTACACAGACGAATCAAAGATGGATTCTAGGGTGGAGGCGCAACACAAGGATTTCCGTACCAATGGGTCGAGTTCGAAGCCGAAATCCACGCCATCGAAATCTTCGCCAAACATAACCTACACAAAGGTATCAAGAGTGCAATAATACAAATATTCTCAGACAGTCAAGTAGCACTAAAGGCACTTTCGTCCAATCTAATGGACTCCAAAACAGTCAAGTGCTGCTATGACGCCTTGCAATCCCTTCCGCTGAAAGGTAAAATAAACTTCGCCTAGACCAGTGGACACATGGTCATGGTCTTAGGCAGTTCAAGAGATTATTCAGGCCTTTTTTAGTCCCGGAAAGTCCACCATCGACGAAATCTTCACATTATGGCAGACCCCAGAAGAAAAGTGATGCAGATTGACACCCACCAAAAATCCGTCGATTTCAAGGCCGCATATGACAGCGTGCATAACGACGAGCTATACAACGTCATGTCTAGTTTTGACAGGCCTACCAAACTCGCCAGGTTGTGAGGGATCACGAAAGAGAATTCTCGCTGCTCCATCAAGGTCGGAATCGAACTCACCGAGACCTTTACAAGAGGCACGATCTTCTCAAAAGTCCGTAAAGTTGCTAGCAAAACAAAGATATGCTATCATCTAGAAAGGAGACATATCTGTCATCAAAAAAGGACATACAACATTTAAGTCTTGGACAGATCGTCACAATGGGCAGCTATAACTTCGAGGTAGTCAAGGACTTCGTTTTTTTGCTTGGGTACATATACGACATGGCTTTTTCGGACGTTGTTTTTCTTCTGTAGGTGGCAGACTCTCTAAATAATGAAGCTCTTGCAATCTCATCTTTTTCGAAGAGAGAGATATTCAACCAGTATCTTCTCCAATCAACGCGACGACGAATTCTTCTCTAAACTTTATCAGTTTTATTTTAGAATAAGTTACTTTTTGAAAAATTTTGTGCGCATTGTGTATACATATCTCTATAATATGTAGTGAAACCTTTTTAGGCCATCTAATAGTCTTTCTTAGAGATGTGTAGAACGACAGCACTTGATCTGATCGGTCAATTCCAGACATTCCTTTATTGTATTCTCGAATTATATTCGGTTTCATAGAAAGTTCTCCATTGCGATTGGACACCTCTACCATTTCAACAACATGCATGTTTGAAATGGTAAGGACATCTCGTTTGTCCTTCCATTTGCACACAGTAACAGGTCCATTTTGCTGCCAAATACACTCTCCTTTTTTGAGTTTACGATCTACCACATCTCTGGGGTTTCCCTTTCTGTTATTTCGTAAAGTTTCACACACGTAAGTTTTTCTTGTATTTAGTAATTTAGTTAGAGTAACAGAATTTTAAAAATTGTCCATATAAAGCGTGTATCCCTTACCGAGATAGTCTTCGAGTAAATGTAACACAACAGCAGTAGTGTGACCTAAATTATGGTCAGTTTCCTCTGATTTTCCGCTGTAAATTTTGATTTTGATTACAAGACCGTCGGACTCACATAGTTGGTACAGTTTGACACCGTATTTGTGTTTTTTTTAATGTACTGGCGGAAATGCAATCTTCCACGCCACAGCATTATGGATTCGTCAATACAAATATTTTTATCTGGTACATAGTTTTCACGCATAATATTGTTGAAATGAGTTAGAATTGGTCTCACCTTGTATAACCTGTCGGCAGATGGTATTGTGTTATCAACCAAATGAAAATAACGTATTTGAGCGCCAAAACACTACATTATGTAGCTTGCTTGTGCTCCAGTAATTTTCAATTGATGGGAAAGAACAAGGCCCCATTTGTAACAAAAGTCCAATAAACACTTTCATCTCTGCAGTACTGACGTCTGTCCACTTTGATACCCTGTTAGATTTTTTATTGCTGTGCGTTTTGCAATTTCTTGCGCAGCATATAAATTAGTTTGTTCGACCAGTAATGCAAGAAACTCTTCCGAAAAAAATAAGTCCACCAGCGTTTGCACTGTAAAATTTGACGTATCCAATTTCAAACCAAAATTTTCTTGGAAAATAAATATTTCAGGATTTTGTTGAATTTCTGTCCACAAATTATCATTCGTATTTGATGTTGTTGCTTGGGAGTCATCATGATTATCATCGGGATCGGGAACAACTTCATCTTCAGGTTCGGAGACGACTTCATCGTCACTATCACTTGAATTCTCAGAATGGTGGTGCATAATCGCTACTGTCGTTACCATCCTCGCCGAAAATCTCATCAAATTCTGAATCACTTCGATTAGCGTAGTACTCAAGTTCATTTTCAGTCAGTGGTATTTTCTTATGCATATTGGTTTCTTGACAATTTACTTATAACAATAATTATAAAACAACACACTCAAGAAAGTGAAGCACTCGAGAATATCTGATATACTACTGACGAATATGGACGCATATATCTGATCCAGCTTTAGCGAAGCGACAGGTCTAAACGTGTCTGTGTACGAATTAACTCGTAGTTGGCTTCCGCGAAGAGATTTCTGTTACATAAGATAACTACGAGATAATTCGTAAGACCTTTTTATAAGAAAAAATACATTTTCTATGCTTTTTTATGATTACTATGTGATCAGATGTGAAATCGGCTATCTCTGTAATACTTCATTTCTGGATAGAATAGAAAATAATTCTGTAACGAAGAGCGCGGTGTCAACTCGGACTGTGATGGATTGTGACGGATTAAAGTGACAGTGGGTTTTTTTTTTATGAATTTTCGCACTATACAAACTTTCGTGTTTTATTTAATTGTTTAATCTAGTGAAGGAAGATGGGTCCCTAAGTATCAACTAAAATACATTAAAGAAGAAGATTCAACCATGAACTATACGGACTGTACATCGACATGAGCCTAGCCAGGCGTCTACGTATTCAACGCCTAAGGCGGCAAGGCCATGTAGAGCGCATGGAAAACATTGCTCCAGCCCGAAGACTTGAGACCAATGGGATAACAATAGGGGACGCCCACGCAATCGATGGCGCACCCAGTAAGAGAAGGATCTAATTGGAGAAAGCTGGCTAAAGACCGTGCCAGCTGAAGAGGCTTGTTGGTTGAGACTCAGGTCCGCGCCATCAGAAGAAGACTTGAGGGTCTTTAAGAGGAATAGTGTGTCAATTTCTTTATGTACATTAAAATTAACTTATTTTACTTTTCATAAAAAATATTTTTTATTCGAACTAGCAGCGACTCTGCCTACTTCACAATTGAACTTACAATGGTTTCTTACTTCTACCTTAAATACTAACTTATTGCTGGAGCTGTATTTTCGTCATCCGTGCTATTTGATCCGATCGATGGCAAGTTGAACGTAGACCGTGGGAGAGGTGCTTCATCAGCAATTTGACTTCGCCGAGTGTCGGATTGTCTGCGCGTTTAACTTGGATGGAGTGATATTGTGTGGGAATGGTGCTTCATCAGCAATTCGGATGTTTGCGTGTGTTACCTGCGTGGAGTGACATTGTGTTCCGTTAACTTGTACATATATTCATATAGTTCATATAGTTGGGAGCTCCATATTGGAGGATCGGTTGTATTGGGTGTTTTCATAAGAGCCGGAAATCTGCGTTTTTGAGGGATCGTAATACAACGTAAAACGTAAGTCCATCGCACGTCATTATTGAACATGATGAATATTTTTTGACAGAGGGCGCGCTGTTGGAAAGATTTTCTCCCAAACTGAGAGTATTTTGTGTCATCTGTCATTTCAGAAATGAAAACAGCTGATTAAAAATAATTTAAAGTAATAATTTCAAATGAGTTTATGCAGAAAGGCGGCAATATTTTTCATCTGGCAGATGAGAGAGAGAACAGCTGATAAATTGAGTATTTATTTCAACGCACTCTCTCCGTAACATTAATAGGCGGGTTGCGCAACGCACTATTGTGTTTCAGGCATTACACCGTCTCCATCGGACATGCAGATGCCCAATGTGAACAGCCCTCCGTGCTCATTGGTAACACAAGATATGCGTTGTCGCTTTATTTATTTTCAACTTTGGTTGCTAGGTAGTCAAACGGTAGTAAGCGGGCAACTAGCCAACATTCAACGAACAGATTGCTCTGAAATTGTGTGGCGTCAAAAAATTACTGTTCCGTAGTCCCTGGTTTGAAAAAAAAACACAATTACAACTGATAGTAAAATAAAACAAACGCTTTAGATCAACAAATTTTTAATTTATTTCATTTTCATATGTATATATAGAACTATTCATGTATTTCATATATGCATCTGCTGATATAGCGTGTCATTAAATTCACACAGCATTTTCATCCATAATAATTTTTTATTGTAATAGTAATTTTGTTTCCTTATAATTTACATATTTTATCATTGCTGCCGCAAATGTGGGGAAGAAACAAAGAAAGAAATATTACCAATTCTTTTGATGCTTCAGCAACTACAGAAATTTAATTCAAAATAAATCTCTACTCTAAGTTTCATTCTGCATTTTTGTTTTTTTCAAATATGTATTCATTTGTATACTCTCTGAAAGGAATGTTAACTTTGGTATCATTTTATATTTATTTCATTTATCTGCGTGCAAAATACAAAATGTGTTATGCGCAAATAAAACTTCGATGAAATAACAGAAAGAAAAAACGAGAAAATAAAACAAAAATTCATGAACATTTTTTTGTTTTGCGTATGCAGTATATTCGTGTGCCTCCACCAATTCTGTTGGCAGTTTGTCTTGGCGAAAATGTGATGCATATTTCGTTTCAAATCTTAATTATGTACTATGTATTTACTTAACTGTTCAGCTACTATTTAAATACCGTATATAATAATATTGTAAGTATGTGTATTTGACTTCAATCTTTATTAATGTGGATGGTGCCCAATTCGAAAATGATGTTGAAGAGATTTTTCCTGTGAGAAATTTTGCTGATGTGGAAAGTTTTCGAAGAAAACACTTTGGGCTCATATTGCACAAAATCATACATTCATCATTTATGTTGATTCGATTCTTTTTCGTTTTGTTTTTCTCATGTAGTAAACTAAAGTTAAAGATAGTATTTACAACTTAAGAATAAGTAAAAAGAAATAATCTTTCCGCAATAAATATTTCTCCAATATAGTAACAAAAAAAAAAGTTTATTTCATTCACGTTAATAACGACGTTCTGCTTCAAAATATTTATTTGATTCAGAATATATATATATATATAATTTCTCAAAATATCTATATATCAAAACAAATATATATATATGTATATATATATATTTTTATATATTTATGTATATACAGTTAAGGCTTCGAACTTCGAAAGTTAAACAAAAAATAAACTTATTCAGTAGAAAAATTCATACATTTTCTTTTTTCTTCTTCCTCGGAATAAATGTACATAAACACTTTAAATAAAAAAAAAGAAAAGAAAAAAAAAACGAATAAACGGCGATGATCTCGCATCATTCATGTGTCCTTCCGGCATTTCCGATTATAATTGACAGGTTGCAATGACCTTTTGTAGATTTTCCAAGATTTAAGCTCATTTTCTTGTTTGTGTGAGTTAGTGGGAATGGGAGTGGGGGAAGTGGGAAAAAAAGAGTGAAGGATGTCTCCTGGGGATTTGATGATTGTTTGCTCTTATAATATATATTTGGTGTATTTCTTGTGAAAGGTAATATGATTTAACTCGTCTATCATTCGTGCAGATAAATGTATACGTATTTTATTTACAACACTAACACACGCACGGAACAGCAGTTATCCATATATCGACTCTCATCGAATTCGGTTTGCTTTGCAAAATTTAAATTGGTGAGATCGATAACGGCGCTGTGGCTGCATCTGGCATATATTCCTTGAGGAGGTCTCTTAAGCGAAGTATCTCTTTACCGGCAGCAGCTAAATCGCCCTGTAGAGATAATTCTCGTTCCCGCAAGCGTTTGATGTCCCTTTGACATGTCTAAAAAAAATAATCAACGAATTAATACCAATCAAAAAATTAGTTAGTTTTTTAACTTACCACATTCTGTCTAAGCAAGTCCAGCTTGTCACACTTTAAGCGGGTAACTTCCTGTCGTAGATTGTCAATAACGACCACAGATTCGTTGCTAGGGGAACTACCCATCACACCTTGTGAACCGTCCAAGCACAGAGAGCATGCCTTCGTCGTTGCCTCAGCTGAAGACATTGACTCTAAGCCGGTATCACTGTCAATATACGCAGCGCCACCATCTAAATGACCCATCATTGGATCCAGTTCCACACTGTTCAAACTGGAATCATCACTTGTCTCCGACATTGTGGCAATTCCATTGTTGTTTCCATTCTGTTGATCTTTCGAGGCGCTTCCACCATTGTAGTTATTGTTGTTCATATTGTTTGTAGCAACTCCGGCACTGCTTAATGGACCACGTGATGTGATATCAGGCGACGATGATGTAGAGTCATTCGAGGACTTCTTTGAGGACGATTTCGACCCTGTGCGACTACATGTCTGTAAAAGCAAAAAATAATACGTTAAATACTGATTATAGGAATATGCATATTTCAACTTACATTGAGATTAGGAGTCTCAGTCAGACTGTTGTCCTTCTTTGACTTAGTATTAACGCAGAATTTCTCTGCTGAATTTCCCGTGAGATTAGTTGTGTCAACGCTTTGCGATCGGACACGCGATATAAGAGCCTTCTTCACAGTATCAATAAATCGTGTGCCAGCACTGCTGTTGTCCGATTTTGGTGTTTCTGGTGTGGGACTGGCAGTACAACATGTTGATATATCAGCTCCTAGAAAATCTCTTGTCTTCTCTTTCAATTCTTCGACTAAATTCTGCAGCAGTGATGATCTTGTGCGCAGTTCTAGCTTAGCGAACTTTTCAGCCTTGTAACAGGCATTCTCTGCGTTGATCAATTTCGTTAAAATAAACTCCTTGAACTCCTGACCCTTGCGGAAAACTGCAGGACTCGGAAGTGTTGGACCGAAGAACGGAACATCATCTCGTGCGGTGACACTGACCTTATACCTTGTGTTAGGCGAGTTCGGCTCGAGAGGTTGCACTACAATGAATGCATGTAGGAAATGGCTAGCTATCATATCCGGCGAGAATGGCGTATTTGACTCTTGAAATACTATAGCCACAATGTCGTTGCCAATGTGTCGTTTTCGTTGCAATTGTTGCGGATCGCCTTCTGTGTATGGCAGAAGAGTTGAAACATGAAACATAACCTCTCGCTCTTTGAATACGTCGTAGATGGCAATATCCCCTGTATGGCCATTTTGTATATCAAGTCCTCCACGGTATCCTTTGTGATCCTTCAATTTGATTCTTTGTCCAAGTACATCGAGGAACTCCTCGAACGCTGGTGATGAGTTATTGTTGCAAAAGAGTTCTTCCTCAGTCGTTTGACCATATCTTTGGTAAAGAACGCCGAATTTGAATGTCGACACCAAAACATGTTCATCATAGCTTGCGATTAGCTGCGATGCTTTCGAACACAAAACTGGCATGAAGTTATCAACGTTGATTTGACTGTTTAGAAGCCTTGCCATTTTGAATGGACTCGGATTTGGACTGAGGCATGAAATTGGAATCAATTCGTGCATTGTTCCAGTCCGTAATCTCAGAAGTATGCGAACATGTTCTTGATTAGCAACGTTCTCATTTTTAATTGAAAGGAGTACAGGACCCAATTGATCATCATGTCCAACTAAGTTCGAATGATCACGAGAAACATAGAAACGACGATAGCACTTTGCAGTGTCGTCTGTCTCGAATTTCGCCATCCAGGAACTTTGTGGCAGCACTGGATTACCACGAGAATCAAATGCGCACTCGTGATCGGTACCATCCAACCAATAACCACCGTTTGCTGGCAATATTATCATCGGATATGGGCCAGGCTTGCCGAGAGCGTCTTCTAATAACCGCTGCGATGCAGGTATTGTTGACACAATCGATGACTGTGATGATACAGATGATTGCGATTGGTAATGATGACCATTTGAGAGGTGTTGCTGTTGAATACCACTCAATTGTGGCGATGCTGGGGTTGAATTTGATTGTGTGCTGATTGAGTGACGTAGAGTTGTACGAGATCCAGAATGTTGTAGCCCGTTTGTGTGTGTTTCATGGGGTGAATGCGGATTTGGTACACGTTCATCGTTGCGATTCTGAAAGAAAAAAGAGTGGAATTTTTATAAATACATTTGAATTATGATAACTGTTACAGATAATAATGTGATTCAGTGCATTATGACAGAAGATGTTTTGAAATCAAACAATATTTAGAAATTCAAGGTTAAGGGCTACCCTAAAAGTAAGTGGTTAACTGGTTGGAGTGCACTACTTAGTTCCCATTAGTAGGCTTTAGGCAATCGCGTTCCAATGTGTGTCACATGTTGCTGACTTGCTCAATAACACGTCGAGAGGTTTTTTAATACGAAATAGTATTGCAAATGCTTACAAAAACCTGTTTTATTATAAGATAAATGCAATCTAATGCAAATCAGTTCCAAAAAAGCGTTTAGCCCCGTTTAGTGAAATCTGAATACTTTTAATAGAATTGCAGCATGTAAACAAGTTCACCGGACCGTTAAATATAAACACATTTATGCAAAAAAAAAAAAAACCTTAATGGTTGTTCACGTCGCTTCAAGGCCAGAATTAACCTAATGGGATCAGAGAGACGTACATATGTATATATGGATGTAAATGCTAATGACGAGCGATTATGATGAGCATGACGAAGATGAAGAAATGGTTCACAGTCATTATGCTGAGTTATTCAATTAATTAATTACTCTTTTGCCATTCGAAAAGATTTTTAGTGATCATCAAATTATTTGATTGGATATGATTCCACGACAAGTTTCTGCTTAGTTTTATTACCGTTGCGCTGCGGTTTTTGTTCTGTGGGGGCGAACGGTGGTGTACGCATACATTTGTGAGGAATTATGGGCATAGGATAGGCATACACACATATATTTTACGAGTTCATTGTGCCTATATGTATGGCTGAGATAAAAACAACAACCAATAGGCTGGAGGTCATTCTACTTTGTTGCAATCGATATGTGTGCTATGGAGTTTTTGCACAATGTGTTGATTGCGGTGTAACGAAGGGACTGTGTGGCTGACGTAAGCCTAAAGGATTTGTCCATTGGAAATTTATTACCGCATATATCTTTTCTATTTTTCTTTTTCGATACGATAAAATTCACACTTTGCCGAACAATTGGATGATTTGTAAAAAAAGAGAGAGGCGCCATCAATTCGGATGTGGATGAAGTTACCCGGCACGCCATGCATTTGGTAGTTCAGTAAATAAATGGCCTGTTAAAAGATGAACCGATAGATAGGACTGTTGAGAGCTGTAAGCTGTGGGCGTATAAGCAAATCACAAAATATATTCTGTTATTGAATATGTTTTGTTTTATAGTGAGTGGATGTTCGGCTTAGATTAATGGTCATCATTGGATATCGAATTGATGGTATTAAAAGCATTTTTATTGCGTTTGTTTTTGATAGATTTCGAGAGAAGGATATTTGATTGATTCTTTAGATGGTTATAGGCGCCACATAGAGCACTGGTCTTTCATTAGACACGTGTGTCAAATGCTTGTTGTGGAGGAAAGCTTGTTTGTACAAACAGTTCTATCCTCGTGTATAGAGATCTTGTGGTTGATTTCTTTTCAGCAGCATATAAATTCATGGCAGTTTATCCTTTTGATTGACAAAAAACGTCTGCGGAAGAGATATACTGCAAATATTGCATCCCAAAAACTACCCCTTTTAATTTAAAACCTCACATCTTTGGAAATACTCCAAACAAAAAAAGCATCCTTGATTTCGAAATGCTGTTTTCCTTCGTATCCGTATATACACATTAATAGCCATGAACTCTCAAAGATACCATCAGGAATTGTTTTCCTTTTTCGCCATCGCTTCGAAGACACTGGCGGCATGTTGATGATGATTCAACTGTAGCCTTTGCCTGCGAGTGTATACATATATAGTGTGGTTTATTTCGAAAGTTGCAAACACCAGACGAATAGAGCGCATCTCGCTTGATGACAGGCACCAAGGCACCACCATCATCGACTCTCCCCGCCAATCTTTTCAATCTTAATTGAGACCATTATTCTCTTTCAACGGACGAGCATATCAAAATCCAAATAGAACAATGCTAGATAGTTTTGCAAGTATCTGCCGGAGAGTGTATAACCGAATGTATATACTTTCACAAGTACTTTTTCGGGTATCTAACTCACATCAAAGTCGCAAATATAATATAACCACTTGGGTGGTTTGCGCTCTATCTGGGAGAACGTTTTGAGTGACAACAATTTGCTTTTGGCCAAAAAAGATTTACGATTACGGTTGGTGTTTATCTAGTGTGGCCCAGCAGGAGCTCCCAGGGCTGGTGGTTGCTGTGAAGCTTTGAATCCTTTAACTTCATTTACAGTCAAAAACTGGATAAGGGTATGATTTATTCTTTAGCAGTAGGATGAGGACTTCCTATCATGTACTTTCAGATTAAACCTAAACGTAACATTTCAATGGTTTTTTTGTTGCTTTGTGACCCTCATTACTTTTGTATCATGGCAGCGGCGGCGGTGGGAGTTTGTTTATTGAAGTGCGGCAATGTGCGGTAGGTAGTCTGCCAAGGTGTAAGACTGTGGGTGAATGAAAACAATTGCGCACCGATGGATGTGTACGGCGAAAAATGGTGGCAGGCAAGTTGCCTTGATATGGAATCCTTTGAATGAGTCATTGCTACCCAACGAAGGCAGAATGTGGAGGGGTTGAACTGGTTGCAGTGCATTGCTCGTAAAATCAGTGCTCATGACTCAGCGTGATGGTATTCTTTGAACTGGCTGATTTTCTGATGGCATAAATTATATATCACCACACATTCCTCGAGAGGAAACAATCTGTGGCATCCGAACTCAATTAAAAGTGAAATTTTCACTTTCCATTGTGGTATTGACAAGAATTATAGCACTTGGCATCGGATTCCTATGCAAATTTCGCTCCATTTCGGACAGCTTACAAGGTTCTTTGAGCTATCACTGAAAACACACATCGAAAAGTTAAAGTAAAAGTTTTTCATTTGACAAGCAGACAAAGGCTCCCATTCATTCATTTCTCCGCACCCGGAGTTGGTTTGTTTGTCTGTTGGATTTGTTTATCGATTTCCATCGGACATTGGCGAAGAATTTAATGACCAGACCGCGACCTAGAAAGGAAGAAGCTGGTTTCTGGTTTTGGATTCGGGTATCTGTATAAGCAGCTTATAACCGATTCTGGCCGAGTGAACTTATTTATTTGATGAACTTAATGCGGTTTCGTGTCGAACTTTCGTTTCTTTCTCTTTCGAATTGCAAAATGGCATCATTGTTGATGCGATGAGGTCAATTAGGACTTCTCCTTCCAATAATCTTGACACCATTGACTACTGAGCACTTGCCCTTATCTGTGTGATGTTCGCTGTGTGTCAATGAGGGGTGACTGCTACGAGCGATGAATCCCCCTTCGTTGTGTTTTAAATTCATTTGAATGACATACAAGTGGATTCCGATGACATTAATCCTGACGACGGCTGGGGTGAAAATGTGGAACGAAGCGTGTGAATGAGATGTCAAGACATTTATGATGCTTCTTCAATTCAAGCACTCTACTAAATGTTTCTCACAAGTTTGATTTCCATCACTGGAACATCATCAGAGTGCACTGTTTTGAGGTGATGACGGGTCAAGTAGAAGTCCTTGATTCTGCGAATAATGCTTTCGAGCACCCTACATGGGAATAGTCTTTCGAGATAAGTTCCGAGGTGTTCAAAATCGGATCGTTCCTGTTTTAACGGTTGTTAACTAACGAGTTTGGTGTAGGAAGAGAATGAGCCAAACATTCCGCTTGAAGTGTCAGTTAATGACTTGTTGGAAAGCATCAATCGATCATAGTTAATCAAAGATAGCAGGACAAGGCCTTTGTTTACCCTGTCATTAGAGTTATTGTACTGAATTCGAATTCGCCTGAGGGGCAGTGTATTGCGTTACAAGATATAATGAAATTCAAAACCATCAAACAAAGGGCTAATAAAATCCAACAATGTCTTCTCGAATTTCTCATCGTCGCGTCGCCTCCTCCCGCATGAAAACTCAGACAAGGGTGTCACAACCGAGTGATTTTGACAGACTTCTACAGGAAGTCGGTACCATCAACATCAAACAAATATTCTAATTAACTTGCATGTCAGTTGATTACTACTATATGTACCTCCTGCTATCTTTGAGCTGAACCCAGGTGAGAAGCTGAGAAGGTTCCTGCATATAGTTCGTCGGTTACATCTCGAATTACAGGCGAAGGTTCGGAGCAGTAGCCCTTTACCTTGACTCTTGCTGTCGGCTGTGCTGTGCATGTGCTTTCTGCTCGACTTGACGTCTTCAAGGTGCCAACCCGGGCTAGTCACACACGCGCACACACCTCTTCTTGCCCTCACATCATGGGGCCACTGTTCAAGATGGCTGGGCAGCTAGTCATTTGGTGTTCATAGTTGAGGCAGAAGGAAATGAAGAAGGAGAAGAGTTCATGCAGAAAACATAATTCTTGGCAGTGCCATCAGCATATGCGTTACGGTCGTGCGTTTAATGATGGGGCACAAAGATAAAGGAGTTGTAGCCATGGATGGGGTGACTTCGCTAATAGACGAGAAGAAATGCCAACCAAGTAGGAGGTTGTTCTTGTCCTCAGTTGAACATTTGGTGAGAATTGTCCAGCAGACCGGAACAAGAAGGAAAAATTGTTTAAATTATTCTTCGAGCCAGAGGTAGAACGGTGAAAAGAAGGGATTAACAACTAGCCACGGTATGCGAGGCAGAAGATTGAATATCTCGAGGTCTTATCAAATGATTCTTGAATAATTCGCACAAGATTATGGGAGAATACAACGTTCAGAATGTGGGAACCTACAAGGCACACACACATTGCTCCAGCAACTGTGGTCTGATTTTGCGGACTGCTGCACACGGTACTGGGCAACGATTCTTAGGCTGACTTCGGGAGCATATTTTAACCTCCCGGTGTTCGAAGATCCAGCAAACTCATTCATCATTCTTTAATTTATACATGGATTCAATGGATTCAATGGATCAAGAATCCTCTAACGAATTTAGCAATAAATTCCCAACATTAAGGTTAGTTAACGATTGCTATGCGTGGTGAGGTGGTCATTGGCTTTTGGATGTTGGAGAGACTTTCAGCCGTAATGTCTGGCATTCTACCAGCAAAAAGTGGAGCTTGAGAACAAATCCTAAGATTGACAGTTCTCATAATCGACAAACCATTTTTCACACATTCTAAAACAAAAAGGTGCGGCATTTCCATTTCAGGCGACTTGCCTGCTAAGTATTCACCAGCAATCAGCCAGTTTCCTTTTATAGGCCAAAAGATTACGTTGACGTTCCTCAAGTGAACGGCAGCACCGCAACTCAATTAAGTCGCCATAAACTGTGTCCACATTTTGTAAACAACAAAAGCACTTTGTCGCTGTATAGACGCCACAACCTTAGACGATCCATTGCGTCGCGGGTTCTTAGTTGTAATTATCAGACCACATTACCTTAGCACGTCTTTACTATTATTTCTTTCTCTTCTCTAGTGCAATTCGTCGGGGTGTCAAAGTTATGCAATTTCGTTGTGAAGTTTATGGAGTGAGTGTACCAAATCTAATCCACTCGTGCACCCAAACTGTCTGCAGGAACAGATGGAAACTCAAAATACCAGATTATGCTCAACGTGTAAGATTATCTTTAGACCGTTGAAGAAAAGTTGTCGTCTCTCGTCGGCATGTATCTTGTTGTTACTTTTTTTTTTGTTCTAAAAATATCTGAGATGTGTTGGGAATTCTTTGGAAAAGATCTGTTCTTTCTGTGCTGTGATGGAAGAACCGGCGTTTGGCTAATTTTAGACTTGCTGCATGCTGTAAAAACTTTCCTTCCTAGCCGGCTTGCCTCCATATCTCTCTTAGTGTTCACTTGTGACGACAAGTTATAGTCCAAATGGAATGTGGCAATGGAATCATTGCAGCACTCAAGAATATCTCGAATTGTTGGCTTTCTCCGGGTGTGTGTAAGTGTGTGCGTTGGGGTGGTCATTTGCCTAAATGTCTTAGGATACAATAAATCTTTCGCTAACCGCACATAAAGCAATTAATCATAATTGCGAAGCACCACAACGGCAAGTAGATACTGACATACAAATCTGGGTCACCTTCAAAACGATACAAATCGAATAGACTGCTGGACGACACTGTTGCTTGTGAAATTTTAATGAATGTGCTATGAAGTGCGAAATCTTCACACATTGTCTGTGAATTTGAAGCGGTGCGGAGGAAGATTGTTGACAAATAAAATACAGAACAGATTTTAGACAAGACAGAGTATCCTTATCCTGTGGGACAAGGCATCAGAGGACACCCGCGAATAAGGTGATGCACAACAGTGGTTAAGGACCTCAACCATTAGGCTGGAGTCATGTTGCTTGAAGCATAGGTCCACCGTGGATTATATGAGAAGAAAATATCATAAATCATAAATTATCAGGTTTCAGTCGTGTGTAATTTCTTTTGAAAATGCCAAGGACAAATAACCCAGTAAAATGAGACAGCCCTTCCTTTCTGGAAACACCGAACGTGATGGTCACGTGGACAAGACCACAATCAGAACGAACGAACTAAAAACTACTTGGTACATAGGTTGGGTTAGACAACAGCAGTCACACTAAGGCCACTGTGTGCCCCTTCTGTTACCACGAGGGTCTAGTCGGTCATTCCGCAAACAAGCGCCAACTATTGATAAAGTTTTAAGGCTTGCTGACACTAATGTTGCTTAGTTTCGGCCAGATTGTTAAAGGAGTAAGCCCCTATGTGACACCTCCTTCGAAGGAATTACAGAGCAGCGGCACGATAGATAGTCGCCTTCAACTCGTCTCTGCATCTTCGTTGTGTGTTGCATGGCCAATCGTGAAACTTCAGTTCCAATGGCGCAGTGCCCAGTGACAAGTGTTCTCACATTCGGCCTAGTCAGGAAGTGTGATCGTCTCGGAACGAGAATAGGAGTGAGGGACCCTGTGTCAGTAGACTATCTAAGATTTGTGTGAACATGCTCCAGTGGATCTTTTGCATTAGTGATAGGAATGGATTGTAGATCTACACCCGAAAATAGTACTGAACTAACTAGTGCCCTATCTAGAGAGTTCGCCAGCTTCTGTTCGTTCGCCGTGTCTCAACCCAGTTCACAACTTGGTCTTAATGATTGGAAGCAGCGTGCCTGGAACCCTCAAATATGGAAAGCAGCCATTGGTCAAGCTGAAACACTTCTTGGGTCGAAAGCGTGAGAAGAAAGTGTGGTACTAAATAAGTCTCAGGGAGTGTGTGTCCCCACGTTAAATTATTCTTCTAGTAAGAATAAAATTCACTTCAGGTCTAGGCAGCTTTGAAGTTCTGTGTGCTTGCTAAAATAATTTGGGCGAGTTGCGAACTCTGTGCCGAAGAATATGCTTCACCCCAGGGAATCTTCAGTGAACCAACTGCACGCTTCCATTCTTTCTTCTGACCATCTTGCACCCCTCCGAAATTGCAGTGTACATAAATTTACTGTGAACTTCAATGAAATGCACAACAAACTCACAAGGGGAAACATCGTTTAATCAACTATACATCCCCTATCTAATCAATAAAATCAATTTCCGATCACCTGACCAAACATACAACAGCCAACTGACGCGACCAATATGTTGTTCGGCACCCCAGCGTTTCTTTATACTCTACGCTGCGGTTATATCCGGCGGTACACTTCTATGTGTGGCTTTTTAATTAAGCAGCGCATCTGTTTTATTGTTATGAATTCAATACACACACGCACACGTGCACATACACCAGCAGCAACAACAACAAAATGAAGTCGATGGACTATAAAAGAGAATACGAATAAATACAGGTGTGACCCACCTAAATGTGGGATGATACCAGAGACCCGAGGTCTGAATTTCAACCCCAGGTGAACGGAACGGATGGATACAAGTGAAATGGAGCGGCTGGCACGAGGGTAATTATTATGTGTTCTTCTTTTTCGTTTGACCGTACCCAATTCTACGGCGATCATCTCAATTGGAATCGATATCCCCAATAACAGCACAGACTGGCCTTATATTTTACATAACCAATAAAAAAAAATGGGAAGCAGACGACAGGATGACTCATTGGAGGGAATCTCTTAATGTCAGATGTTTTATATTTTTTTTTGTGAAACGACAGGTGATACACGAGAGGAAATTTATGAACCCAAGCTTTATAGCCTTGGTCTGACGATGAAGTCATGCCTATGTGTTTGATTTAGATTTCGGAAAGAAGATAACGCCTTACGTAGTTCGATCTGAAATGAGTGCGGTCAGCCTACTGACTTGGTGGATGATTATGCAAATTAAATAGTTAAATTAGAGGTTCATTTTTTGCCAGGAAGGAGTTTTTTTTTCTGTTTAGGCGGTGATCATGGATTCAATTTGGGCAACTTATGGACACTGCTGGAAGTGGCGTTTACGATCGGAACGAGGGTGATATAGTATATCGAAATGTGATGAACATGGTGTAGGACATGACTCACTGTCTGGACTCGAACTGAAGAGCCTTTTTGGGTTCGAAAATGTGGTAATATACAGTGTTGGACAAAACTAGACGTCCACTAACTTGTTTTTGAATGTCTTTGCCTCCATAAGTTAGGATTTAAAAATTGTAGTTTTTATTATTCTACACATGTTAAATTGTTACCATTTCGTCGGTTAAATGGGAGAACAAAAACGATTTCAACTCACGGATTATTTTAAAGTTCTTGGGTTATTTATTTGAAAATTTCACTAGTTGTGTTTAAGCCACAAAAAAAAAAATATCAACAATAAGTGAAAAGTGACATAATAGTGGATCGAGACTGTTTTACCGACACTAATGCGACACGTTCAAACTCCGAATTTCTTAATAATATTTATAAGAAAAAACGAAAACTTACTTCAATTAAAAACACAACAATAAATTCATGCCTAACGTAAAGCAACTAAACTCGGAGGTGAACGACCAAGAATAACAACCCAACGAAGTGGTAAATTACTCCTAACAACTATCAAAATTAGCTCATGACACATTGAGCGTAAGGGGTTTTAGAACAAATAAAATTTAGATGCAAGATCTAGGACAATTCGTCGATGAGCTGTTGGTGGTAGTTTGCCATCTTTCAATAAATCGCCACTGTGCGGCAAGTGGTACCGTATTGTTGAAGAGACATATCCTTAATCTCTCGACCATGCAAATAGCCAAAGCAATGATGTTGCGACATGTCTCTGTAGCGATCTCCTTTGATTGTAAAGTGACGCTTATTTACGTGAAGGAAAAATAACGGCCCAATGACATTCGTAGCATGAACACTATACAGTTATTCTTTGTGGATGAAGCGCAGTTTCCTGAAGAACTTGAGTGTTTTCATAAATTAACTGTTTGACGAAGCCGGTTCGAAGATGATTTTGAAATGAAGTTCTGACTCTGAACTGTATTAATAATTTTATTATATATATAACTAAACGTTCCTCCTTCTTGAATTTTACCATCAAATTAGTGAAAATTTTGACATTTGACAATTTGGTCATTGGTTTAAGGGTGCCTTCACAATGACCGACCAAATTTGTCAATTCACAATTGAAAAACCCCTTTATTTGCAATCGGGTAAAATTGAGACGAAGAGGTAGACTGAAAGAAGATGTAGAATGATGTATACCCCATCTTTGAGTCATGATCCGTCTACCACACTCCAAGACAGTAGACACCCTCTCAAAATTTAATCCGGAACACTCATGAACCAAAACAGAAACGTCCAACTTTAGACACGACCGAAAGCGGATTTTCGGTGGTTAAAATATTTATTGCTGCTGGGTGTTTATGTATCCACAACACCTCCACATTTGTCTGCTAATAACCATAAAACTTAAATGAATTCTGACAAAACATTAGCCACTTGGCAAGCGGCCACTTTTGGTCACAAAATAAAAATCCTCAAGAACATTTCAAATCCGAAAGCAATTCATAATAACATAATTAAATTAAAATCTCAATTGACAGCCAAAATTAAATTTATAACGCGTCTTTCTGCCCTACTTGAGTTTCAACGCCCTAGAATCATCCCCCGTATCTCTCGCATATTCACAACAACTGCTCTGCAGTCAGATACCATTAGCTATCTCCATTAATTAGCTCCAAATCCTCAAGGACTTCTGTGCTGACGATGGCTGGAGAGCAGGGCCGTGTCGAGAAGGGGATCATTACACAAATGTACACACCATTCATGCAAATGAATACAACTCTACAGCGTTCGAATTAATTGTGTCAATCGAATAGTCGATTTCCTTTCGGCAATGAACATCACTAGCAAGCCCAGAAAAGGAGGCTAATGTATTCCAACCAGCCAACATCGTATGTGCATATGTTTCACTTCCCTCCATCGCATTCACATACAAGGGGGCCTTTAATTGAATGCCGATATAGGGGCGTTGCCTAGTGTCAATTGATTCGGCACACACTCTTCCACCCACCACTCACCGCAAAGGGTTCGGTCGGCCAGTTTGGAATTCCAGAGCTTCCGTTCGGGGGAAAATTAAATGAAATTCTAATGAGTCCAGGAGCCTAATTTAATAACCACCAGTTCCACCAGGTCTGTCCTTGGAAAGGGTGGCAAATCACAATAATACTCCGATGAGAGTTTTAAGTGGGCGAAAATATTCATTAGGCCACTCCTAGACCGTGCCATACAACGAGACCTTTATTATGCAAGGTTTCGGATTACAAAGAATCCAACATCAGTTCCAGAACTGAGGTCAGTTTGTTGGAACATGCATCGCTTTGTTGATTCAATTGACGTCACAGAGAGTAACTTGCGTGACCACCTGCCCTACCCAGGCCAGTTGTCTCAAGGCAAACACGCAATAAGGGAAATTTAGAGAAGGGCGACATTTACAGCCACCACCGCAGTCCTGGCGCCACTGTGATGTGTCACCTTTGACATCGCCCCAACAGCGCTGTGTCCGCGCGAAATTTAAATACATCATCGTTTCATGGCCCACTCCTTGAAACTGGTTTTGATTAATGTGCGGGAACCGTAAAACTACCACCAGCAACTTGCTTCAAAACCGGCGAACAAAAGAGTGTCAAATTCCGCACAAATCAAAATGACATCACTGCGCGTAGTCGGGGGCAGTAGTTATCCAGAGCAATACCACAGTGCTGCCGCCGCCACCAGGGCTAACCAGAGCACTTGTAAAAGATACAGTTTTTTTTTTGTTTTCTTTGAGTGCTCCACTCGCACTTGTGGAGAGTGTCGTGGGGCTGCGGCTGACACATTGGCAGAGGCATACTCGCAACGACACTTAAAGATTCAAGAAACCTGATAGCAATGAATAAAGCTCTTTCACTCCATTCCAGACAAACTGGTTGTACATGTACTCCAACTCAGTGAGTGAGCCAGTGAGTGTCAGAAGACGTCTTCGATTGTGTGTAACTCGACCCGCACAACTCGGCATTGGCCTAATATCGCGGCAAACACTCAACCTTAATGGGGATTTAGACCGTAAATGATCGAAGCATTGGTGGGAACAGAGACCAAGTAAATCACTGACATACGATCCGTTTCGTGATCTGCGACAGTTTTGTCGTGCAACCGCTGTCTCATGCCAATCGCTTAGAACGGATATGCTAATGAGAATCAGAAACTGTTGTTCATTCAGTGTCTTTCGCGGAACAAATCTCAGCAGCAGGGCAGCGGCGACCAAAGTACGAACTTTTCTTTGTTTTGTTTCGTGGTGCAGTTTTTAATGTTTCCTCTGCAACGTCAGCGCAGCCGAACAAACGAGTTTCCAAAATGTCAGTAAACCTTCCCACTTCGACTGAGGAGTGAGAGGGTGACATTTGGTTCTTGGAATATGTTTTTAATTCACGTCCAGAGTGTTGTGCTCAACTTAATGCGCAAATCGTACGTTTTGTGTAACTCCAAGCCCCTTTTGCTTGATGAAGTCATTTTCTTTCTTCCCTACAAGCACGTTGTTGTCTTCGTGTTGTTCTGGATTGGTTAACAGATCGTGAGGTTCAACACGTCTTTGTGATTCATACGTCCCTCTCTCTCTCTCTCTCTCTTTAATTTCAGCCAAGCTTCGCCATTAGCGCACAGACGAATTAGTCCGTGATTTTCGGGCTTCATCATTCAATGACAGGCGCGTATCGTGGATGACCTTCCTTGTCGGTCAGTTTCGCTGGCTTGGAATGAACAAATGGATTATTCACATGGGAGAGGAGGGCTTTCATTGAACGTGCCTTGAACTTTAACTATTCGATGGTGGTGTTGCTGGGGCTGGCTATTGAAAGGATAAATTAATGGAGAAAAGAAAAATCATAATAATCCCTCACATTATGTATGAATGCCAGATTTCCCAATAAAGCCGATCAAAGAGTCAACAACTTATGTACATACAAGAAACGAGCCAACTCAGGGAACAAAAAAAGAATAAATTTAAAAATCAATGATGATGCAGATTTAGTGTTAAATTGTTTTGCAGTGATTGGATGGACGACTTGACATTCCCAAGGCCATTGAAACGTCAATGTCACGGTTGAGAATTTTAACACTTTGAAAAAAAAAAACAATTGTTCATTAAAAAGTGAAGTTTTTGGCATCGAATTTGTCATAAATTCAACGAGGTATTGACATATGTTAAGAATAGCAATGACAGCTTTACATTTGACATGTCTAAGAAATTTGACGGCAATTAATAAGCTAACCAATAATTTATTTGGTTACGTTTTGTCACACGATTAACTTAGACAAATTAACATAACCGTTAACAGTTTGATAAATGATACAAATTAGCGCCAAATTTTCATGATCTAACAGTGTTTTAACTGCGTCACAAGTCCCTTGGAAGTGATACATGTGAAACACAATAGTCGGCAGCATGCATCTCTTCGGTTAATGCATTACTCATTAAAAAAAAAGTGTTCGACCACAAATCATTTCAGTAGTCATCTCTGACATTTCAAAAGGTTATCAACACCCATTCACTGTCATTAAAAGCATCCGATAAGCAATAAATGCTGATGCAACATATGTAATGGCTCATAACATTTTCACATTATACCCGAGTTTGTTGGCATAACATAATTACCCTGACGTAAATTTATGACGTAAAAAAATTCGACTCCCAAACGCCTAAAGCTGTTGTTGATTAGGTGGTATATGCTACGCGTGTATGCTATTCTGGACAAATGCCAGTGTTTTTGTTTTTTTTTATAAATTAATTAGATTTTCGAGGAACTCTTAAGATATTTTACGAAATTTTGTTGATCCAGTTATCGTATACCTGAAATTAAAACAAAGAAACACACAACACGCTTCTCGACCACGCACTTTCGTCATCAGTGTTGATCGTCTCTCCTCGTCTGGTACAACAAAATTAAGCTAAAGCAGTAAAACTGACCTTTGTAAATAAACTACGTCAGTCTGACACACTCTTTTGTTGTTTTAAATGTGCATAGATAAGAGACGAAATTAATTTATATGTAAGCCAGTAAAAGCAACATCTTCCGAATGTGGGCTGACTTGGCAGCACTTAACATAGTTGTTGCCACAAAACCAAACCACACTACACATCATCTTCTCTTGCACAGTGTCGACGCTTAGTTGAAATATGTATTTTCTTCAAAAAACCAACATTTCGTTCGTCTTGTCTTCTCCTCATTAAGACCCACTTCATGTGTATGCGCGCGAGGCCATGCCCCCCCCCCCCCCCATTATCTACCGTTAGGGACATACACAGAGAAACGAAGAAAATTAATCATGGAAATCAATTGAAAGAAGAACAAAAGGTGAACTCTGAAAAATCTGACCTAGTGGCAAGCATTTTAATGTTTGTGGCTTTCCTCTAGGTGGTTTTACGAAACCAAACAATGTCCATAAATGCCAATTACTCATCGATTTCAGTGACAGAAGAGGCAACATGCAAATGCCTTCAGAATACCACTCAGCACTTGGCCACTTTGTACTTTCATTCCATGTACACCACACAGTTTGTTGTATTCCTCATGTGTGCATTTCTTGTGTAGGCAAATGTAACCATCCCATTAAACACATTTTACTTCGTCTTCGGAGCGAGAGAGCTCGAAAAAGAAAGTTGCGCTTGCGCACAGTCACTTTTCTGTGTGTGTGTTTGTGTGCTTGCTGGACAAGATTGAGTTTCATAGTAACTCTGTAACCAGTTAGGGGTTTTTCACTTTTCATCTTCAACGCCATATTGACCTTAAAATTTATTTATTTTGCTTTTGTTTTGATTTACATATGTTTTATGCATACAATTACTGAAGTAGTCTGGCCGTCAGTTTGACGTAACACAGCATCATTCGAGACTCTTGGGGTGAGTGCACATTGCGAAAACCCAGCCCAATCAAGTTTTTGACCACGTTCGTGTGATAAAAAAAAATAACTTGCAAAAGTTTATAGACACAAATTAAAAGATTATGCCATGATTACACAGTTCGTGAATTGAAATCTGCACGCAGTTACCGAGATAGAATGAGATCGTGCGGTCCTATTCAGAGTCATTGCCTGAAGAAATGTAACTACGAGAACTAATTAGTCTACTTGTGTGTTATCTAGGCTTATTTGCTAATAGCACAAAGCGACTACAAACCGCTATGCATGGCGTAACAACAAATATTTAAACAAATTCAATTGGTTCCTTTGTTGACAAGCCTCGTTTTATAGTGCGGTCGTGTGGGCTGCTTGTTGTAGGGTTGATCTTTGAACAATCAGTAGAAAAAAGATGAATTAAATGCGTGTACGTTTTTAAATGTGAAATACTTTGCCTAACAGATTAATATGGAAACTTTTTTCAAACAAAGCGTAGGCATGTTGCTTGAGACTGGTTCTTGGTGTCGCACTGGTGAGTGAATGCCATGGCATGCCACGGCACTACACGAATATGAATCATCGCCAATCGAAATGGGTATCTCTGAGAGATTTATTGGCTGTACAACATCACATCCAGTTTAGGCGGAAAGCTGACTGGCTGGATGGAAGTGGAAGTGGTGACATTCTTTTTCTGTCTTTTTTTCTTCTTCTAAATCTCTTGGCCTGCAGAAGTGTGTCATGTTGACGGCTGTTCAGAGTCGGCTTCATGTGCAACATAAAAGAAATCCCAGATAAAGTATTAGGTATGGTTGTGTGTAGTTGTGTTTCGTATCTGCAACCATGAGGCATATTTTTCGTCTTTTTTGGATCACAGTGACCAGACAGACTGCCATAAAATTTAAGGAAAAAAAACAGATCGTGATTGTCGATCAATAAATGCCATAAATCTGACAATTTCATGTGAACGTTTCGTGCATACATAAACCATAGTTGGTCGTGTGGGTATCCGCGTTTTAATCAATGTTTGTCTATGAAAAAAAGGCTATAAACACGAACGTCAACTTCGGCGAATATTAATTGGAGTGCTTTGGTTTTGGTATGAATCTCATGCACGAGTGAATTCTTTTTTTTTTCTTTATGTCGCATTTCCTATTAGGAAATGGCTCGTTAAGGCACCAGGGAAAAGTTGGAAAAAAAATTTCACTGGTGCCTTGTACTAGCTGGTTTGTTGGATTTGTCAATGAGAAATGAGTTTATTTTTTTTTTTGGAGATGTGTACATTTGTCGGATTTAATTTATTCAATGAACAAATGTCAGACTTGGCATCACTTGAAATCTGCTTTGTGATCCAGTCAACTGAAGTTTGTCTGTTGATATTGAATCTTAGCGACAGGTCAGGGAAACAGTTCGTTTAAGAATTTAACGTCAATCTTTCAATATTCTTTCAGCAGCCGATGGTAATGTGATGTAACTAAGAGGCACGATTTTCGAGGCTGCATGCATATAAACAAACAGACAACACTTCGTGTGTTCATACAATAATCTTTCCACGAATCTAATGGAACTGCTACACTACAAACTTGTCTCTTCGAGGTCATCGCAACAGATTCGTCTCATGAATAGAATGACCTTTGATTGTAGATTTCAATGGAATCCTGTGTTAAGTTTATGCACAAATTAACCAGCGGCAGTTGATCAGTTGATGATAAATTTCAAGAAAAGACTCGACTGAACCTGACTTTACTCTGCGCGATTGGTTCACGAGTTTTATCAGTAATAATTGCTCGTAAATTTGTATATTTTTCGATTCGAAAACTCGTTATTGTTGAAGCTCTTCAGACTTTTTAATGTCTGTTTGAACTTGTCTGTTGCAGCTTTTGCGGAAGCCTGGGTACGGTTATCTTTCAGGGTTTATCAACCTTTTTTGAATATTTCAACTATGAAAACATCAAGGTGCAAATGTGAATTATTGGTAGGAGGTCGAATGAGAAATTAGGTAAAATTATTTTACCACAATGTCAATGCATCGACCACCTTCAAGGTTCGATCTTGGACGCTACAACTTTAATTTTCACAGCAAGAAATGACCGAAGCTCTCTATAAGATCTAAGGGCTACAATTGTTTGACAAAGACGAATGATATCTGTCAAAACAAAGTTCACTGACTTTTGGATCGCAAAAAGCATAACCAACATATCAACGCACCACATGTTTCGAAGCCGGCATCCCAACCTCAAATAACAATAGAGTCCCGTAATGCAACCACATCGGTTATTTGCAATTGCTTTTTCACCATTAGAGTGTAACTGCAATGACCTACTGAAACGGCGGTCTAGACATCATCTCACAGTTACCGTTGTTTATCTACACCTAACCATAAAATCACTGTTAAGACTGTTAACGTTGCTTTATGATTCCATTTGGAGCGAAATCCACAATCCATTGTTGGAATTAACTCAAAACAAAAGATCATTAAGTGTCCGGCCTACGGCATGGATCTAATTAGATCGGGGATGAATAATAAGGCACATTTCATTCTTCAAAGCGGTGTAGTTATATTCCCATAAATAACGGTCTTCTGGTGGAGGTGGATGAACGAATTGGACTCCTTCAAGTGGTTCTTCATGAAGTGGTCAACGAAAGTGAATTTTTTGTTGATTTCCAACACTCATCGACTTATGGGACTGACCTACTTTTCCTTCCCACACCACGGTCGCGGCGATGCGAGTCGCTTTCCTGTGACTCAGACCTTGCACACATACAGAGATGTACAGTTTGAGAGGAATTTTCCACCATCATCCAGACCAGTAAATATGTGGAAATATGAGTTCTATCAAGTCGCCTTCAATATCTGTCAGCCAATAAATTATTGCTTTACTAATGCACACTGGGCTTATGTCAACAAACTTTTGAGGGCTCCCGACAGGCAGGCAGGCGGCGGCGGGCAGCATACACTAGCAAATATCGATATAGCGCGTTATCGATTTGGGAAAGATAATCGAATGCAAATGCCATGCGGATTTTAATTTCGCTCGCTAGTCACACTCGGCCACGACCACACAATCACGGTGATGATGTGCGATTGCTGGATGGTTGTATAAATAATCTATTTCGACACATTCCACTGCGAATTGGGGTTTTATTTGGGTTCCTTTACAAATTAATATGTTATGCCACCGGCACAGGGGGATGGCAGCAGGCAGCAGATGACAGTTATGGGTGCCCCCGTAGGGGCCATGTTTCATTGTACTTGATAGGCAGTGGGGGACTCGCCCTGGTTCCCTGGTTTGCGAAAATGAGGACATTTCGAGCTCACTTTTCTCCTCCGAGCTCAGATCATTTACTGCCACCGGTCCTTTGAACACACGCACACCCCCATAATCAGAGAGTGCAGAAAGGAAACATTTTTCGGGGGACTCGAAGGGTTAAGATTGACATCTGAAAGCAATTCGCAGGGCACACATCTGTGTGCACAAAGCTTGTTATTCGTTCGGCACAACGCAACGGCTGGCTGCCTCTGCCTCGACTGGTAATGACATTCCATTTGCCAATCTCTCACTCCGCCAGCTGAATGAACTGAAGGAGTCCTTAATCGAACATTATGCTCGCTAGAAAAAAGGTCTTCCGAGCTTGTGGGTTGGCAAAAGGCGTTTCGTGTCATCAAGGCCTACACTCTCTGCCTCCGTTCATACGGTGTGTGCCTTCGTGTGTATTTTTCTTACCGATTTCCGATTGTTTTCGGTTTTTTAGCGAAACGCTCACCGTATGTGCCTATCGATTGGTGTGCTGTGTATTGCGTCATTGGCTACAATGAGTGTCGTGCCGATGGAGAAAAAGTCTGTAGCTCCGCTCTGCACTTTAATTACTTGTACCTCGCGCTTATGTGGCAAACAGCGCTCTCATCAGCTGAAGAAACAGAGTCACATTTGTTATTATTTTTTTTTATTTTCGTTACCATCCACCATTCGGTTTATTTATTCTTGTTGTTGCTGTATTTACTTTTGCCATTAATTATTCATCGAGTTTTGTTTGCTGGCCGCAACGACGAGGCATAGAAGAAGAGGCCGTGGAGGAGGAGGAGGCCACGTTGAGGTGGTGCTATGGTGTTGTGTTACACGATAGTTGGGTATTAAAACGAGGTTGCCGTGTGCAGAGCATTTTGTGTGTTAGTTTTTTCATGTGTTTATCGTCGGAGCAAATAACACGAATCTGGGCTAACGTGAGGTATGGCTGTTAAGAAGAAACGTGGTAACACAAAACTTCGAAGACGACAGAGACAGAGGTTGCAGTGCTTAATTGAAGAAATCTTATGGATTTCCTTAAGCGCTTTGTCTGCATTAAAGCGTGATGACATAATCGCCAGCGGCGGAGAAGGGTAGCTGAGAACGAAGAAAGCCTGAGACTGCATTTGGTGAATTAATCCTTTGAGCTGGTGTGGGGAATTATTGAGAGGAATTTATTATTGAAAGAGGAGATAGATTTTTAAGGTGGGATGACGTTAGGCTTGTCGTGACATTTACCATGCAGGGAGAAGATGTCTATTGTGATCGCACACAAGCTTCAAGGCAGATCGTCACAAATGTGGGACTTAAAGTGAATGTAGGGAAACTACGAAATGCACAACAACACACGGTGAGGGAAAGAGTGGACGCGTTTATGTTACAATAACATAAACGCATATATTAAAGGTTTGAAAGTGTTGTTTGTAGATGCCTAGCTTCCAAACTACGGTACAGATTCGGATTAAACTTGGTACATAGATTGAATATGTTCCGGTCTAGGATTTTCGGTCTAGGATTTCCTTTTGGGATTCATTCAAACAGACAAAGGTTGAAATTAAGTTCACGAGTGTGTTCGGTTCATGCCAATGCAGTATCATGCACACCGTGAGTTGAGGGTTGACATGACGACTAAGGGATATATTAATCATTTTGATTGATGAAATTTCACCCAGGATCTAAGGAGTCGATGATGTAAAGTTGGCGATAAAGCTTAAGGATGACCAGATAGAAATGAAAGTTTTTCCAATATTTAGATTTCAGCAGCTGTCAAAGTTACCAATGACATCCAGCTTTCAAAGTATTCAGTAAGATTCAACATTTCATCATGCATTGTTTTATGCTTGCCGCGCAGATAATTAAAAAATATTAACAAAATTCGGCCTCGATGTGTCGCACTTTGGAAAGTACACTCTTGAGGAACTTAAGTGAATAACTAGAGAGATTAGTTTAAAGTGACGAGTTCACAGTCATAATAGCATGAATGTAGCTTCAAAATGAAGTCAGAATCAATTGCATATTTCACACCTGTGTTGTTTTATCTTAATTTATCTTCCTATCGTTATTTTCTAGTCACGCTATAGCCAGAGCCAGATTCGCCAGATTGTGCAGGATGCGAAAATGCACAGGGCGCATACATTTCGGGGCGCATTGTGAATGTTCTGAAACTATTTGAATTCCAAAGACTACCTCTTTAAATTACAGAAACCTTAGATGTGGCAGAATTGCTTCAATTGTTAACAAAACAATGAATGGGGTTCTAAACGAAGGGCTTGCACAGGGCGCTCATTTGTCTCGGACCGACCCTGACAGCACCACAAATGCTTTTCGATGACACAATAAAAATTAGCTGCTGCCGCATTTGACCTGTGCCAATCCTCGGCAATCTGGTGGCATGAAGAACAACCGCAGTCTTGAACCACATCAAACGGCAAGATATTCCTTTCGCAGGAAACAAGGAAATAAAAGGTGGAATACAAAAAGAAACCAGTAATTCTAGATTTAAACTCTAGAATCATTTCGGATGTTCCTTCCGCCAGTCAGCATTCATAATAACCACTTGGCCACGAACAGTGAATCCTTAGCGAATTTCCAACCCTTCCCCACGCTTAAACTTTCCTTTCTCTTGCTCTACTCGTCATTATTAAATGGAACGTCATTCATCGGTGAAAATTTATTTCCTCCGATTGCACTCGCAGCTCTCCATCCACATTTCACACCACCTTTCAATGTACACATCGGTGAGTTCAGTGCCTCAACTAGGAATAGCCCGCAATTTGCATGCAAGTGCAACTATGGGGTGGTGGTGTTGCAGCCAAGAGAATGGCAAATTGTTTGGAAAAATGTGCGCTCATTAAATTATAATTTACACTCTTTTGCTGTTGTTGAAAGTGTTGCAAATTTTCAGTCACCGTTTTGTAATTAAGGCAAATTGCAAACAACTAGAATTAGACACCACAATCTGCAATTAAAAAGGTTTCTGTGCTTTTTTTTCCATCCTGCTTCATGACCTAATGTCGCATGAAATGCATGCTCTTTGGAAACTTTAAAATTATACTTCACACCATGTTGCTGGGTGTTCTTTGACCTGAGAGCGAGAGATAGATCGACTCTTGGAAAGTGTGCGTCGTGAACACCTTTAATTCATAGGTGAAGTGCGAGTATCTCCTCCAGAAGAAGACGATGACTACAGACAAGAGACGAAAAGCAGGAGATTAAGTCATTTTATTCGGTTAATGACATGGGAAAGTTCATGTGATGCTGGTGTGGACGTTGTGGGGGAAAACCCTGCCGACTTTGGTGCAGTCATCGTAGTAGTGTCGGTTGACTTGTGCGTGGGTATTTTTAGAGTGTAAGCAGATATGTGTGTGAAGATAATTACCCGGCGGAGATGTGTTTTTTGCAGTTTGCATTTGCCTACACGACCAGGGGACCAGGGATGTGTGCAGTGACAGAGAACGAGTGTCGTTAAATTTCCTTGCGCCAAGCATCCATTCGCTTTGGTGGAGTTATTGGTTGGACAGAAGTAGATGCAATACGAGGACTAGCTGCACATTTCTGGAAGCAACACAGCGTATCTGTACGTTGCGCCTTTTCCATGTCACAGAGACCATTTTGAGTGGAATATTTTGGGCAGTATTTTTCCAAACTGTCAAATGGATGTCAGTTTGTACGAGCTACTGACATGAGTATACACAAGAAGTTCGTTTTCGTATTCATGTGGATCTTATTTATTTCGACAGCTGGACATGATATCACACACAAGAACATTGAAGCTTGTGATAAGACCAGGAAGAGTTCTTTACAATATGGCAGCACTACAAATGTCATGTACATCTGTCAATGCAGTCGCTGAATTTAAAGATATGTTCGATTGTGGGAATCACTTGCAAAATTATGCAGATTCATTTTAAGAAACCCTGTTGTGAATGCCTGCTACCAGCTGGGATGCACGTTCAGCCGAAGCATTTAGACCTCTTAGCGTCAACAAATTGAAAGCTGTGTTGTTGCGAAACTTGTTTCTCACCAAATCTAAATCCAAATCCAATCCGACAAACAAACGATCACGTTGTTTTTGCTTCCAAACTGAACTCTGAGCACAAATATACTTTTATCAAGATTAAAGCATAAATATACAACTGTCAACTGTCTAAGTTTACCCTCAGGCAGACGGCAAGCACCAATAACAGCTAACGTCTGCACCTGTTTTCGATATCTGCTTCGAGTCCGATCGAATCACCAGCAACTCACACAACCCATTTGTTCGACTCGATAAATATTGGCAGCCATTGGACGTATCTACTCGTAAAAGTAGTTTTTCTGTTCCATTTCTCAGGCTACGTGATCATCCATCCCAGCAATCGGCTTCGGCTACACGAGTGTATGTGCATATTTGTTGTGCCATTGCAATAAATTCAACACCGATGCACTATTGAAACGGCTTAATGCACGTTTTCATACACAAGCACTGCACTCAGGGGCCACTGTGGAGTGACGAGTTTTCGACATGGAAAGCTTGAGATTTGAAAAAAATTTAAAAAAAAAAGAGAAAAATAAACAACATGATGTGAAGGACTTCAATCGGTCGATCGCGCTGTGCTGGCATTACAGAAACGATGACTGTGAGATAATAGTTGTTGGACTTAGTTGCAGTGGATGCTAGCAAAAGTGAAACACGAGATTTGTAAGCGGTGTCGTGTTTCAAATGAAAACGAAAAGTGACACACATATGAGGCACGTAAGATCGTTGATAAGCTATTAACGCGAATAATTTTTCAGATTTGAAAGCTTTATATAACGCGTTATCGTGGAAGCAACAGTTAAGGCTTTAAGGAGAGAATAAGAAAGTGTGTCATACAAACCTATACCCACAACTCGGTCAAGACTAGACACCGGACTTGTCATTGAGACAGTCGTTACTATTTCACAAGTCCTGCCAGACCAAACAATACACCTCCTAACTCAGAGACGCAATAAACAATGCCCATAGGAGCACGAAACGGTTGGATGTCTTGTTTTGCCCTTGTAGAGCAATAAGACAGGCAGCGATTAAGAGCCATTAAATCTCATTATCTGCTTCAGATGTAGACATTCCAATTTGAATTCCCCGACGATTTCCGCCGCTTTGTGACTTTGTAAACGCGACGTTTTGTACTTCAAAGGATCTCTCTGAGAATCGCATTTACATCTCATTTTCGAGGCGAACGCTGGATAAGAAGGTCGCAATTGAAATGCGTGATCCGTGAACTTTCGTTCACACAACATTGGCAGCCCTAATTTCAAAAAAAAAAAAAAAAAAAAACCAAACCCCCTACAATCGCTGCTGTGTTGTGAGTGTTCGTTTGCAAAAGACAGCCCTTTGTTATTAGGGCTTCCTACTTGCCGAGACATTTCCCGTGTGGAAATTCTTTTCCCAAAGCCTTCTGCTCTGCTCAGCCAGCCTGCGGCTTCCTTTCCTCAACATCAACAGTGTGACTAGTGCGACTGCCACCCTCCACCAACTGAATGGATATCGGATTTCTTTTGCTGAATGCACATGGGAAATTATTTTTTATAAGAAATACACCATTTGGCCTTCCCTCGTCCTTCACGGAATTGATTCCTTGTGCACCGTCATTTGCTGTTCACTCCCGTATGCCTTGGAGCCAGTTCCGGAATTGATATTACTTTTCTTTAAGAAATCAGCTCATCTTGGTAGCACTTACTGCGAAGCGACATTAGCAGAGCACACTCACCCACGCACCCCTCTTCCGCTGTAGAGGCGGAAGCATGCTGGCCAAATTGAAATGTTGTGTATGTGAACTTTTTATCAATTCATCCTCGTTCGTCGTTTCACACACTGAGAAATCCTTTTCTCTGCCATTGTCGTTAAAGCCGCAAATTCACCCTTGAATAGCTCCGGTGCGGCGCACGCTGGGGTGGGCAAAGATTGGAGGGTTTTGCGGAGTGAGTACACATTTGGAAGCAACTATTATGTAATTTATTTCGCAAATGTTTCCTTTTCTGTGTGTCCGTTGTGCAACTCAATTTTCTGTCAATTGGCCGACGTCATCGCATTTGTCATCTCTCTCAAGGTCTGTGGGGTGTAATTATCCGATGATCAGGCGCGGTTTCGCTTGTGCGTGCGATGAGTGTCTGCTGGTGCTGTCCACTTGGCTCGACTGCTTCGGAGGTGTCCTCCAACGTGTTGTCTGAGTTGCCGGCTGGAGGGTAGGCACTCAATTCATTTGACGGCGGCTGCTCAATTAGGCGCAAATTGATTGATACTTTGATTGGATTACGGCATTACTCGACACTGCCCACACTGCCACACACCGCTGTTCTTCAACATCTCTCTCTGGCACACAACCTCAGCCTCTGGAAGCGGTGTTATCGCGCGGATTAAAGTGAAAGTAAGTGGTTTTAGGGAAGTGCCAGCGACTTTGACGGTGGCACATTGCGACGAGCCGATTATGTGGAATGTGCTATCGATTTGGTTAAGCCGATTACGAGAGGGATTTTTGTGGTTTTTCATTGCTGCCACTTAAGTGGGACGGACGGATTTGTTCAAAACGGATGATGTGCTGCAAAGGGATGATGGCAAAATGCGAATCAGCAGAACATGAATTGCAATTATCGTTAATCAGCATTGGTGGTCAGTGAAAAAGATCCTGACTAAGGGATTTTCTAATCCTCGCTTTGAAAGATGGAGGGGATTTTTGAAAACAAATTAGAAAATTCGACTTTAAGGAGTTTGGTAGGGGAAACGGCAGAGAAACAAAATTATATAGGGGATGATGATGTGGGTGCTTGGTCCTCTCTGAGAGGAAGGACGGAGAATGGATGGAACGACAAGATATAGGGGCACTGCTGTTTGAGTACAATGAACGCACAATTAATGCCCCGGCTCAGTCTCACTATTCTGACTAAAGAAATGGGGGAAGATCAACTCTTGTTAAGACGTTTTAAATTCAAAAGACATGGCAGCCGTGGAGGATACCGTTTTGGTATCACTTAGCTCTGCTTCGAGGTGAATGGTGGCAGTGTTCAACGAACTACTTTGGAGAGAAGTTGAAGTGGAATTTGAAACAAAGATACAGTGGAACCTTCCTAAGACGAATTTTCACGGGATTCTATAATTTGTTCGAGTGAGATGGAGTTTGACTTCGAATGGAAGATTGAGTTAAATTTATGTAAAATATGGCGTTGGAGAGTAATTCAAATTAGGGAGAGCCCACTGTACTTTAGATTGAATCAATTATTGTTTTTTGTAACTAAGATTTGTTAATCATTAAACTCTCCAACTACAAAAGTTTTTGTTTTCATAAAAAGGACAGACATTCGAAAGGAAGAGTTACCATTTCGAAATGTTCCTTCTCCAACCAACAGCCGTCCTTCCCTCCGTGTGAATAGAGAATGAATCACTGGCCGGCAGTGAAAACAATACAATCGCATGTCGCCAAAAAGAGTCTCCACAAATTTTACAAATTTACAACCAAATAACTCTACACAAGCAAATGCTTGCACTGCTCTTGTCGACATTCTTCTGAAGAAGCAACAACTAACTGCCTCCCTCTAGCCGAAGGAATATATTGCAACAACCGTCGTCGTGTTTTCCAGATGTCATCCAGCGGTGGTGGATGCCTGCCTTCTGCTGGGAATCCTTCTCGTAGGGATCATTCGCGTTTACTTGTTTCTTACGAGTGTACTATTTTTCTTCCTTTTTTATGACTTATTGTGGAATACGTTACCAAAGTAGTGTACATTTGCCTTTCTCCCAACTAATAGAACACACAGATGGTACATACCTGCAATGAGAAGAAGAAAATGGGTTACTATCGTGTAAACATAAAGTAAATGTCATGTTTGACATGATCTACAACGCAAAAGGAAGTCCCCCCACACTCACAAACATACAGAGAGAGGGAGAGAGTTGAAATTTTATGACAGGATGCAGAGTTTATTATTCCAAAAAGAGGTTATAAGAGGATGGGGGATCAGCTTGCCAGTCAGCAACCACTAAATGATATGCAGAGGACACGAAGCGCAATAAATCTCCTTTCAACCTGCCTACACAACACAACCGAAAACCACCACGCCATTGACTGGGCTCACTTCCACTTCTGTTTAGTCAAAGAGGGCCTCGGTAAAGGTAAGGACGGAAAGAAGAGGCATAGCAGCACCTTAAGGCGCCAGGCAGGACGAAATTGATTTTTCGTTAAACGAATTTCAACAGAAACCCACACACACATGAGCAGATACAAATGCTGCTGTTGCAGGTTGCACAAACACCACGAGGAGTACATCAGATTACCTCCACAGGAGGCAGAAGCGCACAACAGTATATTCGAGCGGCAGCATTTGGATTTATGAATGCCGTTTCTGCAGGCGGATTACCGTGCATATGTGGGCTTATTTTATCCGTCCTCTTTACCGTCAATCCCCCCATCCCCTATCTGCTTGAGCACTTGAACACCGCGCGGAATGAGAAAGGAGATCGCATTCATTACAAAGGACTCTCACAGTGAATGGAGCGCACACAGAGGAGAGGGCACAAGTAGGCATGGGAATGCTCAAGTGGGCGCAGGTGGTACGAAAACATTGCTCTTCGTCACACAAACTGAATACGTCTTCCTTCGGATTAAGATCACTGCGTGTCGTGCACAGTGGAAGGATGGAGGAATAGGACATGTGCTTGAGACACTCCTAATTGTAGCAATCACTTGCCTGATTGCCATCCTCAAGATGCATTCACATTCATCCCTCGTAGCTCTCGTCGTCCACTCTCGCCATGGTGTAGAATTGTGTTGAGCTTTGTTCCCTCCTGGAGGGTGTGAGCATTAGTTCTGGACTGGACAGAACCGGAAGTGAAACAGCCCAAACAGTGCGTAATGAGAACAACTTGCACTCGACTATGCTCAAGTTGTTCCTGGTAACAACTGGGTTATATACAAATCTTGATGCCCCTGTCTTGGCAGGAACTTTAAGAGCCATTTGCCAGCAGAAGCAGCCAACTGCAGAGTTCCGTGTCACCATTAATTGAGTTCGTGTTGAATAAAACGTTCTCATCTCCTCTCGAAAGAATGACTCATTCGTTCCTGTAATTATTTTCCTCCGGTTTCCTCTTCCTCTCTAATCAGGAAGAGATACAAAAAGAAGAAAGGTGGGAAACGATGTTCAATTAGAGAGATGGTCAGTGCCCAGCCGCGTAGGGAGCAGCCAATCCTACACATTTAAACGTGTAGCGTGGCCGTGTGACACAGGAAACTCAATTACTTCCACGAAGGAAGTGGTTGACTCGTTAACGTCCTTTCATTTGGGAACAACTGGGATTTTCTGTTCTTTTTTTTTCGTTCCTCCGCCCACAGTCAGAATTTGTGGGATAACATGAGTCATCTAGAGTTCGTTGTTCGCTGTCTGCAACGGCAGCAGCTGCTGTTCAACATTGACGATGACAAAGACAATTGACCCAAATTGAAATGAAAAACGACTTCGGGGCAGATACTGAGACCACATCACATCATGACTGAGTCCTACACACATATGTTTGTTTGCATAAAATTCATTAATATCCCGAAGCCTTTTTTTCAATTTGAATTCCTTAGGTTATGACACTCGCTCACATGAAGGACTGCACCGCACTGGACAGTGATGCCCTCCCTTTCGAGACACAAAAGCTGGTTAACACAACAAAAGTCTATGCATTTCGTCATGAATGAAAACATTAACATAAAATTGCTTCCATTTAAGGCTGTTTAAAATGTTTATGGGTTTTTGGGTCTTCATATGCAAATTGGTTCTCGCGATACAGATCGATGACTTTGGCACGCGTTACGGCCGTGTACGCAGTAGATGGCGCGTCACAATGTTATGAAGAGATTGTCAAGTTTGCTACATTTCGCTGTCAAATGGGATCTAGTTCTATCGGTTGTGCTGTTTAGCATGAAGAAGATACTGTTCTCAGACGAGGAGATGCTACCAACGAGTTTCTTTTCGAGCATTGTCTTGGAGCGACGGCGAATTAAAATGGTAATTTGCTGTTGAAATGTCTGAAAGAGGTAATCTACTTTAATCTGGGATTAGTTTTGAAAACTTCCAGAACGAGCAACATGGAAAATGAGGTTAGATCTTTCGATAAGGTTCATATGCTAATGATTACTCTGACTTGGCCTGTTGTGACAAGATAAGTGGCGGCAGATGAGGTAAACACATGGATTAGGAATGAATGACTTCACTGAGAGAGAGTCTTTTATTAATCCAAGGAGAATTAGTTTTTCTAAAATTTTAAACCGACCAATTACTTTTATACAAATTAACTCATTGATTCTCAAAAAGAATTGAACACACCCAATTTAACTTGACGGATATTTGACATGTAACAGTTCTGAAAAATGACATGTGACAGTTCTAAAAACTATACTGCGTTGCTACAGCCGACTTCGCGTTACGGAGGTAGTGCCATGACGACCAGCGATGAAATGAAACCTTAATTTGACAGCTGTTCTCATTTCTCACATGCCATGAAAAATATTGTGTACGTCTTGCATCCACTGAATTCAAATGAAATTTTTAGTTAAATTAATTTTAATCAGCTGTTTTCATTTCTCAAATGTCAGTTGGTACAGAAAAATGTCAATTCGTAAGAGAAGTGTCAGATGAACGCAGCTCTCTCCCAAAAATACCGAACATGTTGGAAAATTCGTGCGTTCGCCTTACGTTTGATGTTTTATTACGTTCATTTGAATTCTCTCATTATTTTAACTAACGCAGGCAGTATTTTGTGCACTGCCATTCTTTGAAAGACGACGGCAGCAGCAACGCATCATTGTGTTCAGGCATAAAGGCTTTAAGCTCATTTGTCTGGAATCGTGGAATGGGTTAAGCTCCGTATGCGAAATCATGGAACGGTGCATGCTTCTCTTGCACGCGGAAAAGAACAGGCCACCATTTAACTGATGTGAAAATATTTAGTACAGAGGAGATGTTCAACAAAAAGTTATAACGACATACGCCAAACTAATTTAGAGAGTTCGTGGACACCACTTAGCTTCTGTGACGGCTTGGTGATTGAGTCACCAAGATCGATTTCTGCGAAAAAGGTACTAAACCTCAGCTAAAGTTAAGGTAATGTGATTTTAAGAACATTTTCAAGTCTTTTAGAATAAAACTTTTCGACGATGGACATTCCAACAAGACTCCGCTGATAAAAAAATTATTAACGTTCCAAACTTCATTTCCACGGAAAGTGGCCGTCGGGGAGATCTGACCTCAATCCATTGGACTACAAATTATGACCCTTTTTAGAGGCAATGGCTTCTGCTAAGAGGAACCCAAATATTGTTTCTCTGAAGCACAGGCTTATTCGAGCAGTGAATTATTTTGCGACGGATGTGCTGCGTGAGTAGTTAGACTGACTTCGTCTTGCCACAAACCAAATGAGAGACACTCCGAATAATTTCTTTTGCAATCTGTATCCTTTAAGTAAAGTGATAAAAAGAACAAAAATAATTTTGAAAAGGTGTACTAACTCATCCGCAAGCAGCTATCGAAACTAGTCAGATAACTAAGTCTCTAGTGACACTCATCTCAAAACAAATGTCTTAATTGCATTCATTTGCTTTGAAAATTATTAATAAATTCAATAGAATATTCAAACTCAATTTGAATACCGTTGCTGACCTTAAAAGAGCAACTTCAGCTTCAACTCGAGACTTTGTTACAACATTTCAAACAAATTAAAGGTCAACACCGGAAGACAATTCTTTAGATGTAAATTTAACGAGTTTCACTCAAAACGGGTTTTCACACGTTAAGCAAAATGAAACTGTCATTGTCGGCGCGGGACATTGATGTCGCTTGGTCACATTAAACTTGAAAAATCTTTTAATTATGTAGTGAGCCTGCTGGCCTAGATCAAACTTGACACAATTGGACTCTTAAGCAAACAACTCACTTCACCTGGCTTATGCTACTAGTTTGGTTCAAGTGCCATCAAGTCCTTGTGTCGTAAAGTGCTAAAGTTTGTTTTTAAGTGTATTCTCCAGAAGTTGTTTCAGTCGCATGTCCGGTAGTGAAGAACTCGTTTGTCATTCGAAATCAATCCGTTGAAGAGCCTCGTTGCCAATACTAATCACAGTGTGGCTCATCTTTCTCGTTGTGCTCCTCAACAATGACTAGTCTTCGAAAGGAGCTCACGAAGAGATGAGACACCTTCTCTGTTAATTGACAGTCAAGATGCGACCAAAACGTTGTTGTTTTGGGGTTTTTTTTTTTTGCTTCAATTCTCTTCGCAGGACGAAAGTCCTTCCGGGAATCGATTTTATGACGAGATTAGAAGATTTAGACAGACACAAGAAGAGAACGGACATCCCTGTGTTTGTTGGAAAAAGAATTTTAAGATTAATTCAGTTTTTCATTTCGACAACTGTGTGTGTACACATTTTGCTTCCACTTCAGCAGCAACGACCAGCAGCGAAAAGAAAAACCCCGCTCAAGGACAGCAGTGTTGATGATGTCTGTTCCTCTCATCTGTCCATTCCTTTTGTGTGGATGTGTGAGATGAAAATTTAATGAAGAAAATTAAGTTTTTAGTTTTCAACATGAAAAAGAAACTTTCTTGTGAGAGGAACAAAATTTCGTTCGTTTCGCTCACAGAGGAGAACAAAAAAATGAATAAATAACGAAACAGAAAGCAACATAATCTGATTACGAAACAGAGAATCTTTTATTCTGGAGGGAAGACGACATACAAGACGATGAAGAGCCAGAACGACCACATCTCAAGTTTCACAAGTTGCCACATTATTTTGCAGTTTTCAGTTTCGAGATCGTTCCCTCTAGGGATTTTGTGGGTTTTGTCTTTCTTTCGCCTGCCAAAGGCGGCATGGCCAATGTGCTTGGTGACTTGCTCAAATTTTTGCATTTTCTATCACTCCTCCATGCCTTGGACCACGGTGAATAGGATTTCTTAGAAGATTACCGATTGTTTGTCTATTCTTCTTCATCTCCGCAAAAAAAGAAGAAAAAAAAAGCGAAAAAAGGTGAATAAACTACAAAGAGACTGTTTTTTGAACACCGCCGCCATACACATGTCATGGACGAAAGTCAATTTGAATTTGCTGATCACGACCATTTAATATGCAAATTTCATCTTCTCTCTCAATCAAGCACAACACTGACATTCAATTGAAGTAAATTAAAGATTCGCCTCGAGTAGTCAGCTGAGGTGACCTCTACTGTAGAGGGGAACAATATCCGAGGCACACCTGCAGCGTGAAGTGCTGCCAATGCAGTCATCCAATTTGATTTCATTTGTTAAAGTGTAAGTCTATTGAGTAAATGATGACATTACAGATGTCGGATGACATCACGTAAAGATGATGATACCACCACCATGTCCACCACAGATCCATCAGAAATCAAATCAATCAGACACGGGGGCTGTGTGTGGAGTGGAGACAGATGATGAAATTGCAAAACATTTGCCATAGAATCAGTGTGGAATTGAAAGCGAAAAAGAAAGAGGAGACAAAAAACAACTACGCTCCTTCTAAGCATCCGAACAGATGGAACAGAAAAGAAAGGGAAAAACGAAAGATTTTTATATGAATTCGCCATTCGTGATGATAAATTTGTTTTCAATTGAAAGTTGTCAGGGGGCAAAGAGAATGGCAGGCCACTCTTGGTGGGCGTGCAACAGCCGGGAGGTGTGTGCATGGATTCACGACACAACGAAGATGATGATGAATTGAACTTGTCTGGAACAATAATTCAAGACTTTTGTTCTGTCATTGGGGTGTGAGGTCAAATTTGTCTAATTTTATTTCGCCTCCGTTGTTTGATTTATTCTATACTCTTGTGACTTTTTAACCATAATAATTGTGACTTGAACTTTCTATATTTGATCGAAGGAGTGGGAATAGATATTTGCACACAACATTATCTTGCAGGCTTCAGCGCACTCCCAGTAATTGGTTTCGAGAATGTTTGTCATAGCTCTGATACGTCACATACAGGCTGACAATTTGTCATGGGGGAATTGACGTCCATAAAGCCGTATGACAACAATCAAAGACTATTATCCAAGCATTACTCAAGAAAAATTACATAATCACACTTGATGGACATTATCGGGAGGTTCCATCAAGAAGAACTGCGAAGCGTGTAATTAGGAATTCTCCAACGTGGCGTGAGCATTCACTCTGTCACTCTGTCATATGCAGGCGGGTCCAGGTGTGAATTGTGAGTGAAGATTGTCTCGATGGTTGAGATAGCAAGTGTTAATGATGGCGTTCTTAGGCTGAACACGTATGTGTCGCTTTTTAGTAGATTTGGTGGGAGTTTTATCTGAAGCTGAGTGGAATTGCGAATGATAACTGGACTGTGAGGGGAAATTAGCGGTCATTGCACTATTTGAAGTACTGACGAATTATCAAAACCTCTGTGTATGAGTCAGAGACATTGAAATGTGTATCCAGGGATTACACATTCTTTTTTTTTTCATAAAAGTGCAACAGGTTTTGTCATCTGAATGCCACTTGATGGATTGAAGGCTTCCTTTTTGTCACAGCTCCACGTGAATACGTTTTTGGGTGTGGAGAAGGTGCGTCGAACTTGTGTGGATGTGAGTAGGACTTGCAGTTTGGATTCATTTTAGTCGTTCTCTTAGTTTGTGTCTGCACAAGACGTTTCATGATCAGTAGATTTGTGCTTTCAAAGGAACTTCGTTACAATAGATCTCATAGTGTCGTTGTGTTTACAGCAAAAATTCACAATTGGGGATGCCTGCATTACATTTTAAGCCATTTTTAGTCTCTCCTGTTAATGAGATTGAGCAGTAAGAAGTAATATTCACGAAGCCTTCGCGATATTAGACATTACCAGATCACACAAGCCAGTTAAGTGGGTCTCCGAACACACCCGAGACAAAACGCTCGAATTACGATTACTCAGTGCGCTACGTCTCATGTTATAAGGTGACACCAAACTTTCTTTTAAAACTGAATCCGATGAAAATAGTCTATAAGCAGAGAGTGGAAACATTTTAGTGACTTTTTGTCAAAATCATTTGATAGCCATTTTCAACACATGACGTGTTTGACAGTGGATTCTGTTTTCAAGCAGATTTGGCATCACAGTTTTACTCGATTTGATTTATTGTGCCAGTTAATATAAGCACACAGCATTAAATCATTTCAAATGTCCAATGGATTATGTGTACGCCATCATTTCTCATCTGTGTCCTCAAAAACGTCACAGATGTCCTTCTTCACGCACAGTACCTTCGTTCTCGTACATCTGTGAAATCCTATTAAAATAGACCTTCTCGTTGATTCTAAATTAACTCTGCGAGTATATTTTTCGATTTTCCACCGGATGCTCCAGCGAATGAACTGGAAGAGTCCCTCCCTGCCCGTGAAACACTGACCCTCATCAATCATCTCTCGTTGTAACGCCCCGGCCTATTAGTGTCAAAATCTAGAGCGATTAATTCTACATAATAAATGAACGACTAGACTTTCTGACTGATGAAATGAATTCGTTTTGGATTAAGTCCCACAGATGACTTCTCAGTGCTTTACGGCAAACCTGTCGTCGCGCACCGCTTGTGATGACGGAAAAATGGCACGAATGTGATAATTCAATGACATCATCACAATTATTACATACCTTAAAATACGCTTTAAATAAATGGAAAACAAGAAAACAAAAGTCCGGTTGCAAGTGTTTACTCATACACACTTACATCGGGGCCGGGACCTCGAACAGAGTAGAACGGCTTTCACTCAAGTCGGGCCACAATTGAAAACCGCTTCATTTGCCTGATTCATTGCAATTTTTCATACATTTTAGCTGAAGTGAAATGAACACATCAAACGCATGTGCATGTGTATTGTTTAAACGTTTACAAATTATTGAATAATCAAATGTCGGCATGACGAAACCCTCAGATCTCTCCGCCCCTGTTCAGAAGCTTACGCTTTACTGGGTCATACTTCAAAACACATGCACAGATACCGGGTAATTAATGCGGGCGTCTCAAACTTGAATCCGACCGGCCGACTACAAGTGGAGTGGGAGGTGAACCAGACGACTGTGCTCAGGCGCAAAGACAATTGACAAATCGCATCTAATAAATATTTGACAACGTTTCCCAACTAGAGCATCACGACACTACACCCAGTGCCGCGAGACGCAGACTGTGTCACACTCTATCTCTACTGTGTCTCCGCTCTAAAGCGTTCTTGCTTGAGAGATTGTTGCCCAACTAATGTCGACCCCACATTTGTATGTTTACATTTCTTCTCGGAAGCCGCATTGATAGTGCAGCCATGATTTCATAACTGGGAGCCTGCCACAGACACATTTACGAATGCGAACGCGATAACGGCCAACAGAGATCACTTCGTTTTGTATCTTTTAAGGTAATTAAAAGTACCAGCAAATGGCAAGCGATTGACACAACAATAATCTATTCGACTGTCACCGGCAGAGAAGAGGCATAGTTGTGCGTGACTGGAATACACGCACTTTCGAATCCTATCATAAATTTTCGAGCCACACAGCCTGGACAATCGACTGGGACCCAATATTATTGCTATGGTCGTCGTCATTGTCGTGCAATGCGCTTCGCCCATTGCATTTGGTTTTTCACTGTTTTACCTGTGTGCCCAGCCAAAGGCATCGTCGCTCGGCCCATCGGAGGCTATCAGCTCTTGGTATCTGACATCGTTTCGAATCGATTGTTCACAGAAAACCGAGGATAACCGAAAGGCAAAACAATTGCGATGCGGCTGGACATTGATTGAGGCGACAGTGTAGTGGGCACGTAAAGCGGAGGAGACAGCTCAAGGAATAAACGAAGGAACACAACAACTAAAAGGGACACCACCATTCGAAAGGAGACACTGAAACGGAAACGGACATACGCCACCACAGGAGAGACACAATACACAATACATTGCGTGACGGGCCATAATATTATAAGCCAAACTCGATAAATCCTGTGCCAGCTCCTGTGGATGGATTTCGTGAAATCAGTTGACTTATGTCGGCGACTGGTTTTCCATGTTTTATTGTTTTCCTTTTTATTTCGAGGGTCTCTGATGCATGAGTCATTACTCCACCACCCCTGCAGGCGACTTAAATGATGCGATGAGTTAAAGTCATAATTTCTGGATCGATGACATCTTTCGGCATAAGCAGTCCTACGTGGGACACATACGCGATTCCATTTGATTTAAGTTATGCACATTCAGTCTTTAGCATAATCCGGTGTCGCCGGATTCCGAATAATTTGCATGAAGGCACAATGAGTGGGAACACCACCACTGTCACATTGTACACCGGCAACTGCCATTGCGTGTCATTGTAACATCTGTCACGAGTACTTTATTTTTCAGCAAAATACTTAGTCTTACGACGGCAAGAGAAAAAAAAAAAAACGTGTCTAAAGTGGTTTGGAGCGCGTGGGTAAGGCGGGTATGGCGGGCAAAGTGAAAGCAATCAATCAGCAGATTGAAGTTGTAGATTGTTAGTTGTTGGCATAGCACTACTGTCAACTAATGGGGAATAAGCGATGTTCAAGACTGGATTGAAAGAGGTTACCTTGTGGTTGCGTCAGCGATTTGACTGTCAATTGAAATGGAAAGATGTGTCAGAATGTCGCTTTCATGATTAGAGGTAGACATTTTACGTCTCTCTGGTGGTTACAATTGATTTTACATTTCCCCGGAGGCAGAGATAGCTTCAGTTGAAATGTAAACAGTCCTAAGACTCAATTATCGGTCTATTGTGGTCCTAGAGTGAAGTTGTAAGTGCGTAGCGAATTGTGAAGAGAAGGCAACTACAGGTACATAGACCCTTTATGCTTCTAGACCTGCGAACCTGTCATCACAAAAGATGACGTTGGTGAAACAACAACAATCAATTATGAATCATCTACCTTTCTCCGTGTGCCTAAGAGATCACGATATGGTCTCGAAGATTGCAAGTGGCAAGTGTATTTGTAGACATTTTCAAACAAGATTAGGAGATTAAAAGGAAACACAACTCTCCGTTAGAAAGGGTATTCAGAAGGACCTCAGTGTATGCAAACCAACCACAAACTACCGTGAAATCTCCCTTTGTGAACATGGCAGACACAATCTTATCGCGTACTTTTTCCTACCTGTACCATTCATTTTGCATAAATTTTTTGGCCCGTGAGGGACAAGTCTTTTAGACGGGATTCACTTTATTCAAAAAGCAAATACTCCTGAACATCTAATCACTCACCCTAACCCAACAAACGCATTACCAGATCTAAAACTTCAAGCAAAATTGACTTAAGTAAACTCTCGAAACGGACAACTCTCATAATTCACGACTCCAATACCGCTTCGAGTAAAATTGAGTTAATCAACTTCTCTAGAAAAACTTCGCCGTTCGGGCTCGGTATGCCCTTCCAAACTTGAGGCAACAATGGAACGGAATAAACTCTCCTAACGACCATTACATATGTTTGCGCTTTAACTCTAAATCAGTAAAAGTACTACTCTGATAATAGATTGCAAATGTGAATAAGAACCTTTGTTGATACAGTTTGAAGCGTTCCAGAAATTTGACATAAATTCCAATTCTGTCAGTCATGAGTACAGCTGGACACGCTTGACTTTGACTTCCAAACACTTGCGGCGTTGTGACATTTCACTGTTTCTGGCACGCATCGATAAGCTTTGAATACCAAACACTTGCCCGACGTTGCGACATTTCATAGTTTATGTGCAGTTTATTTCTAAACCGTTTTTGTCAAGCCCTTAATCGAGTGTACATACGACTTTCTTATCTATCGCGAACTGGAGTGTTGTATAATCATTCGCTAATCACTAAGTCACCTCCCAAGTTTCCCCCGCAACCACAAAAGCACATTTCAAACCTGCCCAACCGAAAATATCGGCCAGTGTGCACTACATAAACATACTTCGCTCTGGTTTGACAAAAAGTTCCAAGCATTCTGTATTCGCATTCACTTTCAAAGAGTCCACACAAAAGCCCTCACATTTTGCCAAGCATCTCCCACAGAATGCTCAAATGCGAAATTCTGTTCAAAACCCCGACGCGAGCACCGGGTTCCATTACAGCGTGGATTCAGGAATTCAATTACATTTTAATATTTCAATCCTCATCATCTCGTAACGCTGGACATGCCAAGGTAAATCCGCTGCTCAGTGGATGTGATTTTGTACGCCTACTAAACGAGAAGGCCGCACCCAGCCCACCCAGTTACGAGAGCACCTCTTTCCCACCGTACACTTTTGTGGGAAAAAAAATGAACGAAAAACTACTTCAATTCAAGCTTCAGGCCTGAAGCATATTAAAGTGGATTCTTATGCACTTTGAACTTTGCCCGTACATTCACGTGTATATGCCTGCCTGCCGTAGACAACATTCACCCGAGTGAAGGTAGCTCTGGCTAAAAGTTTAATATTGCATAACTCCTTCAGTGGGTGGGAGAGAGTGGGAGAGAGAACGACACGAGAGATGCAAAATGAAAAATCTACGGAAAAGTATCTATGAGAACAAACTACAGCTGCTGTAGCAGTACAAATATGACTGCATTTACATTCCATCAAACGACAAGCTGGCTGGCTGACTGACTGAACTGGAACCTCCGCAATCCCCTTCCGACCCCCACCAGCACCACCATTACCGCTAACTCGTCCGTCAGCGAGTTGATTGCTGCTGGAAGAGATGTTATTATCATTATGAACTTTTTCAGTAATATCTTTTCATTTGTCATGATGCTGGATGCTGAAGTAACTACTGCAGATGAATAGAGGAAGTGCATACACAGTCGCGGCCGGACAGGGAGTCTGGGAGTCTTATGATGTACTTGAACAGGTATCATAGCGGTTGCATGTGAGCAGGAGATGGGCTGCAGCCTACACGCGCTTCATCGTCATCTTAATCGTGGTTGTTCGGAGTCATTCGTCGTTGACAAAGATTAAATTACCGCAAGTGGAACGAGCCGCGCTACATGCAGTCTGGGGTAAGTCCATCGATTTACTGACTGACTAGCTTGGCAGGTTGCACAAACGGGCGCTCAGTTTACTCGACTGTGGTACAGGTTACGCGTAAACATTCGCTGTGCACGTTGCGTACACAAGTTACATGATGCTCATCCACACGACGGATGTCAACCTCGTCGCATCGTCGTAATTCCACATCGTCTGCCGAGATGGATGGATGAATGTGGTTTCGTTTGATGTTCCGATTGTGTGTGCGGTATGTCGGCCTAATCTCGCACACATCACGCTCCATTTTTCCTTTCTGCTGATGGTTTCATTCTTCTGGTTAAGTTTCCCTGCCCCGCACCGCACAGCACCGCTCAGTGAACTCCAAAACGAATGAAATCGAATCAAGGCGAAGCTATTATGAGAGAGCTCATGGTTATCCATCCGCCGAGTGAGCCGAACTATTTCGGATTTCAGCAAATAATTGATGAGACGTGTTCGGCATTCGGTTGGACTGCGTCCAAACGATGAGCCATAAGTTTCTCAACTTTTCAACAACTGCTGCTGACAGATATTCATGTGCACGGTTGGATTGAATGCATCTAGATGCGGACCGATGCCGAGGGAGAATCTATGTCACACCTAAGTGCGTTCTCGCGATGGCCACACGTCGTCGACTGTGATTCTTCACACACTGGTGTTTGTGTGCAGAGCAGATGCGAGATACGAGCTTAAGCTGCAAGCAAATTGCTTTCTGAGAACACAAGAGGTACTCTGCCAAGGCGATTACGAACGCGATAGGCCAGAGGAGAACCAGTGATAAAAAGCCCCTTTCTGGGTCATCTCACAGTGCACTGGCCCAGCAGGCGGTGGGTTGTGTGGAATTGTTAGCTTCCGAGAGAGGAAGATTACCATCGCGGTGACGTGTTTCTGATCATAATTACGATAGTTTCAGAATGCAGTCACATGCAAGTCTCCCAGGAAAAGATATGCCAGAAGTAACCTATTTTCTCCACGATTGCTGTGATTCACCACCAACGGCGAACGGAAGGCGATTGGTCGTTGAGTATGCAGAGTAGCGCTACTGGAAGCCACATTCCCAGTGCGAGTATGTTCGTAAAGTCTTCATATGTATGCGAATGATAAGTCCAGTTAGTTATGGGTTATTTTTTTTCCAAGAATCGTTTTGTTCTGGACGTTTTTGTGGTTATGCTGAGTCTTGGTTTTTTCTTTCCGGAAAAAAAAAAATAACAATCCACCGAAAGGAATGCCAGTTGGAGATATAGCAGACATGAAGACTAGAAGGGCTTTTGGCAAAAGCTGTCACTGAATGTGTGACATACGTCACGCCCAACGCTAAAGTCTCCATCATTCGAAATGGCGTATACAACCGCGACACTGAATAGCACAATTTGACATCTCATTAAATGCGACTGACCACATTATCACATCTCATTATTGTGCTCCAAGCCAAGAGTTTACGTCGGCAGTTGATTAGCTTCCCACAGCACGAAGCGCGCCACCAGTGACACAACAGAGTTCCCCTTTACGAGCTGTATGTTATTTTGCCTCGGAATGACAAGCCACACTTAATGACCCGTGGGTGTTGGGAAAAGCCCTAAGAAATTCATGCCGGAAATGTTATTAAAGTTTCATGTTTCCATTGCATCCACATACGCTGCATACACGCTCAGTAGCTACGGCTCAATAAAAACTGTTTTACTGGACAGACTGGACAGACTACTCGACTCAACAAACTGTTAATCTTTTTGTGGTAAAGACAATACGCCCGTTATTCCTCGTCGCCATAACACCGCTCATAAACTCACTTAAATCACAGCCCAAAGACCGGGAAACCAATAACACCTTATACGTTCAACGGTTTTACGATCGAGAATCCCGAATATAACGACATCATGTTCTGTTTCTAAATTCTAATCACGGTGGTCCATCGAAGATACCCACTCAAGTAGTACCGGCGTACCACCTGCTGGTTGACAACTGTCATGGCGCTTGTGGCATAAACAAACGCACACGCATGCACCTCGAAGACCCATCCCTGTTACAATCAAACCTTTTTCATTAATTATTAATAATTTATGCAGCTGACAGTGCTGATAGATTATTTCCTGATTAATAAAAATAAATATGAGATAGACGACATGGCGACAACATGAATCTCGCCCAGTGACACTGCCAGTGCTGCCAGACAATGCACAGACACAATATGGAAGTCACATGCACACACGGTGGAAGTGAATAAAATTTAATTTGTCTGAAAGCTTGTTATACGTGAGCAAGAAAACGTATCTATGCGAACATAAAAATACGGAAAATATCTAAGTTATGACCGTACTACTGAGTGAGCCACTTGCAACTCAATTAAATCTCGGAAATTTACGATCCCTTTTGGTACACATGAAGCAACCGATGTTACACTGGAGAAGAAGTTCTAGATTATTGTACTTTCTGTTCGTCTGGTGTGTGCTGTGGTGTGGTGTGATGTTGTCGTGTCGTTTCTCAGATCTGTGTCAAAGAGAAAAATTGGATTTTCCTTACTTGTCAGAGTGGGTGGAGGGGAGTCTTATGGTTTACGTCTTTCGGAACAATACATAAGTAAATTATGGCTGCAGGCTGTGTTTTAGCGTGATGTTCCTTGTCTGAGCTTCGTATGTGATTATTGTATTTTCGCCGCTTGCGGAAAAGTTACACATTTCTACGTGGCCTAGTTTCGCAATGAACATAAACTCACTTATGGCTGTTGAGTGATATGGTGGCGAATTGAATTCCACTGGAGGTAATGATGACTTGATGCAGCTTACATGATAGGCATTAACAGGAAGTTCACAGTTCTTTGATTGAGAGGGCCTGTGGGATTTGATTCCCAGTTTCGACATGCTTCTCATGGGAAACAGAGAATTTTTATCGCATGCGATAAAACCTAAAACACACGAAGAGTTACACTAAAACTTGTACTCTGTGATGGTCAATGATCCACACTTGACTCTCTCTCGATTTTTCAATCGTATTCTTTGCTTTCCTCGAAGTCGTGGTCCATCGTTTTCTTTTTAGCGGACTTTCATGTGAACTAAGTTCACTTATGTGTTCATTTATCAAAACAGCTGAGGAACACACGTGCTTTCATATCGATTTCATGAGCCTGTCTAGCAGCATTTTCTTCTTCAGAGATACACCACCTCGTATCCATTCCCATGATAATCATCGAAAAAGTGAAACGGATTTCTTTTGTACCTTAACTTCGCAGTGCCGGCAGCCACACCGGGGGTTTATGTGCGTAATTGAACGCAGCTTGAACTTGACTGGAACACTCTGTTTCGGAAATTGAAAAGTCTTTGATCAAACTACATAAAGTGAAACCGACATTGATCAAGGTAACAATGGATTGAAGTTCTGAAGCCACACTCACCGAAGGCTGAGCTACACAAGTGAGTCGTGTCAGAAAATTCTAAAAGGGCAAACTTTTGTGACACCCTGTCTCGAGTTTTCCCAAGTGAATAAAACAATTTGTAACTTTCTAGTCAATAACAACAATGCATTGCGTATCAATAGCTCGTACATGTCCCGTGGTGGTGCATAATTTAGTTAAGTGAACCCGAGTTCCCACAGAGACTTAAATATTTAAACAATTACTGTTGCTTTCCCGTAAAGTGAAATCTACAGATATACGAATGATTAAAATTCCATTAGCGCTAGTAGCCCGCAAATTGCTTTTTCATTTTAACGTTGCGCTAATAGGTCAAATAAATTATGTATCGCAACCGAAAATCCGAAAAAAAAAATAATACAATCCATATCTCTTACTACACTCACCACAAAAACAATTACGAGCGGGCGATGATTAACAAGCGATGTTTGCCCTCTAATTGACAACCATTTGAACAGACATTTAGCATAAATCATTTGTCCAAGAGCGGGCATTCCCCGGTTTGGTCGTTCTCGTATCTCCCGCTGGGGTTGCGCCATTCCAAGAGAGGGGGAGAGGACACTCTCAGCACACTCTAGGTGCAAAAACCCCATGATGAAATTGTATCTAAACATGCGATTAAGACGCGAGTAAATCTCTATTACTGCTGCGCTAATTAGTTAACCGAGGGAAATCTCTCGGTCTCAACGCACTCGGCCCGGTGATTGACGAGCGGACAAAAATGATGAAGATGCGGCGCGGTGGCTGCCTGTGGTCATGTAGCTTGGGATTTTCTCCCTCGAATGTGAAATGTGTGCGATGGGCTCTCCTGCATCTGGGTCAATGACGAGAGACATTCTGACTTTTCGTGCGTCATTAAAATTCTTTTTTTTTTTTCGGGAAACGTTATGAACTCCCTGGCACCGTGGCAGCGAAGCCTGTCATCAAAGTCGTATTTCATGCCGTGTGCGTTTTATGATGTCTCAGGCTCGGTTTCGCCGTGTAAGCGCAACTTCTGCGGATTCGGAGTTCATTGCCAGGTAATTTAACAATTTCCAGATGAAATTGTTGTATCTTACATATAAACGGGGGGAGACGAATACAGGGGTATTCGATAATTTTTTTCTTCTTTTTGGTACAATGAACAATTAAACTTTTACTTTTTAGTTTTGTTGCTGTCGCGCGCGTTGGTAGAGCGCTCTTATCTGTTTTGTTTGGTCTTTTCAATGTGCGTGGTGTGCATTGTGGATTGACAGTGGAGAAAATCGAGACACAATCGGACTCACAAAGCGCTCGGAGAAAATCTGTTTCTTCATTGCTTTCGTGATTATTTTCACTTTCTGTTCTGCGCTCTTTTTGTTAAGTTTTGCGTGCGCAAAAGATTTGATGGTTTTGGTTTAAAGTGTTTTTGAGTGGGCTGTTGGTGTGGGCGACGAGGAGACTTTGAGTCTGCTGATGAGTCTATGATTGATCAATTTGGTTTCGTTTTTTTTTTTATTCTGTAAACGGAGTTGAAAGGTGTTTAGTGGGAAAAAAGTGTCAATCGTTGAAAATGACATTTACTACGGTTGGCATCACTGATGTCTCGATGCGGCTAGATCACGGTGATTACGTAGTGACGTCTCTTTACAAATCAATTGTGTTTTTTTGTTGAACAACGGTATCCGGTTAACTGCATCAGAGAAAACTTTCTTTTCTTGCATTGCATTGGAATTGAATTTGATCGTACGACGAAATGAAGGTTATTTTCGATTGCCAATCGATTCAATTTAGATCTGAACGCATTGGCTTATGACGTTGGCCTGAGTTTGCCGATCCAAGAAAGCCGTTGGACTACAGAATTACCCCCTTTTTGAATGATGACTGATTTAGCGCCAGTTTATGACGAGGATTTTTAAGTCCATCCAGCCATTCCAAAAGATCCACAAAGGATGCAAAAAGTACATGACACATTAGCTTGATGATGACAAGAGCTTCGAGAGATTAAAGGTTGTCCTCCAACTCTCAGTAACCTAAGTAGTGATCTCATTCCACATTTTCTTAATTACGCGCACAACCTCAACACACAAAACATACGTATGCGCATATGTAAGTATCTCAATCAATCAAGATGCCCTTCCTCATGGCCCCAAGTTCATGAATGTAGCTCAACATCGCGAGACAAAATCTCAAGACCCCGCGTTTACATTCCAAGTGCTCTGCGTTCTGCCCCATCGAATCAGTAAACAAAAGACACTTCAATTTTATTTACATTTCAGTCACTCATCCCAGAGCATAGCGTGTACCGCGCATATCTCTCAAGACACTCTCCGTCGGTCAGGCATAAACTGGCGACAATCATTCTCAATTAATTCACGGCTGTGTGCCGGGCTTTTAACTAGTCATATGCAAATCATCGCCATCGTTCTTCATCTACATTCATACATATGCTTGCTTTCTTGTTCTTTTTCATGCGTCCAATGGTGAGCGTCTTCTTTTGTTTAATTCCCCATGCAATGCGTCATCTCCGGTAATTTACGCAAATTACACAGGCGCTTATGCCTCATACATCCGGATGCACTGCGGACGATCCTCTTCTGTCTATCTCGCTCTGTCCCCGCGTCGTGGGCATAGTATATTCTGATTTGCTCTATTCAGCCAAGCGCAGGCTTAGCCAAGCTACTGAAGGTACGACAGGAAAAAAAAAAAAAAACAACCACAGCCCGACACAAAAGTGCAATAGTGCGACATGGATAGATGAACGTTTTTGCTTTTTTGTTTTGTTTTATTTCATAATCATTTTTGTTGCTTTCGTTTCACGATGAATTATTCATGACACGCCTTTTTATCCTCTCACCAGTGACAGTCTCGAGAGCCCAGTCGGAGTCGGTGAAAGAGGAGCCCCAGGAAAACCTTGATAATTGCGCTGTCGCCGGCGATGTAAATCCTTCTCTTTTTTTTTTCTGCGACTTGCAGTTTTACGGAGGAAACTAACTTCCGTTTTGGTTTAGTTTTAAATCTTGAAACAGATAGAAAACTACAAATTTCAATGTGTCACATCGCCTGACAGCACAGTTATTGTGACAGTCGCCGGCCTACACACAATTACCACCGATCGGCATCTACTTAGTGGACGTGTCTTGCGAAATGATCTGCTCCTCTTGAGGGCACTCATTATTTATTTTCTCTTCACATTCTTTCTCAAGAAATACTCAATATCTCACATATAAATCAGCCTCAAGGTTTTTTTTCTGTTTCGGAAAAGAACAAGCATATGGACGTACAGTGGTGGACATATTTAAAGACTCACCGAAACAAAAAAAAATGTGTGCGACACCACTCTCGCATACACAAGCGGAACTTTAGGAAACATCAGTGCTGACACAGATCATGTTACGAACAACAAGGAGCTATGTGTGGCTCTGACAGAGTGCGTCAAGATGCAAGGAAAATGTTCCTTTCTTCTTCTTTGACACATTAAAGAGAGACGTCAAAAATGTTGGACGGATTCCTTGTCGTCTCTGTGTTACGCACTTTCGAATGATTTATTGTTGCACATGCTTTGTCTATAACACAAGGACAGACATTGTTTTTTCAAGCTACAATTAGCCAGCTGGAGTCCCAGTTCCAACTGAGGTTAATGACTGCAATGCAATACACATCTATCACTCGAAATGACAGGCAACGTCATGTCGCACGTAGGATGTGACGAATTATGTGCTAAATCAGTTGAGTTGCACCACAACAATCTAAGCGCCCACCGTCCATAACCTGGTTTTATAAAAAACAAAAAAAAAAACGCAAATGAAGTAACTCTTGCAGATGCCGAGACTGACGCACAACAAATATATTCAATCGGTTTGCATAAGTGATCTTATGATTATGTCCTCCACTGTGTGCATCATATATTAAGCAAGACACACGGAATGGAGGCAGAAAAAAAGAGCAGATCGTGAGGCAGGCATTTTTCATTTTCGAAACCTGAGGAAAATTTTCTAAAAAAAAAGAAAACAAAATATGATCAACAACGATAAGACGAAATGGAAGAAAAACGTGGAAGTAAGGCGAAAAACGAAATAAAAAGAAAAATTTATTTCCGTGAGACAGACTGTGGGAGTAGGCAACACGATTAGACAATCTGCACGACTCTTCCATCCACTTATAGCTTGGCTCGTGATTCTGCCCGTAATCGAAATTTGAAATTTGTCTGCCTGCCTGACTGAGAAAAGGAGGAACGAAACGAATTTACGCCTCATAAATATATGCCTCCACACCCCAAAATTATCCATATCAATCTATCAAACTAAACGTGTGCTTGACACACGGCTTGGCTCTGTGTATCAGTGTATGTAGGTTATACACAATTTTTGGGTGGCGCGCGAGTGACACATTTTCAAATCAACGCGAGCTGCTAACGACCGAAACAAATTATGCAAGTGCATGGGAAAATGCAATTTATATAATTACACAACGTGCATACAATGCGGGTCATTAAAACTTGAATTACAACACAGAACATCGGGTGGGCAGGCGGCCGAGGCGTGCAACACAGCACCGACGGCGATGTTCTCAAATGAAGTGTCAAAGTGAAAAATCATAATTAAATGATGAGAAATATAGTAGCAACTGAAAGTACACAGCGCATCGAATTCTAAAATTGCACAATTAGCGCAATGACCGCGCCAAAAGGGGGACTGACTGCACAGCACGCCTGGGAAAAAAATAAAAGTGCTCGAATGGAAAATCGGTTGGAGACCACTCTGCGCAGAGCCAGTGGGCATGAACGTGCACTGCACACCACCACCACCTCACCATAGCATGCTGATGGTGGATATCTGTGTGATAGATACGAAATTGATTTATGCAATTAAATTCTAACATCTAGCGAAGCAGAAACATGTTTGGCGTGTCATTGATTGGAGCCAAGTGCAAAAGCAAATTGTGTTCTGTTGCGTATTTTGATTAAAAAATGGCAATTTTCCATATAGTCATGCACGTCCATAGATACGTGCGTAATTAGTTGCTGTCAAAACTTTCTTCTTCGCAGAAGACAACCACTGTGGTGGTACCTGCCTGCCTACCGCGTGGCTAATTAAGATCTCATGTTCGGTGTTCTCCTACGGCGGTACACGTACACATGACAACTATTTCAAAATGCACACAACATGAGGCACTCGACTTTGACAGTGTTTTTCACAAATAGATTTCGACATGAAACACCTTCAGATGTTCCTCGACAGTCAGCCGGGTTGTCCGTTTCCTTTGATTCCTCTGATATGTCAGAACTCATTTTCGAAGGAGATGTTGTGACACAGGCACATTAAAGACCCTGCTCATCCAGAACGAGATACGGCTACACAAGATGCGTGGGCCGGAGACTATGGAGAACTAATCTCAACTGTGTTCCAATTTGGGCCACATAAACAACACCGTGGTGGTCGGAGTAAGTTCTCTATCAACATGATTACAAGTGTGGAGGGGGATTAAGGTACTCATATTCCCGGCGTTCGGTAGGGCACTCCAAAGGTACAAGTACAATGGTCCATCCATCAACCAGACACATGCGCACAGAAACGAACATCATCAGTTCAGAGTATGAAGAGATTGATTCCCCTGGCATTGATCTTTTTATGATTGCGTAGGATTAAATAGTGGGTTTAGCCAGCAATAAAGATGAACAGCACAGCGGTACAGAATTTGTATATTGAAAAAGTAAACAGATGAAATTGTTTTCAAGATGTTTTGATGAACCCATTCCGACAGGCGAGGAGGAGGATGTACCCAACCACTAGCGGCAGACATCAATCAGCATGCGATCGAATTGTTGATAGGATAATTGAGGAATTTGTCAGACAAATTACCAGACAAAGGTTAAACTGTTGTTGATCGCAAGAGGGAGGTCATCGCAGTGATCATGACAATCCTCTAAACCAGTTTTCCAACCATCCAGCAAGGCATGGTTCCCCCAGTCGAGTAGTCTGAGGAGACCATATAAAACATGATCGCAGCATATGGACATGTTCTTTGTGTGCTGAGGATTTGTGATCCATAAATTAATTAACGAACGTCTTAAGATCGATCAACAACGTGATCGCATTCCATTCATGATCGGAAAAATGCAAAACTTCAAGTGAAGTGAGTGAAAAACTTACGCCTTTTTTTCTAAGATCGGTGACTGAAGCACTCAACGATTCAAATTAAATATTACATGTATGGGTTGTGGGTAGAAGGCTGATTGGAATTCATCCAATTAAAGTGAGCTCGTGTTCGACCTGCGTTGTGATCAATTAATTAAGAGGAAAAGTCCCAAAATGGGTGATCGTCGGTGAACTGGCTTTTGCCTGATGGATGTGCGATAAGTCTCGCAGTGCACAACCGTGTCTCCGGTCTGACCTGAAAGAGGAAACGATGAGATTTCAACTTCTGAATCACGAAAAAGTGTTCTCGGTCATTGCGAATATGCGATCAAGAGAAGGCTGAAGGTGGGGCACACTTTGTAGTCATTCTCAGAATAAATGACTGTTTCACTGCAAACAAATATTGTTGCGGGAATGCAAATAATGTGCTGCTCTTCTTTTTTTCTGAGAATTGAACACGTTACTTCGTGGCATTTGTCGCACGTGTGAATATAATAAATGAAGTCACAAAAAGTTGTGATCGATGCGGAAAGTTGGAATGTTTATGATCTTGTTTTTAAATGACTTTCATAAAATGGTGAACATTAATTTCCTTTCCCTTAGAAAGGAGAGTTGTAAAAGCTTTTCATGAACATGTTGCAGGAGATGAAAGTAAAAAAAAAATCTGTTGTGGAGGATATAAAAATAAATGACACAGTTTAAAAAGTTAGTACTGAAGTTTATGGTCTAAACTTAAGGCTGAAGCATGGTCGACGTAAGAAGATCAAAGACAATTTAAGGAATTGTTAGATAACGCAGAAATGATAAGCTGTGACCGCTATCCACTTCGTTCAGTTTCGTTCACTTTTGCTTAATTAAGGGGGAGTGAAAATAATAGGTCTCTTCGCACGTTGGGCGAAATTTATCGCTCCTTACGTATGTAGATGACAGTTGTTGTTGAGTGAATTTAATGCAGGGAAAGTAGGAAATGACAGTTCTCAAATATTTTCAGAAACAATAAGGGGTGTGTCACTAAAATTTGACGACGCTGCAGGCTACTATTCGTTAAGTTGTTGAACCTAAGTCAATTATGGTTGGTCCTTTACTTTCAACAGAGAGTCTTGACTTATTGAAGAAACAAATAGAACCTGCTGCATTCCTGCAAATGATCAAAGCTCCTTGTGGCCTACGAAAAGATCAGCAAACATGTGGGTGATCGTTGAAGAATGTATGCAAGAAATAAGGAAAATAGTGTTAAGTCTGCGCACATGGACTACTACAACCCCGTCAAATACCGTATCCCTTGACACATAACTTGAAGGCCACACAAATAACTAGATAGATAAGCCAGCCACGATAAGGCACCGTTTTATTTGGCAAAGTTACAACCATTTGAAGGTTTAAAGACAAGGCCAGTAGAGCAAAAACCGTTGGCCTTAAACATCAAATATTTGCAAGATTAATACAAGACTCTGCCTCCGTAGTAACGTACAGCCTCACAGACGATAAGCGAGACCACATCATGGTCTGTTTATAGCTGCCAAATCGTTCCCACATTTACGACTTCAATACCATATTTCTTGGGAAATAACGTACGACTAAATATGCTCCGACTTCCATAATAAACTTTACCGGAAGCTCATACGAATTCCCTTCCCTCATGGACCACAGGAATTCACGTTATCACCGTGACATGTTTTTTTTTTTTTTTTTTGCGTGCAGAAAACACCAGCCCCGAAGCCGAGATAAGTATCCACAAATAATTTTGGCAAAAAAACAAAAGATAAGCGCAGCACACCAGTCTTTGATAAATCCATCCACAAACGACAACAGAATCGAAATTCATTGTTTCCTTGAATTTGTACACGGAACTGTGCGATAAACCAAATCCCAAATCCCCCTAAAAAAAAATACAAAAAAAAACGTGGCGAAATTAATTAACCCTACCCTTGCATTGGCGCTGAAAGAATGAAGCATTTTTGTGCCCTGACATGCCACACACACACTCGGGGTTGTCATTTGGTCACGTTTCGTGCTCTACTCGGATTGTTTCCCCAAACAAAATTGAAACTAGGAGTAGAATAGAACCCGCGCGCCCTATCACCCTGCATCTTGCCCAATTTGAAGCCTTATCTGAAAAACTGAAAGCGGCACTCCATCGTATGTAGTGTAGCGAGGCTTGCGATACAAGTCACGTCCCAAACATTTTATATTTCACTTTTCTGTTGTGTTTTGTGTTTTTCTGTGTTATTTATCGTCGCTGTCATTTGTCACCGAAAAACATTCGAAACTCTGGTCGTCGTCGAGCCGACCGTTATCTGAATCTGGGAGTGAGGCAACCACTACCAAGTGTGGACCTTAAATAGACAATAACCTCTCGTATAAATTAGACGTTTTATGATAGGGCTCTGGTAGTTCCTGGTCTGCCTTCAGTTTATACAAATTTTTCCATATACGAGTACTTGCCATGGGAAGTGGTGGCTGGTGAGCACCAGAAGCTTGTGCTGCTGGTTGATGCTAGTGTAGTCTTTGCTGATGCCGGCGACTACCTTATCAGGAGGGCAGCCTGTGTGTGGCTTGTTCATTTGTATGACGTCATGTTTTCATGTGTTTCTTGAATGCATCTTAAAAAACCGCGGTTGCAGCGGTACAGCGGCGGCGGGCGGTCATAGTTCTTTCACATATCTCACAGATAACGAGGAGCATTATAACATTGCCTCAAGGGATGCATTTGAAAGGGGTGGTGGTGGCGATAGAAGAAGACGACGACGACGCCGCCGACGCCACAATGATATGACGTTGATCACTGTTGTGACTTCTCCCGCTTGAAATTTCGATGTACATACATGCAGGTATGGATGTATGTATGCATGTCCAAATAGCAAGTCAACAAGGGGTGTGTTAACGCACAAAGAGAAGAGACTGAGCGATAAGATATCAGAGGATGGCTCACGTTTTCTGGTGTCCCGACTGTTTGTCGCTTATCTGTCAGGTACAATCACACTTCTTCTTTTTTTTTCCCTGTTTTGTTCGCGTCCGTCGTTTCATTTTTGTACACAATAATGGTTTTGATTAATTAGTATCTATATCTATGAGGCGGTTCAAGGCAGCCATCGGTTGAAAATTCTTGAATAAATATGCTTTGTAGTGTAGGCGTACAATGGGTTTTATCTTTCGGAGATTTCTAACAGGTCCTTGGGTGTGAGAAGAGTGCTAGTTTGGATGGTGATTAGGATAGTTTTGGACAAATGAGTCACATCATGGTTGGCGTTTGAAGTTGAAGAGGAAGAGGATGAATTTGTGATAGGTTGGAGGAGGAAATCGGGCTGTGGCGTGGTTAATTGTCTGCTAATTAGAAGGGAATTCCGACAACACTGTATAGAGTCTCAACAGCGCTATGGGTAGACAGCTTGTGTTTTATTCAAACATATGATTCAAGAAGTGCCCTGTGTCGGGAGCCATTCAAGAAGGGTCGAATGTTTTTTCAGATGGACGGACATCATGAGTCAGGCCTCATTTAAGGACTGACTTCACGAGTCATTGACCGTCGGGAGCCATTCGAGAAAACCCGGGAGTTTCACATACAAAGAGTGGCTTCATGAGCTTTGGTTCAGATTTGGGAGTCTTTCAAGAAGTGGCGGATGTTTAAGCCGTAATGACCGACATCATGGGCTGTTGCCAAGAGTAATTCAAGAAGTTGACTAGTTTCGGGCGCCATTTAAAAAAATACCAGAATTACTGTTGCACCTACAACGATTGACTTCAAGAGGCTTTGTCCAGATTTGGAAGCCGTTCAAGAAGAGTCGGGACGACCGACACCATGAATTGTTGCCAAGCGTGGGAGCACAATACAAGGGTTTCAGTGTCGGGAGCCATTCGAGAAATGGTGGATGTTTTGCCTCGAATGGCTGAAGGACTTAGACGTCATGTGTATCTGGTCAGCATTGGGAGCCATTCAAGAAACGCCGAGGTTTCACCTAATGAATGCATGATCCTTTTCGAGACTTGTTTGCCTTTCTAGATGTGTCTGTGGTTTCCATTTAAGTTTTCCAAGTTTCAGGAGTCATTCAAGAAGAATGACTGACTTTATCAATCGTTGGCTAGTGTGGAGAGCCCTTCAAGACGCCTAGGAACTAAGATTCTTAAGTTTATTCCAAAAAAAGAGTTCCAATGTCGGGCGCCATTCTAGAAGCTGAGGAGGCTTAGGACTTTGAACAGTATTGGAACAGGAGTCACAAAACCTAAGTTCTTGAAATTTATTGAACATAACAACATTGGTAAAGGATTCATAGGAGCAAATCGTCTAAAATCTATTTGAGACCGAAAAATTCAAGACCGCCTATCAGAGTTAAGTCGGACTTAAGGAACTGAAGCCAAAATACTCTGTCGATAGCTTTGGAAAGCGAAAAGACACATTAATATTTATCTGAAGTCAGCCTCTAAAATAAATACGATAAATGAATTCCAAGTGCAAAGATGGCTGTATCATTGACTTAATCTCAAAACTTACATGGTGCAGCTAAAAATATTCAAGACATAAATAACGAACATAATTCCAGCGGCCTTCAAGGCCAGAGCAATAAATAAAGAACGGTTTCATTGAATGAACATCATCCACAAGGTTCCCTGGAGATTAGTTCGGTTCACAGTAAAATGATATTCCTATGTTGGTTTATTACAGAATTCCCTCAATCAGATTTGAGCGCGCAGTACATTTTGGGAAAGGTCACTTCATGTGAAAATAGGGTCAATTTTGTGAGTCAAAGATGTGGGGAAGTCCGTACGGCTACTTTTGTAAGACACTGTTCCCAATTAGGATTATATTTCTTAATTTTTATAAGTATTCTCAGGGGAATTACTCAAGCTAATCCTTTGACAAGGGTGATTTAACATTAATAACACTCCACTGCTCTTTGAAAAATCGACCAACTGGCAATCTTAAAAGCTACAACCTCTCACTGTACACCACTGCCTCACTAGCTATCGACTCTGATTTAGTCGTAGAGCCAACCCTTCTTTATAATGCAACAAATTCTTCTGTGGGCAATTTGTGAAAACAAAACAAAGAACCCAAACAATCTCTTGGCAATCCCTTCTCTTTTAATCGTCCCAACCTCTGGCTACATGCGCCCATAAAACTTTGCCAATATAAACAATAAGCCGAATGCCTCAAGCCCAGCCGACTAACCCCACACGATGTATGTATGCATGTATTAAGAATTGCGATTCTAATATTTATACTCCTACCTAAGGCGTGTCGTTAATTTTACCCAGAACCCCATCGTTAAGTTCGCATTTAACTGACTTCGAACGAGTCCATACTACATGCTTTGGATGTACATATGTATATTCACAGATTGTATAGAGAATAGATGCTGGCTTTAGGGTGCTTACCTCATTTCTGTTGTTGTTGTTATTATTGTTGTTGTTACCCATTGACGCCCGCGATCCAGGCAGATCGCGCCACCTTAGTACCCCCATTACGGCCTGTCGGACCCACCGCCGTTCAGCGCCTTCACTAATAAATGCCACCGTTGGCTGATTTTAAGCTTTAAGACGCGATCGGACCGCTCACAAGCTGTTGTATAAAATCCAGACTGGCGTCTTGTTTAGCCCAAAGAGGGATATCGCCCGAATAATTCTCCAGAAATTCGTAGTTCAGAGGGAGACACGAGGAGTATGGAGGAGGAGATCGTTTGTTATTTTCGTTTAGTGGATCAACATTTTCGGATCGGTTTCTGATGTTGCACACGAAAAACGCATTCGCATCGGGTTTGGTGTGTGTGGGCGGCCTGCGGAATCACGACACATAAACAGAAACACAACATCCAACAAGAGAGTCGAGTTGTTGGCTTGTGCTTGGGCACAGGTAGAGTCAGTTCTACTGACTGCAGCACACGTACTCTTTTGGCATAAGACTAACTAATATCCACGTCTATAGGCGGTACATGTGTGTGCAGCAATCCACCTCCGTGGCTCCAAACGGGTTGGCCGACTGAAATACCCGTCCGTGTCGACGTTGCTGTTGATGTCGATGTCGATGCCGATGTTGTACGAGAGGAGTATCCACGAAAAGCACACAAAAAAAGAGAAAAGTTGCAATAAAAATCCATCCAAACCGAAAATAACTTGTTTTGCAGGTTCTACTGCTGCCAATCGGTAATTACACTCGTAAGCGGGGCAAGTGTTTTCTGTTTTTGTGTTTTGTGGGTTGCTTTTGCACTCGTATTATGTATTTTGTTTCCTTTCGAACAAAAAAAAAAATAAAACGTTATCCACACTAATTTGAAATACTTTTCCCGCAACTTATTGGATTCACTTAAACTTTTGCACTCTGTTCCAGATGACGAACCTCTTCGAGGGAGAAGTGCAACACAATTCGCGAACCGGCGCCGTGGATGGTCGCGAATGGCACACGATTCGGTGAAGGAAAATGGAAATGGGGAAAAACCGAAACACAAAAGAAAAACACTGCAGTGTCTCACGAAAACGAAGGCGAATCGATTCACTTTTTAACGTATTTTTATTTTGTTGTATGTTTTCTGAGGAGAAAAAAATTAGCAGCGGCGGCAAGACTATGTTAACGCGACAACTTCTTTCAAACGAATGAGACTACACGTTGAACGTGAAACGAACGAATCTGCTGTGTGGTGTGAATGTGGAGTTTCTCTGCACGCAACAACACCAACACCACCGTGTGCAGAGTGCAGCAACGACAGAGTAGAGTAGTGGTTTCGTAGTTGAGAGAACAAGTCAGGAAAACAAAAACAAACCATTAAAAGAGAAATAAGAGAGCGAGGACGCGTAACCATGGGAATGAGAGTTATTGTGAGAACTGTCAAATGAGACGCCGTAAGGTGAACACGTAACGTAAAGTGTTCCTATCGTACAGGGCTGTTATCTGAGGTCGATGTCGTTATAATTATTTACAATTTTGAAACAAATCTTGTTTTAATTATTTTCGGAAATTCCCCTGGTGGGAATTACGTGTGAAATTGATCATTCATAAATATTTAATGACAACATGATGACGGGCATTGGGTCTGTTCAATTGCTGATTATTAGGCCACTAATTTTGTGCTGTGCCGTTTTCGTTTTTTCTTCTTCTACTTCTTCCGACTCGTATTAGTTTGAATATGCGGTGTGTCATGAATATTCCATGCAGTTGAATATTGAAGTTAATTATTGTGAAATTTGAAAGACGAGCTATGCGATTTGTCAAATGTTGACAGTGGGTATTTGGGGCGGGTGACAGTAATTATGGCAGGCCTTCGACAACATTTTAATGAAGACTTTTAATGTGGTTAAGTAGTGATCATGATTTTTAGTATTGTTGTAGTTTAATCTGTCAAATTGATAAAAGTACACTAAAATTGTGTATACCAAACAGTGGCAAATATTAAAATATGACTCGTATCACAAGTCTCCACAATTTCCAACTTTATTTTTGACATTCAACTTCACCTTTAATATGAATCTGTCATCACTCACATGTCAAGCTCAGTTTAATGCCTCTCGCTTAATTATGACAGATCGTTAAACATTTTTTTAAAAAACAGATCCCATCAAATATTGAAAGCAGACAAACTCATTTTTCTTTGACTGTCAATCAATAGGCAATTTACTGTATACAAAATCTCATTAAGCAAAGTGATACCTCTTTCCTTGTTCCTTGGGTAGCACTATCATTTAGCCTAAGCAACAATCACTAAATTGTTACGAACGACCGTCGATTTTCTGATGGATAATGGTTTATATGACCACATTACCTTCACCCTTCTAGACTGACCCTTTCATTGGAGACTTTCTTTTGACATTTACATCATTAGTACTTATTTTCAGCGGGGCGGCACAGATAGAAAGTTTCCGAATGCAGATACAATTGTGTTACTTGTCTACATGGCTCGTTTTTGAAATGTCAAGGTTGACGTTTTGTTTAGGTTGTCGGTGGCTGAATACACATACGAGCGTGGTGTATAATTTCATTTATGATTTGAATCGTAATTACCATGTAATTAAAGTGATTATCACAAATTGGTTGCCCTTGTTGCCTTGGTTCGAAATAATCAATGAATTTGTATAAGCATGTGTGAGTCCTCATTTTGATTTCTTGGATGGAGTTTGGAGTGGAGCCAACGTTGGTTCCACGAGTGTGTTGGGTAATTGGCGCGGTTTCGGTTTCCTACCACTGCGGTGGTTTTGATTGGCTGTCATTGTTGAAATGTCAAGAAGTCGTTTAGTTGTCAAATAAATCATGTTGTGCATGTAATTAGGCTTGAGGAGGACCGATTGGTCAATGTGTTGTGGTGATCGTTAGGAATGTGAAGAGGGTTAAGGAAAAAATGTGATTTTGTACGAATTCAATACAGCAACTGTTTTACTTGATGAGCTGTCAAATGTAACTTCTGACAGTTGTTCTTAGGAGTGAGTTCTCTAACAGGGATGATTAGGGGTTTTGGTACTGGGGTGTCATTGTGGTAGTACATCCAATAAAAGGCAAGCGTTGGACTTTAATTTGGAGGCAGTAATGTCATTAATCTTTTTACCGTTATATATAGCACATTAAAATGTGACATAATTTATGAGATGGAAATATCCGAAGGTACGCGTACATCGAAATAATTTGAAAAATAACTCCCATTACTTCCCCGACTTCGAGGTGAGTTCAAGCTCCGTCCAAATCCAATGACTTCCTACCACTCATCTCCATCACTTTCACCACAAACGCTAAATTATCGCCGACATGACCCCGCCATCAACAAATTTTTTGGAAATATAAAAAAAAAACATTTTAACTGTCCTACAATTCAACTTCACTTTCGTAGAAACAATTAAAATAAAGCACATTAACCAAAGTAATTGTTTATTGCGAGAGCATACCTCTTTGTTTCCCACGCGTCGCGCACAATTACCGTCCGTTACTGGCCAAATGATAAACTATGCAACAGCAGTGGGCCGGGCACCGGAGGGTCGATGGAATTTTCTTGCACAATCAACCTGCACATGCCACAAGCTCACCATCCACACAGCTACCACCGCACCAGTGCCGACAAATTAGGGGCGTAGAGATACAAGTGGCCACCACGAGATGAGGTACACCTGATAACAGATGCGAATCAACGCGAAAAAACAATGCGATTCAATGAAGCCGCCACGAGACTTGGCTCTGTGAATGGGAATGAGTGTGTGGGAGTTGCTGCTATGAATATTCATTTGCCAACGGTGGTGGGGAGAAGCTCGCTAAGACCGAGCGAGGAAAAGAGCCACAGTGGATACCGGATATGTTGTGAAAATTGCCCCTAACAAGACACATCCTATGTCTCTTTGCTCGTTGCAGTGAAAGACCGCAAAGAAGAAGGCTCAGCATCGAGGGATCTATGAGTCATACATGTCGTTACATGCAACGACAGTAGCGCAGCGCAACAGAAAACCAACAATGAGGCGGCAACCAGGCAGGATATCATGATTCAAGTGTTCCGTGTGAACTAAACGACTCCGTATAGTCGTCCTCGTTCACGTCTTCGTCTTCTTTGTCGACGTTCAACACGACATCCAGGCCAGTGAACCACCGCCGTCACCAACGGGAACTGATTCTCTGAAAGGAAAGTTTTTTTGCTTGTGTAGTTGCAAACAGGGTGATAAGCAAGAACGAAAAAGGACTCCCCCTGCCTTGCTGGATGATTTCCTATTTCTGTGCATTCTCATAATAAGGGGGCACACAGTCCAACAAGGGGAGGAGGGAAGAGAAGACCTCTACTAGTCTTGAGAAGAAGGAACTGCGGCCTAGGTAATGGCACATAAATCCTCAGTGCTCCGCCCTTTCACGATATGGAATGAATACGTGCCACGATGGCAGCCAGAAGTGCAGCTACACCAGGACGACCAGCCAAGGAACTCGGTTACAATAGGAGGCCATATTTCAAGGTGCCTTCAAGGATGTACTCCTCTACAACTAAAACCACACTCACACTGGCACACACCCGGCCGTTGCCTACTCATCAAGATTTCACTAGGATTCATGCAAACAAATCTTTAAGTATTGACTTTGACTTTGTTCGCCTCGCAGAGGAAGGAACGACGACGACGACGACGAGAAAGACTTTCATTTCAGCGAAGAGTCAAGTAAACACTGCGCACAGTAATTAGTTGGAATGGAACTGCATTTTGAAGACTTTGTTTAATTAGTCAGCAGAGAGTGGTGCACGTAGGCAGCCGACTGCTATCACATCAAGATCTCCCAGCAAGGATAAGACTCTCATTCCCCCCGTCCCCAGAGGGGGATGTGAGTGAATGTCCCATTATCATACAATGGTGCAGTAAAAGTACCGCAGAATGTGTACAAAAAAGGAATTCTAATTAGCAGGGGGGGACAGCGATTCCCAGCTCAGCCGTTGCGGTTTTCGCAGGTAGACACAGGAAGCAATTTCAAAAAGTGTCTGAAACTGAATGCTAATGCATACAGCGTGCACACACATGCGGTGGATTAGTCCCATTGTTTCGCCAGCACCACACACAATCGCGTCTAGTCTCGTGTGGCATTCTGCGTTAGCCACCCGTCATCGTCGTCGTTCTAAGTGAAGGGGAAGTCGTTGCGATAGCATCTGTTGTGTTGTATCTCGGGAGATGGCATCAAGCTCAACTCAACCTTTTTCCGGTTGCTTTAATCATCAACACCTCCCTCACTTCACCCCATCCGCCGGGCTTGCATTAGCACCCAATGTGTTCCACAGAGCGAGAAATGACCGTGAAGGAACGAAGTGCTTCCCTCCCCTCCTGTGCCAGATTGGTCTGGCATGCCCACCTTGTGCGGAGCCGCTGTTGTCACTGCTCCAGATAACATAATCAAATGCGACATCTACACGCCAAGCCGAGGGCGATCCGTCCAGCACGACACCCGGGCTGAGCTGACCGGCAAACGTTAAGTTGATACCGCCCCGTCCACATGTGCGGATGAGGAGGACTCATTATCGCATTCATCGCTGCACTCAGAGTCAATTACTCAGATAATAGACACTTACACTTGGCCAGAGTTGCGATCGCACACCGCCTCGTGGTCCGACTGGAGGTGTATCCTCACACTGCGTCTTCCTCTCTCTCGTTCTCAGTGGATGCACACATGCCGCCATCTGCCTGAGATGCTGTTTTCCGGCTCGACTCGTCGTATTGTCATATGCCCCATAGCCCATCACGACGAAAATTTACGACTCCAACTCGGCTAAATATAGCCCCCGGCCGTGTTCTGGAGTGTATAGGTAGGCAGACTCCATCGCCGCAGACCCTCCTGGAGGGAGTTGAACATAATTCCGAGTGAGCCTTTCATAATTTAGACGTCGTCGTTTGATGATTATCTGCCTCTGCAGTGCTTTCCAAGGTCAATTAGTGGCACGTGTGGCCACGTCTCGATGCAGTGCTTACGACTCATCCTCGGGCAGTTCCACCCGCCCGCCCGCCCCAGAGAACGTGAACAACAACTTCGCCTCGATTAAGGGCAAATAAACTCGTGGCGATAAGTCCTTACCGGGCGGCATATACATAAATGGATTGCATTCAGCGACAAAACACACTCCTCACGCACCCCGATAAGCGTCAGCTATTTACTGTCAGTCAAGTCAAGGGGCGATAGTGGCCGGTTCCTCGGCCGATATTGACATTGCGAGACGTTGACTGATAAATCACGAAGCGAGTGTGCGGTTGATGTGTTTGCATTCGGAGCGACCATCTGCGCGATAAATGCGCGGTGAACGACGCTAATCGACTTCGACAACAGTGACGTTTCGAGTTCAGGTTAACCGGGTTATCGAAGCGAACGGAATCATTTGCGGTGATATTCGAGAGTCATTAAGGTCAAAGGTAAACTGTGACTAGTCACTGCCCCGATGGGTGACAGTATCGACCGGTGTCCGGGGGAATTCAGGTGAACTTTGATTTCCAGGTCGTCATAGTCGATAACCTGTAATTTGGGCCAATGACTGGGGGTTTCCTAGGACTGTTAATCTAGAGCGAGTTTTGAGGTTGTTTTCGTGGATGTGTCCGGAGGGTACAAAGTTCTGATTGCGTTGGACTTGCGTGTCTTATCGATTGTCTCATGCTGACACGCATGAGATGAACGAACAACTGTTGAAATGTTTGTGAATAAAATTGAGGAGCTAACAGAAGGGACATTCTGAAGAGAGAAGAAAGAATGTCCTCTGGTGCTACACCAAAAACTATTACTTGAAAATAATCGGTAGGTGTGCTATATGCTATATGGAATATTGCTCGCACTTGAGAATAAGTTTAAAAAAAAGTCAATCCAACACACTGCAGTTTTTCGCACTTCTTCTACTGGCGCTACAATCCGGGGTGGACCAGAGCCTCAGCCAACAAGCCTCTGGCCATCTGCCTCCAATTCCGCACGCCAAGTTGGTTTAGGTCCTTCTCCACCTGTGTGCGACATGGGTTTCTTCGTGGGCATCCCCAATTGCGCTGTCCCACTGGTGCGGACTCGAACATTCTTCGGTGTTGCAGTGTTATCCATGCGCTATACATGGCGTATGCATGTTGTGTTGAATTTGTGCATTCATCTCCATTTTTAATACACCTTTCTACCACTTTTAGCAATTTACTTTCTTCAAATTAGCATTATCTCCTTGACGTCTTCCCTGACCTCTTTGAGTGAAAAGTGTATCAGTTAAATACCCATATCCTAGACACCATCCGAGCTCTTCTTCTCCGTCATAAGCCGAGACGCATTGACTGCCTCAATAATGCCCACATCACTGTGCTACCACTAGATTCATGTACACAAGCCCCGATGCTCTAGCAAATGCCGACACCATGTTCATTTCTCGAATACCCGCCAGAGCTCCTGCTCACCACTAGGTGGCCAGTGAGGCAAATTGAATTTATTCTCTTTTTCACCACTAGATGGTCAGTGAGACATTTTTAATTATTCCTTTCTTCACCACTAGATGGCCCGAAAGACATTTTGAATTATTCCCTCTATGTCCACATTCGTTAAATCGGTAATCTCTTCTCTCACTCTGTCACTGAACACAACATGAACATTTTCCATTCCACCGTGTGTGGTGTTATGAAATGTGATCTTCATTATGTATGCGCACAATAATTACCACGGCCTCTGATAAAAAGGAAGAAGACGCAAAAAAGAGCAACAATGAGTACGGTGGCGGCGTGTATCTCTCGCTTGTATTTCATTCTTTCACTTAACGCGCGCTGCATTCATGTATTTTCCATACAAACAAACAACAAGCGGGAACCTGCAATGATTTATGAAAATGAACCGAGAAAAGAGAGAAAAAATCAGACTCATTATTCAACACACAATCTAGTGGATTTAGGCCGGTGAATGTTGTGTAATCCCCTTTAGCTGTGATCAAACAGCAGCGAGCAGCTAATGAGATGTATTGATCCAATCCGAATGCATATTCTGAAGGGATTGGGTGCGGACAGTGTGTAACACTATCCAGCTTTTGAAACTAATCCCAATCACACTTGAACTGCACTCTGATTGCAGTCGGTCTTCATGACGCAACTGCAGTTGACTGCAGTGCAGGGTTTCAGTCACATGTGACATAATCAAACTCAATTGCGTGTAAAATTCCTCAAATTTATCGTCAACGACTGACAAATCATGGCTTTCGGGTCAACCCTCAAATCTCTGCATTCATGCGGCACGCGTACGCTCACGGATTTATCGGGGGACAAACATATAAATAACGTCACTAAATGTCAAAAAGTCCTGCCTGCCGTGCCCTCTGCTCGGGGACACTCGTTCGCCTAATCCCGACCCACCCTCGCACACGGAAAGATGACATCAAACATCTGTGCTCTGTACCCCCGCGTTGATGCTGTTGTCTGTGACAAGGAATTCCTTTCAGCCGACCACCTCAGAATAGATTGAGTCGCCCGGGACACATTTCTCATGCACATGTGGGGACGAAAGGATGAGCGCGTGACTTACCTGAGAGAAATACGCTGGCAGGACGCATCTCTGATCATCCAGTCGCGAGCACTGTACCCTCTCGAGCAGCTCGAACAGATCCTGTGTTGCACCACGCAGTCGCTCCGGACTATGGGTAACGCTGCCACCGCCGCCCTTCTGTGATATCCAAGCATGTTGCCGTCTGCAAGAAAAGAGAAAGAAAAAAATTGATAAGTAACACAGTCAACGCAATGTTTCACTAATTAATACTCAAACGCCAAGATCGCTGTGGCCACTCCACCGCGACACGACCGCAATCAAGGTTGTTCCAACATATCAATCAAAGACACAATTGAGGCACAAGAAACCGAGGAACCCCAAGAAACTGTACTCGGCCGACCAGGAGAGGGGTTCCTTTCAGCGGCAATTGTATGCACGTCATTATGGCGAAATGACAGTGACTACGGTGACTCGGTGTGTTCCATCACCATCACCACTCACGGCACTCGAACGGAGGAAGTACGCCCTTTGATTTCCTCTCATTGAATTCCGCACGATTGAGTCTACCACCGCAAGGTAAGGAAGCGTACTTGCACAAGAAGGGGTCGGCCGTCGGTCTTGGGTTTTCTGTGCCTTTCTCATCTGTTCATCTGAGCAGTTACAAAACAATTTGTACCGGGATTTGTCGTCGCCGTGCCGCGGCCGTTTGCTCTTCCAGACACCTTAATCGACGTGGAGGGGGAATTTATGTTTCCGCCGCTGGCTGCCTGCCGCTCCATTCAAAAAGGACAAACAACAGGAAAAAATAAAGAAAATAAATAGTTTGCCAGTGGTGCGCGTCTGTACTCTCCTGGGAAGTGAAATATCTTCATTCGGCACTCATCCCATAGCGGTGCAATGGCGGTGTGTGTTGTTTTTTCTGCCTTTGTTCCTGGAGTTTACCCACGCCAGCCGCGGCAACGCAAGGCGATGACATATTGCATGGGCGCTGAACAAATATCCTTCACAGGATCCCGAACATTGTCGCATCACACCAGCCAGCAGTGTCGCAGATGCTATTGCCGCGACGCGTTGACAATGTCAAACACTCTCTGAATCAACACCTAACATCGACCACTTACGAAGGGTACACCCGCTAAAAAAAGAACGCATCAAGCAATCACTCTCTCGGGGTGTTGAATGGTGTGATATGGAGGATGCTGGTGCTTCCTTCGTGCCGATGTGGGCAAGGCTCTTAGGATAATTAAAGTCATTCGATGGGAGTGAGTTTGGACGGCCTTAGTGAGTGTCGTGATCAGGCAAATCGATGTGCGAGGTCAGATGGGGGAAGAGGGATCGCGTTTAATCCGCTTGAAGTCTCCACGGACTGGTGACAGAATTAGAGAGGGTGAGGGAAGGACGGAGGATACCATGCGCATCATGAAGTTAGTTCTTTTTCTCCGTCGATGATCGTGTGAATCTCAACAGTTTCTGACTTGGAACGATTGCTGGGCGTACTCGGTGGATTTGGAATTTGAATCGAGGATCCTTTCAAGGATGCAACGCGTACATGCACTTAATCATATTCAAATCGCTCTGGAAAGCCATTTAGGAAGCTTTTCGATTTCATGGACTTGGCATCACTGTTTTGTATTGACAGTTTACTTCATGCGATAAATTCGTAGGAGTTCCCAACAAAATGTTGTTCAGCAAGCAGGCCGGTTTATGGTTGAATGGCTACGTTATTAGTTAAAAAATGCTGCGTCTGCTGAAGTGGATCATGTTTTTTCAAAGATGCTTTGACTGGATGTGCCTACCAACAATCTATACGCCACACGGTGAGAGACATAATCAATTCGTTGAAGGAACCTCCAACATCATGTCCATGATTACGCTACTAGACATCAAGAGTTTTTTCGAGGCAGTTTCCTGGAGAAGAAGAGAAGATCGAACGCTAGACCGTGATCTAAGACGATGTTGATACTGTTGAGAAACAGGAAGATGTGATCGTGCCCTCATGGCTGAAGTTGACATGAACCAATACTCAGATGCTCCACTCAACATTCAAACACCGTAATTACGTGATGTACGTGATTTTGCACTCATTTGTGGTAAGTAAGCAGAAGTTAACGAACCTTAACGAAACATAACGAAACTGAATGAAGTAGTTATTCTGGCCGCAATGCTTTGCCTTTTATTCCCTCGATTGATGAAGTCGACTTAAGTTACTTACGTCCATTATGGGCTCTAGAAATTATTCAAATGAAGAATAGTATGAATAGTGCTTCGTCAGTCACCCTCTTACTGACTTAGTTCAATACCATGTCGTTATCTCCTTTACAGATCAAATGATGCCGATCTAAGACTAAGTGATCTTGGGTAAAGGAAGGTGTGATTGTGCCCACAAGACTGAAGCGGACATAAAGTTAGTTTTAATGGAGGATCACTGGTCGTTGGACTACAAAAACAAGGAAGAGAAGGCGTCACTGATGCCTCCGATCAGTTGGAGAAGATCTTGATAATAGCTGTCACCTCTTCCTTCTTGATTTGCAGATCTCCCGTCAAGTACCTCGTGTTTCGCAAGAAGACACCTTTTACAATCCCATTCACTCTAATGCCTCTGATCCACTTCACTCCATCCAGCTCCTCCTTCACATCTTTTCCAACGACCCAGAACACCATTTATGTCCCCAGTTATATACCTAATTTAATGCCATTAAGTCGGCGGGTAAAAACAAACATTTCCAGCCATTAGAACGCGTCTAGCGGCAGCGCACCGGCCAGCGCACCACATCATCATCTCATTAGAATATCCCATCAAAAAAACGGGAGGTGACGACGAAGGCGGTTACCGCTGGTATCACATGCAGCTCTAAGGGCCCGACTACTAATTGCATATGCGGCTATCTAGAATCTCACTTTACACACACCACTCATTAGCCAGGCAGAGAGATGGTGTCGGATAAGCCGCACGGCCCACCCGGCCCCGGCTCACGATGATGGCGAGGGGTGCAGCAGCAGCCACATTCGTGCATTTGAATATGTTTTCTCCCAAATTTTTCTTGTATTAATTTCCACTAAGGGTTGCATCTGTAGACAGACACACATCCTAATTTATTCAGTTTGATTTGTTGGCACTTTTTACGACTTGTACGAGTGCTATTCAGTCTCGTGAATTCCAAAAATGGCTCTGTACCCAGTGTCGGCTTGTGGCTGGGTTGTTGGATTGCCTCGCGTCACAGCAAAAATGGAAGAAAGCAATAAAAGCGATTCCCAGAGCACTGAGGTGCCTCGGCCGCCTGCCATATGCAAATGGCTCCTATTCCCTAAATGTCCAGTGGGAAATGAATCCGTTTAACAATTCAGACTGTGTCCCATTTGGGGAAGGGACAGAGAAGCGAGGCCGATGACTCGACTGAAAATTGGTTATGGAAGTACACATGCATAAATATGCATACAGCAATGAGATGACCATAAATCATGGGCACCGGTGGTGATTGATTTTTCGACACGCACAAAACAATGAACGAATTCGAGACTTCGGGTCTGGCATAGCAATGAGCAAAGCGGGGTTGGGGAGGGACCGGGCTGGGGTTCGTTAGCCATTCAGGAGATAGATGACAATGATGATGACCCAGAATGAATATCCTCTCTTTGAGATTTTTTTGCTTGGATATTCCAATAAAATGCAATGACTGACACTTGTCTATCGGACGGGTGACGGCGCGGCGGGGGTATGACAGGCTGGATATGGAGGAGGCGGTTTAAATGGAATTTTGTACTTTATTCAGATTTGTGTTTATGAATCGAGGTTATATGACAATTGGGTGCTTGCTGAGGTCGTAATTCCTTTAAGGTAAGTCGGGGATTCGGAGAAGGAACTTAGGGGCTACATCCGGTTTCCTTTTTCGTGTCTATTGTTTCAGAGTTATGCTTGCGTGAATTTATAAACGACTTTTCTATTTATTTTTCAAATGCTATCGACGCCTAAGATTGATTCAAAGGCAGTCTTTTTTTTTGCTGAATACCCTCATTTAAATGAATTGTCAAGTAGAGACGACGCTCAAGTTTGATTCGAGGACTGGCTGTAAAACTGACTGCAAAAGAACATTCAAATGAAACGTTACTCGTTTCTTGAGTTGTAAATGAACGAAGAAGCATCGCGCTTACTTGGACAATTCCAAAACTAGTCCCAATTTATGTACGTGCGTTGAAAGCTATTGCTTTTGATCTCATTTGTGGTAAGTAATCAACATTTAACGAAACCTGACGAAATTGAAAAAAGTGGTTATTTGGCTGAAGTGTTTTCCTGTGTGTTCGCTCGATAGCTTAAGTCGACTTACGTCTCCTTACGTTCATTATAGTTGGGCTAGCTTTGTCATTCACTCTCTTTCTGAGTTAGTTTAAAGACACGTCGCTATCTGCTTTAAAGATCAACTGTCCCTTCTCTGTTAACTTCGGGCTGAATACAATTTGAGTGATCAGTAATGAGCACAATGTGTCAGCTCAAGGAATAGTTTCCCCCTGAAATATGAGTTCCATGGTTGCCCGAGCAGAAGTAAGTCAGGTAAATCCAATTCTCGGTGAAAACGATTTCGAAATAATTAAATAGAAATGTCAATACACAATTAACAGCCTTCATTCAACTGAAAATGTCACAAAAACCCGTTTGCAGGACATTCCCCCCCAAAAACAGACGCATAATGCACAGGAAAAGGTACTGAGATACACCCCGCTGATTGGAAAGTGATAGACTGAAGGGTAGCCACATTACACCGTCACCGGCTTCAATGTAACTCTGCCATAATTAATAGGTACACATACGCACACTATTTAATTTGCATTGATAAAGCAACATTTCCCATTAATGTCACGTTACACAGTGTAATGTGGGTTTTGTCTCGAATAAAAGGGAACGTTTCAAGAGTTTCTTCAGCATTCGTTTCACCGCGGGTAACGAAGCGCGCTCTACATCCACTACACATCCTTGATGTAATTAGTTGCTTTAGAAAATTCACGCGCAGGAACAAAAGTGAATTCACAGAACCCATAAGCGAAAGGAAAACAAGATTTTGTGAAAGGATGCAAGGAGAACACATGGCGCCGCGAAAAACGCCGAGTACATCCTATTTATCCGCGTTGCAATGAAAGGAAAAGCACCACCTTTCGTATCCATCCGTCCTTGCTTGGCAATGTCTTCGTGAGAAAATTTTCATCGCGTAACCCTTTCTAAGGGGGAATCCGTGTAATAATCTTAAACCAACAACCATTTGCGAATGCGTAGACGCGGTGTCATTACAATCGTAAATCAAAAGAACACGCTGGGGTGGTGGTGGCGGCTGACTCGCGAAGTAATATTTCATTATTCTCCTTTCTTGCGATCCTTGGCATTTTCCGTGGCATTGTTCTGCGCTGCGCGATGATGCATTTCCATTGTGCGGTGTGTGTGTGTCCGCCCCTGTTTAATTGAGAAGTTTCCTCAATCGGGTTCATCTGACCAAAGAAAATGGGTTGTGAAAGTGGAAATTGTACACTTTTACGAGCAAAAACGAGTTCTTTCTAGGTAGACGATGGCACACATTTGCGCCATCTTGGGAGGGATTAAATGTCACATCGCTTGAGGTATGATGTCTGTGTACATCCTTGGATTCGTGTGCAACGAGACTGACCAACAAAGCCGCACCGCAGTGCACGTGAAAGAAAGGGTCTGAGGTACGGTCAAGACGCTCGTAATTTAACCAAGATTAATGGAAGGAACAATTTTTATTGCCGAACCGAAAGAAAGTGACACCGCAGGCAGACACTGACAGGATCAGACTGGATATATTATGCGTGCGTGATGTGTGGATTTCATTGGGTATTCAAATTTGTATTTGCATTTAAATTTATCGCTTAGTGAATTCAAACACAATCCTGGGAACGATTTAGGTGATTTTATGGGCATTTTTAAGGGAAAACGAATGAAAGTGCAAATTTATGGGGATGTCGGAAATAAGGAAGGGTTGTGGCGTACCGTAGAAGCTGATCAGCAAGGATATAAAATGGCACGAAACTTGAAATTTTTGGAAAATTATTTTAAGAAGGTGTTCTGAAGAATGTGCTGAGAAATGAAGAAAGGGGTTGTGGGATAAGGATTTTCTCCTTTTCTTCGGCATTTTGTCACGACGAATGTGTAAGGATGTGGTTCGAATCGGAAATTTATGCGAATACAAAGGGGAGACATTATCCTTTATTCAGCAAATATGATGGATAGCTGTGGCGATGGTGGGTTCCATTGCAACTTACGTGATGTTTTGAAGTTGTTGTCGGCTTATGTTTTGCATTTTGGGAGCGCATAGAATTGTTCCACTGATGTCTGTCTGACAATGGGTGTGTTCGTTAGGATAAGAGAGTTATAACTCTTCTCAAATTCAAATTGAAACGTTCCAGAATCCACACATGTCCCTTATCAACAGCCTTATTGCTTTAATATGTTTAAATAATTGAGAGTAATAAAACAGTTCGTTACAGCGACCGCATGTAATCCAAATGAGTCTCCCGGCCGTGTCCAAAAGGGTGCGACGATACCCACAAAAACGTCCCAATAAACGTCAGTCAATTTTACGACCATCCAAACCGCTGTGGGTTGATTGAAAACATGATGGATCTAATTTAAAAAAATATAAAAAACAACCCCCAATCAAATAAATCTTCCATTAAGACACAGACACGAAATCCAAAAACGAACTTAACACTAAACTGACGGATTACCGAAGCATAACCCGAAACGCGATAATTTTTTTCAAACAGGATATCCTCCACGCCATCATCATCACGCAGATAATAAGTCATCAGTGAGTCGCTGACAGATCTGTCTTCCCGCGCCGTGAGTTCACTCTAATCCGATTTACAGTCGCGAACCAGTTTGGTGACATTTATCCGATTGAGACGATGTCTGCAGTGACAATAGACACCACACACATGTGACAACAACCAAAGGCGTTCCACACTGGCATCCATACTTCCATCTGGAACACATTGTCTTTGCACATGTTCGCCGAAATACTTCGCCGGCTAATAATTTAACCCCCAAGGCAGTCGCCAAAGTGGAGTGATTTAATGGTCCTTCGCTTGCATGTGCATTTGTGTCCCGGACCAGAGTTTTTGCAATTTCAAACCTTTGCACGTTTACTTTGCCGTTGTGCCAGATTGGCCGGTGGTGTCCCAATACCCAAGACCAGACCACATACCATGTTGGAATAATTTACTCCAATTCCCGAGCTGGTATTGCATAATCAATGTGACAGGCATGAAGTTACTTCAATTAGAGAACGGAGAACAGGAATGGCCGAAGGAATTCGATCCAAAGGGAGCCACTCGGAGGGACAGCGGCAGCAAGCAGAAAGATGCTGCAACGCAATGGCCATCACGAACCAGTTCTCCGTTTCCGGGGTGTTAATTTCCTGTTAATTTGTATCGTCGTCAGTGATCGCGTTACGTTTGATGTTGAGCGTGCAGAGAGCGCGCGCCGCCGCTACAATTCGCATCCAACATCTATCAACACGAGTGACATTTGCATGATCATCGCTGATCGTGCGTAGGCGCGATCGTTTAATGAGACTCACACATTCGATTTTCAATGATCATGTCAGGGCTAGACATGGCAAGGCAGCTGCATGCCTTGGGATGGCTGCCAGCGTGTGTGTTGAGAGTGAATTGGTGCTAACCAATTGATTGGGACTGATGATGATCGAGCAGAGCAACGGTCTGCTCGAAAAGGGAAGCCAATGCAAATGGGAGAAGGAAGAGAGAAATCAAAGCAAATTGTGGGTCGTTCTTCACTTCCTCATTGTTGGCACCCATTAAGAGGAAATAGATTAGACAATCTGCAGTCGTAGTGACATTTGACTTGGTTGCGCTCTTGGATGTCTGGGAATATGGTGAAGAGAAGAAGTAAACATTATTATGACGGGTTGTTGCTCATTGGGTGGCTTCTTAGTTTGGAATCACTTGGGAGATCAGTGGAGACTGGTGTTTGACAGGAAGAGCTGTCATCAGTCGAGACACAAATTGGAAAGAAACAGCGAATGATGCACCTTGGAGTTCCTCTTCCAATTCGATGAAGATGTGAGCAAAATTGCCTTGACAGCCAAACCAAACTAAAAAGCCTCCACCTTCTCCTGTCAAAATTTAAGTTTGCAGAAAAAATATGTAAGCACCTCCGGTCACGTTCGCATTTATCGGAAGGACAGTGTGATTCATTCTGAAAAAGTATTACCTTCTTTCCCAGAAACCGTCATCGTCATCGAAAAAAATGAGCAGTTCAATGCTTGAATGAAAGACGCTCTCGCTGAGGAAGGTGGCGATCGCAATGAAAACCTTGCGACATTGCAAATACTTTCGCGAGCAAAGTACTTTGCGAAACCTTCATCATCGTTACGCAGCAGACAAAGTACGTACGTACAAAAACCTGTTAATGAATGACAGCTTGTCAAGCGAGCTCCTACGACAGCGAATGTCAATTCCCCCGAAACGGTTCAGTGAATTCATGCGGCTGTCGATGATTGCTACACATCTTCACTGCTCTGCTCTGTGAAGCAGAACTCAGAAGACATTCGACTTCAACAATTACAACATCAAGACTCAAGAGTCAAGCCACATAAAGTTGAGCAATGCAATGAATGCGCGAGACAAAAATGCAGCCAGGCAAACTGAAAATGTGTTATATTCCCTTGGGCGCTGTCAAAGGATATTAAGAACTTACACCGAAGAAACATGTGTCGCGGGGAATTGCAAGACACCGCAGAGTCCTCCGTCAAGCCTCGGAGAAATCTGCCCGAACGCACACTTGCGACAATAAATTACAACCAACCATGCACTTTCGGTTATTAATAAATTTCCCGACGACCCAATTCGGAGGGTTGTGCATGTTAATCGTTTCCTATTAGTTTTCTTTCTCTCTGCATAAATTTATGATGTCTCCCCGCCCAAAGACTCGAAATGAAACAATTATTCAACAAAAGCGAGGAGGACACTTTTAAGATCGAAGAACTTACTCATTCGCGAAATAGCTTCGAACGCGCAATCAATTCAGCAGTGACTTCCTGTGTCATATACGCGCGTGTGAGTCATGCTAATTTATGCGACGGCGATTGCGACGCGCACACGACAATTCACGCAAAGGAGCGAGCACCCAGCAGACACGCCGACTGCAAATGGGGGGGATTCATCAATTAAATATATTCACGATTAATTTTCATTAACTTCGCCGAAAGGTGTGGACTTTTGAATGAACTCAAGAGGGAGAGAGCGAGCGAGACAATGAAGTGAAAGGAGCAGGAAGAAAATTGCATGCTTGGAACGTGACTCCATCTGCTCCTAGACAGCAGGGTGTCAATAAGAAAACCAGAATGCGAACCTGCCCTTGGGGTTTGGAAAATTTATGCTGCCAGCAATTGGTATTCGGACATAATGAAGCGTGTTGCTGCTCATTTCACCTGCAGCGTGTTGTTGGGGCTGTTTGGCGTACGACGTGGAGTTCTGCGCGTTGTAAAGGGGTTTCGGTCACGCAAGGATTAGGTGCGATTCAAGGTTGAACGGAAAATAAGTGAAGACCAAGACACACGATCGTTGACCAGCTGTATGTGGATCATGTTCAGGGTTCAGCATCCACAACGAGATCAAACCGCCATGCAACCCCGACCAAGTGCATCCACTCGAAGTGAATTGGTAAATAAACAACGCGATTAGTTCGAGAGCTAATTACGTCAGGAATCACATTGCACTCGAACAATAAATCCGAAGGGTATTGTTAAAACAGATTTCATTGCAGCCAACATGGCAAGGGCGATCCCTTCCACTAAAAACAAACCACAAGGTACAGGCTGCAATTTTCAACTTTTGCCTGCATCCGTCTGAACGAACTGGCAAATTTAATGCCCCGTATTAAATGTCATAATCCAACCAGTCGTCATATCACCGAGCCGGAAAAAAAGGGTGAAACCGAAACCCTTTTTGCCTTTTTCTCTCGCAGTGCCACCTTCGCACTGAGTTCTCCCCCCAGGTCGTCCGACTTGAAACTTCAAGCAGCAACGGAAGAAGAGGAAGAAAAACGAAATATTTGCGAATTTTTATTTTTTTTAAATACTTATGAAAGGGAACAAAACACAGTTTGCAGTAAATAAAATCAAGAGAAAACAAGAGAAGCGGGACAACCATCATTTACCCTTCCGCTGCCGTGAGAAGGGTTGAAAACAAAAATACCGAAATCAGTTTGAGTGTAAAAAATCTCGTAAATCATACCGCACACAATGATGAGCGACGGAAGTGCACACAGACTTGGGCCTGGACCAGCAGAATCCTCTTCACCACGACGACGACCAGGTGCTAAGAGGATGAGAGTAAATAAATCCCTGAACAAAAAAAAAGGTATTGGAAGACAGTAAATTTTCTCGCAATTTACTCTTAATCCCGTGAAGCGCCTGAATGGTGTTGAGACCATTAATCATTTGACCGAACCTAGATCACAAAGGTAACCAGACCAGGGAAAAAAACTCTATGAATTGGATGTCCTGTCCGGTCGTCCCCAGGATATGCTAATGATGTCTTCCTTATTTCCGGATAGCCTACTTAACACAACGCCGCATTCACATTATTCTGCAGTTGGAATTTGTCACGCGCCTCAAATAAAAAAAAAACAAAAAAACAATTGCAATTTATAGCCTGCGTCCTGGCTACACCCAATCCAAATGAACACCGACACAGTCGATGCAGTTGCGGTGCGATTGCCCTAGTCAAGTATGCAAATGAAACACACACTCACCGACCGTGGTTTGCGCCAAACAAGCGCTCTTTTGTGCGCCACACACCGTGCGCTCCGTGTCCCAGACACATCCCTAAGTGGAAGGGCGAAATGGATGGTGATTTACGTGAATTCATTCCCTGCAAGGGACAGTGGTAATTTTTGCAAATTCTCCCCTTCACCAAAAATGAGCCAAACCACCCTCAGGCCCAGCGCAAGTCAGTCAGACAATCCTAATGATGTCGTTAAAATTTACGATTCGCCTGAAATTTGCATGCCGTCGAAGTTTTTTTTTATTGATTTTCGTTTAAGTTTACCACTTTTTTAAGCAAATCAGTACCCAGGTGCGTGCACCCCTTAAGTGTGGAGGCGATATCGTCCACCAACCGCCAGCGTGCATCTGTGCAGTTTCGGGTAAATATTTGTAGTTCAAAAATAGCACCCCGGGGTCTGATTCAATAAACAAATGCACCAGAGAATCGTGCTGCTTTTTTCCATTCAAATGCTGACGTTATACTGCACCATTCACAAGCGAATGTCTTTGCTCTCGATTCCAATCGAAATCTGCACCGAAAGCGGAAGTAACTATCTTTTTCGCAGATTTATGCAAAATTTTGTGTTACATATTTGTGGTGAGAAAGAGGTCCCCCAAAAACTGATCTCAGATGGACCACGCGATGATAGTGACATAACCTCCATTTCATTGGAGAAAGTAAGATGAAACTGTAAATCGAATTGAACGACATCTCTAAACGTCCAAATGGGCATTATTGATTCAGCACAAAAATTATTCATAAATTTCGAGATGATCACTAGTTTTGCTTATGCAGTCGTCATCGGCGGTGACGTGTAGCGGTGTACACCTTTGAGCAGACTGAAAGTTGTGCGTGTGGTCTTTGTCACATGTGTTAATGACATTTTGTGGATGCATACGGAAGAGGGGGCTCGTTATCAAGTCGTAAAAAGTTGAACTCCAAGGAACAAAGGCAGAACAAGCATGCGGTAAGATAATTTTTACGTTCATTGTTTTTGGAAAGTTTTAGTGCCAACCTTTGAGAGCCTTTCAAGATTGAGACGATACGAGCACGTGTTCACTTTGGAATGTAAATGTACACTACACGACACATGATGTACGTGAATCCACAGCAGTTGCTCTTTCAATTCAACGTGGAAAATGCTTTCGGTTTACGATTGTTTGTGTTCTAAATTGTTCTAAAAAAATGGAGCAGATCAAAAGTGAATTTCTAAAATCAGATATAGATTTAAGTTGTTCTTTCAGATGACGCAAATAAATCTGCTCTAAGACGAGCGTACGTGCTGTTTGTGAGCATAAACAAAGCAGAGCTGAGCAGAGTTCTAGCGATTGGTTTTGAAAACAATTTGATAAGACGAGCATAGTTGGCACGAATTTGTTTGGCTTTAGATAGTGCTTTCAAAGTACGTATTTGCTTTCATTCAGGGATTGTTGGCCCGTGGCAAGATCGGAGGCGTGATCAGAATGTGAACAAAAGATAACTTTGGCATGGAAGTTTGAAACGCATAAATTTAAACGTGATCAGAAATTGATTGGGTCGTTAAAGAGTTAAAAGAGTGTTCTACGAGTTAAGGGAACATTTTGTGGGATCGTTATAGTTTTGGTGCAATTTCGAACCCTTGCACTTTTGGAGCAACATTTTCTGGAGTGATCGGAACTAGATTTGCCGCTTAAAGATTTCAGAGAATTCCTTACACACTTTCGAAACAGAATGGAGTACTTCTTAATTCAATTAACATTGTTTCTGTTTTGGTACAGATTCTGGCAACATTTCGCGACGATTCTGACTGATAAATCCATGACACCGATCAGCAATCATCAATGTGTTTTTTTTTTGGTTTGATGACGAACAAAAAGGTTGTCTCATGACGAGAAATTACGCTCAGCTGGAGACGGCGGCATCTTGTGGTTTTCAGATTCCCCATCAACACAGGAAGCGCCTACTTCTCAGTCGCTGCCGATCTTTTGTCAGATTTTGTGAGTCACATTTCCTTTATTCCCGAGCGACGATAAGCTTTGGCCCAGAAAAGTCCGGCCATGGATGTCGATGGCGTAAGATCGTCAACTTTGTTATCTTCTTCATATTCTTAAATTAATTTCGCATGTGCCGAAGCAACGATTTCTGCATCTGACTGAAAGATTGAAGTCGCACTATGTCAGCGCGATAGGCAAGCGATGGTATACACATTTTTAATAAAAATCGCATACGTTCTGTCGATGTGGATAAGAATAAACAATTTCTTGGCACCATTCTTCATTTCCATTGCGCTTCAGTTTTCAGAGAAATACAAGTTGCCAATTCGGAATATCATAAAAGTTTGTTGATATTCAGTGGCCTTTGTTGATGCGGTTGCTGGCAATGGACTTGGAGAGAGAATGTTCTTACTTTGGCTTGAACAAGTGAACAACTTTGTTAGATCGCACTCAGTTTTCTATCGAATTTTGGAGGAGGATTCCTCGTGATCGTTGTAAAATCACTTGACATTAGACTTCTGGAAGGAAATGGGACTAAAAGATTGTAATTCACTACTCTAACTTCAGCTCTGCTAAATATTCACTCAAACCTCAACTCCATCTCAACACTGACCTCCACGAGCGATGACCAGCGATAGTGTTCGTCAATTCGAATTGATTTACATACCAGCACCATACCCATATTTATGCAAAAGCAATCCAACCCAGAGTTAATCATTCCTTATCGTCTCATTCTTGTTCACCACCAGGCGTGGGCGACCAGCAGGTACACACAAAGTCAACTTGTAGGCATCGGAACATTGGTCAATTTCAAGGTACTCTCAATCGCACAGCGTGATCTTAACGCTTCTGTCACCTATGGGAAAAACGAGTATTTCCACCCCGGACGGACTGGTCTATATGACAAATGACGCAATTGATTAATCGCCACTAATCGCGCACTTGCCCACCGAGACCGAGCCGAGAAAAGGACGACAACGACAGCGACACCGACACCGACTACACAGCACCGGCGACGGCGGTGATGGCTGCGACGACGACGACGACAAGTCAGTCGCGTATAACACTATGTCCAATTTGCATGGACTAGCCTCCCACACCACTGGATGGAGGCACACACAGCAGCGTGAGCCAAATATGATTAAGAGTTTACTTTACTTGGTAAAGACCTCGTCACTATCGGCAGTGTGTCGAAGGTGATGGTGCTGGCGGCGGTGGTGGTTGCGGTGTCTGTGGTGGCGATGGTGGACTTCTCTTGAAGTCAGTCCGTCCGTCTATCGGGGGCGGATGACATGCCGGCTAGCAGGCAGCAGCTTTTACAGGCACAGACACTCCAATCCGCCGTCAATGGAATATCTAATCAGGTACAGAGCGTGCTTCGTTGAAGCGTTTCAAGTCGAAATGCAAGGTTCAAGTGGTTCTCGATTCTTGACTCTTCGGTGTTCTTAGATTTGTTGCGCTTTGTGATTTTTACGCGCCCAGCATGCACAAGGCTTTTGGTTTGAGTACACACGTGAGACACCGATGCCCATAAGGAGGAAACATGTTTACATTTGATCCGCTCGCTGCCTCAATCCACGACAGTGGATACCGATGAAGCGATGTAGCCATGGATGGCAATGGCAATGATGATGGGAGGTGCTACTTGGAATGGATGAGGTAATTTAATTAAACGCACAACAATTATGGGAATGTAGGTGGTTGGTTGCGATGTGATTCGCGTGTCTCTCTGTGTGTGTGCGGCGGCGGGTAGAATGAGACTGATTGTATTTGCATAATTATTCGAGTAGAATACGAGAGACTAATTAACACGGACGATGCATAGATAACCGGGTTGGATTTTTCTCTCTCACTCCACACACTCCATCTGCGTGTTTCTAAGAACTTCCGACAAGTGGCGGTCGGGAGAGAAAGTTCAGTCACTTGACTAAGGTCGTGGAGTGGGTGAAATCGTGGGTACAGATCAGGTCTTAGGTGTCGGAGCAGCAGTTCAACTAATGCTTGTTTAATTGAAATTAGAAGTATGCTGTTGAAAGGGCTGAGAAGATGCTGTCGTCGAGACAGTGAGTGCGTATCTAATGATATGGCGTTCTCTGGTTTGCACAGAGATTTGTATCTTTTGATGGGAGGGGGAGATTTGAATGAGAGGCATTTTCAAAATGTGCAACTGACAGCAACTCAAAACAGTGCATTTTGTGATGGGGGAGGAGGAGGATCCATGATGTTAATTAAGGCGGAGACTTCCGCCTGACGGGAGGTCGAGTTTTAGTTTCACTCTTTGCAGTGGTGGGGAAATAAGAGTGTTAGGCAGTCAATTAAGCAATGAAACTGTAGGTCATTGAGAGGCTTCCTTTAGGACACTAGTTTGTTCAGCAAAAATGGTAATCCAGAACGACTGTGGAACTATAGAGCGCCAAATCTAGTTTTGATCTCTGCACAATATTTGTCAGTAGAATGGTGGGGATATAGAAAGCTAACCAGAGCAAAGTTGTGTAGGATGATAATTACAGTGGACTCTTCCTAAGTCGAACTATCTGTAACTCGAACTTTATATTTTACGTACATTTCCTCCAATTTTACATACAAAAACCTCTCTAAGTCAAAATCTCTCTAACTCGAATGAATTATGGTCCCGTAACAATTCGACATAGGGGGAGTCCAGTGTAATTTGCAATCTGTCACGAATGAGTAGGAGATGGACTTCTAAAATTCTTCGAACTTCGTGCCAGGAATATTGCACAGAGAACAACAACGAGGAGCTGAATAGGCACCACACAGGATTTCAGAAGAATCAGTTGTTGAAGTACCAAGGGGAGAGAGAGAGATTGCAGGTCATTCCTCTGCTGTCCTCTATTTATTGCCATTCCAACTACTCCTTGTCCTTGGGGAATACCCCGAATGAATAGACTCATTCCCGACAAGTGGGAAAGAGAGGTGTGCAATTCTTACAACTTTAAATACAGACAAACGCTTCTAAGAAGACAGGTCCGCACATCCATTCCTGACCTTGTCAGACGAACACGATCGTGACCTTCGATTGAAATAACGCACATGCTTCCAACCATGCGTTTCGTCTCGTCACCACGAACACTTATGCAATCCAAACCAGAAACGGACAGAAGCCCGAATCCACTAAAACACTTGTTTTCACCCCCCGCATGGCAGTCGTGAGTGTCACAAGTGTCCACAACCGATACGGGCGATGGCAACACCAAACAATGTCCAGTTTGAATGATAATTCCTACGGCCTGCTACGGTCTCGTATCTCTACTCTACGTCTATCTACACACTATCTCTATCTTTTACACTATTTTTTTTCTTCTACAAATCAAAACAAATAAGAAAAGCGACAACGAAAACGAGATGCGGTTTTGTTGTCCAGGTACATACAGAAGTTTTTTGATATACCTCTTTCGAGCGACCAGGGTGTAGGACTCCCGGTGCCCACTGTTGAGGTACTTCATGGTATCAATGGTGTGTATTCGATGTGTCTCGACGCGATGCACAGCACCCAGAAAACGGGTGATTTAATATCCAAGTGTTGTGTGTGCGTGTGTGCGCCCGAGTCCCTTTAAATAATGCTGGAAAAGCAGCGTCCGTATCCCGGATTGCAGGTAGATGACCAGACCGTTTATTTATCGTTGGTTTTGTGGGAAACACACTCACTGATCACTAATATTTCACTTCACTTTTTTTTTATTCTTGACTTTTTCTTTTTCGTAAAATTCACTTGAATTGAAATTTAATATTTTTTTGTTTTGTTTCGTTTACATTTCTCTTCTCGAGTCGCGTTGGATTTCACGAATATTCAACGATCGAAAGACAAACGTACGGATCAACCCTTAACACGTCCTTTCACCTCAAAACTAACGCATAGACTGATTGCCGATTGGATTGTTGTGTTGGTTGAATGCGGTGCGAGTTCCTTCGGTGCACGGTGGCGCGACGTTCGGTGATCTCGCTTCAATATCAAGTTGAATGTTCGAATGATGATTCTACGTTCTATGTTCTTGCATGATGGCGGGTTGTGTTTTGTTCGAACGAGACTTATGTGCGTTCAGGAAATTGAACGGGACAACGGACAGTGAGTGAATGCGACTTGTGTGCGAGGCGAGAATATGTTTGGTCATTGCGCGTTCTTTGTGTGGTGGTATGAACGGTGGAGGTTTGCCGGAACGCGCATTATGTCACATTTTCAAGTTGAGCAGGTATAGCGGGACAATTCGGCTCGATTCGGGGTGTATTTTCATGCAAAAGAGGAATGACACGGCACTTTACACTTGATGAATATGGAACTTTTGGTGGTCCTATTTGTGAGCGTAGAAATTCAAAAGCGGATATGTGGTGGCAATAGACTTGGGCTTGGACCTCGGAAATACCTTTTAGAGATGTTTTTCTTATGGATTACGATATTTCCTATTGGCATGCGGCTTATAAGCTTCTAGCAGCAACTCCGTATCTGTGCACAGAGTTCAGGTGCTTTGTTCGCGGTTGGAGCTTGCTTAGTCTTCCTTAAGATTCTGCGGTCAGTATTTTAAAACGACATTTAAGTAGCAGACAGCAAAATAAAATGTTCAGTGTCGCCAAAAATGTTTCGGTACTTCGTGATCTTTGGGAAATAATAAACAAAAAAAATGGGAAAGGAGCCAGATTTATTTCCAAGGATATTTAGCAAAAGTACCTTTTCTTCGAAATAATTGAAGGGGAGATCGAAATTACATTGTAATTGTAACATTGTTGTATAACATTGTTACATGTTACATGTACAGCTATGACTTGGAGGTTTCTAAGCATTTGATCAGACAGACACGATCAAAGACATAGCTTGTACCAGATTTTGAGCACATCTTTTTGGTGGGCTCTTTAGATCTGAACAATTGAGCTCAGCTTGGTATGAAAAAAATCAGGGGTATCAGTAAAAAGGATACTCAAGGAGTCCCAAAAGGGGCCTATAGCCACAAATAACAGTTGTCAGTTGTGAAGCACTCAAATCAGACAACACGACGGTATTTGTCAGAAATATCGGCAACGATGTGATCGGAGCAAAGGCGGACGAGAGCAACTTCTGCTTGTGATTTTACAAGTGTCCTTAAAGCTAAGTGATTCGGTGATTATCGGGAAGGCAGTGAGGCGTTTTGGTTTAGATGACGGTAACTCAACTAAATAAAGAAGATAAATAAATAAAATTGTGGGAAACAATAAAGCCGACTTGTACGCATAAATAGGTGGCGTACCGCAGAATGTACTCATAAGTGGCAGTCATAAGTTGGCAATGTGTGGATCCGACCATTAAGCCAAATCGCCATGAAGTAAGCTTTTTTTTTATATACTCACTTAAGCTGCTGGTACCTTGTCAGGTTTCCTCTGAGTCGGGACGGCGGAACATAGGCAAATAAAGTGTGGCATGATTTCCATCTCCTACTCATCGCTTGATACTAAATAGGAACAATAGGAATTCATCCATGAGTGCCCATATCTGTAATCATTCAATTTACCGCAGGGTTAGAGTAAAATTGTTCCCTCGGATATGCCGAATTGGTCACAACGAGCTTAAATATTTAAAGCTCAAACAACAGTAGGCATTGAGCCTTTGCACGGAACTGATATGCTTTGAACATAATACCCACTTCACTCAGTTTCGTTAAGTTTCGTTAAATTGTGCTTGGTTAAGTAGCAGCGAAATCAATAAATTTCTACGTAAGTGGTAGTTGATTTTGCTGTCTTTTCAGGAGTAACTACACACTTTAATGCTTCTGACAACGTTTATTTCGTTCCAGACACACTCTTGAGTTTAGCAATAGTCCGAGCTGAACCTGGACCAAGCATGTACAACACCCACTCATGCTGTGGGTTATATTGTTCTTTAGCAAGTAGATGGAACCTACAGTGTTATGCCGACTCCGATCAGCGAAGTTTGCGAAGCTTTTTCTAAACAAGAATACATTATTTAACATTGGCAGTGACTCGAAATAAGTGGAGCCATGAATTATGAATGTTGGTAAATTCGGAGATTGAACCTGGCAAACCTCCCTGGCGTAGGAATTGATGAAGTAATCCATTTCGCCCCACTTGAGTTTAGTTCAGTCAATTATAGTTGGGCCTCATGATGTTGCAAGCGATATTCAGAAAAGTTTTTACTTGGGAAAGAATGAAAGAGCGGTAGAAGCTTAAGAAATTTCGGCAGTTCGAAAATGGTGCATTCTCGTTGAGAGACAAACTTAGTGGGATGTATGAATCGCTACGCCATAGTCAACAAGACTGGAACGACAGTTTATTATATACAGTACATTACTAAAAAATGTAAAGGAAAATCGATCGAAAATAACTGGCAATGTAGTTGGGGATTTCTCACTGAATTGCAGAGTGTTGCTCTTTCTGTGGCAAAATCGGAACACTTTTTCAACTATCTTATCGAATTATTGTTTTTTGACTTTGTCAAACATCTTGTATTTCCCAGCTATATATATTTCATTTAAGTTTTTCCATTTATAGTTTATTTTACACAAGGTGCTTAATACAATTTTATATATTAGACATTTTCCACGTTTTAATTTCTTCTATAATTGATAGTTTTGTTATTCCTCATTCCTGATGCAGACATTGTTCTGTAAAACTAAAACTTCGGCTACAATGTCAAACGGAAAGTCCACGTAATTGTCAAAACTAACGTCGTTTTCTCTATCAAATGTTTTCTTAAGTGCTTGTATACAATTGTCTTTTACTGAAATACAGTCGAACTTCGACAAGTCGAACCACCACTTGCCACAAAAAAAAAATTCGAGTTATCAAGTAAAATACAAAATTGATATAAGTTTTTATTTATCTGCGTTATAACACATAAAACGTAGAGGAGGATAATAATTATTTAAAATAGTCTGTTACACATGACTGAAGAGCGGATTTTTTTTTAAATAATCTTCAATGGAATTTAAACCATTCTAGGAACACAATCATTTGTTGTTTCCTGAGTCTTTTAACATAAACACAAAATGAGTTATGAATTTGCAACCAACTCCTTTGAAGGTGTCTGAATCAAATCATCCTCAATTATCGCCAAGTCTTTCCTTATTAGCTGAGAAGATTCGGACTTACATCTTAATATATCGACGATATTTTCATCTGTGGGAAATTAGTAAGTAACAATATCTATCCACCTGCAGAAAATCATCATAGTAACACCTTCTATATTTCTGGAATCTTTTGAAGCTTCAAATTCCATCTGCAGTTGAATTTCTTCCTCATTTCTTTCGTGTGGGAGTTCATTTCAGCATACGAATTTTATCCTCTTGCCGCCGCTCGGAATTCACCAAAAGTATGATTTCGTTTATACTAAGACAGAGGAACACACAAACGCATTGCCCCAAGGCGATTCCTTATAAAGCGAACTTTTGGAATACGCAGAATTTAATTCTCTTTTCTTTCTTTCTCTCTCTCGACTTATCGAAGGTGACGCCAAATAATTTGTTCGAGTTATCAAGACATTCGAGTAATCGAAGTTCGGCTTATCGAAGTTCGACTGTATTTGTATTTCAAATATTTTCACTCCATTTCACAATAAGATTCGTGATATTAAAACAATTTTGTTTAACCGAGTCTTCCTCATAAACGTTTCTTCCTATAAACAATATATTATACATTGTTTTATATAGGAAGTGTAAGAAAATGATGGCAACACTTATCGTATCTAATTATATCAATTATTTTATTATGAAAATATGAGCATAGCTCTTGCTCGGTAATGAGTACGGTCAGTTCGATACCAGCCGCCATGGTGTAACATGCATACGTTTAAATAAATGCAACAAAACACTGAATACGAGTTGTTGACTTCTTTGTTTCGTGGCTGTCCTCACAGAAGGGACATGGTGTTATTAAAAAGGTTTCTTTTAAACGAGTTTTCCTATAAGAGTGATTCTTATAAGCGTAATGTTCTGTATTAGAATTTATAATTCTGAGATCCTTGGGAAAGCACTCCTTATCCCCATCACCGATTTTGTATTCATCTGTGAGGACAACATGGAAAGGTAGAGATGCAGAAGTGATCCCTCTAGGTGGAACTACATATAAAATAAAGAACAAATAAATCAAATGAGCCAGCATTCGATTTTGTCGCTTTTCATAAACAATTATCTTCCCCATTTTGTATTCGTATTTAAATTCCAATAAAGACTGACGTAGATTGCTTAAGCTGTCAAAACTAGAAACCATTTGACCGGCGATCATTGTGCTTTGAATAATCTCTGCTTACTCTTTGAGGCGATGTTTGCCGTGGGATGTTAAACTTGTAAATATTTACATAAAGACTTATGAAAGCAATTCTCTCAAAGCCGAAAGGCTACTTGGAATTTTGAACCCTCGACTTTAAGTTGTTTTATTTACATTTGACATGTCAATCGACCATAGCTTCCCGTTGCCACTCAATCATACCAAGAAATTCATATTTCGTTTTATCCGGAAGTTCGGATTGATTTTTTTTAAAGAAAATCGTGGACGAGATGTATGTGGGTGACCGCATCAAAGTCGTTCTAATGTCAAAGGGAATCAACTGAGAATTTCTCAGAATTTCTCTTTTATGCACACACAAAAGTCCTCCTTTCCTTTGAAAAAAGTGGCGTTGCTTCCGCTCAAAACAAAACAAAGCTATATGAGAGTGATTTACATTTGCTTTTTCAAAATTTAATTTTAAATCCTCGAAATAATTAATATTGTAACGTCTGGCAGTGGAAGATGTAATCAAGGCAATAAATCAAATTTGCCATGATGAATGGAATGTCCAGCTCGCTGCAACCCTCCCCCATGGTCTCGCATAAACACAAACAGAATGACCATTCATTTTGATGGCATTTAACAAAATAATCCACCCAATGGGCAGTGGCAGGCTAATCCCTTCATTTACCGGCTGGCATGTGTCTCTGTCATGTAGGTACACTCGGCCAAGGGGTGGTCGTAGCTGCCGTCTAACACCTTCCACTTCGCACTCCGAGCATTATATGGTAATCTGGAGGAACACAGGCTTTTAACCGATTCTCATTCAGAATGAGCGAGAGGGAGCCTCTCATGCATACAATTTGCATAAAAGATCGTTTAATCACCGCTGTGTGCAAACATTTATCGGAGTCTATGGTCTCGGGGTTGTTCAGATTTCTGCAAAGGGATGCGATTTTTTTTCTTTCTGTGTGAATTATGGACAGCAAACCCTTCGGTGCGATTCAAAAACACATTTCACGGTGGCTAGAGCGACACGACGGCTAAAGACGCAGATTAATTGGTTTGAGTGTCGCTTGTTCCCTAACTAATCAGACAAAAGGGATGACATTAATCTTGACTTGCTCGACTGATGGATGCACGTCGACTAGGTGTGAAATATTGATTGATCGACGAGGAAGGATTACAGCGGCATTACAATGGTCGTTGCCAACCCAGCAACACCCCCTGCCGCAAGCGGCTGTGCCGAATACACAGCCCAGACGGTGGTGCAACTTGAGTACCCGGCAAAGTGCGATAAACTCTAGCACAAATACCCAGGGCTGGCGCAGCTCGTAGCTCCTTCCACTTGTGAGCTCCACGGTCGTCTGGCGCTGTATTTAAGGAAATCATGATGAAAATTTCCTTTTAATGTACAAGGATAAGGGGCGGGGGCGCCTACGGTTCCTACTTGGTGCCGGCATCGCACGAGAGCTAAGTATAATTAAAAAAAGGAATTTTAAATTGTTTCCGTTCGTGGTTAGTCCTCCTCCACCTGCGAGCGGGCGGGTAGGCCTGCCTGGCGAATGTGGGTGCGAAAGGCATCTGAAATGTTTGTTCACTCTCGACAGGGCGTAGGCGCAGGAGCATCTTAATGCTGTACCGCTGTGCCGCAATTTATATTGCATTATCTCCCCAAACGGGGGGCATGCAGCGAGGTCTTTTGTCGAGTTGTGGTTCTCAATACCTCTTCTGGCTACGTTCGCAGAATGCCGGCGAAGTTAGAGCCTCTCGGCACATGCTGGCACACAGACGACTTCAGACCGTAAAATCCACCATTCAAGTGCATCGGTGGAGTTTTTCAAAATGTACTTTTCAGCGAATAATGTGCATTCACTCGGTGATGTGGGGTGGAAGAGTAAAAGGAATTTGCTGCGATTCATTTTCTAAAAAAGAAATTGAATTGGGGACTCGGTGAGGTGCCTTGCTTACGTGGGAAGGATACAGGAGAGTGCGGAGAGCTCACACAAGATGAATGCGAATTATTTTCAAACCCCGCTCTACTCTTGGAAAGTACACTTGATGCTTGGAATGTGGCGAATTCACAAATGATACATTGCTACACATATGATGAATATGAAATGGGGATTTGGCAATAAAAATAAACTGAGGGAAAACATAATAAAGCGAGAGTGCCATCGAGTAATGTATGGAGTATGTGCGCCGCAAATTGAAATGTTAGACATCGTGGGAGCAACAAACTTTGAAGAGTTGATTTGCATTCATTAAAAATAAATAAATATACGTCCATGCTTATTTGACACCATGTTTAATGATAATTTTTATTCGTCTTTATTTTATTATTAGAAGTGCGAAGAGCATGGGGGTGAAGTAATTACAGTGGTCATATCGACCGATCGAACGTACACTTTTTTCAAATTCTTTGGCGCCTCTACCTAGTGCATGTCGAAAGGTTTGACACTCCTTAGTATCCTTAGTAACAAAAATAGCAAATATAGTTCTTTGTTGTGCCAGTAGTTCGGTAAGATTTGTAAAAATAATATCTCGTTTTTGCTCGAAGATAAAGTCAAAGTCATTGGCGAGTATAATAGTGAAATCCCTCTTAAGGACATTTCAATGAATCTAGCATTACCAATGGTTCGAAATGTTCGCAAACAATTCGCATTCTTAAACAGACTGACGAACATCTTTCCTCGCGAGCGGAACTCCAAATGTTTCATGCAGAAGATCAGAGTGCCGTAGCAGTGCATTTCATGCGTAGAGCGCATTTATATTATTATATTTTGTATATTTATATGCAGTGAACACCCTCTTAAGCGGACAACATATTGATTTGATTGATTGATATTTATTAAAATTCCATATAAAAGGTAATTGACAGAATTCAACTATAATATACATATGTATGTGACAGTAAATAAACTCACACAATTAAAATAGTTTACATTTGTGGTACAAACAAAATAAAGAATCTTAAAGGTGAGTGTGCTTGAGTGCTTTAATGAAGGTTTTTAGTGGCTTTTCCTTCGAATTGCATATTAATCTGTGATATTATCTTTAATAAAAAATTGTACAAATATTTTAGTAGTAAGGTACCAAACCAAATCTCTGTACCCCTAAAATTGTATCCAAAAATGTAACTTCTTACCACAATAAAATATCTAAAAAAAAAGGTCTTGAGTGCTAAATTAGTATGTTGAAAACAAAATAAAATAAATTTCAATAGGGGTGATCCATTTGAACAATTAAAAATTCAATATTCTGAATCAAAAATAACCGATACATAAATAACATAATTTCTCATAATAGCCAGAATAAACAAAGTTAATACCAATAAACTAGATATAGATTTAATTAATTAAATGTATGGACTTTTATAATTGCATCACATCAGATTAACAGAAACCAGGAGCTCTATACTTTCAAAATTAAAATTAAATAGCCAGGTATATACAGTTTATTGAAAAGTCAATGAGGAGAAATATCATAAAAGTTACGATAAGCAGTAGTGTGGAATGAGGGAATAGTTACCATGTACAGAGAGTTTCTACGCAGACTGTAGCCTGAGATTAGTCTGAAATTATGGTTACCAGAATTCATAAAAAATATCTTTAACACTTTATAACAATACAGATGTCTGACAGGAAGAATTTTTAGGTCACAGTGTAAAGGATAACTTGGATGTCTTCTAGATTTACGGCATATTATTCGGAGAGCATATAGATTGTACTTTATTCCTGTAATTACCATCCCAACAACCTATACCATGCTGTAATCCCGAGTGAGAAAACCCATAGCAAATGGTTCTTATCAACTTTGTCGAACAAATATTGCGCAGATAGAAAAAATGTCTTAGTGTAGAGCGGATATACTTTCTTAGAACTTCTAAATGCTTACCGAAGTTCATTTGTGCCTCGGTAAGACCTAAATATTTAAACTCGTCGACAACTTCAATTGGAAAACATTTATTGTTGCATTTCAAGTTATCATCAAAAGTAATTGAAGATGAAGCAAGTATGCAGTCGCATGATAAAAGCTTGCATTTTTGGCAATCCGTTGAATGAAAAAAAAACATCAACATACTGCAATGGTTGGTAGATATGATTTTGGTTGGGTTTTTTTTCCTCTTAAGAGGACGCAAACAAAAAACTACAGTCTCGTGGCTGACCTCTTAAGAGACTGTAGACACTGTACGATGTGTTGAATGAATAAGATGGTAGCTTCTCAGAAATAAACGCAAAGTAAAGCATTCCGATGCGATCGAGCTCTTTAACATGTGCATTAAATGGACCAAAGAGATTACTGCTGATTATTCCAAAAAAAATTGTCCTAAGGCGTCCTGTGGAAATAGCATTAAATTGCTGCGTTCAAAGCTCACAAAAACAAACGCTTACTGGCGATTTAATTTTAAAATAAACTCATGGTTGTAGCGAAGGACTACTTTTTGCTTTGCATAGTGTTTTATGTTGTTAAGATGTAAGGAGGAAAAAAATAACTCGATTTAACGAATGCACCTGGTCATTTTGTCGTTCGTTTAAACAGTGGTTAGTTACAATTCGTTGAATTAAAGAACGCTTAATCTCAACAAGAAAGTGTAACAAAGCAATTTTCCAGCTCTATGAATAGGGAATAAACTTGGCGGTTCTTGGATACTGACAATCCTCGAGTAAGGCATGCAGATTCGTTATATCCAACCAAGGTCACTTCATAGCCTGCGAGTTCTACTCTCCGAGAAGTTATTTAACAATTTAATAAAAGCTTGTATGTAGTGTATGTAGCTTGCTGGCACTATCCAGTTGTCCAGAAAGGTTACTTGGGACTGGAAGACCTACTGTTCCAGCCACTATCGACAATTTATAACAAGCGTTTTGTGGTTGTCTCATGTTGCATGCCCACATTTATTAGTCACAAAGATTTTTTTATTGCATTGGATACAAAATGAAACAACTTGCAAGCTTTCGATGAATTCTGCGATTGCTGAATTATTACAGCAAAGCCAATCGATCGTTTGTGATGAATGCATACCAAAATTAAATCGCACGCTGCACGATTAAAAAAACAATCAGAATCGATTTGCTGTTGCATTGATACTCTTGGCAGGTGATCATCGACAAACATTGGCAGTGATTCCATGATATATGCCAGACGACGAACTTATTGTTTAACTGCAACAAAATACTAAAAACGTTGATGTCAGAATAAGATGGGGAATTGATGAGACACTTTTTTCGATCTCGTTACTAACCAAGATGGGATCCCCCGCATTGCATAGTTGCATGGAAATTAGCCAGCCACTTTCTTGTAATGGAATCAATAACGTCGAAGTCACAATTTTGGAGAGAGTGTGATTCCAAACGACATTCGATTTAACTTTTAACTCACTTACTCACCAGGGTGACGACCAATCACGGGTCCGAGCCTGAGCGATAGCTGCTTTCCATTCCTGACGGTCATGGGCACGCTACCGCCAGTCATCAAGACCAAGTTGTCTAGCATCAGCGATTACTTGGTCTTTATACCGGAGATTCGGTCATCCTCTCCTTCTCGAACCAGGAGGCTCGGATTCGAAGACCCTCTTAGCTGGAGCATTGTTGTCCATGCGCTCGATGCCGAGCCAGTGCAGTCGACGGATCTTTGCCTTCCGGACTACATTCACATCCTGGTACAGCTCGTAGAGTTCGCGGTTGTATCTTCTCCTCCATTCGCCTTCCTCGCTGACGGGACCATACATCCGACGTAGAATTTTTGTTTCGAAGGCACCAAGAATCAGCTCCGCAGTTTTGCTTATCGTCCAGCTTTCGACTCCGTATAGCAGGACTGGTAAAGTAAGGGTTTTGTAGAGCATGATCTTAGTCCTTCGGGTCAGGAGTTTTGACGCCAGTTGTTTTGACAAACCGAAGTAACACCGGTTGCCAAAAGCGGCTCTACGTCGGGTCTCCACTGTGATGTCGTCTGTGGAGTTGTGACGTTTGCCTCGAGGTAGACAAGCTCCTTTACTACCTCGAGCTTGACCTCATTACGGTTACATACACAAACTAACAATGATGTGTATCCAAAAGCATTACAATAAACAATGTATTTTTGGAATCATTTTTGTATCAGTATTTATTCCAGTTCGAATTGAATATTCATAGCTAAAACAGGACAACGTCTGTCGGGCCACCTAGTTATAATAATAATATTATAATAAGGGTGGCGCTACAGCCCGTAGAGGTTCAGGGCCTAGCTTCTCAGCTACCAGTCGTGTCATGCGTGCGGTTGTTCTCTCACGAGTGGAAGGTACCTACAGTTTTATGCCGACTACGAACGGCCAAGTTTGAGAAGCTTTTTCTTGACAGGAATACTCTTTGAGGATTGTCAATGACTCGGAAGAGGTGGAGCCATAAATTATGAAAGCTTATAAAATTCGGGTATCGAACCTCTAACCCTCTGCGTAGGAGTCGACGAACTAACCCATTACGCCACGGCGACCCAGCTAGTTATTAAATAAATATTATCAACATTTCTGCTCAGTTCGTCGTGAGGTAAGTCGTCATAATGGCTTCAGTCTACAGTGGACAAGTTTGAACTTGAGTACATTCCTTAAGACCAAAAATAACTAACCGGACAGAGATTGGTGTGAAATAAAGAAAACATAGCAGTCGTAGAAGCCACTATCGAAGAAAACCAAATCATGTCAATTCGGCGCCGATCAGCGGCAATGGTGATCACCAGAGTCAATTCGTTTTATTTTTCAGTTGAACCCCTGAGACCATTGGCTATGACATTTCCTTATTGGACATTTTGGCCGGAAATCCAGATCAGTTTTAGGGTAAAATATCGGATATGGCCCATTTTTTGGATCAGTTTTCAAGTTTTCGACAATCACCAATAATATACACTGTTTGGTGCGGTTTAGCGCGATCATTGGATTTTATTTCTTTCCAAATAAGGAACAAGATATAGTCACCGTCAAGGGTCTTAAGTATAGATTGATGTTAGCTGACTTTCTGTGATCAGAGCTCGACAAAATCGATACATCTGATCTGTGGTTCCAACAAGACAGAGCTACATGCTACACAGTGTTCATAAATTAGTCGCCGCGCCGTGATGATGCGACTTGACTTCACCCGCTTGAAGCACTTCCACCTAAGCCGAAACTGCAATTTTAATTATGTGCTGTTTCATGTACAATGGCAACGGTCTTCAAAATAAATCAAGAATAAAAGCGCTGTGGTTTTATCTAAATTTTGTTTATATCTGGTTTGTTATACTGTCTGGTATATCAAACTGTGAAAATTTCCATTCTTCAAAATGTGCAACGCAAATGCTTAGTTTACTTCGATCTACAATTCCATGTCAATGGTGTGAAGACGTCTCTCTCAGTGTAGCCGAAGTGTTCATGGTTATATGCAGCAGTCAAAGCAATTCACTTCCTGATAATGTAACGAAACGACAAGAGGTTTGTGTCTACTAATCCACCCAACATCAATTGTTGCACCGACTTTTGATTTGAGATTAAAGCTTCTGCCTCCACCTCACTGACCCGATACATTGTCTATCTTTTCACTTCCTTCACCACCGGACCATACTCGCGCGCCGTTATTTTTCAATTTATTTCCCACCCTGTGCACCTACCGCATTCCGATAGACGGACGGACGAGCAGAAGAATTAAACTTCCATTACGGTTCGCTTTGTGGTTAGTCTTCTTCATTTTTCCTATTTTCCATTAAAAAAGAAACTTTTCAATCATTGGACTTCCTTTTGTGTACCTCGACGTCTCTTAGAGTGCTCCTCTGGGCGCAGAATGCGACCACTGCGCCTCGCGGATCTGAGCGGCTCTATCGCTCTGAGAGGAGCAGGGAAACAAATTATGTAAATCCCATTTTTTTTCGTTGTTGTTGTCAATTTCGAGTACTTCAAGTATTCAAAACAATTTTTGAGTGCCTCTGAGTTTTTTTTGTTGATTTAATAGAATGAACAAAAAAAATCGGTAACAGTAAAAATATATAGTGTCATCCCTTCTGCCTGGAGTGCAGCCACCCTAGGGAGCCGTTGCGCAAGGGTGTAGTCTTGAGAGCGCGTAGTCAGACAGAGTTAATCAACTAATTGGAGGGAATATGTAAATATTCTTCGTTTTTTTTTGTTTCTTCACGTTCAACCCCGACTCGGGCGCATTAGGATGAATGCGGCTTGCAAATGGATCTCTTGTGTGTGCATCCGTTTTTTTTAGTGAATCCATAAATTATAAAACCAAAAAAGTGTTTTTTTGCGGCTTATGATCAGAATTTTATGGAATTTTGATGAGCAGCCAACACAATGCACATTTAGTGTGAATGAATCCTCTTCAAGCGGCCCTTGATGCCCTTTTTTGAGAGGAGACAAAAAAATGTGCCGCTGATTGGAACAGTGAATTGTCATTGGGATGGCCCTATAAATTGGACTTAAAAATGTGATGCCGCAGCTGCCGTCAGCATTGGAAATACATTTTACAAAAAGTAAATTATAGTACTGTAAGTCGGCATTGCACTGCAGTCAAGTTCAAGATGGACTTCGAGCGGAGGTCGACATTGTATGGATCGAATACATAGAGATAGATTATGTTTCTTCCTCATCTCTGCAAGCTTCTGCAAAAGTCGTTGTCCGGTATGCTCAGCATTGCGCGTGTAAGTTAGCATTGCATGTGTTCCTATACGTACCCCAGTGCCCCGTAAGGATTCCTATTGACATTCTTACATTCTACAACCTATTAATGTTGTTGATCTCTTCTTGCTCAGCATTGGCCATTGAGCCATTGCTGCAGGCTTGTGCATTTTAGTTCAGTTCAGAGAGCGCTCCGTTTACTTCAAATCTGTTGATTGAACTAGTTCATTTTCCTAGTTCATTTACTTCAATGCAGTTCACTGCCCAGGAAATTGTGTCTTATGGGATTTTCGCCGGTGGATCGTCATCACACCAATCACATACCAATAACTACCATCATGCATGAATTTAATCAAATACAATAACCGACTTGCTTTAGCTGCGGTAGTTAAAGTTAAGCAAAGTGCTCAATTTAGTTCAGTTTAGTTCGAAATAGTTCAGTTATTCTTACTGAATCACATGTATGCAGAATTATAGTGATTTTGTTGAACTAGTGAACTAAATGAACTAAAAAAAAGTTAGTTTGCTAACTAATTGTAGGAACGCATTTTTGAACTAGTTCGTTCTTGAAATATACAAGCCTGCTTGGCTGCTATTTCACTATTCAGACCAAATTATCGAGTTCTGGCTCTTTCTATGGCTGCGTCTTTTAATAGAGCGACGTATGAGCATACGGGATTGCTAGAGATTCCCCAGCTCTGATAACTTCGCAAGACTGATCTATTACAGTTGGCTTCGGTACCCTGTAGAGGGTCATCCAATACATCATCTCACAAGCACACTCTAACCGGTAGCGGTAAGTAGTCCATTTGTCATTTATTCTGTGATGCTGTCCACCTCTCTTCTCCTCCATAAGCCGTCTTTCTGAGCTTAGACGGCGACCGACTCATCAGGGTCGATGAGCCTGCATTGTTGCCTGCTGATTAAGTCGAAAGGAGGGAAGAAGAGGATCTGATTCTAGGCAGATGAGGGCGATAGTCAATCATGTTCTTATATGTTCAAAATGTCAGCCAGAAAACCATCCACTCATTTGTGTGTTGTTGGAAAAGATTATCAAATTTTGGTTCATAGAATTTTATACTCTACTGATGAACGAGGTTGAGGTGGGTGACTGCCGCGTATACGGCCAGCAGACACAACGTTTGCACATTGTGTTAACTGATGAACGAGAGTCAATACGGTTTCCAAACTAGAAAGTGAGCAAACCAACTACTGAACAACTTCTCCGATCTTGTCTACATATTATAATGCGTGTTGCTCCTCTTTATTGACTCCAGCAAAGAGTTTAATACCTTAAATTATCACAGACCACCTTAGGCGCGCTCCATATACTAGGCTTTCGAGGAAAACCAGTACACAAGGTGCGAATTAGTAAAGCGTGTGACAAGTCTCTGCCATGTGTTGCCCCACAGGCTCTTGAACTTACCTGATATTATTTACATATATTGAGTGGTTTCTTGTCCTTCGCTTATGCGGGTGAGAATAACCCGGTAGTTCCCTTTTGACATCAATCATGACAATGGGCTTGTAAACGAAAAAAACTCAAAGTCATGCAGAATCGTTGCGAGCCTCAACTCTGATCAAAAGTTTTGAACCCATTTGTTTCAACATCTGATCACCCATGTCCCCGCACTGTAGCACAGTACAGAGAAGTTAAGGTGACGTTGTGGCTTCGATGGTTACGTGTCTACTATTTTTAAAATGCTTCCTTAGAAACTTATTACAAATCCTAGTTCATTTTAGAAACTGAATCTTCGAAAAAAATGCAACGATTTTAACATCATCTGTATATATTTGAAATTTTCACTAAGCCACCACCTTAGAAGGATCATTAAAGAGCAATGAAAGTAATAAAGGACTGAGAATGGAAACCTGGGGCACACCGTTGCGTACATCACAAATTGACGACAATTTTGGACTACATTTCAGAAGCAGCTTGGACATAGTTAGTAAGGTAGGAAAAAAATTAACTTTCAATGAGAAGACATTTTGTGACACAGAATCTAAGGGTTAAAACCGTCAAACGCTATCGAGGAGGCTAGTAAGATCGTTTTATCATCATTAATAGCTTTTCATCTAGAAGAGCGCCTACGGACGTTTTTAATTCATCGGATACTAACATCATTTAAGAATCACGGATCTTGCATGTTTCCATTGTTCATGCGGCTTTGATCGAGGAGTTTGTCTACTTCAGGGAAAATGTGAACTCTACCAATGACATCACAGTGGAGATACGACGTAGAATCATCCTTGGCAACCGATGTTACTTCGGTTTGTCGAAACAACTGGGCTTAAAACTTTTGACTCGAAGGACCAGGATCATGCTCTTCTACGTCGGATATATGGTCCCGTCTGCGAGGAAGGCGAATGGAGGAGAGACACAACTGCGAACACTACGAGCTTTACCAGTATGTGGATGTAGTCCGGAAGGCAAAGATCGCATGGACAACGAAGCTCCAGCAAAGAGGGTCTTCGAATCTGAGCCTGGTTCGAGAAGGAGAGGAAGCTCGAATCCCCGGTATAAAGACGAAGTCATCGCGGATGAAAGACAGCTTGGTCTTGATGACTAGAAGCAGCGTGTCCAGGTCCGTCAGCGAAGGAAGGCAACAACTACTCAGGCTCCTCTATGGGTCAGACGCCTGATAAGTAAGTAAGTTAGGCTGTGACTGACTGTGCTGACTGTGTGATAGAGAAAGTTTTCGTAAAACTGATTTCCAAAGAGGCCACTTCTTCTACCTTAAAAGGGCCAGGTAAAGGCCAGTTTTGGAAATTCAGGTGGTTTAGATGAACATACCCTCATTACTATTGCTTTATTTGATGACAAGCAAAAATCCACCGATTTTCAGGATAAACACAACACCATCTTCGTGACAAACAGAAAACTAACACTTCATAAATTTCTTTTTCACCCGGAAAACGGACGATGGCGCGGATACTAGTTTTTCTTTGAGACAAAGACGGGAAAGGTGGATTACAAAAGAATCTCGCCATATTCCTCACTTTCTCATTCACAAAACAGCTCCTTGCAGCTAATCTAAAATTTTGATTTCGGCCTGAAAATGCCAATAAATGCCCATCCCCATCCAAAGCCAGCTTCATTGCGTACCCAAACTGTTACCAAATTGAATGTCTAAACAGTGACAACTCAACAAGTGTCGTTCCCAGCCGACCAGAGTGCCCCCCATCACAAACAAATAAGCAAATAATCCGCGGGAATGAATACCAACTACGGTCGTCATCGCTCGTTGAATGTTTACACAATTTTCGAAAATTTATTTCCAATCAAACAAATACGCAGCTGTCATCGGTACTTTTATTACCAAATAATTGACAATTGAAATTCATGGATTGATTAAAATATCGAGAGGACCGCACCATTATTCAATTTCAGAGTCCCACAACCCACCACCAATCCACCAGTTATCCGGTCCTCCTGTCAGACCCGGAGCCAAAGCAAGAGGCTGCCTCTCAAGTGACAATAATGAATTACAACGACTCTCGGGCAGGATTCGCTGATTAATTATTCAAGAGAATCAAATATCGTCAAACACGTCACTGTCTATGGAAAACATACACACACAGCACCAGACTGACACGGGGGCCAGGAGACTCAGCTAGACAGGGCAGGAGTCGGGTAGAATTCATTTACATATTTATGCATCACTCGCGCGAGCATTGACAAATCGAAGTGTAGCCACACAGTCTGCTGCTAGATGAGTAGACAACAACGAAAAAAAAAAACATCTCGGGTTCTAAGAGTGGCTCATTTGCATATTCCCGTATCGAGTTTCAGTGCGTGTTTGTCTGATCCTGCGATGGCCTGCCCGGTGTCTATGCGGAATGCACATAGTTCCACGCAACAACCCCACGCGCGCAGACCCACTTCCGATCGACAAAGGATGTGAATTACATGCCCGTCGATTTGTTCCCTGTTCCCGGTTCTCGGTTCCTTGTTCACCGGTACTCCTGAGTGGCGTCGCAAATCACAGACAATTGATTAAAAAAGTTTTGAAAAATGATCTCGGCCCAAGCGTGACGAATTTTACGCGAACCCATTCGTCGAGAGCGGAAAATGCATGTCATGCCATGTAGGCTTGTCAGCGGATTCCGGGTGCAAGGTACCCTCCGGAACTGAGCACCAATCCATCAAAATGTTGTTGTGTGTCCTTATGCAAGATGCATGCCGCCTCTTTTTGCGGCAATGTTGCATGCCACTCAGTTTTGGGGTGTGGCGGGTTTGTTGGTGCTCTTGTCAAATTGCAGAGGCGCATGTCAAGCGTTGCTTCAATTTAACCCCTTCGTTGGGATGACGGTGAGCTTGTATATTCAAAACGATTTGTTATAGTTTTTCAGTTTTCTGAGCGAAGCATGCAACGCGTGCCGACAACAACGAGCTTGTGTCGCTGTCGCACCTGGAGTGCGATGTTCACGTTATGTAACCTCTGATGTTCGCTTAGACAACAAAAATTAATTGATTTCTTATGATAAACACGCTCAGTAATTAAAAAGCAGCGGCACCAGAGCCAGCACCAGCTCCAGCAGATACATTCACAAAGAGCACATGTTTATGGTGGACGCACGGCGTAAACAAAATTTGAATTTCGACATGCAAATTACAAAATCCGTGCTCGAATGAATGGCTGATGGAAATTCGCATTGGGAAAGTGTTTCAAATCATTTTGATGACATTGATGGACGGGGAGTGTTGAAGAAGTGTCGGTCTGGGGATAACACGGTGTGAATGTTGCCACGTAATGTCGTCTGAAGAATTATCGTTTTTTCTTTTGACGGTGTGTTGGAGGTTGGAGATTGTTGATGGTGATCATGTAGAGAAGTTAAACGAATGGATTTTAGTCTGGGGATGACTACACTATGGAAACATATGTGAATTTGGTCTCGATGTTTAGGCACGACACAGCATTGAATGGATGTTACATATATGTATACCTGCAGTTGTCAAATTTATCTCACGCATCATGTAGTTCAACATTTTTATAAGATTGTGTTGGGTTGTGGAACTGGTTTTTTTTGAGAAAATTTCAAGTTTCAGTCTGAATAGTCAAAGCTCAAAAAGGTGGCTATCAGCAAGATCGATCTAAGATCGAACAATTTCGTTTTGATAAATTTGAGAACACTTGCTTCTCAGCCCAGTGACACAACTTGAAGCTAATCTTGAGCTAAAGGATGGGATCTTCGATGGAACCGAAGACGTTCAGTGATCACATGGTCGTTATATGGGAGTTGCGGTCGAAGAACCAGTCACACATATGTCAGTATGACCCCTTTCCTTTACCACGCCGATCTAGATCTAGACATTGCGATGAAGGTGCCTGACACTGACACTTTTTTAGTTCAGCCAGGTTTTTGAAGAAGGTGTCGCCTACTTCGGAAGGAGAGAACGCTGAAATTGCTAAGAAGGTGCGAAATAATGTTCGCCACTTCCTCGTGACTGCAGTTTCTGCAGAATTCGTTGAAGGCTAGACCCAATCTAAGGGCGAGACCTGAGAGTTGGCCTGCATATTTTGATCTGGCCGTGTGATCGCCTCAGATTGAGAGTATGCCGTAATTGTTTCGTATTGAAGCACTCATGCGAGATTTGAAATAATAAGCTTTAAGAGATGAATCATGGCAGATCTCCATCCGGAAAGAAAACTAAACTGATGCCCTTAGTAGCGTGTTCTCCGGTTTTAACACTTTTTTTGAATATAACAGTGTTGCGGTAACCACTTGAGATAATATATTTGGCTTTCTCGTAAAGAGGTTCAGGGATGTCTTCGAATTATATGTGACTGCATTTAGGGACTTGATTTCTCTCTGGCTGTCAGACCAAGTAAGAATGTGCGGTATTGATATCACACTGTTTTTTCTTGTCAAGGCCCAGCTTCCTTGATCACTTTAGTTTTTTTTCTGGAAGACGTACTAGTAAAACTATTTACTATAATATTACGTTCTTCTTCTTCTTCCAGTCTGCAGCCCGGGTGGACCTCAGTCAACAAACCTCTTCAGCTGGCACGATCTTTAGCCAAATGCCTCCAGTTTCGCATGCCAAGTTGAATGGTTGAGGTCCTTCTCCAGTTGAGTGTGCTATCGGTTCCGTGGGTGTCCTCTATTGTGTTGTCCCATAGGTTCGGAGTCGAAGACACTTCGGGCTGCAGCAGTTTTGTCCATGCGCTATACATGACCTAACCATCCTAACCGTTGAACCTGATGTTGTTTGTACTGTTTACTCCAAAGCCGAGTAGACGAAGTCCTTCGAAGTTAAAGTTGCCTACTACAATACTGTGCGTACTTTCTCCATAACTACTTCGTTGTTCCCTCCTTCAGCGCTACTAATATATAATGTAATATACAATATATGTGGCGTTATAGCCCATAGAAGGCCAGAGCATAGCCTCTCAGCAACAACTCGTGTTGTGTGTGGTATTGTGTTTTCACGAGTGGAAGGAACCTACAGCTTTATGCCGAGTCCGAATAACGAAGTTTGAGAAGCTTTTTCTTAAGAGGAAAACGCTTTGAGCGTTGTCAGGGGTTCGAAAAAGGTGGAGCGGTGAATTATGACATTTTTTAAATTCGGTGATTGAATTTAGAAATCTCAGCTTAGCAATCGTCGCACCTGCCCACGACTTAGTTACACCCCACCTACACTACCTTTACACCCTTACTTTATGTTAACCCAACTTTTCGGACTTGCTTTAAGACGTTGTGCAATTATACCTCGACAACTGCCAAAGCCAAAGAACATATCAATTTCAACAAGATATTTCATAAGTTCGTTTTTTTAGCCTTATTATTCTACCGACGAATTTGATAGAATATAATGATTTTTTTGACATTTAGTTTCGAAATCTGCACACATTGCCTTTTGTCTTATTGTACGCACAATTGCTTGAATTCTTCATAGAATCACGAAAATTTTGATTCTCTTGCTCAGCCTTTATAAGTAGAGTTCCTTTTACTCGTATCACAAATCGGGCATTTAAAGGGTGTTTTTTAGGTAGGTAATACAAATTCAATACGATAAAGAAGACTCGAAGCTGGTGCTAATGAGCTTTCTTTAATAGATTATTTTGTGCTTATTTGTTTAATAATTGTGTTGTTCATGATTTCGGGCATATGCGCGCCACAGCTAGCTCGAATGAACCGCGATCGGGAAGTTCACCAGAATCACCCAAAGTTTCTGGTTTATCGGCATAGACTAGTGACTTAACACACCTCTCAAAGAAAGTAATCTAAAGGTGTGAGATCAGAGGAAAATAATGGCAATTATATCAATTATTCTATTACGTAAATATGAGCATAGCTCTAGTTCTCTCTTGATCGGTAATGAGTAAGGTCAGTTCGATCTCTCAGCCGTGGTGCAACATACATACGTTACACAAATCTAAGATAATACTGAATACGAGTTTTGATTTCTTTGTTCCGTGGCTGTCCACCCACGAATAACTTGCTCAGATGGAGGATTTTGTTGCCACTTTTCAAAATAAGTTTGCACGCGTTCTTCTGGTGTTTAACGTATTAATTAAACAACTTTTAACTGCCAAATTGGCAATCTGTGGGCATTGGACCGTGCTGCCAGTTTAAAAACCAAACCCCTAGAAAAACACCCTATCATCTCATGAAGATCCATTTTCATCTATTCTAGCCGTGAATTCTCCATTTTTTCTCGTGCCTACTTAATTATTCAAAAAATCAAAAGTTTTTATGTCAACAAAGCTCCTAGTCTGGGGCATTGCCACTGCTGGTACTTGGGCGAGAAGTGCACCAATGAAATTACAGTTCGTGTTTGCCGCAATTAGAACTATTGTTGGGACAATAATCAATGCATCTATTCATTGCAACTGCAAAAGTCAACTTGCGGATTTGAAATGTATGTCTTCATTGATCGTCCAAAAGTTTGGCAACTCACAAACTTCATTAATTTCTCTTGTACTGGATAAAATGGTTGGTAGTTGCTGCAAGATTAGATTACATTAAGTGTAGGGGGTGGGACAGCATTATCTTATCCGTGTGTTGTACGTCGCGTGCGGTATTTTGTAATGTCAGTTATTTACAGATTGTTGATTATACCGCGCTTTGTGATGCAAGTGTGAAAGGCGACAGAGTTTAGAGTTAATGTGAGCAAATTAGGTAAGTAAAAGAGTAGCTTATAAAAATGGGTGCACTGTAGATTTAAAGGTAGCGGTGCAAAGTACAGGGTGGTCAAAATACAGGTTCGCAGTAGCGCATTCTGTGACCCCATTTTTTTTTAAAAATGCAATAAAATGAACAAAATTAAATTATTTCCATGTATTTTGATTTTATTAGGAAGAAAAAACATTTCCATTAATTAATAAATACAACAAGTGACTGCCTCGGCTGGCTTCGCAGTAGCGCATTCCCCTTTTTTCCAAGATTTTGTTCATGGTTTCGGACTGAAGCTTACGGATTGCTTGGATGATATTGGCCTAAAGTGCTTGAATGGTTTCGGATTGTGGGCATAACATCGGTCCTTCTCGGTTCCCCACAAAAGAAAGTCGAAAGTGGTCAAGTCGCAACTCCGAGGCGGCCAATTGACATAGCTGAGACGTCTGATAACACGTTTTGGGAATTTAATGCGCAAAAGGTTCATGTTGGCCAAAAGGAAATATTGGTTAAATAAATTTGAAAGATCGACTGTGCCATGGGCTGCGTGGCATAGAGGGTCATTCTGCATGAACAAGAGGTCGCCCTAAGGCATGTCTTTAAACGTCGGCTCTGTAACGCTCACCGTTGACCGAAGCGTTGTTCCCAGCCTCATGGTTAAATGATACTCAGTCATAGCAGACATTCTCATCTGTGACGGACGACGACGGGGAAGGATGAGTGTTGTCCACTGTCATACCAGTCTCATGAACTTTTTGCACAAACTTCGTACATCAGCCGCGGAGCGTCATTTTGGCCAAAAATTCTTTTAAAAAAGCGCACTGCTTGGGCTGCACAGCACTCACTTTGGAAATAAGATTTCAATATTTCCCACATTGTTCAAGCATTTAGGGACGTTCCGCGGAGGTATGATACTGACTTTCTGTCGAGTTCGAGTGGAAACAGCTGACAGCGTCAAAAGAACCTATGATTTAAAAAACAAAACACTAGATGGCCCACCCTGTACTCTCAAGAACATTAATAATAATAAGAAGATTGACATGAGTATCTAATTGATATGGTTCTCATGAGTCCTTCATATCGCATATTGGCATTTGTCGAAGAGGGATTTTCTTACTCTTCCTTTAAAATGTGCTCAGCCGACCAAATGATGCGCATTCAGTTCCTTCTACCTCGATGTTCATCTAGTTGCTTACTGTTTCGAAGCTTGGACATAGGTCTTGACGTGAAGTACCTCACGTCAGTCATTGTGACAAATGTCTACGTCCTTATTGATGTCCAGCGTATATTTTTTACTTCAAAACATTTATGAAAAATCAGAAAAATTATTCACGCAGCACTGCACTCCCAGCAGTCTTACGCAATGTCCTTGAATGCCCAAGAATTCGATGATGAATCGACTTAATCTTATATTTTTCAAGGGATGTGAATGCGAAATACACAATCCTCAAGACGTCTCGTTCATCCATCCAGTAACGCACCACAAAGTGACATCGCATAGAGCATTCCTCAAAATCACTCTAAGCCGCCATTAAACTGTCCACATGATTACCCCCTAATGGTCATGCTTGATCGCACAAAATTACTCTTGCACCGCAATCCACCACCAGCAATTGGAAGAGCACAGCGTTCCCAATCTAAAGCTGAATGAATGAAGAGGAAGAGGAATCTGCATCAAAAAGCAGGAACTTGCACTGTCAAACTATTTCATTGCACACACACACTCTCTCTATCTCGTCGCACAATTGCACAAGCGTGGGAATATGAATATCAATCTATTCCAAGTGGTATCCAGCGGAAAATGCACACTCGTCATGCATAGCTCACACCGAGAGCGACAGACTTTCGGTCGGTTCGAGACCATCATCACCACGGAGCGCTACTGCGCACTTTTTGTGGTATTTGTTTTGTATTTCTTTTTGCTAAACGAACACAAAACATCAGTGCTCTGGCAGTAGCGTCGTAACTTAATCCGCGTTTGCTCATGTGATCTATTGGGGGTCAAGGGGTTCTGGGAACCTATGCATTGGATTCCCCATCCAAAGATGTGCAACCAAGCTAACATCTGTGCGGTTTGGTTGTTTGCAAAACCGCACATTGTTCTCCGCATGAGCGACCCAAAAAAACAAAACAAAAGGAAGCCACTTCACACCGAGGGATTTTGACAGGATACTCTCGTCATTCAGTGCTTTGTGCGGGGATGCCAAACTCAAAACGGAAGTAGGGCAATGAGTTTCCTTGGCGAAGTGGAGCACATCGAGGGGGAGGACTTGGGATGCTGCACAATGCTTCTCGAAATGGGGTTTATAGTGTGACAGATCCTGTGGGCTTTAGAAATTAGAGAGATACAAGAGTGCGCTCGCCAAGAAGGATGTCATTACCGGCAGCTATTCTCCTGGTCTGTCAAAGTTGATAATTGCTTTTCTCCGCTCCTCCGTTGGCACTTGATCGAAGCGAGGGACGAGATAAAAACATGTTCTCCTCCATCAGGCAGGCAGCACACCTGATGACAGGAAGGTATGCCACCAGACGGTGCAGTGCTCTTGTTGCGCACCTTTTGTTTAATGTTCCATAAGACGTGTGTATCTTCTGCTGTTGGCAGCGCGGGATGATAAGCAACCTCCTTGCACTCAGTGGAGCAAGGAATGAAATGAATTTGTTTTCTCCCGAACTGCAGACCCTTGTGTGTTTACCTGCAAGGAGAGATTGCGACACCATCTGGTGCCAACAGCGGGCCGGTGCACGGCACGGTAAGGAATTGAGTTGTATCCTTATGCTGCACTAATGATCCGTAACTTATGAGTTTGCGGACCTGCCGGCGGCGTCTTCAGTGTGAAGAAGAGTAATGAGCGAAACCGCGGGACGCGTGCAAGAAATGGATCACCGAATGTGAGTGTGTCCTGGGATCATTCAAGCGAGTTGTTGAGGTAATTTCCTTTCGCGCCAGTTTGCCCCCGACTTTCGGCTTGATCGATGAGCGAACCTCTGAGGTGTATCTCCCTCTAATTAGAGTTCTCAATGTCACGTACGAATGTCATCAGGCGATAAGATATGAACATTTGCTAAGACGCTGAAGCAATTGTGTCGGTGGGACTCTAAGACAGACGCTGCAGGCATATTTTCGAGAGTTGCCTCGATATTCATCGACCTTCGGGTGGTGAAGCATGCTACGTGTTCATTCATTTTATTGTTATCTTCGGATTTCGAAATGCGTTTGTTCTTGTCTTATCGGCGCCACGAACGGCTTTATGGTGTTAAGGCACTTTATCAGCATGACGGTGGAGCGGGGAACAGCAGGGTATTGTGATTTGATTTGATTGTGTACTTTGGAATCTCGATGAATTGTGATTGGAGGGGTTTATGTGTCATAATTGGCATGCAGTGATGGATGGAAATGCGATCAGGTGTTGTTAGGTTTCCGCTTGTGATTTGTTTTGAGGTGGGATTGTCGTGGGAAGCCGTGACAAACTTTTGTTTCTTTTTTTTTAGTGACGGATTTATATTCTTTTTAACGATTCTTTGACAGAGGACTCATACAAGAACCGAAGAATTTTTCGGAGGAACCAAATTTATTATTTAACGTAAGGGGAACCGTTGAGATATGTGCGTCGATTCCTAAGCAACTAAACCTCGCTGCCTGGGTTGTTTGATTCCCGACCTGAGCCACCAAAAATTATGTTCACTGTCCAACCTTATTCGAGTCACTGACAATGCTCAAAGACTAGTAACTGTCTAGAAAAAGCTTCTCAAACTTGGCCGTTCGGAGTCGGCATAAAATTGTAGGTCCCTTCCACTCGTGAGAAAATAATAGCACGCATAACAAGAGTGGTTGCTGTAGAAGCTACAGTCTGTAGTGCAGCCCATATTATATTAAGTTATATATTTTTATTATATATATTATATTAAGTTCTTACGTTCAGAAGTTCTATTCATTAATATGTTATACAGGAATATGCAATTTCTAGCGTCGAAGTAGTGCCTTCTTAGTCAAACGTGATGTATGATCTTGTCGGCGCTACCCGTAAATGTATCTGGCGGCACGAGTACGATAACTTTGGGGCCAAAAATTGACAGCGGTATTTTTTGGATCAGTCAAAAACAATAATTTCTTACAATGGGACGGTGGGGTTTATCTCGCCCCGTTTAGTTGGTAGGGGCAATTTTAGAAAAAATTACTTAAGATGAAAAAAAGAATTAAAAGACAAGGGCAAGATTTACAATAAAGCACTGTACCGGTTTTGAAAGCCAGAAGCATGTTGTTTGATCCAAAATTTAAATTAAATAATTCATGGAAATAAATTTTGAAAAACTAACAAGCGAACTGTGTCGCCGAGGCGTAGTGGGTAAGTGCGTCGACTCCTATGCAGAGGGTACCAGGTTCGATACCCGAATTTACCACCTATCATAATTCATGGCCCCACCTCTTTCGAGTAACTGACAATGCTCAAAGAGTATTCCTGTCTAGAAAAAGCTTCTCAAAATTCGCCGTTCGGAGTCGGCATTAAACTGTAGGTCCCTTCCACGCGTGAAAGAACAATAGCACGCACAACACACGTGGTTGCTGAGAAAGCTAGGCCCAGGTCCACCTCGGACTGTCGCGCCACCCATATATATATATATAACAAGCGAACTCAAAAAACAAAAATAAATAAATAAAAATGTGTAGACTATTGTGAAATGATGTGCTGTTGGTACTTCTATCAATCCTGAATCGAACACAAAAAACCTAATGGTTTTATGTCTTCTAGTTTTTGAAACAATTTTAGAAACCCGGATACTGATCAAGAATGGGCCCAAGAATAGATCCATGCGGTGCCCCTGTTTCACTTGTAGAAGTGCTCAAAAGGAATTACCGGACAGTCCTACATAAAGTCTAGAGCCTAGTAGGAAAGGAAATAACCTCCATTTTTTTTCTAGCAAAAGTGAAGCAAATCGGGCTATTTTTCAATTAGTGTACGCACATCCATCCTTCCTAGTTTGACTAACCCAAGCCATTGTAACTTAAACGGATCATCATTTGTAGTCCAACAGATATATATATGGTATAGGATGTAATTTCGATGGCCATTTATCCAGATGGCAATGCATCATTGGAAAAAAGGTTTGGAACGATATTTTTTAGCCAAGTTTGTGTAGTTTTTGTCTCCTGATCAGGAGCGGAGCGGTCTTGCTGGAGGGGCGATGGTTCATATTTTCAAAAAGTAGATATGCGTTAAGGAAACATTCTCTTAAATATCCAATTGGTAATCTTTCGCTGCGGTTTTAAACCCCTTTTTGGCAGAATCGAACCTGGTGACTTGGTGATCATAAGCAACTTATTACCAAGCCATCACAGACGCTGGGTTTTCACATTCAACTCTCGGAATGAGTTCAAATGTGACGACTGAGCATGAAGTGATGACCGAGCTTAAGTCCTTTCGTTTGTTGAACGACCCTAAAATGGTGAATATTTTCTGATCAAAAACAAATATTTTTCTGTGACTATTTTTCGCGCCTTAGATAGATTTACCCCATTCCATGATTCCAGACAAATGAAGATAAGACATTCAACTGAAAATGTCCCACGAATGTCGCTTGTCAGAAACCTTGAACTGAATAGACTATCAGAACCCTTAGAAAAACAAATATTATCCGTAAATTGCAGTAGACAAGCATTTGACCTTATACTTAACAGCGAATTGATGTATAAAAAAAAAAGAAAAAAGTATAGGATGCAAGACAGAACCTTGTGGAACACCTAGTTTATAAATTACAACTTCTCATTTTGTCTAACTCAACTCTTTGCGATCATGGATGGCACATGTCATGGAGCATAGATTTCTGTTAAAAAGCTGTGTCTTAGTCTGTTTTCTTCGGGATCCGGGGAGTAGTATTGTGACCGACTGCCATCTAATAGTCACATAACCATAAAGATAGTTTATATGCCATCATTGTGAATTCGTTGTTTTGGTTCTAGTTCTTCTTACGTTGTTATGCCCTACAGCCCGCGACGGAAGTGGTCTTAAGCCATAACTCGCCATCCAGGACGGTATTGTGCAAGTTGCTTCTAGCTACGCACGTTCAGCTCCTTTCAAGCTGAGTACCACACCGCACCGGGGACCTTGTGTTCTTTTACCGCGTTGTCCCTCGGGTTTGGAGTCGAAGACATTGTTGACAATTCTACATAACTCTCCGTCTAAGACGAAAGACTCGAGCACGTTTGATCAGATCGATGTCGCTGCACAGGTACAGCCTCGTCCTCCAAGCACCGTCAGCACATACGGGACGAAATATTGTAGGAATAGAAAGAAGGAACCTGAAACAACGCTCACGGCATGAAGCAAGCTAAGAAACTCTTGGATCAATATAAACGAAAGAGGTTTGAGGCATGGTGAGCAAGAAAAACATACGTATCCTAACAGGCTTCCTAATAGGGCAATACAGACTAAGGGAACAGCTAAGGAAACTAGGAGTATCAGAAGAAGGTCTCTTTTTTTGAGAATCTAACGAAATTGCGGAACATGTATTGGGATTTTGTGAGGCACTAGCCCACAGAAGACAAATACACCCGGGGGAGCACCTAATATCAGAGGAAGAAATTAAGTCAATGGACACCAGCTAGAATAAATCTCTTCCACCTTCGGGCAAAAGGAGTCCACTATGATTAATACAATTCTGCAGTACATGTGAGGGGAACTCTTAGGAAAGCAAAGGTTTGGAACAAGCACACAATAGGACTTAAGGTCCTGGTGGAATATACCCTCAACAATAGTAATAATAGAAATAAATATAATAGGAAAGACCTTCCTCTCGCAGCGACCAAGAATCTCCTCTTCCGCCTTGGTAAGTGCAATATATTGGTTGGGGAGTAGAATCGATGGATTATTTTAAGTCCTGGTGTTTTATTTTCCTTGAGCCGTCATCATACGTATAGAGTACAAGCTCTTTTACGCAACCCTCTATTTTCGCAAATTAAATTTCTATTAGTTGCGTAAATCGAGTCTGTACTGTAGTTTATTCAAAGATTTGGTAGCTAAGCCCACAGTGTCCTGCTGTGTGCGACTGTTACCTCTTTTTCTCTCGCAGCTCCAATAACCAATAATTCTACACCGACATTAAAGAATTTTACAGAGCAGGCGTCTGTAGCCACTACCACTTGTTCAATCACTCCAAATCGACAAATTTTCAATACAGCTTTTCAAAGATACACAAGAATATTTTTAAAAGCATTCACCAGAAAGCTGGCCACATAACCACATATGGTCACACGAACGCACTTTTGTGTGAGAAAATATCACCCACCCTCAAGCTCTGGCACAAACCCCATCAACAAAAGCCATTTCTTTCAGGAATAATGAAGAGAAATGGATAAGATCTTAGGGTGCTTCCCTCTAATAACATCATTTCAGTGCCTCCCCTTCACCGCGTAATGCCACCCCGAGGCATCCTTTAATGCGATAAAGTAATTCCACCTATCAACACAATAGTGGCATCTATTCTTCTCAAGCCGATGAATGAAACCGATTGCTGGTGTGCGCCCAAATCCATTTGCAAGAGTCTCTTGTTACTGTGTCAGAGCCTCGAGAGTATGCCAAGTCGCTGCCGTCCACCCACAAGGCAGTGCTTAAATAAAGATGAGGGTATCCATTTTCACCTTAATGCGATAACCTCTGCTTGAGCCCGACCGAACGACTACTCGAGTCGCCTAATAGTAAAAACCGATTTAGATGGTCGAAAAAGATGATGACTTTCATCCTTTGATGACGCTACCTCGGCTATTATCCCACGAACTGGAGGAAAATGAAGAAGATCCCGAAGAAACTTATCTCTCTCCAGTGCGCGATGAAACCTTTGCTCACAATCACAGTCCGTCGTCGTCGTCGGTCGCCCAGGATGGAGCCTATTCAATTATGAAGGCAAAACTTTGAAGAGATGGAAAACTTTTCAATCGGCTGGCCGAACTGCTGCTGATGGCAGATGAGGGTGGAGATTGTGGCGGGAGAAGGAGAGGAAAACAGCTATTAACCTTCAAAGGTTGAAGCCTTTTGGGCACAATTCAGTCAACAACAGCTCACAGTGCACGGCGGAGATTCGTATCCAGACCCAACAATGAAGGAATAATGAATGAACCTGGAGCTCTGTGGGCCGTCCCATCAGAGACATCTGCCATCGGCACATGCCGACGAGCGAGGGAGGCAACCCTTTCAGGAGGAAGCCCCGCTGTCGCTGTGCACTGATTCATTACAAATTAATTTATGCCCACACGTGATGACGGCAAAGATGGTGTTGATTCATGATTTGTATCCATTCAAGGGGACACATTGCCGGGCCGAGGAATATGTCCTCCCTCGAAGATTGATGATGTGCGATGGCAACCAAAGGTGCGAATTGAAATAAGCAACGCGTCCCATCAACGAGTGACCTGGGCGAGGGATGAACACCGAGGGAGAGCTGCCACATTCACTGAAAAACGGAGATAGTCCCGGTTGTGTCACCCATCGCCCGCGTCACCTGGAATGTACACAGTTCAGGATGTGCTTTTTAATCGGTTTTCATGTTCCCTTTTCGAGTGTCTGGACTGTTTTAGTGAAACGAAATTTGAGTAGTTGTCAACGTTGTCGTATGATTCCGAGCGAGGGAGTCGATGAACCCGAGGCATTTAGCGACTGCAGAGTCACTGATTGAGTTGCAAGAGCCTACATGAAGCCGTATGCGGACAGAAACTCTATTGACTGCAATTTGCATTGAAATTAATTACACCGTTGAACTCCGCTCTTGTAAGGCTGTTAATGAATGTATGCACTGCCGGCTAATCCAAATTGATATAACGCCAGAGGAGTTTCTTGTGCCGCCTACACTTGTGCGCACTCGTATCTGTCCGGCATGGAGTGCAGATTAGCATGCACCAATCTGGAATTCACTCATGTGCCTTGTTTGCTTTTAATTATGTTAATTTCGTGTGCGGCAATATTTGGAGTTGGTGCAGGTTGTACAGGTTTGATTTGCAAAAATAAGCAGTTCCTCTTTGACTACGTGCCCTGGGTGATGATGTAAGCGTGAGAATTTGAAACGTGATTTGTCTGGAGGCAGACTCTTTGACTGTACAGCGCTATCAGAATGGAAAATGAAACATCGGACACGGTGGATTGAAAATGGGTGTAAATTAATCAAGTTCGATCCCAATCGCAGTGTTCATGTTTTATGTGTCTCTTTTAATTGATCGTTTCACAAGAGACGTAGTATCGATTTGATTTATACTTAGTTTCGGATAAAGAATCGGAAACCGAGTTGGCTGATGTCCTTCTAAAAGGTCTTATTTCTTATGGATCGAATCGATATAATAACAGTTCCCATTCGCCGCGCATCCTTTCCTTCAAAGACATATCGATTGTATATGAGCTGGTGTATAAGAACATCAAGATCATCGCTCTACTAATTTAAAGATTTCTGCGAACAACCTATCCGCCTCTAGCAACTTAGACTTCCACCTCGACTTTGCCCCCTTGGTTCTGGAAGCTCGTTGAGATCGTAGAATTCGGACGTCAGACCTTACGATTTAAGCAAAAAATTGTTTTGTATTTTTCTGTAACATAAAATATATAATTGAAAACAAAAATGGGTTTCCTTCAATGAGGAACACAAAAAATACCTGGGCTTGTAGTAATTCATCAGTGGAACAAAAACTCAAGTACCCTTCGATGAAGTGAATTCCAAGCACAACAACCCACCAAAATGACAAATTGCTTCTTAGGACTACAAAAATTTGACGAATTGTCATTCATGGGGTAAAATAACAAATAAATTTTAAAGGCAAGCGCTAGGCCAATTTTCCAAAATTTGTGGATGGTTGTAAGGCAACTGTCTGTTTCCATCTTTTATAACTTTCCGGCAAAATGTTATGCGCAATCGGTCAAATTGTATAGTCCTAAGGTACAATTTGTCATTTTGGTGGGTTGTTATTATTGGAATTTCTTTTATTTATAAAATATACAATAAATAATTCTTAAAATTTTTACTTAAATTGTTCTTTTTGGAATATTTATACTATGCGTAGAAAGTTAAATTAAATCGCTAAAATTTGATGGGGAAATGTCTACATTATATTAATATACACTGAGCATTTTTTGCGGCTTAAAATGGCTTAAAAACAAATATATTATTTTTTCACACAATTTTATTTTTACTAATTTTAATTTGTATTATTTTTATTAAATTGTATATTTTGTATCCTTAAATAGATTGCTCAGAACCACCTACCAGATTATTAAATCAGTTGCTTCAGTTTATTAGCATAATTTTTAAACGAGGTTATATAGTTCAATAAGTGTATACTTACATAGTATCGGACGAAACTAAACCATCCATTTAAATTTAAGGATTTACTGTAGTTTTTTTTTATACTACTCTCTATAACAGCGTTATACACTATGTAAGTATCGAAAAAACCCATTTTAGGTCCAAATTTTATGAATTATTTGGTGAAAATTTTGTAAAAACGTGAATGTAACTAAGAAAGTGTGGTATATTTAAATTGTGGTATGGGTGGCTAGAGATTTCGAAAAAAGGTGTAAAAAATGGTCATATAAACATGATTTGATCAAAAATATATAAAAAAATGTTAAAAATTAAAACAAACAAAAATTAAAGGTAATCATTTCCTGAAGGTAAAAATAGTATACATATTTATGTTTTTCAGACTATTTTTAAGCCAGAAATAAAACCATTTTATAAGTGCGTATAATGGAAACATCGGTTTTTTTATGCTTTATTAAGCCTTTTCACAGTGAATTTTCGTTGATTTGAGAATATCCCTTTGACGTTGAATAGTGTTTAAAGCATTCGTATATATAGTCATATCCGTAAGTAATCTCTCTCTCCGAAATATGGCCTACCCTATGTTCTTGCCTTATAACCTACTAGGCCATAATTAACACATAATCCTTTCTAGATGCATCTACTGCTCCAAATTGCACACTTGTTCGTTGAGACTCAGGTCCGCTCCGAACTGTAGCGCCATATAAGAAAAAAAAAAATCACATAGTTCAACAGAAGTGGCTACGAGATAGTGATGTTTTTTAAGGCTCAACCAATTTTTGTGGCAAGGTTTGATTCTGTTATCACTGCCTTACCTAAGGATCGGGGTATTCAGAATGTTGTATCATTCGAGTATTTTAAATGTTTTGAAAGATTTTTTCGATTCACCAAATCGCTGCCAATGTGAACTCAAGCCACAAGTCGGTTAGATTTGTAATACTAGAAGTTGACATTTTACAACTTTTTGACATCAGACTTGGAGGTTTTGATCACAAATATGATGATTTTTTTTCCCGATCGAGTCTCCTGGAATCTCTCTCTAGGTGCGTCGCCACCTGCGCAAACAATCGAAGAAGATTGGAGAAGCCATCAAAGATGCTGCCACTGATGTGCTGGGTTTTACGGCACCATCTAGAAAAAACGCATGGTTTGACAACGAGTGTAGGCTGGCACATGTAGCGAAGCTGGAAGCCTACAAAGCAACGCTGCAACGAACAACGAGAGCTGTTCGTGAGCTCTACGAACAGAGACAAAGGGACGAGACCCGGCTTCTCAGGAGAAAGAAGAAAGAGAACGAGAAGCGCGCGATCGAGGAGATGGAGAGGCGCTACGGCAGGAACGATATCCAAAAGTTTTACCAGAGGGTGAAACAATTATCCAGTAGATATAAGGCTCCAACAGAAGCCTGCCGGGACGAGAATGGACAACTAATAGTAGAGTCGCAGTCGATACTGAGAATTTGGAAGAACCATTTCTGCAGACTGCTAAACGGCGATGATGACACCAATACCACTGTCAGGCAGATTGTTAAACTCAATATGAACGATGATCGACGAGAATCCCGTCCCCCGACCTAGACGAGGTCAAGATAGCAATATCAAGCTTGAAATCTAACAAAGCTGCCGGTGCGCACGGACTGCCCGCTGAAATCATTAAGGCAGCTGGAGATGATCCGGTTGGGCGCTTGCACCAGCTCATCTGTAAGATATGGTCGGAGGCAAGCATGCCCGATGAGTGGAATCTCAGTATCGTTTGCCCGATCCACAAGAAAGGAGACCCCTTTGACTGCGCCAACTATAGAGGGATAAGTCTCCTGAACATCGCATATAAGATCTTCTCTGCCGTTTTGTGTACCATTTATAAATAACCTGATAGGTCCATATCAGTGTGGCTTCAGGCCAGGGAAGTCCAACATCGACCAGATTTTCACACTACGGCAGATCCTGGAAAGACCCAAGAAATGCAAATCGACACCCTCCACCTTTTAGTCGATTTCAAGGCCGCATATGACAGCTAGGGACGAGCCATATCTAGTTTTGACATTCCTGCCAAACTCGTCAGATTGTGCAGGATGACGATGGAGAATTCTCGCTGCTCCATCAAGGTCGCTAACGAACTCACCGAGATTTTCAATGTCAAAAATTGTTTTAGACAGTGCAACGCGCTGTCATATGATTTCTTTAACATCATCCTGGAGAAGATCGTGCAAGACTCACACACAAACACTAGAGGCACGATCTTCCAGAAGTCTGTACAACTGTTAGCATACGCGGATGACATTGACGTGATTGGCAGAACACAGCGAGCCGTCAATGAGGCGTTTGCTGGCATTGAAGCGGAAGAAGCTAAAATGGGTCTAGCGGTGAATGAGGGCAAAACGAAGTATATGCTGTCATCAAGAAAGGACGCACAACATCGACGTCTTGGACAGAGCGTCACAATGGGCAGCTATAACTTCGAGGTAGTCAAGGACTTCGTCTACCTCGGCTCGGCAGTAAACAGTACAAAGATCAGTACCGAGATAAAACGTAGAGTAGCTCTTGCCAACCGCTGTTTCTATGGGCTCAAGAGGCAATTGAGTAGTAGAGCCATCTCTCGAAGGACCAAGCTGACTTTATACAAGACCTTGATCATCCCAGTCCTGCTGTACGGCGCGGAGGCATGGACAATCTCAAAAGCAGATGAGGAAGTCCTTGGTATTTTCGAGAGAAAAGTTCTGCGTGCGATCTTTGGTCCCGTTTGCGTTGACGGTTTCTGGAGGAGAAGATTCAACCACGAACTGTACGGGCTGTACAGCGACATGAGTCTAGCCAGGCGTCTTCGGATCCAACGCCTAAGATGGCTAGGCCATGTAGAGCGTATGGACAACTCAGCTCCGGCCCGGAGAGTCTTCGACTCCGAACCCGTGGGACAACGCAACAGAGGACGCCAGCGTTTAAGGTGGCGCACCCAGAGGGAGAAGGACCTCAACCAACTTGGCGTGCGACACTGGAGACAGCTAGCCAGAGACCGTGCCAGTTGGGGAGACTTGTTGGTTGAGGCCCAGGTCCATCCTGGACTGTAGCGCCAAATAAAGAAGAAGAAGACAGCATAGTATTTTATTATCGGAGTTGTAGTTCAATGACTTCACCATACCGAAGATTCGGACTTCCTGCTCTTCTTCAAACACCCTTTTAGCTGCAGCATTTATGTCTGGACGAATTACTGCCTTTCGGGACAGATCCATATACACGCATAGTTTTGCGTGAACTACATGTGACATCTTCGTAAAAAAAAAAGTCTATTCGGCGAGTAGTTATTGATAATCGTTCACAAATTGCTTGTTATATTTAAGCACGATATGTTTTGCTTTTCTTTGAACATAAGCTATTTAACTAAACCCTTGTACGATCAACAACTTGCTTCGTGGTAGCGTGCTTGGTAGGATTCCAGTTAAGACCTTTAAACTTTTCAAATGTAAACAATCTTCTCATGCGAATACAATAATGCATGATGACACCTTTGTCCTACATTCTCTTGCCAAGTAAGCATCAACGATTATATTCTGCAGTGTGTTCTGTCGCCTTTAATAGCCTCCATTCATCTTTCCCAAGTTTACGATGCCGTAGTTTGAAAGTTTTTATTTTGATTAGCTTCTAGCAAGAATTCCAGTTCTATCGGATCAAAAATCAGCGCTTAATTACCAACCTTATTTCTGATTCGCTTTTGTTCACAATAAAATCGCTTACTGAATGCTAAGATATGCGCAGTTTTACGATACTACGTTAACGATGTCAACAACACATACTTCTTCGGTGCAGATTAGATTTTGTTTTAGGTCTGGTTCAAATTAGGACTTGGACTCCAAAGAGACAGTGATTTACTTTACTTTCTATTCATTGATTGTGAAAATGTGCAGACTATTTGGGTCGCCGCCGCGATTTGGAATACATGCTGCGTGTGAATTTGTTGCTTTCTTGTGGCTCCACTCAAGGGAACTCAAATGGAAGAAAATCATAAAAATGTAAACTCCATGGAAAACAACGCAAACATGAAAGCTGACACAATTTGTGTATGAAAACAATGTTTCGCGGCTTAAGGACGTGCCATATTCGTGTGCTTCTCCACAATCGCTCGTATGTCGCCTCGTAACGTAATAAAATAGCAATTCCGTTCCTCTTATCCGAGTCCTAATGTTCACTCAGGTCCTTCTTCCAAGATACGCTGCGATGTTAATTGTCCATAAAACAGTATTAACGAGAAGGGATCAAATTGAATTTATTCTCTTCTCCGTCGCTCCTCTTATCCAACAACACGACGAACACTAGACTTACATTAAAATTTCCATAAATTTTATTTGTGTTCATTTCGCCAGTTTATGGTAATCGATTGACGAGCTCGCCGCTACACATGTAAGCCCCCGGCGACAGGCGAAGTGGAAATGGGCCCCTCGCCAAAAACCCAATCCTAACTCAGTCCAAATGCCTTCAATAAAGTCCATCTATTTATTTCGCATCGATAAAGTATTTAATTAAAACTTTGAAGTACGTTCCACATCGAACGAATGCACAAATTATTGCACAGCACAGCGTGTAAACCAGTCGCAACGACACGGAGCAAAGGTGGCCTGCAAACAACGCAACCGGAAATGTACATGCAACCAGAGGAGTACACGCACACAAACCGTACATCGAGTTCTGCTGCTGCTGCTGCTGGTGGTGGTAGTGGTTGCATTGAACAGTGTTCACCTGAGAATCATTTATCCATTAACGTGATACGCTTACGCTTTCAACAGTTTCGGCAGACGGCCGCGGAACATAACCGCAAAACTTATTGTGTAACCATCCGTTTCATCAGTGTCAGCCGATGAGTCTGGAGTAACGCGTATTGTGTTTCCCACTTAACTCAGGCGGCGCGGCGGTTTTGCAATGCAAATTACACTCGACCGCAACATTTTCAACTATAATTTATTCATGCAACCGAAAAAGGTCATTCCCATGGATTTGCGCGTCTGCCACTAACAGACTGTAATTGAGGTTCAATTTTGAGTTCGAGTCTCGCTGTTGTCCACAGCAGGGGGACGAGCACAAAGCCGACTCATCATCACTTAATGGAGTCGATACAGCGTCGTCGCTGACCGTTGAAATTCAATTAAACTTCACACATTATTCCTTGGCAAGGGAAAGGGGTTCCCCGTCAATGAGCATGATCGACAAAGGCGATAATTTCCGGTTCGGGTTACCTGAGAGCTGTTAGAATGGAAGCGATATCCTTTAACCCTTCCTTCGGCGAGTCTGCTCCCCTCTGCCGTCTGAATTGACGAGTTTAGAAGTACCCCGGGGTGTCATAAACACATGTTTGCGTCGTCGCTTGGCGAGTAAGGGAAATTGCTTGAAAGAAGCCGCTGTCAATGTCATTTAATGGGATCCTTTCAATTGCCAACTCAAGAGGATTGTGAGGAACCTCTTGGACAGAATGAATTTGCATCTCTTCGCACACGCCCAGCGGAAGTAGGCGTGTGCGTGTACATGTACGCACATTGAACTAAATTGCGCAATAAGATCCTGAAGATAGTCTCGACGAAAACCGGTAGTTACCAGTTTGATAGCAAACTGTTGCAACATTTGTGCGAAGAATGGGAAACATAATACTGGCCTCCCTGCGGGTGTTCGAAATTGCGAGATGACACGGTTGTTTGTGCCCCAGCGCGCTCGTAAGTGTCCTTCCGTTGAGCGGAGAAAACAAGACTGTGAACATCACAAGTGGTCTGGCGTTGTTTGTACCTTCCGATTGTGTCTGGGTGAATGAGAAATTTTATCTGTAACCCTGGGGTATCTTTTTGATTGGGAGGAGGATGATTGAGTGTCTTGGCGGTGAATTTGCAAAGAAATTCAATTTCACGAGCTGAGAAACGAGAGATAAGAATCAATTGATGGAGTGTATGTCAGCGATTATGAGCTTGACAGTATCGATGGTGTTGGATTCGTAATTTATAATTCACGATCTACTGAGATGGACCGGGGAGGCCAATTTGAATGAGAATACACACAAGAAACTTCCCTCTGCACGTGCATAACTCGTCTGGCGGCTCGTTGTACAAAGGGAGACTACCTTTCAGTTTGCGGATTGACAGATTCATATGAAAAAATGAATCGACATTGAAATGGAGTTTTGCTTTTTCTTACTGACAAGTCTGACCTTCAGGTGAGCTGAAGGTTAGTGCTACGAATATTGGTGGATGAGATTTAAGAAAACGTATATCATAAGCTATCGATATATTTGTGCATTGTTTGGTTGGAGACGGGTTGCGGTTGAGGGTCGCCAGTCACCCAGTAGTTTAACAGCATCAACGGCGCAGAAACGAATGTACCCACGTGCCGGGATTGACAGCCAGGAAGATTTTCTACGTGATCGTGGGATTAGCAGGGAATCATCTACAATGAGCTGGTCTCCTACGGCAAAACTCTGAATTCGGATATGTATTGTCAACAATTGGACCGTCTAATTTATACATGTTTTAGAAAAGTACTCCTTAGATAGCAGTGTCATTTATATTCACTCTACTTACTTATTAATTAATTGGGGTATATCATTACTTAAATAGTATGCAGAACGAGTTCAGCCTTTGCAGTTGTTTGGAATTTTCTTTTTATAGAACAGAGAAAGGAGATCTTCCTGCAAGAGGAAGAAGGGGTCTGATCGATCGTATCGTATATTGATCATATGTCAAATTTTGCTCCTGGTTAGGCAAGGGTATCAACCCAAGGGCAGTTTCCCGTTGGGCGTGATGGATAATATATCGTATATTGATCATTTTATTTGCTAGGATGTGATTTGAATATGCAGTGAAAGACCCTCAAATGATCTAACAAATTTTGCTCCTGGTTATCACCCGAAGGGAAACGAATTCATCTTGTACAAGATTCCCGCTGGGCACAAATCAATACAAAAATCTAGTCGTTGCAGATGTTTGGACGTAAGAAGCTGGTCATCTTCATTGCTGGGCAAACTCGGGTACTGTGTTGGTTTAACTGAACACAGATCCCAAGTGTCAGTCACTGGTAGCTTTTCAATCTGATCTACATTCTCATGAGCCAAATAGATAAATCGATTCTTAAGTTTCGAGTATCACAAATCTAAATCGTCCAGTAGTTTGTATAGGGAGTACCGTGTCAAGATTGTCTGTTCAACCTAAAGCATCGAAAATATAAAACTTCATGTTTTATATTAGTGTTTAGGCCGCGCATTAAATATTGGTTTCTCGATTTGAACCAAGTTGTTTATAAGTGCATGAAAAGAAGATAAATTGTTCCATTAAACGGTGCTAGAGCTAGAACAATTGGTTTAGCAAACGTCAATACTGCGGTGAATTTGTTGAGCTCAATTTTCGATGATTCGCACCACAGACTTCGACGGAAACGATCATTATCTCTGGTTCAATACTGACGCTGAGCTCCGGCTTACACAATAAAACGACCATTTCTGATACAACACTTGCATCGAATTGAGTTTTCAATATTCCTGAAACTATATACCATAAATGTCTAGTCCATGCAATTGGCCAACGTGACGGTAATTTTCATCAGCGAAAAAAATGCCAAATGTCACATACGACATAAAAGCCACAACTTAGAGCGGATAAAGCGTTTCGTGAAGACCATGAGGGTTTTAGGCTGATCAATATCACATATTCTGAAGATGCTTTGGCAATTGGTCATCTTCTTCAAACCTTCTTTCACCCCAATCCGAGAACATGGGTCGCTTCATATGTCATCTAGTATATTTAGTGCTTGAGTTAACTTCATCTTAAAAAAAGGGTGATATTAGCGATGGTCAATTCTTGAAAATGGAGTGAAATCGACTGTTTTTGATCGTTTACGACTGACCGCTGCAATATTATTTCGCACTCCGACCAACATAAGCCGGACTGACCTTTTCGAAAACTACATGTTTTTACTCAATGTTTTGGCGTATTGTACTGAATGGTTGTACATGTTTATTAATAAATTACGGTCCATTCATAGTGAACGTTCAAATTTATCCTAATTGAAAAAGTTTTCGACTACGCCAAATGTTATCATATTTGAATTGATATGTCATCAAAATGGCACAAGTCCTGTGTGTGGCTCGGGCTCAGACCCTCAGTGTCCTGGATGTTATGGAACTTAACTGGTAGTAGCTCTTCGGATGCGAAAGATTCACCAGAAACTACTTATCGTGGAACTACGGTTATTCGGAAATTAAGTCTGTCACTGTCAACCTGTCCAGTTGCTATCGACCCGCTTGACCTCGACGTGATGGAGCTTATACCAACATATCACGATCTCATAAGGAAGGTAGTCTAGTGCGACTTTAAGAACGGAATAGTATATGATTCAAATCTGTCAGGAATTGTACGGGCAGCTTCACACTTCACTGAGAAAATTTGGTTATGACTGATTCACTAAACACCCGGCGTTAATTGTCTCAAGTTTGAAGACACGGAAATTTCAAAAGAACAATTTAAATTACCACAGAAACTCCCATCCGTCTTCACTGAGGACACAATGAGAAAAAAATACTAAACGAGAAATAGAAACCTGCGTTTGGCTCAAAAACGATGGAAAGGTTAAGACTGTGATTGCATCGGGCTTAACTAGGCCCAGTATATTGTGATTTTAACCAACATTATCAGGTGCACCAATTAGATTATTAGGACCCAATTAGACCAACCAACCCTCTTATTTTCCAATACATGTAGTTATTTTCTTTTTTTTGTTTTTTTCTTTTTCTTTATTAATAACGTAAGAATTCCATTTTTTTGACATTTTTATGTAACGCAAAAATTATGGATTTTTTTTCTACTCTTGTCAACGATCAAGTGTGATGAAGCACCAAAATGATCGTCAATATTAATGATTAGTAGTTTGGTTGGCCGTTTTGAGAAACGGGGATCAGTGGCCGAACATCCTGGAAGTGGTGCTCATCGTAATATTCGCAATTAGGACGATGTGGAATCTGTGTGGCAGAGGGTTGTAAATGATGCATCAGTCTCAACTCCCGTTCGTTCTGCCCGCATTTGGAATTTCCAACAACATTGTGGCGGATTTTAAAGTTGTTATGGTCGCCGTGGCGTAGTGGGTAAGTGCGTCGACTCTTACGCAGAGGGTGCCAGGTTCGATAACCGAATTTACCACCTATCATAATTCAAGGCTTCATCTCTTTCGAGTCACTGACAATGCTCAAAGAGTATTCCTGTCTAGAAAAAGCTTCTCAAATTCGCCGTTCGGAGTCGGCATTAAACTGTAGGTCCCCATTCCACGCGTGAAAGAACAATAGCACGCACAACACACGTGGTTGCTGAGAAGCTAGGCCCAGGTCCACCTCGGACTGTCGCGCCACCCATATTATTATTAATGGGAAATGCGACAACACGAGATAAACGGTTGACTAAAATTGTGGACATTTGTCAGCTGTCATATTCCATGCCAGTGCATAAGAATGCTCATAAAATATACATAACACGTAAAAAATTAGTTATAACGAAAATTCAATTCTGTGGTTTAAAATTTGTAGTTTTTCTTTGGTTCACCCTGTAGATTTATTATGTTAAAACATTTTCACAAGTAATGTGCATTCGCAGACCCAATCGAGGAAGTGGACTGCATTTTTAAAACCATTCACCAATCACTCCATTCCGTTAAATAAAATTGCCATCCGCCCAATTGACCGTGTATTTGTGTGTCATGAACGTCTCGCATCAACTCCTCATAAAACTCACGACGCCCATGACATCTGCCATAATAATCTGACAAAAGTCTGACCCCCTGCCAGACTTTAGTCCCTCATCGCACACTGGCACATACCCAGCAACCAACTTTGGCAAAATTCAACGCGAACAAACGAAATCTAACCGCACATTCCTTATCTCCACTGTACGCGTATCCGATTTAATTAGCGACCTGCTTTGCCGGAGATAATAACCCGAATCGAGCCCAAAACGAAAGTGCTCGCTGCGCGGACTAGACAAAGCGCTGCACACGTGCACCCAACAAGAGGTACAACAAATCATCCACATAGACCACATAGATCTCGACGCTTTATCGATCCACAAGCGGAGATAAGCCGCCGCCACAGTAGCTTTGCCCGCCAGTCAAAGTGGTCGGTCATTATGTGAGATTTTCACGAACATTTTTGTGAAATTTTTACGCTCAATGAAATCCGGAGGAGCGCCCCAGCCGCGCACAGCAGCAGCACCATCGCATCGGCTCCCTCTTCGCTTGCTGATCTCTATCCAGCCGGGCGTGTAGTGTTCAACTGCTCACCGCGTTTTGATTAATTTTAATTGCACGCGGAGAAGAAATAAAAATTATATAAAAAAAAAACGCTTGCCTGGGCTTCGGCTCGGCTTCGGCTTCGGTTACGGAAAGATGAATGGTAATACTGTTCGGTTGCGTCCTAATGTAACGCGCAAACGGCTGTCGGGCTGCTGTTTTGCAATTTTTTGCTTGGAAGAGCCACCACTTGTGACTGGACGCTGCCAATTGCGGTGCATTCGCACGTACCTATGGGTTGCCAAACACACCGAGTGGAGTGCCGAAGGCCACTTATTGAAATAGACGATGCCAGGCTGGCCTGTGGGGTGAACTATCGCGCGCTCGCTTGTGCAACTCGGTGGGTAATTGAAATTGGAAGAGCCTCGGCTTATTTGCACTTGAGCGCTAATCGTTCTGCTGTTTTGGGTATCAATGGGGCCTTCGGCGTTTATGGTGGCTACAAGAAATCAAAATACGAAAAACAAAAAAATAAGCCGCGGCAGCAGCAGTTTGCAAAACTGCAGGTTAAAGACTGGTTGCCTCATGGTGAGCCTGAGTGACTCAAACGTGTGGCGAGGCTGGTGGTAGGGTGGGGGAACAGGGGGAGCAGCACATGACGACCTTAAATTGTTGAACAATGAGAGGTCATTGTCACTGAACCAGATGAAACCGTTGTAGAACAAGCGCCTGAGAGGAAATGTTGTTCACCTGGAGAAGAGAGCAGTGCTTGGGTGGGAATATTTTGCTTTAATTAATCGGAGTGCGGAGGACAGCTGAACTTCATTAGCCCGGAGTACAGGCGAATGTGTTGCGAGTGAATTGTGTGAGACAAAGCTGCTGAATGACGGTGTGTAACAGCCGTTAGAGTGCTCTAACTGTGAGTATTAAATCGATCCCAATCTCGAATGCGTCCTTCATCAATTATGGTGTCAGTCGTGGGATTGCTTTGTGGGAACAATTGTTTAGATCATTTGGTCTTGTTTGGAATGTGTATCGATTTCCGAAAAAAATGATCAACTGTGAATGGAGTCGTAGATTTAGTGCACAGGTGGTGAAATTATTCGTACTTTGGCAATTTACAGCAACTTTTCACGCAATTGGCTAGGTGTGTGTATGTAACACTCAATTCCCTGCTCTTCCTTAATTGTGAGTCATTCTCGTGACTGACGAGAAAGTTGAACTTAAGTCAAGAAATCGAGCGAAAATCTCCTGCAAAGACAAAATTACCTCACTAGATTAGGTTAGGTTAGGTAAGAGGGTTGCTAGTGAATTCACCAGCACACTTAGACCATGTTGATCAATTGTGATACCTACAATCGACCATTCCAGTGATAGTGCCATTAATTTGATCCCAACGGCAAATGGTAACTGGACCAGATTTGAAGGCCAGTTAAGAGCATATTAACTTTGCTTTTCGAACCGGGGACCCCACTAACCAAGGGCAGGCACTTAAACACTGCGCCAACCAGCGTTAATTCATTTCTCGAAAGCATTTGACTGTGTCGGTCCAACGATACTATGTAAAAGTTCTCCACCCAATTCAACTGACGTAATAACGTAAATAAATTATCTTTCTCGTGTCTTACTAAACGAGTCCAAACTGGTTTCTATAATTCACAAATGCCCTCTTTTTGTGATGCACCCAATGATGTACCTCAAGGTTGCTAACGCAGTCCGTTATTATTTTCAATGTTTATCAATGACTTTCCACTAGTGTTGTCCTCTGTTACAATTTCATATAAATACAGACGAGACTATCTACTCAAGTTGCAGATTCAATTGTTGAAATAAACGAGGATTTGAGAGGTATTGCCAAGCGAGCATTTTATAAATGGTATTACGTTCAATTATGTCAAGACCACACTTTACCTTTTTGTATTTGTAATATAATATATAATATAGGTGGCGCTACAGTCTGTAGAGGGTCAGGGCCTAGCTTCAACATCAACCACTAGTATTATGTGTGATATTGTTCTCTCACGAGTTTTATGCCGAATCCGAACGGCCAAGTTTGAGAAGCTTTTCCTAGACAGTTACTACTTTTTGAGCATTGTCAGCGACTCGAAAGAGGTTGGGCCGTGAAGAATGATTTTTGTCATACCGTACGGGAATCGAACCCAGGCTGCGAGGCTTAGTTGCATTGGAATCGACGCACAGACCCACAACACCACAGTCTCGAATATGTTTCTCGTGTTAAAAATCTTGGAATTATGTGCAATAGTGAACTTAATTGGACTGATCATATTGAAGGGTAGAGTCCAAAGTAAATACACACATCTCCCACGAGGCTTATGAACCAGCAAACATATTATCCGTAGGTTGCTGCACTCATAGTGCCAGTACATTTGGATGTAACTCCCATATTTCCTGACTGTGTATTATTTTTCATCCCATCAATTCATAAAGGCAATCAACTCGACTACCCTGTATGCTTACAACCTTCGCAGATTTCACCACGTCTCGGAGCAATGTCGCATTCTCTTTCTTTGTAAGTTGGAAGTGACCGTGGGTTTTGAGGTAAATAATGAATTCCCATATACCTTTGACAATAATTCCAATTAATCGCGCAGATAATCTGTGACGAGAGATAAAAGTGTCTTTCTTCATGTAACCGCCTTCTTGAAGTAGGCGAGACTCCATATATGATCCAGAGAATTTTAAGACTGCGTAGACTCAGAAATACATCCAAACAAGAACAAAAGTTGCAGGTATGGGAAAATGCGTCATTTGTGAAATATCTTAAGAACTAGGTGTGTGTTCTAGTGGTCATCGGTGGATGTCATAAAAATGAAGAATCTGAGATTTGTTCTAAAAGTTAGGATTTTGTAAGTCCTCCCTGTAATGACTGCTGACTTGGAATTTGTGTGGAATTGTGAAAATGTGAGAGTACTGGAAGTCGCTCGTATTTCATACTTAAGACTCTTTAAAAACCCATGGTTTCACCCACCGTGTTTGGAGAAGGGTTTCAGCTGTTCACAAGAGCTCACGTGTATTCACAGAAACATCGTATAAAAACTTTTTCAGATAGGCGCAAGGATGGTAGAAGTTGGATATCTCCTCGCTCCGTTAAGGTCGGTAAAGAAATCGCCGAGACTTTCTATATCAAAAAAGGCCTTAGACACGGTGATGAACTGCCATGCAAGTTTTTTATCATAATTCTCGAGAAGATCGTGCTTAATTGCGACGTCAACACTAGAGGCACGATCTTCCACAAGTTTGGGCAACTGCTCGCTTATGCCGATGACCCTGGCATCATCGGAAGAACTCAACGGGCTGTCAGTGAGGCATTTGTGAGCATAGAGAAGGAAGCGGCTATGTTGGGTCTTCGACATCTTGGACAAAGTGCCACAATAGACAGATGCAGTGCCTTGTATCGGTCTTCGGCGTCGTGAAGGTAAGTAAGGCTCGCAATAAAATCCGGGAATGACATCACCGCGGAGATAAGAAGAGATGATAACCCTGGCCAATCGCTGTGACCTTGGGCTTAGAAGGCAAATGCAAAATAAGACCCTGTCCCGAAGAACCGAGCTAACTTTATATACGACGTTGATAGTCCCAGTTTTTCTTTTTGGAGAAGAAGCATGGACAATATCAAATGAGGACGGTGAGATTCTTCGTCGGTTCAAGAGGAAAATCCTTCGAATTATATTTGGTCCCGTTTGCGAAGAAGGAGTTTGGAAGAGAAGATTGAACGACGAACTCTACGAGCTGTACAACGAGATGGGCCCAGTCAAACGAATTCGATTGTCTCGACTCAGATGGCTATGTCATATAGAGAGATTGGCCACTAACGCTCTGGCTTGGAAAGTCTACGAGTCTAACCCCAAGGGACAACGTGGCAGAGGAGACCTCGCCTCCGATGATGTAACCATCTGGAAAGTGACCTTAATTCAAGACCTACTTGGAGCTGCATGTTGCCTGACGACCAGGTCTACACCGGACTGTAGCTGTTATATGAGCACTGAGATATTCACGGAAATTTTACTTAATATGAAACAATGTTCGGCGAAAAAATCTCTCATTATCCGTTAAATTCATAGGTGGACAAGGGGCAATCAGTTGCGAAATCGGGTATCTCTCTAGTGCTTGATTTCTGGTAAAGAGCAAAATGAACGCGCTGACTACTCAGAGACTCACTCAATTCAAGTGCCAAATTCCTCGTTGTACATCACTACAGTCCGAGGTTGTTTACCGCCTATGTTAGCTTCTAACTTATCGATAGAGGACCTAGTGGTTTTTTTCCCGATTCATAACGGAGAAGCATTTTCTAGACAGGTTTACCCATTGAGCATTATCATTAATGTGGCGAGAGAGAGACATATGAATTTTGAATGTTGTTCATGTCGGCAATTGAAGCTAGAGGCACTGCGTAGGCATCAATGTACCTACCGCCTATGACAAGGGGTGGCTGCGGGCTTTCGAGTTCCAACACTTGTAACAAAGTGAAGAAGTTCATTGAAGTTGTATACCTGGACTTCTTCTCAAGGTAATTGATTGGAATGATTTGAACATGAAGGTATTTCCAATAATCAAGTGGAGATTTTTGTTGGTGGGTTAAAAAAGAAAAAAATTAACGAACCAGTTGCGAATTGAAACCACTTGCCATGTCAAAAAAAATAGAGGCAATCAAAGGCAATGCCCAAGAATTCAAGTCTGGTCCAGTTGGCTTTTCAACCAAATTCTGATATTAATTGAGACATACCAAGTTGCATTATTGATGCGCTATACCGTGCAGATCGGCTCGAGGACTTCCGAGCCATTTGAAACCTGCACCGGATTTCGGCAAGAAGATGCGCTGTCGTGTAATTTCTTCAAATCCGGTACTGGAGAAGATTGTGCGGCGGGCTGTTGTAAATACGGAAGCACTACAAGTCAGTAAATCTGTTGGGATACGCAGATGACATCGACATCGTCGCGCGTTCCAACGTGCCGTAATGGAAGCTTTCACGGCGGTTGAGGAACAGGCGAAACGAGCTGGTCTTAAGGTAAAAATATATGCTGTCGAGCAAGAAACGATCCGCCGCACACCACCTAAAGAAAAAAATTCACAGTCGACAGCTACAATTTTGAGGTAGTGAACGAGTTTATCTACCTCGGGGCAAACGTGAACTCCACGAATGACATCACAGTGGAAATCCGACGTAGAACCACCCTTGGCATGCGTTGTTACTTCGGTTTGTGGAAACAACTGGGTTCAAAACTCCGGACTCGAAGGACCAGGATCATGATCTACAGAACTCTTTGCCAGTCTTGCTGCTGCCAAAAACTGGACGAGAGCAAAACTGCAGAGCTCATTCTTGGTGCCTTCCAAAGAAAAATTCGTCGGATATATGATCCCGTCTGCGAGGAAGGCAAATGGAAGAGAAGACACAACCGCGACGATCTGTGCCAGGATGTGGATGTAGTCCGCAAGGCAAAAATCTGTCGACTGCGCTGGCTCGGCCATATCGAGCGCATGGACAACAATGCTTCAGCAAAGATGATCTTCGAATCCGAGCCTCCTGCCCACCGAATCCCCGGTATAAGGATCAAGTAATCGCGGATGCAAGACAGCTGGTCTGGATGACTGGAAGCAGCGTGGCCAGGACCGACAACGATGGAAGGCAGCGATATCCCGGGGTCGGACTCTTCACGGGTCGTATGCCTAATAAGTAAGTAAGAAAATCGATTCCAATTTATAAGTCGTTAAAGGCGATGAAATAAATACAGGCTGCTTTCGTGAAACTCTTCAGCTATTTTAAAATGACAGTTTTCCACAAACTGCCAATAAAGGTCCATGTGACATTGAGACCCCTTTATCGGGTCCTTCCTGAAGCATCATTCCTCAACTTCGGCTTCGGCACAATAAATCATGCCTTTCCAATAAAATAAAACAAATCAAGTTGAGTCGACAAGTGTGATAAAAGTTCAAAAAAATACACAAATCAATCGAAATCAATTGCGTTTGATTTTTGCTCCTCATTGCGAATTCGTAGAAAATCCCAAAGTCAGTTTTATTCGACAAAAGACAGCGCCATTATGAAACCGCACTGCAGACTACTGCTGCTGTCGCCAATTCGTTTCAATTGATTAGTTTCCGGCCAATCAGTTGTGACGGGACCAATCAATCAATTTTTGATTTCAATATTTGTATTTTTGTTTATTTAATTTGTTTAGAAATGGCAAGTGGTCTCAGTTCGGGACTGGTTGGTCTGGTTGTTCGTTTTTTTTCTGCAGCGTAAAGCAAAATTGCTATAATTGAATGTGAAAACAATTTCACTTTGGGTCAAGCGAATCCGATTGGAGACCATCGCTACGCCGCTAACGATATTTCACAATTAGTCGCGGTTAATTTTACTTTCAAATTCAATTCGTCAGCAAGAGTGTGTACAGTGGGGCCCTTCAACACACATTTTCGAAAGGCGGCCGGCGCGACGGCCCCCCCGATCTGGGTTAACTGAAATCAAAATGCTAACGTCTCACTATGATTTGATGAGAAAATGCTTGAGTTATGCACGTGAACGTGAATGCATTATCGATGTTTCATAAGCGCTCGCCCATGGGAGAGCTCGGGTGGTGTTGATTCCGATCTGATTCCGATCTGATGACCCAGCAAACGCGGCCGTAAACTGATTTCTCTGAAAAGTTTTCCAATACTCGAATGAGTTAAGCACATACCTGGAAAGAGAGAGAAAAAAAAGAAAGAGAATTAACACCAAATTAGCATAAGTGCGTCAAGAAAAGCACAAAAGTTAGCGATAGACAAAAAAACGATTCAATAAATGTGCGAAATGAGTACATTTTGGCCACACGAACAATTGAACCTCTTGTTGAGAATTCGTGTGTGGGAATAACAAAGCGGCCGATAGTATCATTTGGCCACTTTTGAGGCCAGCTTGTCGCTTCACAATTCATTCGCCTCCCAGCTATTCATTCTTGTCTTGCACTTGTCGCAGTTAATGGACATCTACAAAGCGCATTTACGAGACCCCATACAGTACAAACATGAAAAGAACTCACTCGCATTTCGAGGTCAGTCCACTTCACTGGAAAACAAAGGTTCCCCCGCTCGTCGTCCCCACCCACACCCAGGGGAAGTGCTTGAGTGCTCGCAATTACTACAAACTTAAACACGCTAAGACGGTGCCATTTGGAGGACTCCCTAATGGTCTCCACATTCGGTTTCAGTGTGCGTCAGAAAATATTTTTGATTGCATCGAGGAAAACACAAAACACCAAATGCAGAGTTGTAAAAACGAAAACCGAAAACAGAAACTGTATTTGTGCTTCGCTGAGATACACACATTCATTGAAGGCGATAAATTTTGTTATATGAGTTGAATCGGAGCAGTGAACGAAGGAGATACATATTTTTGATTTTAATGCGCTACGGGCCGAGTACGTTTTGTAGAAGTTATGCGTTATGCCAGATGCGATGCATAATGCAGTCGGGCCTTGGTAATTATGGAATTCTCCAAGAGATATGCCGAAAACAAAAGCGCTCTGTGTCGAGATCTGAGCGAAATTCAACTACAGTGAATGCGCGTTCATCCGTGGAGGAGGGTGCTTTAATGATCACGCACTTTATCTCATTTTGAACACATTCGGTATGTAACTATTTCTACAGTACCAGCCACGAAGTGGGCGATCCGCTTGAAGTTCATTATTCAACTTATTCAACTGACCACACAAGGTGGATAATGTTTCGTTTTTTTCTCGCCGCCAAGCATCACTCTCAAAAGTGGCCGTGGGTTTCTTCGGTCATTTTCGGAAAGACCACCAATTGAATACGACATTTAAATTTAGATTTTCACTTCTCCATGAGGGTGTTTTTTGTTTAACCTTGCTATTGAGTGAAAAATGTTTTGTGAAAATTGGTCATTCATGTTCAAGCAGCCAATCGACGTAAGTATGCTCCATAAATTCTGTGGCCGGCTGGATTAAAAATGTTTGAGTGAGTTGAACTTTATGATGTAGATGTAACTCAAAATGAAAAATATTCCATAGCTGAGCTAGCTGAGCTAGTCATGTTAATTTCAACACTTTCACTAACGGCAGCCATCTGTAGAGCGTGCATTTGGATGATGGATAGGCCATAAGGCATCTGTAATGATCAGTCAGTCCCTTTACGGTTTTGACCCAACTAAAATAGTTCATAATACTCTGGGTCTGTTAAGTCCTGGGTAATCCAGCCATCGAAGCATAGCCCTTTCCGTTTGAAGAAAGAGCCTGTTTTTAGCCTCTACCGGCAAGTTATTCCTCTAACAACACGAATAAATCTCATTTCGTCAGCTGTTTTTAGAGATCCCTTAACTTGGCTTTGACATTAAGTTCCAACTTGCCTGATTACAGATTTTCCTTCGAAGGAGATACATATTTTTGATTTTAATGCGCTACGGGCCGAGTACGTTTTGTAGAAGTTATGCGTTATGCCAGATGCGATGCATAATGCAGTCGGGCCTTGGTAATTATGGAATTCTCCAAGAGATATGCCGAAAACAAAAGCGCTCTGTGTCGAGATCTGAGCGAAATTCAACTACAGTGAATGCGCGTTCATCCGTGGAGGAGGGTGCTTTAATGATCACGCACTTTATCTCATTTTGAACACATTCGGTATGTAACTATTTCTACAGTACCAGCCACGAAGTGGGCGATCCGCTTGAAGTTCATTATTCAACTTATTCAACTGACCACACAAGGTGGATAATGTTTCGTTTTTTTCTCGCCGCCAAGCATCACTCTCAAAAGTGGCCGTGGGTTTCGAGATAAATAATGAATTCCCATAAACCATTGACAATAATGCCAATTAATCGCGAAGTGAATATGTGACGGGAGATAAAAGTGTTTTTTCTTCGTGTTACCGCCTCTGTGGAGTGGGCGTGACTGCATATACGATCAAGGGAATCTATACACTCAGATACATTCAGAACACAAATATGGAAAAATCCGCAGACTTTCAAGACGTCTGCTGTGGTTTGCTGGCGGTGAGTGTTGGTTCTGGGAACAAAAAAATTGCTAAAAATCAAGTGTCCAGAGAATCGATGATGCTGGTAACCTTGTTGTGTTCTTCGAATGGTTGACTCCAGTTTTAATTTCCTCGATCCCCATCAGGAAATCAGCCCGTAACTTGCCGCGCTCAGTAATGCCGGTTTATCGTAAGAATTCTGCACGTTTGGCGAGATGTTCTTTTGGGATTTTGGCAAGGTTTTCCTTGTAAGTCTTTCTCTTAAAGGATGTCGTGGATGTGTAGGATGTCGGTGGAGAATTCACCCTGCTCCTTTAAAGTCGGAAATGAATACACCGAGGCCTTTAATGTCAAAAAAGGATTTAGACAGGGCGACGAGCTAGAGTGTGGCTTCCTCAATATCGTTCTGGAGAAAATCGTACAAGACTAACTGTCAGCTCAGATGACAGCGAGCGACCCGTCGAATATCGACAAAGTAGGCGATCGCTTGCCAGACTCAGGATGAGTGGGTTGGACCAAGTCCAAAAATTGGCCTGGCTACTCTTGGACATAACTCGTGATGAGATAGAGTCGATAGAGAGTTACCCCACGTTCCTTTAAGGGATCATGCGAGTCAGAAGATGATGATGATGATTTTTGGTTCTGTTTGCATTCGTATCGTATGGACGCCGAGCCTGTAGTATAACGCAACAGATGGCGCCTGTATCTAAGCTGGCGGACACAAAACAAAGAAGAAGATGAACAGCTCGATCCTACCATTAGAAATGGAATATAAGTTTCAAATGTTTCCACGGGAGTTGGAACTCTATTTTGAAATTTGGCGACAAACCACAAGAACTTGCTGGGCAGTTCATACTTCACCAAAACGCGCCTCATATCTCGTCGAAGGAAAGGAAAAAAAAACAAAAATGGGTATTCTTGTTGACATGAACACTCGAACAGTCCGAAGTAAACACTGCACATTGTAGGATGCATGAACAGCAGCAAATCCATATCTTAATTAATTAATGTTAAATTAAATGTAGATCGGTTGTTATCCCAGGACGAGAAATCATTTCTGTTCATAATAAAATTTAAAAATCGCTCTACATTTTCTAGTTGCTTATAACCACATGTACTTCACGTCCACTTCGCATGTTCCACTTCAGATGAAACGAATTTCGCTATAGCGACTGAACATCAACAGTGTCAACGACGGTAAATTTCTTCGGTCATTTTCGGAAAGACCACCAATTGAATACGACAAAATATTTAGTTTAAATATAGATTTTCACTTCTCCATGATCGTGTTTTTTGTTTAACCTTGCTGTTGAGTGAAAAATGTTTTGTGAAAATTGGTCATTCATGTTCAAGCAGCCAATCGACGTAAGTATGCTCCATAAATTCTGTGGCCGGCTGGATTAAAAATGTTTGAGTGAGTTGAACTTTATGAGCATGTAGATGTAACTCAAAATGAAAAATATTCCATAGCTTGCCGTATGACAAACCTAAATGCTGAGCTGGTCATGTTAATTTCAACACTTTCACTAACGGCATCCATATACTCTGTAGAGCGTGCATTTGGATGATGGATAGGCCATAAGGCATCTGTAACTATCAGTCAGTCTCTTTACGGTTTTGACCCAACTAAAACAGTTCATAATACTCTGGGTCTGTTAAGTCCTGGGTAATCCAGCCATCGAAGCATAGCCCTTTCCGTTTGAAGAAAGAGCCTGTTTTTAGCCTCTACCGGCAAGTTATTCCTCTAACAACACGAATAAATCTCATTTCGTCAGCTTTTTTTTAGAGATCAAGAAACAAATATTATTTAATTTTCAAAGGCAACTGCTTAAACTAAATTGATTAACTCAAAACTATGTACTACATTATGCTTTGTGAATACAATTTATTGGCAAACTGTATGCAAGCGGGTAATACCAATTTCGACTATTACCCGAGTACCCGGGTACCTGAATAATACGGCTAATAGCCAAGTTGCCGTCAACTTGTGATGTGGGTATCATGTGCTCTACTGCATACCACTGATGGAAAAAGGTTTACTATTGTACTCAATTCGGTACAATTTATTTTTCTCAGTACGCAAGTACATGCTTGCCATTTTCAACATACAATTTTTAATTCTTTGTATAAAATTGATCTATCTTATCTTCACTAAAAAAATATATGTGCGATCCGAGCAATGGGTATGCTCATTTATTTAAAATCAATAACCAAAAAATCATGCTAAGATATTTTACATCACATTTCTGCAAGATGTAGGAAAAATATCCAATTTCGAAGACGTTTTTTTGACCGACTTCAAAATTTCACACAACGCGCAGTATTGCATGGTGAAGTTAACTATATCGTTCAACTGGTTTTAATGTTTTCTACTAACGACCACAAAAAAATCGAGGGTATAAAACCAATATATGTACAGTGGACTCCCCGTAATTCGAATTTTCACGGGATACCATAATACATTCGAGTTAGGTGAAGTTTGACTTAGAGAGAGTTAGAGACAGTTTCGACTTAAGGAGAGTCCACTGTATATAGAGCACTAGCTGAGTGCGTATATATTAAGAAACTGAAAATTAATCTGTGAGTATAAATTATATAAAACAAAATCATAAAAAAAAAAATTAAAAAAAAAATGGTATTTTAAAAAGTAAATGTAATCAGTTTATATATGTTCGGTTTTGTTCCTCAGCAAACGGTGAACGGTCTTATATATGTAGCATATATATTTATTTAGACTATAAATGTGTGTACATACATCAGCAGCAAATCAGACGCATTCCATCCGTTGCATTAAATGTGAATTTTTTTCATAGTTTTGGATTACTGCTCTTCAGAGGTGAAGGTTTTGAAATCGTGTTTAAGATGCCGCAAATGTGCACTATGCCTGAAGAAAGATAACCACTTTTTTCAAAAAGTAATTGTTGCTATTAATGTACATTAGCATTCAAAACATAATAAATATCATGGATTAAATACATTTTCGTTATTTCATGAAGGCTAAATGCATAATATATCACACAAGCTATAATAGCAAATAAAAAAATACACACTCTACGAAACGAAATTAAAAACTAATGATAAGAAAGTGTTTCTAGAGCCCGATATTTCCCCATGAATTGTTAGAAAATACTCTTAGAAAAAATATGGCATTAGTCTCGAAGATCCGCAAGACCGAGAAGTAGATATATAAGAGGGGAGAGCGGAGTGTGCGCATCGGTAAGTCCGGCCGCTTGAGCAATTTAATCGCCATTTTCTCGAAACCACGTTTTTTCAACTGGGTGACACTCACATTTAGAAACTATTGCACTTATAAACATGAACCAAACGACATTTTGCTCCTTAAAAGTGTCGTACTATAACAAAAAATATATATTGTTATTTAAAAAAGATATAAACAATTAAAAGTAGAAAAATTAAAAAGTCCACCATTTTTTTTGTGAAAATACCAATATGATACAGTATAAGAAACCGTTTTTATTTTGATGATTCGTTGTTGAGTTATCGTGTCACCCACCAAAAAAAGGGACGAGTTTCAGCAGCCATTTTAGGAGCCGCCATTTAAATTAAAAAATTTTATTTTCAATTAAGATTTTTATATGTCTTCTAATCTATAAAAACTTTTATTTGTTAATATTTTTTGTAGTATAAACAAAATTCTTTTGGGAAAAAACACGTTTTTTTGAGGAGCCTGGATAATTTTTTCAGGACAAATTTTAATCCAAATTTTAAAAAAATCATGCATTTATGAGATCGATTTCAAGTTTCAACGTAATCCGCAGTGATGGAAACCTGATGTCTTCTTAAAAATGAATGTTGTCACAGTTTTATAATTAATAAAGACCCATTGAATAAAAATATGACAAGCAATTGTTTTCATAAATAATAACTTTAAAGATAAACTCATTCATTGGTAGCTAGCCACCTAGTGTTTAATTGTTTGCTGTGATACGGGGATCTGTCCGTGATTTGTTCAGCTATAATAATCAAGTTTATTTGTATTTATGTTACCTTAAGACTTAATACAAATCACTTGTTATTATTTTTTTGTTAATAAATAATTGTTATTTTTGAATTTATATGTTTGCATCTATTGAAAGGAGCCCAGTACAATTTTGTCTTTTTCAGAAAATTTTGGTTTCAGCGTTCAGAACAATCACTCATTCGGTACAAGTCGATTTCCATCACTGCTGTATACTGTCCTGTATGACAATTCGGTATGCGAAACAGGAATATCAAATCCATTCCACGAATTCGATGTTATTAGTTAAAAAAAAGAAAACTAATCGGTCTATTTGATTTCCAGTGCATATAAACTGAGACCGTTTAAAATGCGGGAATAAGAAACCAATATTTCCAATCTCCACTCGTTGAAACCCACAACCAAGTCACGACAAAGTTCACTGAATTATGAAAAATCCATAACCAACTAGACGGAAATCCTTGGAAATGCCAACAAATAAATATTCATCTTTGCGCAGCATTCCTACCAATTGATATTTCGTATCTCTCAATCTCGACTAAAATCAACGTTTTATATTGCTTTTGCCTGCATAAGCAACACCTCTTGCCCGTAAACCACAATTAATCGAAAACTTTCACTCCGCTGATTTTTCCTCGCCCTAAATTGCCTTTTAACAGCCTCATTGAGGTGATAATTGAGGCGATTCATCACCGCATCTGCGATTTTCATGCAAAAATTATCAACATTCGCGTGCTTTTGAAGAATCAATCAACGATTTGGTTGGATAATATGCGAATTCAGGTGAACATCTGCATAGTCCAGCAGTGAGAAGCAGTCTTTCAAATGGGCCGTATCGTGTGTGGTTTGAGGTGATCTTTTTCCACATGAATACATGAATATTGAGGCGTTGATTTTGTTTTGCCACGAAGTGTGTTTAATTGGCTCATAAATTGGATTTAGTTACGAAATGTTTTCCTTTTATCAGAATTATCTGTTTGTTGACTAACTCAAGGACTTACAAGTGGAACTTTATTTGGAAGGAAACTGTTTGAATAATCGAATGGTTTTTCATTTCCCTCGGCGGTTGTCAGGGTGGTGGTTTTTGACCAATGAAGACGACTGAACTTGAATTTGTGCTCAGTTGTAGCGAAAGGGTAGCGCGTCGATATCGACGAGGATCGTGCACAAACTGCAGAACTTCGGAGACACTAGGTCATCCTCTATGCGACTGCTCGTCCACATAGAGGCCACACCAGCGTCCCACTTCTTTCCGGTAAGGCAGCGTACTCATCGCGTTGGAAAAAATGTACTCAAATTTATCCGAAGGTAGTAAGTTTCATAATGCACTTTGAACCAGCTCGCAGCAAACATTTTATCGTTAACAGTGTCTACTGCCAGCCGAAACCTCGATGCGTCTTTAGTTTTTATATTTTATAATAAAACTTTGCAAACGCTAATTCACTTAACTCATTTGTAAGTTTTCTTGTGGTACGCCAATAAATTACAACATCTTGGTTGCGAGTGATTGCTCTCCAGTCTTCATTAAGAGCTTCTTTATCATTTGAGAGAAATGGGAAGTGTGACGTGGGTTCTAATATAGACCTGCTCTCCACCGGCAGCAATCGTCTCCGGGTTAAGATATGAACGATTTTCAAATCCATTGGATTGAAAATTTCGAAAGCTGGAATTGCTGTCCTGGTGCAATTGCATATAAGACCGAACATGGGTTTTCTCAACTAACCAAATCAGTTTCTGTCAAAACTTGAATCATTGAAATTCTAGTCCAAAAATGGATACTATTTATCGACAGGAAATAACTTTTCGCCTAAATTCACCTAAAATGATAGATGTTAATTGGTGCTATAGCAAATCATGCATTCGTTACTGAGTAACGAGTATTCAATAAAGTACCATATAACGAAACGTTACTCCTCCATGTATACTTACTTATCAGGCCTACGACCCGTGGAGGGTCCGAGCCTGGGATATCGCTGCTTCCAGTCATCCAGACCAAGTTCTTTTGCATCAGGACATTACTTGGTCCTTGGTTACTGGAGCATTGTTGTCCATGCGTTGTTGTTCAGTGCAGTCGACGACATCTACATCCTGGTACAGCTCGTAGCGGTTGTGTCTTCTCCTCCATTCACCTTCCTCGCAGGCGGGACCATATATCCGACGTAGAATTTCACGTTTGCCCTGAGGTAGACAAACTCCTTTACTACCTCAAAATTGTAGCTGTCGGTTGTGATCTTTTGTCCTAGATAGTGTGCGGCGGATTGTTTCTTGCCCAACAGCATATATTTTATCTTATCTTCATTGCTCTTGAGACCAGCTCGTTTTGCTTGTTCCTCAATTGCCGTGAAAGCTTTCATTACGGCACGTTGGAACACGCGACGATGTAGATGTCATCTGTGTACCCCAACGAGATCCCGTACAGACTTCAAACGGCTCGGAGATCCTCGAGATTTTGTATATCGTTACTATTAAGGTATCGATACCTTTTTTTGCCTACATGTATTATCGAAAACCGACATAGGTGCGTTCACTTTCTTCTCTTCTCTTCTGGTATACATGGTCTCTATACGGTTTTTTATTTGTTGCGCCAGCCACATCAAGCATTGGTATGGTCTGAGGGTAACCCTTTTCGTGTTGAGTGTATATTATATCTCTGTTGAAGGTGACGAACGTATTTAGAACTTTTCGTGTGGAATACGATCATATCGCTATGTATGTTGTATCCTCGGTTAGGTATGTTTGGGATGGTATACAGTAGATATTATTTATTCGTACCGGTAGATATAGATGCGGTTTGTACACTTGTTTGGTATACTACTCTTAAGAATGCGAATATTTTGTGGACGTTTTTTTTAAAGAGATTGGTATAAGTTTTCTACTAACAGAAACTATGGTTATTTATATGCTTAATTTTTGTGGGAATTTTGTGATCTTTCATATGATCATACTACCATTGTGAGTGTTTGTTTCATGTTATAACCTAAATAATTCACTCAGTTGAATACATCGTTCCTATTTGAGGACATGAAATCGGAAGTATTAACTTTGATAAAAAAATATTAAATTTGAATAAAGTAAAGAAAGTAACTTGTAACGAGTATTCAGATTCAAAGTAACGAATACGTACGATAACTGTATTTGTCGTTACTTTTACAAACCTAATGTCAACGAACAAGAATGACAATGAAAGTGAAGTAGGTCGTTTGCTTGATATAGAGAATGTTCCCGAAACTATTGACAATTAGAGAGTGTTCCTTAAGTGGATACTGTACGTCTATTTGTTTGTAACCAACTTACGCGTATTCGTTGCTTTTGCTTCTTTTTGTTTTTTTTTAGTTTTGCATGCTTTCAATGGGTTATGATGGAGGTAAGTTTCTACGAAAAGCAACAGAAACAAACATGTCGCAAAGTTCGATTGAAAGCGGTTTTCGACTTACAGAGACTCGACTTATGCAGTGTCAACTATGGGAAAGCTTACGTTTTGGGTCTAAGTTCTTAAACATTTGTGCGACTTAAGAGTGATCGACTAACAAAAGTAATTAAAACAATTTAAATAGAAATTATTATTTTTTGAAACGTTGTACGTGCAGCTTTATGTTAGTACTGTACTCAGTCCGTAAAAATGTACTCAAAAAAGACAAACACGTTAGGAAACGCTGGGCCACACATTCGCTTTAAACTCAGTTTGATTTCGATCCGCCAAGAGTGAATACAATCTCATCGTGTCCCCCTTCAACTGTGTCCATCTCCGTTCACCCTAGTCTCAGGTTCATAAAATACTATCCCGACTGGCCAAAAGTGTTTCATTGCATATATTGTCTTGCCCCCAACCAGATTCAAAATCACGGTACTTTCTTGCAACTTATGCTCAGTTGATATTTCAAAAAAAAAAAAACCGCACCGCATGCAGTTAGCTAGCCGCAAGTGACGACTCCCGCAAAGGCGACCTACTAGCTACACTCTGCCAGGGGAGGGAGGGGGAAGAATTATTCGAATTGCCCAGCTGCAGTGTAGTGGGTGGAATTTCATCGCCCGTACAGGAGTCTCCCACTCGTTTTGCTGAACCGAATAATAAACACAATCCAACACAACTAGTGCACGGATCGACAGACATAGACAAACCGCGCGCCGCGACGCTCGCGTCAACGCCAACAACAAACAAACTTTCCAGCAAGTGGCTGCTTGCTGCTGGGTGTTATTATTATTTAACGCAAGAACTGAGAGAACTGCACATTGGCATGCAAGACCGTAGAATGTGGAGCGTGATTTATGACGGAGACCCGCACAGACACATGAATACGCGCACACCGCACAATTGTCCGCCCGCCGCGCTCGCTGGAGTTGTGTTGAACGGGCGATTCTATGTCACTAGGTCGATTGCGCTCTTGGCAGTTTCATTTGCTACTGGATCTGGAACTGGAGTACATTGCATTGTCTTCCCCCATCGACCGAGCGCAGCTGGGTGCGGAAATATTTTGGAGAGCCATTCGAGTCCAGCAGTCAGACGAGTGAACTGATACGCCAAAGCAGACTCGGTGGCGAGGCCCGTGGCGATGGTGGGATGCATATGGACCGTGGACTGCGAACTATCAGTGACCCAGCGCGGACATGAAGTGAAAATGGAAAAACATTTTCTTTTCATTTAGTGCCGGGATGAGCTAGAGTTGTCGCCCCCAACACCCATAACTAACGTTCCTGGACAGGTCTTATTTATGTCTTCCTAATCTTGTTTGCGGCCGAACATTAATTTCGCTGGGAGCTTCACTTTATCACAGATCACGACTCGGGGCCTCCCTTATCGCGGCGCAGAGGAGACAGTGTGTGCCCACGCTGCTGCTAGTGACAATAAGACGGCATGGAGCGGTGCATCAGCAACGTTGTCTCTTTTATTGGAAACTGATACCGACAGCTGGAAGTTGAGTTGAGTTCCGATAAGGCTCAGCAACAAAAGGTCTGTTGTCTTAGCACTTGGGTGGCCGACGACTGCGACGGTGGAAGAAAAGGGAGAAATTAAAGTAAAGTATCGATTATTGAATACTGAGTGCGAGTGGAGAGCTTGATTGTGTGAATAGGAAAGTGTTGTTTGCTGGAAACACTCTCGTTTGAGGCGATATGCGGTGAGGAGCTGATAAAGAGCTATCAGCTCTGTACAGCGAACACAAAAGAAAGACGACACGCTTTGGCTCGGGGGAATCGTATGATTTAAAGTCGCAGAGGGATTGACGTCAGACAAAGCTTTGAACAAAGTCGATGGAGTCAAAAGAATTTCTGTGGACAGTCTACTAATCAGTCGAACATGTTTTGGGGTTCGTCGAACAAGTTTAAATGGTTTTGGGAATTTCTTATGTTTTGTCAGACTGGTTGTAGGAGAGTGCATTGTCGAGTCAAACTATGTGATAGGATAACGGTAGGAAGGGGGCCACGTTGATTGCTGTGACGTGATGCAGGCAAAGAGTGCAGCGGTGGCGATTCCAAGTGAAATCTATTATTAACAACATATGCAATGTTAAAGTCTACCCGTTCCTGAAAATTCTTCATTTTTACGAAATTTGTTTTACTGGCCATTTTAGAAGTTCTGCCTTGTGATTGATGGGGAAGCTAATGATGACTTGGACGAGTAGTGACCATCGAGTTCGGGGGGAAGTGCTTGCTTCGTTTGCTAGGGTTGGTCTACGGTGACTATTCATTGCCCAAAAATTGCGCCATTCGAAATTCGTTTTTTATTCCTTGGGGCTTAGCGCCGAAATATTAGACTTGTAAACGTGAGTTAGAAACTCGGGACAACTGTGCAAGTCGACACTACGCGTGAGTTAAGAAATTATCCCCAATTAATGATTTTTGACCTCCGTCGAATCCATTTGCAACGTCTTGCAGAGATACGTCGTCAGGAGCGTTTGAGATCCACAGCGGAGTAAGGCAAGGATGTATGCTATAACCTATACTATTTCTTTTGATGTAAATCAATGTGCTTCACGCGGTTCTGTAGATAGGAATACGATGGATTTTTAAGGCTCAGTTTATGAGAAGCATTTGCAAAACGCTGAAGTTATGCGCTCAGTATCGCAAATAATGATGGATCTCTAGGAAGTGGCAACAAATATGGAGAGGTGTAAACATTGTCGTCGAGCTGACAACTATTGAATCTTGGAACTTCCACGACAACTCAAATAATTTTTCTGTACAAACGGGTAAAAGAGGATTTTCAGCACTATGAATGTTGTTTCAACAAAAAATTAAGCGAAAAGGACATTGAACGTCAACGACAGAATCAACAATGGGCTCGATGCAACATATTGGCCATTGCTTGGCCCAATCGGGTCGATCACGAATGTCTTTATCATAGATCAGGAGCCCGACAACTGCATTTTTGATCATTCTATGCAATTGAAAAGTGGCCTGTTCAGAAGAAGAGTGGCCTAGTTATCCATGGTCTGCTATGTAACCCTTAAAAGTATACGGAAAGAAAACTTGGCGCAGATCATTGGTAGTTGTTAATAAGTTGACGTAATCTTATTGAAATTTACATGAATCAATCAAAATGGCCTCTATGCTCAGTAAAATGTTGAGCGGGACTCTGACTGTTGCAATTAACATACTTCTCGCCCTTCCTCCACTGGAAATATTCGGTAAACAAGCAGTGGCTAGAGCAGCCCTGAGATTCAAAATATTCCGACTGTGGACCGAACTCGCCATCGGCCACTCATTCTTAACGAATTCAATTTTCTTCCCAGTCACAGCGATCGCCTACTACCCCAAGTCATCTTTCAGAAAAATTCTGCACCAGCATTCCTTTCATGTCGGATTGGATGTCTGGCAACCAGACGATGGTCCATCTGCGACGGTTCGAAGGTAGATGAATGGGTGGGTGTAGGTGTCTATTCTAAGGACCTCAATATCCCATGAAGATCCCAGAGGCAATACCCTGTCTTAAGAACAAGGGATACCACCATCAACAATCAAGTAGCAATTATGTCCCAAGACAATGTTATGTTCAATTCCAAACATACCTTAATTGCAGCTGTCTCTTAAGGAGATGGCTGATCTTTTTAATACGCATGTCGAGACAGTGTGACACACCGGGCGATTGCAAAAACCGCTAAACAAAGACAAGAAAACAAAGAAATATGACCAGCATTAATCTTGCATGATCCCCCCTTTTCCCAGAATAAGCAGATCTACACTCAGGACGCCCATCGGTGTCATAACCTGTGTAATTGGCATACAATACTCTGGGCACTCACGTCTAGGTGCCTATTATTTCAGCTATCTTTGTGAATTCAAAGGCGTAATTATGAGACAGCTAAACCGCTTTGTCATAAGCACCAATTGGTTCCAAGCTTAGGAGTAGTCAATCCGTGAGGTACCATAATAGGCCTACTTTGGCCTAAGTGTGACTACATTCTGAAATCAGCCACTCCTAGCTTACCTATGTTCAATTCGAGCTCACGTAGAGTAGATAAGTTTGTCTATGATGGCCATAAGCACGCCATTTCAGACATCCTCGACTGCCTAGTGCCTTGTGCCAAATTTCTGAGCTGCCCAGAATACCCTTCTCATTATTAAAGCGGTAGGACTCTCTCTTCACTGATAAAAAGATCAATAGTACGTAATACAGAAGTGCTTGCTGTGGCAGTCTCGACCTTATGGTACCATTAGTTATACTGACCCAAGACCCAAGAGTTTCTTGGCCTACTTCATGCCATGAGCGTTCCATGTTTCTCTAGTTCCCTGAATTTTTCTCTGAGGACAAGCTTTCCTATAGCACAGAATGGTTCAGGGCCTGTGAAGGGTTCCGATGCTCCTTTCCTAGCTAGGGAGTCGGCCACTTCATTGTCTTCTCCCCCTTTATGACCAGGGAGAGTGTTACTCTGTTTCTCATTCTCAACTCTGGCATTCCCACAACTCCCTTAAAGCATAATTCCTTAGAACTACCAATGAAAAATAAATTGCAAAAATTAGCCATCAAAAGTGAGGAAAAATCGGACGAAAATTTTACTGAAACGTGATGAGTGAAACCAATTCCAGCTGAGAAACTACAGTTTTCCCAAGAACATTAATCCATCTCATAATTTCGTTCCCACTTTATTTCTTTTGGGCATTTTTTTAAATTTTCAACAAAGCCAAACGCATTTAGATACAAATCAAGTTCACCAAGTTTATAGGCCTTTTTGCCCGGTTCAAATTAACTCTTTAATTACACGAACATTCTGACGGAACAAATTGCCTTTCGGTTGCCAAAAATGTGCTGCTTTGTTTCAATTCAGAGCATACGCTGAACTGTCTTCTACTGATCTTCGAAGATGGTCCCTCTCCGATAACCTAGTGGTTTCTTGTTGCGTTTGTTTGAGTGTATTAATGCTTATGTCTGGCTTAAGAACAGGCATTACTGGTTCGATTGTTCGGTTTCAGATTGTTAATGAATGTTACCCAGTTGGCATTGAAAACTATGTGAATTATCTAAAAATGCTAATTTTGAACATTTCACAAATCGTTTATGACAATCGGTTTTTAAACGCCGCATCGTGATGCAACTTTCGACTGATGTCAATGTCAGGAGTTGAATTTGATTTTTATCCGTCTGCCGCGATCCACAAGTCGAAGAAGTTCACCTGCAAAGCTCACCGAGTGAGTGATGCTGTCAATCGCATGTCCATTGATTCATTTTGTATTTAAATTAATTCAAGACAATGAAGTCGTAGTTGAACCTTGAACCTGACTCAGGGGGGGCTACCTTCGTTTTGGCACTAAATCTCGTGTAAACACATTCCACTTAATCGCTGGCGAGTGAGTTGTAGCACTTGAACTCAGCTTCACCTATCGCTTGGTAAAGATCATCATGTTCAGAGTGGATGACTATAAGAATAATTGCGGGCAAGTTCAAGGACAATCTTTAGGTGGACGTGTCTTTCAGTAAAAGCACGCGTCTTCTTTATCAAGAAGGGCGTTTAATCTTGAGAAGGAAAACGGATCGAAACGAACGTTGCACACACATTATTGTCTCAAAAGAGACATGAGATCGGAAGAGGTCAACATTTGAACAAATCCCACCAACAGCATTGTTCACAGTCGGATTGACACAATCTGCTTTGTTGTTGACATGAAAGGGCTTTGAACTACAGCCACAACTTTGTAGATTGTTACACGAAGCATGAGCAAACACAGAGAATGACAACGAGTCGCACGATCAATCCCCTTTCAACCCACAGACAAAACCATGCCCGTTGCACGTCATCATCATTTTAGCGAATTACGAATTCAACCCCATTCTGACCGCACCCACTCCCACTTGCATTCAGATTTGTCGTCGCTAAGGGTGTGGAAAGTTTGCATTTCACAGTTCAACTTGTCGCTACACAGTACTCGAGTTATAAAGTGAGTATCGCTGTTAAATTATTCTCCAGAACACTCAAACTAATAAGTAGACCACTCCTTTCAGACTGCCATGCTCGCCCAAGGGACATTGTAACGCCATTAAGAAATGTTGTGTTTTGAAAATCCACTTCCCACCAACTCCATCGCACAATGTTTCAACTAAGAGTTTACTTTGTAACTCCATCCAGCGCAAAACTTCTTGTAAACAAAGCGAACAAAAAGTTTTCTTTTAAAAAAAAAAAAACTGATTCCATCAACGAGGCGTCTACGTCGTCTGGCACAACTGAAAACTAGGTCACGAAGCACAGCGAGCACACTTCCCGAAGATGTTTACGGGAACAACATCCCACTTCCTTCCACATTTTCATTTTGTGAACATCTCAAGGCAGCGCAATGTCCCACTTAGCACTCGAGCGTGAGAGCATCGTCCCTCCACATCCAGATGTCTGCTTGAAGCCGTCACAAAGAGCCTCTCCTGTTTAATATGCAACACCAGACCGCAGCACACATAGCGAAGGCCTTATAAATTTATTAATTTAAATCACAAATCTCCCAGCAATCTCTCAGTGAACCGCGTTAACTCCTATTTAGGACCAGCTCGTTGAAAAGCGTCGACGCTTTTGTCTATTTACATCGACTGTAACCACAAGACTGGCACTGGTAGCGAGTATCCCCAGTGGGCTAGTCATTCATGCACTACAGAGTACTTCCATTTTCATTAGGCCCAGCAGCGCTGCGGCGCAGAACGAACGCGATGGCGACGACGGTGGCGGTGGTGGTTGCACGGAGCCGGATTGAATTGCATATTTGGGCACACGTGAATTTGAATACCATTCGGAGTGACACTTGCTGACGTTGGTGACGTTTCCAAATCAGGTCTCGCACACACACCATCTATTGCCCCAAGATGAAAACGGTCTAATTGAGAAAAGATCCACGTCCGCGACGCCGCCACCGCCGTAAATACTTGGCAGAGACGTGAATCCAAAACGACACATTCGCCGCTGGCTTTCGGTGGGCAGACTAATGGTGCGTATGGCGTGTTGCAAGCGCTCCACGAAAACGAAACGCATTCTTGACGGTAACATGATCTGACCGATGACGGATGTTGTTTGGCGGTGTTTGGTGGAATGACTCGCTGTGTCGGTGGGGATTAAGAAAGCAAACGAGGTTAGTTCATGCCCTGCGACCAAGAAACAAGCGAGGCTTTCGAGGTTCATCGAACTCCAGGAAACGGTTAATTCCAGAGAAAGGAGTTGAGATTGTCTGCCTGTCAAATACACAGTCGCAGCGTATTGCTGACCATATTTGACCACAACAATTGACAAACAACATGTCTAATGGCCTGACACATGAACGACTTAATCTCGCTTCCTACGCACGTTTGTTTCGCTTGGAAAGTCTGCGTGAGAGGGTCTTTGCCGCAGACGATCTACCATTTCCTCCGAAATTGGTGATGTTGCTTGTTAGCTTAGCTCGTATGTTTGTCATGCACAAACAATTGAAAACGAAAGTATTAACGGGAACTGACACTAAGTCGGGAATAATAACATAATTGGGAAGCTCGGATGTGAGCGGAGGATCACGACAGTCAGTCATGACTTAACTGCAATCGGGTACTTAGAAGGAAATGGAAACGAATTAATTGTCTGGTTCCTGATGAAATTTGAAATGCAAGCGAGGCTTCAGCATGATCCCATGGTATTGTTGGGATCGTCTAGACTTCGAGCAGAGACTTAACTGGTCTTTTAACTGTTTCATTAACACTTGTGAGATTCATTCGGATTGAACGTAACATGGTTTCTCGGGACAATGGATGAGAAAGGCAATTTGAGTTCCGGTCTGTGTACTGGAGCGACATTGATTGAAAGAAGTCTGTTTTTTTTTTTAAGTTGGCTTCGGTTACTTGCGGCGGATTCAACAACGTAGACTATTCAATAAGATAAGTAAAGAAATCACCATTAATGTTCGTGATCGATTGGTAAGACTCTTCGTGACTTCGGAGAAATTTGTGGTCAACGTAATCAACGAACTGAACGCTCTATTTATCGATTTATTGAATACGCTAGTCTTGGATGAGTTAACACTTCATGGCATCATCATTCGTGGTGATCTTTGGGTGATGGGGCTATCGGATTTGTTTGACAAGACATAATCGTAACTTTCTATTCATGCTGGAGCATTTGTGGGCTAAAACGGATGCGAATAGTCTTTTTAACCTGTCACGACCTCAGGCGATCAATTGATGAAAAATAAAGTGTGTTGCGAACTACAGAGAAACTGTCCAGCGACCCAGTTATCCAACTTAACTGAGTTTCGATATCTCCCACCTTTCAAAATTAGTGCAGTCGAATCTCGATAATGCGAACTATCCAATAAAGTAAACTGGAAATATCGAACATTATGTAGTCTGAACTTGGGACCATTTTTTGCTATTCGAAAATGTGCATTTCATTTATCTCGTCTATGTTTCTTTCTCGTTTAATTGCAAAGCCTAACGGTTTTAAAAGGCAAGAGGCGGCAACAAAAAGTGAATATGGCCCATCCCAAAGTGGACTAATTGGTTACTTTTTTCTGGTGTTAAGCTTTAATTTTGTATCGCTTCAGTAAAACTGCAAAGCTATGGCTCCTTCGAAGCAAAAGCAAAACAGATTCTTTGCAATGAAGGAGATTTTGAGAAAATTGGAAACTGGGCTCTAATCGCGTAAGGCGACAATCATCTCGCGCTAGCGTATCGATGATAGTTTCGCTTCATGTAAGCATAAAAAAACGATAGCGGCTGAGAGATATCGTTTTGCCCGCTTCGCGTAGACTGAAAACTGTCAACAACTATCATCTCGACGACTGATTTTTGGCGATACCTATTTCAGTATGTCCTCCCATTAAATGAGCACAAATTGTGTATACATATCTTGTTGTACACTTTTGAGACATTTTTGGAGTGATAGGTCGCATTTGTACTAGTTTTTATCGGAAACTGAAATGAGAGTGTATTAGTGAAATGTGAAAGGAATTGGAGCACAGATGCCATTTTTACGAGGGAGTTATTATTTTCAGAGCACTCAAACTGTAACGATAGGCGAGACGATAGTGAGTGTCTTGCATGAAGCAAATCATCGAAGTGAATCAAAAGGACGATAGTCGTCTGAGAAGTTACGCGATGTGAGCCCCGGCTACTCAGGATCAGGTGTATCGCAGAAGTATGCAGTCGCAATATCCAGAGACTGCTTAGAGTTTAATTGTTTAACAGGTTACGGATCAGTTGTCTACTTCCATTCCACTTTGGAAAAATATGCTGTGGCCGCTTTAAGATTTGCAACAATTGCAGAAATCGGGAGTTAATTTAGTATGCTGTAATTTACTCAAATGGAATTTCGACTTCATGAACATACATAAGCTTTGTTCGTTCGTTTACCCCTTCATACTGTGTTGAAAATTTAACACCGAAATTTGAAAAAACGTTCAAGTAACGAACGAATTTTCAAATAAGAACTTTAATTCACCCCATTACTAAGGTTGGGGAAGGGTATCAGCTGTTTGCCAGCTGTTCACAAGAGCTCACACGTATTCACAGACACGGGACAAAAATCGTATAGAACACGCTGTCAGAAGAAACCATGGGACAAATAAGTTAAGTTATCCCTTATCTCTGGTGAAACGATGGCAATACAAGGGCTCTTCAAGGCTTTTAAAGTGGAGAACAAGTTATTATTGCTGGCGATGGGTGCCTATACTCATAAACTGTGTGGCTTTAAGCTCGTCCACTCGAAAATTAACGTCATTTCAATTTTTATTGGCTAGGTAAAAGAAAAGAGATTCATGGTTTGCACCATCTATTCACTGAAACGATCTCAACATCGATCGTCAAGGACACTGTTATTTGAAAAACCGTACGAAACTTTCGTTCGTTAAGGATGGATGTCTTCTTTCATTATTTGTCATGAGTTTTCGGATAATGGACTTTGTTTGCCGCGTAATCAGACAAATGAAAATGAGCTTCCATAGCCCAGAGTAAATTTGCATATCTTTTAAAATTATTATATCCCCAATGGTCGCCGTGTCGTAGTGGGTAAGTGCGTCGACTCATACGCAGAGGGTGCCAGGTTCGATACCCGAATTTAACACCTTTGATAATTTACGGCTCCACCTCTTTCGAGTCACTGATAATGCTCAAGGAGTATTCCTGTCTAGAAAAAGCTTCTCAAATTCGCCGTTCGGAGTCGGCATTAAACTGTAGCTCCCTTCCACTCGTGAAAGAACAATAGCACGCACAACACGAGTGGTTGCTGAGAAGCTACGCCCAGGTCCACCTCGGACTGTCGCGCCACCCATATTATTATTATTATTATCCCCAATTAATATCCTGGACCGTATACACAACAATTTAAAGCAAAGTATGGGGAAACTTGATTGAGGACACAGCAACACCAAAGTTGTCCGTCACACTTACAAAGCTTTATATCCCAAAATGTTTTTTTCTTATTCACAAAAGAGTTCTTAATATTTAAAAATAATTGGGAAATTTTAATATTGAAATTCGAAAATAAATGTATTCACGCATTCATAGAATTCCGAAATGATAAGCACCAGCACATGAACAAATAGTTGAATAAAATGCAGCAAAAGTAAAAATGTCGACCACTTCCAATTGATTACTTGTAGCATGAGACCAAGGCAGAGACTTGTGGCATTTTTTCAACTAATCAGTCGAAATCGGACAGTTTCTCGGAGGAAATTTTTAATGAAAGCTTAAATTGCATAGGAAATTAAATTTTTTTTGTTGATACCAATTGTTGATTTCGAGTGCAATTAAAGGTGATATGTCGGAGAAAAGTGCATTTTGTAATTAGTGCCTCCGAACTTTGAAGTGCTCTGAAGTAATAGGTTACTTAGAATTGCACCGTGAAAAATATGTATAAACAAACCACTTGTACACCAAGAAGGTGATTTATCATTATGTGAATAATATAGAGTGTGTTTCATTGTATTTTATTAAAACAATATTTGATTTAGTGAAGTGTAGTACATTCATACTTTAGGACTTTTTTCCGTCCGGGAAATGTATTTTGTTTTTTGAAGCAAAACCATAATTATATATTATAAAGAATTTTTTTAACTAAATATATAATTACTAGTCAAAAAGTATTCTTGCATTTAGCAACCCATAAATTAATCCCTTCGGAATATCCTTCTATAATAATTAAATGTGCAATTGCAGATACATTTCACGTCCCGAATTTGTTTTGATCAATATATTTAACTGACTGTCAATGTAATACTTAACATTGTTTATCATGGAAAATAATCAATCAAGAACAATTAAATGCTAAACTATTTATTTAATAATAATATAATATAATAATATGGGTGGCGCGACAGTCCGAGGTGGACCTGGGCCTAGCTTCTCAGCAACCACTTGTGTTGTGCGTGCTATTGTTCTCTCACGAGTGGAAGGGGCCTACAGTTTAATGCCGACTCCGAACGGCCAGATTTGAGAAGCTTTTTCTAGACAGGAATACCCTTTGAGCATTGTCAGTGACTCGAAAGAGGTGGAGCCGTGAAATATGAAATGTGGTAAATTCGGGTATCGAACCTGGCACCCTCTGCGTAAGAGTCGACGCACTTACCCACTACGCTACGGCGACCCACCATTTATTTACTTATTTTTAAGTCAGTTTCAAGAACAGCCAATCTCGCATTCGTTTATTTTAAAAAGATTTTCAGATAAAAATAACGTATACTTTTCCTTCAAATTACTTCTGTGATATATTATTTAAGAACTTTTATTAATATTTTAGAAGTAAGGTAATAATACCGAATCTCTGTAAACAAATGTAATGTAAAATTACTGCCACAATAAACAAACAAACTATAACGTATATAGTCGTTGGTACAAAGAATATAAAATTTCCAATTATATTTTTGACGAATAAATAAATAAATAAATAAATAAAACTTGTACGACGAATTGTCAAAAGTCAGTTCGGACTTTTTGTACCACGAATGTCCGCCAAAGTTTTCGTGTCAATAGTTGTCAATAGTGGATCGCATTTTAATTTTGTTTAACAGATCTTAACACATACAAAGGATTCTATGGGTTTGTGGCCTTCAGGTGCAGCAGTTATATTTTCTGCTGATGTTATCGATGTTCAAGGTCAAGTTTATCGACTAAATTTAGCATTATGGGAAGGCGCCCAAGACTGTCAGAAAAAAGTTCACACTACTGTGAACTGTGAACTTATAATGGATCGAAACGAGACATTCATTTTGAAGTTTGCCATATAATAAAGCCTTTTTTTTAGAAAAGCATTTTAATTTGCAAGCATAGTTTTTTTTTTTTCTTTTGTGACAACAGATTTGTCGGTTCCTCGTTGTTTTGTGGTTAGTTTGTTCCGGCAGTTCATCATGAATAGATCACACCGGAGAAAGGTTTACAAATTGTTAAAAATCATTTTGAACAAAATTGCCTTGATTCGCAAAACTTAAACTAAGGCTCTTGTGGAAACCGCTCAGAAAATGGCACCCTTTGATGTCTTGTTGATGGTCAAAACGTTACTGTCGACTATGAGCATTAGAGAGATATAGTTAACAAGTTTTTCACATAAGACTTGGACTCTCATTCGATGCGTTATTTCCGAAAAACATACTGAAGTACAGCGAAGGGAATCTGAAAAATTGGAGCCACATATTATACCACGCAAGCCGCGGCGGTCATATAGCGGCAACCATATCCAAACATTTACGCCATAAAAGTATCTCTCAAATAAATTCAATCTCATGGATATTAAATTCATTTTTCTCTGTCTTATTTCCAATTATAGTTATCCGCCTCTAAAAAAACACACCCTTTACCTAGTGGTTCCCTTCTCAAAACTAAGCCTTATGAGTGTTGTATGTCGACAGCTCAAATATTAAATGAATATTTAAATATTTGTGGACATTTATTCCCTACCCAGCAACCATTTAAACCAGTTTTTGAACTTTACATTAAATTTGTCTTGTGTCATGACTGGCAACTGGATTTGAGCTCCCGGAAGAGCGTATGACTCTTTGTATTCGACATTCGAATTGAAGTTCATTAGATATAGCAATCTGATTGAAGCCCATTTTTCATCACTGATTGCTATACGACCTCAACAACTACTACGCCTATCGACAATATCAGCTCGAAAAGTCACGCTTTCTGATAAGACTCCACCTACTACAGCTCACCCTACAATAAAACAAATTTATATTGAACACAACTCATGTGTATTTATACACATGTTATCACTGCCTTTTAAGTTTCCCAGCTATTGTGCAAGCATTTATTTCTGAATATCTGGTAACGTATGGCTGTGATGATTGCTTCTTTTCGGTTTGAATCATTTTTCTTTTGCCTGGCCGTCTAGAGATCGGTTTGTTTATGTTCTCTTCTTTTCTCTTGGTGACGTACAAATGGTCTCAGAATTTTTGATAGAATTTTGGAATCTTCTCTGAATTATTTTTGGACGCTATTTTAACACAAGAAAGATCGAAATCGTACATCAACTAAAAAGCATGTGTAAAAAAGATGAGGCCAAAATAATCCTTCCTGTGGTAGTCCAATTAATACTATTATGCGGAGATCTGTGCGTTTGAATGAAGCCCAATATAGACGACATGAAATGTATCAAAACTTTTTGTATTGAGTGTGCAAATGTAAGTTTATTCCAAAGGTGTACATTTTTGGATATTCTAGGAGCCTCAGATCCCATTCGCAGACAAGTCAAGAACTTTTTTCAGCGTTTCAACATGAAGTAAACATATTTACCGCAGTGAACCCTTTACTATAAGAACAACGTATACCTTCATAGTTTTCGCATCAGCGGTTCTTCCTTCAACACTGCCATGAATACATTAACCAATATATCCTCACTCCTCCCGTAACCCAAGGTACGCCATGTCGTTCGCCTACAATGAAACGTGATTTCGGGAACACCTCTTCAAACAATCTACGGCTTCATGATTCCCTTAATCCTCTCGCTCACTTTCCGTTGTCTTTTGCTCGAATGCCCTTGAAAAGCACACCCCTTCTTTGCATAAATGTTCCGTTTTCTTTACTTCTTCTGCGTTACGCTATTCAACGTTATGCACTCAGCTGAAGTACTCGTCCTTTAGAGTCATTCCTTATTCATTCCCTATTCTATTTCACTGCAGACCCGCCGTCGTCGTTCGGTGTGCTCTAGTGTTCTGGTGACATGAGAATGAAATTTACAATTTCACTGAAAAGCACGTTCCGTCGTCGGCATTTGATGGAACTTTAGCTCGTATCCTGGACGAAAGTTTAATGTTCTTTGAATCTACTTATCCTTGTTTATCGTTGAGACGGATTGAATTTCATTCAATTTCATACCAATTGAGATCCATTTTGCGCCGTCCAACTTCTCGAGTTTCGCGTCGCAAAGGAGAAGATACAAAATATATTCCGTGTGTGTGGACTAGAACAGGCTCTTCCCCTTATATCGGTCGTAAGGTGCTGGTGTTTATTGCTGCCTGTCGCGTTCGAATTAAGCCGTCCCCGACAGACGTGTGATGACATTTTAAGCACTCCTGTGCTTAGGAGTTCTGCACAAGCACTCGCCACCACTTGACAGTAATTTGACAAGACAAGTCGGAAATAGAGACAGCAGACAGTTATATACTCAATAAGCCGCCACAGCGCGCAGAGAAAATATATCTTTGAATCCAATTAGTGGAGTAGTCGCGGACCGGTACCTACACGAATTACAGGGTTGTTCAGCTCCTGAAACCCGTTTGTGTGCTCAACTGTCGGACGAATACGGGGAAAAAGAATTTTAAACTGCGAACGCAATCAAGATTGCAGGAGCTCCGCGCAAATGCTCAAATGCCTGCAGTCCAGCAGCACTGACCAGGTTCGAATCTAATTCCGACTTTATCTCTTAATCAGCACAAGGGGTTCGGTGCGGTTGAAATCGCTTCACAGTCCGTTCAAATGACTTCATAAAGCTAATCGTGAGCGGTCATTTAACAAACAGCTTTGGGGGGAGTTGTCGGTGCACGTGTTTCAGATTTGGTAGATATTTTGCGACTCAAATGTTTTCGATAAACAAATGCATGTCTCGCGGGTACTGTGGTGTGGTGAGATGTTTCGGCAACTCAGCGATGTGAGGATATCACATTCGATCAGGGTCAGGGAGATTGGTGAATGAATGGTCTCCCTCAGGGCGCCACTGACAGCTACTGCTGCACATGAGGGGGCAATACCAAGATTCGAATTGCGTTCTCTTGAATTTGTCCACGTCAGGCAGCAGTAGCGCGGTGGCAATAACGCCGACCATCTGGCACTGCAGTTTGCGGACTTAAACCCCTAATTATTTGCATGGTATCTGGGATAAAAGGCTTAACGATTGGAATTTGGAATGAAATGCTGGTTGTTGGTTAAGGAGTGCAACGTCCAACGATGTGATTGCCGTACTGGTGAGTACTGATTAGGTCTTTGTAGTACGGGAGTTTGTAATTTCAAGTCTTGAAAACATTTTTTTTATCCATGTTACCTTTTCTGTTCATAGTTTAAACCTGGCTTGAGACATTAAACGGATGTGTTCAAGGATTTGAACCGGTCGTCTTAACACGTGTGACCAAAAATCACTGCAGTCAGCGATCGGTGAATGGTTGACTGAGCAGCACTACAGTACAGTCAACCGTGCACCGACCACTGACTATTTTTTGGATGAATCATAGGGCAATGCCGGAACAGCAATATATTTTCAAATAATCATCTAGCCTCATGAAATTAATGTCAAGAATAATAAATGTCATTCTGCTAACTTGCAACTTGCTTGAGTGGTTGTTGAAAAAAAAAATATTTCTTGTAATTAATAAACCAAAAGTACCATGCGAATAACCACACGTATAAAAAAAGGCAGAATAACAATCCGAAAATTTCTGAAAGTTCGACGAACAAATGTTGTGCATGAATGCGAGAACGCCTGCTAGAATGGAAAATTTATCTGAAACGTTCTCGGACTCAGAAAATAGTCAATGCATTTTATTTGGTACAGAGGGATATTTTGGTGCATTAAATTGTAAATCAGTGTCCTAAATCGAAACAGTGTTTAATGTCATGTTTTTATCGTAGTACTGACCCCATGTTCTGACTTTAGCGAAACCCGAATTTGTCGGTAGAAAGAAGGTGACGTGGTTGATGACGAAGTATAGTATATGCAGTTATGTTGAAAATAACATTCCGTTTAAATTGTCTCTACAGCCTTGGAGGAGTTTACGCACACTTTTATCGAAATTCCCCATCGCCATCTTTAATTAATGTGGACTAAGTCTGATTAGGTCGCCGTGGCGCAGTGGGTCAGTGCGTCGACTTCCACGCATAGGGTGCCAGGTTCGATACCCGAATTTACCACATTTCATATTTCAGGGCTCCACCTCTTTCGAGTCACTGACAATGCTCAAAGGGTATTTCCTGTCTAGAAAAAATTTCTCAAGTACGCCGTTCGGAGTCGGCATTAAACTTCCACGCATGAGAGAACAATAGCACGAACAACACGAGTTTTTGCTGAGAAGCTAGGCCCTGGCCCTCTACGGGCTGTAGCGCCATCCATATTATTATTATAAGTCTGATTAGCTAACGTTGATTTTTTTACGCGTATTTGATTTTAGAGCAAAAGCCTAAAGTGCTGTACACATTCACCTCGATCTGTGACCTGCTATCTGTGAGCATCGGAAATTTGTTGCTTCATTCACATGCTTTGGTCGAAAGCGCGATTTCTATGTAAAAAAAAAAAAATATTGCAATTTGTGGAGTGGCAGCCATTGGGTTGTGGGTATGTGCGTCGACTCCTACGCAACCCTACCTCGGTGCCTGGGTTGGACTCCCGGTACGATCAAAACCATTTTCACGACCCCTTCGAGTCACTGACTATGCTCAAAGAGTGGATGAAAGCTAGGAAAGCTTTTCAAACTCAGTTGTTCGGAGTCGGCTTCGAACGAGTCGTTGCTCTAGAAGTACGGCCATGGCCCACCCATATATGTGGGAAATTTTTTTGAATAGTAGATTTATGGATCGCGATTACAGTTTGATGAGACACAAAAAGCAAATTGGATCACATCAAAAAATATTTGATGAAAACTGATAGCGGCTCATGTATGCACATGAGCATACACTGATGTGTAAGAATCTACAAATTTAAATGGCGCTGCATAGCATAAGTAGAGTTGGCAATTCAAGTTACAAAAACCCTAAACGTCACGCAGACAGAAACTTCAGGTCCAGTTCGTCCAGAAATCGTCAATAAAGTCCATTGCATGATATTGGGTGATCGGAGAGTTGCAAATTGCAGGACATGAGTAATTCCAGCGAAGTGTCCCACGATTGCTCACACTCTACCACAAGCGTAATCCGCTGCGTTAACGACTGGATGGCGCAGTTGGTTGAATGCCTGCTCCTGGTTAGCGGGGTCCCAGGTTCGAATCCCAGTGAAGGTAAAGTTAGTAATACGCTTTTATCTGGTTTTCAGATCTGGTCTAGTCACCATTTGGCGTTGGGATCTAGTTAACGAAACTGTCATTGGAGTGGTCAATCAGTGGTAGTAGTCTGACAGTGTATCACAATGGACCAACATGGTCTAAGTGTGCTGGTGAATTCAATAGCAGCCTCTCTATCTAACCTAACCTAACCGCAATCCGAACAAATTTTGGCCCCGTTTTTTTATCGTGGGCGAAACATGGATCCATCGCAACACGCCAGAGACCAAGGAAGAATCGGACGATGGGGTTTCAAAGATGATCTAGGTAGCAATGCAGACCAACAAAGTCATGAATGATGGACAAACCTGGTGTCATTCTCATCGCTTCCCCTGAAAAGGGTAAAACTGCAACCGGGGAATATTATTCACAGCTATTGGTCAAACGACCGCATTTTGCATTGAAATAAAAAATAGTGTTGTTCCATCAAGACAATGCTTGGTTTGACTCTTGTTAAATCAAAATAGCAAAATCCATTAATTGGGGTACTAACTGCAACTTCAATCAGCATCATCATCATCATCTTCTGACTCTCATGACCCACTAAAGGGGTCGAGGGTGTAAGCCACGCACGAGAAATCTCCAGGCAACTCGATCATCCGTCAACGACTCTAACTATCAGGGGTTATGCCCAAGCGTAACCAGGCGAGCTTATGGACTTGGTCCAACCATCTCCTCCTAGGTCTGCCAAATGGTCGCCTACCTTATGTAATCGCATTCAAGGCCCACCTCGGAAGTCGTGATGGTGGCGACGTACGTGCTACGCGACCAAACCAACGAATAATAGATTTTTCCGTTCGGAGAAGCAGCTGCTCAACGTTGAGTTCCTCGCGCACTTTCGTGTTTCTCACCCTATCCCAGCGAGTAATTCCCACAAAAGCACGAAATTTCGTCTCAGTAGCTTATATTCGCGATCTTATTCTTTCGGTCATTACCCAAATTTCATGACCATAGATGAGAATTGGAACAAATACCGAGTTGAAAACTGCTAACTTGGCTTTCACACTAAGCTCGGCCGTCCTGATTACAGATCTCCCAAGCTGTGTCATCTGTAATCAATCAGCATACTCTCCAGATTTAGATAGCCGCGACTATATCCAGTTCTCAATGCAACAAGAGTCCCTGAATTTTCAAACGTATTGTAGCCAGTGGGCATTAATAATTCTTAGAATAAGAACAACTGCATTTCAAAATAAATTATGCATTCTGCCCAAAACAAGCAGTGTATCAAGTTGAGAACTCACTGATTACTCTCAATAAAACGGCCCTACTCACATTTCGTTTTCAAATTGATTTATCCTCAAACGACAATGACTGTATGCCCTACAAGAATTGCTTGTTTAAATGTTTTATTATCTAGTCGACCTAAATTTTACAAATCATGTTTTCAAAGCCGTTAAAGTTAAATCAATATTGCGACCATATTTTTTACACAATAAACAATATGTTCCTTCATTACACGTTAACAGTTTAATTTTAAATAATTGGCGAGGATTGTAAACTTACAGCACAAGTGAGGGAATTGACTGTTTTTTTTATTTGATTACTTATTATTACATTATCTTCTGACCTACATGATCCACTAAAGGTGTTCGGGGATCTCCAGACAACCCAGGAAATAGTTTCATTCGATTCAGCATGAAAAATTGCAGCACTTTCCACATCCGGCATCCATTTTGCTTATTTACATTACGTACGGTAATAAGGTTCCAATATAGCAGTTTCTGTTTTTTATCCTTACGATCTTTGTTTTTCTATTTTATTTCAATGAGCCATCATACACCGTCAAAATAAGAAAAATAATTTTTGCGATTTTTTTTTCCGAGATTGCCCCACTGTCTATCATGGCATAGTTGGTTGTTGAATCGAATCCTATGCCGGGAGTGCTAGGTTCAATCCCATGATTAAAGAAAATTCATAATTCACGTCTCCACCTCTTTCCCGTCACTCACCATGATCAAAGAGGATTCCTGTCTAGAAAAAGCTTCTCCGACTTCGTTGTTCGAAGTCGACATAAAACAGCCCACTTCTGAAAGAACAAGTACTTGGGTGCTGCTGAAGTGATTTTTGTGGAAGCTGGGATCGGGTCCAACTCACTCTTTCACACCAGCTTTATTATTACACAAATCAATCCATAAGGAGGATCAGACATCCGGTATAAAGACAAAGTAATCACAATCGCCATGCGATTCTATGTTGATGCCTGGAATCCGTCTACGAGAATAAAGAAGTCAGTTTTATTTGAAACAAAGTGATCATTCCAAAGTAGCACAGCCAACACAATGGCCAGACAACCCAGTGCCTTCCGAAATAAGTAGACATTCTCCGGAAGTTAATTTCCATCCCCCATAAAGTAAGTTGATCTGCTCCAAAAAGTGTCTGATTAAACTGTCAATCGAATCCGGTGCACTGAAGTGATTGAATTCTCACCAAAATCAGCTTCCTTCCGTAGGCATTCGTGACAACCGCTAAATCGAATTGCAAGCATTTCCCTCAATTACCCGTAAATCATATACAATTTGTGCTGCGGAGGCACGAGTTCCACATTCGAATTTCATATTCTGAGACAAATCTATTGCACACATCAATTTATGGTCAATCAACAAACAATGGCAGTTAAAGACCATAAACGGAAATTGCCGGAACCTCCTTTTTCGGGCGACATATGACAGAATTTGCCAGTAATTCACTGGTTGCTGGATCGATTTATTGGTTTCTTGAACTGACAATTATGGGCGCATGGTGGCTGCTGGTGGACTAGGTTCGCCTTTGATTGACGCGAGGGGTAAATATTTGTACTTCCGTGCGAGCAGTAATTGATGTGAAGTTGGAATGTCAACAAAGCCACTAGTGAGTGACTAAACATAGAAGTGGTTGAAATGAACTCATGGTCGACGACCGAGTAAGATATTTCGCGCGAAGGATGGACACTCCACACGCTGGCATAATGTGACAAATAATGAATGTCGTGGCGGCGAAATGGCATTTTGCTGGCAATTTATTTTTCAAACAGTGTAGAAAATCATTGTACATTCGTGCAGAACGGTCGCATATGCTCAGGGAAATCATGAAAAAGTTGACGGAATGCCGTCTGGAATGTGATAGACATGTTTTTAATTTTGACTTAACAGTCGTCAGCCAAGCAAAGAAGCTCAAGATTATGTCAAAATGGTCGTAAATGAATCCCGCTTGATGTACGACATGCAGATTAACTCCCCCCTCTCCGCAGCCACACTCTAGCAAATCACAGCACAGCACATCTCATTGAATTTTCATTTTTTTTTTCATCTCTCTCCTCATTATGCAAATAAAATTCGTAATGTTGTCATAAAAGACAAACGCGTTTATTTAAAAGCGAACAAAAGTCTTCGTTTAAGTCTTACATCACAGCAGACCACAGGTGCCTTAAAATGCGTTTCTCGTCGCGACCACACGCGGTTCGGTTCATAACAATGCGACCTATCCGCTCGACTTGAGATGGGCCCCCTTGTCAAATGCAGCTGGATGCAGGAAATACGACCAGTAAGTAACTTTTGCGACATCGACTGCGTGCGGAGAACACTTACTCGTGGACAGCGTTGGGTACCCCCTGACTTTAATGTTGCGCCTCCAACGTTGTCGTTTACTTGCACAGTGCTCCATGGAGCATAAAATTCACTCAAAAATAGAGGAAAACAAAAGGAAAGCCAAGTGTTGGGGAAAAACTTGTCAGGTAAGTTATTACCCAACACCAGCACTTAACATCACCGTGAGTCGTCTAAGAACCCAGCATGACGAGATTTTCTGTTCACGTTTACATTTCCCTCACCGAGGCGACTGCAGCAGGAGTGAAGCAGCGGCAACGGCAACAGCACCAGCAGTGCACTGGTGAGGTGACAGTGAAAACGTGCGCGCACCGAAATGACTGGGAATCGAATTAAGTTGTAAGCTGTCTCTCTGCCTCGGACAGACGCGGCCGAGACAATCTGTGCGCTTTCCAAGGACGGGCGGTTGGGGGCGAGGGTCCAGATTGATGGAACTGTCAGCGTCAGACACACACCCAATTGCCGCTGGGATTTTATGAGCAGCGGTGGGGGTGTTAAGTGAGTTAGTCTTAATTCTGGTCTTTATAGTCGGCGCTGTCTGTGATGAAGATGAAAATTAAGTTGCAATCTCTATCGCAGGGCCTGTCGAACGCGCGGGCCCCATTAACTGAGTCCATTTCGATTTTTATTATGTGCACCGACTTTTAATTAGTTTTGGAAAAGCGATTTGGTTTGGTCGGTTGCTTGTGGCCGAGGGCGAGATTTTTTTCTAAAAAGATTGTTGCCTTTACTTAGCCCTCGAAAACGACCGCCACGACGCCGACGTCGCTCTTTGGGGCATAAAAATCGGTTTATTGGTCCCCTAAATGGTGCGGTAATGTGTCGGGGTAAATGATCGTTTGAAGTGGAGTGGACCAGTGACAAGGGGACACCCGCATGGAGGACGGGGAGTTCTGAAGAAATGATTTTCATCGAGATGCGATGCTTTAACGATCGCTTATGCTCTCTGCAGAGTTTGGAGGCGGTTTTGTATGTGTAGGCGGTGTAAATGTATTTTTTTGTAATTTGTTTGACCATGTGTAAAGCGGGAAAAGGTTTAGCTCTCCACACCACCAGAGGATGGGGCATTTTTCGTAGGATCAGGGATACCAATGACGCCAAGGCTTAGCGCATGCGTCAACTAAGAACGAAAGAACATCACGACTTTCGGGAAGGCGGCTACTAAGCTGAAGCTCTGATGTCGACTCTAGACGCAATCACCTTCAGCATCACGACTTTCTGGATTCGACTGGATTCGACTCCAGACACAATAACCTTCAACGTCACGATATTTAGTGCGCCGGCTCCTCAGCTATAGCTTTGAGTTCGATTCCGGACACAATTATCTTCAACATCACGACTATCGCGAAAACAGCTCCTAAGCTGAAGATCTGGATTGAACTCCAGACACAATAACCTTCAACATCACGACTTTTGGAGCTTCTTCTCCTAAGATGAAGCTCTGGGTTCGACTCCAGACACAATAACCTTCAACATCACGACTTCTGAAAAGTCGTCTCCTCAGCTGAAGCTCTAAGTTCGATTTCGGACACAATCACCTTCAACATAACGACTTTCGCGGAGGCGGCTCCTAAGCTGAAGCTCTGGGTTCGACTCCATACACAATAAACTTCCACATCACGACTTTCACGAAGGCAGCTCCTAAGCTGAATCTCTGGTGTCGACTTCAGACACAATAACCTTCAGCATCACGACTTTCGGTATTTCAGCCCATAGTCCGAAGCTCTGGGTTCGAATCTAGACACAATAACCTTTAACATCACGACTTCAGAAAAGTCGTCTCCTCACCTGAAGCTCTAAGTTCGGTTTCGGACACAATCACCTTCAACGTCACGACTTTATGTTCGACTGCTCTTATGCTGCAGCCCTAGATTCGAATCTGGACTCATTCACCTTTAACGTCACGACTTTCGCGAAGTCGGCTCCTAAACTGAAGCTCTGGGTTCGATTTCGGACAGAATAACCCTCATCAAGACGACTTTCGTTGCTTAGCTTCACCCCTTACACCCGTGCGGTGCTTCACCTTTCATGCTAAAGCTCCAGGTTCGACTCTACGCACAATAACTTCAGTTTTCACAAGTTCCTTACTTTTAGTGCCTCTTCCAAGTACGAGTAGCACAGAAATATACTGGCCTGTCTTTACTATGACAAGTCCGACTGATTACAGGATGTCACATCTTAGGAACAGATTTCAACGTTATTGGTCAACGAGTAGTCTTGCAAGTAGCCTTAGCATTCACTACATAAATCACAACCGGAAAACTCTACGCCAAGTGCTCCATCTTTGCACTTGAAGAATGACACTTCGGTCAAGAATTCGCCACACCCGCCTAAAAACGATTGCCCGTGAAATTGACCACTTAATGACCAAACAAGCCAATTAGCATACAAAGCACTTTAATTAGTAACACCAACAAACACAACTCATTAAGATATTTTCTTCCCAAAAAACCAGCAAGCAAATTATTGATCCCATCGTGCTCGTTATTTATTTCATAATCCCTCCAAAAGCCGCCGTCTCAAGTGGCATCGCAAAATCAAACAGTCAAAAGCGAAAAACCGGTTGACAAAAATGTATCTGCCCTACATTCGTAGCAGGCATCCACTGGAGTGGTGCCCCTTACCTAACCCGGTGACTGTAACAGCTTACCTCTTGAATACATAATGGAGCAAGCCGGCACCCATATTATATATATACTATATTCTCGCCATTCAATCGGTTCTTGGAATTCTGTGAACTCAGTTGACACGCTACTCAGCCAGGCTCACATTATTCCTCAGCCGATGTGGCGCGACGTCTAGCTGTAGGCAAATGGGATACATTAGAAGAGAACGAAGAGATTAGTGGACCACTCCAACTTTGACCTATTTAATGGCGGCGAATTAACGTCACCACAAATCCAGTCGAGCCGCCAATTATACGCGAACAGTGGATGCGCTTTCCATCGGATGACGGTGCTTCGCTTCACTTTCCACACTGATTAGTTGCACACCGACTGAAGTGCGCTAATGTCATACATTATGCACTGACACTGACAAAAAACCCCTTTTCAAAGTTGCAGTTTCTCCCTCGCGGTCCCGGTTACAAGAGATGAGAGATGAGCCGCATTTGCTGGTGTGGCACCGGCACTAACCGAACTTTCGAATCTATCCATTCACGTTGCTAAGCGGAAAAGTTTGCGAGCCCTACACACGTGTGAAGAGTCTAAGGGAAAATATTAATTAAGGACAAAACCAAGATAAACACATACCCGGCTGGAGATGATCCTTGGCTGGCGGATTTCACACCCCCGGCTGTCTGCCGGTGCACAGCTTGGTGCTGCTGCTGCTGCTGTTGCTGTTGATGATGGTGGGGGTGATGATGTTGGTTCTGCTGGTGTAAAGGTGAGCAGGATGCTGATTTATTGCTGGCGCTATCCTTGTCGTCGTTATCCACATTATCGCTAGTGACAATCTGCTCCAGCATTTGAATTTTTAACATTTTCACAGGTTATTAGCTTCTCGCTCCGCTCCTCTACTTCTTCTTTTAACTAAATTGGATTTTCCTTTGCTTTTCCTTCTTTTCTTTTCACACTTTTTTCACTTTTTTTTCTCACACTCCTACACTGGTTCACTGTGCCTTTTGTTTTACTGAATTACAATTTCCATCACTTGTTGAAGGAAGACTTCTTGTGGAACTTTTTCTGCTGTGAGCGGGTCACTTTTTGAAGGTCACATCATATTGATACGAGTTAACAAATTTGATTCTGAAAATGGAGAATAATGATGATTTTGTTCTGTGTGCCGAGTGTGCTGTGTCGTTGATTTGTTTCACTGGACGCCGAACGACCAATCACGGAGCGGTGAACAGCTGTTGCCGGCGCTGAGTTTCTCAAAATGAATTCGAAAAAGTTGTTCAATAAGGGATTTCACTTTACAGAGAGAGAAGGAAATGGAGTCCTGCTACCGAATGGATGGTGTAAATCATCTAATTTGGCGCTTATGAATGGCTGTTGGCTGTTTAGTGATGAATACAAATGAGTGGGTTCATTGGAAAAGTTTTCTGCAAAATACGATCTTCTGCGAGAGGCTCAACTCGAAATGAGTTTGTACCTGAACTTGTTGAGCAATGAAAACGATTTTTTTAATCTAAACTAAAATTCTATGAAATTGTTTGAAAATGTATAAAAAGCGGCTGCTTCGTCGGAACGTAGAACTGGAGGGGAGGCCGAAATGTGAGTGCGTGGTGTTCCATAAGGTTCTGGCCTGGGGCCTATTATTTTTCATCCGAAGTGTACATGATTTGGAGTTTGCTGACGACAGAGTTGTTTTCACTGTGACTAAGCACATTAAAGTGGTGTTGTCAGCTACAAATGCAACAGATTAAAAAAAAACAGGAAAATTGGAGTCTGACGTCGTGGAATTAGCTCAACACCAAGTTGGGTTAGAGGCCAGCTAGCCTCAAACTTGTACCATGAAACCACAGATGAAAGTTATTCCCTTATTATTATTCTTATTTAAATAATTCAGCTCGAGGAGCGATTTGGCAGACAATCATGTGTTTTCTTGCTAGGGCTGATCACATATCGACCGTATTTCTTCTGTGTGTCAGACGCTTTTACAAGTCAAGCTTGTGCTCCACTGACTTGCGTACAGCCTTAAGCCTCATAAGGAATTACTTCTAGCCTAGCGCCGGTCATAGATTGATCTGATGTCCAGACTCAGCCCTCACTTTCTGGAATTATCCATGGCTTCGTCCTCTAGTTCCTTGCTCATAGAACTTAGCAGTGTCAATTTATATGTATGAGTGTTGGACTCTACCCCCTAACCCACAGAGGATCACCTATTTACTACTAAGCACGTCTGAGCCTGCCCATCGAAAAAAGTTGGAGCATCCAAATGTATAGCTAGGGAACCCGAAGGGCAAGTCCCATAAATACATGACGTCTCTCAGAGTTGTGCTTGATATCAGGCTTTTGTTCAAATACCATGTAAAGTACCCCAGGAAGACGAAATCGCTGATGTAAATTGAACTTTGTCGAAAGCTTGCTCTTATGAGTACTCAGCTCAGTCATGTTATAAGTGTATCGATTTGAGCGGAAGTACTTGTGCGGAGACAAGGCAAAATGATGTTGGCGTCGGTGTAAAGGCTCTGCCTGTACAAACAGTGCAATCAGCCTAATCAATTTCTTCGTCGGGCTACATATTCCTGACAGCAGGGCAAGCCAAAAGAAAAAAGGAAAAACAAGAGGCCACCATAAACAGCCCTGAGGCATGCCATATGCATCAAATCTACTAAAGTAAGATGGGCTCCATTCATAAGCTCATACCCACTGCGGAGACTTCTTCTTCTGGTAGCGCTGCAGTCCGGGTGGACCTGGGCCTCTGCGGAGACTGGAGAGAAGAAATACTGAGGAAGGACCGCTGGACGCTGGACTGCCTGAGTTCATGACTGCAGAAGTGCGGTTTAGTAATTAAACGTGAGGAACAGGAGAAGAATGTCCCGTTGATCGAGCATATTAGTTGCAAGAGTTACTAGTATTTTTCGAAGATTCTACATCCATTGGCAGCAACCATAAACAGTGGGTGTTCGGCGAGAGGGAAGTGCTGTAACTGCACAAAGGAGTGTTAGGTTAGGTTAGGTAGAGGGACTGACACAGTCAGACTCCTACCACTGATTGTCCACTCCAGTGACAGTGTCGTTTATTTGATCCCAACGGCGAATGGTAACTGGAACAGATTTGAAAACCAGATAAAAGCGTATTAACTTTGCTTTCACTAGGATTCGAACCGGGGACCCCGCTAACCAGGGGCAGTCGTTGGAAAGGAATGTTAGTTTGCTGTCTAATCTAAGAGTGTCCCTCCTCTTTGGTCTTTATCGGATCTAGCCATCAACCAACCTAAGAGTCATCATACATAAGTACTAAAAGTTTGCTTGTATTTCCAGTTGTGGTGACAATGTATACGACGCGATTGTTGATTCTTGGTTAAAATGGCGATTCATCTTTATACGCCTTGCATTTAAATTCTATCACATTCCAAGAGAAAACGACCATTTACATCAATTCCTACAAGTGATTTGACCGTATTTTTTTTATCACCCCAGTGAATCAGTTTATTGTCTCATGTACAATAATAAATGACTCGACCGTCAGGATAAACTTTATTGCCGATGTCCAGCTCCGCCAGCGAACAACAAAAAGTCTTGTCCTCATTTCAATCACAACCACTTCCAGCAAACAGGCACTCAATCGTTCTCCAGTTCGGAATAAGTTATGTTTAAAAATAAACCACTTCGACATTAGGGTTACGTCAACACGCTGTCCAACCATGTCATAGACTGCGGCCATGTCATAGACCCGTTTAATGCGTCGCTGTGGTGCTTTAATTTCGAAGAAGCGTAAAATAATGCACCTCATGCGCTTGTCGTTGAGAATGCCAAACTCAGAGCGGCTAAGTACTGTGCTAGCGGAGTGTTTTTTTCGGTCGGTGTTGACCTCACCCTTTCGCAGAGGCTAAGCGAATTGTTTGAGAATAAAAAAAACCTCAGCAAAACCTGGTTGCATTCAAAAATAAAACTCATGGGTGTTCGGTGAATGTCATGGGAGTTTGGATTTCTGGTTCAGGGATGTGTCATTTCGATTAACGGGAGATGACATGGATTTGCTGGTTTGTCAACTCATTTTGGCGTTAGGATGGTGATGTCATCGACGTTGGTAGCGGGGAACTTGTTTAGTTGTGTGTTTGTGAGAAAGTGGTGCATTTCTTCTTCAATTTTAGTGTGGGAAATGTTATGATCGGTAACAGCACTAGGTTACATCGTGGAATATTATGCAACCCCACAGCTAACAGCAGTTCTGATAGATAACAGCGAACCAATGACAAAAGGTAGCCCTACACAACGAACATGCTCGCCGAATGTGTTCGTTTGCTTTATCTTCTACACGGCGAGCACATTTGGCGAACATTCATTTCTTCACAGCGTAAACATGTGCGATAAAGATATGAACTCGACGACGTTCACAACAAAAATTATACTCACAGACAGGACCCTACATGGCGATTATCGAAGCCAACAAAAAATCGAAATTTTTTGCCAACGCCTTCAAGTAAAAAGGTAGTATCTTATTTAGGGCGATTTCTGGTGAGCACACCAAGTTGGTTGTGTCCTTTCTCCACTTCCGAATGGCATCTTTAAATCGGTGTTAAGCCTTCTTCTCCCAGGAGCCTAGTTGTTCATGTGCAGAGCATGTCCTAGGGACCTTAAATGTTAGATCCATAAAGACCTGACCCATGAGAAACGTCTTGTGTACCGCTTTAAGCACATTGTACTTAGATCTTCTGTCGTGTATTCCATTTCGATATTGTCCACTCTTTTCTACTCGAATACATATCCGGTATTGTTATTGCATTGCATCAAGATGAGTCCATCGAAATAGGACTCATTGACTCAATTTCGTCTTAAGCCCAAAGATTTGCAAGAGTTTATCTGTGTATGATCTCGGTACTCATGTTGTTTGCAGTAAAATATGATCCTGTTTTTTATTGAAAACCAACGTTTTACTGATCGCCGGCAGAGCCATACAGCCTACGTCTCATTAGAGGGCCGTTGCGTTCGAATAAACATGTCAGTGTCCCCAAGATTAGAACTGAACAGACTCCTCGAACATAGTGGCTCTAGTGATGCCTAGTGTGGATTGCATGATTGAGGGTGAAAAAGTCACACGACAGCGGCTACAATATCTTACAACTTTTTAACAATAAATGTCTGAGTGGGTTAGTTTCCGACCCTTTTCCTTCAGCTTTGACCGCATTGTCAAAACTAAACATGGTGACGTACAGCTGATCTCTAAGCACACTGTGCTATATTGACGAATATGTCATGGGTGTCGATGCGAATTTATTGGATATTTGAAGCCCAGCTGAAGCCCGGCTGCAGGTATTCACAGAAAACGACGGAGAATATGATCATGCTATGTTAAGGCATTTTATATCTCGACAAATGGCGCAGTCATTTCTTTTTTTGTGGGTCCACGTAGTTGAAATCGAAACGATTCGAAAGAACGTGGGTTAGGTTCGAGTATTGAAAGATGTTGCTTTAGTTTGATTGAATGAAGAATATCCCATACGGTAACGTTATAATAAATTCCGAGGCACTGTTCTCCTACTCTAAGGCTTTCGTCTTTACAAAGAAACTGTTTGACAATGATGGGACGGGAAAGGTACTCTGTTACATGGACCTTATACCGCAAGACTGGACTTTACCAAGTATGTCACATCGACTTCTAGGGTGACCCAGAAAAAAAAATTCTTCAACATTTCTTCTGTTAAAAGGATAATTTAAATCGATACTAGGTCGCGGTCTCGAAATATAGTGAAACTTAACTTTCCGGACACCCCTCTAACGGACCCCTTTCTTTACGGAAAATTCGTCGCGGTCCTGTCGTGAAGGTATTGAACTCCTTCTGAACGCACATCCCTACATAATCATCAATCTTATTATAATGTGGTGCCGCTTCTGTCCGCTTTAGAGAAGTTTCAGTCAGAAAAATTTAGTTTAGCCCGTCGAAGGCCAATAGGGCAGAAACAGTATATTTTTCGTTGAAATAGAACTGCTCCATGTTCCGTAATGGGTAAGCGTTCCCTTTTCCAATCCGAGGGTCCAAGTTCAATTCCCGACGTAGCCATTTTTATTTTCTCGGAACCACCTTCTTTTATAGTTAGAATACGCTCAAAAAAACCTCGCCAACTTGCAGCAGAAACTATGCCCACCCGCCAAGAAGAAGGAACTCAATTTTACAAATTTCTTTAAGCTGGATTAAAAAGCACAACACTCTGAAAATAAGTGAGGAAACAGAATTCAGGCAAACAGACTCCGTTTAGAACATCTAATACACTTTTTCCAACCGTGCCCCAACATTTCCCAAATAAATCCAATCGGGAACGAGTTTTCCGATAAAAATCGCAAACGTTTTTCGTTCTCCTCTAAAGATACCTCACATCAATTCCATCGCCAGATAAAAATCCACCAAGACTATCAGGTCTTGATCCTATTACCATAAACATCCCCTTAATCCATTAGCCGACGATAACACTTTCGCAAAACATATACCAACCCTGGGATCCGAGCAACACAGTTCCCTGTGAATGGGAACCTTTGAGGGCAGCGAAATTTACAATTCACCTTCGCATAAAACCTGACCCACTTTCGTCCAAATGGAGCATCCTTCCTGCATCCACCTGTTTTCTCACACCACCCCCGACCAGCAGAACGTCGGAAGAATTCTGAAAGGACGGCGTCGGAAAATTTGTCATTCACACATCACTGCAGGTCCATGCAGGGCACTCTCAGACTCAACAAGTTGCTGACTTCGGTTGAGCAGTGACAGCTTGTGGCGACGACGACACGGTTTAATTCAGAACAATGACGCAAACCTTGAGATGAGACATGCACGAGGTCGTGGGCGGGGGAGACGACGTATCTGGATAAGTCCGGACGCTGCGTGTGGACAATGTCGTTCGTGCTGTTCGAAAGTGAGCAACCGAGGCCGTCGTCATGTCTCATCAATTTACAACTTTATCGAAGAGTCCCACACTTCTTCGACCATCGGGCGCCCTGAAATGTGTGCCAAACTTGTGATTCCGACAGCGTTTGGAAAAATTTCACCACTTCACCCATTTAGGGAGCGCCTGGGCGCTTATTAGAAGCAATTTGGCATTGTTTTGGCGGGCATTTCACTTTTTATTCTCTTGTACACATCGCCAAATCTGGTCGCAGTCGGTGGAGCAGAGGGTGTAGGTGGCGGCGGGCGGCCACGATGGAAAGTTACGATTATGTCTTTCTTCTTTCAGCTTGAGATTCTTTTTATTCGTTGTGCAGAATAGATTCGCCATTAGGTGTGAGTGATGGATGGATTGTTTGGCGCGGAATCGGAGTGGAAAACATCAAAAAGAAGAAGAGAGAGCAGAGCCAAAAAAATGTGTGTGTTCTGTTGTACCGCCGCCGCCGATGGATGGTTACAAATCACTGCTTCGGTTGTTCAAACAAGACGCATCACCAGATGGACCGTGTTTGTTGTTTTTGGGCGCATGGCTCTTGTGTTCTTGGACGTTGTTATCTTCCCTTGTTTATGGATCTGCGCTAAGAGAGATGAGAGATAAAAATCATTGAAACGTCTGTCCGACGGTGTGTCAGGCATGTCAGGAGTGTTTGCGCGGTGATCGTTTACGAGGCTGAATCGATGCGATGGTTTGTTTCATGCTGAATTCCTGACGGCGATACATTGACACCAATTTTGTGTTTATATTAGATTAAGTGTTGTGACATGTCAATGTTTGCTTGGAGAGATTGTACAGAGATTGTGTAGCACAGGGGTTGTGGCGGTCTTTGGACGGACCTCAATGATGAGAGAGTGTGAAATTGCAAAAAGAAAAAAGGTCAGCAAATATTATCTCGTTTTTCGAATAAACGGGTTCCTTAAGTGCAATGTATTCGATAAGGAGAGGTGTCAAAACAGTTGTGTGAATGAGATCTGCTCTTTAAATAGTTTCCGCTCCATCTTACGCCATAGGTTTGGGTATGGTGTAAGATGGAGTCATGGTGTGAATAGAGCGATCTGGTTCGCTGGCGCAAAGGATTTTTCACAGTTTGTTGAAAGGGGATTATATGTTTGCAGTGAAGAGATCGGAGCTTCGGTAGATTGAGAAGGAGACAAGGAGTCTAAAATTGGAGTTGACAGCAGCCAGAACAATGGTTTTTTAGAGCTACTGATGATGGCTCTAGAGATAAGTAGGTAGGTGAGTTGAAATATATCGCATTCCACTTGGACCAGAAACTTTCATAAATTGTTCACTTGACGAGTGTCACATTTCGACCTTTTCTGAAACTAACCAGATCCATATGTATATGCGTCGATTATAGTGTCGCTTGCTTTTTTACAAAAATTAAACTTAGGCTGTCCTAACTCTCTCTCTATGCGAGTAGCATCCGTATTTTGGCAGCTCGCTGGGACTTCGTTCCTTGAATGCGGGTACTTCGGAGGGGAAGTATGTGATGCCTTTATTTTCAGACGCATTTATCCAGTTTCCGTGTTCGTCTATTCTGATCACGTTAACAGACTACTAGACGATCAGCGCATGGAATCAATGATCCCAATGGCATCTGCTAATAATTTCCGTTAAACTCTTCCTAGAAACAAAATTATGGTCGATGAAGGTTTGTGTCTTCAACCAATTTGAAAAGCCAACCCAACAAATGATCGTTTTGATAAATGATCAGAAGGAACGTTTACTTGTTGTGTCTTCTAGATTTTTCAACTAAAAGTTCAAGCCTACTGCACGAAACAAACAAAATTCCACATTCACAAGTGAACTGTGTTTTAACTCTTACTGAGTGAACATTTTTTAATGACGAATGAAGAATTTCTTAACATTTACCGCAATCGTTCAAGTGAGACTTTAACCTTGAACAACCTTGAAGGTAATTGAAGAAACGCTTACTCGATGGGCCGGTGTGCCGCAGCTCATTAGACCACTTTCTGGCTCTCTTAACTAGAAAATGGGTTATGGCATTCGTGAGAAAACTAATTACACATATTTTCTTTAAAAAATAGAAAAAAAAAATAACTAATTGCCTCTCTCGGCGGAACCGCTTTTCATGTAACTGCATTGAATGGCGGCAAAGTTCGATTTACTCTTGTGCGAAGACATTAGTCATTATTTCGAATCGACTGTGGGTTTACGCACATCGACACGTAGACTTCTCTCTCTTAGAAGTTTGAAGAGATTTGATTGTAATCAGTCGAAGGGAGTATCAAATTTGACAAATTTTGCCGAAATGCCTTTTTGACATCGGTTTTGAAAAAAACATGATACAATGAGTTGTATAAAGAAGTTAGCACCTCGTTCAAGTCATTGACTTTCAGGGTATCAATGGTAAGAGACTGATAATGAAAATCCAGACTGATGAAGCGAAACAAACAAAGAATAGAACATCATGGAAAAACACAAGGTACAGTGGACTCTCCCAAGTTCGAAATCTCTCTAAGTCGAAACTCTCTCTAACTAGAACTTTTTCACCATATTTTACATACATTTCCCTCAATTTTCTATACATAAACTATTCTCTAAGTCAAACTCCCTCTAACTTGAACAAATTTTGATATCCCGCTACAATTCGACACAGGGAGAGTCCACAGTATTTTGAAAAGATGCCGCGATCCGTCTCGATGAGTAGATGCCAAGTCCATCAGAAGAAAGTGGTCGTGATAGAAATGACAAAAATATAAGAATGCAGAACGAAGAATGAAAAAGACAGCATTTAAGAAGGCTTGCATGTCAAGAAGGGGCATACAATTGCGAAAGAAGCTAAAAGGGTTATTGAATCAATTTTTGGAAATTATGAAAGTGATCCGATCGTACGATCGATCAGTCCTAGTGCAACAAGTGAGAGGATTAGCTTTAGAAAGCTTAGAGAAATTCTGTTAAGTTTGGAATGTCGTTGGAAGACTTTCACGTCACGAATTTTTTTTTCCGAAGAAGAAATTCTAATGTACTATTTTGCGGAGCTGTCGGTTTGAGAGTTGAAGGGGGATACATTTTTCAAACTTAAAAACAGAAACGAGTTTTTCATCTTCTATCAGCTTGCAATTCTCCTCGTATCTTCACTTGTTGCACACAAGACTCAACTGTGAAGGCTTGCGTCACAATTGAATCTGCCAAAAATATACCCTGAATGAAGTCACAAAATTAAGAGACGATGGCTCTGGCTAGCTCTGGTGGCTCTTCTATTATCTATAACTTCAGATAGTACCTTCTTCCAATTTTCTTCCAAAATTTAGAGATTATGAGTAATCGTCGTTAGTCTTTGAGCAACTAAGCCAGGGAATTTTTGCCCTGCAAACAACGTGAATTAATCACAAGCTCCTTCATCATTTTCTGCTGAACTATTCTAATGTGTAGATACTATGGAAAAGGTGATGTACGCAGCCATTTCACATAGAACGAGGAGACTATGATCCGTCTATTAATCTACAGTGAAGTCTTATCAACACATCCGAGAGTTTTAGGCACCGATTGCGAGTGTCGATTGTCGATTGTATCGATGTTCGACAAGTCTATCGATTGTGTAACTCAATCGACTGAGAATTGTACCTTCGTGAATTAAAAACGGGCATTTGACAAATTTTTCTTAATTCGCCCTTGCAAAGATCTGAGAAGCAAACGAATGTTAAATAGAGAGAGAGAGAGAGTGTGAGAGGTCCATGAGTTAGAGGGAGATATATAGATTTCGTCAGTACAGTGCTATCAAGTACTTTTGTGCGTATCGAAACGAATCGCGTATGCAAATACTTGCGTGAAATAATACATTTCTGGACATGCATTATTTGTTCTTCAATTTGATTTTTTTTTATTTAAAACTATCTTTGATCGAATTTGAAGTTACAACAAAAATAGTTTCAAGATACAACAATATATGTCAAACTACATTTGCATCATGAAAACTTTGTTTATTTTCTGTCGCACGCAAACCATCGACCAGAAATTCGTGAACGACAAAATTTGAAAGGAAAATCGACAAATATCAATCGCAATCGACAGTCACAATACCAAGAACAGAAATTAAGTATAACAGAGATAGTCGACTTCACAGCTGATTGCCACCTAGTCCATCGACGAATTTGAGTGCTAATTTGACAGATATCTTTTCATGAATTTTAGGTGGTTATTCCCGAAGTAACGTCGTTGTCTGATTGGTCATTTTGGTTTGAGAAAACGATATAAAAAACAGTTGTCGAACATTTTAAGGGGCAAGACAGGTGGAAGTCTGGCGTTTTGGTAATACTTCATTTCTGACTAAAACAACCAATCGACAATCGATGTGTATAACTTATCCATCAATCATCGACACTGGCAATCGAGGCCTTTATCTCGGATTTTTTATTTTTCAAAGATTGCACTCAAAATTGCAGATCAATGACAGAGGCTCTGAATGACTTACCATAAAAAGATTTACCTTACCACAGAATGTGCGATTTTAATCACACAGTTCACGGCGGATTCGTCGCCGATCGCTGTCGAGTATTTTATAAATACCTCGAAGCACCTACTACCTTGCCTTGAAACTGATCTTCTGAACTGACCACTGAAAGAAGGTGAGATTACGTCCATAAGGTATAGATTGTCATACCCTTTACGCTCAAATGGAATTACTGAAACTAACCACTTCATGGGAAAATGTAATTCTATTTCATGTCTATAATAGGTCTTGACAATATCATAGTCTGAGGCTTGATCGAGGTGCGAAAATGATAATTTTTTATGGCATGGAGATGGTTTTCGCAACAGTAAGATGTCTCTGATTCATCAAAGAATTTTATAGCCTTAGATGTCTTGTTTTATGTTATGATCGTCCAGGCGTAGGAGTTCGTAAGTGCGTTGACCAACAATGTAAATTGGATACCTGAGGGAGGCATTCGTCATATCATACATAACTTTTCGAAACGACTGGATGGCGAAGTTGCATGTTGAGTGCCTTCCCCTAGTTAGCGGGGTGCGCGGTTCGAATCCTAGTGAAAGCAAACTTAATACGCTTTTATGTGGTTTTACAATCTGGTCCAGTCACCATTTGCCATTCGGATCAAATTAACAGCACTGTCACTGGAGTAGTCAAACAGTGGTAGCAGTCTGACTGTAGGTATCACAATGGACTAACCAATTACCTAACCTAACTTTCTCGAAAATTGCGATTGCCATTCGACATGTTTATTGGATCCCCTTGTATACAAGATAAAATTCAAAAGGTACTTATACTCAATAAAATTGTTCTGAACACGTTCTCGTGCATAGAACGTAGAACGGCTTAAGTTAAGCCACTAGCAGTTTGAAAAGCTGTTGCTTGACACTTTCACACAAAGTAGGCCTAGGTATCCTCCTATGGAGAGTTTCATTAGTCGAATGTTGATTCACTCTACACTCAATTAAAAAAAAAACTCCCTTGTTTCCGTTTGTGTGTTTTTATATTTTTGTCAACTTCATTGTGTGCTTCAACCAAGTGCTTGCTTTAAGGCCCTATTAAATTTGCAAATAAAGTTGGAACAAATACGCATCTTAAGAGTTTATGATTTTGACTTGAAAGTCGGTTCATGTCGTTATTTTGAACTACTCAAGCAATAAACCATCTTATTATTGTTTGTAGACATTTATGACACGGTTACGTGATGCAATCAGAATGAGCAGAGTCGGACAACATTGTCTCTGTGATGGGTGTAGGGGATTTTTAAATGAAGCCAGAAGGGCTTGAAGTCAACTAGACTGCTGTTCTCGTGCGATCACAATGAGATTTTGCCTACCTTGGGACATTTAACATTTACCGTCTTCCAGTTTTCTACCCTTTTCAGCCACAAAGGTGACTCTGATCGATTTAAATTAGGTCGATTGTTGAATTGGGTCGAATTGTTGGGACCAATGTTAAGGAATGATTATATGGGTTTCCAACGTTGCCACCAAAACTACATCCTTAAGGGTTCGCGGGATAAAGCACTCATCAAAGATCTCCTGGCCAATCGATCGTCCCCCACCGACTCTTGGACTTGGATCATCGTACTCGTCCCGAGTCAGCCAAGCAACGCAATCACGGCAAGCCTCGAAAGTCGTGATGATGGGGAAATCCGTGCCAAGTGACTAAACCAGCCCGGCGATGCATAACCAAAGAAGCTGCTGCTAAAAATTGAATTCTTCGCGAACTGCCGTGCTTATCACCCTATCACGGCGAGCAATTCCCACAACAGCACGAAAAAAATCTCATCCCAGAAGTCTGTATTAGCGATTTTATTCTTTCGGTCATTTTCCACAATTCAAGACCAAAGGTAGGAGGTGAAAGAAATTCGACGCATAAATCGCAACTTTCTGGTGCAAATCGAATCATCCAACGAATCGAATCAACTTCCACGTACAAATTGTACCCCAAATCATGACTCTTCTTCCAGGAACTCCAATTCATTTGTCGATGGCCCTATAATGCGACTCACAACAAGGGATTACAAATCCCCTCTCCTTGTCCTATCGGGCCTGGGACTTGGAAAAAAAAATGACTCTCGAAGCATGTTGCTGTCCGTACACGAACCAAAATAACAGCTCTACAGCTTCAAAAATCTGAAAAGAGCTCTTGATGCAATGCATGGACTGTAAAAACCGATAAAGAAGCTCTAAAAATTTAAACACAGCAAAGAACTTTAAAAATTCGAAGTTGGCCTGTAGCCAATAATGCCACCAAGAACGTTGACGCAAAGAGAAAATGTTTCCCTTCCAAAAAATAGTGTTTCATCGTAAATTTTGTTCAAAAGAGTCTGGATTGGAAAATGCTCCATATCAGGTGTCGACTGTCATGACTGCTTAAGAGGCGAAGAAAACATGGCACGCGATAAGTCAACGTCAAGATTTATTGGTCATAGTTGGAAGTGGTTGCTTGTTGGTTGAAAACCCAGGAAAGAACACGGACTGTAGCGCCACGCAAACAAGGAGCGCCATTAGTTCAACGATGGTGTTCTTAAGAGAAAGTCAGCAGCAATATGACCTGAGGTGAAGGGGGGCCTCGACTTTTTTCCCCAAATGGAACGAGCTATGATTTGAGGACCTAGAAAACTAAAGGACATGATTTGAAGCTTTGAGCTGGTGTCTTTCCAATTCTCAAGACAGAGGACAGCTTTTCTCCAGTTAGTTAAATTTTTCGCAAACCTGAAAAAAATCACACAAGAGACAAGCAATGTGTTAATATTAAAGTGCTGACGCCATTCGATTTTTTTAGTGACTAAATTGTTTTTTGCCTTTCACAACTTTGAATACTTGGAATAATGGCGCCTCAAGTGATCCCCAAGTAATAGCATCTCCCGCCAACTCACAAATGGCTGTCTAGTCAAATCCCATTTAAAAACCAATTGATTGTGAACACCAACTGTCAACAATCAATTTGCACTGGCAATCAACAATTTATCACGTCTCAAGACCTTGACACTTCCCAGAGTGGAGCCCCTCCTCCATTTGTTGAGGCATTACACGAACCTTTACATTGTACACTCACAATGACTTGACCAGGAAGAGAACACCTGCATCGACTAAATGTCTCATAAATCGCGACCTTTATGGTCAAAGCTTTCAGTTGATAGTCAGCCTTCCAGTCTTACGTAAACGGCCCCCAGCACTTAACTGACTGTCGAGTGTGTGTGCATGTGTGGCTGGCTGCCTACCTACTTAACGTCTAATAACATTTTAACGACACACAAAGCTGTGCCTTGAAACAGCAGTTAAGCGATAGGGAGAGTGAAAACAGTCTTAAATCAGGCAAACTATAAATTTCAAACAACTTTTAATTTCCCGCCATAAAAATTCCTGCCTGACTGACTGCCCTGCACTTCGATGCGACTCGTCTGCTCTCGTTGCAAGGCACACATAAAACGAACACACACACTCCCGCGATCACTAATTTTGGTTTTGAGGCTTTTGCGCGAAAATAAACTACAGAAGCCGTGCGCCGAAAACTCGTTATAAACGCTGATTACAATCTCTGCCACTGAGATGCCTTCGGTGGGCAACTACTCCCTGCAGTTCAGCCTATCACTTCCGCAAAATGAAAACAACCTGCAGGGGGATGCACAATGAACCTGAACACACACAACACGGTGGTAATGACCCTAGTCTGCGATACACAGCTCATAACAAGGGAATTTGCGGTGAACAATACAACAGAGATGCCGAGATACACAGACTCGTCCCAATGAAGTCGTCTCCTCGAGGGACGTCATCGCCGTCGAGAGGAGGCAGACGAACGGCAGGCACAGCACTGTTAAGGGAACGTAATCCAACCGCGGCCGAGTGAAATTGTTTACACCAGTTCCACTTTGTTTACGTCTTTCTTCTCGCGGTGGCACGGGCACGAGGCACAAGACACAAGGCACGACAACGACAACCACAACGACATCTTCGCGAAGGAGTCAGAGTGGGGGGGAGAGAGAGAGGAACTCCTTCAAATCACTGTCACACCACACCGTACACCTTCAATTGCTCAACGATTTCCTCTTCAATTTGCACTTTTAATTTCTCTTTTTTCCTCCCGCGCCGCCAGAAGCCCACACGCTCCGTGATTATCAACCGATTTCGTTAGAAACAATCGCACAACACTCTCAGATGCAAGAGACATTTGTATTCGGGCTGCATGCAGTGAAACTCGACGCCGTCGTCGCGTCGCATCAACACACGAAACTGCACGTGACACCCCCAATTTACAATCGAATGGTTGGTTTGATGGGCAAAATCTGATTTCACTGTTAGACGACAGTAGTGCACAGAAGTGTACAACACACTTGCGCGTCTGCCTGCACGCGTTTCACTTACTGCATTCCACTTCACAGATCACTTTTGCTGTTGCATCCTCAGGCGATGCACATTTCTTTTCTTTAGATTACGAGTAACTCTCCGGGTTGCTTTGATAAAGCGAACAAACGCACTTGAGCACGATAAACTCTGCGAGAATTCACTTGACGCACTGGCGCGTTCCACGAGCTACACAAACCGCGAGCAGAAGTCTAACTGTTGAGCACTGATTTCTGGACAAGTTGTCTAGCGGTAGCCGTCGTTGTCGGCGGTGGCGGTGGCTAAAGAGTCGCACAGCGCACTCTCAGACCGCGGAATGCCCGATAACTCAAGAGAACGCGAATGGAAATGTAAACAAACCAGAAAATGGTTGAAAAGGCACTCACTTCGTGTAGAGTCGAGTCGAAGAGAATGCCTCGCATTGCGGTTGTCCCCATTTGTTTTGAGTGAGTCGAGAGAGATTGTGTGGAACGCACTCAAATGGGGAAGCGCGTAGCGCATTTGGGGGAAATGGTATGGCACCCTCCGATTGATGATTTACATAACATGCGTGATGTGTGATGTGTGCGCGGGTGATGCGTGGTGCCTGTGGTTGTGTGGAGAATGGTTGATAAGTGGGGGTGGCGGGAGAAGAAGTGGTAAAACGGATTACAGGGTGGATATGTTTCAAATATTTTTTAAATTATAGGGATTTTCGTTGGTAACAAACTGAAGGGTGGTTCACTCAGATTAAAAGTGATAACAGTGGATCTCCAATTTACAGTCGTAGAATGAGAAAGTAGGAAGGGTCTTACATTTTTTTTCGGATCATTGCAAGTGTTGAAGGAGTTTTTAAGTGAAGTGAATTTCAAATCGGCTGACAATTTGGGACTTACAGTAGAATCTTAGAAAGATGAACTTGTATAAGACATGCTCCGTTCACCTTTTCTAGAATCGGGTTAAAAGGTAAACATTTGATTTTATTTAAAAAAACGCTGTTATTTCATACAAAAAAAAGAAAAGGTGTTTATGTAAGGTATAAAAACAGACTTATTTAGACGGTCTTAGCAGACGATTTTTCCTGTAGCTCTCTGTTTCCCGCACATATGCTGTCCCTTGTCCCCACATGCGTAACGTGCTTTTGATCAACGCTGAGAATAACAATACATAAAAGCATCCTTGGGACTCGCTAGCTTCCCTTGGCTACATACGTCGCATACGTTGCGACGAAATCTGACGAAATTTGACCATGTAAAAGCGGCTACTCTCAAATCGGCCTGATTGGTCCGAGAGACAAGAACTGTGGAGGACGAGTATGTCTATTGTGATTAATATCTGATTCGAATGTTAATGTGTTACTAGAAAGAGGTGAACCCGTGAATTATAAAAGTTTCTCTCATTCGGGAATTAAAACATTTGCATTGGATTGGAGCGGACAGTAGGTGCCTCCTCCGACGTCCTTGTTCAATTCTCATCCTACAGTGTGAACGATGGAATTTTTTCTTTAATTGATACAAACTAGGAAGACTACCATCAAGTCAAGTATATACCAAATATGTACAATCAGATAAATTTTGGTGAAGATTAGTCACGCGAGAGCTGCCCTACATTTGGGATTCTGAAATTCATAGTCATGTTGAAATAATACAGACGTAGCGTGCATTCCGTTTCCAAGAACTTCGAACTCTTCGAAATCGCATCACATCGAAGCATTATCGTGTTATTTTTCCAATCCCATCTAGAAACATGGGACTGAAAATCTTTTATAAATCAGACACACTTCTCAGCAGAAATGAAGAATTACAGAGATGGCCGACATCACAGCTGATTGTCCCCTAGTCCATCGACGGTTATTCACGAAATAACGTAAATGCCGTTCTCTGGTTGGTCAATTGGGTCTAAGAAAAGGTTATAAAAAACAATTGTCAAAAATTTTAAAGGGCAAGAGAGGTAGAAGTCGGGCATCTCTGCAATACTTCATTTCTGCTTCTGAGTTAAGCAAGTTAGATTGACATCATGGCGCGTTTCCAGTTAGCCTAGTAGAAGGCACAGTACAGTAGTACAGTCTGCATTCTCAGGCAAGAATTGACCTACTTTGAGGTGAGTTAAGGAATTTTTCCTGCCTGTCGGACAATAGTAAACTTCATAAACGACATCCTAATGGAGATCCGAAGCAGATTCTAAGTAAAATCAGAAATCAGAATAAGCAGAATAAGTCGAAACTCCTGATTCGAAGGAAAAAATATCCAACGAATCCGGGGATTAGTACTGGTAGAAGGCATGGATGGAACAAGATGTTTAAAATATAACAAAATATGTACTGTATTTAAGTAACCTTTGATTTGTAATTCCTACTACTTTCAATTTCTATGATAACTTGCATTTGTCAATCATTTCTTTCTAATTTATGGATATGGATTTCAGTGAGAAACTTAAGACTGGGAAGAAAATTCTACAGATACACAAAGTCAAAATGATACACAATGCAAATGAACATTAATTCCAACAAATAACAACGCACATTTTGAAATTAGAAAATTCTTTTTATTATTTTTTAGGCTTCTTTAGATACAAACCAAAAAACCTTAAAAGAAAAATTACTGATGAATTTTATACTGAATTTTAGATCAAAATGTGCGAAAATAACGCCAAAATGAAAATGGGACAGTTACAGAACACATCCCATAATACACGACAACTTCGGGATTCATTCCAAATGTTGACAACTTCGTTATATGTGAGCATAACGGTAAATGAATTTCGAAGGAAATTTTTGATTGACGCGATTTTCGGGAACAATAGAATTTAATTATGCCGGGAAAGAAGCAAACGCTGGTAGAAGTGCGGAAGGTTGTGATTCAGAAATACAAAAAGGGAATATCTGTTCGTGATATCGGGCAAAACGTAAACAGAGCACACTCAACGGTCTACAACATCATTAAACGCTACAGAAATACGAAGAGTTATTAGAATATTCCCAGAAGATCATCAAGGAAAATTTTAAATGACTCTGTTGAACGTTGTATAGTCCGTCAAGTGAATAAAAATCCACATATTAGTGCACCAAAACTAGCCACCGAAGTGTATGAAGTCCTTAAGAAAAAGGCTCACCCAGAAGCAATACGGATTGTGCTAAGGAAACACAATTTGAATGGACGATTAGTTAGAAAGAAGCGGTTCATAAGCAAAATCAACAAGCCGAAAAGGAAGCAGTTCGCAAAAAAGCACGCTAGCAAAAAGATTTTTCATTCTGGGAAAAGGTAATTTTTATGACAGAAATAAATAGTATTTTTATGAAATTAAGTTCAATGTGTTTCGCTTCAATGGTCTAAGTTATGTATGGAGAAAGCCCAATGAAGATCTCCCAGACAAAAATTTGCGTCCCACTGTTAAGCAAGGTGGTGATTCAGTAATGGTGTGGGGGTCAATGTCAGCTGTATAATGGACCAATACATGTACTTGGACATTCTGCGAAATAATCTTGCACCAAGTGCACGGAAATTTGGGTTCGACAAGGGGTTTTACTTCTAACAAGATAATGATCCCAACACAAAGCTTACAATGTAAGGTCCTGGCTTCATTACAACTGTAAGCACGTTATGGAAATACCACCCCAGTCACCCGATTTGAACGTGATTGAACAACTGTGGGGTCATCTAGAAGAAAAATTGAAGAAGTATTCGATTAAAAATAGGAACGACTTAAAAGAGGCATTAATAGCTGAATGGAACCTTATAGAGCCTTCTTTCTGCAGAAAATTGGTTGAATCCATGCCAAGACGATTAGCAGCTGTTAAAAAACCAAAAGGCTTGCCAACAAAATAATAATACGTTTTTATATCTTTTATTTCCCTTTTTTTATATTGAGTTTTGTAGAAGTGTCCCATTTCAACTTTGATTTAGTTTTTTCCCACTTTTTTTGTTTTTATGTTAATTTTATTTGTTTCAATTAAATTCAACTAATATGTTAAGTTTTTTTATAGCACAGAAACCAGACATTGAAAATACATATTTATTATTTTATACACTCTATGTTTCATTATTCCATTTGGAAACCTTTGTTGCAGACTGTCCTATTTTGACTTTGATCCATTGTATATTCGCGTAGTGCGGCTCTAGAAATAAAATTTTAATTTAAACCAGACTTAATAGTAATCTGGGAAGCATTTCGGGTTAATTTATGGAGGAGAGGAATGCAATTTGCGAATTAGTTTGAGTGACATATGTAGATGTAAAAAGTTTCGAAAAGTAGTCAACTCCGATTTTCTTGCCATTTTTTCTGTGCTTAGTCTGCCACATAGGAAGATAGGACTGGATTTTAAACTGTTCAATGTCCTTCTCGTCCTTTCTAGTGGATTACGCTAAAAACTGCTTTGGATTTTATCTTCCCATGTGGTAGAATATGTATATAACAAATTTCAAAAAAATCGGTCGGAATTGCTAAATAATCCAATTTAAAAAGTGGAATCTAGAAGGGGCACGTCAATGAATTCAATAAATGCGGTTGACTTCACGTGACTTTAAGGTCTCATCCGAATGCAATGTATCCAATTTTAATGACTTGCATTTAATTGACTTTGGTCTATAGACTAGTCCAAAGGAGTGATCCATTCAAAACTTCAAAAATAATGGTGATTTCAATGAAGTGCAGAATGATATCAATTGAATGAATCACAATCCATAACAATATTACCATGAATTCAGAAATTACATTCTCAAAAGATTGCTGTATTTTAGAACACTGAATATGGATGGAAATTGTCCGGTTTCATTGACACAAGCACCATTGATGGATAATGGCGGATTATGAGTTGACTTAAGTGACAGTAGACAGCACTGAGCCTATTACCAAGATCGGAATTCATATAGGAGCTGATGCTGTAATTTCAAGGACGACGAGCGGGAAGGGCGGATTCGTTAGTCTTGGACGAGGAATGAAGTGCAAGAGACCTGTCATCAGGAGTGGTAAGTAGAGGACAAGACATAACCGCTCTACAAATAACGCTACAAGCTGTGCACAAAGACATGGAAGGGCACGACATGGAAGGGCACGAAAGGCAAAATTTGGAAAAACCTATACCATCTTCGAATCCGGACCTTCTGGATTGGGAAGGATGTATAGACAGATGATTAATTGCGAAGTGATCGAGGATGCAAGTAACCGACGGACTGGCCGGTACAGCTGGTTGATATTTATTATTGGGCTAAGATGATCCAGGATCGCTTGCCTGAGAAATAAGACAAGAAAAGTTCTACATAAATATAAGATTGGATGAAATAATCATAGCGTAAAACATGTTGTAACTCTTTCTTCCTCAGATTACGTCATCACGTAATATATGACATTTCGTGACGGATGATAATATATATATATATATATCTATTTTGCTTAAGCTCCAGTAAATTTTAACAGCTTTAGTGTCTTTGCACTGTTCTACCTTAGTCAAGTCACGCTCAATTTTCACTTTCAATTGCTCATTCGGTGCTTTAAGCCTTAGGGGCCCCATACACAGCCCACTTGTGTGCAAATCAGTGTGTCTTTCCGCCACACACGTTACGCAAATTCGTACACATCGCACTTTGACAAGGACGGAGCATCTCTATGGACATGAAACATTTTCATTTTGCTATGTGGCAATCCAAAAAATGAATGCATAAACTGGGCCACACACAGGACGCACTTCAGGACACCGACACAAGTGTGCAGTGCACGGTCCGCTTTAGATTTAAATTCAGGACCCTCTTTGAACACTTATTCAATTCCATTTCAACCAGCTTTCGACAAACAAACATGCAAATACATTTCGCCAGCGTTATTTATCTTGGATAACAAGGAAAAAACAAATGAATTATCTTGAAATGAATTTAATGTTACCCTCAATTTTACAGTACACTTCTGGCAGATAAAAATGTTTTGACAGATAAAATTGCAATTGACATCTGCTGTTGATTTCTGTGTATCCAACCGGGGTCAACGCACGAATGTTCGTGGAAATCCCTCAAGTATTGACATTTATCTGCGACTGTACTTTATGCAATGGTGACGCGAATGTGACAGATAAATAAACAAATCAATTGAATGCAATTTGTTTGTTAACTATTAAAAATTACTGTCATTCTCTGCCGCCGATTAAATGGGACACTGATAAGATAGAAAGGATATGAAACGTAATGAAAGTCCTTCTATTTGGCAAGACGCTCAGATCAAGTGAAAGGACAACAAGGGAAATGAAATCGAGTCATTTATTGCTACGACATAATGTCCTAGTTTATCCCGGCTGTTGGCTGACTGTCATTATCTCTTGTCGCGTCAACTTCTTCTGTATTTTCCTCAGACTAGACTGGATTCATAACACTCGAGGGGATTATGAGTTGTTTTGGACGATAGCCAAGAGTGTCGAAAGAATGAGAGATGAATCAGTTCTTAAGGAGTTTGTTATGACTGGCAGTGAACAGAGAAGAAATGAGGGGAACTTGTGTATTGATTATCTTTGATAATCTTTACGAGCGACATTTTATCGCATCATAATTGAAATTAGTGGATCCCCAACGAACAGATGCGACCGTGGACTGCAACTTCATTAGGGGGCGTAAGTCGTCTCCAGGGAAGCATTGTTCGCAAGGCCATTTGATTTGCGATACCTTTGGGAATTGACTGAATTGCATAACTCACTGAAAAAAACGATGACTTCTCTGTAAAAAATGTATATACATCATTACCTTTTCTGGATCTGGTGAACTATAACCAAACTGACAGAATATTGTGGTTTTTCTCATTTCCAAACCAAAGTCCATACGTTTCTAGACAGAACATTAACCGCCTGTTGTGAGCGAACTATGAAACAAAATCTTCTTTCGAAATCTGAGAACACCACGGAAACACACCACAAAGTAAGAAAATTACTAAATATTCAAAAGACATTAATGCTTATCATCAAGAATGACAAGTTACAACCTCTTGATTGATTGATGGATTTATTGATTCGAAGTTCAAGGCATCAAGTGATGCGGTTGCACGTCAAGTGAGTGATTGCGATAAGATTGGTGATTAATTAATTATGCGATTGAGTCGAAATCAAATTTTCTGTTCATTTACTTTAATTGATGAAGTTTTTGTTATAATTTGAGTCATTTCGGAATATGCACATCATTTTTGTGTTATCATGAATTGCCTGGAGTAGATCCTTAGCTCCTCAAAGGATTGGGATAATGATTAGTTGGCAAAGTGAGTTGTCTCGCGGCAAAACATGAAGTCCCGTAGTGAAAATTCGACGTAGGACTGGGCTCAGAACTCCTGACGGGAAGGACCAAAATCATGCTCGTATTTGTACATCCGTCTTATTATCTTATCGCAAACCACCAGAGTTGATTCTGGTTGAAGGTTCGGAAGTCAAATATCCGACTGCAACATCGAGTCTATGGACACCAATAGTCCAAGTAGGACGGGATTCGAATCCTAGCTTCCATGTGCGATACTTAGATGGAGACTTGGTGTTGATGACTGGAAGCAGCTTGCTTAGGGCCGACAGAGATATAAGGAAGTTATAGCTCTGGCTTTTACTCGACTGTGTGTGACGGATCCACGCATTCTAGATGATGATAGATGCCCCCCGCTCTTAACGAACTCAAGGTAGCATTATCAAGATGGAAGCCTAAAAAGGCTACCGGTGAGGCCTGGCTGTCCGCTGACATTTGTAAGACAGCTGACTCATCTATGACATATAGTCCGACGACTGGAAGCTCTTAAGATAGGGGATCCCTTTATCCTCGTCAACTATTTATCTTCGCTGCATTTTGTGTTGCTTGCCTGAAGCCGGATTGGTCTAACCAGGGAAGTCTATCATCGACCTGGTCTTCTCCCTGCGGCAGATCCTGACGCAAGAAATGCAAATCGACAATCACTACCTGTTCGTCAATTTCAAGACCGCATATGAGAGTGCTATAAACCGCCATATCCAGTTGACGATCGGCTGACGATCGAGAATCCCCCGGACTCCATCAATGTCGGTAATTAATTCACCGAGACCTCCAATGTCAACACACTACCGAGTCACTGCCGCGTGGCTTGCAAACCTCACACGCCAGCAATAGAGGTTACCATGCGCGAATAACATTGACGTGTTTGTTAGAATACAACGATCCATTTGCTGGCATTGAAACGGAAGCGACTTAAATGATTATAGAGGGCAAAACGAAGTATGTATTATATATTCTGACCTCAAGAAATTGCATGCAACATCGACATCTTGGACAGAGCGTCACAGTGGGCAGCTATGCCTTCGAGGTGGTTAAAAACTTTGTCTAATTCGGCGACGTTCGAAAATCATCAGGACCAATCATCATGCAATCGAGTAATAGAGCCATCTCTCGTAGGACCAAGCTGACTATGTAAGAGCTACATCATCCTAATTCCCCTGTTCGGCTTAGAGGCATGGAAAATCATAAAAACGGATGAAAATGTTATACAGGTATATAGGTAAGTAATATAGAACGTCCCTGTCTAGCCTGGCGTACACAAGAAGAGAAATACCACAACCACCACTTGGCGTGCAAACCCGGAGGCTGCTAACTAGAGACCGTGCAAGCTGGAAAAGGCTCTTGCTTGGATCGTAGCTTCACCTCGAAAATGATATGCCATACGAAGAAAAGAATTATGTAAATAGTTGCTTAACCTCATTTGTACAAAGCTTCTACAGCAACATTTGTTGACGTTATAATAATGTTCACAAGGCAGGCCTGACTTCTTCATGCACGTCATGAAATATTGCATCCATCCTCTTTTCAGGCGGCGCTGCACTATCCAGACTGAGCACTTGTTAGTTGCTTCCCCTCTTTGTAACAACAGCTCCCTGAAACCTTAATTTTTGTGTGCCTGATGGTCGGCTTAGTCCTTGTCCTTCTTCTTCTTCTTCATCTGGCGCTACAGTCCGGGGTGGACCTGGGCCTCAACCAACAAGCCTCTCCAGCTAGCACGGTCTCTGGCTAGCTGTCTCCAGTGTCGCACGCCAAGTTGGTTGAGGTCCTTCTCCACCTGGGTGCGCCACCTTAAACGCGGCGTCCTCTGTTGCGTTGTCCCACGGGTTCGGAGTCGAAGACTCTCCGGGCCGGAGCTGAGTTGTCCATACGCTCTACATGGCCTAGCCATCTTAGGCGTTGGATCCGAAGACGCCTGACTAGACTCATGTCGCTGTACAGCCCGTACAGTTCGTGGTTGAATCTTCTCCTCCAAAAACCGTCAACGCAAACAGGACCAAAGATCGCACGCAGAGCTTTTCTCTCGAAAATACCAAGGACTTCCCCATCCGCTTTTGAGATTGTCCATGCCTCCGCGCCGTACAGCAGGACTGGGATGATCAAGGTCTTGTATAGAGTCAGCTTGGTCCTTCGAGAGATGGCTCTACTACTCAATTGCCTCTTGAGCCCATAGAAACAGCGGTTGGCAAGAGCTACTCTGCGTTTGATCTCGGTACTGATGTTGTTTGTACTGTTTACTGCGGAGCCGAGGTAGACGAAGTCCTTGACTACCTCGAAGTTATAGCTGCCCATTGTGACGCTCTGTCCAAGACGTCGATGTTGTGTGTCCTTTCTTGATGACAGCATATACTTCGTTTTGCCCTCATTCACCGCTAGACTCATTTTAGCCGCCTCCGCCTCAATGCCCGCAAACGCCTCATTGACGGCTCGCTGTGTTCTGCCAATCACGTCAATGTCATCCGCTTATGCTAGCAGTTGTACGGACTTCTGGAAGATCGTGCCTCTAGTGTTGGCGTGTGAGTCTTGCACGATCTTCTCCAGGATGATGTTAAGGAAATCACATGACAGCGCGTCACCTTGTCTAAATCCTTTTTTGACATTGAAGGTCTCGGTGATTTCGTTACCGACCTTGATGGAGCAGCGAGAATTCTCCATCGTCATCCTGCACAACCTGACGAGTTTGGCAGGAATGTCAAAACTAGTGTGAAAATCTGGTCGATGGTGGACTTCCCTGGCCTGAAGCCACACTGATAAGGACCTATCAGGTTATTTATAAACGGCTTCAGGCGAGTACACAAAACGACAGAGAAGATCTTGTAGGCGATGTTCAGGAGACTTATCCCTCTATAGTTGGCGCAGTCAAAGGGGTCTCCTTTCTTATGGATCGGGCAAACGATACTGAGATTCCTTGTCCTAGTCTTGTCATTAATATGGACTCGGTTTGTAAACTTTTGTTGGTATTCCTTCTTTCTGAGCCGTGTCAGTGCTTTGGGAGAAGAGAAACCAAGCCGTAATCAAGCCTTCATGATCGGGATCATAGTATTCGATGTATTTACTCGCTATGCCACATTCCTTACTCATCAATAAATGCTGCATATTTCAGCCTTTCTCGCGCCGATTCTGTCAGTCGTTATTTCAATGTTATCTGGTCGTGAAATTAAATTGATTGAGTTAATAACCGAAGCGAGGTTGCAGCGATAAGCGACTGTTATACCGACCGGCGTCATATCATCCTATTGTCAAGATAATGCGGTAACTAATTATAAGTGCCGTTCAAGGTCAATAAAAGCGATCACTTTTGTCGAAATCCTGCTTTTGATTCAGGCTCTTGGAGAAGTATGACTTGTGATGAAGTGCGATGGTGTGCAACATTCAGTCTTACTGAAGAGTGGGAGTGACAGCACCAGCGTCATTTATTAAAATAATTTCGCGGCCAATTGAAAACGCTATCAATAGATACTATTTTCGTAATCAGCAAATTTCCGAATCGTAAACAGTAATTCCTTAGTTTCGGTTTCTACCCCCAGAGAGCTTATTTTGAACTAATTAAGCGAACTTACCCCCTTTCAGCAGTGCGTCCGCAGTTGAATGACATCGGCCTTTGGTACTCGGGCCGGAAATGCCACTTTTTACCATCACACTCCTCTGCTGGGGTTTGAGGTGCACTTTTGGTTGCGGGCCATTTAAAGCAGTTTTGCGTCACCACCGCGTATTGCCACTGTTTGCGAACCTTCTTCAGGCTATCCCGTCTGCTGCCCCTTCCGGTGTCCGAATCACCGTCCACCTCATCGTTATCAGACGGCAAGAGTGGTGAGTAAAGCGACATATTTGCACGCACTGCAATCACAAACGCACAAATTCACTGATGCACTATTTAAGTTCAGTAATCAGATCAATTGCTAGAGCGATGAACACGATTTACTGTCGCCACCGCCGCGTAAAACAAACTAATTGCTGAGAGTTATCGCGTGAACTTTTCTTCCACTCGCACTCGATATCTAGTTTTATTCAGTGCCCCTCTGACAAAGGGGACAAAAATGTATATAAATTAATACTTTTTTCTCTCTGTTTTTTCCATAGTTTATCTGGAAAAGTTTGCGCTTAATTTGAACTGCGTTATGCTGCAGTTGTTTATGTTCGTTGCGCTGATAAGCGGCGACGATAAGTTCGATGTGTGAGCTGTGTGAAAGCCCGACGCTCGGTAGACAGTAGGGCGATGTGGTCGCTTTATTATTTATTGTGAGGGGTGTTCATTTATCTGATGTGCTTCTGGCTAGTTTTGTTATCGATTTAGATTTTTTTTAGTTAGTCAGTCACTAGAGTTGTTTCTAGTGTTGACATAACCCGGAAATGCATGCATTTTTCGTTCTGTTACTGTGAAGCCTACCATGTGTCACTGTCATGGCATTGGAGAAATAAGTTTGAGAAAATATATGCATTTTCTGCTATTTTCCCCAACAATCGCCACGAGAGAGGATTGGGACGGAGATAGGGTCCGGAACAATGTAAATTTAAAATGAAGAATTCAACACGGGTGAAGGCACTTCAAGTATATGCCAGGTAGTCTAGTTCGTCAAAGATCTCTATGGCCCCATGTCTACCGAACCACAGCTTTTTGTTTCAGGCAAGAGTGTTTACCTCGCCGACTATCAGTTAGTCCGGTAAACAGTAAATGTATTGATTTTATACATGTAGGTAGATAGTCGGAACCGATGAATTAGATGGAAGGGGTTGCCGCCCGTATGCTACTTGCACATATTCAGAAGACACCCCACCGCTTACTGCAAGCAGTTATATCAATGCTGCTGACACACGACAGGTGGGCGGGAATATGTATCTGCTAGTTATCGAAAACGATGTGACCTGCACTGACCTGCTTTGGTATACCTGATGTGACTAAGGCTTCTAACGGCAAGGATGAACTTTTACTGACACGTTCCAAACGAGCTTGTCATTAATTGTCAATTTTGAAGTGGAGGGCAAAACAGCTGTTTGTTGACAGTGTTGAAAACGCCAGCAAAGAAGGAGAGAAAATGAACACCAAAATTACCAACAGAACTGAATTCTCTGCTGTAGTCTTGTTCGACTTTGCAAACTCTCATTGACGGGTGAACTCAAAGAGGTTTCAACTAGCTTCGTCGAAATTGCGAGTTTCGAAAACCCGAAAAGTGTATCATGAAATCTGGGGGTTTGCAGAAATTTCACAAAACTACGCTGTTTAGTTAGTTGGGAGCATTGGACAGGAAGGAAATTAGCAAACTCTTACGCATGTTGTTATGCACATTGCCATATATTCAGCCAAGCCAGAAGACTTATAGCGCCCAACAGTGACTTCTCTTAGAGATTGCAAAATGAGACGGAACTACTGCACTACATCTGTAGTTATAAGATGGTCAAAACAGACATCTTAGAACACCCAACCAATTTTTTTAAACATACCAAATGTAGTATAGTCAACGACGAGGGAGGTGAAAAGTGAAAGGATATAATATATATTATTACGGTCCGAGTGACAGTCCGAGGTGGACCTGGGCCTAGCTTCTCAGCAACCACGTGTGTTGTGCGTGCTATTGTTCTTTCACGCGTGGGTGAAAAGTGAAAGGATAATCGACCATAAATGTCTAAATGAAGTAAGTATAGTCACAGAAAACCGACCTACCGAAACTCCCCAACAGTGAATTCAGTGTTTCACGAGAAAACCTCATTAATTCCAGCTAGTGCCTATCCAAGACACTCAACCTGGCCTTAAAGACGTTCTATCATAGATCACACTTTCGAAAGTGGAGTTCACCCTTTCGCACCTACTTTGATACATATGTCCCAACCAATGTAAGCTAGAAGCTAGTTTTTGTTTAGAAGAGTGTAAAGGGTAAGTCATTTGAACAGATAAACCCAAAATTGTCGATGTAAGTTCACTGACTGCATTCCGTTTCGAAAGGTTTAAATGCCTCATCAAATGAAAAGGACTTGAAAAAACAATGAAAAAATGGCAATTTGGACCTTTACATGTAAAAATAGGTCAAAATTCTGAAGCTGTTGTTACGGCGCAAAAGAGATGCAACCTTGTGAAATTTTAAAAGAGCAAAGTTTTCCTGACATTGTTCGCCGTGAAGTAGTGGGTTAGTACCTCCTACGCAGATGGTACCAAGTTCGATACTTGAATTTACCACCTTGAATTTACCTTTACGAATTCACGGCTCCACCTCTTTCGAGTCACTGACAATCCTCAAAGAGTATTCCTGTTTAGAAAAAAGCTTCTCAAATTCGCCGTTTGGAGTCGGCATAAAACTGTAGGTCCCTTTCACAAGTGAAAGAAAAATAGCACGCACAACACGAGTGGTTGGTGGTTGTAGCGCCACCCGTATTATAAAGTATTCCTAGTACATTTGTATTATTTTCCTATAATTTTTTCAATTTGATCTAAAAAAATTTTCATTATTGTTTTTTGGTTGAAAATCTTGTTTGCACAAAAGTATTTATATAGGTTAACGAGATGGTAATATCAACTTTAAACGAACTTTACCTGAAAACAAAACGCATTGCAGCCACGCATTGAAGCAGAGCTTTTAGAATTGTCAAAATAATTAAACGAACCATTGCTTCTTAACACTTGCAAATGTATAGTCCGTTTAAAAGCGGGACATTTAGGCATAAGCTTACATATCTTAATACAAAATATTACAAAGCAAATGAATGAATAAATAAATGGGGAATAATGTGAAAACAATGTGAGAGAAATGCTCCTAAAAGATGTTTGTGCTAAATGTCATTCAGGGTACGGACGAATTATTTGGGAGTCATTGAAAAGGCTGTCCATAACGCGAAGCCAACAAATAATGATGAACTTTGGGAAAGAATCCAATGTTCTTGGGTTGCTGTACCACCTGATAGTCAAGATGTTATTATTATAATATTTAAAAAACAACATATTAACGGAATTAAACATTTTTTATATAATTAAATTACTCCTAGTTTTGTTATTTATATTTATTTAAAATGTTACTCTTATTATATTCACACGTTAGCGCCAGCCCCACAAGCGATAATCGTCTTAATAGTGTTTTTTTTTTTTCAACTTATGAATTATAATTATCTAATCCTTATTTGTTTTAATCAATTTTTGACATTTGCACTCAACTGTTACACCAAACCAATTTGGTTACTGTTTTCAAAAGAAAGTATATAGCCTGAATAGTTTTTGGAAGTAACTTTTTAATATCTTCATTCCTTATAACTACAGAGGGAACTACAGAGTTGTTATATATTTAGAAAAGTTTATAGATTCTACATTCTAAATAAAATAATTTAGACATATTCATTTAATAAATATAAAAAATTATCTTAAATGTTTTAACATGTTTTATTGTTTAATGGTTAAAGAGATATTTGAACAGTTTGCCGCTATTAAAGTTTATATTGCGGTTTGTTCCTTAGTTCATCAGTAATTGTGAGGAAAAATCAAAAGGCAGGCTGGGGCTCAAACCTTGTACTGTGTCACTTGGTCACTGGCTGATAAAACAAGATGGCAACCAATAAATACTTTTCTCCAAATGGTGCGGTAATCGACGACGTGTTACATGTTGAAACCTAAATAGTGATCAGCTGAAAATGTAATTCATAAAAACAAACCATCAACATCTGGAGAATGTAGAAAATCATCAAGCAAGCCTTGTACGGCAAGCCTTGCACATAAAGCCGCATCGCTTGCATTTTTAGATTCGGTCAAACTTGATCAACCAGGGTGCGCTGGAGCTCTGACGGAAGTGCTATTGAATTGAAGAAATAATCAGCGCGATAACTGAAATAAATGAACATTTCATAATGTAAGTATAAACAATTTTCCTGATTGAGTACGGGGAAATCCGAACGGTTTATTTATTTATTTTCAAACGTTCCTTCATGTGTTTCTTGGAATTAACAGAATTTCAAGGAATTTAATGAAATACTATTTTGCTATTTTCATGCTCGCGACTGTACCTAAGCATCAACCTAACTTTCTTCCTTATGATCTCCAATAACGATAATCTCCAGATGAAAAAAATTAAATTAACTACCAATCAATTCGTCAAAACAAGAGTGCATCTCCATATCCCTCTGATTGGAATCACTTTTGTGAATTCCATTCGAACCACGAAACAACACCGCACCGCTCACACTATAATGGTAATGTTCACTCAGCCGCAAGGTTAGGAAACAAACGCGATCGTGTTTGAATTCATTAACTACTCCACTGCTGACCTGCGAAGGCGTACACCGCTCTCCTGACCACAGACAGTGCCCCATTCATCTGTTCATCCGCACAGGATGTAACAACCTCACATCGTGTACACAGGTTCGTTCGTACGTCGTCTCATTCCAGCATCCCCAGCAGCTGGTTCAATACGTTCCTCCCACAGGAATGCATCCAGTCCGAGATAAGATGTGCCAACACCCATGCAATTATAATTTATATCTCATAGCTCAACCTCCTTGTGAACGAATGCTCTATCTGTTCATCTCTGACTGGCAAAGCCATTTTAAATATTTGCCCTAACCTATGACAGAGGAGCACAAGAACCAGCACCAGCAGCAGTCTTTCTCTCAAACTGATGCAGCTTACCGTCTATCCTTGCGGAAAGATTTATCCGCAGGTGTTAAATCGGAATTATGGAACAAATGCTATCTCGCAATCTGACAGAGGGATTAATTGAATCCCCATTGAGGGCACATCTCACGCCGATGGAGTGGGTGATGCCCTTCAGTCGCCCTTCCTTAATTAAACTTGATTCAACAAAACCGATCTTGTGTGAACGGGCAAAAGAAAGGAAAAAAAAAACTTTTGCCCCCGCAAATTGGTTAAAGGGTCTTTTTATTCTTTCTATTCCCAATTTTCGATATCGGTTAGCATTTGAGAAAGTTGTTCATCTGCCTCTGCCTCTGCCGCTGCCGCCAGAGGTGGATAAAGTTTTTCATCGTTCAGTTTTTGCGGGAAAGAAGGGATTTGTATTTAAAAAGTTTTATTGAAGGAATTCCACCTTACTCTGTGGGGAATGCACGAGGAAGGAGGTAAAAAGGTTTCCTTTTTTTCTTCTGTGAATCGAATAATCGGACAGATGGAGTGGGTGTGAAAAGTTCAATTATGTGGGAATAAAATTGTTAATGCTTTCTTGGAAGGTTTGATAGTTTACTGTGAGCTAATGAGTCAGAATATCTTGTGGGTGGATTTCATGTTCAACCTCTCATTAAGGTGGATAAAAAGGATTAGTTTGGAATTAGCAATGGAAGTCGGTTGATTGAGACAGGTTAAGGCGCCTTGTTTAAGCTCTATTTTCTGACAGTCCGAGATGTTGATGTCTCGGAGGTTCGAATCTGTTCTCCAAGCTGAATACATGATTCAGTTACCTACGGCGCTTTTGCTATTCAGGGTTCTATTTAAAGCCAATGTTGAGAGGTCTTGGTGGATACTTCGTTCACTATCGCTTGTGGAGTTAACTATGAAGCTGAGGCAGATGAAACCCTCTGCAGGGTGGGTCATCTAGTGATTTTTTTTTTGAGTCATTCAACACTGACAGCTGTTCGCCGGTCAAAGTCTCGACAGAAAGTCAGTATCATTCTCCATGGACCGAAATGAGTCCTTCCCTTCTTTACGCCTGAAGAACGTTGGGAAATACTGGAAACTTATTTCCAAAGTGAGTGCTGTGTAAGTCGAACAGTGCGTTCTTCGAAAAGAAGATTTGGCCGAAATAAAGCACCCGACTGTTGTGCACAAGTTTGTGCAAAAAGTTCGTGCGACTGGGCAAGAACAGATAAAAAAGTGGTTGCTGTGGTCGAGAGCATCATTGGACCGTTTTTCTTCGAAAATTATGCTGGGAAAAACGTTTCGGCCAATAGTGGGTGTTACAGTGCCATGTTAACTGACTTTTTTTTTATTGACATTGAAGACATGACTTTGGCCGAACTCTTGTTTATGCAGGATGGCGCTATGCTACAATCGATCTATTGTTCACGAAATTCCCCCGAAATCCCTTATCAGTCGTCTTGGTGATGTCAATTGACCGCCTCAGAGCTGCAATTTGACACCTTTGGATTTTTTGTGGGAACCGTGAAGGACCGATTGTTATTCTAACAATCCGGAAACGATTCAAGCTTTTAAGGCCAATATCATGCAAGCAATCCGTGAACAACCGCCCGAAACTAACAACACGGTCTTGGAAAATTGGGTGGCAGTATGTACTGCGGCGAAGCCTAATTCATGGGGATATTTTTTGTTACCAATAAAGCCATAGTACAATTAATTAAATTCCCTTTATTGCATTCTTAAAAAGAAACTTTTATTTGGCTCACACTGTACAAACTTGAGCCTCTTTTGTCCGCCTGACGTCGTTGTCGTTGTTCACATACGGGAAAGACAAATCATTTTTATAATTCGAGGTTGTGTCTATGGCTCTTGAGTCACTGAAAATGCTCTGAAAATATAAGGTAGATAGGAAACTAGATGCCTGACGGCAATGTGGCTTTGGCTCACTTAGTCTAATGAGTTGTGTAAAGGGTACTCTTGCCAGGGAGTATTATACAATCGTGAGATATTCTGTAGTATCGACTCGCTAGTATATTCGAGCTTGTAGGTGGTCAGATCCTAGATATGAACTAAGGTACACATCATGTGTATTATGACGTGTCTAAGATCACTACACACGCTCCACCGTACTGTATTGACTTTCTGAAAGCAGCCAAATATATCATTTTATTTTAGTCGTCCAGCCGTCCATCATGAAGATCTCTGCTAGAAACTGCCTTCTATACCTATACCTAGGACTGAGAATTGCAGAGAAGATGTCGGGTCGGGTCTGTGTCTTCCTATTTTCTCTAGCTTCTGCAAAAGTCTTTGTGCGGTATGTTAAGGCGCATTGAGAGCAATGATGTTGATCTCCTCTTGCTCAGCGTTGGCGATAGAGTGCTTGATTTTTCTCCAATACTCTAATGATGTACTCGAGTTTTGACTCCATCCAAGCTTCGTCTTCTAGTTATTTTCTTATGAAGCTGAAAGGTATATACGCATCTAAGAGCTCAGAACGCTTCTTCACGAAACTGTCCACAAAAATCAGCAGGGGTTGGATAGGTCTGACACAGACAACGCGAGTTCGCTAATTTGGCGCTGGAAATCTTGCCGCATTATCGGACCTTATTTCTTCAAAAATGCGGAAAGAATTGACCATTGCCATGAATGGTCTGAGGTACAGACCAATATCGACTACCTCAATATATTCGAGCTATGGTTTGCTACAAGACAACGCTAAATACCATACTCTAGTTAGTGACGGAGAAATTTGGCGACCAAATTGTCATCTCAAGGCGAGCATTAATAAATGTGCGATCATTGGCGCATCATGCGACTTGACAGCAATCGATTATTTTTTCTGGGTCTGTGTCAACTCTTTAGTCTACGCTAACAAGTCAACCACTTTGGACGACCTAGGCCCCGACATTCAAAATGATATTACCAGTTAAATGTCGCAAATATTGGAGCGCGTCATCAAAAATTGAAAAAACATTCGAATAAGGTGCTGTTTCATACATAATTCGATTCTATCACGCACACTCTTATTGTTTTACTTAAATTTTTTTTTCCATTCGCCCTTATCTGGTCACCCTATTTGTCCACGCCACTGTCAATAGAATGATTGGCACATCGACTACGAGGAACTTGTTGATGTCTTAACAGAATTAGGAATTAGAGCCATATAATCATTGCCACTGTTTCTTGAAGAAATAACAGGTTTTTTAAATGCAGTGCTAAAAATAGTGTTAAACAAACAAAAGTAAAGCTTCTGTGCCTGAAAGTTGAAACATTTTATGTCAATTTTGTAAGATTTTCAGGAGAGCCATTTTTAAAATTTAAATGGTCTCTGAAAAAATGTAGGGATCGGCAACAGAAAATTCTTTCGGGATTATATATCACATTATCTTTAGAATATAATACAAATAATTATTTGAGATTGAATAATTAATATGAAATAATTAATACTTTTTATTTCAAAATGTTTGTATCAGTACTTAAGTCGACTTAATTTATGTATATTGCAAAAATAAATTTGGTAAATCAACTTAAGTCGACCTTAGAACAGCAGACTCGTTAAATTTTTTTCGAAAAAGAATCTTAAGTGCACCAAAATAATTTTAAGAACTGTTATATCTTCCCCATTTTGAATCTTCTTCCATCTGGTTTGGTTTAACAAATAAAGCACGGAGAATATATTTAAAATAACGTCCTAAATTTTGTGGAAATAGTTTCTAGGAAGCGAAACGTACTGAGTGAAAATTTGTTTGATTGGTTGGAGTCTTCCATTCTCTATTGACTCTCTCACTGAATTAATTCAACACTGCTTCCACGACAGCGACGTAACGTAATTTTGACACTTTCCCAAAAGATCTGTTATTTTTTTATCAGTATATTTACCGAAAGAAATTAACTTAGTTTGACTAGAGTCATCAACGGAGTGACTGTCTTATTGAATTGTTAATTTTTGTTTCTTGTTAAGAAAATACAAATTATTGTTGAATATGCCCTGCTGTCTCTGCACTGGTGATTATGAACTGCATTCAAATCGATCTGATTTCATGTTCATGGAGGAGCTGTTCGCAGACTTTACGGTAAGCCTTCATGCAAAACACCATACCACAGTCAACAATTTCTCTTCCAACAGGAGTCCGATAACCTGTGCGTCAGTTGTTTTGCGAGACTTGATAACCTAATCGACTACGCTAACACCGACCTCGCAATGGAAGTGCCGCAGCTTAACTTGATTGAGAACGCTTACACTGAGCACACACCAGAAGCACCGAGCCCTTACCTAATTGAAAATGACTGCACCGAGCACACAACAGAAGCACCGAGCCCTTACTTAATTGAGAACGCGTACACCGAGCACACAACAGACGCCCCTAGACCTTATTTAATTGAGAACGCCTACACCGAGCATACAAAAGCAGCATTTAGACCCTATATTATTGAGAATGCGTACACCGACCCAACAGAGGAAGCTCAGGGACCTTGTGTAATTGGTAACTCATACACTGACGTCTCAATGGAAGCACCGAGACCCAAAAAAGCTAAAACCACACAAAAAGCCAATAATAAACTCAAAAAAATTCAACCGAAAAAGGAGCCTAAAGTAAAGGTACAAGGAAGCTTCACAATATGCCAGCTCAGTGCAGAACAACTGAGCCAACTCACAAGCACTAATTATGGACATTTGACAAATCATATTGAAATTCAGACAATCGATCCGAGTTTACTCACAAATGTGAATAATTTGCAGTTCATCCAAGTGACGGAGGGACACATGCACGAATCGATAAAACACGCTCTGCAACGGTCGATAATATCAAATGTTTAGGTGCCACACGAAACTGAATGGAAACGTCCGACGTGCTTTGGGGAGATGTTATGGCCCCAGTGTAAATGGTAACGGGGAAATTTGACGATCTGCTGAAAGCTGTAATTAAATAGGTTTTAAATTGTTGTTTTTGTGTAGCCTTAGCAAAATTGTAATATTCAAATAGAAAATATAAGCATGTGCACTCTTGTGAGTAATATTTGAGGTTGGGTTTTAAAGCTGATATGAACGGGTATCAGAAAGCAGTTCTTGAATTGTCTTGAATAATTTTTTTTTTATAATTTGCGAGTGCTCAAGGAATTACTTAGTGTCCGGGGTCAAGACGCTGAACGGACAGAAGGTACAGAAGAAGGAAGGGAGAAAAGGTACCTGTGCACATTGGTCTTAAATAACTGCGGATTGTAGTCTGTGAGAAACATTATTCTGGGAAGAGCAATCCATGAAAAACGAGTCTCCAAATTTAACCGTGCGTCCGAAATTAGGCTTAATGGTAAGCCGATGACCATGCCTGGCGAGACGGGTATAGCTCACATCAACATCATTTGTGAAAATAGCGATGAAATATGGACAAAGAAGATACGGTACGTGAATGTTCTATCGAGTCTAATGACTCCTCCGCGATATAGTTGTCTCCTATAATCGCTCGTTTTTGTATTCTATCTAGCAGGTGCAGTTTGGTCTTGGGGATATGAGCGTTGTACTCAAGCTTGGGCAGGATATACACCTTATAAATTAAAGCCAAATCAGAGTGGGTGATGGTATTTCTTGCATCAATCAAGGAAACCTAAACATTTCGCAGCATTTTTTGGTGACCTAAAAATATGTGACCCTTCCAAATAAGTGTTGCGTTGACTCGATGATTAAGATAATGGACAAGATAATGAATGATTGTTGAGGGTCGCCTCAATGGCACCAGGCAGCATTGAGTTTTTAAAGCATTGCACTCCGCTCTCTTGTTCTTTCCCCAGTTGATTACGCTGTCAAGATGGGAATTCAACGCTGTCGTTCCAATTTTACTGCCGAACCTATATGAAAAGCTGCGGGTGCTGTCATTAGCGGAGGAATGGATTGGATTAGAAGTACCAGACAAGAGATCATTTGTAGTAATGAGAAAGAGTGCCGGAGGCCCAACAGAACCTTGGGGAACAAAACCGTTTATTGGTGGATATCAGATTTTAAACCGTCAAAAACAACTTGAATTGAACGGTTCGAAAGGGAGTTTCTTATCTATAGAAGAAGAGATTCGTCGATACCATTGGCACGCATTTTCAAAACCTTTCAAATGCATTGGGCCCATCAACCGCAACAATCTTGCTTTCACCTGCATTGTACAAAGATTCTTTCCACTTTTCGGTGAGATAAGCTATCAGATCACCAGTGGACCTGTTGCTGCGGAAATCATATTATCGGTCATTAAGAAGCTTCCGCATTTCATAAGCTCATGATTTATCAGCGCTTACACCTTAAAGAGAAGGGAGATACTATAAGTGCTATGGGGCGGTACGAAGTGGGTGACAAAGATTCGATCTTTTTAGGGGAGGGGTCATCAAATTGATCTTTTCCATTTGCACGAAAAGAGATGTGAAGAGTAGGATAGATGAAAAAGCTTACGCAGTGGTTTTGCCAGCGAATAAGAACACCAACGGATTTGCACTCATCAAGACCATTAAGTGCTCTTGCATCTGTACGAGTGAGAAAATGGATTTCTCCCATGGTGAAATCAACGCTCTGAAGTACAGGTGGTTGATGTCGATGCGAATTGCGGCGCAAGCAGATTGGCTTTGTATACATGCGCGTGGGAATTGAAAGCGAGGCGGAATTCTTAATGTTTTTGAAAAATTACCAAAAGTTGTTGCTACCCTTGAAAATCTGCAAGATGAATTATGCCTCTCTTGATGCTGCCTTAAATGTTTTATAAACTAAAGATTTGTTAAAATCTACAACCCCTCTTTAGGTTCAAATGTCAACAGAAATACTCACAAGAAAGACTGATTTGAGAATAAAATTTGAGTGACTCTAAGCATTTGAGTTCTTTACTTGCTTAGTATTGACTAAGTATGATATGTGAAAAATGCTTGGGAGCGAACTTAGGTTATGTATAACCATTTCTAGTTAAGCATTAATGACATATTGTGCCCATATTGGACCAGCAGCGCTTAAGGATACTGGACGTGCGAGTGTTTATTGTAGAAGCTAAGCCTATGACTTTTGATCATATTTGCGTTGATGGCATTTGGAAAAGAGAGTCCACCCAAGAACTATACGAGCTGTACAGCGGCATGAGTCTACGGTTTTAAAGCATTTAAATGTTTAGGCCATGTAGAACGTATCGACATCATAGCTTTAGTCCGAAGAATGGACTGTAGCGCCATATGAAGAAGAAGAAGAATGACTATATCGGTGTGTATGGCCATTTATACTATTACTAAACCTTCTTGTATTTTCCAAGATTCTCCAGTGCTCCAATCTGTTACGATGCTTTGTAGTTCCTTCATGTTTTAGACGAGACCCCAGTAGTCGGGGGGCATCAACTTCATCCAGGAAAGCCGCGTACTCAGACTCTAGAGTTGGTGCAGATTTAGTGCAGGTGTATGCACTAGAACCAAAGTTGACCAACCAAGCTAGAGCTTTAAGATCCCCACTCTTCCTCCTAATGGTATGCACTGCCTGATACTTGTGAGTCAGCCAGCCTGGGACTCGTAAGTATACCCTTTCCAGCCTGTGCGACATTCGAGGTGCAACTCCCGACAGGAAGAGTTTCAAACCATCCATAAGGTCCACAGTTCTACAACCCCTTTGCTTCGTTGAAGAGATACCCACGATATCCAAACGATACCTGGTAGCTTCCGCAACTAGCTCGAAATGCTTTCACGTGAGACGATTCAAGCGCCTCTCCCAAGTCGATGCCGTTGCACTTCGATCCGCGCACGCATTGCTGCTGTAACTGTTAACGTCGACATTGACGGCTTGTTCGTAGTTCCTTCGGGGTAATCCCCACCGGGTGCCCAACGGGACAAACTTTAGTGCCGCCGTTCAGGCCTATTTCCAAATGGCGCCCTGACGGCACACCATGGTAGGCGGTATCCCAGGCCAATCGTCTTCTTTTCGTCATCAGTGGGCGTCAGGTGTGGGCTGTATGAAAATAAATTCGTACACCCCAAATTTTTGTACCTCCCCACCATGCGGTGGTCGTGGGTGGAGGGGGGGGGGGGGGGGGGGCGAGGATGTGTGTTGTTACGGGAAGGGGAGGGGAGAGTGACTCACAGTTCACGTAAGCCCCACAATGTTTTTATTAAGTAGAGCTATGAAGTAAACTGTTGGTCAATCTATCCATATTGGGCGCTTTCGAAACCTTGTTCCGTGAAGCCTACTTCTGCCGCGTCGTCACGCGGTTCACGTTCATAGTAATATTCACAGTACATGGTAATCAACAGCAACCCCTTGTGTTGCGCGTGCTATTGTTCTTTCACTCGTGGAAGGGACCTAAACTTTAATTCCGACTCCGAACGGCCAAGTTTGAGAAGTGACTGAAAGAGGTGGAGCCGTGAATTATGATAGGTGGTACATTCGGGTATCGAACCTGGCACCCTCTGCGTAGGAGTCGACGCTCTTACCCACTACGCCACGGCGACCACGATACCTGTCTTCTGTCGAAAATAGCAGATTCGACATTGGACTTGTGGCGTGAACTACATAATTTATTTTGTTGAACTAATTATATTTTTAATGAAAAGCTCGACCTCAATACGAGTCTTTTTAATTTCCCAGAGAAAATAAAAGCAAGGAGACTACCTCACACAATCCACAGCTAACAATAGAACCTAAAGCGAAACCCCTGCCAAAACCAATCATCTTAAAGTCTTTAAAATCGCAGATTCGCATATGTTTCCACAAATCCCCTCAAATTGCTTTCGAAGACTACCCGAGATTATATTGAACACATTTGTTGCGTCCACAGACACGCGAGGGGTTGCTTTGCTCGAGGCTATTGGGAATTTATGTCCGCCGAGTGTGATGTATTTATCGACCGTTAATTTCTAATCAATCAACTTCAAAGAGGCTGCAAATACCACAGATACACAACATGTTTTGCCGATTTGTAAAAAAACAGAAACCGTTTGAAGGTTGGGGGTGCGATGGAAAATTCGAAATGTGCCACCCAACGAAGGCCACACTGATCACTTGAAGTGAAATCAATTATTTCATTTCAGAACTCTCAACAAAGAATTCGAATGGAACTCGAGTCTGGTGTGTTCACACATGAGTATAACGCCACGGGAAGTGAGACGAGGGGGAGGGTGAATCTGGAGATGTCATTGTTTACTGGGATTGGATGTTTTCTTGGAAGTGGTGACACAATGGGATTTATTTTTGTTGACAGTGTTGTAGATAGCTGTGTCTGTCGGAGCGAAATGGCTGTCGTAGATACTCGTGAAGTGGATAAAAAACAAAATCATTCAAAACGATTACGACACGCTTACTGAATGGACTATCGACGATATTTAGGAACTTCAGGCGAGAGAACAAAGGAGTTTCCAACTTCGACCCACCATGCCAAATGCTTGATGTGTCGATGGTAACCGTCCAGACAATTCCTCGCATAACCTTCCTTTTTGCCCACCAATGGGCTCTAAACCACCACCAATCATCGCCAATACCTCATGCTCATCATGCCGGTGTCTTGCGTAAGCTGCCACATCCGGGCAACCGACCGACCAACTATTGTCTATTTAAATTCATTTACGCAAGCCAGTCTGGATTGCAAGCAATCCACGATCACTGTTACATTCCTTTCCCGTGAATGCACGTCTGCTCCATAAGTTGATAAGTTCACAGCGCAACCGCGCGACGGTGGTCACGTGAATCAGACCATCGTGTCGTGCTCACACGCCAACAAAGACACACCGAAAGGACAAGAACCGCGAAAGTACGACTATGATGTCACACAGAAGTCTGGATTGGCTCACATTCTCGTAGGTCAACTGATATATGCAAAGCTCCCAAATCGGCGTCTGTTTTTGCATAATTTCTGTGACAGGTGGACCAGCGTCGATGAAACAACTCTATCGACGCAATGTCGCAAGTCGATACCCTGTAATAGGCGAGAGACCATAAATCACAAGTCGAATGCAAATCCGCAGCGGCCCGTTACAATTCGAACGAATTCAATAAGTTTCTGTTGCTACTGATTAGAGTGGAGATGCTCGTAAGAGTATCGCATTTGGAAACGATATGCGACGTATGTTAATCGCTGTGAGATACGGCTCTTCGACGGATTGACACACATTCTCGATGAAATGAGACAGACCCGCGAGTCTTCGGTTCAAGTGAATAGAAGAGGCTCTGATAGTCTGATTAGGCTCGCGTGGTTAAATCAATTCATGGCTCTGATATGCGAATGAATGGGGTTTTTAGATTGCCGCTTGCCGTCGGCACGATGGTCCGTTTCGCATTGGAATCGCATGCAGTTGATGGACACATCCGCGGATGTGGATGAGAGGCAGTGCTAATTGACTGAGACTGATTCTGGTGCGAAAAATGTGGGCACCGAGATGAAAATACGCGTGGGAATGCACAATTGGAGGAAGTCAGCGACCGTGAGCGTTTAGCAGAAAATGCGGATATGCACTGCAAATTTGGGTCAGGCGAGCAACAAGAACAGATGGTTGCATGCTCTTGAATATTTCTTGACGGAAGAAGGCCTTCTCGTGTTGTTGATTTATCTTCATAGACTGTCAAGTTTTACGTCACATCTGATGTTTAGGAAAGAAGGATGAGGAGTCAATAATTGTCTTTTGTTCAGAACCCTTAACCTACCTGTCACTCATTCATTCTCAAAAAGCATTGAACGCCCCCAACTGACAAGTGCTATTTGACGAGTGTCATTTATGGAATGTTGTATAATCATAGAATGGTAAAGTTTCGTACGCGAAACCATGGAAGTTTCACCAGTACAAGAAACAAACTGATGAGCAAATATTTATTTTTATTTATTTATTTATTTTTTATTCCATCTACAGAGTTTAGCTCTTACAGATTTCGGAACCTTATGATAATATTCGTATAATCTAAGTACATGATAGGAACATTTTGATAATTATAAGTAAAAAAATATAGGATAAAAAGTATTAAATAAATATTTGAATAAAAGATTTAGTAATAAATAAGTATGTAAACAGTATATTAAATTGAATAAATATACTTTGTAATAAATAATTATAGATTTTAAATTAGATTAATTAAGGGAAATTGTCAAAGATTTTGGAATAGACTGTTTAAATTTTTGTCTCTCATCACATAGGTCTACTTCTACACAAACGGACTTAAATTGACTTAAACATTTACTTAACGGTTCATTATAGCCATAATTATATAGGTGTTTTGGTTGTAATAAGAATTTTCGGGTTCGAAGAATTCTTTCCGGTGCGTATAAACTTACATTTTGCAGGAGCTCAGGGCAAATTACACGATACGAAAGAATATCATAAATTAACATTATGCTATGATCACCTCGTCTTCGTTCTAAAGTATCTAAACCTATTAACGCACATCTTGTAGGATATGGTGGCATGATGTCAAGATTCCGCCCCATTCTTTTTATAACAAATCTGGTAAATGACTTTTGAACTTTTTCTAAGCGCACTATAGAGTTCTTATACAATATATAATAAAAAATAAATATTCACCACACACAATCATAGGCTCGGGTATCATGAACTCATTCCGAGAGTTTATAGTGGACACCACTCAGCTTCTAGGATAGTTTGGAGGGGGGTCGCTTATGATGGAGTCATCCAACAGCATTTCTTCGAAAAATGTGTTAAAACAGAGAGAGTTCAGAGAAAGTTCACCAAAAAGTGCTCTTAGAGAACGTTGACAACCTTCCGACAAGAATCCGCTCCTAAGGCAAAAACTGACACAAATATCGATGAAAAAATATTCAAAACTTAATTTTCACGGTTGAATGGCCATCTGGAAGCCCAAAGTAATGCCAATTTTCACGAACATCGAAATTCGTAGCAGATTTTTCACTACGATTCTAGTGATAGATAGATATAGTATAGATATAGATAGTTTATTTTCGTATAAAAATTAGATTGGATTCTGTTTATCGCACAATATATACATTTAAATTACGGAGATATGATGCATGATGTATCTTTCTTCTGAAAAACGTTTATTTTTATATTTTAAGCTACATTCATTTGGTGGAAACTGTCGAAAATTTGAAGAAAATACAAGAAAAACCTTCAATATGAAAAAAATTAACAAGTATATAAGTAAATAAATAAGTAAATAGATAAATAATACAAACAAATAAATAAATAAGTAAATAGTTAACTTATAAATTAAGAGATAAAATTAGGTATACAAAGAAAACAAGTAGACAACTCAATAAATAAATAAGTATACAAATAGGTAAGTAAATAAGCAAAACGTATTTTTTTTAAATACAAGTCTTCAATTAAGGGATTATCCGTCAAAGCGTATTAGTCTATAAACTTATTTGTTAATTTTAATATTCGTGTATTTATCGGGTGTTGCTCTTTCATGCAGTCTTTAAGGTTACGCTTCGAAATCATATCGAAGATTTAACATCATTTTAAGGACTTTGTTTAGAGTTACTTGTAGCTTCCTAAAGTGGCATTGTGTGGATTTTCCCCATACAGGATAACACCCATATAAAAGTATAGCTTGAAATATAACCTTAAGTATTATACTTTTGTTTGATGGAGATAATAAAGATTTTTTATTTATAAACTGGTCTGTCGTTGTCGTTGCAATCTTAATTTTATTAACGGTTTGTACGAAGTGCTCATGAAAAGTACTGTACGGTATTTCGCCATTCCACATCATTTCCATTTTCCTGTAAGCTACTGGAAGGGAGGAAACAAGCTCCGTGATAGATTTTTTCCGAGTTCGCAGCATATTTCCGATTACGATGGAATTCGTGAAGGGAGTGATTCTTTAATTAAATTATTATGTAAATTATATTATTATATGATCGAGATTACATGCTGCTTGTTGTAGGAATTACTCGCTGGGATAGGGTGAGAAACACGGCAGTGCGCTTCTTTATCCGGAAAGTCTGCATAGCACGATGGTTTGATTACGTGGCACGAATGATCGAAACATCGCCTGCTTACGCTTTGGCATTACTTCTGATGAGTCAGATTTGGTGGCGGAGGATCGAGTTGTCTGGAGATCTCTCGTTCGTGATTTACCCCAGCGACCCCTTTAGTGGATCATGCGCTATGTTCGGAAGAAGATGACGATAAAAATGTGTTTTCAATCGAATTTATTGCCTCACATTTGCTAGGTCCAATAAGTCTGTTCGTGAGCTTGAATATGGATTTGTGTTCCGCTGGTGTTGCTGTTCATGTATTAGTATTCCAGGAACCTACATGGATCATTCGCAGAAGTTCCCGAAACGAAGTGAAAAAGAGCACCTCTTCAGAAGTACTAGAGAAATACCATCGAGGTTGCGAATAAGTGCACTTTAGGTCTTTGATACTTCTCTAGTAATCTCAAAATCATACGAGCGCAAATGTGGCTTGGAAACATCATTTTTTTTTTTTCATATTCGCTTATTTAATCAGATTATGAATGATGGTGCTAAAGGTCCATTATTATTATTTTTAAAGCTATATTTGTTGACACTTTCGGAATAATAATAATAATATGGGTGGCGCTACAGTCCGAGGTGGACCTGGGCCTAGCTTCTCAGCAACCACTCGTGTTGTGCGTGCTATTGTTCTCTTACGCATGGAAGGGACCTACAGTTTAATGCCGATTTCGAACGGCCAAGTTTGAGAAGCTTTTTCTAGACAGGAAATACTCTTTGAGCATTGTCAGTGACTCGAAAGAGGTGGAGCCGTGAAATATGAAAGGTGGTAAATTCGGGTATCGAACCTACGCAGAGGGTGCCATGAGAAGTGTATGTATATGTCCTCGCGATCTCCAACAGATTGTCACCTTAGCCTCGTTTGATAGTCAGTTTTGTTTTTCTTCGCCACATAACCACTACCCAGATCCTTATTATTGTGTAGGAGTTTGACAATTTATTACAAACCAAGCTTAACTAAACAAGTGATGATAACATAGCACCGCAAGTAGTGCTGACTGACAAAGATGTCTTAAAAATGGCATACTGTTCTATGATTCGATAATGCTTCAGTTATTGTATTATTTGTATCAGTTGCATAGTTTACATAGAATGCACTTTAACGTATTTAAAGGGCATAAATGCATTCGATTTGAGTACAGGGTAATTCCTTATACATTAAATTGGAATAATAGATTTGCTCCAATTACAATGTCCGCAAATCACACTTGATTATTCGGTACAAGAACGGCTAATTTTTTGTATAATTTTAGATAGGTGTCGACTTATTGTCGTGGCAGATAATCCCATGTCTTATGGTATGTACCTAAGCGTGTTTGCTTTCAAAACATTGTCTTCAATTACCGCTTCTGGTTGACCACTTGGTTCTTTTTAAGGCTTTGCAGGATCTTAGCAAACAAACGAATGTTGCGTTCGGCTATCGTTTCGTTCTTAAATGCTTATTTTGGGCTGCTGCCATTATGTCCTAAGCTGAATTCGTAAAGCAGAGGTTTCAGAAAAAATATCTGCCTTTACAATGAACCTAAAAGTCTCAAAAGTCAGGTAAACTTACCACATTATCTTGTATAAACTCAAACTTCGGGCATAGATGGTTACTTGAGAGGTTCTTATCGCGAGTTGACTGAAAATCTATTTAAAGCATATTTTAAAATTGTTGCGTATATTAAAATTGCAAACAGAACGTTTTTGCAATTTGAGAATACAACTAAAATTAAAACTAAGATTTCGGGTCTTGGTTAAAGAACAGAGGCCCAACTGATGAATGAAACATTTTTTAATTTAAGATTTTTCAATTAAAATATGGGCTTGGTGTTTTTCGTTCATGCATCTTACAATCCCAAGGGCTCTCATCGCGTAAGACGACCATCGCCTGACGACGTCGTTTCAACGATTGTATTACTTTGTGTAACGTTAAAATTATTAAATCGTCTAGTCGATGTAGTTTTTGACGATTCATTATTGCTTCGAATAACTCGTTGTTCTGTCAGAAGCTATTTTACAGTCTTTTCATACTCCGTGGTTGGTTGTTATCTAATTTCGTTTTTGAATTTTTTAATAAAAATCGAAAAAAATGCGTCGGCCTTTAAATCTGTTGTTTTTCGATGATGAAGTGAAAATTCTATTGGACTATTGAAGGACGCTTAGAGATGCATCGGATCCTCTTTCAGATTTACACGAAAAGAAAAAAATATTATTATTTTTAAACAATAAACTTGCTAATTCGTATTTTGCACTTTAGTTTTATTCAACGTTTTCTCTTAACAAAAGAGGCGTTTTGTACTAGTGCTGGAAACGGTAAACCAAAGGAGCGGCTCGCGGTCACCATATGTCCCTTGGACGTAATGCTACCTTGGAGATCCTAGCTAGAGCTGTCTACCAATGGTTGATTCGCATGTTCATCCATCTCCCAGTTCGCTCTGTTCGGCTCTCCGTGCACTTCGACAGCACCATAGCTATTCAAGCTGCTACTTGTCACAGAACTACGAAAGGCCATCTGAATTGATTTTTCCTCCAGCTCGGATATTGGAAATTGATCAGAAGGGAATGAAATCAAATTTTGGCTTCATTTCTTTTTTGCTCGATATTTGAAATCTATCCATACCTAATACAAATTAATTGAACTTTTAACTTGAACTTGTTATGTTCATATTATGCACTTACTTTCCTCTAATTAGGTACAGTCTTATTCGGTAGCCCAATGGCATTCAGTTTTTGAGCCAAATCTGCGCACAGCTTGTTAATAGACTGCCTTCCATGTGTGGTTCTTGGCATGTAATTTTTTCCCATTTCAGGATGGTCGTCCATGTAATGAATGAGAATTTCCATTTGCCTTTTTGTTGCTGACCTAGTGTGTTGATAAATAAATCAATTAATTGACAAAAGTTATTTAATCATCATCACCACTTTTGACGACGTCGTTTAATAAAATCGTAAACAAGTTATGCGATGAGAGCCCTGTGCTTCGGGTTGTTCAAATGCGTACGTGTGTCCATATTGGTCCTTTTGGAATCTTGTGGTAATGTTGTAGCCTCGATGGTGACTGCTATCTCTTCTTTTGTAGAATTGGTACTGCTCGTTGTTCGATGTCGTCGGGAATTTCTGCTCAGTTACTAGGATTAGCGCGTTGCCATAGCGTTGTCCTGGTCCATGTTTCTTAGGTTCCTGATTGTCTTGATAGGATAGATGCAGATGCCTAAAATCTGCTTTCTGAACGGAGTGGCTATTTTCGCAAGGTGACGCTGCGTACTTTGTTGTAAAGCTGTAGTCTTGCTGTAATGAGAAAATCATAAAGGCTGAATGAAGGAGTGAAAATCAAAAAATCTAGTAAACGTCGAGCTTGATTTAAATATAGTATATATATATATATATATATATATATATATATAATCTCATTTATTTATATAATGAGCATAGTTCGGGTCCTAGATGAGACCCTTGCGGTAAAAGCAGTTTTCACTTCTTAATAAGATGAAGATTTCGATTGCAAACAAACTGCAGATTTGATTTACTTTTCGTTAATACTGAGGATCCTTAGAGACCAGGGGATTCAATTCAAAAATGGTGTAATTGAAATGTAATCAACGTTCTCAAATTTGAGATAATGCCTTCAGGCCCTAAAATATGCAATAGTCAATTTCAAATCAGAAACTCATTGAATATCTGTCTTTCTGTTTTCATTTCTTTTACGCCGGCTTCTGTAATCCGTTGTTATATATATTAAGTTGGATAATGTTTCCATCTAAGCTACTCTAATTGCATCGGACCCCATCCATTTCGAAGATTCCTCCGATCGGATCTGAGATATCACTGCAGTCTACACTGTCGACATTTATTAGGCTTAAAGCTTTCGACGCCTATATGGTTTCATTTTGTAATTCTGACTCCTCTCAGTTCCACTACAAGGGACACCAGTGTAATTGTACAACATGTCCCTTTTTATGAATCGGATCACGAGATTCTTCATCCGCATTCCACACAGCTTAAGCCCTTGTGCCACCGAATATGTCACAGGCAAAATATTAACATTAATGTGCATGAGTGTTTTATACAGTGTACCTAATAAATCTGTCAATTCCCCAAATATGGCACCGCTTCTTTTTTGGACATGTTCTCATCTGAGTCACACAAGATAATATTCCACAGAAATTGTATGAGGCTTCAAGTTTCAACTCTGCACCGGAACGACACGTCATGTGTCACTTAAATGTCAAAAACTTACAGATTTCCATAAGAAAAAAAAACTCAAACGTGTCCCTCCAATAAGACTCGCTTGTGCCGTGTAAACATAACTAGTTATTAGTTTAACAAATTGTATGCCCGGCGAAACTCGTTAATGAATTATTATTAGGGTCACTTCTGAATGCCATTAGTGATGATTCTCGAAATCTCCCCGAACATCTGTGACTCGGTTCGGTTGTGTCTGCACCCCCGCAGTGACTGACTGACAAAGGAGTTCCTTATCGTCGGAAAGTGACCTTCGTCAACGCCATCAGAGAAAAGGATCCCTATGGGCAGACATTTGGCTGGGTCTGCTCTAATTGAGGCGCGTTGAAACACTCTCCGAAGGGACGCGCGGTCTGATGTCTGCCTACCTTGGGGATGGGTTAATTTAAATGATTTCGGTTATGAGTAATATTTATGGACATGCAGAGCATGTGTTGGATAAGAGTGATGATCGCCACGGCGGGATATGTTTTATTCCATTTTCCGTGCCGCCGGATTTGCCAGATGATGGATTAGTTGAGAAATATGAAAATGAATCAATTTTTGTTGCCCGTGGCGCTTGTAGAACGGAACGTGTGAAAGGATATTGTGCTCTGAAGGCGAAAGTGTGTGTTGTTGTACTCAACACATTTTCTGTAGCCGTTTTCTGAAATCTCATGAATCTGTCATTTGTCTTGACAGATGACAAGTAGCTGTCACTGTGATATCGGTACCATATGCTGGATTAATGTTCAGATATTTTAATTAACAGAGCAGTCTGAATTTGGAACATTGACTCATCATGTTATTTAAGATCGCCTGATTTTTGTTTGTGGTTGGTTTTGTGATGTTGCATCCCGATGACCCTCAGGGCATGTAGAGACATTTTCGAAATGAAATTATCAAGGAGTTCTTCTCGATTAGTTGGTATAACTTTAAGAATAGTCAAATCCGTGGGTTGGTGTGATTGTAATCTGGGTTCATCAGTGTATCCTACTGAACTTTAACGTCATGGACGTATGACACGTCGGCGTTTGACAGGTCTCTCGAGAACATGAATATTTTTGAAGCAGAAAGAATGGCTGGAAAATTCTCAGCAGAATGAAGAGGAAAATGCCGATGCTGATGGACTCCTCTCAAACCACTTGGGGGCGTTAGAAATCAATAACGTCCCCAATGGAAAAAAAATCAAAATTTGTACAATGTCTGTTACACTTTGGGGCCTCGCCTAAAGTCATTCCATTATCTAATTATGCTTAGTGCATGCAGCGAAGGGCCTTGTATTCTAGTCAATACCTGTGCCACGATAAAAAAGAAAACGTTAACATTTTCCCAACATTGATTTTCTTATTCATCTAGCAGCTATAGATTTATAATAAATCGTTTAAAAATCAATATTTGCGAAACCTCACTAGACTAACGAGCTCCAAATCGCTTCAATATGAAGCTTGTTTTAAAATATTATTTAACTGTACAAGTTTGCCTTCCTCCCCGCAAGAGCTTTATTAGTGTGACAATATATTGCACTCAGCTACACTTAAAATTGACCAAATGAAAACGTTATTAATCAATTATTATACTCTAGATTACAAATTTAAGGCCTGCACCATTAATAAAAGATTCACTGCCATTAAGCAATGAAGCACAGAGCTTATTCGACTTATTAAATAAAATTAAAAATATAAAAAAAGTTTTATTGAAAAATAAATACAGAATTTATATAAAATATAAATTATGTAGGTATATCTATCAATGGCAAGACTTAATACGACATCATAGATGAGATTAAAATGAAATTGCATTAAAGCAAGAATTGAAAATAAATCTCAAGAAATCAAACATAAATTTTATAGATCTTATATCTTAATTCTTGAGCTACCTCTTCAATGGGCCATGGAACGAGCTTGTACCATTTTTATTATGTTTAAAATTTCATTGTGATCGGTATACTGGTTTATATTTTACGCTCCCAAACAAATCAGACCTCTGTGAGGCGTATTTCCATGTAGAATTTATAGAGAACTGTGCACATGACGGATCGCCATAAACTGTCACTTTCTGTCAAAAAATTTGATGGCCTATTTAACCATCACAAAGTTCGAACTACAGGCACATGCTGATCAAATGTACTTGATTCTGTGCACTTTTGGAGGTTATAGTTGTCAAAAGCTGAATTTCGCATAACTTTTGAAATGTGGGTATGGACAAATAATCGGGATATCCAAAAGGGGTGAGCATTTATTTTAACAGAAAATCCACAGGAAAATGTTTACTTTTTGAGGACAACTGGCTTTGGTGCGGTCTAGAATGTCCCAGGTGGATGTATGAATACCGTCAAATTCCAAAAGAACAAAAACATTGTTTTTTATTATTTCGAACCGATTAATACATTTTCGAAATACCTTAAAATGCTTGCGTTTTATGTAAACAAAACTAATTTGTCATGTGGTCGCCGTGGCGTAGTGGCGTAGTGGGTAAGTACGTCGACTCCTACGCAGAGGGTGCCAGGTTCGATACCCGAATTAACCACCTTTGATAATACACGTCTCCGCCTCTATCGAGTCACTGACAATGCTCAAGGAATATTCCTGTCTAGAAAATGCTTCTAAACTTCGCCGTTCGGAGTCGGCATTAAACTGTAGGTCCCTTCCACGCGAGAGAGAACAATAGCACGCACAACACGAATGGTTGCTGAGAAGCTAGGCCCAGGTCCGTCTCGGACTTTCGCGCCATTATATTATATTATTATTATAATTTATATTAATTAATTTATATTATTATATTAATTATAACTTTCATAATTGATAATTCACGACACCACCTCTTTTTAATCACTGGAAATGCTCCTGTCTAAAAAAAGAAAAAAAGCTTTTTAACTTTTAAAACGGTAGGTGCCTTCAACTAAAGAATAATAGCACTCACAACACTGTCCGTCACGCCACCCATATATTATATTATAAGTTTGCTTTGGATTTGGTTTGACTGCAATGATTTGTGCTTTCCGTCTATATGGCTGACAAGAACGAAAATGCTTTCGAAAACAATTTAGTATTAACCTTATAATTTAGTATTAACCTTAACCCAAAACCAATCCCGACTTGACTATCGGTCTGGGTTTTAAAACTCCTCGTGAGCCTATTGATTCGGTGAGATCGTCACAACTGGTGCATTCCAATTGTCAGGTGCCATAAATGCTTCAAGAAGATCTAGACAAAAAAACAAATCTAGGTTAGCTCAATATCGTTCTTTATTGGTGTAGAGAATTTTCCATATGAATCTTGATGAAGCCATAGGACCACATTATTCACTTACGGTGTCAGGCTCTGACGCAACACGGATTAAATTCTTAGAAGACTTATCCCTCTATAAGAGATATCCATACTTATAGATCGAATAAATGTGGACACAGTCTCCAAATTACATGCCCCGATCTGAAAGAAAACAGCTAACGAAATACAGAGCTAAACGAGGAGTGTATTGCCGATGGAAAAATCCAATCGGTACTTTTCACATGCTGTTGACTAAAAAGGGTGAACAAATTATGGAATAAGAGTACTTATAGCCGTATTACCAAAATCTTCTGGCCGAACGAACGAACACTCATTTACTATCCGCCTCACATGCTCCTACACGCTTTGGCTTTCCTTAAGCAACCGTTTTAGTGTCTTGACTTCTGTTTTGATCTCTTATCTGTTTGTAGACCCTTTTTAACAAAAGGCCCGTATTTGTGCAAAAATAAATCTTCAAGTCTAAAGTATGATTTCTTCAAGAAAACCAATCCTTCCAGTTGCACACAAATCATCAAGGATTGACTGTGTCACATCAGCACGTGCTATACATTACCATTGTTTGCATTGTCGTTTTCATACATTTACCCGAATATGAAGGCATTTTACTCCCAGCAAACTTAAGCAATTAATAAGAACACAAATAGGACATGCCCTGACTGGTAATCGCTCTACCCCAAGGCATTTACTCCCCACTCGGCCTGTTTGTTAATAATTCATCATCAACCACCTTTCAAATGAGATGTCATACACGCACAACCTCGTGTCTCGGATAACTAACGTAATTTCAAAATATATAGCACAAGGTCACCGAAGACAATTGCCGAATTCAGGACATGTTTGTACACGGTACATGAATTGAGCAGATGTATCGTATGCTGACAATGGAACCCACCATGCGTGGCATAGCTCTCCTCCTTTAATGGACTTTAAATGGTTTCCTTGCATCCGTCGTCCCCTAGTTTTCAAAACGAAGGAGAAGCATTCTTGTCGTTGTCCTTTTCGGTATGAATTATTGTCGGGTGATTATCACACACATTGGTGGTGGTGTTAATGAAATGTCGACAGAATGCAGAATTAAGTCATTTAATTGAGCAATTATGCTGTAGAGTGGTATTGACACATTTATTCTTTTTTGCTTTTTTGTTATTCTTATTGAAGTTTGAAAATAATGATTACCCTGCATTATCCTGCAATGTGTGATGTTTTAACTATGAAATGGGATCAAATACTTTTTAAAGCCCATTCGCGACTTGTAATGAATATATTACATCACCAGCCTTAGATTTAGCTTCCACTTTAGGGCGGCTGGTCCGATAGAAAACTGCCGCTGATCTGATAAAGCCCCACGTTCAGGCCCCGTTAATTGACAACTGCCAACTTGTCGGGATGTCCGAAAAAATTCCTGTGAATACTCAGATCAAGTTGACATGCATTCATACATAGTATCATCCTACCCTATGGATTCCTCCACAGCAATGGCTGTCAGATAAACTCCGAGCGTGTTAGGTAAGAGGTTGTTAGCTTGTCGGGGGCTAACAATCTGCCCAAGAAACAAAAACAATTGTAATGGAAGAGCTAAATATATGCATGAGGTCAACGGACGAACCCACAGGGCGACGGAGCAGGATTGCGGGTGCGATGTTAGAATGCTTATATATCAAATGTTATATTTCTATTCTACATCAATTGGAAATATTATCATGCAAGAGAAGTCTTTTTACGGTTTATAGAATGGTTTTCAGGCGATAAGTGATCGCCTTTCTGGGATTCACACCTAAGGCAAAGTTTTCAATATCAATCTCACATGGGTAGAGATACTACATATAAGTTGACACCACAATGTTACAAGTCGCATTCCGACAGCCGGGTGCAATCCTCTAACTTGATTTACAACGCTCACACTCCAAGCACAACAATTAAAGTAGGCCAACGTCCGATGTACCTGTGCACCCAAAGAGTCGCACCAGACACTCCAGCAAATTTCGAGAAGCTCGATCGGCAATATTGCTACATCATTATTTTGAGAATAATAATGCTGATTCATGCATATCATATCGATGGTAGACGTATATGTAAATACCTGTAAGGTAGATCTTAAGTTCAGCTCGATTGACTTCAATAAATCGGACAGTAATTGTTCTAAAAGAAAAACTTAGGGTTTTTGTTTCGAATACACCGCGAAGGAAACTATAACTTATATAATAACTAGATTTCGTACCCCGCTTTGCCCGGGTTTGTTTCTTCAACCGGTACTTTACCTGAATTAATACCGCACTTTTTAATTTAAAACAATAATAAGACTGCTCGAACCAGAACTCAAAGAATAATTTGAATTTTCTTTTGTCTTGATGCCTATCCCAATCTCTCATTCACATCCCTACTCATAATGAGTACAATTCGTTGACTGTGTGCATACATGTTGAAGTTTGAATTATCAATGTGTGCTGCAGCAAAACGGACGGAAATAACGGTTTTTTCTCAACCATTTACACACAGTGTGGAGGGATATCAAGCGATTCATAAAAAAAAGTTCTTGGAAATCCCATCTATGTACCTGCGCGCGATGTTCACTTGTTCTTCAAATTGAAGTCAAACTCCATGAACCATGAACAAATTAGCCTATCTTGTAACACATTATGTAATGAGTCTAGATCTAGATTTATCTAAATTGGCTAATCCGTTCAGAAGGTCAATATTCACAATTTCAGCAAAATTGAATGATTTGTGTGTAGCTGTGTATATGCACATGCATAGATAGTTTGGGTATGACAAAATAAGAAAAGTGCGAAAATGTTTATTGTTTGATTTTCGTTTGGTGACTCAGGCAATCGTTCGTATATGTTCGATTGAGACGTAGAAAGAAATGAACGGTTGCACCTAAGCAAAATATGAAAAATGTGTGTGTATATATGGAAGTTACAACACAATGGGGTATGGTTGATATCCACGACTACGCAACTTGAAATGGTTTCATACCGGATTGATGCAACCGCCCTTATTAAAGTGCTCGTAACTTCCGAACCGTATGTCGTAACGACTTAAAAATTGTCACATTCAGCATCTAAATTTTAGAATGATTTTAGTTGAAAATCAGAGCTCTGCGACGTGTAGTTTCGGAGCATTTGTCGGTCAAACACACAACTTTCTGCTTTATAGTTAAGATAATAAATAATAACATCGGTGGCTCTACAGCCGGTAGAGGACCTAGCTTCTACTGCTAGAGATATCCTTATAAGAAGGAAAACCTCTTCGAGGAAGTGATTGGAAAGCACCTGAATGACAATACAACAGACTACGACTTGTGACTCACTAACTTATAGATAGCACGTAATATGATTAGTTGGTTAGTTGACATTTTTTTTTTAGATAGATAGATAGTTTATTTCCGTATTAAAAGTTTACATTTGATTTAGTTTATCGCACAATATATATTACAGAGATGTGATGAATTATGCATCTTTCTTCTGAAAAACGTTTATATTTATATTTTAAGTTATTTATATTTGATGGAAACTGTCGAAAATTGAAGGAAAATACGAGAAAAACCTTCAATAAGAGAGAAAAAAAAAAAAAAAAATATATATATATATATATATATGTGAATATATATATAAAATACATGATTATATTCGTATATAAGAATAAGTATAAAAATAAATAAATAAATAAATATATAAATAAATAAATAAACAAATAAGTAAATAAATAAATAAGTAAACAAATAAATAAATAAATAAATAAATAAATAAATAAATAGATAAATAAATAAATAAATAAATAAATAAATAAATAAATAAATAAATAAATAGATATATACATATATATATATGAATAACTAAAACAAAAATGTACAATGAAAACAATTTAAATAAATAAATAAACAAAATATATATGTATATGTTTTAATTATTGGTACACAAGTCGTTAATTAAGGGATTTTCGGTCAAAGCGCATGAGTTTATAAATTTATTTGTTAATTTTAATATTCGTGAAGTGATTGGGTCAACACCCGCTCTTTCATGCAGTCTTGAAGTAGGGAAATCATATGGTAGATTTAACATCATTTTAAGGACTTTGTTTTGAGCCACTTGTAATTTCCTAATGTGGCACTGGGCGGATTTTCCCCATACCGGGCATCCATACAAAAGTATAGCTTGGAATATGACCTTAAATATTATGCTTTTGTTTGATATAGACAATAACGATTTCCTATTAATAAATGGATATAAAATTGTCGTTGCAATTTTAACCTTATTAACGGTTTGTGCGATGTGCTCACGAAAAGTTAATTTGGAGTCTAGATATACACCTAAGTACTTTACGAAGTTTCGCCATTCCACATCAATTCCATTTACCTGCAAGCTACTGGAAGGGAGAAAACAAGCTTTTCTTTTTCGGCTGAAAAAGATGGCTTGCAATTTGTCTTCGTTTACTTTAATTTTCCATTTATTGCAGTAGCTAAGTACAATTTCTATCGCAATCTTAAGATTGGTCTCAATAACAAGACCAAGCTCATGCGACGAATAAATAGCTGTGTCGTCAGCGTAAAACGCTGTTTCACATTCAGGTATCTTCGGAAAATCAGATGTATAAAGGATATACAATATGGGGGCCAAAACAGAACCATTTTTTTTTTAATTCATTCAAATTATTACAACTCGTTTATCGACATACACAAAATCTTAACTTGCGAAGTCTTTTGGTTTAGGCATATGGCCGCCTACCAGACTGATATTTTGAAATACAAACAAGAAAAAAGAAGAAAATATTTATGGTGGCAGAAAACAAAAACAATAATGATTGACGTATACACAGTTTAGTTGTATTAAAATTTTTGATTTCTAAAAGTCTTCATTTATTTTGCTTCTGCGATATTTTAGTGCAACCGTGACATATGAGTATAGAGTATCCCATCCAGCTTTTCCATTAAAAACATCAAGTAGTACAACTTCATCAAGATACTGCTTTCCAAAGTGACTCATCCAAAACTCCTTCAAAATTGGCCAGATTGCGATGAAATGTTTGATGTCTTCACGTTCATTCAGATTGCATAGCGGACAGACTAAAGTTGGAGCTGCGAGATGCGGTATAAAACTCAAGGGCAGCAATTCACCACGTGTTTTGAAAATAATATTTATTTTATTAATCTGATTCGAATTGAGAAGATATGTTTTATCACCAAGATCGAAAATTCAAACGACTGTAATAACACCTATAAGATGACGAACGTGCTTCAGATGTATACCTTTCATAGAGGACATTTCCAAGTATTTATAGAAGCTTATTGAATTTTCTCTCCAGCACAGAAGGTTGTTCGTTTTGTGTTACATTTAGATCCAAACTACAAATGGCAGCAAGATTTCTCCATTCATTTGCTGTATCTTCCGAGGATTGTATTACCTTTTTCAGAATATTTTTATTCAATCTTTCATCATTCATTTCGAAGATCTTAACAATGTAATTGAAATGCATATTTAGCGTTTCCATAATCAATGGTGGGAGGCCTGTTTCAAGATACAGCATATAATTCGGAGTAGCCCGTGGGAGACAAGAGACTCAGACATTTTTCGACTGGTTCCAAAAAATTATATCCCCTAACTTGTGCGCCATACAGGAGGATAGTCGATGCTGTAAAATGGAAAAGTTTACACATGGCGCTTTGCTCAATGTATTTATTTTTGAAGCAGCGTTTCAGCGTTTACAGCCGAAATTGCTCTCATAGCTTCCTTCAACCTTGCTTCAAGATATTTTTCATGCGAAGGTTGGATGTAAATAGCGCACCGGGATATTTGTACCCCCGAACTACTTCGACTGCCCGTCTGTCGAAGGTCCACTTGTAATATGGTCGAGAATTACTAAGCATAATTCTACGAGTTTATACAGGAATACCGGCCATCCAAAAGAAAACAAAAAGTCTGACAATGCGCTTAAGAAAATGCACCCAAGCCACTTCATGCCTACCAACGCATACAGATTTTATAACACCCGCTTTAGACTTGGAGTTTGGGTACAAAACACCTATCCCAGACAGAAAAGAAAACCAGGCTACCTGTAAATCTACACGGATGGCTCATAAACCGACGAGGGCACCGGACTAGGAGTATTCGCGATATCGCCGGACATATCCTTTTCCCTGTCTCTTCGACTGTCCAACCATTGTAGTGTATTCCAAGCAGAAGTTAAAGCCTCTCCAAGAGGCTGTCCGCTTGCTGTCGATGAACTCGATAGACAGGCGGCCATAAAGGCTCTGGATACACCACTGGATCAATTAAATCGAAGATAGTAAAACGTTGCTGTCCATCTCTCAGGGAGATAGTGGTCAGATGCAACCTATCCCTATGCCAGGCACCTGGGCATACTGGTTGTCCAGGCAACGAGAGGTCCGACAAGTTAGCAAGATTTGGGGTGGGACCGCCACTTTCAAATAATCAGGACACCCCATATCCCTCACTCCAAGTAATAAACACCATGTTACTTACAGATCGTTACTGACACAACGTCGACTCCGCTAATCGGAGATGGATGGAATTAGATACATGTAGGACTTCGAGCCTTATTTGGCACTCACTAAATCCAAACAAAGCAAATACACTCCTAAAACTAAACAGGAATGTAATTAGGAACGTAGTGAGCATTATCACCGGCCAATGCCTTCTCGGTGTCCATGCTAGAAGAATGGGAGCCCCCATAACGACTACTGCAGAAGCTGTAGAGACGAGGAGGAGGAAGAAAATACGCTTCATCTCCTCGGCACTTGTCCAGCCCTTGCAAAAACTAGCAAAAGATAAACTAGGCAACAAATTTTTCAGAAACCTAGAGGAAAAGTCACACTTAAAGATACAAGTCATAGCTAAGTTTATCAGGAAAACTAATCGGTTGTAAGTCACCACAGGAGTGTACTTGTCAAAATAGGCCACTAGGATACCATTAGGTGGTCTCCAGGTTTATTTCAATTTCGTTAGCTTAGTCCTTTTTTAAAGAAGCCGGTGAAAAGCACCGGGTGGCGATAGCACAAAGGACCCAACCAGGATCTAAGTAGGCCACAACTGCTACAGAGGTGGCAATCGACCAAACCTAACCTAACTTACTTGATCTGTTTCCTCTTATTAAATCTTAAGAGTTGTAGAATTATTAATTAGGAGTACACACAATGGTCAAAACGTCTACTTTCTAACGGTCAACGGGAGTTAGAAATGGCTGAGCCCCAGACGGTCTATTAAGAGAACAAGACTACAAACGACGAACAGTGGTCCGGTTTGTATGGGAGCGACATAAAAAGCTGTATAAAAAATAAGACCAATGAGCGCCGCTAAGTTTCATAAGGAAAACAAAATATTTTGGGCTTTAATCGCCTAAGGCTACAACCGTCTCGCGCTAGCGTATTCATGTAAGCATAAAAGAACGATAGCGTCTGAGAGATATCGTTTTGCCTGCTTCGCGTAAGCTAAAACCTGTCAGTAACTATCGTCTCGACGACTGATTTTTGGCGATACCTATTTCAGTATCGTCTCCTGTTAAATGAGAACAAATTGCTTATACATATCTTGTTGTACACTTTAGAGAAGTTTTTAGAGTGATAAGTCGAATTTGCATTAATTTTGTTCACAAACTGAAATGAGAATGTTTTAGTGAAATTTTAGAGGAATCAGCAGAAATGAAGTATTACAGAGAGGGGGGCTAGTCCATCGACGAATTTGAGTGCCTTTTTCACAGGTATTCATCAATTTTTGACGGTTATTCACGAAATAACGTAAATGCCATCCTCTGGTCAATTTGGTTCATGAACAAGTTATAAAAAGCAGTTGTCAAACATTTTAAGGGGCAAGGTAGGTAGAAGTCCTGCATCTCTGTAATACTTCATTTCTGGGAATTAGAGCACAGATGTCAGTTTTACTTGAGATATATTATTATCAGAGCACTGAGTGTCTTGTCATCGAAGTGAATCAAAAGGACGATAGTCTTCTGAAAGGTTACTCAATGAGAGCCCTGGATAGAGCTAGCCAATCGATGTCTAAGTCTACACAAACCCCCTTATTCATTTAGTCGTGCCACCTATGAATATGTATCATTTGCATTCTCCTAGTCGTTTTATGTGACTTTTGTCACCCTTACGACCATTGCCTTTCGTGGCATGTGGCTAAGGGAATACACAGGATAGCCGAGCGGGTGAAAAAAGTCACATAAGACGACTAAGAGAATACAAATCTGTCAAAGTGACACATATTTTGTTTGCCACGACTAAGAGAATAAGGGAGATGATATCAACAGCGAGAGCTCTATGAGTGGCGACGATGAGCAGAAGCAAAAGATCGTCTTCAATGGGCGGTTTCAGGCACAAGGAAGTGCACTGTGCTGTTGATAACACATTGCGATTTTTGGAAACGTGGCATGCACCAAAAATGAATCAGTCCAACATATGCTGTCTGAATATCCACATTCTATCTTAGTTCCAAAAATGCATCACTCTTAGTTTGCATACAAATAAGGAGCGGATATTCCATGCATTTATTTGCAGGAATGGCTTACAAAATCATACACTTTACCGAATTATTATTTTTTCAAATCTACAATAACTCGAAATAAAATTAAAGGACAGTGATATTCAATAATGCACGGAATCATGTTTGGAGTTCGAGACTCTGCTAAAGTCGTGCTCTTAACTTAAAGTTCCTCTTACCAAGTTAGGCTGATTCTTTGTTGGCTACTTTCCAATTCTTAAAGATACATTTAAATGATTCGTTTTAAGTAAACAACTACAGAAACGTCCAACCCGCACTCGCTGCCAGACTCTAAAAAACACAAACGGGCCACAAATTATTAAAATCGAACCGTAATGACGGTCCAGACTACGATGCTGGATACTTGCCCAAGGCATCCAAAAACAGTCTGAAAATAGCTTGGTTCTCAAATTAATTTCGCCAGATCCTGCGTACATTCATTAGGCCATCACCGCCCACACTTTACGTGATAACCAGAAGGTCTTGCGCCACTGTCCGTGTCCAATTATATGAAATTTAACCGCTACCACGTGTCTGTTTTGGCTCCATCTGATTCAACAATTTCGCAGGTGTCCTTTTGATTTAGCCAGGACCTCGTCCACTTCCCCCAATTCCGTCGGACACAAACTTTCTTAATTAAATGTTTTTGTGCTCGTTTTCCGCAGTGACTAAATGTTTCCTCAATTAAAATTGCTTGATGTGCGTCAAGGTGTATGAAGAAGAAATTAATTGCGTTGACAAAACGACGCAATTCTCCTGAAATAGAATTCCCTGCGAACTGAGCGGGGCCTGGTCAAGAAACAGAGTGTCGCATTTCGATGTTTGTTGAGTGAAATTAAGAAAACGGAAATTGGTCATTGGGGTGGATTTGTGTGGGGTGTGCGGCACAAGTGTGACAAATGTTGCGTGGGTCTAGGCTTTGAAATGCGGAAATGTCTTTAGGTAGCCGCACCATGAGCGTGGTTGGCGTGTGTTAAAGTGTTTTGACGGGAAAAAACCACTGTTCCACGTTCTCTTCCGGAGTTGAAGCTGATTAGAGTGGCCGTATCTCCGACACGCAAGGCAATTCTGAAAAGAAAAGAACAATTAAATGTGTTTGTTTGTTGGACTGAAAGGCGATAAGCCATCACGATAAGGTGTTTGGGGCTAATAGGCTGTCTCGGGTGTTAGGTTTCCCATTTGGCAATGTTATGCTACACGTTTGTTTTCATGGAGTGTTCCAGGGCGAAATAAGTTTGCTATTTTCGTAGATTCTTTAAGATCGCCAAATAGGACAATTTTGTTGAACAAGATTTTGGTTGCGTGCTTCTGAGTGAATGCTGCAATTCACTTGTAATACGGTATGGCCAAGTTGTTGAATCAATAATCGGAATTGCAAAACATGGATCGGTCTAATAGAGGTGGAGAACTATCGAAAGTCCCTACCATCGATAATAATTTGCAATTACCGATAGTTTCCTTTTCATAAAAAATTTTATCTTGAATATATTGATTTTCTTGAAAATAAAGTAGGAAAAATACATTTGAAAGTTCTTAGTTGCTTAGCCAATTGTTTGTATTTAAGAATGTTAAAACGTCCGCAAAGTTTCTGTACCATCTGAAGGTTTTATATGGACTCTACTGTTTGTAAGCTACTTCTGCTGGACGACATATTTTAACGGTTTTCTCCAAGTTCAAATCTGCTACAATCAATAATTTTTCTTGCAGTCTCTTCTCCTTTATGCCTAGCACAATTCGATCGCAGATCAGGCAATCCTCCAACGATGAAAACTCGCAGTTTCTTGCAAGCAATTTGAGATCTTTCAAAAAACTGTCGAATGGATCCAAACTACATTGATTCCTACTAAAAAATTGAACCTTTCATACGTTTGATTTCTCTTCGGCAACACAATGGGCATCAAATGCTTTCATCATGACGTCGATCTTTGATTGGTCCTACTCGGATAAATTGAATGAATTGAACAGATCGAGAGCTCTTCTTTAAAAGTGTTTAAAGACGTGTTAACTCTAATGACCTCGTCCTTCAGTAGCAATTCCGAATATGAAATAGTTTTGGCGAAATCTTTTCCAATTTTCCGCCAGATTACCCTCCAATTTAAGTGTATGTATTGTACGACTTGGACTATGCTGTTTTTTGTTACCGGGAACTACACTTTCCACATGTGACGGGGCTTCCTTCTGCAGTGATGATAAATCTTCGTGCACACTTGAAGCACAATCGTCTCGATTGACCAATCCACGTTGAAAGCTTTGTTTTATTGCGAGGTGTAGGACTTACATTACCACGTTTCAAGTATACTTGAACAAATCCAATATTTTTTCAAAAACCTATAATTTCATTTCGTTTTAAACGAAAAGGATTAGCGCAATTGACTAAACAATTCTCTTTTCTTTCGCGATTGACTAGATTTTCGAAGATTACTTCGTAGTTTTTTTTTATACCGGCTGCGCCATGTGGCATCCGATGTCAGCTTCCAAAAAATAAAAATACAGCACAGTTCCACGTCTCATGACTGAAACACAATAGCGTGTTTGCACTTATGTTGGCTTTCAACGCACACAATTGGCCTATCGTCATTTGACTTCAGCACCACCTGGTGTCATTTTTTTGAACCTAATTTCCGAACCCAAATTCTGACAGCTTTTTCGCGCGAAGTAATTTGTATGGAAATTTAAAATTCGGTGCAGATTTATTTTTGTTAAAACTAATATAAAATAATTGATTTTGAATAAAATTAATAGTGGAATACCGGGAAAAAGTGTGCCAGTTTTTTTATTAGTGCTTATCAAGTGCTTGGAAGTGACTTGGAATCGCATACTAAAAATTTTTACAAACCACTTATGTCCCAGTAACTATTCATTGTCAATTTTTTCATTATGTGAATAGTGAATAATATTAACTGTTGATTTACTGCATATTCATTATATTATAATAGAACAATATCTGAAGTAGTGAAATACAGCTGACAATCGCACATAGCATTCATTATTCCATATTACGTCCTACTAATATAGCAACAATTCCAAGGCGGTTTGCGTACTGCACGTGAAAAGTTCATAAAAATTGGTTTCCGTTTAAAGTAATTAGTTAATTATATGACATAAGCACTTTCTTATAATTAATTCAAGCAATAAACCAAAACCAACATAATGTATGTGTGAGTGAATTTTCAGCAGATTACACTGCACTGAATATATTTAAATTAATTTGTTTAACAATCTATGCCGAAATAACACTCAATATTGTTCACCTTTCAGTGTACATTGTGTTGAAGAGTGATAAAACAACATTTTTTCCTTGTCTACATTTTTCAGAGCAGCATTCCTCAAAAAATATTAAAGATAGACACCTCTTCTTCTTCTTCTTATGGTGGCACTACAGTCCGGAGTGGACCTGGGCCTCAACGGGGCCATCGGTTCCGTGGGCGTCCTCTATTGCGTTGTCCCACTGGTTCGAAGTCGAAGACTCTTCGGGCTGGAGCAGTGTTGACCATGCGCTCTACATGGCCCAGCCATCTTAGACACTGAATACGTAGACGCCTGACTAGGCTCATGCCGCTGTACAGCCCGCACATTTCGTGGCTTAATCTTTTTCTCCCATAACCATCAATGCAGACAGGACCAAAGATTGAACGCAGAACTTTTCTCTCGAAAAGACCAAGGACTTCCTCATTCGCTTTTGGGATTGTCCATGCCTCCGGACCATAGAGCAGGACAGGGATGATCAAGGTGTTATATAATGTTAGCTTGGACCTTCGAGAGAGGACTCACTACTCAATTGCCTCTTGAGCCTAAAGAAACAGCGATTGGCAAGAGTAATTTTGCGTTTAATCTAATCTGCGTACTGGTGTTGTTCGTACTGTTCAGTTGCGAGCCGAGGTAGACGAAGTCCTTCATTACCTTGAAGTTATAGCTGCCTATGGTGACGTTTTGGCCAAGTCGTCGATGTAGTGCGTCCTTTCTCGATGACAGCATATACTTCGTTTTGCCCTCGTTCACCGCTAAGCCCATTTTGGCCGCCTCCGCTTCAATACCAGCAAACGCTTTATTGACGGCTCACTGTGTTCTGCCAATCACGTCAATGTCATCCGCGTTTGCTAGCAGTTGTACGGACTTCTGGAAGATCGTGCCTCTAGTGTTGGCGTGTGAGTCTCGCACGATCTTTTCTAGGATGATGTTAAAGAAATCGCAAGACAGCGCGTCGCCTTGTCTAAAACCACACACTTTTTCACATTGAAGTTCTCTGTGAGGTCGTTACCAACCTTGATGGAGAAGCGATAATTCTCCATCGTCATCCTGCAAAGCCTGACGAGTTTGGCACGAATGTCAAAACTAGACATGGCGTTGCATAGCTCGCCCCTATGCACGCTGTCATATGCGGCCTTGAAATCGACGAATAGGTGGTGGGTGTCGATCTGCATTTCTTGGGTTTTTTCCAGGATCTGCCGTAATGTGAAGATTTGGTTGGTGGTGGACTTCCCCGGCCTGAAACCGCATTGATAAGGACCCCTCAGGTTGTTGACGAATGGTTTTAGGCGCTCACACAAAACGGCAGAGAGGATCTTATAGGCGATGTTAAGGAAACTTATCCCTCGGTAGTTGGCGCAGTTGAAGGGGTTTCCTTTCTTGTGGATAGACACTTGACAACAACTTAAATCAAAACTTCTGCATTTTAACTTTAGCATTAAAACATTTATTGGAATAAAAAATTATTATTTTCTATTTGTTCTAATTTCTTAAATTTCCCACTACATTTCGCCATTTGCATATAAATTCCTATCCCAGTTCCGACAGCTCAGAATTCATCACGTATACGTGGTACCAAAATTAGCCGCAAGAGGTATAGGTCGATCGGTGAATTCAATGGCCAAACACGAAATACAGAGTCGAACTGCGTCAGTAAATAATGAGAGAGATGAGAGGATCGTAATAAAACGTAAAACGTAGTCCATCGTACGTCATTATTCAACATGTTGGATATTTTTTGACAGATGTGTGCGCTGTGAAATAGATTTTATCACAGATTGAGAGTTTTATTCCAAATTGAGAGTACTTTGTGTCAACTGTCATTTAAGAAATGAAAACAGCTGATTAAAAATAATTTAACGACAAAAGTCATTTCAAATGAGTGTATGCAGAAAGGCGGCAATATTTTTCACCTAGTAGATGTGGCGTAGTGGGTTAGTGCGTCGGCTCCTACGTAGAGGGTAGCCGCGTTTTTTTCATCGATATCGATAGTGAAGTAAAAAAAACGATTTGCAGTGGCTTTGATTTTTATCCGTCAGAATATATGAAGAAAACAATTTATATGTTCGAATCTCTGTCAAAATATATGAAAAAAGATTCGAAGTCGAATTTGTATCGGCAGCCCCTTTTCACTGCCGATATTATAGGCAATAGGTTGGGTATGTGCTTTACGTGTAAAATCCTAGTTCACTATTTATAGATTTGTGAAAAAAACACGGCTGGTGCCAGGTTTGATACCCGAATTTATCACTTGTCATATTTCACGGCTCCACCTCTTTCGAGTCACTGACAATGCTCGAAGAGTACTCCTGTCTAGAAAAAGTTTTCAACTTCCCCGTTCGGAGTCGGCATAAAACTGTAGGTCTCTTCCACTCGTGAGAAAAAAATAGCATGCACAACACGAGTGGTTGCTAAGAAGTTAGGCCCTGGCCCTCTACGGGCTGTAGCGCCACCCATATTCTTATTATTATTATAAGATGAGAGAGAGAACAGCTAATAAATTGAGTATTTATTTCAACACAGTGCGTCATCGCACTCTCTCCGTAACATGAAGTTGGCTGGCGCAGCGACCTATTGTGATTCAGACATTAAGTATAAGTGAGTCTGAAAATGAAAAGTGACAGCTCTTACAATGACATTTGCAACTCTCATGCATTACAAACAGTAGCGTCCTTATAAGAACGTTTATATGCTACAGTTTCGTGGTCAGGTAGTTAGACCACTTACACTGAAAGTGCTCTTAGAATCCACTGAAGATGCTCGAACAAATAAATCTTTTTTGTACCATTCGTGTTGTTTTAATATAATAATAAATAAATAATTGGCATAAGGGTCTCCCAACTTAACAACTTATCTTTAAGAAAACATTTGATTAGAGTAACGTACTTAGGGTCAAGAAGTTTGATGAAACCTCTGAGTCCTTCGTCATTACCAACATTGAATGGTTGAAAATCTCAATTATTGTATACAGTTCCTCTTTTCCTTGACATTAGGGCTCGTATTGTGCCGCTTACTGAAGGAACTCGTAGTTGGTTTGCAGAAGCAGAATCGGGATCCATTGAAATAATTGAGTTCTTATAAGAATTCGGATGAAATCGTTTTAAATGATCAGAGAGATTGCTTGTGTTACCGCTAGTATTACATTTCTTACTGCACAAAAAAACATTTAGCCAATTTTCTTGAAATAATAAAAATAAAAAATAAATTTGCGGCGCACTGACCGATTGACCGATTGTCTCTCGTAAAACCTCATGTTTTCCATGTATGAAGGACTAACGTTGAACGGCTGGATAATCCTGATAATAAGAAGAAAATTCAGTCATGAGTCGCACCGACATTGGTATCCCCAAACATCTATGGATCCCTACAAGATAAGGCGAGTCTTATCATATTTTATTCCGAAACCCCATCTGCCCCATTGTAATGTAAGAGCTTAAGGATCGCGGACTCACATATTTCAAATAAATTCTCTTTCTCATGCATTTTTGGTATACTTGTTGCATTCATAAATCAAAAACGCTTTTCAAATCTCAGCCCAACTCTTTTAAATGCACTCCACCATTCATCCCCATCTTTAAATGGTATCTGAAGAAAAAATGTTCGGATGCACATAAAATGACCGACTTCTGCAAAATCGATTTACTGAAAGTGAAAGGTCCGCTTGCACCAACCAATGTCATATCGTCGAACTCCTGGCAGGTAATCAATTTCCCTTAGAAAGGGAAGACGTACACCGCAACAATGGTCGGGATGTTGGGAAGAGTCGCCGAGCTGCCGTCGGAACAGGTAATTTCCTTCAAAAGGATGAACGAGTAATGTCTTCCATGTAATTTCTTTTTGATGGGATTGGTTTCTGTTTGTGACATGTAAGGATTGCAACCTTCTCGTTTTTATTTTTTGAGAGACCGACTCGACTGCAAGTCCTTTGTTTAAAATTTAATAGGGTCCACTACTTCCTGGGTTTTGACGCAAGGGATACGTTGGTTTTGTGAGATATCGGAGTCCTAAGTGGGTACGTATTGCTTTTTAATTTTCCGGATCGTTAATAATTTGTCAACTGACGCGCAGGGGTACTAAACGAATGCACGCATGTGACCGTGTACTTGACTAATGATGCATGCCTAATGACTTAGCACTCTATTTCCATGCTATGCTGGAGCATGCAACCTGGTCCTCATTAGAGACACATGGGTCCAATTTCAAAGACGATGCTGATAATCTGTTGGAATTAATAAATCGGTTCGTGGTTAAATGAGGAAATTGGGGGTCAAATCACGAGACAACTTCTGTTAATGTGAGGGTGGAAGCAGATACCGATGACTTAACGATGGATATGTTTACGCATCATCAGTTCAATTTAATCGCTGGTATAACGACAGTTGGCCCTTCCGTGAAGCATATAGTTTGATTTAGGGTGTCGGGAGCCTTTGAATCATTGGCCATTCACTGGTTGCAACAGGGCTGTCCACACCGGCAGCCTTTTTAGGGCCCCCGTACACACGACACTTGTGTGCACACTTCATTCAAAATATCAGTCTCAATCCAATCGTTGATGAGTGACGAACTCTGACATTGAAAAGCGACTATAGGGACTTTTGAATTTTTCTTCTTTGTAATAAGTTTGTAAGTAGTTCAAAAAAATTCATTCAGGAGACATAAACAGATCATTATTGATGCGCTTAGTCCAACATTTCTACCACCCCTACTGGTCAAAGCGCTCATCCTCTGTCGTCAAAGTCCAATGAAGAACTTATGTGTACGAATTTGTGTGTCGTGTGTGGCGAAAGCGTGTTTATGGGATACTTTAGACTTCAGTCTTGATATTGCTATTTTGACCTAGTCTACTACAAGCTCCCCCTTCATGTTCCGGCTTCAGTCCGGACCTTATATCCATTATATCCATCTCCTCTATAGAGCGCTTCTCATACTTTTTCTTTTTTCTCCGTGGACTACATTACACGCTATAATTTTTGAAATTATATTCTTGCTGGATTGATGAAAATAAGACAGTAGCTTGTAGCTTGAAATGAAAAATTGGGATGAGGATTGACATTTTTTGATTCCGCTGGAATGGAGAATTAGGCAGAGGAAATGAAAAAAAATAATATGTTATGAAGCTTTCAGTTCTGGAATGATGCGAAGTTTAGGAATGTCAATTCAAAAATGGTAGTGCTTAGGGTTCAACTTCTCCATTTGCTTTCGTTCACTAAAATTGTATGATTTCAAGTTTCAATTTACAACTGGTGAGTTTATCAACTCCACATTTCTTCAATTTGCGGAGATAGCAGAAGTGAAGAGATGAAATCAGGGATTTTGCTCTCTCTCTCTCTCTCTCTTTCTGTCTTTTCTTCCATTATTGTAATTGGCTGCCTGCCTGCACGCCGCACAGTGGTCCCGCAGTGGAAATAAATACCCGAAGTGACATATTTTTCCCGGCCAAATGGTTTATGTTTTTCGATTTTACAAATATGAGAACCTAGAAAGCCAAAATTTAGTTGACTTTGGATCATCCGTTTGGCTGTACCGTTAGCTCAAAGTTGGGACTTTGAAAATTACAAAAATTTACGTATTTTTTAAGCAAATTTGATGTGCCATATTTCCTAAAATTATGTACTTTGGAATTTAAAGTATTTTTTTTTAAAAGGTCATACATCTTGCTTTCAAACTCATAAGCATGTAGCCTACAATTTGGAGTTTAAACCTTGGAGAACTACAAAAACGACACAGCCCATGCAGGCAAGGAAGAGTCAAATTCAGCAGAAGTTCATACAAAAAATGGGTATTAAAGTAGATAAGTTAACGAACAACAATGTTAACACATCATTATATCCCACATTCCTAACATGATTGCTTCCACCAGTACAACAGTGGAAAACACCTGACACCATTCTACATTCCTAGCATCAAGCATCCGACACTTTCCCACATTTCAAATAGAAGATCCAACACGCTCTCAGTGTATTTCGCTGACTTTGCGTCTGGAGAGACAAACAAAGATCTTCAATTTCATTCTCATATCTTTCCTTTGTTCCCACATTTCCGCCGCATAGGTGTTAAGTTAGTTTTAAGAACACTTTGTGTTTAGTTTTTAAGTAACTTCGAAACGAATCAGTTGAATAAAGAGGCAAAGCCTCAAAAAAATATTTTTTTTGAAGTTTTCATAAGAGGAAAACTTAATTGATATACCAAAGTAAGGATTTGGCACAACCAACGATGGGAACACATCTAGAAGATTTTTTGAAGACCCATTATCAACGCCAGGAATAACGGAAATAGATGTGCAACTCATAAAAAGATTCAGTGTTATCCTGGAGACAATATGCAGTAATTTTTAGATTGACCCCGACAAGTTTGGAGCTTATGCCCAGGAAACCGCTACAATGGCTACAAATTTATATCGCTGGTATTATATGCCAGCAACAGTGCATAAAATTCTGTTCCACGGAGCAGAAATAATATCATCAGCAGCCTTGTCGGATGTCAGATCATTGTCAGAGGAGGCGCACGAAAGTCGGAATAAGGACTATAGATTCTATCGCATTAATAATAGTAGAACATTTTCTCGTTCGGCAACAAATGAAGATGTTATTCATCAAATGTTGGTATCATCTGATCCCTGGATTACGTATGTAAGGCCTCAACCAAAAACAAAAGATTCACTGCCACTTAGTACTGAAGCGCAAGCCTTATTATACTAAATTGCTTACCAAAACTTGTAAAATTGAATTTATATGTATAAATAGTGATTACAAATTTGCTTTAAGTCCCAATTTCGAGTCATCGACAGTAATAAATAATTATTTTATGCATTTAAACAAAAAGTGTTTTTTTTTTATTTTTTTAACTTAAGATTAGTCCGTCAGGTTATGAGATACATTATATTTTTTGAATTGATTATACATTTTCGAAACATAATAATATCTCGTACTACTTGCACTATGTTTCAAATTTCATTAAGATTGGTTCAATAGTTACAGATTTATTTCCAACTCTCCCATACAACGGGACCACTGTGCGCGGCTTTCACACTCGCTAAGATTCGTTGGCGATTCTTTCAATTTCCATTTTGTGATCTCAAGCCACTTTTATACAGGAAACCTTTCAGTCTCTCCAATTGAGATCTCAATGCTGAACTTTTTCTGTTTCCAACCCCCTTTCACACATGCGCCATCTCATTCTCACACATGTACAGCATGCTTCCAATAGCCAACATTGAGAACATAAGAATAAGCCTAAGCAAGCCCCGAGCACACCAGATGCGGGCTACCCCTAGCACGTCTCACCTCCCTTGCCAACAAGATGAAAAAATCGCCGACAAAATTTTTCTGTGTGAAAGCGACCCAAGATGGGATGATTGTGATTTCATTTATCGTTTTCATCTCTCAAAGCTGACAAAATAACGGTCATCGAAATAATACAGGATTCATTGAGTGGTGTGAATAAAAACTGAGTGTGAGGATTTCCTTAGCACTTTGGAGTAAAAGCTCCATCTGGTGTGAATACAAATTTATTTCGTTAAGTTTAACGAGTCCTCTTGGAGCTCACTTGTAGAAGTTGAGTGTGCATAGGTAACTTCAAGAGAGAAACAAACAAAAAAACAACTAAAAATAATGGAAAAAACTGCTTCGGAAGAAAAATACATTGAGGGATTAAACCTTAATCCTGAAAAATAAAAGGAAGTCTGGAATGGACGATGACGATTTCATCAAGTGTGGTTGCTGGGAAAAAGCAAACTCCAACATGAAAAATAAAAAGCAATCTGCGTTGAAAGCTATGGAAGAAGTATTTAAAAAAATCTATGGCATCTCGCACATACAGAAAAGAATTGATAACAAGAAAGTCCACGTCAAATCAAAAGGCGATAAGAAGAAGACGGGCAATCTTCCCATTACATTGAAATACTGAAAAAAATCAAGGGTATGGCACCATCGCCATACCCTTGAGTACTCAACCATTCTATGTTATCAAACTCGAATCTATACACGTTCTTGAAATTATCGCCTGTGTCCCCGAAAGGACATGAGTTATAATTTGTCGTTTTTAGCGTTTGTATGTTTAAAAACATTATTGCATACATGTACTTTGCACCCACCTTTAACCGACGTTGCACTTACCCTTAAACGCCAAGAACTCTAGTTTTCAAACGTCAACTGGAGGAAGGGTACTTACTTTGAGGAAATTTATTATTCACACCTAATTGAGTGCTTCCGTTAACGAAAGTACTCGACTCATGTCTATTTACTCGGAGTCTTTTCTCAGTTTTTATTTACACCACCCATTGTCGTGAAACGACAGAAGGCACTGGCTCTTTCGATTTGATTTGAAATAATGGCTGAAACACAATAGTGCGCTGCGCCAGCCGACTTCATGTTACGATGACGCACTGTTAATTTAAAAATTTAACTTAAATTAAATACTCAATTTATCAGCTGTCCTCTCTCTTATCTACTAGATAAAAAATATTGCCGCCTTTCTGCATACACTCATTTGAAATGACTTTTGTCGTTAAATTATTTTTAATCAGCTGTTTTCATTTCTCAAATGACAGTTGACACAAAATACTCTCAATTTGGAAGAAAACTCTCAATCTGGGAGAAAATCTCTCTCACGGAGCATCCCTCTGTCAAAAAATATCCAACATGTTGAATAATGACGTGCGATGGACTACGTTTTACATTTTATTACGATCCTCTCAATCTCTCTCATTATTCACTGACGCAGGTCAACGCTGTATATTGTGCTTGGCCATTGAATTGTATGTGTTGAAAGCCAACGCCAGTATTTGATAGAATATTTTCATTTTAAACAGACATCGTGAATTACGGGCAATTACACACTGACCAATCGTTTTACAAGATTATGCATTCGGATCAGTTCAATAGGCGAAAGCAGGCATTATTAGTGTAACATTACAAATGTGCATAGTCGCTTGTGGTGTTCCCCATAACATAGTCGTCAGATATCGAACCATTATCTCTGCGTTTCGCTCAATATTCTTCTTCTCACTGCATACAGAACAGCACACACCGTAATTTCAAATTTGAAAAAGACGTTGCCTGTGTGAACTCTCAAAAATATTCCAGGGGAAATTAAAAACTGAAAGTTCGGACTGTCAGTTGAAATAGTGAACAAAACCGATTTTTAACATGCCGGTTAAACCCCGAGTTGAGACCACCAACTCCGCAGTTGATCAACTCCTAGTTCTCCGTCAAGTCGAGCAATAGTGAGCAAAACGATCCTTAGTCAACTTAAGGAACCTGTCATTCAATCTCAGCAATCCGCTAACCGACACCAAACACTGTCCATGAACGGAAGCTCCAGAACTTGTGAACAACTGAATGTAAACATTGCTTTTGGAGGGGGTAGGTAGGTATCTACTATCTAGAAATGTGAATGAAATTTTAATGCCGTCTGATTTAGACTTTTATATCACCACATGCTTTTACCGTAATAAAATGCAAACCACAATTCTGTTTCTGGTAGACACCGTCGAGCAACGAATTATGTAAGTTGGTCGTTACTTGTGATTCGACACACCGAAACAGCCGACACTCGAAAGATGGAAAGCATTTTCATCAACGGCTCGGATAATCCAACAACCGTTCACATCCATAAATAACCAAATGCGAAGACTGACGCCAGCTAGCTTGTAATGTTTAGATTCCATTGACGGAAGTCTGTTTTGAGTCGATGCAGTTGGAGTTGGAGGTCCATAAAAGAGCTACAAACTCCTTTAAACTTAGACGAAAGCAAATAAAACCGTCAAGGTTAAAGGTTGCAGATTCCTTAGCGCACTAGAGTCTCCGCCGTCCATATGTTTGAATTCCGCCGCCGCCACTGCCTGCATGATATTTTGTAAATAACATCACTCCAACACACACCCCGATAAACAACTTAAACACAAAATTAAAAATCCATTCAACTTTTACGACTAGACATAAAATCGCGTCCGCAAGGGGTGATAGTTTGTCTCATAGCACACCACATATGCACAACCATCCTGCAACCCTCGGATGTAACAGAATTTCCATATTAATCGAAATAATATCTACAAAACCCTTTGTCATCCGCTGGCATTTATAATGACTTGTGAAGTGTGCATCCGCTTCTACAAAATAAAAGATTGATTGCGTTTATCCGCCGATGCGGAAAGTGTATTACAATGCAAACTTGTCTCTCGACTGGCGGATTTAACCCCTCGCTATGGTATTGCGATGGTTTTGTACCACGCGCCTCTGAAAGGTGTCACAGCTTCATTTGGACATCATCTATCATTCATCCGTCAGTAGTTTTTATATGAAACTCTTATCGATCGACTGTTGATGACTGCATTTGCCGGTTGGAGAGATGATAAATGCTTGTGACGCACAAGCGAATGGATGTTTGAAAATTCATTTGGAATTTCAAAGGAAAACTCCATGACTCTGCATTAGGGGAGAAGGAACATCGACATCAAGTGATCATTCCGGATATTCGTGGCGTACCCCTTTTGAAAGCATCTCATTAGATTGCTGTCATAACGACGGTTGTATAAATGGGGATTTTCACACAATCATGAGTTCGTTGGCATCTGTGCAAAAACTGTATCAATCGAGTAAGTACTTTCGTACACACAAATAAATATTCCCTGGTTGAGATACCGCACCGGCCGTAATTAATGGAGTAATGCCACTGGAAAGGGCGACGAACGATCTGTGTTTTTCATCCTCTGGACAAGGAATTAATTTGGGGTAAAGAGGGTAGCAGATAGAAGAATTTATTAATATATTTATTCACATAGTCTTTGTCTTACTGATTACAGAATTATACATATTAGGGTAGAGGCACTAGAATCCATACAGTGCTAGTATCGTTTCTTCGTTTATAATAATATAATAATTATATAATAATATGGGTGGCGCGACAGTCCGAGGTGGACCTGGGCCTAGCTTCTCAGCAACCACTCGTGTTGTGCGTGCTATTGTTCTTTCACGAGTGGAAGGGACCTACAGTTTAATGCCGACTCCGAACGGCGAAAAATTGGGAAGCTTTTTCTAGACAGGAATACTCTTTGAGCATTGTCAGTGACTCGAAAGAGGTGGAGCCGTGAATAATGATAGGCGGTAAATTCGGGTATCGAACCTGGCACCCTCTGCGTAGGAGTCGACAAACTTACCCACTACGCTACGGCGACCACGTTTCTTCGTTTATTGTTAAATAATAAGATAATTTTCCGATTTTTGTGCGAAAAATAAATGCACAAATAACTCTCTATGTTTCTTTCATACACCCACGTAGTTGCCAATAGCTATTTATGCATCGGTTTGTGGGCATGCGTGGCAGCCGCCATGGGTGCAAGGAAGTACGTTTTTTTTAAAAGGGACGCTATTTTCATAATGCTAGTATTTTTAGCGTTATTTATTGCATTTCCACATCAAACTAGATTTAAATTGGATTTCAATATATATATATGATTCATATTTGTGAAATTAATCTTTTTCAAAAAAAACTTCTCCTGTTCGCAAGGAACAGGGCAGAAATAAAACAACTGTTTTGTTATTGAATTTATCTTTATTAAAACCTTAGACCCCTTACCACTGATGGGGGGAAGTCTTCGGTTTGTAAAAGCAGATTAATAACTAACTGTTGGCGTCGCCAACCAATTCATTTTATATTATAAAATTGCTTACACTGCACTTAATTCTTGGTTCGATTCCATTTGTTTATAGTTATTTGATCTTCTTCATTTCCGATTGAATTTGAAGTCAAGATCTTTTTGTGGAGACGCAAAAGCAATCTCTGATATAACATATGTATATAGTGGACTCTCCCTAAGTCGAAACTCTCTTTAACTCCAACTTGTTCGTCATATTTCACAGACATTTCCCTCAAATTCCCGTACAAAAACCGCTCTCTAAGTCAAACTCTCTCTAACTGGCCACAGACTAACAGATTATGGATTTCCGTGACAATTCGACTCAGGGGGAGTTTACTGTATATTCTGTGTTAAGTTAAAAAAAAAACTAAAAAAAGCATGTTAATTATTTGGTTTCCTGATACTGGAGCCCAAGTTTTATACTGATTTTAGTTTCCGGACAGTACTGCGAGTTGAATGCAAATTCAATTCATGTTTAATACGTGGGTATTAACCATGTTGCTTAGTTTATATACAGATTATTGAATGGTATCTTAAAATAATTTCAGGTTGTTGACAATCCTTTTTATCTTAGAAACCGATTTTTTAACTAAGGAAACCGGCTGCCCGGAACCCAAAAATTAGGTTTTGTAAAAGGACAGTTGTTTTCTTACGAATTGAAGTATGACATATTTTTAGATTTAATTATTTAAGAGTGTGTGGAAGTAGTTAAGCATGTGTTTTAAAAGATATTCGGACAAATAATTTGAATTTAAGAAAAGCGGCTGCTAAATATGTTGCGTCAATTAATTCTTCGTGAACGACTAGTTGTTGAACAACAAAAAAGGCTAAACTGAAGGTTTGAGACTAGTCTAAAACTTCGTTTAATACATTTTGCAGAAATAAGACATTAATTTTCTATGCGCATAAAAATCTGTATATCATCAGCATACATTAAGCATTTAGCATGCTGAAGAAGGTTTGGGAGATAGATCAGTAACAAAAATAATAAAAAGTAATGGACATATATCTTTACTTACTTCTTTACTTACTCCAGATATATATGTCTTGAGATGAAATTGCCAAACTTCACGATAAGCTTCTTATCGGAAGCGAAGGGAGTTTGATGTAGTAGGAGGTCGATATTATTAGGATAGTAATTGATTTTGATGAATGCTTGAATAACTGGGAGAACAAAATAAATTACACAGGACGATATCACGTAAGAAACGAAATATTTATTATTGTTGGACGATGATTTAACTTGCGCTCGACTCTAGTGGTTGTTGTAGAAGCCAGGAAAAGATACACGACCGATGAATATAGAAGGGAGATGTCTTAACCCCCTTAGTGTTGTTTGTATTTCCTGGTAGAAATAGCATTCCCTTTTCTGTGGATTTATCCAAGCCAATTTGGTGGTCAAGTCCGGACTCGCAGGATAAAATTTTATAGCCGAACCCTATAGGACAACGGCTACACGAAAACTGAATGCCTTCATGGGGCGGCCAACAGAGAGATAATCGGTCCCACATATCACGCATGTTCCTCTGAAGATTTGTACTCTTGGGCCTGCGAGGAGTATCGGAGGAGTAAATTATCTCTAATCCAATAGAGGAACAGCATGCGCTGAGGAATGTGTAGCGTAGAGTATGCAAATTCGGAAAACCTTGGCGACGTTCGGTTATAATCCAGCCTCTCGGGTTCTGCCTCAGACGATATAAAAAATTCCCCACGAGATTGGTGACAGTCCGAAAACATCAACTTCTGTCCATGATGAAAATCAAACAGAATTAGTCGAGCTAAATCTGTCTTTCATCTTTCAATGTTAAGGACAGGGTATTTCTACTCATAGATACACAAGTTGCTATATACGTCCCTCATCACCAGGAGCTTGCGAATCGAAGATGTCTTAGCTGGTACAATAGTATCCACTTGCTCAATGTGGTCAAGGATCTGATCCTGTGGTGGCTGTAACCTCGCTATATGAGTTCGATTCCCGTCTGGTACGAATGAAAATAATGTTCACCTCGTCTGTCTAGAGAAAGCTTCTCAAAGTTGGCCGTTCGGCATAAAATTGAATGTCCCTTCCATTCGCGAGAGAATAATGACACGTATAACAGAAGTGATTGCTGAGAAGATAGGCTCTTTTATATTCATTTATCACGGTTGTATAAATAATACTAGTTTCGAACAAATTTGATTAACTTTAAAAAATTGTGTAGTGAGTCAATCTTAAAAAATAGACATATCCTGTCACGGACTCTTTTTTAGAACCTCTAAAGAGAAACTATTCCATCCTTCGTGATTTGTACCTAACTTAAACCGTTTACGCAAGGCACGCAACAGAAACTCTCAAAAAGGAATATTTTTTCACCTGTTTTTGCAACATTTTTCATTGATGCTTCGCTTAATGGTCGCAGCGTGATAATATGAAGTCTTGAGCTGTTCTCGATAAATGCACTATCTAACACAAAAATAATTTTTCAATTCAAACCAGTAGTTCCTGATCTACATCGACATCTACATCACTTATAGATGAGTGTTCATAGAGTTCAGGGTTTTGTTTTCTCCTCCATTCACCTTCCTTGTAGACAGGACCGAAGTCAAAAAACCATCATTCGCCTCCGTTTTAGAGGACTAATGGAATAAGAGCCTTGTAAGCAAAACACAAGTCCTTCGAGCTTGCGAATCGAGTCAAGTTTACTTCGAAGCTCAAACTGAAACTCAAACCGATTCAACAAAGGTAGCAAAGGGTGACCCTGCGGCGGATCTTCAATAGGATTCCATTGGTGCAGCTCAGGTTTTGCTATCTCGAGGCAAACTCCTTAACAAACTCATAATGTTAAGCTTAACTTCGACGGGAACCAATAGTTCTATCACTCGTCTCAATGACATGTCGGCTTCGGGACATGTCGGAAGTATTAAAGCGACTAAATTGAACTTATTCATTTCGTGTAGGAGCCGACTCACTTATCCAAAAAAGACATTGTGCCACAAAAATTAGAGAGGTCATGTCTCCCACTCCGGAAAGCTTAGGTTCCGGCAGCGTCTTCAGCCGCATAGTGCAGGTTTATGGCAGAGTGTACATTTATGTCTAAGCCATTAACTCTTATCTAAATGCGGCCCATTCGAACCTCCCAGCTTGAACTTGAACGCTATCTTGTACCACGTGAAAGTTTCCATTTCGAAGTGCTTATCGATCCAAATCCCATTTCCCAGAAGCTTCGCAGATAGTTTACGGCCACAAAAGATACACACGCCTGCACACACTCCCATATGCGCATATCTATTGAATGTGTACAAAACAAAGACGCTCCAACGAAGACGCTCGGCAGACCATTAAAAACGAGTTTATTTATTGATAGATAAAATCGCAAGCATTTGCTAATGGCCTGGCAAAAGGCCATCATTTCAAAATTAATTGCTCGCCAGTCCATTACACCACCTGGAACTGAGTTGTTACACAATCCGACATAACATAGCAGCCGACCACGCTCGTGTGCTGTGTGTCCCAAGGCACGAGCGGCTTTCGAAAGGACTGCTGCGCTCGGCGCGACAATGCAGTAACTCGCTCGTATCTGGCGTGAAATAGATTCTCATTACCGCAGATACGAACGCGAATCCCCATAAAGTAGCAGGTACACCGTGTGATTGTAGCTTCGCACGCAATCCGCAATCCGCCTTCAAGTGCACTCATAGGCGAATGTGTGAAGGTGGCGTGGCTTCAGTTCGTCTAAGTGCCTCCGATAGACACCACTCTAGACTGCTGGCCAGAGGAGCAACCGTTGCCACACACTTGAAGTGAGTGATTTGAAGCCGTTGTCGTTGGCCGGACAAACTAATGCGAACATGTGTTTCCGATGCACAACGTTCTGGAACAAGCTGACAAATTAGGTGTGAGCTTATGACCATTTGCGGAAAGTGAGGTAATAGGTGAGCCACTCGCGGTCTGCTCCAACAGGTTGCATCAGCTCAGGCTGTCATCGGTCACATGGCTATTTAACGGTTAATTTGTATGATTAGCACTTTAATGATTTACGATTTACGTGCGTTGACGGTAAGCCCGTCGTGCATGTGCCCCCATGAGACCGCTCTCGGTGCGTGGCTACGTGCAAAACTTCGCCGTCCAAATCGGTTTATCGATTGGGACTTGCGATTAGGTGACATTTACTATTTGGCGACCATCGAGGGAATGAAAAATGGGGGATTAGATGCTAATTGGCAGCGCTAATCGCCTACTGCGCACAAACAGAACTGCAACTGATTTAATCTGACAGCACTAATCGGCCGTCAGCATGTGTCGTGGGCACACAACACAGAGCACATCAAAAGTTTGTCTGATGGGGTGGTGGGGCCTAATTACGGGACGACATGCTCGTGTGCAGGGGCCCTTCGGGACGTTCGCATCGCATTCAATAGAAATCTCTTGCGAGGGTACCGACTGCAGTCTAATTGCGTTGAGACAAACGTCAGATTAATTGAATTGCACAAGATGACGAATGGGGACGGAGCAGATGCTTGCCGCCGCTGGAATGGGACCCAGCTCAAGTGCTTAGTTTTACATGAGTAATCGGTCCGATGTCGGCTTTAAGGGGGGAATCTTAAACGAACCTGATTTGTGGATTGTCTGCAAATGAATTACCATTTGAAAGGGGAATTGAATTGACCGCAAATGCAAGCGGGATTTATTGACGGGAAATGAGAGCTTTGTTCTAGTGACTTGATTACGGTTCGGATGCAAATATGAGTCATGTTCGATTTGTTCGTGGGGCCTAAGAGAAGCCGTGGGTTCACACGAGTTCAGTGGGTTGGAGTCGCTTGTGGATGAACTTATAGTAAGTAAGCTGGGGGAGTAAGTTCCGTACGCCACTAACAAATTCACGATTTGTGTTTGGAGATCTCCTTTTTTTGATTTTTTTCAAAGAATACCCACGGATTAACACATCAACTACAATCACTAATTACAGGGCAGTCATTGGAACTTCGTAAACATTGAAATTAGCCGCCTGGTTTAGGTGAATAATAAATAACCGCATCGTTATGGGCATTGTGTTAGCTTCGATGGTGATGAAAAAGAAATATGACAAGAGCAAACTTGCTTGACGATCGATTCAAACCAATAAAACATGAGGCCGTCTAATTCCGTAATCAGAAGTTGACTAAGTATTCGTGCATAATTTAATTGAAGAACTCGGGGTGTGTCGTGATACTAGCACTCTAACCATAAACATCTCTTGTGCCCCCCTTTTTGGCCAGTCATACCTAGCGTTTGGAATAAATGGCGCCCAACGTGAACTCAACGACTCTTAGATAATGATTGTCAACTAGAGTTGGATCGTTCCGTACCAGTATAGTACCTGGAACTATGTCCACTATCGGACCTATTTCAAATCGTTCCACATTCTCCCATTAAACATGTTCAGTTGGATCTAAATCGTTCCCACTCACTGAACAAACGATCCAGTTTTGGAACAACCAGGAGGGTTCAAACACTCCAGGAAGTTCATTCCACAAAACTGCAATTCCAAACTAGCCAAAGAAGCTCTAGAACTCTACAAAACTGACCTAAGGTTTTTGTGTGGTGCACTAACAGGTAATGAAGCACGTAATTATCGTCTCCATAAAATGGGTCTTATCAGTACAGAATCTGTAGGCCCTGTGGCCAGGCGAAAGAGACTGTGGATCACCTATTAATCAACTGCCCAAGCCTTGCCCGTGAAAGATTCAAAATGATAAACAGAACACTTGTAACAGAGCGAGACTTTCAAGAAATCCCATCTATTAAATTGTCAAATTTAAATAACAGAACTTAAGTCCTAGACCAAATGAAGGGGGTACAATAGATCTTTATGGTCGCAGTACAAGTGTCTGACTCTCCCCAAATCTTCACTTCAATTCAAATGTATGAATTCAGATTGAAAATAAAATCCGAACATGTCGGACATGGATGGTGGTAGAGAAATAATAAATCTCGACTAAAACTTGCCAATATGAGTTTGACATACATGGACCACATGACACGGGTATGTTTATCGTTGGTGTAGGCGTTTTAGGCTGCTCTCACACTGGAAACTTTTTAGCAAGATACTTTCAATGTTTTCTGTGATTTCCCTTTTATTCCCATCCCTTGCCGTCAACATTCAAAAATCGGCGACGAGTTTAACCAGTGCATATGCTGCCGTACTGACAATGATTTAAAGTGGAACTCGAAGTTTGTTTTTTCGAAGTCTTTTTTAAAAATATATATAATATATTCCATTATAAATTTATATGTTATAATAGAATATTAAGTTTTTGTTTCCTTCATGTGATCATATGTACACGAAATAATTATTTTTTAAAGTTTATTTGTTACAAAAACAGATTTAAATATAATTTTATATAATCGTTCCTCGGAACTATTTCCGACTTAAAAAAACAAACCGTTCCATGTTCGCTCCGCCATTGGAACTATTTAGCACAACTCTATGAAATGGCTGAAAGATACTTTCATGCTTTTTAGTGAATTAGTCGAGTTCTTAATCGATGAGAATGGGACACATATTGTTTCCCGCCAGCAGTCGGCAAGAAAGCGGCAGTCTTTTTGATAAAATTCTACTGTCATGGCAGCAAAAATGTCATTGACGACACAATTATAAAAGAAATAGGAAAATAATGGTAGGAAATTAATGGGAATCCAAGAAGATACTGAAAAAATTGCAATATTCTACGTGTGGATTGTAAAACTTTTATACAATATTGAATTACGTTTCATTTGTTTAATCATCATTTCGGAATACATTTGCAACCTGGTTGCTATTAGCCATTTCCTAACATCATTATTTTACTTTTCAATATCTGTTTATGTAAAAGATCATTCTTTAAATCGTCACCAAAATAATGTAAAATTCATATTTTCATTAAAATGAAAACTGATTGCTTTCTAGATTACACGACGACGACGCAAAGGCTGAGCAGTTCACTGCCCACATTTGAGGGCTATTTGTCGGATTTTACTCCACGTTTAACAACCTAGAGAATATCCAATGTAGAATCGCCCTCGGCAATCGATGCTAAGCCGGGTTGTCGAAACAAGACTCCTGGGCTCTAATCGAGTAAGGCGACAACCGTCTCCCGCTAGCGTATCGACGACAGTTTCACTTCATTTTAGCATAAAAAAACGACAGCGTCTGAGAGATATCGTTTTGCCTGCTTCGCGTAGATTGAAAACTGTCATTAACTATCGTCTCGACGACTGATTTGTGGCGATACCTATTTCAGTATCGTTTCCTATTAAATGCGAACAAATTGTTTATACATATCTGGTTGTACACTTTTGAGACATTTTTAGAGCGATAAGTCGCAATTGTATTAGTTTTGTTCGCAAACTGAAATGAGAATGTGATAAGTGAATTTTGAGAGGAATTAGCAGAAATGAAGTATTACAGAGAGTGGGGCTAGTCCATCGACGAATTTGAGTGCCTTTTTGACAGATATTCATAAATTTTTGACAGTTATTCCAGAAATAACGTAAATGCCGTCCTCTGATTGGTCAACTTGGTTTTTAAACACGTTATAAAAAGCAGTTGCCAAAAATGTTAGTCGTCTGAAAAGTTACGCGATGAGAGCCCTGACTCGCAGGATCAAAATTATGCTCCACAAAACTCTTATTTCACAAGTTCTGCTGCAATGGAACCGAAAGTTGGACGATAATCAAAAGAGCAGAGCTGATTCTTGTTGCCTACGAAAGCAAAATTAGACGTCGTAGTGGTTTGGGAGGCATAAAAAAATCAAATTTTGTACACTGTGTGTTGGACTTAGGGGCATTGCATTCTTGAAGTACATGCATAGGTTGGGCAACACATTTCAATGAAATATAAACAGCTTATATACACAGCTTTAAGTCGTTTCATAATCTAACTATGCTTAGTATAGCGAAGAGACTTGTATTCTAATCAATACATGTGCCACGACAAGGTGGATAAATTTAAAATTCTTAATACGTATTACGGCATGTCTAAAGAAACAAACGCAAACGTTTTCCTAATTTTGATTTTCCTATTCGCTTAAACATGTACAGCTGCTAGACATTTTTAAAATAAATCGTTTAATGATTATTAATATTGCGAAACTTCAGTAGACCAGAACTAACGAGCTTCAAATCGCTCCAAATTAATTCTTGTTTTAAAATATTCTTTAGAGCTTAACCTAAGCAACTGAACAAGTGCAGCTGTATCAACCTAGAATAGAACCTAGAATTCAGCTGCACTTTAAAAAGTTCTAATAAATACGTTATTCATCAAATGCTGATATTATCGGATCTGTTGATTACAAATTTAGGGCCTGCACTAAAAATAAAAGATTGACTACCATTAAGCAATGAAGCGCAGGACTTATTCGAATATAATAATATAAAATAAACTTAAAAATATAAAAAATGGTTTTATTGAGAAATAAATACAGAATACATCCAATATACAATTGCAAAACTGTCGTATTACACAACATAGATGAGATTGAAACGAAATTTTCCGCAGTAAAACAAAAATTAGAAGGAACCATGGGCAATCTCAAGAGCGAATGAAGAAGCCCTTGTCTTTTCGAGAGGAAACTTCTGCTTTTAAGTTGATTGGTAACACTTTCCAATCCAAAGCGTTCTGCCTGTTTTCGTTGACGGTGCTTGGTGAAGAAGATTCAACCATGAACTGTACGCTCTGTACAGCGACATGAGCCTAGCCAGGCATCTACGGATTCAACGCCTAAGATAGCAAGTCCATGTAGAACCTCCGAACCAGTGGGACAACGCAAGAAAGGACTCCCACGGAACCGATGACGCACCCAGAGACAGATGTCTAAAGATCGTGAAAAGATGGTCTAAAGAAGTAGAAAAAGAAAACAAAAATTGTCCATATATTTTTTATTAAAAAATATAGTTTACAGATTTTACAGATTAGCCACTTTTACAATTTTTGGGCCATGGAACGAGCTTGTATCAATTGTATTATATAATAATATGGGTGGCGCTACAGTCCGAGGTGTTATGCGTGTCATTGTTCTCTCACGAGGGAAAGGGGCCTACAGTTTAATGCCGACTCCGAACGGCGAAGTTGAGAAGCTTTTTCTAGACAGCAACACTCTTTGAGCATTGTCAGTGACTCGAAAGAGGCGGAACCGTGAATTATCAAATGTGGTAAATTCGGGTATCGAACCTGGCACCCTCTGCGTAGGAGTTAACGCACCCAGTACGCCACGGCGACAATATCATTTGTACTATGTTTCAAATTTCAGTTTTTTTATAATTCATTTTTATTAGTGAATTCCTGATATACTTAAATACTGGACAAAATGCTTAAAAACTAGTTAGACGCAACTTACTGGCAATTGGAGAAAATTCCTCCAGCTCTACTCGGAACGATCCTGGGTGAGTCGCCTATTCACAGTTGATCTGGCGATGTTTATATCTTGTATCAATCCGTTTTTGTCTAGGTTCAGAAAAGCTTCTGGCGGACGAAGCCATTATGACGTACCCTTTCATGGTATTGTGACCGAGTTCACCGCTCTAGCAGTATGACCTCGAATCAATTTCAACAGGAAATTGTCCACTCTTATCAGGTTTGCCCTGTTGTATTAGTCCTCATTGGAATAGAATTATATGAACTGGGACTCTGGCGTTCTATAAAGTCGAAGGCAAGTCATAAGACAAGCCCTCTCAAATAACCGAATCTTTTCCATCAAGCTTGCACTCACGTTGAACCACACGGGACAGCCATAGGTGAGCATTGGCCAAATGAGGGCCATGTAGCAGGTGACTTCCACACTCGCATCGAGTTGGCTGTTGTAAGATAGTCTCTTTGTACGGGCGAAAGCGCTAAGGGTCCTGACAAGAGCAGCATCTATATGTTTGTTAAAATATAGATACTGATCTAGCCAGATCCCCAGGTATCTGACTACATTCCTTTGCGCCAGTGGTTGCCCATGTCTTCCAACAATTGGAATTTCGCCAATCCTTTTTCGTATCTGCCGAGGCCTTATACAACGGCGTCCTGAACAGAATGGTTTCCGACTTCCGGAAGTTGATACTCAACTTCCAGTCATCGCAACTTCTCATGAATGAATCGAAGTCACCCTACGTCACAGTAGTGATTTCTCCAAATTGCATCAGGAAGAGAACTTATCAGATCGCTCAAGTAAATGTTGAACAGGATCGGCGAATTAACGGCACCCTGTTGGAGACCATTTTTAACTTGGAATACACCTGTGGAGGTCACGTTGCCATTTTTGACTACGAACCGTCTACCGGTAAGCATGTTACACAGTAGGTACAGCAGGGGTTTGCTAATGCCTAGTCGATTGATCTTGTAGAAAAGACCTTCTAACCATACGGTGTCAAAGGCCTTCTCCAGGTCAATCAAGCAGGCACCCGTACATTGTTTCTGGCTCTTGTTCCATTGGATATCCGACACCAGTTTCGACGCGGCATGAATAGTGTCATGCCCCGCTTTGAAACCGAATTGGTTATCCGGAATTATATTTTTGTCCTCAGTCCAGTTAATCAGAGTTCTATTGATCACCTTCTCGAATACCTTACTGATGTTCGGAAGGAGACTAATTGACCGGAGGTTGCACGGATTCGAAGAATCTTTTCCTCTCTTGGATATGGGTTGCACAATCGCAGTTTTCCAATGCTCTGGATAATGTGCATTATTCAAAGCATTGTTAAACAGGATTGTGTACATATTAACCACTGCCAGGGGGAGGTGTCTTAGCACAATGTTGGAGATCCCGTCGATTCCAACAGACTTTTTCTTTTTTAATGATTCGAAGACCGCTTGGAGTTCTGTCTTCGATATGAACGGGGGATGAACCCCTTCGTCGGCGATGGCATTATCTGCCATGTTATCATCATTGAACACGACAAAGCCAGTGTTCTCAGATCGCCATTGTTGCATGTCTTCTCGAAGTTGAGAGTTGCTAGCCAGTACGCGGTTATCCAAGTCGTGGTTCGGGCGAACGCTCTCATTCACCTTGTACACTTCTTGGAAGACCGCGCCTAGTACCTCCATTTTTTCTTGCGGATCTTCGGCCACAAAGAAGTTATCATCGAGTACGGCATTATCTGGAGTGATACCTGCTGTAGTCAGTATACGTTCGTTGTCCGTCGTTCTTGGGAGCTTAAGACACGGAAGATCGCTAGATTTCCTTCGAAAGAATTTGTTTATTTGCGGGAACATGCTCGGATTGTTAGATCTTACAGCCCGAATCTTATCATTCCAGTACGAATTAACAGAAAGTCTGTAATTCTGGACAATTAAGGTTTGAATATTTTTGATGAGCGATTTCAGTGTCCTAACCTCCTCGTCTCGTCTGTCAGTATACCGCCTGTACAAGGTTTTTAATCTTGACAGGAGTCTACTTTTTCGTTGGTGGAGTGCGTCGATTGTCGCATTGCGGTACAAGTTTTCGTTGTTTGTGCGTGTATATCGAGGTATGGTAATGTCCATCGTTCGTTTAATTGTCTCGTCCAATTTAATTAGATACATGTCAATCTCTTCGTTTGACAAGTTTCTATTGGACGGTATGTGGAGCGCGTTCGAAGAGAGTGCTCGCGTCATTTGTCTGGAGAAGCGTGTCCATCGTGCCCTACTGTAGTTGTAGGTGTACGTTTGAACATACTCTCCTAATTCCGCAATGTCGTTGGGGATCTTGAATTCGGCACTGAGTCCGCAATGGTCACTGAGATACACGAAAGTGTTCAAACAGTTTACCGTCTGTGCGTTTATGTCTGTCAGCTGCAGTCTTGCGTCTAACAGCAGGAGATCCAGATACGATCCGGTTCTGGGGAACGACGAGATCTCTGTTGCTTTCAAATCGAGTCTATACTCGACATTGTGCAAGCAAAACCAGCTATATAGCTGGTCCCCCCTGTGATTGGAAACCATGTTCCCCCAATATCCATGTCGGGCATTTAAGTCCCCGGCCAAAATGAAATAGTTCTCCTCCGAGTCCAGTCTCAGACACCGAAAGAGTGAATCGAGCTCTGATATAGTTGTACTGGAACTAGGGTTGCCAGAGGAGTAGACCGACACCGCATACAACCTCCTTCCACTGCGGAGCGAAATGCACACGATGCAGGCTTCCAGCTCTTGAAACCTTCGTACTTCACTACTATACACTACCTTGTGTTTAATGTTATTTTTTATGAAGATCGCAACACCGCCTCCACCACTGGAATTGGGCCGGTCTCTTCTAATAACATTATAATTACTGTGCTCCAGTATGCCTCTCCGAGTTAGCTTGGTTTCGCTAATCAGCATCAGCTCTGGGCTTTGGTCATCCAAAAGTTTATAGAGCTCGTTTTTTCGAGGGATCCCTATCAATGAATTTGCATTCACTGCAAGGATCTTGTAAGATAACTCGTTCGTCTGCGCAGCCATTAAAACGGTTGACGTGGTTGGCTCTGCAGGAGCGCCAAGATTTGGTCTACCCGCTCCTCTAACCGATCCATACGCCTTTCAATGGAGGATTTCCAATCCGGCGTTGGATCGTGTGCTCTTGGCACTGAAGGTTGCGGCACTACCTTCGGTAGTTGCTGCTTTTCCGCAATCCCCTGACCGGACACCATTTGGGCGAACGTCATTTGAGGCGTTACGGGTATGGCTGCCCCGAGTGGATTTTTCACTGGGGGCTGCTTCTGCAGAGCCGCTTTTGCTTTGCGTTCCTGGAACTTAGGGCAACCCCGATAGTTAGCGGTGTGCCCCGCGTTCCCGCAGAGTACGCACTTAAGCTGACTCTTGTCAGCTGCTCCTTCTTGCCCCAAAGAACAATTTTCCGCACTGTGGTCCTCACCGCACTTAACGCATCGAGGCTGCATGTGGCAGTTCGACGCAGCGTGCCCAAACCTTTGGCAGCGAAAGCATTGTGCAATACCATCGCGCCTTCGTATGCTGTCCCATTTGCATTTCCAGCCATCTAAGAGAATTGTTTTCTTTAGATTAACTAGTTTGCTGTTGGGTGTGAATTGCACGATATAAAGAGGTAGTTTCCGCCCTTCTCTCCTTGCCTTTACTGTGGAGAAGGGCTTGACCCCGACGATCTCAATTCCGTCCCACACTTGCTCATTGAGCATTTGGAAGACCTTCTCCGTTTCGAGCAGAAAGGAGGTCCTCAACAGGCGGGACTGGCGTTTTTCACCTTTAGGGGTGAAAGAGAAGAACTCCAACTTCGAAATCATTAGGTATTCTTTTAATATATTATAATCATCCACCGTTTTGCAGTGGATTGCATACCTATCAGAACCTTTATTTTTACTAATATAATAGTTACCTGCTCCTATGGCCTCCTTACACACATTTGCAGTTCGTTCAATGTGTGCCGTGTACACATTGATTGGTGGCACTTTTTCTTTTTTCTGCTTCTGCTGTTGCTGCTGCTGTTGGCTTACTTTCTGCTGCCGCTGTTGAGTTGATTGTTGCTGTTGTTGCTGGGTTGATGGCAACTGTTGCAACTTTGATGCTGGCATTTTCTTCTTTTTTTGTTGTTGTTGCTGTTGCGTTGTAGACTGCTGTTGCTGTTGTGTTGCAGGCTGCTGCTGTGCTTCTTGTCGCTGTTGTTGCTTTGCTGGCTGCATTTTTTGTTGTTGCTCAGGCTTATTGACAACCTTCTTAGGCATTTGTTGTTGCTGCTTGTGTTGTTGTTGGGCCTTTGCCTGTTGGTCCAACCTTCTCTTTTCCAGAGTACAAGCTTTCAGCTCTCTGATCTCATGCAGGAGTCGTTGAATTTTCTCCTGCATGTCATCTATCATATTCTCCTTGAGCCGAAGAACCCGCTCTACTTCGTCTTCTGTGTCTGTGTCCAGCGAGTCAAAGCTGTTGCTGCTTACAGCGAACAGGCCTTCCCCTCCGTCGGACACGTATTTTACTGCCTCCTCCTCAGACTCGGAAGCTGTACCAGACGTCGCCGCTTCACTCCGCTCCTCCCCCTGCAGGCCAGACGGCGACGAATTTGTGTTGCGGCGTTTCCCGCTATTGGGAGTCGTCTTTTTCCTCCTTCTCTTCACCGTGCCTTCTGTAGGCACTGTTGGCTGGTGGCCTGATTCCGCCACCGGTTCATTGTCCGCTTCCAAGAGCGCGGACCGCTCGCTATGCTCCATACTTCTGCACTCACTTATCTAAGCGATTTTAGTGCATCGAATTGAAAAAAAAAACTTTTTTTTTTTTGGTTGTCCCCAGTAGGGATCGAACCGGGCACTTGTAGAGCCGCAAGCACTGACTCTTTTTTTTTTTTTTTTTTTTAATGCAATTTTATTTGATTGATTCTATATATCTTCCTTGCTAGACAAAATTACTTAAAACTAGCTTAACTATCTTAAGAATTACAATTGTTCTTAATACTAACCTACTGACCCCATGGGGGTACTCTAAGCTAATCTGATCTATGTAATAAATGTGCCTTTCGGCTTAATCTACGTTTTTTTTTTTTTTTTAGTCATTAAGACAATCTTTTATTTTTCATTTGCCAAGAAAACTTGTAAAAACTTGGCTAAACTTAACTACCTAAACTACCTTATTCTAACTTAATTACTATTTATTACTAACTTAACCTAGCATAAAACTTAAGACTATCTTAACTATGTCCGTAACAGTACGGACACGTGCACCAGGGCGTATATGTCGTGTATATGCATAACATATATAATTTATACGCCGTGATGCACCTTTTTTTTTTGTTTTTGTTTCATGTTAATATTTTTTTTTTTTTTTTTTGGATTTTATGTTTTATTATTTTTTTTGGTTTTTTGTTTTATTTATTTTTTTTTTTTTTTTTTCTCTTAAAGCTACCTTAAAAACTATGTAAGCTGGCCACTATGGTCAACTACCTGATCCTGTGGAAATGCTAGCGGTGGCGGAGGCTGGTTTTGGTGTAACCACCAGTAAAATTGCCGTTCTTTGGCAGACTCTTTCCTATCTCGAGCGGGGATCGCTCTACTGAACCGGAGGAGATCCTCGTGGATGCGAACGACATCCGGTTCGTATTGAAGTCGCCTATCCACTGTTCGGCGTACGACATGGAAGATGGTAGGACATCCTTGTGGATCCTGTATTAGGCCAATTGTGTCTAGATAGAGGAATGCTTCGGGAGGAATAAAGCCGTTAAGGCGCACCCTTTCATGGTACATAGCGTTTGGGTAGTAAGCCCCAAAGATCAGACTGTTGGACGAGGTCATAGCTCGTGCAGTGTGCCTTCTGATTAGTTTAATTATAAAATTATCTACCCTATTCACGTTTGCCTCGTTGTACAGGACCTCGTTAGGGTAGTACTTCTTGTACTCAGACTCGGGTGTGCGATACAGACGGAGACAGCTCCTAAGACACTGCCTCTCGAACACCCTCATCTTTTCCATCTGGGAAGGACTCACGTTGAACCACAATGGACAACCGTACACCATAATGGGCCGTACTATGGCCATGTAGCAGATTACCTTCACTCTGGTATCAAGTTGGCTGCTGAAAAACAACCTTCTTGCCGCAGCAAAGGCTTTTCTGGCTTTCGTCAGAGCAATATCTATATGTTTGTCAAAATACAGATATTGATCCAGCCAAATGCCTAGATATCTAACTACACTTTTTACAGCCAACGGCCGACCATGCGGGTCAACTATGCCGAACTTACGCCAGTTTTGGCGCGTATCCCGCGATGCCCTGTCCAACGGGGTCCGGAAAAGACTAGTTTCGCATTTCTCGAAGTTGATAAGCAACTTCCAGTCGTCGCAAAATCGCTGGATTTTCTCGAAGTCACGCTGCAACAAGATGTTTATTACCTCGACCTTCGGACCTGATCTGTACGCAACTAGGTCGTCGGCGTACGCAATTAAATGCGGCATGGAACCTATAAGATCTGCAGTGAATATGGAAAACAGGATCGGGGAACCAATGGCCCCCTGTTGCAGACCGTTTTTAATGTTAAAGACCGTAGGTGAAGTTACGTCACCATTTTTCACAACGAACCTTCTACCTGTTATCATGTCATAGACCATGTATAGCAATGGTTTACTTATGCCCAGCCTGACCAACTTGAGGAAGAGGCCCTCTAACCAAACGGTGTCGAACGCCTTCTCCAAGTCAATCAGGCAGGCACCTGTGCACTGATTTTTGTTTTTATTCCATTGTATGTCGGACACCAGTTTTGACGCGGCATTAATGGTATCATGCCCCGCTCGGAATCCGAACTGGTTGTCCGGTATGATTTTCTTTTCATCAGCCCATTGCTTCAGAACTCGAATGACTATCTTTTCAAAAACCTTGCTTATGCAGGGAAGAAGACTGATCGACCGAAGATTTGTCGGAATGGACTTATCTTTGTCCCGTTTAGGGATCGGTTGAACAACAGCTGTTTTCCAGTGCGTGGGGTAATGTGCATTACTCAGCGCATTGTTAAACCAGGTTGTGTATATTTGGACCGCTTCGGGGGGAAGATGGCGAAGCACAATGTTCGGTATTCCATCGATTCCCACTGACTTTTTCTTCTTCAGCGAGTGGAAGATACCCTGGAGATCGTCTTGAGAAATCAAGATGTGATTCCCATCATTGGCGACGGCACTATGTGCCATGTTCTCGTCATTGAACCTGGTGAAACCTGGATTCTCTGATCGCCATTGACTTATCTCATTGCGGAGATAGAAATGGTTTAGCAGGGCTCTGTTCTCCAGATCGTGATTCGGCCTACTAACCTCGTTGACCGTATACACTCTCTGGAACACTGCACCAATAGCTGTAACCTTCTCCTGGGGATCTTCCACCGCAAAGAAGTCATTGTCTAGCACTGCCTCATCTGGATCAATGCCAACTGAAGTCAGTAAGTGTTCGTTGTCTGTCGTCCTGGGAAGTCTTACGATTTGAATGTCGTTTTGATCTTTCCTCCGAAATATTTTATTTACTTGCGGGAACATACCCGGGTTGTTGGATCGTACAGCCCGGATTTTGTTGCCCCAGTGCAAGCTTATAGCCAAGCTATAGTTTATTCGAATTAACTGTTGGAGGTTCTTGATCTCCGACTTCAATGCTCTGACTTCCGCGTTTTGCGGATCTGTAAAACGCCTGTGCAAGAGTTTGAGTCTTGACAGCAGCCTACTTTTGTGCACGTGAAGTGCGTCGATGGTAGCATTTCGATAAACATCGCTGTTGTCGATTTGAACTACCTTCGGAATTGTTTTGTCCATCGTACGTTTGATTACGTCGTCCATTTGTATGAGGTACCTGTCAACCTCTTCGTTCGTCAGGTTTCTGTTTGTCGGCGGATTGATCCCACTCGAACGTAGTTCTGTGGATAAAGTCCTGGAGAAGCGTGGCCAGCGGGCCTTATTGTAATTATAAGGGTGCCTCTGGACATACTCTTCCAGTCCTTCCACCTCGTTCGGGAGCTGAATAACTGCGATGAGCCCGCAGTGATCACTCTCGTACTCAACAGCAGTTAGACAGTTCCGTGTGCGTCTTTCCACGTCTAGTATAGTCAGTCGTTTGTCTATCAGCATCAGATCCAGATAGGACCCGCTTCTGGGATACGATGGCCTATCGGTTGCTAGCAAATCTAGCTTGAACTCAACATTGTGTTCTACCAACCAGTTATACAATGAGGTCCCCCTGGTGTTATGCACCACATTGCCCCACTCTATATGCCTAGAGTTCAAGTCCCCGGCTACGATATAGTAGTTCTCCTCCGAGCTCAGTCGAAGGCTAGTGAAAAGAGTATCGAGCTCTGAAATGAAATATTGGTTGATGCGTGACTTGTCAGTCGCATAGATAGCGATCACATATAGCCGCTTACCACCCCGAAGGGGGATGCGTGCGATACACGTTTCTATGGCCTGGAATCTCCGCACTTCACCGCTATACACGACCTTATGACAAAGGCCTTTTTTTATTAAGAGCGCGACTCCACCAGCTAGGTAGCTTCGATCTCTTCGAATAATATTGTAATTTTTGTACCTGAGTGGGTGCGTCTGGCTTAGCTTAGTTTCGCAAACCATCAACACATCAGGATTATGGGTCTGCAACAAGTTACCGAAATTTAATTGACGTTCAGGGCGGATCAGTGAATTCACATTCACTGCTAGAATTTTCAGGTTGCAGGCTGCCTGCGCAGCCATTATACCGATGTTGCGTTTGGCTCTCCAAACAGCGTCGAATAGATGAGGTCTATTCGCGCTGCTTGTTCTTGTAATTGGTTTTGGAACTCGGTTTGGAGTTGAGCGATCTGCCTCTGGATAGAGAGCAGGATCGTCTGCACATCCAAATTTGCTTCTGGTTGCCTGGCCACTGGGACCTGTGTAACTTTCGGCACTGTCTGTTGAACCGGTCGCCCAGCCGATGCCACTTGGGCATAGGAGACTGCCGGTGTAACAGTGGTAGCTGGAGTACGGGGCACTGACCTCGCTTCTACCATTTTTCCCTTACGTTTGGCCTGTATTATTTTTCTCAATTCTTGGACCTTAGGACATCCTCGATAGTTAGCAGGATGCCCGCTGGTCTTACAGAGCACGCACGTCAGCTTGCTCCTATCATCAACTTTATCGGTCCCTAAAGGACATTCCCCGCGATTGTGGGTTCCTGCGCATTTGACGCAGCGAGACTGCATATTGCAGTTCGCCGCGGCATGCCCAAACCTCTGGCACCGAGCACACTGGAGTGTGTTCTTAGTCTTTATTAATGTTTCCCATTTTACAGATAAAGAGCCTAAATTGGTAATTTTCTTTAGGCTCTCTAGTTTGCTGCCTGGGGTGACCTGAACCAGGAAGAACGGAAGTTTCCTGTTCTCCCTTCTCGATGCCGCAGTGATGAAGGGCTTAACCCCTACGACCTGGACATCGTCGCTCTGCTCTTGGCGCAGCAAAGCGAGGATCTCATCGGGATCAGTGTCGGGATCCACGTCCTTAAGGAGCATGGTCTGCACCTTTTCCCTTTTCGGAGTGTATGAGAAAAACTCGGCCTCCGACACCGCTAACCTTTCTTTAACTACGTTGTAGTCTGCCATTGATACGCAGTGGACAGAAACTCTTAAAGGACCCTTATATTTAATATAGTAGGACTGGTTAGTGACCAACTTACATAATATATCAACGTCCTTCGTCTCCAGTCCGAAGACGTTGATTGGCGGGCATCTCTCCGTTTTGGCTGGCTGCTGCTGCTGCGGTTGCTTCTGCTGCTCCTTCTTCTGCTGATATTGTCGTTGATGCTGCTGCTTCTTTGGCTGCTGCTGTTGTTGTTGCTGCTGCTTCTTTGGCTGCTGCTGTTGTTGTTTCTGCTGCTTTGGCGGCTGCTGTTGTTGTTGCTGCAGCTGTATTGGCTGCTGCTGTTGTTGTTGCTGCTGCTTTTTTGGCTGCTGCTGTTGTTGTTGCCGCTGCTGTTCTAGTAGCTGCTGCTGTTGTTGTGCAGCCTCTTTGGCTGCTCTCCTGGCCCTTAATTTGGTTTGGAGGGCTTTGATGTGGGCGTCCAACTCCTCCCTCTCTCGTTGGCTCTTCTCGAGCCGCTCCCGGTCCTCTTCCTCTTCGTCCTCTGATTCGGAGGACGTTAGCGTGTGGAAGGGATTCTCTTTCCCACTGTAGGAGAATCTCCCCTCCCCTTCTGTCGACTCGTACTCGACGTCGTCGACCATGGCTTGCTGCCTTCTGGCTTCTGCTGCTGTAGTTGAGGCTACAGTTGTTGTTGTTGCTGCTGCTACAGTAGTCGCGGCTTTTGCCGCAATATTTGTGTCTGCTGATCCCAGGCTGGAACGGCGTTTTACAAGGTTCGGCTGTGGCTGGAGCTTCTTCCTCCTTTTCTTCCTCCCCTCTTCTTGTGTTGCCTGGTGGTCTGACGTCCCAGCCACCGGTACAACATCACCCGACTTTTTGAGCTCGGGTCGCTCAACTGGCTCCATATCACTTGCTTTATTACACTTTGTGTCTTTATTTTTGTTTAATTTAGAAAAAAAAGTTTTCAATTTTTCTTCGGGATACGAACCCGGCACCGTGAAGTCACCGGCGAGCACTCTACCCCGAAGCTACCGATTCTTGTTGGATTATTGTACTCCTTTCCGCACTTGACACTTTACAATTGCCGCACTAAGTCGAGACACGTCTGCGCTCCTTGGAGGTCTGTGAACGACTGACAGCTGCGGACTTTACACACTCGGCCACGACCTTGTTGCGGATCCCCGAGTTAATTCTACTACTTCACTTGACTGATTTTATTTCCTCACTTGCAATAACGAAGTCGAAACACGTGCGCACTGTTCAAAGCTCTGTGAACCTGGAGAGTCATTTCACCTCCGATTCTACACTCGAAGGTCAAATCATCGATGAAAGCCGTTACCAAACACGCAGGTAGTCCCAGCGCAGGTCCGGAGAGAGTTACCTCTGATTATTCTCCACTAAGTTCATATGCTAACGTTGTAACAGTGGAGAGATCACTTACAGAAACTGACTTACATAGCCAGAATACTGATAGCGGATTGGAGATTGCAACTCGATGTGTTTTTCCAGAGAAGTTTCCTATTCAGAATACCGTATAACATGATATTTTTTTTTTAGTTTCAGTTGGGTCTAACCAAACCAGTCATAAAGTATCGATTCTTACTGTAGGTCTCGAATCCCTTGCAATACTTAGAGAGTATCCATAATTGTGTAGAAAACAAAAGCAAAGCATTTTTTTTTTATTTTTTGTAAAAATTAAAATGTCATCTATAATACATTTTATTTATTCATGCATTATTAAGATATTTTAACGCCAACAATTAATTATATCAAGACAGCACAAGCTCTATTTATAAAGGGTTTTCCAATAGGGACTTGACAAGTTTGAATTTAATCTGTGAACGCACTCTTTCACTAATCATCTAGCTGTCACTATCAATTCATTCAGTAAACTCATTTTTTTTCTTGTTTTATTGCTTAAATATTCAAACCCCTATTCACTCTGAACTATCAACAAGGAATGTCTTCTTCTCTTCTTTATCAGCAACATTTTACAAGCGCCTCTTGGTGCTACCAAGTCTAGTCAGTTGTAAGTGTTGGAATATTATTTATGAATATTTATTTATTTATGAACTTGCTTTTTTACAGAATAAAAAATATCTAAATAACGTTGAATTCAATTATTGGACAAAAAATGAATTACGAATATTACGAATATGTAAAAGTCTACAATCGCATGCTTTTGGTTGTTATGTCTGTGGTCTTTTTCTAGCTGTCAGTATTTAGCGAAAGTTCCTTATTTTTGTTACTATTTTTTTGGGCATACTTTCTAACTCTGTGGTTGTCATGGCGAGCCGACCACGAATTGTACCAACGCATCCTAGCATAGCATCTACGGATTCTAAGCCTAATGCGGCTTAACAACTTAGCTCGGGGGTAACGTCTTCGACTCCGAATCTATGTCGCACAGTCTTGGTAAACCAAAGACGAAGATGCAAAACTGGAGCCAACTAGCCACAAGCCGCACAATCGGGAAAGGGTTTTTGGTTGATAACCAGGTCCGCTTTTCATCCCGGGCTGTAACGCTACACAGAAGAAGCAAAAGAAAACGTGTATGTCGTGTAAGTCTGTACCGTAGGTATTCCAAAGTTGTACAAAACTACTCGATGCATCCTCAGGTTGTGCTACTGTGGACTCTCCTCTCCAAAGTCGAAACTCTCTCCAACTGGATCGTTTTCGCCATGTTTTACATAATATAATAATATGATTATTTGAGTGTCGCGACAGTCAGAGGTGGACCTGGGCCTAGCTTCTCAGCAACCACTTGTGTTGTGCGTGTCATTGTTCTCTCACGAGGGGAAGGGGCCTACAGTGTAATGCCAACTCCGAACGGCGAATTTGAGAAGCTTTTTCTAGACAGGAATACTCTTTGAGCATTGTCATTGACTCGAAAGAGGCGGAGCCGTGAATTATCAAAGGTGGTAAATTCGGGTATCGAACATGGCACCCTCTGCGTAGGAGTCGACGCACTTTTTTTTTTTTTTTTTTTTTTAACATAATTTTATTCGATTTATTCTGTTTCCTTACTTGCTAGACAAAATTACTTAAAACTAGCTTAACTATCTTAAGAATTACAAATGTTCTTAATACTAACCTACTGACCCTATGCGGGTACTCTAAGCTAATCTGATCTACTTTCTAAATGTGCCTTTCGGCTTAATCTACGTTTTTTTTTAGTCATTAAGACAATCTTTTATTTCTTTATTCAATTGCCAAGAAAACTTGTAAAAACTTGGCTAAACTTAACTACTTAAACTACCTTATTCTAACTTAATTACTATTTATTACTAACTTAACCTAACATAAAACTTAATACTATCTTAACTATGTCCGTAACAGTACGGACACGTGCACCAGGGCGTATATGTTGTGTATATGCATAACATATATAATTTATACGCCGTGATGCACCTTTTTTTGTTTTTGTTTCATATGTATATTTTTTTTTTTTTTTTGGGTTTTTTGTTTTAATTTTTTTTTTTTTTTTTTTTTTTTTTTTTTTTTTTTTTTTTTCTCTTAAAGCTACCTTAAAAACTATGTAAGCTGGCCACTATGGTCAACTACCTGATCCTGTGGAAAAGCTAGCGGTGGCGGAGGCTGGTTTTGGTGTAACCACCAGTAAAATTGCCGTTCTTTGGCAGACTCTTTCCTATCTCGAGCGGGGATCGCTCTACTGAACCGGAGGAGATCCTCGTGGGTGCGAACGACATCCGGTTCGTATTGAAGTCGCCTATCCACTGTTCGGCGTACGACATGGAAGATGATAGGACATCCTTGTGGATCCTGTATAAGGCCAATTGTGTCTAGATAGAGGAATGCTTCGGGAGGAATAAAGCCGTTAAGGCGCACCCTTTCATGGTACATACTATTGGGGTAGTAAGCCCCAAAGATCAGACTGTTGGAAGAGGTCATAGCTCGTGCAGTGTGCCTTCTGATTAGTTTAATTATAAAATTATCTACCCTATTCACGTTTGCCTCGTTGTACAGGACCTCGTTAGGGTAGTACTTCTTGTACTCAGACTCGGGTGTGCGATACAGACGGAGACAGCTCCTAAGACACTGCCTCTCGAACACCCTCATCTTTTCCATCTGGGAAGGACTCACGTTGAACCACAATGGACAACCGTACACCATAATAGGCCGTACTAGGGCCATGTAGCAGATTACCTTCACTCTGGTATCAAGTTGGCTGCTGAAAAACAACCTTCTTGCCGCAGCAAAGGCTTTTCTGGCTTTCGTCAGAGCAATATCTATATGTTTGTCAAAATACAGATATTGATCCAGCCAAATTCCTAGATATCTAACTACACTTTTTACAGCTAACGGCCGACCATGCGGGTCAACTATGCCGAACTTACGCCAGTTTTGGCGCGTATCCCGCGATGCCCTGTCCAACGGGGTCCGGAAAAGACTAGTTTCGCATTTCTGGAAGTTGATAAGCAACTTCCAGTCGTCGCAAAATCGCTGGATTTTCTCGAAGTCACGCTGCAACAAGATGTTTATAACCTCTACCTTCGGACCTGATCTGTACGCAACTAGGTCGTCGGCGTACGCAATTAAGTGCGGCATGGAACCTATAAGATCTGCAGTGAATATGGAAAACAGGATCGGGGAACCGATGGCCCCCTGTTGCAGACCGTTTTTAATGTTAAAGACCGTAGTGGAAGTTACGTCACCATTTTTCACAACGAACTTTCTACCTGTTATCATGTCATAGACCATGTATAGCAATGGTTTACTTATGCTAAGCCTGACCAACTTGAGGAAGAGTCCCTCTAACCAAACGGTGTCGAACGCCTTCTCCAAGTCAATCAGACAGGCACCCGTGCACTGATTTTTGTTTTTATTCCATTGTATGTCGGACACCAGTTTTGACGCGGCATTAATGGTATCATGCCCCGCTCGGAATCCGAACTGGTTGTCCGGTATGATTTTCTTTTCATCAGCCCATTGCTTCAGAACTCGAATGACTATCTTTTCAAAAACCTTGCTTATGCAGGGAAGAAGACTGATCGACCGAAGATTTGTCGGAATGGACTTATCTTTGTCCCGTTTAGGGATCGGTTGAACAACAGCTGTTTTCCAGTGCGTGGGGTAATGTGCATTACTCAGCGCATTGTTAAACAAGGTTGTGTATATTTGGACCGCTTCGGGGGGAAGATGGCGAAGCACAATGTTCGGTATTCCATCGATTCCCACTGACTTTTTCTTCTTCAGCGAGTGGAAGATACCCTGGAGATCGTCTTGAGAAATCAAGATGTGATTCCCATCATTGGCGACGGCACTATGTGCCATGTTCTCGTCATTGAACCTGGTGAAACCTGGATTCTCTGATCGCCATTGACTTATCTCATTGCGGAGATAGAAATGGTTTAGCAGGGCTCTGTTCTCCAGATCGTGATTCGGCCTACTAACCTCGTTGACCGTATACACTCTCTGGAACACTGCACCAATAGCTGTAACCTTCTCCTGGGGATCTTCCACCGCAAAGAAGTCATTGTCTAGCACTGCCTCATCTGGATCAATGCCAACTGAAGTCAGTAAGTGTTCGTTGTCTGTCGTCCTGGGAAGTCTTACGATTTGAATGTCGTTTTGATCTTTCCTCCGAAATATTTTATTTACTTGCGGGAACATACCCGGGTTGTTGGATCGTACAGCCCGGATTTTGTTGCCCCAGTGCAAGCTTATAGCCAAGCTATAGTTTATTCGAATTAACTGTTGGAGGTTCTTGATCTCCGACTTCAATGCTCTGACTTCCGCGTTTTGCGGATCTGTAAAACGCCTGTGCAAGAGTTTGAGTCTTGACAGCAGCCTACTTTTGTGCACGTGAAGTGCGTCGATGGTAGCATTTCGATAAACATCGCTGTTGTCGATTTGAACTACCTTCGGAATTGTTTTGTCCATCGTACGTTTGATTACGTCGTCCATTTGTATGAGGTACCTGTCAACCTCTTCGTTCGTCAGGTTTCTGTTTGTCGGCGGATTGATCCCACTCGAACGTAGTTCTGTGGATAAAGTCCTGGAGAAGCGTGGCCAGCGGGCCTTATTGTAATTATAAGGGTGCCTCTGGACATACTCTTCCAGTCCTTCCACCTCGTTCGGGAGCTGAATAACTGCGATGAGCCCGCAGTGATCACTCTCGTACTCAACAGCAGTTAGACAGTTCCGTGTGCGTCTTTCCACGTCTAGTATAGTCAGTCGTTTGTCTATCAGCATCAGATCCAGATAGGACCCGCTTCTGGGATACGATGGCCTATCGGTTGCTAGCAAATCTAGCTTGAACTCAACATTGTGTTCTACCAACCAGTTATACAATGAGGTCCCCCTGGTGTTATGCACCACATTGCCCCACTCTATATGCCTCGAGTTCAAGTCCCCGGCTACGATATAGTAGTTCTCCTCCGAGCTCAGTCGAAGGCTAGTGAAAAGAGTATCGAGCTCTGAAATGAAATATTGGTTGATGCGTGACTTGTCAGTCGCATAGATAGCGATCACATATAGCCGCTTACCACCCCGAAGGGGGATGCGTGCGATACATGTTTCTATGGCCTGGAATCTCCGCACTTCACCGCTATACACGACCTTATGACAAAGGCCTTTTTTTATTAAGAGCGCGACTCCACCAGCTAGGTAGCTTCGATCTCTTCGAATAATATTGTAATTTTTGTACCTGAGTGGGTGCGTCTGGCTTAGCTTAGTTTCGCAAACCATCAACACATCAGGATTATGGGTCTGCAACAAGTTACCGAAATTTAATTGACGTTCAGGGCGGATCAGTGAATTCACATTCACTGCTAGAATTTTCAGGTTGCAGGCTGCCTGCGCAGCCATTATACCGATGTTGCGTTTGGCTCTCCAAACAGCGTCGAATAGATGAGGTCTATTCGCGCTGCTTGTTCTTGTAATTGGTTTTGGAACTGGGTTTGGAGTTGAGCGATCTGCCTCTGGATAGAGAGCAGGATCGTCTGCACATCCAAATTTGCTTCTGGTTGCCTGGCCACTGGGACCTGGGTAACTTTCGGCACTGTCTGTTGAACCGGTCGCCCAGCCGATGCCACTTGGGCATAGGAGACTGCCGGTGTAACAGTGGTAGCTGGAGTACGGGGCACTGACCTCGCTTCTACCATTTTTCCCTTACGTTTGGCCTGTATTATTTTTCTCAATTCTTGGACCTTAGGACATCCTCGATAGTTAGCAGGATGCCCGCTGGTCTTACAGAGCACGCACGTCAGCTTGCTCCTATCATCAACTTTATCGGTCCCTAAAGGACATTCCCCGCGATTGTGGGTTCCTGCGCATTTGACGCAGCGAGACTGCATATTGCAGTTCGCCGCGGCATGCCCAAACCTCTGGCACCGAGCACACTGGAGTGTGTTCTTAGTCTTTATTAATGTTTCCCATTTTACAGATAAAGAGCCTAAATTGGTAATTTTCTTTAGGCTCTCTAGTTTGCTGCCTGGGGTGACCTGAACCAGGAAGAACGGAAGTTTCCTGTTCTCCCTTCTCGATGCCGCAGTGATGAAGGGCTTAACCCCTACGACCTGGACATCGTCGCTCTGCGCTTGGCGCAGCAAAGCGAGGATCTCATCGGGATCAGTGTCAGGATCCACGTCCTTAAGGAGCATGGTCTGCACCTTTTCCCTTTTCGGAGTGTATGAGAAAAACTCGGCCTCCGACACCGCTAACCTTTCTTTAACTACGTTGTAGTCTGCCATTGATACGCAGTGGACAGAAACTCTTAAAGGACCCTTATATTTAATATAGTAGGACTGGTTAGTGACCAACTTACATAATATATCAACGTCCTTCGTCTCCAGTCCGAAGACGTTGATTGGCGGGCATCTCTCCGTTTTGGCTGGCTGCTGCTGCTGCGGTTGCTTCTGCTGCTCCTTCTTCTGCTGATATTGTCGTTGATGCTGCTGCTTCTTTGGCTGCTGCTGTTGTTGTTGCTGCTGCTTCTTTGGCTGCTGCTGTTGTTGTTTCTGCTGCTTTGGCGGCTGCTGTTGTTGTTGCTGCAGCTGTATTGGCTGCTGCTGTTGTTGTTGCTGCTGCTTTTTTGGCTGCTGCTGTTGTTGTTGCCGCTGCTGTTCTAGTAGCTGCTGCTGTTGTTGTGCAGCCTCTTTGGCTGCTCTCCTGGCCCTTAATTTGGTTTGGAGGGCTTTGATGTGGGCGTCCAACTCCTCCCTCTCTCGTTGGCTCTTCTCGAGCCGCTCCCGGTCCTCTTCCTCTTCGTCCTCTGATTCGGAGGACGTTAGCGTGTGGAAGGGATTCTCTTTCCCACTGTAGGAGAATCTCCCCTCCCCTTCTGTCGACTCGTACTCGACGTCGTCGACCATGGCTTGCTGCCTTCTGGCTTCTGCTGCTGTAGTTGAGGCTACAGTTGTTGTTGTTGCTGCTGCTACAGTAGTCGCGGCTTTTGCCGCAATATTTGTGTCTGCTGATCCCAGGCTGGAACGGCGTTTTACAAGGTTCGGCTGTGGCTGGAGCTTCTTCCTCCTTTTCTTCCTCCCCTCTTCTTGTGTTGCCTGGTGGTCTGACGTCCCAGCCACCGGTACAACATCACCCGACTTTTTGAGCTCGGGTCGCTCAACTGGCTCCATATCACTTGCTTTATTACACTTTGTGTCTTTATTTTTGTTTAATTTAGAAAAAAAAGTTTTCAATTTTTCTTCGGGATTCGAACCCGGCACCGTGAAGTCACCGGCGAGCACTCTACCCCGAAGCTACCGATTCTTGTTGGATTATTGTACTCCTTTCCGCACTTGACAGTTTACAATTGCCGCACTAAGTCGAGACACGTCTGCGCTCCTTGGAGGTCTGTGAACGACTGACAGCTGCGGACTTTACACACTCGGCCACGACCTTGTTGCGGATCCCCGAGTTAATTCTACTACTTCACTTGACTGATTTTATTTCCTCACTTGCAATAACGAAGTCGAAACACGTGCGCACTGTTCAAAGCTCTGTGAACCTGGAGAGTCATTTCACCTCCGATTCTACACTCGAAGGTCAAATCATCGATGAAAGCCGTTACCAAACACGCAGGTAGTCCCAGCGCAGGTCCGGAGAGAGTTACCTCTGATTATTCTCCACTAAGTTCATATGCTAACGTTGTAACAGTGGAGAGATCACTTACAGAAACTGACTTACATAGCCAGAATACTGATAGCGGATTGGAGATTGCAACTCGATGTGTTTTTCCAGAGAAGTTTCCTATTCAGAATACCGTATAACATGATATTTTTTTTTTAGTTTCAGTTGGGTCTAACCAAACCAGTCATAAAGTATCGATTCTTACTGTAGGTCTCGAATCCCTTGCAATACTTAGAGAGTATCCATAATTGTGTAGAAAACAAAAGCAAAGCATTTTTTTTTTATTTTTTGTAAAAATTAAAATGTCATCTATAATACATTTTATTTATTCATGCATTATTAAGATATTTTAACGCCAACAATTAATTATATCAAGACAGCACAAGCTCTATTTATAAAGGGTTTTCCAATAGGGACTTGACAAGTTTGAATTTAATCTGTGAACGCACTCTTTCACTAATCATCTAGCTGTCACTATCAATTCATTCAGTAAACTCATTTTTTTTCTTGTTTTATTGCTTAAATATTCAAACCCCTATTCACTCTGAACTATCAACAAGGAATGTCTTCTTCTCTTCTTTATCAGCAACATTTTACAAGCGCCTCTTGGTGCTACCAAGTCTAGTCAGTTGTAAGTGTTGGAATATTATTTATGAATATTTATTTATTTATGAACTTGCTTTTTTACAGAATAAAAAATATCTAAATAACGTTGAATTCAATTATTGGACAAAAAATGAATTACGAATATTACGAATATGTAAAAGTCTACAATCGCATGCTTTTGGTTGTTATGTCTGTGGTCTTTTTCTAGCTGTCAGTATTTAGCGAAAGTTCCTTATTTTTGTTACTATTTTTTTGGGCATACTTTCTAACTCTGTGGTTGTCATGGCGAGCCGACCACGAATTGTACCAACGCATCCTAGCATAGCATCTACGGATTCTAAGCCTAATGCGGCTTAACAACTTAGCTCGGGGGTAACGTCTTCGACTCCGAATCTATGTCGCACAGTCTTGGTAAACCAAAGACGAAGATGCAAAACTGGAGCCAACTAGCCACAAGCCGCACAATCGGGAAAGGGTTTTTGGTTGATAACCAGGTCCGCTTTTCATCCCGGGCTGTAACGCTACACAGAAGAAGCAAAAGAAAACGTGTATGTCGTGTAAGTCTGTACCGTAGGTATTCCAAAGTTGTACAAAACTACTCGATGCATCCTCAGGTTGTGCTACTGTGGACTCTCCTCTCCAAAGTCGAAACTCTCTCCAACTGGATCGTTTTCGCCATGTTTTACATAATATAATAATATGATTATTTGAGTGTCGCGACAGTCAGAGGTGGACCTGGGCCTAGCTTCTCAGCAACCACTTGTGTTGTGCGTGTCATTGTTCTCTCACGAGGGGAAGGGGCCTACAGTGTAATGCCAACTCCGAACGGCGAATTTGAGAAGCTTTTTCTAGACAGGAATACTCTTTGAGCATTGTCATTGACTCGAAAGAGGCGGAGCCGTGAATTATCAAAGGTGGTAAATTCGGGTATCGAACATGGCACCCTCTGCGTAGGAGTCGACGCACTTACCCACTACGCCACGGCGACATACATTTCCCTACATTTTCCATACAAAACCTCTCGTCAAACTCCCTCGAACAAAATATATTATCTCCTACCAATTAGAGTTACGGAGAGCCGCTGTTTTTCTATTTAAACGCCTACCAATTTTCCATCGCATTCAAATCAGGACTTGGGTAGGCCGAAATGATTGTTTTTGTATATTGGTTAGATTACTGCGCATAGATAAATGTTAACACCAGTGAAATTCAATTTCAGAATCTTAATGCAGCGGTGCTTGTACGTGACAGAATATGCCAAATCCGCATCTGCTATCCGAGGTTGATGGGTCACCTGACTCCACATACCAGCAAAGGATGAAGAATTGCCGACTATGCCCGACTGTACCTGTCACCTGAGAGACTTGTTTGTCTAAGTCTCGCATTTTCGTATTAGGTAGGAAACAATTAGTTCAGTTTTTAGTTTGATCTGAATCTTTATACATTCTGCTGTTGAGCCTCCAAAAAAATATTTGTTCTAAGAATTTCAATTGATAGAAAGTTAATATACAAATTAAAATTCCACTTACTTTAGTTCTTTAAAAAAAATGTATTTTTCTTAACTCTGTTTGGGCAGAGTTATCCCTTACAATGTCAAACTTAGACTAAAATACAATTTCGTTAGGGCTACCTTAAAGACTATCTTGCATCGTAACGGCATGCAATGTTTTCCCACAGGTGTCTTCCGATTACGGTGCTGGACGTGATGGAATGCACTGGTGTCGTATGGTCCATACGTTGTGTCAGCGATTGAGTTTGCTGGTAACGGATGAGGTGTCATTTGAACCCGTTGTTTGTTCAACTTTGGAATTTCGGAGTGGAAATATTCGTGGTGTTAACTTACGTGTGCATCTTCAACTGTAACTATCGCCAGACTGTGTTGTTTAAAACAGCACATTTATACAAGTTGTAGCTGTCTATGTTACAGTGTCTGAATGTGAAGATTAAAATGTTGGTATGTTCCTATATCCTGGTTACCCGAAGGCATCACTATTTCAAATCAATCAGTTCAATCAAAGTACAAGCTGCAAACATGACCCTTCTAACTGCCAGCAGTCGCCCCTGAAAATTAAAACACAGTTGAGTTCGCTGGGTTGTGAGTGACGGAACACGTCCGCTCTCGTTCAACTTTATTTTCGAACTGCTTTATTTTCTAACATATTTCCAATTGTCACTAACCTAGGATAATGCCGATGCACATGTCGTCGAGCATTATCTTGTTTTCCATATCCTATTACATAAGTACTTAAAACGTATGGGTATGAAAAGAAATCAAACCCGTGATTTATGAGGGTAGGACCCTGTCCGGTCTGAAGAACATTAAAAAAATAAATTTATGGGTTTTCGTAGTTTTTTAAGAATTTAAATTTGAAACTATCCCGATAACAATTTTACGAGTATGAACATTTGTCCGGGAGATGGAAGATGTAATGCAATATGAAAAAATTAAAAGTAAACATTAACTCTCCCCTTTCTTTAAAAATGTCGTCCCGACATTTCGTTCGTTAGTTCATGTATTCTATTATTCATTTCTACAAAAAAAATCTCGTTTTGTATGGCTCTCGGTTTTAAATATCTTTTGATGTATATTACAATAAAAAAGAAAATCATAATCAGCAGTATAGTAATATAGAATATGTATGATATATATGAATTTTTGTTGTGGTTATTATCTGAATTTAAAATATATTTATTCTCAAAGTGTAGATCAATCTGTTTTTCAATATACTTTTTTATTTTGAGCGCATTTACATTTACTGATCTTACATAGTTGTTTACAATTGCTTCTGTATTAAAGTATTTGATTCCATCTATTACAGTTTGGTTCGTAAAAGTTATTAAATATGTACCGTTTAGTTGCAAGTCGTTTACAATATGATATCCTGATAGGAGAATTGCTCCATCATTAATAATACCTATAGGTTTATTATGTTCTTTTGTTTTGTTGCATTCGACAGTTTCGGATTTTAAGTTTAACAAATTTGATAGACATGTTTCATGAAGTGTACTTAGGCAATATTTTCTAATTAGTTCGGACTTAGAATGTTTAATGTTAACATACTTATCATTACATTTAGCAATCTTTTTTTCTAGTATAAGTTTTCCATCTTGTTGAGCAATTGCTCTTACGTCGTAAAATGTACAAGTATTTGTAACAGATGGATATTCGATAAAAATAATGATACTATTACTGTTTTGTACGATTTTAAATTTTGAGGCATCCATAAGATCGCCAATTGATATCCCCTGATCTTCGTGATTTATAATCTCTTTTATTTCTTTCAAATTAAGAACGGCTGGATTTAGTATACCAGTTTTTGATAATGTGATTGTTTGTATTACATTTTGTAATTCAATGGTTATAAGGCGGTTTCTATGCTTAATTGCTTCAATAATGCCGTAATTTTTCCTGAGTCTTAAATTTTATTTGTTTTGACTATTCTGTAACTACTTCAAATATCTTTGAATTTGTAATAAATTGTTTGTTATTATTCTGTATAAGTTGATTTATTTTAGTTTCCAGATTTACCATTTCGTCGTGGTCGGGTGTACCCGTAATCCACTTGAATAATGTACCTAATTCGTTTATACCTCGTTTGTATCTATGAACAGCTTGTAGTTGCTCTAGTAGTGTTTGAATAACATTAAGTTCCAAGTCTATTTCTAATAATCCTTCTGGTTCTGACTTATGTTGCGTATTGTATTATTTGTATATATATTCGCGTCAATAAAGGAGTGCTTAAGCTTGTTCTGAATTATTTCCCTAGTTTCTATCAGAACTGTTTCGTACTGCGTTAAATTAGTAATATGGTAAATTGTCCCATATTCCTCGTATATGGCTACCTTCCCATTCTCAATCAGTAGATAGTTTTCTCTGGTATAGTCGACAATATCTGCCGATGCTAATTTTAATGCAATTATCAGCAGAAGAATAATTTTTATATGTAGATTAATCTGCTGCTTGGTGCTGCTACTGGTTCCACTTCCTTCAATCCTCGTCGTCTCGATGCGGCTGATGTTTCTTCACTTATGTTCACTTCACTTATTTCTTACTTAAAGCTTATATTATATTATTTCTATTTCACTTTACTACTTCTTAATTCGCAATTGCCCAGATTGATTCATCAGTAATAATTTTCACTTTAGTCACAATTCAGAAGTATTTTATTACCTTGCCTCTTCCTTTTATATTTTTATGTTTTTCTGTTTTGTTCTGTCTGTTTTCCTCTTCATTAAGTTTGAGGATACTTGATTTTCAAAATATTTTCTCCTCTAAAAGGATACTTTATTAAATGCGCTGGAGTCAAGCGGAATTTTTTATCGTTCCGTTTTAATAATATCACTCGCGACGACTTCCAATTCTAACCATACTTAATCTTTTCTGGTTAATTACAGAAATGGAAGTTTAGTTTGGTCCGATAGAGTAAGTTTTTCAACTACTCCTGGCAGGATCGCCAATTAAAACACAGTTGAGTTCGCTGGGTTGTGAGTGACGGAACACGTCCGCTCTCGTTCAACTTTATTTTCGAACTGCTTTATTTTCTAACATATTTCCAATTGTCACTAACCTAGGATAATGCCGATGCACATGTCGTCGAGCATTATCTTGTTTTCCATATCCTATTACATAAGTACTTAAAACGTATGGGTATGAAAAGAAATCAAACCCGTGATTTATGAGGGTAGGACCCTGTCCGGTCTGAAGAACATTAAAAAAATAAATTTATGGGTTTTCGTAGTTTTTTAAGAATTTAAATTTGAAACTATCCCGATAACAATTTTACGAGTATGAACATTTGTCCGGGAGATGGAAGATGTAATGCAATATGAAAAAATTAAAAGTAAACATTAACTTGAATCCGTTGAATATGCAAACTTCTTCGAAGTAGGTCACGCTACACCCAATTCCTTCATCTCCCAACATTTTCGCAAAGCCTCATAACATGTCATAACCATTGTAAAATTAATTCAATTGGAATTTCGTCAGCGAGTAATAAAAACACCCTTTTCGCACCACCCCGACCACGTGCGTCGCTCAATGTCAAAGAGAGTTTTGTTTTCCCCGCAAGCCCGGACATCCTTCGAAACTCATTGGCATGCGTTTATCGCACATCAAATGACGAACAATCAAACCATTACGGTTCATTAGCATGCGCCTTTGTGTGCATCCCCCTAATCGAGCAGTTAGAACAAACGTCCTTTTGCCTGGAAAATTGACGAAGTGCGTAGCCCGACTGCAACCCCAATTCACGACAATTTGGCACACTTCAGCGGCGTCTGCCGTTTATACGCCGAAAGGGTGGTGTAATTACCATTCTCAAATTCGTAACCAATCCCAAACCAATGTTATGAGCCGCAACGACTGCTGTCCCATCCGGGGACCGTTCCACCAATTCGCAAATTACACATCCAGAGCGTGGAATTTGCAAATTTAAAATAATATTGACTTTCGATGGTTTCGAAAAACATTATTACACCCATGAGACCGTGAATGTGGGGACCGACCGACCGGGAAGCAGATGTCATTTCGCGTGCATACATTTCGAATTGGTCCTTCGATAGGAAACGGATTACGGAGCTCGTTGACATCTCCTGCGGGTCATGTTGCTTTATTTGTGCGAGACGCTCTTGTCGTAAACAGATTATTAAAAAACTGACCCAGTGGCACACGTGTCAGCCTGTGTGGCTGTGTTTGTTGTTTCAACCCTACGATGGCCTCGGGCATCCATTGCATCGGTTACGGACCTTCGAATTGAGGAACGAATGATGCGGTGATTTATCACATCTGCCATGTGCGCTGACCGTCGTCGGGATGAAATTGTTTTAGGATATCTGGAAGGTATCCGATGTCACCAGATACATCATCCACTAAAGAGGTCGCAGGACGTCATTGCTTGGAAATTTGTTCATTGGCGTACATTTTGATTTGGAATTTGGATGCGAATTGGGTACATGCGATACATCAAGCATTTTATTGTACTTCCTTTGGTTGTACCCACTTGTTGTATATTGTGGGTGAACGTGGCGTTGTGGGTATGTGCGTTGATATCTACGCTACTAATCCTGGCTGCCTGGATTCCTAGTTGACACAACCAAAAATAATGTTCGCTCTCCCAACTCTTTCGAGTCACAATTCACAAGGAGTCTGTCTAGAGAAAGCTTCTCAAACTTGGCCGTTCGGAGTCGGCATAAAATTACAGGTTGGAAGGGACCTGTGAGACTGCACACACAACACGAGTGGTTACTGTAGAAGCTAGGCCCTGGCCCTCTGTGGGCTGTAGCGCCATCATAATATAATTATTGGTTGTATAACTTTTAAATATAATATTCTAGAAGACATCGTTCATGCATGTGTTGAGTGCAATATTATTTAATAATTATTCCTTCATATCTTACGAACCTGCTTTGACGGCTTCCAGTAGGCCTCTTGAATGCCTATATGTGCTGGCTTCGACTGTAATCAGTCAAAATGGTGATGATTAATAATTTCCTTTATTTCTACTTTACCTCAATGTCTGATTCGGAAGCAAATTCTTCTTCTTCTTCTACTTTGGCTTGCGCTGCAGTCCAGGGTGGAAAGAGACTCAGCCAACATGTCTCTCCAGCCAGAATAGTAATGTGCTAGTTCTGCTTTCCAGCTGTGTACCCCCATCACCCTCTGTCCCTCGAACTTGCAGTCGAACACCTTTCAGGCCGAATCATTTGTGTAGTGTAACTCTGCATGACCCAAACTCGTTTGACGAGATCCGCGTTGCTGTACAGCGCATACAGTTCGTCGTTTAGTCTCGTCCTTCAAACATTATCAACACATAAGGGACATACTATTATATGAGAGACCTTTCTCTCGAAATGGCCATGAAGACCTGCAGCGAAAAGCTCAAGGTTCGAGGAAGTAACACTTGTTTACTGAATGCTGGCTCCCGGGTCACATGGACATAACCGGCAACTTAGCAATGGATGTACTTGCCAAAACGGAGGAAAATTATCCATCCCAGGCAATTATATGGTTCCATCATCTCTTGCGGATGCCAAGAAAAAAGTGGATAACCGACCATAGGCAAATCAAATAAAAGGTGGAACTCTATAATCTCGCATGCTCTGGCCCACTTTGTACGGTCCAAAAACCGACAAACCCCCCTGACTATTGTTATGCTTGGATCTGGCGTCACAAATAAACAAAAATTGCAAGAAGTTGTCGTAAGGCCAGAGTTAATCCCGGATGTTGAGGTTCTGGTGTTACCGTCAGACGCGAACCGATTACAGCAAATATTTTAATATTAGAGGAAAAAGTTCTTTAATGGAAAACGCACCGCTTTTAACTAATAAATCAATATTTTATTGTTTCAATAAAATTGTATACACATTTAGAAGATATACTATGGATTACTATTACAAATTTAAACGAGACGAAGACGAAAGCCTGTGCTATGTTAATATTCGCGACGTTATAACAAACTCTGATGTGCATAATTGTTCGCAATTTTGATTTCACCTGTCCAATTGACTGTAAACACCGAATTTTGCTGATAACGCTTCTGGCACATTTTCGTTCTTCGTTGCTTGTTTGCCTGTGGATCGACGATGTTGCGTATTGACGAACGCAACCCAAATCCACAAAGGGCACACACTTCAGGACATATCGAAATTCCATGGCGATATATATTTTTCCCGCTCTACTCCCACTCTACTCTTGTGTGTAACCTGTACCGAAGCAGATGGAGTTACTAATAATATATATTTAAATTACCTTTGAATTACTGTTGAAATATTGAGTTTCATTTCATTTCCAAATAAATACACAACAGATGAGTGAGCGAACGTTCCCATAGCTCTCGTGTTTCTTCTTTCCGCTTTCGGTTGTTTCTTCTTGTGACCCATAGTGGTAGTAGTCTGATTGTGGGTCTCACAATGGACCAACATGGTCTAAGTGTGCTGGTGAATTCACTAGCAGCCCTCTTACCTAACCTAACAAAAATTTCTCTTAGATTTATAAGGAAATCAGGATGGCTGAGCAGTCCACAGATGACAGAAGGGAGTAAGGAGAACAGTGAGTTATGTTACAGTGGAAAACGGTTAAAAATCAAAACAACAAATTACGTTAAAAAAGCAAAGTTGACTTTATTCTTAGTCGTCCAAGACTCCAGTGAACTATATTTTCTTAAAACATAAACCATAACAGCTAATACAAACATAAGCAATACCGACAAAAAGAGACAAAAAAGGACGCTTTATAAAAAGGGGGCATGCAGAAAAGAGACACGTGACAACACATGTTTGTACATACTTGTTGCGGCGGCGTCTTTTGTCAAGCCTGCTTGGCAACAAGTTGTTTGTGCTTTGGTTTAGGCAGCCTGTACCGGAACTTTGTGGACTAGGAGACACATGTTTGTCTTCTCCATAGGATGCATCCACTTGGAGACCTGTGTTGATATGCTCCTACTGGAGAGCATGTCACTCGAGGGGGAAATCACAATGGCTTCAACAGAACCTAAGTGAAAGTCCATCTACTCATCAACCTAGTCATGCTTAACATACGGTACATTTATCTCGTTCTATTTTCCCACACGATTGTATATTATTCGGAGGTTTATTGAGGATGGGTAAAGTAACCTAGCCGTCATGTGTTTGTACAAGATCGTGATCGCACAAGATCGCTTGTGCAGTACGTTATTATCTGTTTTTACCACTTATCACAGATTTATCACAGGATATGGTTGTAACTGCAACAGCAAGACTCATGTCGGTGCCTCTACAAATGCTAGGTTAATCTTCACCTCCAGATTCAAGATTAAATACAGAACTTTTTCTCATCAATGAGAGCCTTAAATGACTTGAATTGAATTCACGCCAATAATTTTTTGGTCGAAAAACATGATATTTTGGTTGGTTTTCTCCCGGTCCCATCCCATCCTCCTCTGTCGTATAGCTTACGAAAATCTACTGAATTTAGTCACGAAACATCTAGCAAAAGGCACCGCGTGTAAGTCTCTATGTGTGTTGGAACTCCTCCTGTTGTATAACGATTTGCAAAGTCCCTCCATTGGATTTACAGTCACACTTCACAATCAATGACACTAGAAAGCGTGTTGTCTTTCCCTTTGTCGGGAAAATCATCAAGCAGACTCTTTGCATAGTCGCCGCCATCAGAACGGGATCCTGCCTCGTTAGCAGGCAGCCTTTGATCTGTGAAAGGTATTCATCTCCCGCATAAGAGAGGAACATGGAATTTGAGCAAGGACATTCACAAGATTTTTAATCAAATCCTTAAAAGTAGCAAGTACATACGAGTTTTTCTTGCAATATGAAATTATGTATTTAAATTCAGTGGGAGCTGTGCTCTTACTCATTTTCTCATCATTCCTGGTAGTACCTCGGGGTCAATTCACATGGCTGCTAAATCGAGTGGTGTGCCTGCAAATATTATTTCCATCCTTTCAAGCGAATCCATTTTTTCGACTCAGAAATCAAATCAACGACTTCTCCCGTATCTCATGCCAAGCAGGAATTCCTCATGCTGGAGCATCCTTGTTATTCTTTCGCTCCTGGGGAATCGTTTATTTGCTTTTATTTAGATAGAGATTCCGTTCACTACATTAATTTCAACATAATGAGTTTTTTTTTTGACGTGCTCAAGCGTTTTATCTCGAATATTCTCTCCGCTCAGGCCTTGATCCGCCCATTCACTAGCAAACGTGCACAGAAGTCGTGCATCACATGCAGCTCCATCTGAGCTCTGGTGAATGAGAGCGTCGTCCCTTATGCAATGGAAATTGTATCATTGCTTAAATCCTTTGATTCCTGCATTTGGAAATTAAGGCAGGTTCTCCGTCGTTCCTTTTGGAGCAACAGAGGTGTGTGCTCTGGTGAATGAATTTCAATGAATACGAGAGTGGGTGCCTGCAACTAAGTCCTTAGTTAAGACGAGTTGAGCCAAGCAATTGAGAATGCAAGTGGAGTTTATGGAGCACATGCTCCTGTTCACTCGTGTTCGGATATTCTTGAAGTTTATTCAAAATGGAGATTTGAATGATTCGTACGTTGAATGAATGCAGGGTAGCAAGTAGCTTTTGCCGAAATTCTGTAGATGCACATTTTTCTGTGGAATCATGGAATGTATCGTCTGGATGTTTAAATTACGACGTTATCTGGGTATCATTAAATTCAATTTCGTTGAAAGTTTTCTTCACTCGAATGTTTCTTTAGATCTGAAGCATGAATGGGCACACTGCAGTGGCTTGGCGTGGGAAATTTTAAAAGGTAAAGTAAGCTACCCTAATTCGTGCCGGGAAGGGGGATATCGAGCCCCTGCATGAATTTGTTCCAAAAGCAAAGCCTCTGCTTTTTAATTCATTTTCAGGTAATTCGTCCTCAGGTGGTAAGGGAAATTGAAAGTGCTCAGTAGTATTTCCCTGGAGAAGGCCTTTGACACCGTATGGTTAGGAGGCCTTTTCTACAAGCTCCATCGGCTAGGCATCAGCAAACCACTGCTGTACCTACTGTGTAACATGCTTACTGGTAGACGATTCGTCGTCAAGAATGGCAACGTGACATCGACAGGTATATTCCAAGTTAAAAATGGTCTCCAACATGGTGCCCTTTATTCACCGATCCTGTTCAACATTTACTTGAGCGCTCTGTTAAGTTCTCTTCCTCATGCAATAGCGTATGCCGATGACTTGATTGACTACTCGCACGCAGGGTGACTTCGACTCATTCATGAGAGGTTCCGATGACTGGAAGTTGAGTATAAACTTCCTGAGCTGAGGAGGGTCTCCTCTAGTTCTAGGGCGGTATCCAGCCGAGACATTCGGGATGTTGCTAGGCAGCACAAAAATGTCTGGTGGCTGGGAACCGAGGGAACTCCAGTGTCGAACCCTTTAGACCCGGGTTAGAAAGGGTAGTGCGTTCTCCCTTATGGGGAGCAGTCGGTCTCTGTTTTGCAGCGGATTAGATGTAAGCCATCAGCCGCAACCTATCGCCGACTTATATATCTTAGGGTAGTTTTTAGTTGTATATATGTATGTAAGATAAAAAAAATATATATATATAAGTAAGTATACACATGTGTACACCTGAGTGTACTTATGTGCATACAAAATGTATACAGAGTACACCTACTCTATATATATATATGCGTATAAGACTATGTACTATGTACGCTTGTACGTTTAGTTAAGGTAGTTGTAAGTTATTTTAAGGTAGTATGTAAGATAGTATATAAGACTTAATCAAAAGCAGTTCTGTAATTAAGTTTTTTTTTTAATAATTTACTTAATATTGAGGTGTACTTTTAAATTCATGTATTTCATACATATTCATTGTTAGGTTAGAAAAGACATAGAATAAGGTTAAGCTTAGCTTAAAGTGCCCGCCTAGGACCAGTTAGTTGCAAGTAGTATCTACCAATGTCCGTCCAACTAGTTTTAAGCATTTTCGTCTAGTATGTAAGCTATTATGAATTGAAGAATAAAAATGAAGTAAAAAAAAACTTAACTACTGTATTTGTATAAAAGAAGAATACTGATTATGTGTGTGCACATAGTGAGTAAAGGGTGTTACTTTAAGAATTATATTTTGTTCGAAATTGAATAGAATCTCCTATGAGCGATTATCTCTTACCTTCTCGAGGCTCGTTATTGGGTTAGCAAAAATAATTAAATTCTAGTAACGAATGCGGCCGATTTCCAACCAAAAATTTAAATACGGCATTTTACGTAGATAGACTTTTTACTAATTGCATTTTTCGTTAAATTATATTATTATTATTAACCTTTATTTAATTGCTAAAATATAAAGCAAATCATAGAGTAAAAATGGAGTTAAAAGTTTCAAATCTATTCATTCGTGTTTTATTTTTTAAAAGGAAAATTTAATATTTTATTTAATTCCCTTTGTGGTTTCGTGCCATGGTTCATTTTCTTCAAAAAAAAAAAAAAAAAAAGTGGCAAGAAGGAGATTCTAACCTCCTAACTTGTTTAAATTAATGAGCCATCTATTGTTTCAAACCATCTGCGATGGCGGTGTTGCACTTATTCTCAACAAAATATTTTTAAAAACCCGTCAATGGACACGCAAATTTTTTATGTCTATTTATGAAAATCTTTATTTTTTCCGAATTTTAATTGTCCTCTTTGGTGCTGTTTCGTACAGAATCATAAAGAAGAAGGATACTTTATAATTATGTTTTATATTATACTTTTTTAACGTGTAAATACAAATATTTTTATAATTAACATTTCAAATAAAATTGTGTTTTGGAGCTAAGACTTTCATTTTATTCGTTGGTTATTCAATCAAAACTTACATCAACAAGAAAAGACTGGACGCAAAAAGAAAATACAACGTTATTTATTTTTGTCAATTTTTATGTTTTTGACTGCTTTTTAAAATGTTTGTCATGAATTTATTCAATAATATGATTTAAATAAATTTAATATAAACAATTACGATGATTTATTTTTTATGATCTGATTTATCAGGGACAGTGGGGAGGAGGGAGGGGGAGGCTCGGTACAGGTTTATGTCTAATTTTGTACTTAATTTAAATGGAGTCCCATACTTACAAAAAGTAATTATTTAGTAATACACCAAGCTTGCCTTAAAGGGATTCGCTACAGGGTAGCTTACCTTAAGTCGTCTTTCATGTTTAAGTCGGCCTTAAGTCGGCTTTGTTATGTTAGGCTTGAACTACTACCGCCTTACCACTGGTGGGGGGATATCAATAGAACAAGACCAATTTAAATAAAACACGTCTTTGTTTCTTGAGTTAGTTGTTCGAACTTGCCCATATTTTATTTGCTTCCTATTTTCATACGATTCTCGATTAAAAAATAATGCTGACCCGGTGCCTGGAGTCAATATTGCAATTATGGAAATGATGCCTTGGCGCATGGTGTCAGCGAGAAATTTACACGTAGGCAAATATGGCAAAATTGTGGATACTGCAGAATGGTTGCATGTACAATTCGTACATTTATATGTGTACTTTCACCTGCAAAAGCTTCCTGAAATTGTATTGTTAATTGCTATTTTGCTAATCACATACAAGTGAAGCAATTCTACGTTTTGTTAAGTAAATAAATAAAATAAAAGTAGATGTAGCAAATAACAAATTTACTATTAAAAATGGCATTTTCTCCTAATAATAAATTGAATTAGCTGTATCTTACAGAAAATATCACAGCTTGAATTGTTCCCACTTTCCACTGTTTTCGATATATTTCTTACTGCACAACAATAATTACACTCAAAATCACTTTAAGTTACATTGACTTTTTCAAACAGAAATAAAAAGTGAAACAATACAAAATCAGCAAATAAGTAGATGATAAGCGGATTAGTTTTTTGCATATGAAGGCGTGTGTTAATCAGAGAGGAGTTAAACCCAACGAACGATGAAGGCAAAAGAAGGACAAAGAACCAATTTGTTCTAACCAGCGAGATATTGTATAACCCGAGATTTTTCGGGTTAGTATGATTTTTCACTCTTTATTTTGCTGCAACTTTGCGGTTGTTCTCTATGGAGTATGTCATTTGATGTTGGGGAAGAGGCATGCAATAATGTGTAAAGTTTATGTTTAGAGGAGTAGAACAATATAAAAATGAATGACGAGCAGGTTCTGGGCTTGTGTTTTCGTAGAATTTGTCTCTTGCATGTGCCGGTGTAGGAAACAGACAAATATTATGTTTATATGCACATATTAAGATTCGTGTTGTTGGTTGTATTGATACATTGTTGAAGAGTGGAATTTCAAAAGTCAACTCGATAGGGATATTTTTGTATGGACGCCACCCAACTCACTGGCACACTGGATGCAACAAAATATATACATAAATATTAAAAAACATGTGACTAAAGCAATTGTCTGTCCAATTTAGAATTTCTAAATTAGGTACAAGCTTCCTTTTCTGTCTTTCATAGGTTTGAATTAAAATTAACCGTCACAACTTGCAGAGGCAGATATTTCGGCAAATGAGACGTGATTTCTTTGCCATTTTATCATAAATATAACACACAAACGAAACTCTTCTTATTTAATTCTTCAGACTTTTAAATCTGTTGCTTAGGTTTGTGTTCATCGGAGTAGAGAAACGAAGTGGATATTGCGTAAATTATGATGGTCACCGAAATCAAAGGAAATGCATAATCCGTTAGGAAGACCCCATTCATGATCTGGTTGAACTGTGTGTACCAAAGATATGCAGTGATACACCGCATTTATTAGTTCCACGCCTTTATATTGGGTTTTTCTACCACTCTCACTTCTCCCTTCATAAAAAATTCATCCGCATCGCTTTAATCGCAGACACATATAGTGTTGCGTTTATGTAGTTCATCGAATCATTGAAGCACAATGCGATGTTTGTTAATTTTTCGTCGTGAACACTGGCTTTGTCGTGTTCAATGATGATAACATGGCAGATAATGCCATCGCCGACGAAGGGGTTCATCCCCCGTTCATATCGAAGACAGAGCTCAAAGCGGTCTTCGAATCACTTAAGAAGAAAAAGTCTGTTGGAATCGACGAGATCTCGAACATTGTGTTAAGGCATCTCCCTCTAGGTGTGGTTAATATGTACACAATCCTGTTTAACAATGCGCTGAATAATGCATATTATTCGGAGCATTGGAAAACTGCGATTGTGCAACCCATATCCAAGCGAGGGAAAGATTCTTCGAATCCGTGCAACCTCCGGTCAATTAGTCTCCTTCCGAACATCAGCAAGGTATTCGAGAAGGTGATCAATAGAGCCTTGATCAACTGGACTGAAGACAAACATATTATTCCGGATAACCAATTCGGTTTCAAAGCGGCGCATGACACTATTCATGCCGCGTCGAAACTGGTGTCGGATATCCAATGGAACAAAAGCCAGAAACAATGTACGGGTGCCTGCTTGATTGACCTGGAAATGGCCTTTGACACCGTATGGTTAGAAGGACTTTTCTACAAGCTCAATCGGCTAGGCATTAGCAAACCACTGCTGTACCTACTGTGTAACATGCTTACCGGTAGACGGTTCGTAGTCAAGAATGGCAACGTGACCTCGACAGGTGCGTTCCAAGTTAAAAATGGTCTCCAACAGGGTGCCGTTAATTCGCCGATCCTGTTCAACATTTACTTGAGTGATCTGATAAGTTCTCTTCCTCATGCAATTTGGAGAAATCACTACTGTGACGTAGGGTGACTTCGATTCATTCATGAGAAGTTGCGATGACTGGAAGTTGAGTATCAACTTCCGGAAGTCGGAAACCATTCTGTTCAGGACGCCGTTGTATTAGGCCTCGTCGGATACGAAAAAGAATTGGCGAAAGTTCTCAATCGTTGGAAGACACGGGGAACCACTGGCGCAAAAGACTGTAGTCAGATACCTGGGGATCTGGCTAGATCAGTATCTATATTTTAACAAACATGTAGATGCTGCTCTGGCCAGAGCCCGAGGCGCTTTTGCCCTTACAAAGAGACTGTTTTACAACAGCCAACTCGATGCAAGGGTGAAGGTCATATGCTACATGGCGCTCATCCGGCCAATGCTCACCTATGGCTGTCCCGTGTGGTTCAACGTGAGTGCAAGCTTAATGGAAAAGATTCGGTTGTTCGAGAGGGCTTGTCTTAGGGCTTGCCTTCGCCTTTATCAAACTCCAGAGTCCCAGTACATAAAATACTATTCCAATGAGGTCTTATACAACAGGGCAAACCTGATAAGAGTGGACAATTTCCTGTTGAAGTTGGTTCGAGGTCACACTGCTAGAGCGATGAACTCGGTCAACAATCTGATCTCTGGGGCTTACTACCCCAACCCACTATACCACGAAAGGGTACGTCACAACGGCTTCGTCCCCCCAGAAGCATTCCTCCATTTGGATAAGCACGGTCTGATACAAAATTTAAATGCGGTACCGCTCATCTATCACATCGCCAGATCAACTGTGGATGGGCGACTCAACCACGACCGCTCCATCGCACAACGAGCTGAGGAGGGCCTCCTCCGTTTCAGTACGGCGGTATCTAGGCGGGATGTGCTGGATGTTGCTTTGCAACACCGAAAGTTCTGGTGGCTGGGGAGCGAGAGAACTCCAGCTTCGAACCCTTTAGACCCCGGCTAGAAAGGGTAATTCAGACAACCTCATTGGGAGTAGTCGGTCCACGTCTTGCAGCGGATTTTATATCAGCTGTAACCTATGGCCGACTTACATATTTTAGCGTAGTTGTAAGGTAGTTGGTAAGCTGTTTATGTGAATTATTATAAAAAAGTAAAAAAAAACAAAAAAATAAAAAAAAAAAAAAAAAACATAAAATAAAGGAAGAATGTATATATATATATGCATAACGATATATATATGCATTATGTATATAAGTATATATACATATACGCGTGTGTATATAGCTATACAAATGTGTATATGTATATATACGTAGATTAGCTTAAGATAGTTTGTAAGTTTTATTTTAAGGTAGAATGTAAGTTAGCTTGTAGTTTCTTTTAAAAAAAAAAATATGTTCGGTCAGTAAGTTTTTAAATTTTTTTCTTATTATTTATTAGTCATGTTAAAATTTTCTTTTTACAAAATAACGTTAGATTAAGTCGAAAGACATAGAATAAGTTTAAGTTTAGCTTAGAGTACCCGCTCAGGGTCAGTAAGTTAGAATAAGTAACTAACACTGTTAGACCAACTAGTTTTAAGCATTTTTGTCTAGTATATAAGTTGTCATGAAGTAAAAAATAAAAATGAATTAAAATGAAAATGAATGTTAATTTTTCGTCAGATCATAGCGATGAGTGAGAATAAGCGGTGCAAGTGTTAAGCGTGCGGTAGTCCAGGATATAATAATAATAATATGGGTGGCGCTACAGCCCGTAGAGGGCCAGAGCCTAGCTTCTCAGCAGCCACGCGTATTGTGCGTCCTATTGTTCTCTCACGCGTTGAAGAGACCTACAGTTTAATGCCGACTCCGAACGGCGAAGTTGAGGAAGCATTTTCTAGACAGGAAATACTCTTTGAGCATTGTCAGTGACTCGAAAGAGGTGGAGCCGTGAAATATGAAAGGTGGTAAATTCGGGTATCGAACCTGGCACCCTCTGCGTAGGAGTCGACACACTAACCAATACGCCACGGCGACCCAGCGTACTTTAGTCTCTTCAAATTTCTGCCTAGGCAACCTTCTAATTTGTGACTTTCCCGTGAGTCAACAACGATATTCTGTCAGTTATCAATATACTTCTACTCCTTCCTATCCTCCCCTTCCATAACTTCAACATTGTAGCTTCACAAAAAGAACTGCCAACATCCCAAACAACTTGTTGTCATAAATGAAGATGTAATATCTAGCGAAATGTCAACATCCTACCATCTTTCAAAGTTAACGACCACAGAATACGATGAAGCTGATTGGCTGCATTTGTTGCTCAGTTCCTAATGAATTTTTCGCTTTATGACAGGCAATTTCTTTTATTCCACCGGCTTGGACAAATCCGAAGAAGCACATAGTTTTTCATCCAGCCAAAGGTCAAATGCCAGCCACCAGATGTCCTTAATCGCGGGATTACTTGTTGAAATCGTGTCCAACATGTGACTAATTAATTAAAATTAGCTATGCAACTCGGCAGTAAATAAAAGGCTGGCAATTACATTAAGTGATGGTATCATTTAAAGGCGGATCGTCCTTTTTACGTCTTGGGTACATGTCAACAAAAACATCGCCCACACACAGCGACTGGCGCTGCAGACGTCAATTGGAAAGTGGAACAACAAGGAGTGTGTGATGGTTGGGGATATTGATTTTTTTTCAACTTCTTCTTCACTTTATGGCTTCTGTGGGATGAATACTTTATGGATTCCTGGCGTCCGTCAGTCTGGAGATGTTGAGCTGAGTGGCGCACGGTGGTCGCATACCAGATGTGCAGATGTTTGCAAAAATGTTGTCGTTTCAGATTTTTCTGTGAATTCCGTCAATTCGATTTTTCAAAGATTTTTGAATGTTTATTAATTGCGTGTGTTGGTCTAGATTCGTAATTTGATTTGATTCGAGATGCCTTCGGTACCTACAGAGGTCATTGAAACCAATGCTCCAAGTAAGAGGGTCTACGAAACCGAGTCTCCTGGTTCGAGGAGAGAGGAAGACCGAACGTCCGGTATAAAGACCAAGTAATCGCCGATGCAAGGCAGCTTGGTCTTGATGACTGGAAGCAGCGTGCCCAGGACCGTCAGGGGAGGAAGGCAGCAATTGCTCCGGCTCAGACGATTCATGGGTCGTATGCCTGAGAAGTAAGTAAGTACATACGTACATACAGAGGTCTAATAATGAGCTTTTCCTTAGTATTGACCAGGCTGAATAAATTTTGAAAAAGCTTGGAGGATCTGAAATCAGGAAGGCCGAGCTTGTGGCAAGGTTAGCGGCTTCTATCTCATTAGGTGTCCCAACTCCCAGCAATTGTCATGAAAATTGGGCAATAACCGAAACAATATGACCACGAATACAAGTTGTTGAGATGAAATTTCTCCTTGCTGTTGTGGGAGTAACTCGCCGTCATGGTTTGAAAAAACACGGCAGTGCACAAGGAAGTCAACGGGCTATGCTTGGATGGTTTGGTCATGTTTGGTCATAAACCTCCCTATAGTAGGAGTAGGCAAGCATTCAAATCAGGAGATGAAAAAATACTTTTACTTATTTTTGAGGACTGGTCCGACAACTGCATACAAACTTTGAAACCTTGAACAGATTAACATATAAGATTGCCTTTAAAACATGTAAAAAACAATTCTTCTTCTTCTTTTACCTAGATTTAGCCGAAATCACGAGGTTTTGAAGCCCCGGAAATGTATGGCGTAACCTAGAGGATTTGGAAAACTTTTGCGAAACCGCGCGACTTTGTTTTGTGGGAACATAGCACTCGACTTTCAATTTTCAAATTTGTTCTGACTGTGAACAATTTTCCTTTATTTGCGAAAATTATTCATGTCCCCCTTGACTATGAGACTACTTTCAATCTTCATGGGGTCTTCCTACTTGATCCAGTGAACACTTTATTTAAACCTTCCCGCAATACATGAATCTTATCTGGCTTTGAATCGAATCGCATTTGTGCTTCAATTCTATGAAATTTCGTCATGTTTGCATCAAACCGTTTAAAGTAAACAATTTTCAAACGTTCAATAAGTGTCCAGGTTTCCACACAGATTGACTCCCTCTTCAGCTTGGAAGCACCACAACCAACCGCAGTCATTTTCCGTTTAACACCGCAATCACATCTTTTCATGTCACTCCAACCCAAAAGTGGAACCTATTGCGGCTATCGTCAATTTCCTCTTGTATCCCATGCCATCCCGTCATCCTAGACAATTCACCACCAAAACCAACCACTCGACAAGGCGAGCTACACCAAATGTCTACTCGAAACACGTTTCGAGGTAGTATTTCCAATCCATCGCATCCTAAGTGCCTGGATGGCACTCACTTCAGTGAGTTGTTCGACTGTTAAATTCGCCGAGGTAGACCAGGGCCATTTGCAATTCATCGAGTCCACTCAGGCGAGGAGCGTAAATCAAGGATTCGACAGAGAATCGAAAATTTATGAAAAGTGACTCGTCAATTTGCAAGACAATCGAGTCCGAGTGCACCACCACCACCACCGTTCCGAGGGATGGTTTTGTCATAGTCAGGGGATGATGATGTGACAAGCATTTTGTCTGTCGTCGTTGTTCGTCTGCGACTCCGTTGATCGCGATGATGCGGCTTGTCAAAAATCGATCACTCTACGAGCTGTTTTTAAGGCGGAACCCGTCGCTGATACCGGTGGGGGGAACGTCTGTACTGTGGACCGTCACGTGAGGTGACATTCTTCGCTTGGCATGCACATGTAGCTATCGTGACTCCTGGCTTAGGAGGCATTGTGCTGAGCATCTTCTGAGCGCATATTAAGTTTCCCTTCTCCCTTATGGACTCCATTGTACGTCACCGTAGCAGTGTGACTGCACAGAGCTGCCGAGAACAAAGGGCACCTTGTTCATGTTCTGCCACCTGATTTCATTCATTCTGTCTGTCGGTCACAGTCCTGGCCACAGTGAGCACAGACAATGGATATTGGATTTCTAATTATTAGCGTTAACAATACTAATCGGGGAATTGTATCCAGATACGCAGCTTGGGATAATCCCTGTCGTTCGTAGTGCGTTCGCCGTTCGGACAGAGACGATGGACAATGGACGGTGGATCTTGTGCGACATTGTTGATGTGAGCGATGATGGGATGTGCAGCATGGGAAATGCAATATCGTGGCGGTTTACTTTGAGGCATTTCATGTCGGTTTAGTTCCGGAATATCTTTTGTATTTGCATAGAATAGGGTTTTCTTGTTTAGAGTTGCTTGTCCTTTCTTGGAGCTGTTATAGATTGTTGGGTGGTCGTCAGCTGTTGGAGCGACGAGAAGGGAATGGTAACAACGGGAAGTGGACCACCTCCAATATGGAGAGCCTAGGGCTTCTCATTGATATTGAATTGCCAAGAAAATGTGACGGGGAGAATTTTACTGGACTTTCAACTATTCAAACCCACTCCTATCCTTCAACTTTTTATTTATTTTTATTATTTATTACTTATCAATTGTTTCTTTTGATTACATTTCTGTTTCACATATTGTACAAAAAGCTAATTTAAGTGTCTTTTGTATGCAATTATAAGAAAAAATAAGGTGACAAGATCAGGGGAACGAACAACGTGGCTTTCATACCAAAGACAGGAAAATGGTCGCACGTCATACCAAAGGTTCTAAAACCCTTAAGCCTATCGTTCTTTATTCTCAAGACACTGAAAAATTGATTGATGTATTCGTTGGACATACAGTCGGTGGCAAACTGTCAATCTCTGAGCATGCCTAAGACAAATTTCAAATCTGTCGCGACAGCCCTACACTCGCTTGTGGGCACTATAGAAAAAACCCTCCGACATAAGGAGTGAACCCTTACTTCCTTTGTCGACATTGAAGAAACCTTTGACAACATGCAAGAACCTCAGTATTCAACAGGCTCGGGATCGAAAAGTCCGTTGTGGCTTCACCTGCTTCTCAACAATAGAGCGATAAGCTCGCTGGTCTATCAAGTTCGGTGAACAAATTCACCGAGACAGTCAATGTCAAAAAGGTTTTAGACAAGACGAGGCGCTGTCATGTGACTTCTTTAATATCGTGCAAGACTCATACGCCAACACTAGTGGCACTATATTCCAGAAGTCCGCACAACGGTTAATCTCCGCGGATGCCATTGACGTGATTGGCAGAACACAGCGAGCGCTCAATGAAGCGCTTGCTTGCTTTGACATGTCCAAAATAGGTTTAGCGTTGAACGAGGGCAAACCGAAGTATATGCTGTCGTCAAGAAAGGACATACAACATCGATGTCTTCGACAAAGCCTCACAATGGGAAGCTATAGCTTCGCGGTAGTCAACGACTTCGTCCACCTCGACGCCTAAGTAAGCAAACAACATCAGTACCGAGATTAAACGCAGAATAAATCTTGTCAATTGCTGTTTCTTCGGGCTCAAGAGGCAATTGAGTAGTAGAGACCTCTCTCGAAGGACCAAACTAACACTACATATATAACATATTGATCATCCCTGTCTTGATCTATGGCACGGAAGATTGGACTATGTCAGAAGCAGATGAAGAAGCCCGTGAGTAACGTGTTGCAATACGTTCTACCTGTAACATTGCAACACGTCCCAGCTGAAGCAAGATATATGTTATATGATTAGCAACAATGTCTCTATGCATTTGTTGTCTTTTTTGGTATTCCCTCATTCCCCTTATTTGCTTACGTTTAACTTGAGTAGCGTCCTTTTCATTTCCTTATCTACATCTATTTATTTTTGTCAAGTTAATGTTAACAGTAATATCTTGTTGTTTTGTCCAGAGTGCATAGATGCTAGGCAGTAACTTGTAGACCACCGACGAAGTATATATAATTATGTAATGGAATAAATTTGCTTCAGTTTTATTAAATGTGTTTTTGTTTTGCGTTTTCGCTCCCGAACGCAACTTGTGGTCTCTTCGAGAGCAGACTTCTGCATGTCATGTTTACTTTTACGGCTCATTGACAACCAGGACCGTGTCCGCTTAAATGCGCTGTACTTTTAAAAGAATTTATGTGCACAGCTAATGTACAGCGTCCTGAAACAATAAAATAAAAAAAATAAAAAAAAAAATGAAATGAAATGAAAATGAAAGAAGGCCTCCACGGTTCTCTACTGTTGCAAAATGGGCATAGGGTGCGAATGGGGACTTCAACCCAATACACTGGCTACTGTCCTGCCTAAATCTATTCAATATCAAGCCAGATATCGTCATCTGTTCCGATAGCCCGGCAGCCATCAAATCTCTGAGCTGAGTTACTTTTTACCTCTAAGACTGCTCTTAATTGCTGCCTATCTCTCGACAACTGTCACAGGATACCTCGTTACTACGGTTGTAAAGGTAACGACAAATTTAATACTCGTACGTATTCTTTACTTTGTATATGAATACTCTTTATTTCAATATTGCTACTAGTTACTTTTGTTACTTCCAAGATACTTCTTATGTTTAAAGGTATTCTTTTTATAACTTCTGATTTTAAGACCTCAAATTGCAACGTAGCATTCAACTGAATAAATTATTTAGATAGGCATTAATGATATCTACTTGTTTTGTTAATTACATGAAACAAAACGCTGACAATAGCAGTATGATCATATGAAAGTTAGCAAAATGCGCCCAATAAACAATACAAATAACAATAGTTTTTGTTAGTATAACACTTCTCATTATATCTCTATTTAAAAAAGACAACGGGTCGCCGTGGCGTAGTGGGTTAGTGCGTCGACTCCTACGCAGAGGGTGCCAGGTTCGATACCCGAATTTACCACCTTACCACTATTCATATTTCACAGCTCCACCTCTTTCGAGTCACTGACAATGCTCAAAGAGTACTCCTGTCTAGAAAAAGCTTCTCAACTTCGCCGTTCGGAGTCGGCATTAAGCTGTAGGTCCCTTCCACTCGTGAAAGAACAATAGCGCGCACAACACACGTGGTTGCTGAGAAGCTAGGCCCAGGTCCGCCTCGGACTGTAGCGCCACCCATATTATTATATTATAAAAAGAACAACGGAATTACCCTACTAAATCGAAACAAACGTCCACAAAATACTCGCATTTTTAAGAAATATATCAAACAAATATTTAGATTCGTTACTACACCTCATCGATGTCTACCGATACGTTTAAAGAAATCCTACTGCACACCATCTGAAACATCTTTTTTTTCAGAATTCATGACATGCTTACGTACTAGACAAAAATGCTTAAAACTAGTTGGACGAACAGTGTTACTATTTCTAACTTACTGGCCCCAAGCGGGCACTCTAAGCTAAACTTAATCTTATCAAATATCTTTCGACTTAAAGTAATATTATATTTCTATGTGAACAAAAACGAGTTCAATACTGAACAACTTAATATTAAGAAAAAAATTTGTTTATAAAAACTTAATGCCTGTACTGTTATCTTAAAACTTATAACTACCTTACAAACTAACTTAAAATAACCTAAACTAACTTAAGCTAAACAACATACATATATACATATGTGTATACGAGTGTATAGACTTATATATATATGTATGTACTTACTATGTACAGTGTGTATACACGGGTACACCCTTTATGTACGTTTGTGTGTATAATTTTTTTATTTATATGTACAACCTAAAATTATCTTAATACTACCCTAAGCTATGTAAGTCGGCCGTAGGTTACAGCTCATGGGGATGCACCAATCCACTGCAAGACAGGGCCGACTACTCCCCATAAGGGGATCTGTACTACCCTTTCTACCTCGTGTCTAAAGGGTTCGACGAGGGAGTTCCCTCGCTCCCCAGCCACCAGAATTTTAGATGTTGCATTGCAACATCCAGAACATCTCTCCTTGATATGGCCGTACTGAACCGGAGGAGACCCTCCTCAGTTCGTTGTGCGACGGAACGGTCGTGGTTGAGTCGCCCATCCACAGTTGATCTGGCGATGTGGAATATGAGCGGTACCGCATTTATATTTTGTAACAGTCCGTTTTTGTCTAAATGGAGAAAGGCTTCTGGGGGGATGAAGCCATTGTGCCGTACCCTTTCGTGGTATTGTGAATTGGGATAGTAAGCCCCCGAGATCAAGTTATTGACCGAGTTCATCGCTCTAGCAGTATGACCTCGAATCAACTTCAACCATCTGAAACATAAGTAAACGAGGATGCTATATACATATGATCGCATTCCACACAAACTTTTTTTCTTGGTTTTTTGGGCTGGTCTAATAATAACAGTCTAATTCAAAATTTTCAGAATTTTCAAAAATATTTCAATTTCATTCTTTAAATCTGCCTCTCCCATTAAATTTAACTACTCCATTGGATCGACTATTATTTCTGATGAGAAAAGTGTTAAAAACCTAGGAGTTATACTTAACACATCTTTTTCACCCAACAAACATACATTATATGGTATCTAAGGTCGCCTCAGCAGTCGGCTTCATAAAGCGTAACACAAAAGGCTTCACTGATCCATTCGCCCTGTTATCCCTTCACGTCTCCATGGTCAGGTCTATTCTTGAATACGCGTTGGTTGTATGGAATCCTAATTTTGTCACATATTCTGAGCGCATTGAAAAAGTTCAAAAAAGCCTTACGAAATTCATATTTTCTAAAATGCAATGGAATTTCCACCAAACTACATGTATGGAAAGATGTCTATTGCTTGGCTTAAAATCCCTAAACACTAGACGTTTTGTTTATGACGTAAAGTGTGTTAGGGATGTTTTATCTCATCATATAAAATATGCATATCTTTTGTCATTACTTCAATTATATTTGTCCATTCGGCCACTCCGAACTCGACAGTCGTTATTTGAAACGTTTCATAATACGGAATACTGAAGGCATCAACCACTAACAAGGGTATATCTGATAGCAGACTCCATTTTAAAAATTAATTATATAGCCTTTTTAGTTTTTTAGTTCTTGTTCATTATAATATGTTTAAGATTACTTTCTCATGTATAAGAGTTTATAATCTGTTAGCACGTAAATAACTTGTAGATAAGTAAATAATATTTTTAAGAAAATACGCTCTATATCACAGAAGACGGCTAAGGTATATCACCAAACCATATCGATGGGTGATCTGGCACAACATATCACACAATGTATACTAGAACAGAAGAGAAGAAAGTTAATGCACCTATGTCGGTTGTCGTAAGTACAAGCATTCAAAAAAGGAAACGATAGCTTAAAAGTAACGACAAACATTGAGGAGTACCGTTTCGTTACATTGTACTTTATTAAATATTCCTTACTCAGTAAAAAATACATAAATTTTGCTACAGTACTATTCATTACTAACTAACACTGGCATACGATCGATTCTAAGCCTTTTCTTGAAGATTGAGCGGGCTGAATCTCATTGGCGTTATAACAGGGCATTGCGCCATCCGAACTTACGGCTCTAGACTAGGCCTTCCTTGCGAAAGATGCTGCAGAAGCTGCAGCAACGATGATGAGGGAGATACCACTGAACACTTGTCATGCAGTTGCAGTGATCTCTCATGCCGCAGATTTAGACTTCAGGACACCTACTTCTTTGATAACCTGGCTAAGCTAAGCGTGGTGGTGTATCACAATGGCTCTATGCTGACTCACAGTGTGGCCGCTGTCTTTCCGCACAGCAGTCAGCCACATCAACCTAACCTATCACGTGAAGTATGGACATTTGTAGTCCCATACCTTTAAAGTGCGAATAAAATCTTCACCCACGCTTCTGCCAATCACGTTGAATTCCACTAGGCCTGCACATCACCTAACCACCACCAGGTATTGAGCATTCCTCAAGACTTTGTTGTGAATTTCCCAAAGACGCCTCTCTTGATGAGTTCCATAAGATAATCAAAAACTGCTTTCTCTGGAAATTGTCGCACGGCACTCCCAAGTTAACGACACCATCAATCTACGGACTGTTCAACATCTTCCAAACTGCCATCCACTCAAACACCGCCAGTGCTAAGCAAAGATATTCGTCATTTTTGTCACCGGAAACATGTGTCATTATGCCCAAGATGGATACCATCAACGTTTCCTCTCCCCCACTGGAAGAAAAAGTCCACCATTACCAACTTCTCCCATAACTCCGACGCCTTATTACAAATTCCATCGACATTTAGACGAAACATAGCCATTGTTACGTAATCAAAATTGACTTCTCGAGATTAGGCGACCACGCAAAGACACCAACGAATTATGAGTGTTATTAACGGACTTTCACTTTCGTCAGCAGCGCGACCGCACTCCACACTCCCTCACCTGCGCCGACGAGTGGTAAAAGTTGTTTCGAGTGCTACGCAAGTGATCATAGCTTAATTGAACAATTAGATACATTTTTTTGCAACCACTGCACGCAACGGCAATCATTCGAATTCCATTGCCTTTCCAAGCGTGGCCGAGAGTGCCAGTGATCTGTCATTAATGAGAGCCCCAACGCCGCCATTCGGGGGGTGTTTGTTTGTTCGACGGGTTGGCATCCCGATAAGCCCATTAAAAACGTCGTATCAAAATTCACAGACGCAGATAGTGCGGGAATGGAATTCCTTTAAGGTCAACTGTCGAACCACTGCAGACGACGTCTGATGCAAGAGTCGACAATAAAAGCATTTGCTTCTGTGGCCGACCCAGTGCTGCTCCTGAGGAGCGGATGGATTGGCGTTGAGTGTTTAAGTAAATGACAGCCGCCACCGGAGGGCAGGAGAAGGCGAACCCATCGTAAAGTAGCATTAAGCAGTCCAAACGACTCCATAAATAGATAAGCGCATGATTTATATTCGGCGCCAATGGATTTACATACGAGCGAGCATGTGAGTTTTTCTGAGGGAAGAAGGGAAGAAAAAGCAATGCGATATGAATACGATACAACGCATGCAGCTTTGGTACTTAAATTGGCGGAACAGTCGTCTGAGGCGATTGAGGCGGACGGAGGCGTAGTTTAAGGTCTACTCATTCGGTATGCCTTGGGGGTGATAAGGTGGAGAAACGATGGCCCTCTGAATTTTTACGACAAGCTCTTAGCTGTGGCGAATTGAAGTCGGTTAAGCGGAGTTCGCAATGATATTCGTTGCCACTTGCACTCCCAGGCATGTCGTTGGTGCCGTGAGGCTCCGTATTTTATAATGTTTTGTGTCCGGGGGGAATGATGAATGCGCGAAGAGGTGTGAGCTGCTTGTGTTATGAAGGAGTATAGTTGAACTGTGTTCGGTCTGTGCTGAGAAATCTGAGAAGGATTCGGTTGTTCAGTGGGTAGTCATGGGAAATTCATCACGATTATGGAACCTGCCAGTGGAGGAAGTTCCACAATCAGTTCTGGTTGTCAATCACACGGAAATGAGAAGTGGAAAGGAATAAAGGCTTTTAACCCATAGTCAATCGATGATCGTGTTTCCTTCCTCAAGTAACTAGCCATCAATTTGGAGGTAAAATATCGGCGAATTAAGTCGGAAGAGTAATAACATTGAGAATGGTGTGTCTGATACAATAACTGCCTTGTGACTCTTGTCATTGTGCTCTGTATGCAAGACTGTAGAGCCATGGTCATGAGATATGATAAACAGTCACTCGAAAAAGGTTTTAAGGTGGAAGTCTGAAGCCGAAACAGCTCTCAAAATATGGAAGAGTGAGCAACTGTATGCAGTTTTTTCTACGAGGAAGTTATCAATTGATTTGCAATAAAATGCATTCAGCTGAGCGCGGTAGGTTTCAAATAGTGAACTCGCTGAAAAACGGCAATTTTCCAAATTTTCGACGCCAAATTGAAAAAAAGCGCCAAGATCTGAAAAAAAAACAAAACATGTTTTGCGCTAGTACTAGGGTGCGTCATCGAAAAACTTACCCACACTCATTTCGAATTTTCTTCCCAAGCGTTACAGATAAATTGTATTGCTGGACATGCTTCTGTTTTCTTTTTAATCTTATGTCATTTCTGCTAAAATTTCGGTGGGTAAATTTTTTCTATGGCACTGCTTACGTTAAAAAGCCCACTAATCCCCCATGGTCTTTTTCAAAAACAATAATAACTCATAAGTTTTTCAAGGAAATGTATTCAAAAATTAAAGGAATTGTTTCGTGCAAAATGGGAATGGGTGAACATGAACCAAAACCAACAAGCATTAACTAGCCTCTATCTGGCAGTCTGACTCCAGTTGCGCGAGTTACATGCACACGAAGTGCACTTCACTAACTCCCTGGATAACAACCATCTTCCACATCATAACTGGTCAAAGCTTAACTTTGGCAGATCGTAGAGGCCAGGCATGGGATGGGAAGGTGCCTCGAAGAAGGAAACTTTCCAAATTGCTGGAAACTCCAAGACCTGGTACTGATACCCAAAGGCAATGGGCCCCCAGGGGAACCGTCAGGGTACCGACCAATCTGCCTGCTTGACACCACGGGAAAGATCCTTGAGAGCATCATATACGGCAGGGTAATCGGTGTGGCGGAGGAGCGAGGAGCCTTGTCCGACCATCAGTTCGGTTTTATGAAATCGCGCTCCACCATCATCGACGCCATCAAAGAGGTGGTAGACACAGCAAGCGAAGCGATAACGGGTTCAAGATGGAGGGGCGGTACAAAAAAATACTGTGCCGTAGTTACGCTGGACATCAAAAACGCGTTTAACTCAGCGAACTGATCCTGCATCATGAGAGCCTTGAATAGGACGAGCACACCGCAGTACTTGAGAAAAATTATCGTCAGCTACTTCACCAATAGGAAACTTAGATACCAGACTGACGATGGACTGAAATGCCACGAAGTCTCGGCAGGCGTTCCACAGGGCTCAGTTCTTAGACCCCTCCTGTGGAACCTAATGTACGACGGAGTACTGAGACTCACGCAACCAGATGGAGTCAAGGTGATCGGTTTTGCCGACGACATCGCGGTCGTGACAGTAGCCAAAAACATCCACGAGGAGGAAGCAGCCACAAACGAAGCGATCGCCAGGATCAAGGATTGGATGGCATCCGCCGACCTAGAACTAGCTGACCACAAGACTGAGGCTGTCTTAATAACCAGTCGAAAGACGGTGGAATACGCTAGCTTCCGAAATACCTAGGGGTAATGCTCGACAACCGGCTAAACTTTAAAACTCACGTCGAGTACTGCAGCAAAAAGGCAGCAAGGATGCAGCCAGCGCTCTCAGGAATGCTGCCCAACATCGGAGGACCTGGATACAAGAGAAGGATCCTGCTTTCCTTAGTGGTAAGCTCAATCCTCCTATATGCTGCACCAGTATGGACGGGGGCCCTGGCGAACACGGATGCAGCAAGTAAGCTATCGACATCATACAGGCTCTGCTTGATAAGAGCAATCAGCGGTTTCCGAACAATTTCGTACGAAGCAGCCTGCGTCATTGCGGGTATGGTCCCGATCGACATTCTCGCCACCGAAATGCAAAAGATCTACCTACGGAGATCTGCAAATCACTCGGAGACTAGCGCAAGAGGTCTAAAAAAGGAAGAAAGGGCAACATCAATGGCACTGTGGCAAACCAGGTGGGACACCACAACCAAAGAGCAGATGGACCAATAAATTGATACCCAAAATAGAAGCCTGGACAACGAGAGCTCACGGGAACTGCAACTACCACCTCACGCAGTTCTTGTCGGGCCATGGGGGTTACCGAAAATACCTCCACAGATTAGGTCACGACAGCTCACCCACTTGTCCAGAATGTGCGCGCGAAGATGAAGACGCAGAGCACGTAATATTCCATTGCAGACGCTTTGCCGTGGCGATAGGAAGTGGGATGGAGTCAGCTGACAAATGGCTGGTGACATGTTCCTTTATTACAAGGGTGCAGATCGAGCTAAGAAGGCTGGAACAAGAAAGAAAGGCCGAATTGGCAAATATAGATCACATAGCGTGATATGCTAACCAGCCCCGCGAAGTAATACCTAACGGCAGTTCCGCGGGAAGAGTGGTAGAAGTGTGCAGAGGTGTGGTTTAGGACGTAGGCGCGAGGAAAAAGGAGAATAATATCCTGTGAATCGTTCATGCTGGTAACATGGGTTACTAGTATCTTGAAGAAGATTCCACATCCATTGGCGCAAACCATAAAAAAAAAGGCATGGGATAATCGAGCCAGCCAAAAGTTCGATCTTGAGAAATTTCCTTAACTCGTGATCAAGTTCAGTAGATATTAACATAACATATTTGGTGATAAAAAGATGTTTTTGCAAATAAGCTGTCCTCGGAGTCATTGATAATGACTGAACTTTAATCTTGTGCAATAAATAATTAAAAACAGTCAATGTGTTTTGAATAAAATAATAACTCGCGCACCAAGTTAGTTGAGGTTCTTGTCCACGTGAGTGCACCACCACCGACTCGAAACTCTTCCGGGCCTGAACAGAGATTTTCACACGGTCTACATTGCACCATTTAAGGCAATCATGCACAACCTTTTCATCGCTGTGGGCCGCATTAGAATGTTAATAATTGAATTAGAAAGAAGCATTCGAAAATGATTAATTGGGCAATCACAAAAACTTAAACTCTAGAAACTGTTATTATTACATATATACTTTATAATAGAAACAAGAAAATTCACATTCAAAATAATTCAAAATATTCTTCTTCTTCTTCATTTGGCGCTACAATCCGGGGTGGACCTGGGCCTCAACCAACAAGCCTCTCCAGCTAGCACGGTCTCTGGCTAGCTGTCTCCAGTGTCGCACGCCAAGTTGGTTGAGGTCCTTCTCCACCTGGGTGCGCCACCTTAAACGCGGGCGTCCTCTGTTGCGTTGTCCCACGGGTTCGAAGCTGAGTTGTCCATACGCTCTACATGGCCTAGCCATCTTAGGCGTTGGATCCGAAGACGCCTGACTAGACTCATGTCGCTGTACAACCCGTACAGTTCGTGGTTGAATCTTCTCCTCCAAAAACCGTCAACGCAAACAGGACCAAAGATCGCACGCAGAGCTTTTCTCTCGAAAATACCAAGGACTTCCTCATCCGCTTTTGAGATTGTCCATGCCTCCGCGCCGTACAGCAGGACTGGAATGATCAAGGTCTTGTATAGGGTCAGCTTGGTCCTTCGAGAGATGGCTCTACTACTCAATTGTCTCTTGAGCCCATAGAAACAGCGGTTGGCAAGAGTTACTCTACGTTTGATCTCGGTACTGATGTTTATACTGTTTACTGCCGAGACGAGGTAGACGAAGTCCTTGACTACCTCGAAGTTATGGCTGCCCATTGTGACGCTCTGTCCAAGACGTCGATGTTGTGTGTCCTTTCTTGATGACAGCATATACTTCGTTTTGCCCTCATTCACCGCTAGACCCATTTTAGCCGCCTCCGCCTCAATGCCAGCAAACGCCTCATTGACGGCTCGCTGTGTTCTGCCAATCACGTCAATGTCATCCGCGTATGCTAGCAGTTGTACGGACTTCTGGAAGATCGTGCCTCTAGTGTTGGCGTGTGAGTCTTGCACGATCTTCTCCAGGATGATGTTAAAGAAATCACATGACAGCGCGTCGCCTTGTCTAAATCCTTTTTTGACATTGAAGGTCTCGGTGAGTTCGTTATCGTCATCGTTCTCCATCGTCATCCTGCACAACCTGACGAGTTTGGCAGGAATGTCAAAGCTAGACATGGCGTTGTATAGCTCGTCCCTATGCACGCTGTCATATGCGGCCTTGAAATGGACAAAAAGGTGGTGGGTGTCGATTTGCATTTCTTGGGTCTTTTCCAGGATCTGCCGTAGTGTGAAAATCTGGTCGATGGTGGACTTTCCTGGCCTGAAGCCACACTGATAAGGACCTATCAGGTTATTTTTAAACGGTTTCAGGCGAGTACACAAAACGGCAGAGAAGATCTTGTAGGCGATGTTCTGGAGACTTATCCCTCTATAGTTGGCGCAGTCAAAGGGGTCTCCTTTCTTATGGATCGGGCAAACGATACTGAGATTCCACTCATCGGGCATGCTCTCCTCCGACCATATCTTACAGATGAGCTGGTGCATACGCCCAACCAGATCATCTCCAGCTGCCTTAAAGATTTCAGCGGACAGTCCGTCCACACCGGCAGCTTTGTTAGACTTCAGTCTTGATATTGCTATCTTGACCCGTCTAAGTCGGGAGGACGAAATTCTCGTCGATCATCGTCCATATTGAGTGGAACATTCTGCCTTAGCAGTCTGCAGAAGTGGTTCTTCCAAATTCTCAGTATCGACTGCGACTCTACTACTAGTTTTCCATTCTCGTCCCGGCAGGCTTCTGTCCGAACCTTATATCCACTGGATAACTGTTTCACCCTCTGGTAAAACTTTCGGACATCGTTCCTACCGTAGCACCTCTCCATCTCCTCGATCGCGCGCTTCTCGTGCTGTTTCTTCTTTCTTCTGAGAAGCCGGGTCTCATCCCTTCGTCTCTGTTCGTAGAGCTCACGAACAGCTCTCGTCGTTCGTTGCAGCGTTGCTTTGTAGGCTTCCAGCCTCGCTGCATGTGCCAGCCTACACTCGTTGTCAAACCATGGGTTTTAAATATTTTATCACAGCTGGAAAAGTGACAAGTATTATTATTGGTTATTTGGGAATGGAACAATGATAACTTGATTCGAAAAGCTGGTTCGTCACCATGTCATGTCGTGATTAATTGAGATTTTCCTTGAAATTTAAGGTTCAGATCATTTAAATGGCCGCATATATCTGTTAAAAACCGAGGTCACATATCCATTTTGAATCTTCCAAATAATCCACTGGCTGACTTTTTTGATTTAAAAACATTTTAATTTCTTCAATAAGGTTGCAGAACTTTGCCTCTACTTAACCAACGAACTTCACTATAGTACAAAACATCACCATATTCGCATTCAATTTCATTAAGAAATTCCTTAAATTGTCTGTGATTAAATACACGTGATCGGATGAAATTAACTGCTTTCACAACTTTTTTCATAACATGGTCGAAACCCAGATTTAAATAAGATAAATTTTGTTGGTGTATAATGCAGTACTTCATTAAATCCGTATGTATTCCTTTTTGCTTCTTATGTTCGGATAAAAGAGTTGACATACCGATTTTAGGACCAATCACTGAAGGAGCCACGTCAGTCACTATAACAGAAAGCTTTGACAAATCCAAATTATGCTTCTACTTGCTAGACAATAGTGCCTGCAATAAATCCGATTCTCTTGTCCGATCTTTCATAGGATAGAGTTCAACAAGTTCTTCAAAAATCTCTCATAATCATAATCTGATGTTATACAACGGGCATATATACACAATTGAGCAATGCAAGTTATATCGGTAGATTCATCAACAGCTAATGAAAACTTGATACAATTTTTGAATATTCTTGAAAATGTAGTCCCGATATGAGCAGAAATATCGGTGATACGCCGTTGTATTGTCATTCGGTTTAAACTTAGTGCTTCAAATTTCGAGGTGCATTTTGTGCAACATAATTTTTTTAAGCAGTTCTTTGCAAAATCAACATCGGTATACGGTCGAGACGATTTTGCTATTAAATTCGCAATATCGAAACTTAAATTTAAACTGCTTGCTCTGCAGATTCATTGCACTTTTTAAATGTATCTTGTTGTGCTTGTAATAATTGGAGTATTGAAGTAATTTTTTGTGTTCTCAAGGCACCAGAATACTTTTCATCAAAATCAGAATGTTTACTTTGAAAATGTTAAGTTATAGTCTTTCGGCACTGCAATTGTTGCTTAACAAATTAAACATATAATGTTTCCTTTATAATTTTCCTCATATAAAACATATAAAACTATTCCTCATATAAAACAAAACTTTTCAGTCCATTGCTCTTGGAAAACTCGTTTTCCATCTTCTAACTGCCGTTTCTTAAGTTGTTTTGATACCGACATATTATTATTTTTTTGGATACACAAATTAAAAAAAAAAGCTGAGTAAAACTAAACAAACTACAAAATTACTTTGTCAAAGTACAAACTCAAACTGAAAAGTAAGAATAACTCCTACTGTAAATTTCAAATCTTTATAATTCCTCTATAAGGTAAATAAATTTAAACAAGTGAAAATGAGAATTAATAGAATGTATTTCTATAATTTCAAGTGGTCGCCGTGGCGTAGTGGGTAAGTGCGTCGACTCCTACGCAGAGGGTGCCAGGTTCGATAACCGAATTTACCACCTTTCATAATTCACGGCTCCACCTCTTTCGAGTCACAATGCTCAAAGAGTATTCCTGTCTAGAAAAAGCTTCTCAAATTCGCCGTTCGGAGTCGGCATTAAGCTGCAGGTTCCTTCAAATCGTGAAATAATAAATAGCACGCCTCGGACTGTCGCGCCACCCATATTATTATTATTATTATTTCTATAATTTCATAATTAATTATATTTATACTTATTCTTATTCTTTTATGTTATTTATTTATTTTTTTCTTAGTATAGTATATAATTTATTATAAAAAATATATAAAAAAAATACTAATTTTTATTTAATGATGTAAGCAAATTGTAATAGTTTTGGGCCGCAAGAATGCGGGCATGCGGGCATGCGGGTTGTGCATGGGTGACCTAAGGCGTTGGATCCGTAGATGCCTTGCTAGTTTAATTTAGTGGTTGTTAGTGGTTAAGCCTTATCCCAATACCCAATCAACGCAAACAGAACTAATACTTACACGCAGAAGTTTGTTGGCGTGTGAGTGTAGAACGATCTTCTCTCGCATGATGTTGGAGAAGTCACATGAATTCGCGTAGCCTTGTCTAAATCCCTAGACATTTAGTTTTTGGTCGACTTAACTGCCCCGAAGCTACACTGATATGCAGTGGACTCTCCCTAAGTCGAAATCTCTCTAAGACGAAACTCTCTGTAATTCGAACTTTTTCGGCATATTTTACGTATATATCCTCAATTTTCCACACAAAAAATTGTCTCTACGTCAAACTCTCTCTGACTCGTACAACTTTTGGTATCCCTTGACAATTGGATTGGACACTCCCTAAGTCCACTGTAATGACACAAAATGACAAAGAATTCTTGAATTTGATATTTAGGAGACTTATCCCACTATAAGTGGCGCAGTCAAAGGGATCTCCTTTCTTGTGGATCGGCCTTCATTTGATAAATGTTTTACCCTCTGCTGAACTTTAGGGCATTCCTGTGATAACATGCTCTTCTATAGCCACTTTCCTAGATTCTTTCCCAACCTCCTCTCACTTGCCGTAGAAATTTGTATAACTAGAGTAGGAGATTGCCTGACATTAATGTGATCCAGGTCAAGATTTTCTCTACAATAATATCCATTATTATGAAGTTCTCTAATGGCTCTCTGGATTGCTCGCATTCGTTATCCATTTTTATGTGCTGGCGGTGTCGAACTTTCATTGAGTTTTTGGAAGATTAAATTGGCAAACATCCTAGCAGTGCGTCGCAATTGCAGCCTTCCGATCTTTAAGATCCATGGTATCCTAGCCCAACATCCGGTTCGGACAGTAAAAGTAGTTGAGTGTATCTGACATCTGGATCTTTTGAGTGAAGAGAAATGTTGCAAACAGTCCAATATTCACAACCTCTCCGCTAAATGCAGAACTCAATAAATGTTGCTGATTCGAGAACCTTTTTTTTTCTTTTTGAAAAGTGATCATATTTCGGCCCCAAAAAGTCAGTTCAACAAACTCTCCAGGGTCCTGGTCAATTTAAAAATACGCCATGTGCATGACTGGCTCAGTGTAAGAATAGTTCATGTATCCCATTCCCTAACACAAGGTGTTCCTTTGTGCGCTGCATAACCCAATATATCACGAGGAGGACGATATAATAATCCGAACATGACAGGGCACACGACGACGACTTGACTCAGCATGATGTTCAGTTCATGACACAGTAAATGCTCCTTCGGATTGCACAGCACAGATGGATGTGAATGTATAAATAAACCATGTGCCATGTGCCAGAAGGTCCTGTCTGTTGTGTTGCCCTTTACATGTTTATGAATGCATTACAGTGAAAGTATTTGTGTTTATTCATGTGAGATGGGAGTTCGGGTGCTGCTGCATGGAGATTTGGGGGCAAATATGGAATTTTAAATAGGGTTCAAGTCGGTTAAATGCGTGTTGCTGGCTGGGACTGGGGTAAAGATGAGCGGTGAGGACTAAATGGGCTGCCGAAGAGCTGTTCGCAGTTGATTCAATTTAGATTTGGAACGTTTACTTCCTTTAAATTTCAATTTGAATGAATTAAGAGCCTCACGTCGGAACAAAGGCTATTACAACAGACTTCGACGTTTCAAAGCACCAACGATGGCTTAAAGACTTGGCGAATGAAATCTGGGATTCAAATCAAGATTAAACTATCGATTTACTGAGTTGTCAGATCTTCCTACTTTAATCACTGTCTGACAGGCAGACGCTGGCAGATCCCCTGCGCATGTTCACACACGGATCGAAGACGGAGGGGGGAGTAGGTGCAGGTATCTATTCCAAAGACCTTAATATTCTCCCTGAAGCTCCGAGATCACTGTACCATCTTCCAGGCAGAAGCAAAAGAGATATCACCATCTGCAATTTGCTGGAGAATGCCAGGTTTAACTCAAAAACATCCTTAAACTGTAGGCTTTACCGATATGGAAGAGCATTTATACATGCGCCTAATGTAGGTGCTGGGACATTGTGACCGGCTAATTGCTAGGTGTGCCACATCCTCCTCCCTGACACTAGGAGGAGTTCCACCTTCCATGCCAATCGCTACAGCCTACAATCTACTCAAGGTGCACACAATCCACACAACCAATCCTAAATGGCTACAAGGGATCACATGCCTCAAAACGAAGGAATTATGGCCAGATATGGCAGATCTTCACTCAGGACGCTCATCGCTCATCATGCCCACAGGATGGGTGTCTCTTATAATTATACATTCGCAGAAGCTGCATGGATGAATAGGAGGAGGAAACCTCAGATCAGCTATTCTGCTCATGTAGTGCTCTGGCAAGTTGTAGGTGCTTATATTTATCTAAGGGCCTACTACTTCAATCATCTTGAAGAGCTCAACAGTGTCAATATTAGCCAGCTAGACCGCTTCGTCACAAGCCAACTGGTTCTTACTTTTAGAGGAAATCAATCCGCGTGATATCACAGCGGGCCTACTTTGGTCTAAGTGTAGAAACGGGGTTTGGCAGCCGTCCTGGTCTGAAGCACCTTTAAAGGTGATGCCGATTTTGGCATGGATCCGTATTGGATAATATCCTTCAGATACCAAGACTAATCTGCTCCATCTGCGCCAAAATCGTTCCTTCCGATTCCAGTCGAAGAACAGACTGAATCTTGATCATTTACAATAACAGTCGTTGAAACCATTTGACAGCATTTCGTTCCTCCAACACGCGCTCTTCAAACTGTCTACGCAACCAAACTCTCGTTCATTGAAAACCCAATGTCACGCCATAAGGCACGCAAGAATAATTGAATTTCTGCTGACCATTTTCGTTCCTCTCCGGGAATAGTTAACTCATCAGCAGTCTCTCATCTTTCAAGTGCCGCCAACATCCTCTTCAAACGATTATGAAACGTCTTGCATAATTCTACAGACGTGCTCAACCATTACCATTGGCATTCAGAACACCCCGGCGAGCGTACGGTTTCCTCATTGTTCCCATGTGAAAAGAAATCAATCACCACTGGCGCATGATTTATGAAACTCATCGCCACACGCATTACCTCCCTCATATGGGATGTCAGACAGTCGCAGAGACATCTCCCGTTTCCCTGTGGAACACAATCTGAATTCATAAGCTGATTTCAGAATTCCTCTTTTCCTGTGGATGCGAGTATCTAAACATTTACATTCCCTCTGTCAATCAGTTACACTTGCATCGTGTGCCCTTTGAAGGGATTCCGACAAAAGTACATGAATCCATTAATAAAATCTGTGGGCTTTGTTATGTTTTGGAAAATTTTGTTAGATGCGCACAATCTCTTCCATCTTTGTGCGGGACTTTCATTTCAATCAGGGAAACCACAAAGGAGTCTTGCGGTAGGAGACTATGCGGCACTGTTTTTCTAGGCGATGTTTGTCTGTTCTAACCTTGTTCGCCAGAGATTGGACCTACATCAACTAAGCTATAGTTAGCACAGATTTGAGGGAACATGGCCTTGTCCTCTGGATTGAATCAATGGTTTGCGGGATAAATACAAATCTTAGATATATAGGATTGAACCCCACGCTTGGCTACGATACCACATTTACTACGTACTTGTCAGACCGGTCAGTCGCGGATCTCAAAATGTTTGAATGTGAACATCCCTATAACTAGAAGGCACGATGTTCCGACAGTTATATCCAGATTGGCCCATTTCCGAAAAAATTGAGAAAATGTTATTTTCATCAGCGTTTCAACATGGCAACCTTGCGGAACACCAAAGGATCAAGTTTGATTAAAGCCATTGATGACTGACGGTTACTACAACATAAGAAGAAGAGATACTTTGGGTGGTAAGTAAGAGCACATGAGGCGAGTATTTTCGTTAAAAGATATACTCAATTTGATGTGAATAAAAAATTTCCTCAAAGTAGATACCCTCCCTTCAGTTTACGTTTCAACACTAGAGTTCTTGGTGTTTAAGGTTCAAAGGCGGGTTAAGGTGGGTGCTAATTGCATATACTTTATATGCAATAATGTTTTTACTTAAATGTACAAACGCGAAAAACAAAGAATTATAACTCATGTCCTTTCGGGGACACAGGGGATAATTTCAAGAACGTGTATTGATTCGAGTTTGATAACATGGAGCGGTTAAGTACCTTTCTGATATTCCTGAATAAACCTGTGGTGGTGCTTTTTATTTTTCATATCTGGTTTGGCGTTTTTTCCAGCAAGCACGGATAAAATTCCAAACATTTGATGAAATCGTTATAGTCCATTCCAGATTTTTAGGATTAGAGTTTAATTGGTCAAAGTATTCCCATTCCGACGCAGTTTTTTCTATTATTTTAAATTGTTTTCACTTTTTTCTCTCTTGAAGTTCCTTCTATGCACACTCAACTTCCACAAGTGAGCTCTCCATTCATTTGATCTTTATTCACACCAAAACGAAGGTAAGACTCAGCTGTCAAAATATATGAGCGAAGATGATTCGTTAAACTTAAGGAAATAAATTTTTATTCACACCAGATGGAGCATTTCCTCCAAAATGCTAAGGAAATGCTCACACTCGGTTTTTTTTTTCACACCACCCATTGCAAGATACTTATCACTGCTCCCTCAAGTTTGTTAATGGGATCAAAGTGATGGCAATAGAAGACCTTAATGGGGAATTCAAATTATAAACTTTCAAGCTTTGAATTTCCATCGCCAATCGCCATTCAATAGATGTCTTCAACTTCCAACCTCCTAATAAGTTCAGCTTGCCTTGCTAGTCATATAATATCTTAATGGTTATATATTTTAGTTTCTGAAACTCAGATTTTGCAAATGTGTCCGATACGGACATGGCCATCCGTTTCATCCGTGAAACCTTTGAAACTGCTTTTAAGAACCCCTTACTCAATTGTGTACGATATTAAGAATCGTGAAACAATGTGAAGCATTCAAGACGGACTCTTGATGAAGTCCAGTCCAACTGCATCGCTGAAAGGAAAGATTTCACATCATTTTTAAATTCCCCATTAACGATTAAGAAGGTCTTCTTTATCAATCCATTTTAATTACATTATTCTATTGGTCAACGTTGTTTTTTGTAGATATATTCGTTTAGCGTAAAAGTGCAGTTCACATGTATACGAATCTTCCTTATGGACGTCATGTTCGTCTCAAATTTATTTTATTTTACCCGTGTTTTACCTATACCCGTGTTTCTTATAAGAAATAAATGTAACACATATTTACGTATGTGTTACAGTTTTCTGGAAACCAAACATTCAGGACTGTAGGAAATGCGGCAGTACTATGTATACTTGCAAGAGGATCCTAGGTTCCAAATGGGGGCTCAATCCGAAAATGACACACTGGGTGTATACAGCAGTCGTCAGACCAATTCTAACATATGGTATCCTTGTTTGGTGCCCAGCATTACGAAATACATATAATCTTAGAAAGATAAGCAGCTTACAAAGATCTGCGTGCACTTGCATTACGGATGCACTTTGCTCCACACCTTCAGCCGCCATGGAAACAATGCTACAGCTACTTCTCATGGACATTTACGGGAAGTTGGCGGCTACGAAGGCTGCGATCAGGTTGAGGGAATGCAACCGCTGAAGCAAAATGAAATTTAGCTCACATGGATATAGTCAAAAATGCGACCATACCAAAGCATAATCTGTATGCTTTCGCGCCCATTTTAGACTTTGAATTTGGGTATAAAATGCTCATCCCAAATAGAGAAAACTGGAAGTACACACAGACGGATCCAAAACGGAACAAGGCACTGGACTAGTATTGCCTCATCGCAGTAAATATCCTTCTCTCTGTCCCATCGATTATCCAACCACTGTAGTATATTCCACGCAGAAGTAAAAGCTATCCAAGAGGCTGCCCGCTTACTGTCAATGAACCCGATAGACGGGCTATCTATCGTTATATAAATAGACAGTCAAGGCTCTGGATACATCATCAAACAAATCTAAGATGGTGAAAAGTAGTAATATTTGGATGGTTCTAGACCAGGAAAGTTGTGGTCGGTTCGTTGTGGTTTTTCTTATCAGTAGAGTCCTATTAGAAGTTGGCGTGTGCTGTTTGTAGCGGTTCGGGAACCTTGAGCTGGTGTTTGAATTGATAAGAGTGACGTAGTTGACGGCTGTTGTGCGGTCAGTGACTCATATTCTCAGCGTTGCGTACCATTTGATATGGTTGCGTAATGTTGAATATGAGTTCTGGGAGTATTTTTTTTTTGCGGTCAGTGGCCTTTGTGTGTTAAGAATATTAACATGAATAGACATGATCGTAAATGGCTTTTGATCTTATATGAATGAGATGGATTGAATGATTTATTAGATTATATGAAAGAGATGGATACATTAGGATGTGTGTAAAACAATATAAATAGGTGGGAATATATCGGGTGATGATCAGTATGTTTAGGATTGTAATAATAAATTTGTACAATAGTAATTGCAAATGTCCTAAGCCGTTTTGTTTGTATGGGCACAGAAGAGTATGTTTTGGATTCAAACGATAAGATCGGGAGATAAATATTGTGTTTGTCAATCATCATGGAGATATTTTCGAATAATAAGAGTGGATGTGATTGGGTTATCTTTAACAGTACATGTCATAGTAGAAGATGGATATGATCTGTTGCTAAGCCAGCGTAGAGGGGAATCACAGCCGAATTTTTTGTCATCTGTACAGTTTGAATATAATGTTAATGGTCACGTGAAAATAGCAGTAAAAGGTGGATCAATAACTCTATTAGGCGTTTCGTATGATGGTGCTAAACGTATAAAAAATATAAATCGTTTTCAAGAATTATGTGTATTTAATGATATTGATGATTTTAAAAAAAGAATTTGAACCTAGTGATATTAATGAAGAAGACATAGACCTTTTAGATAAGCTATTGGTATTGACTAATAAAAATACATAAGAAGCATGGCATACATAAGTTGCTTAGAATTTTTGAAACAAATTCAATCCTTCTTAATTAAGCACAAGGAAAATATATTGGATGAACATTTAGAGCAGATTACAACATGTGTCTCTAAACTAAACCAATACAAACACATTAACATCACTACATATATAAATGGATACCAACGTACTATATGTAGTCTGTGTTCAAATGATAGCATTGAGGATAAACCAGATACTTGTGCGTGTTTCATGATTGAAGGTCGTATAAAACATACAAAGAAATTAATGTTACTCTATGAACGCTTCTATAAATAAATAAAAAGCCTTGTATCAATAAGTCGTGATCAGTTTAATTTCAATCTTCTTGCAGTGAGTGGCTCTTACAAATACACTAAATATTAGGAAAAAATGAAGAATAATATTCATTCGGTGATTTTAATTTGTGCTTTGGCTGTGGGCTATTTAAAAGCTAGTCCAATTCCAATCAATTTATCGACCCTAGGTGTTAATAATAAAGGAAGGCAGTTTAGCGTCCTACTACCTAATAATGACTGAAAAATTCATGTGTCGTTTCAATTGATGAGATCTAGTGAATCTTTAGATGTTGATAATAATAACCCCCAAAACGATGCAGGAATACAATTAACACCGCCAACAACAACAACAGAAAAATCTGATGCTAAATATTTTACTGTTGATTATTTATTTATTTATTTATTATAATATTAATGTACAATTAAAATTGTAATCAATATGAACTATAGGGGCCAAATAGTGGCGATGACTTACGGCCCTCGAAATACTTAACTATCTATATTGTAAGTTTACCTACGATACTTTTTAAATAATTAATATTGGATTGGTTTGGCTTCTTGAGGAGATGTAGTAGGTCTACGTTGTGGTTGAGGTTGTTTTGCAGTGCTGGTTGCGATGATAAAAAGCATTGACTTAAGAGATGGATGATGGTTACTGGTCTGCGGCAGGTGAGGCAGTTTGGAGGGGACTCCCTTTTGAGCAGGTGCTGGTGAGTAAATTCGGTGTGTCCAAGACGGAGCCGGATATACATCCTAATATCCGATTTAGGTATATCGGTTGGGAATTTTGGCTGAGTTTTATTAGGGTTAATTATTTGATAGTGATGTTTATAGTTCTCCCACTCCCGTAGTATTTGCTGTTGGCACTTTTGATTTATGTATCTCTTTAGATCGCATTGAGAGAAGGTGTAGTAGGAGAGGATGGGTGCCTTGAGAGCGGCATTTGCAGCAGCATCTGCATATTCATTGCCCGCAATTCCAACATGGCCTGGTGTCCATAGCAGCTTTAACTTCCTTTGTGATTTGATGAGGATGTCACGAATTTTGGATGCGGTTATAGAGTCATTTTGTGGATTTGCGACGGCTTTTATAACAGACAGGCTGTCGGAGCAAATAACCCACTTACCTCTTGTTTGAGAATATTTTTTAGCGGCGTGGAGTATAGCTACTGCTTCAGCGGTGTATATGGAGGCGATGTTCGGTAGGATGCCTTGCGAAATGATCGAGCCTTCTTGATTAACAACTGCATAGGCTGTGTTGTCGTCTGTTTTGGATCCGTCTGTGTATATAAAGCTCCAACCCGTACGTTTAAAAGTTTCATAGATCTCATTGAATCGAGCTGTGTATACAGTATTGCTAGTTGTGTCTTTACGTAGTTCGTGCAGGTCCAGAAGTATGGGGTCCTCATGGAGTGACCATGGTGGATATGTAGGTGTAAACTTGGTTGCTCTCTTGCGAGGTAGATCTGTTTGTTGTTCCCAACGTAGGATGCAGTGGATTGCGGAGGGGAACCTTCGATTATGCTTGTGGGTAATGGCCTTAGCTGTATCTTGGTCAATTATCGATCCCGTTTGGAAGTGGAGTTTCGCGTTGAGTCGTGCAATGGATACAAAATATCTTTCCTGCAAAGAAGGAAGTCCAGCTTCAGCGAGGACGTTTCTGACTGGAGTAGTTGGAAATGCTCCAATGCTGGCTCTGGCTGCTTGGTGGTAAGTAGGTGCAACTATGTTTCTTGTAGACTTTGGACAGGAGCCGTATATAGCCAAACCGTAATCCAATTTACTAAGAACTAACATCTTTGAAATATTGCAGAGTGAATTTACATGGATATTACTTTTCTTTGAGGCTAGATATTTAATTATATTGAGTCTTACAGCTAAAGATTGCTTAAGATTAATACAGTGGGGTTTCCAATTATACCTATTATTAATTAACAAACCTAGGATGTTAAGGTTAGACACTGTTTCAATCTTAATATTGTTGAACACTAATTCTACACTAATGCATTTTACTTTCCTACATATGTGAATTAATTTACATTAATTTACATTTTAAAATAATTAGATCCCGAAGTGTATGACCATTCACAAATTTCTTTCAGTAATTCAGAAAGTATATTTTTGGTTTTATTTAAATCATTGTATTTACATATTATGAAGGCGTCATCGGCATAGATACAATGATCTAAATCTTTGTAATTTGTTATGATTTCACTGAGTTGATTAAAGGCTATTGAAAAGCAGATTACCGATAAAGGAGACCCTTGCGGGATTCCATTACTCAGCGGCATTAATTTAGAAAACATACTGCGGATTTTAACGAAGCATTTTCTGTTAGTTAGAAAGGACTTGAAGAATCCGAACATTTTTGGGCCGATACCCCAATCCCTTAGCTTGTTGAGTATAAGGTGGATGCCTACCCGATCGAAGGCTTTCTCAAAGTCTAAAGCTAGTATTGTGATGTGGTTGCGGGCGGAGAGGGCTTTGGTAATAGCGAAGTCCAAATGAAGGAGCGCATCTATGCATCCTCTTTTAGGTTTAAAACCGACTTGGTTAGGTGTTAGTAACTTTTTGTGTTCTGCGAACCACATGAACCTATTGGCGATTATTTTCTCTAGTACTTTTGATAAACAGGGAAGTAGTGAAATTGGGCGATAGCTGTTTACGCTAGAGGGGTCTTTCTTAGGTTTGGGAATAGGTATTATGGTAGCTATCTTCCAGCTTTGTGGGATAGTTCCTTTGCTGAAGATGTTGTTATAAAGCGACAGGAGTCTTAATTTGGATGATTGAGGAAGGTTTTTAATCATAGGGTAAGAAATTCTATCCCTTCCAGGTGTTTTTCCTACTAATTTAGACAGACACCTCTCTAGTTCAAGCGGGGTAAAGTCTGATTCTATGCGAAGTATGACCGTGTTCCTAGCTTCTTGGGGCATTATGTTAAGACTTTCCAGTTTCAGCCTGTTGAAAGGTGGGGAGAAGTTAGAGTTGTCGGAATTGGTAGACAAAGTTTCGGCAAAGAAGTTACAAACATCATAGAGGTTGGATACAGGACCTTTTGGTGTGCTGATTGAAGCAATGGATTTACGTGTTGGGTTGCCTGTCAGAGTTTTGATTTTTTGCCAAACTAAGCTTGGTGTTGAGCTTGGATTAATGTTGCCTGTGAATTCATGGAAGCTCTTTAATTTGCTGATTTTTAGCAATCTTCTAAAAACAGCATTAGCTTTTTTGTAGGCTAGTAAATTGACTTGAGTAGGATATTTCCTGAATACCCTCCAAGTTTTTAATTTTTCAGTTCTGAGTCTAGCCAAATCAGGATTCCACCAGGGAACAGATCGTTTGTGAGGTGTAGGCGATGTTTGAGGGATGGCCACATTAGCTGCACTACGAATGGCTCTAAGTATAATTGCAGCTTCTCTATTTACACATTGGATGGGAAATGGTGTCTTAGAAAGGTTAGCCTCCAGTATGTTTTGGAATAGCTTCCAGTTAGCTAGCTCAGTTTTAAATCTAGGCAAATGTTTATTAGCATCGCATATGTTAGATAACAACAGTGAGATGGAAATAGGAAAGTGGTCGCTGTTGTGCAAGTCCTCAGCAATACTCCAAGTTATTTTTGGGAGAAGGATTGGTGAGCAGCAAGAAACGTCTACGTGAGTAAGCGTGCTATGGGTGGAGAAGTGGGTAGGGGAACCATCGTTTAGGATGGCTAAGTCAGACTTGATGATAAAGTTTTCGATAATCAAACCCCTTGAGTTGTTCTTAGGTGACCCCCAAAGCACACTCCAGGCGTTTAAATCGCCCGTGAGAATATATGGAGGTTGCACTTGCCGGATAATGTTTTCCAAATCTGAGAAAGCGATCTTAAGCCCAGGTGGGATGTATACACAGACAATCGTAACTTTAAGGCCCATATTAACCTGTACTGCAGTGGATAAGATGTTTGACACAATTGGCTTGTGAGTGTGAGGAATATGATCTTTTACCAGTATACCGATACCGTGCACTGAGTTTAGGTTGCCAGGCGAGTTAGAAAAATAGCCAATGTATGATTTTGGTGATGTGGGGACTTTATTATATGCTAGATGAGTTTCTTGTAAGGAGATGATATCGTAATTGCGCTCTTTCATTATTAAATTAAGTTCGTCATAATTGTTGATGTAGCCGTTAAGGTTCCATTGCAAAATGTTAAGAGATTGAAATTTATTCTGTTGACGGGTATGTTGGTGTATATATGTTTGTCGATGATTGCCCCCACGGGAGGGAGCGGGGTGCCGACCACATGCAGTGGATGGCGACCCGTCCCTTACCGCGGTTTCAACCATCGACGGTGGGGTTGCAGAGGTTATGTTTTTATATGTGTTCATATGTATTAAGAGAGTTGATTAAGCTGTTGCTCGAGTTGTTAGTGGAATTGTTAAGAGAGTGTGTTTTTGAGAGAGAAGAGTTAATGTGTGTTGTAGGTTGGTTCAGAGTTGATAAGGAGGGATCGTTATTAAGAGTGTTTGTTTTGGTTAATTGTGAGAGAAGTTTCTGTTTATAGGAGGAAAGTGTTGGTTGATCGGTTGAAATGCTTGTGTTGTGTGATGCAACTGCAGCTAGTGGCAGAGGAGAAGAGGACTTGGTAGCTCGGTTGGTCATATGAGTAAGCGGTGGGGTTTTTGATGCTGTGGTGTTAGACTGAGGGGTGAGATCGGTGGAAGAGGAATTTTGAGTTTGAGGAGTATTTTTAGTTAGTGTTTTTTTGATGCGCTCAGCGAGAGATAACGTATTGGAAGAATGTGGTTTGTTGAGATCGTTGTATGTGCGTCTAGCTACACTCATACTACATTTGTCTCTGATTTTAATTGCTAATATCTCTTTATTTTGTAGGAATTTAGGACAATCTTTTGAAGCAGAAGAGTGAGCATCTAAACAGTTAGCACACATCAACCTTGTGCAGGGCTGGGGGTCATGAGGAGGTAGATTGCAATTGACGCAGACTTTGCTTCTGGTGCACCTCTTCAATGTATGGCCCAGGAGTTGGCAGTTTCGGCATCTCATAGGAGGGGGGATATATTCTCTTACCTTTGCTTTATACCAACCAATTTCAACGGTTTGAGGCAGGTGATAGAGATCAAAAGTGAATACCATAAGGCCCGTAGGCTCGACTGTATCATTGAATTTTTTTGAGAATTTGTATACTTCGGAAACGCCCTGCGATCTCATCTCTGCAATTATTTCCGATTCTTGCACATTTTTTAGCCAAGGTGCGTACACTACACCCTTGGAGGAGTTCAGTTGCTTATGAAGGCTAGCAGTGACTGGTATCTGGCCAGCTAAGACACTTGTTTTTAGGAACTTATCAGCAATTGTTTGGCTCTTCGCTAAGAGAAGAATACTGCCGTTTTCAATATGGAAATGTTGTCGTACTCCGTGCTGATGGCGTCAATAGATTTTCTTAAGACGAAAATACTTACGGACGAAATAGGTTTGTCCTCGGATTTGGCTGTTATTATTACAAATTTGGGGTTTTTAGTGTTACGGATGGAAGGTAACTCCGGGAACTCAAACGGAGATGTGTTGCGTTTATTTTTTTTAGCTTTTGGTTGTTCAGTAGACATATCTGATAATATGTCAAACTGATTACCGGATTTATTACGCGGCCCCGGTGGGCCCATAATGAGTCTAATCAGCAAACAAGTGAGAGAATATAAACCACTATATGAAGAGAATGAGAAAGGAATATAATTTGACAAAAACCGACAGGAGTTTAGGCGGGAAGATGTCACAAAAGAGAAAAGGCGTCGAACGGCAGTAGAAGTGAACGAGATGTTTACGCTACGAGAGCCAGACGATGACTGATTTTACTGTTGAAGAAGCTATAGAAGCATTTAGGCAAGATTTGGTTCTTAAGGAAAGAGATATAGCTGGAATAATTGAAAGTGAAAATAAATTTTACAGACACTTCAGATTAGAATATGGCGCTGTATTTTTAAATATTCGATGTACTTATAACAGTAATTATGACGTTCATTAAATATAAGTTGTTTTGAGTATCGTGAAATAGAAAGTGAGAGAATTTTGAGCATTGGTGAAATAGAAGTTTTTAAAACTGCAGATACAACATACCGTTCCGATGTGGAATTGATTGATATCAAGAAATATAAACAAACTTATGAAATGGTTATTTCTTAGAGTCATTCAAAGAAAAGAGTGTGGGAGAGTGAAAGCTGTTGAGATTTTAATAAATAATAATTAAAATGAAAAAATTAAAAAAATGTTTGTTTCAATGGTTTTATTTATTTATTTTGTATGTTTCTTACTTAAGCCTAGCAGTTTCAATTAACAAATAATCTATATTTTTAGAGTAAAAACCCTCTGCCTTTAGTATAGCTTCCATAGCTTGCAGCAACGATATTAAAGCCCTAGTTTAAATCTTAAAAAAAAAAGGTTCCGTATCATTGTGGTCTTCGTTTCAAGCGGAATAACGGCTTTATAATTGTGAGCATTATATGTTACGAAAAAATTATTAGAACTATAAAAGATGAACAAATTTGACTGAATTCATCAGACAGTCTGTTGAATCCACCCTTAACGCACGCAAACACAATGGATCCCTTAAAGGAACTTGAAGACTTGGAATACAGTTTTAATAAGGAGACGGTTAAGCTACTAAGTCTAGTTAGAGGGCGTGCGTACCCTATAGAAAGTATTAGGGTATGCAAAACAAAATATGGTGATAGCATTTTATCCGAGTTAGTAGAGTTCCAGGCATAATAGATATATATGAAAATAAAAATAATCAAAATTTTTTTTTCTTCACACAGGTTTTCCTTCCATCAAGATATAACAAGATGTCAAAGGAAACAATGGAAGCCATAAATGAAAAGGGGTATACGTTAACATACATAGAACCCCGTGGTAATTCATCCCACATACAAATTATTAAAAACTCAAAGTAATAAAAAAAAATGTTTAGTTATTGAAAAATGATCTATACGATTTTACAATGAAATGAAAAATAAAAAGAAATTATTTAAAAAAAAACATGTATTTAATATTATTTATTTATATTGTACAGAAATTTCAGACATAGATGTCCACAATTGAAAGTGTCGAAGTTTTGATATTGACTATAGTTGTATTGAATATTTATGATATGATATGATTATATATGATCGTTTCGGTAGATTATCAAGCATGAAGACGCCTCTGAAATGTGGTAAAAACTTGGTGTATTTCATCAAATCTCTATCGGTAAGAGCTCGTCTGGGTAGCTTCCTTAAAAGTTTTTTTGATTCAGGACTATAAAATAAACCATAACCCTTTTTGTATGGTTTGAGGTATAACCCTTTACCCATAGCAATGGATTCCATAGTTTTATTGTGACGATTTGATTCTTCAAGTTGTTTTCTAGCAGATTTAGCTTCGTTTAGCGCCTTAAGAATGGAACTTCCACCTGATGCTAAAGCTCCAACTGCTCCAAGCGCTGTTAGAATGGGTACTAGAGGAAGAAAGCCTCCAATCTTAGGAATTGGTATTACACGAGGTATTTGCACTGATGATTTCTTTCTCTTAAATGTATTACCTATTGACTTTCGAGCAATTTGTATTGCCTCTTGAATGTCTTTAGGTTTGTGTTTATGCAAATTCTTCTTAGCTTTTCGTATAGCTTCATTGAAGATATTCCTTACACATTTACTTTTTTTTGATTCAGTTTTCTTAAGCTTGCTCATAACATTACCCATACCGAATTTTACTTTAGTCTTCATTGCATTAGTCACTAACCATGCGTTTGCACGTTCCGCTAAGCTACTGTCTTTGGACTTGACTCTTGTCCACGCGTTGTGGGCTAATATTTGATCAGCTTCGTGCCGCTGATTTAAGTTCTTTGATTGAGAATAAGCAATTTCGTGTTGTTTAGATGCTGCCTCTAATGGATTAATTCCTTTATCGCCTCTATCTAAACGTTCTTTAAGTTTAGTACCTGGTCCACAAAATTGATATCCAGGTTGATGAAGTTCTACTGGTAGAGAATTGATTATTTTATCTAGCAAACCTCTTCCGACAACGTTTCTATTACGACTGATTGATTTTCTATAAACTATAACCATTTTTTACCACAAAGATATGATACAGACTGAAACAAATAATAAAAAGCTTTCACTTAAATACATATATGACATGTAATGTTATATGTTTTAATTAGTCGTTGTAAATATGCGTTTCGTAAAACAACATGATGCACTGGTGGTGCGAAATATTGATTTGAATAGTAGTAACAACAGCAAGATGAGACATAGTTCTCTTTTACCAAGTACAATTAGAGCTTTATTGGTGGGTCCTTCAAATTGTGGCAAAACAAATGTTATGTTGAGCTTAATAGAGAGTCCAAATGGATTAAGGTTCAAAAATATCTATATTTATTCAAAATCATTTTATCAACCCAAATACAAGTATTTACAAGAATTGATACAACCCATAAAGGGTATGGTATATTATACATTCTCTGAAAATGAAGAAGTTCAAGCACCAGATACAGCAAGACCGAATTCTATTATAATTTTCGATGATGTAGCCTGCGAAAAGCAAAATAACATAAGGTTATATTTTTGCATGGGACGACATAAAAACATTGATACTTTCTATTTATGTCAGTCTTACACACGAATTCCAAAGCATTTGATACGAGACAATGCAAATATGATTATAATTTTCAAGCAAGATGAGATGAATACAAGGCATGTGTACAATGACCATGTGGGCACGGATATGAATTTCAATGGTTTTTTAAATATGTGCAGTGAATGTTGGAAAGATAGTTATGGATTTCTTGTTATCAGCAAAGATGATCCTATAGATGGCGGACGCTATAGAAAGGGATTTGATATTTTTATTAAACTATAAATGATCAACTCTCTAGAATTCTAAAATTAGTATATACACACTTTTCAAGCTGAATTGATCTGATCTGTTAGCTAACAATCATTAAAGCTGATCTAATCTGATCTAATCAATAAGCTGATACACCTGATCTGATCTAATCAATAACTAATCAATAGACTAACCTCATAATGAGTAAAAAAGAACGAGTATTAAAGGATGTTATAAATACCAGGAGAGTGTTGAGAAAAAAGTTTAACAGTATCAAAAATCAGGGGTTAATGGAAGAAGAGCTATTAGACGATACCTTTAAACCCATCACTAAACCTCTCAAGAAACTAGTCGAAGGTATTAGGCAAAATAATGATCAAATTAATATGCCTTTGGATGCTGAATTTCTAAAAGGAAAAACTAATACAAGCACCCCCTTAAAAAGTATTAAAAAGAAATCAGATACACTTGATACGAGTATTGATTACACTTTCTATACACAATCGGATGAAGACAGCGATGGTTCAAACAGTCATGCATTATCATTAGATTTAACCCAGTTGGGAAGGGATAATAAATTAGATAAATTATATGGTCCATATAAAGATTTAAATGATAAATGGAAATTAGGTAACGCTGATTTGAAATTAGAAGCAAATGAGATCATCATAAATGGTAACAACTGGTCTATCACGCCAGGTCTCGTTGAGTTGATGTTTCACAAAACACCTAAGCACTATACCGATCATGACTTACAAGAATATAAGGACATCTTAATCGAAACAAATGCTCATAAGCGTAATCATAATAGAAATGAACAAATTAAAGGAACTAGAGCAATCAAGTACAAAAAGATTATAAAAACATTATTCCAGAATGAGAATAAAAAAGGATCTGGTTTAATGATAGTAAATCCCAAAAAAACAAACTATATATACTGGGATAATCCTAATGAGCTAGTCGATCGACTACGACTTTTGATTTCATCACAATCAGCTGGTCATACGAGTCATAACAATGAAATTATGTCTATCATTGAAGAATTGAGAGAAAGCAATATAATTGCGTAGGTTTAAGTTTACACTTAGTCAGTATAAAAATGGGTGTTGACAAGTTTGGTAATTCAACGCATCATCATCTTATTGATAAACGACTAAAACACGCTTTAGGTTTTAATTTAGATCGTGACAGGAATATTAATCTTCATTTTAAGCGACTAAAAAATGTAGGACTTCCCGTTGACGATAATGATGCCGCCTCCATGGTATTTATTACAAACAATGTGAAACAGATGATATTGAAAGTTCAAAAAGACAACACGCTGTTGAGGAATAAAATTACTGAAGAAATTGAAAGATTAGCAGCGACTTATCAACAGGACAAAGACGCGCTTACAAATTCTATTAACTTATTAAGGCAAGAGACCGAAAAGGAATCAGAATCACATAGAAACTATATTGAAGATAGACTCAAAGGAATCGAAAATTATTTTGTTCAACAATTTGTTAAACCAAAGTCTATAGAATTGTTGGAGAATAATTTTCGAAAAATAAAAAAAGATTCTGTTAAGAAATGAGTACTGATAACGAAAAGAGAGGTATTGTGGATGAGCTTCATAGACAAGCTCGTAGAAACTTCAATAGACGACGAGTTATAACAAAAGGAATAGATGATCTTTGGCAAGCAGATCTAGTTGAAATGGGTGCGTATTCAACATATAATAGCGGTCATCGTTTTCTTCTAACAATCATAGATACTTTTTCCAAATTCGCTTGGGTTGCACCACTTAAAACTAAAACTGCTTCTGACGTTACAAAAGCTATGAAAAATATATTTGCTAAGCATAAACGATCACCTAGAAATTTACAAACCGATGACGGAAAAGAGTTTTTTAATCGAAACTTTCAAAATCTAATGACCCAGTATGATGTCAATCATTATTCCACGTATAGTATCGTAAAGGCATCAATAATTGAACGATTCAACAGAACCCTAAAGAGTCTAATGTGGAAGGAGTTTAGCTATTCGGGTTCATACAGGTGGTTAAAGACATACAAGGACTTGATTGTGAAATACAATAACACAAAACATAGGACTATTGGAATGTGTCCAAGTAATGTGAATTCTTCCTATGAAAAGCTGATCTTGAACTCGGCTTACAACAATGTGAAAACATATGACAAACCGAAATTTGTTGTTGGTGACCATGTGCGAATCAGTAAGTATAAACATACTTTTGAGAAAGGCTATACACCAAATTGGACAACAGAAATTTTCAAAATTAAAACAATTCAACATACAAATCCTGTTACATACATTTTGGAGGATTATCAGGGGAATGCTATTAAGGGGGGATTCTATGAATATGAACTGATGAAAACACAGTATCTAAATAATTATCTCGTTGAAAAAATTCTACGCACAAGAGGCGATCGAATGTTTGTAAAATGGTTGGGATTCCCAAACGCAGATAACTCTTGGATTAATAAAAATAATATATTGTAATATTTATATATACACATACATACACACCACACAAACACATATACATCCATACATATATTTAATAAAAATGTTTCACAAAAAGCGTTGCCTTATCATTTTCTATTTCATTTTATAGTTAGTCGTCAATATGTCAATAACATTAACTTTAAGTGGAAATACATCGAGTCTCACTACGAATTACTTCCCGCCAATCGATTTGGATAGGGAATATGAGTGTGGGCTAGTAGACTTTCATACATACAATTCAGTACCCAATATTGATTTGAATAATAATTTATTTCACATAGGTAATGCAGTGATCGAACTTCCTATAGGTTCATATGAATTTCAGGATGTTGTTGAATATTTACAAGAAAAATATAGAATTATAAATAAATCGGCTGAACTATTCATTGATGCTAGTTACAATACCCTCAAAACAGAAATTTTGTCTGAAGACAATATTGATTTTAGTCAAAATCGAAGTATTGGTTCATTGCTTGGTTTTAGCAAGAAGATTTTAGATGGTGGTAAGGAATATGAATCAGACATACCTATCCATATAACAAAAATCAATGCAATACGTGTTGAATGTAACATTGTGAGCGGATCATATATTAACAACTCACCAGCTCATACACTTCATGAATTCTCACTACATGTTAGTCCTGGGCATAAATTAGATGAAATTCCTAAAAATGTCATTTATTTACCTGTGACCGTCAGACAGATAAGTTCTATTACAGTGAACGTTGTTGATCAAGACAGTAATCTTATTAATTTTCGTGGAGAAACAATTACTCTTAGATTACATTTAAGACCAAAGGATAAATGATTGTTTATAATAAAAGCAATAAGAGTTTCGGAAATCTTATCACTTCTTCGGTGCCATTCAACCAAGAAACATTGACGTCGTTAGCATCATCATCACCGAAAAGAGAAAGAAATACAAAACTGACTGCTATCAATAAAAAATTCCTTAAATCACTAGGACTTCTGGTTAAGTGAAAGAAAAAAGAAAAAATGACCATGAATGAAGTTTTAAATGTTTTGCAAAAACCCGTCTACGATGAAAGCATTATAAAAAAAGAATATCACAGCTATATACCATACTTACAAGCATACAAAAATAACGATGAAATTAGAATATCTATTCAAAATCAGGACCTCTATCTGTTACCATGTGATAGCTACATTTATATTGAAGGTTTTGTAACACTGGAAAATGGAACAAAATCAAGTAATATGAAATTGAAAAACAACTGCATAGCATTTTTATTCGATGAAATTCGCTATGAAATCAATGGAATTGAAATAGACCGCACACGATATACCGGAATAACAACGCTGATTAAAAATTTCGTTTCATTAAATCATAACGAGAGCACAATGCTCAAAAATGCAGGATGGTTTGCAACGGAGGATCAATCTATTCAAAATGGTTATTTTAATTTTTGCATACCACTTAAAATGCTTCTAGGATTTGCTATAATAAGATTATTTTAAATTCGAAGCATGAGCTTATACTATTACGTTCAAAATCTGATTCGAATGCTGTCTACTCAACTGATGTAAACGAAAAAAAAGTTTTGTTAAGCATTCTGAATATCACGTGGAAAGTTCCTCACATTCAGTTGGCTGATTTTTCAAAATTGGAAATTCTCAAAATAATAAGTACTGGGCAAAGTTTAAAAATGTCATTTCGAAGCTGGGATTGTCATTTTAATCCTGTACTATCGCCAGGAGTACACCACTTGTGGAATGTAAAACTTTCTCCACAGAGTGAAAGACCTCGATTTATATATAGTTTTTCAAACTCCAGCTGGAATACAACTGTGATGTGTCAGATGTAAAAGTGCATCTTAACTCTGAGACATATCCGTATGATGATTTAAAAGTTAATTTTGGTCGAGATCGTTACGCTCTTTTATATGATATGTATGCTAGATTTCCACAGAGCTATTACATGCGGGAACCTCAACCATTGTTATCGCGAGATGAATTTGCAAATTTAGCTCCAATTATTGTCGTCGATGTAATACATCAGAATGAAGTTGTTAAAACGGGACCCATTGATATCAAAGTGGAACTTACAACTAACAAAAATTTACCAACAAACACCACAGCATACTGTGTTCTCATACATGATCGGCTCGTAGAATATACTCCACTTAAAGGTGAAATTAGAAGACTAGTTTAGATTATAATTAACATTGAAGCGAATAACACATAAAAATGAACGCAAACGATTTTATAACTATAGACGTGCAAGGATATAAAGTCAAAAACAATAAATTCATTGTGAAGGAATAATTCTATGAATATCAACATTTTCTAATTAAACCACCATATACCTTTAATGTATTATCACCTAGAGATCAGAAACAAGTGAATTGGTTGAACATCACAATCTTTTTTGGTGTCTCGGTAGTATATCCCTTAATAGTATACAAAAGTTTCTGAGACAAAATCTAAAACCGGATGTAAGAATTTTCACAAAAGGAATTGAAAAAGTGGAATGGATCAAACATATCCTTGTTAGTACTAAGTTCGAGGTGTATAATATCGAAGATTATGAGTGTGAAAGCTTTAAATATCTTCAGCAGCACCATCCAACATATTCAAGATGTGACTATCATCATCAACAACATGGAAGTTGTGCCTTAGAAAATTCATTGTTAATAAGACAGGTTGTAAATAGAAAAGAATTTAAATAAAACATTTTTTTATAGAAATTTATTTAGTTTTGCGTTTTTTTTATTATTTATTGATTTTCTATAAACATTACATTGACAATTTTGAAGAAAGTTTTACTTATTAATTCAAATGTTAATGTATATCCTTTGTGATTATTGGCTGCTTGTATTGTTTCCTCTAACATATCGAGTTGGAAGAAAGACACTGAAGAAACTTTTACGCAACATATCAAATGGTACGCAACGCTGAGAATATGAGTCACTGACCGCACAACAGCCGTCAACTAGGTCACTCTTATCAATTCAAACACCAGCTCAAGGTCCCCGAACCGCCACAAACAGCACACGCCAACTTCTAATTGGTCTCTACTGATAAGAAAAACCACAACGAACCGACCACAACTTTCCTGGTCTAGAACCATCCAAATATTACTACTGTGAAACTTTGCCGTCTATCTCATAGGGAGATAGCGGTTAGATGAAACCTAACCTTATGCTGGTCCCTGGGCATAGTGGTATTCCAGACAACGAAAGGGCCGACGAGCTAGCTAGAACAGGGATGGGTTTGCCAATGGCAAGTAATCACGACACCCCATACCCTTCTCTTGAAGTAATAAACACTTTGTTACTTACAGTGCCATCAACGCCGCTAATCGGAGGTGGATGGTATTAGATACTAGTAGGCTGATATGGCCTTCAATAAATCCCAAGAAAACAAGCACTCTCCTAATTCTAAATAGAAATGAAATCAGCAATGTAGGTGGCATTATATTATAGACTGGTCATTGCACACACGCAAGGAGAATGGACACCACCTACAATGACTTTTGTAGGAGCTGTAGGGACGAAGAGGAAGAAGACTTCACTACATCGGTACCTGCCCAGCGCTAGCAAGGACAAGGAAAATCACGCTAGGCAGCTATTCATCAATAACCTTGAGAAAATGTCTGGGATCAAAATTCTGGACATAGCAAAATTTATAAAAAATACTAATTGGCTGTAACCCAGCAAAGGAGTATATCATCCAGCATATGCCACTAGCATACCAGTAGCTATCTTCAGGTGTTTAATTTAGTACCATTTAGTACCCAAAGAGGAACCGGCACGTTAGCTGACGATTAGTGATTTTACAATGGATCCAGTCAGGATCTGACCCACAACTGCTTCAGTTGTGGCAATCACATTAACCAAACCTAACCTACAGTTTTCTTTTTTTAAGGGGCATAACGTTCTATATTTAAGCACATTAAACTTGCCACTAGTGACATTTAGGTGTATGGACTATTTTATTAAATTTTATTAAAGATCACTCCAAGTTTTTTGCCGTAATCAATGTACTTTATCGGCAATTGTGATAATTCCATTTGTGGAAAATTATATCGATAAAGACTTCTTCCGTCAATAGCATTCAATCTTAGATTATTTTTAGTTGACCAAACGAAGTTATCTGATTCATGTCAATTTCGTTTACGCGATTTAATGGATGGCTCAAGTGAGTTTGGATGTCATCAGCAAATAATGGATTGATCGAAAGTTCTATGACATACATGGAGAAAAATAGTGGACGAAGTATAGAACCTTGATGAACTCCGCACTTTAGTGCTGGTGAGATGAACCATTCACCCGCTACAACTCGTTCAGTCTCACTTGCAAAACGGAAATAATGAGTTTCGTGGAGAATTTTGACATTTTATACCCTTTGACAAGTTCTGATCAAAAAATAGAATGGTAGAGAAAGTGGAACTTACCTAAAGCGGACACCGGACGCGGTTGTCCGTTATGTAGGGGTGTCCGTTTTGAAGGGGCATGATTAACATCAACTGCTTTTCTGATACAATTATCGACCAATAGCTACGCAGTTTTGCAGTTGCGTTTCGGGCGGAAGCTATATTGATTATCCGATAAATTCCGATAAATTATTTCAAGAAGAAATACATGAAGAATCAGCATAGGTCTGTATTCCGCCGCTACTCCATCCTCTTTCTATTGCGAAGGACAGATTGAGGTGGTTAGCACGAATTTAAAGATCTAGGTCATGAAAGATAGTATGTATGGCATCAGAAGTTGAACGAATTTCAGGTACACTTCGTCAAGTCCAATAGCGTTGGATTTAATAGACAGCAGTATTTCTACAACATCTTCCTCGTAGAATATACCAAAATCAACGTACGGGTCGCCGGCATCTCTAAGAGCCAGTCGAAAAAAAAACAGTCATCTGTAGTAGTATTCCCAGTGATGAGCATAATCGAATGATTTTAATAATCGAGATATCTTCGAATCGTGAATTATCCGAAACGTAATCGATAGTGAACATCCTGATTCTCAAAATCATTCGAATGAGTTACTGTTCATACTACTAACACATTCGATTAATACTACTTACTTACTTACTTATCAGGCTGACGACCCATGCAGAGTCTGAGCCTGAGCGATGGCTGCTTTCCATTGTTGACGGTCCTGGGCATGCTGCTTCCAGTCATCAAGACTAAGTAGTCTTGCATCGCGATTACCGGAGATTCGGTCTTCCTCTCCTTCTCGAACCAAGAGGTTCGGATTCGAACACACACCTCTTGTTGTCCATGCGCTCGATGTGGCTGAGCTAGTGCACGTCCTGGTACAGCTCGTAGAGTTCGCGGTTGTGTCTTCTCCTCCATTCGCCATCCTCGCAGACGGGACCATACATCCGACGTAGGATATTCATTTCGAAGGCTCCAAGAATCAGCTCCGCAATTTTGCTTATCGCCCAGATTTCGGCTCCATATAGCAGAACTGGCAAAATAAGGGTTTTGTAGAGCATGACCTGAGTCCTTTGAATCAGGAGTTTTGACTTCAGTTGTTTTGACAAACCGAAGTAACACCGATTGCCAAAGGCGGTTCTACGTCGGACCTCCACAGTGATGTCGTTTGTGGAGTTTACGTTTGCCCCGAGGTAGACAAACTCCTTTACTACCTCGAAATTGTAGCTGTAGATTGTGATATTTTGTCCTAGGTGGTGTGTGACGGATCGTTTTTTGGTCGACAGCATATACTTAGTTGTATCCTCGTTGACCTTAAGAAGCTTCTTCAATTGCCGTAAATGGTTCCACTACGGCACGTTGAGAGCGCTCGACATCGTCTTCTGCATATCCCAACAGTTGGACTGTCTTCGAATAAAAATTAACTACTAACAATATCATTCGAATGATTGATTGAGAATTGAGATGTTGTATAAATCGATTAACATTCGAATTATCTTTGGAATGCGCCGATCACTACATCATATATATACAGGGTGCCTCATGTTTGAAACCACTTCAAAGGGAGTACCTCTATTTTAAGTTAATCTGTATTTTTAACCAATTCGAATACTAGCCCTTGTTGCTGCAGTAACGGAGGGAGTCTAATGTCGGTAAATCGTCAGGACTGGTTCCGGTCTCTGTGAACTCTCAAGGGACCATCAACTTTGCCATTCTCAGGTCATCTTGTCAGCACAATTTGAAGGAGTTAAGAATTTTGACTTGGAATTTTGAATTGAATTAAATCACTTTCAAAATGCCTCACATTATTTAGGCCAGAATTTCCTCACACGTCACATGAAGGGACGATGTGAGAAATATATTCTGTCTAGCAAGAACAGCCAGCCTTAAGAACCATTCAGAAGAACATCTGCTTAGCTAGCAATGGCTTCAGAAAAATTACATAATCAAGGATTTTCATAGTAGATTGGTTTTGGAAATTCCAACATTGAGTCTTTCATTATTTTGACATTTTCCATAAACTTCCAAAATTCCATTGCAACCAGGATAACTCACGCAAAAATGTGCCCTTTTTTAATCAAAAACCTGATAATAATAGCCAAACTGCAACGTTATTTACTAATTACATACCTTCGCTGGTAAATTCCCTCATAATTACAAGGCGCATACCCAGCTTACATCAGATAAGAACAACATTTTTTCCCGTGGCTTATTGTTTTCAACAACAACGGGGAAAAAACAAAACAATAAAAACGCGAAACTCTTAAGGGAAGCACAAGAAAGCAAAAAACAAGAAAAAATGTCAAGAGTTCGCGTTTTCTCAGCAGGTAACGTAACATTTTCACTCCACCATTTACATCCTTCACATTCACATCAACATGTAATTAGTTCCTCTTCGCCATAATGTCACCAAGTTACAAAGGTGTAAGCACACTGAGAAGAAATGCAAGGAAACGTATTGCGTTTCCTAAGGACATTTACAACCGAGAGAGCACGCATGTTCTTTCAGCGAACACATCCCATTATTCTTTGAAGTTGTTTTCAAGAGAAAATGGAAAAAAGGAATAATTATAGGATTGCACATCTCTGGCTGCACCGGCGAAGCACCCCTTTTGCCTGAGAAAAATTTATTTTGTGCAACCCTTCCAACGGTGGCTTGTAACAATCTCAAGTCATCAGTGCGTTTTTTTTTTTTACAAATACACGCTGGTTTTAATCATGTGGAACTGGGGGAAATGCTATTTACACGTTTTTTTATTGAAAAAAAATGGTATTTTTTAGACATTCTCTGTTACATTTGAGCGTATTTATTTTTTCCCTTCGCGAGTACCTTGTAGCAGAAGATGTATTTTAAAGTATTTTTTCCGGATCCTTTAGGCCGGTCAATTTTTGTGTACACCATTTTTGTTTTTATTTAAATATAACGATTTAATATTTTTGGGTTAACAGTTGTAATTTCTTAGCCAGTTGCTCAAAAACCATTTCTGCGTATTTACATATTATAGGAGATTCAATTCAATTCAATTCAATTCAATTTCGAACAAAATATATTTCTTAAAGTACCACCCTTTACTCACTATATGCACACACATAATCACTATTGTTCTTTTATACACATATCACATAATTTATGTAATCGTAAATCGAATGATCAATGTTTAGTTAAGTTAACGCTATCCTATGAGATATAACGCATGACATGTTATCTATATGTTCTTCTGTACAAAATGACATGAAAAGAGTTCAGTTGCAATAAAGCGATCATCCAAACAAGTTGTTTTTCTTTTGCTCTACGTGCCTTACAATATGCAGCTTCGATATTTTATAATAATTTTGGTGGCACTACAGCCCATAAAGAGCCAGGGCCTAGCTTGCAACCACTCGTTTTGTGCGTGATGTTCTTCTCTCACGAGTGGAGTTTTATGCCGATTCAGAACAGCCATGTTTGAGAGGCTTTTTGTAGACAGTTTTAACTCTTTGAGCATTGTCAGTGACTCGCAAAAGGTGGGCCATGAAAGTTATTTTAGACATACCGGGAATCGAACTCAGGCAGCGATGTTCAGTTCCTTAGGGGTCGATGCACATAGCCACAACGTCACGGCCGCTTGAATTCTTTAGAACCAAAAATTAAAAAATGTTGTGTTCGATTGTCATGGGCTTCCTTTAAATATTCAATAAAGTTATTCGAGAGCAGATTCGAGCAATGTGGATTTTTAAAAAAATTATTGTTATATAATTTATAATATAAGAATTGTAAGCAAAATTTTGGAAGGATTAAAATATAAAAAAGGATCAGACGTGTTGATCCTTTCGAAGATTCACTTTATTCTGATCTTTCTTCATTTGGTTACTATTACAATGTTCCTTAGCTTACAAAAGGGAGTGGCGCTAAATGGGTGAAATCTAATGGGGGATTCAAAAAGAAATGAAATTTATTTGGATGGAGTACAGTGGATACGAAAAGTTATTTCCATTTTATTATTTACTTTGTATTTATTACTACAGAATAATACTAAGATCTTAGTATCAAATTTTATGAATTATTAGATGAATTCGAAATAATTATGTATATGGAAATAAAGCAATACAATATAAAAAAAACTACAATACAATTTCTATCATTAAGCTGGATCATGGTCAAAATTATCTACGGTAATTCAAAGTTATCAAGAAAAACTTGTACAACATCTATGGCGACTACCAGACCAACTTTAAAAATTAGGATTCCGTGGCGGTTCCCTCCGAATATAAATTACATCTTTAAAGATATATTCTCTGAACTTTCTTCTTTGTTGTTAAACAAAACAAGTAGGAGTTTATCAAATAGAATATGTTTCAGCCTACTTGACATGAAAAATGATTCCATTAAGATCAATTTGAATAGATGCCTATCAGTCAGTCAATTAATTGATGTGTCTAGTTTCGTCATGTGCACATAACTCAAAGCAGTCATTGAACACTCGAACTATCGAATAATGACTCTTCTGTTGTTACATATGTACATAAAGTTTACGACGCAGTCCGAATAAAAATATTAGTGTACATAGCGTGGAATCAATCACTTATTGGATAAACTTCTTCTTCTTCTGATAGTGGCGCTAATGTTTGGGATTGACCTGAACCTCAAGTGACAAGCCTCTCCATGTGGCACTATTCAGCTGACTCCATTGAATAACGCACGCCAGGTTGGTTTCGATTTGCCCTCAATGATAAAACCATTTTGGCCGTCTTGGATTCAATGCCAGCAGTCGCCTCACTGACGGCTGGTTTTGATCGACACTGTCGAAGACGCCAATATCGTCGGCGTATATCAGCAATTTTACAGACTTTTGGAAGACAGTGCATCCTTCCGATATCTCGATGCCTTGTCTAAATCTTTTCGATGAGTTCATTGTCAACATTGTCTGTTCGGTCAGAATTTTCCACCGTTAATCAGCGCAGTCTGACGAGTTCAACATTCAGTTCAACAGTTCAGTACAGTTCAACATCAAACCATACGGCCTTGATTCGACAAGTTAGTGTTGAGTTTCGATTTGCATTTCTTGGGTTTTTACCAGGATCTACCGTAGTGTAAGGGTTGGGCGATCATTGGAACCCAACTGATAAGCAATTCTACAGATTTTCCACAAAATCGTCAGGAGCTCGTCAACTAAATTGAATTGATGAGGTCAAAATATGCCATGAGCACGAAAAAAAGCCACCTTCAAAACTCTCAAATCTCAAAAATTGAAAAAGAAAAAAAAAAAACAAAATGAAAAGAATGTAGTACATAATTTCCAATTCATCAAACAAAAAAAAAACAGAAATGTTAACAAATACAAGTAAAATTAATAACAATATTTTATGCTAGTTCTTACTTTAAATACAAAATAAAAATACAATAATGGTTCTTATTAAATTATGGACTCTGATTACATCTGTCGTTTGATCGCATTATATATACATCAGTTTTCTTTTTAAATATAATATACCGCGACGCGTAGACATTCGAATTTCCTGACGCGATGCCTGGTAAGATTACGTTCATGTTTATGAGTCCAGCAGGCATTTTGTCAGCTCTTATGACAATTCTATGATCGTCGACGACGGCATTCCGTCCAATACCGTTTTAAACAGTCAGCAATTCGTTATGCTGATGAAAATAAACTTGCAAGTCAGCAATTATTTCTCGTGGATGGTGCGCGTTTGATCAATTTAAAATATATTTAAAAAACAGGTGGACAATTCAATGCCGACAATCTAACCTGATGAAGTGAAGATCCATTTGGCATTTTCTTTTTTTGTCCGAGGGTAGGTGAAAATCTTCAAGAGATACTATGGGGACCGTTCCCACATAGCGAAAGGGATTCTTACACAGTAAAAACACCCCCCTTCAAATAAAGTATTGACATTGAGAACATTTTTATGAAGTACAATTATAAACAGTTAGTGTGCAACTTTGCATTAGAATAAGCCTTAAACGGATTTAAATAAAAGGCAAACATTTGTACATTTTTTTTATAAATAATTAATATATCCAAATTTTCCTGCTTATTTACTCGTGAGCAGGCTACGTATAGTTGTCCATGGGAAAAGCAGTCATTGCTCAAATCATTACTGGTAAATTTAACTGTTTGACCTTGAGCCTTATTGATAGTCATAGCAAAACATAACTTAATTGGAAACTGCAGCCTTTTAAAAAGAAATGAGTGATCCGAATGTATCATCGGTATTCGTAAAATAAATACATTCTCATCTGTGCCTGGTCCTGTTATAATAATCGCTTCAATTACATTAGGTCTTAAAGCTGTTACAAGTAACCTTGTTCCATTGCACAGCTTTGGAGGACACAAATTTCTAAGCAAAATTATTGGCACTCCAACTTTTAAGAAAATGATGTGCCTTGGTAGTCCTGCTGGATTCGTAGAATTTAAAAATTCTGTTGGAAAATGTACCGAATCATCCGTATTTACAACGGTGTCAATGGATCGATAAATTTGTGCGTCACCGTTGATCTTGCTTAAAATGAATTCATTGATTCTGGACGCTGAATCATTTCTTAGAGCTCTTTCTCTGAACCAAGAAGGGGTCTTGCTACTTATATATTAAACAGAGGGATATATCGAATCCACCAATTCATTAATATCGCTAACTTGCTTCCCAACGGATAGAGTAACTTTTTCTTCTTGTACTGTACCGTATACACTCGCCGATAATATACATACCTCCAATAACCACATTCAGATTTATGTACATACCTTGTGTTAAATACCACTTGTTTATTATTTATTAATTCTTGTTATCAATATTCTTATTTTTACAACGTGTTCACTACTGTGGTGTAATGCCTCGAAAATAAAGTTAAGTTGTGTTCAGTGAGAGTCAAGAGAAGTTGAGATGAACCACCGAAAAATGGGAAAAAAATTTTTACTTAACATGTTTATTTAAAGGGTTTTTGTTGAAAAAAACTTAATATGTGGTATAGAGAAAACTGCGCTCGAATCCGTTGGGTAGATTCTGAGATTTTGTGTCAGATACATACATATGTATATACATCAAATCTTAACTTCCTTTTATAAAAGTAAGTGATGATAAGTGAAGTGATGATAATCGTTAAATTTCGTGTAGAAAATATTTTTCAAATTATATTTTTGAAAAAATAATTACTTTTACATTTTCGACCTTGAGGCTATACCGCTCTCCAGTCCAGGCTCGTGACTCTTTATCAAAGAAAATATATGTATGCTCAACCTAAGCGTTATGTGCAGGAATTGGAAAAAACAAACTGCGCAGTCATGAATGTTATGTTATTCGATATTCATTGTGATTTTTTCAAAGCACCATCAATTTTTCGTGTACTGCATGGTTGCATTTAGAAAGTTGCAGTTGCAGTTTCTTGACACCTTTCTCTAGCAAATAAGACAACGAATATTCGATACCGCTCCATTTCGGTATCGATTTAAGAAATTACTGAATTAGTTTTGAAAAAATGTTTTCTGTTGAAGAATTAAGTTAACTGAGTTAACTGAGAAAACTCAAAAAAGGACCAATTGCATATTTTTCCAAAAAGATACCGGACATTTTTTTTATTAGACAAAAAGAGGAGATGAACTCTTAAAAGATGACGCCTGGTCAGACTGCCACCCATTCCTCGCCGCAAAAACAAACGAATATCGATAAGCATTCTGTGATGCTGTGAGCTCTGATAATTAACCACTTGGTCCAACGTCATATCACTAATAAAAATATTTGAAGAAATGACATTCTTCAGATTCTAGAAGCAACTTGTAGGTAGAGCCCCATTGAAGGCGAATTTCTTAAGGCATAACTAAAATGTTTGTCTTAATATTATCGCTCTTTCTTAGTGAAGTGATCGCAAATGTCGATATGTGATAAATGCTTTAATTTTAATTTCGAAAGCACTACATCACTCGAGTAAGTGATAATTTTCAGAGTTTAAGGACAGTTTGTACTTCCGAGCCTTAGACACTTTCTCTTCTCGGTACTCTTAAAAACCGGGTTAGAGGTTTTCTTTTCTTCTTCCTCCTCTTTATTTGACGCTACAGTCCGGGGTGGACCTGGGCCTCAACCAACAAGCCTCTCCAGCTAGCACGGTCTCTGGCTAGCTGTCTCCAGTGTCGCAGTGAATCTTCTCCTCCAGAAACCGTCAACGCAAACAGGATCGCACGCAAAACTCTTCTCTCGGTGAGACCAAGGACTTCCTCATCCGATTTTGAGATTGTTCATGCCTCCGCGCCGTACAGCAGGACTGGGATGATTAAGGTCTTGTATAAAGTTAGCTTGGTCGAGAGATTCGAGAGATGGCTCTACTACTCACTTGCCTCGTGAGCCCATAGAAACCGGTTGGCAAGAGTTACTCTGCGTTTGATCTCGGTACTGATGTTGTTTTTACTATTTACTGCGGAGCCGAGGTAGGCTACCTCGAAGTTATAGCTGCCCATTGTGACGATCTGTCCAAGACGTCGATGATGTGTGTCCTTTCTTGATGACAGCATATACTTCGTTTTGACCTCATTCACCGCTAGAACCATTTCAGCCGTTTCCGCCTCAATGCCAGGTTTGTTGCCTAATATAAAAATAATATGGGTGGCACTACAGCCCGGGAAGGGGTAGGGCCTAGCTTCTACAGCAACTACTTGGGTCTTGCGTTCTAGTGTCATCTTACGAGTGGAAGGGACCTGTAGTTTTTTGCCGACTCCGAACGGCCAAGTTCGAGTAGCTTTTTCTAGACAAGACTACTCCTTGCGAATTGTCAGTGACTTCATATAAATTTATTATAAATTATTATTTTTTTTTGTCGTACCGGCCGGGTCCCAGGCAGCGAGGTTAAGTTGCCCAGGAGTCGACGCCACGATTTTGTTGTCTGCTCCCCAAAATTAATTCCAGCTGCAATCAATTTTATGTTTTTCCACTTTAAGTAGTAATGTATTTTCGCTTACGTAAATTCTTACTTAAAAAATAAGCCCGTAGGCGAAAGCATCCTAAAGTCGAACTGCAAATAGTCATCTCTTATCGCAGACAATTGGCAAAACTTCACGAGTTCCTTGGGAAATCATCAATCAGGGGCTTAAGGAAAAGAAAGCAATTCTTAAACCAAAGAAAAAACCCCATCAGTCATTCAGCCTGTCACACCCGAACCGCGAATATGCGAAACGTGACTCTGCACACATCCTAGCATAAAGGTAAATTGCCCCAATTCCCAGGGCACGCACCTGGGATTGGATTTGCTTAAAAAAGTAATAAAATTCAGCGAAAACCGAATAAAGTGAAACTCGTGCAAATTTCGGATCTCGTAAAATTTTACGACATCATTAGGATTGACTGACTGTAGCGCGCTCACGCTGAACGACCTTCAGTTCAATTCAGACAAAATGTAGACGCTTGCATTTGTGTGTGTGTGAGTCCTTCCTTATTTAGATTTGAATTTTATTGAAATGTATTGCAATACATCCTCCCTAGGGAAGGACAATCGTCACGGCGCCGATTTGTCTTCTCCGTGCGGCTAAAGAGTCCCGCCCAAGGTAATCGGTCTCATTTTTGCAAGAGCTGCCGATTTTTAAAGCCAGACGGCGGGCGATTCAAGGTGCAGTAATGATTTGCATGCGCCGAACCACAAGTCAACAAAAGTCTCCAAGCCTTTTGCTTTCCCAAAATTGTTGCCGTTGTTAAGGGGAAATGATTAATGGCCTCCCATACAGAGCACGACTAAATTGGATGAAAATTTACTGCCTTCCGGATGCAGACGGACGGGCGGACGGCGTTTTATTTACTCTCCGCACCTGGTCTGCGGGGATCTACCCTTGTGTGCTTCACCCTCTTTCAACATTGTACTCGACATGATTTAAGGGATTTTCGGGGTTCGTTTTTGTTGCACTCTCAAAATGTTTTCGGTTTAGATACGTCCAATCCTCGGCAGTCCCGTAGTCGGGATGTGCTGCAACGAATTTAACTCTTTTCTGGCGTCGTCCATTGTTGGTTTTGTCTTATTTACAGGCGGCACGGTGTGATGATTATTTTTGCAGAAAATGAGATCAGCAAATATTTTTGTTCTTTTTATTCTACTTTCTCGGTTCAATTTGTTGAGAAGGTTGAGTGTGTGCGTGTGCGTGTGTTAGAGAGAGTGGTGTATGGATGGAAGAAAGGATTTGTTCGCAAGCTTCTTATGGCTCGTGATGTGACATATGGATTATGACATTTAATACCGTACTGTGATTCTGCCTGTGGCGAGACTGAAAGTTACTTTGTCTGATATAGGGCGAGAACGTGTGTCATTCTTTTTGTGGCGTAATGTGTTGGAATCTTTTTCTTTTCAAATAATGCTGGGATTCCTTGCTGTATAGAGGGTATAGAGAATCGTTTCCCTGGGGCGGTGGTTATGAGTGTGTGGGTTTTTATTTTTTTTATGAGATCATGCGTTGGAAGCTTTTGCCAGTTCCTTCAAATGAGTACTGCAGTTTTACTTCCATACTATTGATCCAATCGCCGGGATGCTGTCTATCATGTCGAGAGTCACTTTGTAGAGATTAGGTAAGGATTTGAGGGATGTCGATAAAAGTTAACAACATAATGGAATGGACAGGTTAAGGATGAAATTTAAATTTTCCAGCCAAGTGCTCCACTATTAATCGGTCTTATAAAGTAACCGATAATGTTAAAAATGCTGTAGAGAAAAACAAGGTTTGCGCTACCACTCTCCTTGATGTAACTCATACTTTCAACAGGACGTGACTTTAATTTTATGCTGTGTGCAAATAGTAGTCACATTTAGATTAAAATACCTAGGACCATTGTGATACCATACTCAATTCGTATGGTAACTAACTCCGAATCCTAGAACAATTTGGCGCTAGTAGCAACGCGGCTTAACTTTTAACTTCAGCTGATGCCTTTAAAGGATTTTGGCACTCTAGAGGCTATTGAAAAAAATATTCATACATTCATACACAATGGCATAAATTCATAGTCAGCTCATTAATAGTGCCTAAAGTCGACTTTCGTTATATCCGGCTCTAAATAAAATAGTCGACTTTAATATTTCGTTATTCATATACATATTTATGGCTATGCATATCTGGTATTTATTTAAAAGCGTTATTGTAAACAGATTTCATCGAACAAAGCTACATGTCAAAATATTTTCGGAGACGTCTGTTACTTTTGAGTGATTATGATTGAATTTTCAAAGAAAAAAAAAATGATGAAAATAATGGCAATTACAAACAACTGAAAAAAAATGTGAGCCAAATCGGCAGTTCTCAACTGATGAATTTACTAACGTTTTTCACACCAATTTCGTTTGTTTTAATTTTTGCTTGATAACAGCTTTGCAATTGGATATGAATGGAATCTAACAGTAGTTTTATATTTTTTGTATGGTTTGTCGTTACATACAAAAAATAGAAAACTTTGTATGGTTTGTCGTTTTCTATTTTTTGTGGGTCGCCGTGGCGTAGTGGGACGACGACGCACTAAGTCGACTCCTACGCAGAGGGTGCCAGGTTCGATACCCGAATTTACCACCTTTGATAATTCACGGCCCCGCCTCTTTCGAGTCACTGACAATGCTCAAAGAGTATTCCTGTCTAGAAAAAGCTTCCTCAACTTCGCCGTTCGGAGTCGGCATTAAACTGTAGGTCCCTTTCACTCGTGAAAGAACAATAGCACGCACAACACAAGTGGTTGCTGAGAAGCTAGGCCCTGGTCCGCTTCGGACTGTAGCGCCACCCATATTATTATTATTGTAAACGTCTACCAAAAATATTCCATGTTGGTATGATGTGACTCAACCCAGGGATCTGTGGATCTGTGTCTAAAATATGTGCATTCTGCTGTAAATATCTGTAATATTCACAGGAAAAGGAATTTAAGGGACCCCCTATTTGCGGTTTCAAAAAATCGATTTATTTATTTAATTCGAACCTGTAACTATTCAAAAATGTTTCTTAAAATTTCAAGTGATAATTTCAAAAACTCTTAAAGATATAGCCGATTTATTGGTGAATCGTAGGTAGGTGTTATAACCAAGAATTTGCTTTTCTAAACCTTAAACGCGTTTTTGTCGAAACAGTGTTTTTACCACTGACGCATGAGGTTACTCAAGAACTGTTAATCCAATCGGTTCCTAATTTTAATACGTTATTCTATACATATATAGCTATGGTAAGAACTAGAATAAATCAAATCGGTGAAGATCTTCTTTACTTTTTAACTTGATTTGCGGCTGAAAAAAGGCAAAAGTAATAATTGTAGTTCATATCAGAGCCAAACATGTACTCTTTCTAATTCCGTTGGAATTTTTGGTTTCAGTTGTTCCAGTGATCACATGCGCCAACGAAAAGAAGGGCATTTGTTAGATCACAAAAAACAACAACAAAAAATTATGTAATGTTGTAAATATGATTTAATCCTTCAAATAAATGTATGCAAAGTTAAAATAATTTATGTTCATTTACCAGCAGATGAAAATCGTCAAAATCTGAGATCGTGAATGGGGGAGGGTTGGTGGAGGGGTGTGGGGTAGGGGGGGGGGGAGTGGTCCCCTTAAGAGTGATTGATTCGCCTAACCCAGACTAATTGAAATTATGCTGATCGTCACGCATCCAGCATTTCTATAAAATTGTCGCTTTCTTTCGTCTAACTTTGCCATTGTGAATGGAAATTTAATGAAAATAGGATGGAGTAATGGAATCCGTTTTGACATTTTTTCCTTATGTTCTGTCCACTGCTACTGGATGTACAAACGTGTAGTGGCACTTGTCAATAAAAAAGGGGTCAGTTCACTTGCTAGTAAGCCTTAGAAACATCAAAACAAAAATGCAAAGCCACCAGTAATTGTAGATTTGTTGGAATCGGTAGTGCACGATTAGTTTGGTTTGTTTCTTCCACATCCGGCACTTCAATTAAAACTGTTAGCGAAATTTTATTGAATAAAATTCTTCCTCCTCTAACTCTTCGATTGGATTCGATAGTGGTTTGTGTTTGACCGTGTAATCCATTCAAATTCTCAATCAAATGTCTTAAAATCTCCATCCACTGGAAACATTTTCAAAAAAAAAGCAAACAACTTCAAGAAATCGAATCTGACAATCGCATATTTTTAAAACTACGTTCTGCTTATTTTAAATATAAAGCTGACTTGGACCTTAGAGTATATTTTACGGTGACTATGAATAACAAAAAGACTGCTTTAAGTTGAGTAGGTGAATAAATTCTCTTAAAGTCGCCTATGAATTTGCCCCAATGTATTTTTGAAGATACATAGCACATACATATGTATGTACGTCCATGCAATTTTAAAGTAAACCGTTGAAAATTGTCTGAGTTATGTGTATGGACATATCTGCATTTTTCAGACATTTGAAGTTTTTGGGTAATAAAGGAACCAAAGTAGTACCCACGTTGAGATTTTTTCACAATTATAATCTTTTAGGATATCATTTTTAAGGTCTTATGAAACATTTTAGAAACAGAGCTTTCGATAATTCTAGAGTGTAGCCCTTGTCGCCTAGGTGTGAGTCGTACGATAAGTCAGAGCACTGAACATAGTGAGAGCTTAAGATTGAGTGCTGGTCATATGTCCTTAGTTTTAAGACCTTCTATTAATGAGTCTTTAGAAGATGGTAGGTTGCAGCGAGAGGCATAGACTGTGGATCCACTCCTGGTTTGAGAGGAGAGAGTGCAACCTCTGGATTTCATCATGCATTTCATAGACTTTTTCAATTGTTTTGTATTTCGTAGGACACGCTAAGAGGTTAGAGGATACTACGACGACAACCTCACAGAATTGAATCAATATTAGGAAATTCTAGCTGGAGTACTACAAGGTAGTGTCCTTGGTCCAACATTTTGTTTATTTTGTGAATTGAAGTTGATTAGATACAACGATTGGAAATGGTACGGTTATTTATAGAATGGAAAGCGCGGTCGAATTATAAAGATCTAAAAGCAGTTTGCAACTGCAGACAATTATGGATTTTTTTCTTCAGCAGCAGATTGTCTTCATTGGAGGCTCAGAGAAGCAAGACGGCTTTGGAAGCACTAGCTGGAATAAATATGTGTACAAATTTTCACAGCAAATTATAGCAAAATACGGGCTAATTGTCCCTAATCCCGGCATCGGAAAGAGAGTCTCCAGTTAAGGTAATATGTACAAATGCAGCGATAACATGCGACAAATTCAGCGTGTTAATAATAATAATAATATGGGTGGCGCGACAGTCCGAGGTGGACCTGGGCCTAGCTTCTCAGCAACCACGCGTGTTGTGCGTGCTATTGTTCTCTCACGAGTGGAAGGGACCTACAGTTTAATGCTGACTCCGAACGGCGAATTTGAGAAGCTTTTTCTAGACAGGAATACTCTTTGAGCATTGTCAGTGACTCGAAAGAGGTGGAGCCGCGAATTATGATAGGTGGTAAATTCGGGTATCGAACCTGACACCCTCTGCGTAGGAGTCCTCGCTCTTACCCACTTCGCCACGGCGACCCAGCGTGTTACTGCGGCCAAGAAATTTGCAAACTAAAATTAATACAAAGACAGAAGAAACAATAACAGAACACAGTTCCAAAATTAAAATCCGTTATCCATTTGAGTAGAGACAATGATTTGATGGCAGAGTTAAATTTATAAAATTGAGGCTGATGTCCCTATCCGCGTCCGGATAATTGTGTATCCGCTAAAGGGAATATGAAATGTATGAAACTTCAATTCAAGATCCACGGTCATGGGAAATTGTCCGCTCAAGGGAATTGATCGAAAAGAGTGTCGTCCGTAATAGGAGCTTTCACTGTATTTGACGTGTGACGAATGTAAACAAACATTAGCAAGGGTCTTCTTTGACGTCTTTGGAATATACACGCCTACAAGCGATGGCGATGCGATTCAGTTTCAGACGGAAGTGAAATAGATGAATTATGCAGGATTTGAAATCCAGTTTTTCAATCCATTATTCTAACATCGAACCTCGTCAAGTTGAGCAAACTTTACTAAGCTAATTAACTGGCATAAGAGAATGTCTATAATAGCAAAATTAGATTCAGGACTAACAAGTTCTTCAGTTTTTTTGTATTAACGTAGGACGTTGCACCTTCTAAGCACGGTCTTGGAAGTCTGAAGATATAGCCATCTACACATTGCCTGGCCTGTGCTGAACAGGAAGAGTCCTTTCTTAAAGATAGTTCCCAGTGGGATGGCTTTACTCATTGCGATGGAAGCCTATTCCGGGCACTGTGCAAATCGTAACGCGGATGGGAATTTCGAAGGAAGAACAGAAGATTGATATGAATGACTTCGGAATTCGAGGAGAATAGTCTCACAGTGGTAAACTTGTTGATGGTTCACACTGATGTCCTATGCCACACCCACAGTGTACCTTTCTATCTGAGGAATGGCCAATCAATTTTAAAGCTATCATCTACTCAATTTATTACTTAGAAACTCTTTGTATAAAATATGACTCGACAGGCTCAATCGCCAAGCCGTGGTAAGCCAATTTCTTGTAATTGCCATCAAGCGCTAGAGAAGTCCATCAAAACCAAATTAATTACACGGATACACGAAGATCATGATTTTCAAAGCCACCCGCTTGGTATGCACTGCCGTCGTTTATAACGATGATGAAAGGTAAACAGGTGCTAATTGAAATGGCTAAGACAGTTTAATTATGAGCTTCACGACTATAACAGCCGAGCGTCAGCATTTGCATAATTACTTGATAACAATCAACCCAGCCAAGTACTTATCTATTCCAGTCAAGATTCAGAACATCATCAAAGTCGTTAAACGTCAGAGAAAGTTCCTCCACTCATTAGTGCGTCTGCCCACAGAGTGGGTGACCCGTGGGCATGATGAACACTGTGCTTTTAAGATAATCAAGCTAATTCCTAATCGATTGCTGAAGAAGCTGAAGTTATAAAAAAAAAAATTGTGAACAACGAATTAAAAACCAATTGAGCTGTCGGCGGCGGCTTTTGTGCCTTTAAAAGAAATATGAAGCGAATCGGGTTTTGTGCGACAGGCTCTGTTGCACTTTGATGAGACGGTGGCGGCGTGGTGGTACTCGTGTTGTGACAATGCCACGAGTGGAAATGTTTTATTCAACACTTTGACGGTGGCCGCAGGGAATACGTTATGGTTCGTGGTTAAAATAATATTTGGGAATTTACATTTAAATAACATCATTTTCGAGAAGTTTTATCGTGTTTAGTTGTTGTTGATGCACATTAACACGTGGGTGAGATAAAAGTTGATAAAATGTGTGCAGCGCATCATGGACGTGGGTTTAGGATGGTCCGCCGCTTACTCTGGCCATCGGATTCTATCTCTCAACGATGACCATGGCACTTAGACCCTTTCATTTCCGTTTAGGATTAGCGCCACCAGATTAAAGTGTGAATGATTTTCAAATCAATTTTATAGAGGACTTTTTGCTTGTTAAAGAAGCCCATTATTGAGTAGGCTTCGATTGACTAAGTATATCTAGTGACTCATGTCATATTCATACCTCGGTGTTTCCCGAACAAGGAGAGTTTTAAATGAATGCTTTAACCACAATCATTTCGTTTAGGTAAAACTTCGGAAAAGATGCTTTGTTCCCTTTTAATAATAAAAACAAAATTCATGTATTTTAAATCGAGTAATTCTGGGGTGCCGCAAAGAAGTGTTCTTGGTCCTCTACTTTACCTGATTTAAATTCGCACGGTTCTTCGAACATTTTTACATAAATACACCAACATTTTGGTAACAGGAACCAGAGTTTAGGAGTCACCAATGAAATTAAAGCAATGATACCACGCATGGACAAAAATTGGGTGAATCGCGCTTGTGAATGGAAATGAGAGGAACAGGCAATTATATGAAGGAAGAAACTCGGTCGGAAGCACAAATGAAGGATCGCATTGTTTCTAGTAAGCGTATTTTCGTTTTCTTTCATTATTATACAACGTGTTGTTTTCGACCAAATAATTTACTAACTGTAAGAGTCTTTGTTTTTTAAATTTTATGGCCACAAAGCTAGTCAGACGATCTTGGATTACCGTTGAACTCGGGTGATTTTAGTTTGATTACGTTTTTTTTGTCTTTTTGTTCAATAAAAATATTTTTTTTTGTTTCGAGTTTTGGCTGGCTTCCAACTCGTAACTCGTAACTCGTGTACAACTTGAAAATATAAGAAACGAAGATAACGAATAGTCCAGGCTATTCTTGGGCTTTCGCCATTGTCAAACAAAAGCACCACATGAAAGGGCACATTATCGTTTCAGTACCCCCGATTCTTAACGTCGACTTCAAAAGACAAAACACCTTCAACTAGGACCATGAATCAACAGGGTAGGAACCTTGGCAAAAAATATCAGTTTCAGAGTTAGGAAATAAATTGCTGGGTAATCAAATTTTTACTGTTTGGTTAGTTTCAGGTCGGACGACAGTTTCACTGCTCTGTTCACTATTTTGAATACATCTGTCGTTTTTGCTTTCCTTCATCCATTTCCTAGGAACAGTAGACCCCTGGATCTAGGAATAAGTCAATAAAAAAACCAAATTTCAATGGATTCCGATTGAATACTGAAGGTACATTTATGCCATTATATATTAAGCCATTGCCCGCACATTGCAGCAAGGCTAAAATTATTTCGCGCCTTCCACACAGAAACACTAAGGATGTCGTATGTCAAAGCCAACCAAGAACTCAAAGCTATATGTAGACGAAGTAAACGGAACTACTTCGAAAACGAGGCACGCAGTCTCGAGAGATGCAAGAACTCACCTGAGTTCTGGCAACAAGTTAAAAAACTTAATGGAAAAAGCTATGTGAGCAACAGAGATCTCAGCACGAATACCTTATTGGAATACTTCAAACGATTATTGAAACCATCAGTAAGCTGCCTTAGTATTCAATATGTGATGCCATGTGATGCCAGACTTCCGAAACGATATTTTAGACGCGCCTATACCGCAACAGGAACTAATTGATGCGCTTCGTTCTCTAAAAGATAAGAAAGCGGCGGGGACAGATTGTATCCCTGTCGAATTTTATAAATACAGTGCTAATGGTCTGAAAGAACGCCTAACGGACTCCTTCATCATAATTTTAAATAGTGGGGTAGTACCTCGCAGGTTTAAGGAAGCGCTGATCTTCCCTATCCACAAGAAAGGTGATGTGGGGGATACAGCAAACTATCGAGGCATATCCTTTTTAAACACGTCCTATAAAATGTTCGGAAGTATTCTGCAGAGGAGACGTGGATAGAAACTAATAACCTACTTAATTAGTTTCAGGCGGGGAGTTTTAGGCCTGGCTACTCAACCGTCGACCACATTTTTGTTCTGAGTAGTATAGCAGGTACATACATAAGGCAAAATAGGAAACTTTTCACATTCTTTGTTGATTTCAAGGCAGCCTTCGATTCTGTGAACCGTAATGCCTTATTCTATGAATTGTATGGAATCATTTTGCCATCGAAATTCGGAAGGGTTCTCCAAAACCTGTGCGAAGATAACAGGGCTGCGGTATGGAACGGAGTTGAGTTATCCGATTGGCTCCAAACGGAAACAGGAGTAAGGCAGGGTTGCCCACTAAGCCCAACCTTATTTGCCCTTTTTATAGAGGATATTGTGGATTTTCTTCCTGGAGGCGTGGAGTTAGCAGGGGTACTCATTAATGTTCTCATGTTTGCGGACGACATCGTGCTGTTAGCGAACTCACCGGAATCCCTGCAGTTGATGATTAATCGATTAAGCGAGAACTGAAATTTATGGAGATTAATCGTTAATCTAGAAAAATCAAAGATAATGATTTTTAAAAAATGTGGTGGGAGAGCTGCCTCCAACGAGAAGTGGCATTTCAGATAGACAGAGGTCTTTAAAGAGTATATATATCTAGGAATCTTGCTTACAAGCAATTTAAATATAAAAAGGCATCTGAACGACAAACTTACAAATAAGTGTAGCCTGGAAGAAATGCTTCAACAATCCTAATATCCAACACAGCAGTAAGTTTAAATTATACGAAGCTGCGTCCAAGACGATAATGCTATACGCAGGACAGGTTTGGGGGTATAAGGCTTATGAAGAGGTGGAGAAATTGCAGCGCTTTTTTATTAAAAATATGTTTAAGCTCCCGCTGAAGACTTCGAACTACATGCTCATGGTTGAAACAGGCATACATACTAAAGATGCAAATGAACTACATTCTTCGAGTAATGAACATGGCAGACAACAGACTTCCAAAGATAATGGCGATGCAAGTCGTTCGAAATAAAACTGCATGGTTCAAGGAGTGGATTAAATTAGCTGGTGAATGTGGACTAGTACTGAACGCAGATACTAGTAATTGGGACAACTCACTATGCCAATTAATAAAGCAGGTCGACGAGCAGGCAAGAATACAGTTCTTAGAAAAAGCGGCGGGATCAATACATCGCATTACATACAGCCGGCTCAACCACAACCTGGGGAGTCGAAATTACTTTAAAGGTATCCATAGCATTCAGGAAATTTCTGTGATGTTCAAACATAGAGGCGAACTTCTAAAGATGAATTTTGTACCGCATAGAGAGGATCTCCCTATACTCCGGAGTATGTGTAATTTGGAAGAGAGAGAAGATATCATGCATTTCCTAGGCAAGTGTCCGATCCTAAGGGAAACTAGGAGAACCCTTTTGGGAAAGAACGACTTATCGGAACAAGAAATCCTAGCACTCCTAAACGAAATGGACGTAAGCAAGTTGTTTAAATACTGCAAAATATCACTAAAATACAGAGACAATATCCTAACAGGGAACTTTTGAAATGAGCATTTTTCTATATGGAGCGCTAATAATTATTACTTGTACATAATAAATTATAGTCAATCCGACAGACGGTAAAGCCATGGTGATTTTGATTTTGTTAAATCAATAATATCAATCTAAAAATCTATTAAGCCATTGGCAAAATTTTGTATGGCTTGTTAGCTAGAGTGGTGTCAAGTCATATAATCGCGGTGGCCGAATGAGTAGACAATGCAGAAGTGCATTCCATTTCATGCATTATTTCTCTGATCATAGAGTTCCTTTTTTAAAGACAGTTGGCGTTACAGCCCGTAGGGGGCCAGGGCCTAGCTTCTACAGCAACCACTCATGTTGTGCGTGCTATTGTTCTCTCAAAAGTGGATGGAATCTCCTGAGGTAAACGAGCTTCGAACGGCGAAGTTAGAAGCCTTTTCTAGAGAGGATTACTCTTCGAGCATTGTCAGTGACTCGAAAGAGTTGGGGCGGAGAAAATTATTTTGTCATACCGGGATTCGAACTAAGACACTACAGGTTCAACTCACAATTCTACGGCTTGTAAAACAATATGTCTACTTCTGTATTCGCGACCGATTGTGAAAGTCTTATGGACCAAAAATTTTCAGTACATATCTAGAACAACAATAAGTTTTTGAACGCGTATTTTAAATCACATCAAATCTAAGACTAGAATCATGATGCATGAACAAAAATACCTCTTATTTTAAAGTGGTGCAGTCCTTTGGACTGGTCAGTAAAGCATTCGTCAGTTTTTACTAGATTTTGAAATTTTGAAACGGGCGTTGTTGACATTTCCCCGAAGACATATATTAGAGTGTAAGTACATCTTATACTTATCGGGAAGTACTTAGGTTCACACTTGACACGTTCACGAGAGATACTTCAAATAAATAATTCAACAACGCATCGGCCAAAATAGCGTGAGTGTCGCAGCCATACGTGGTTAAGTTCAAGATGAGCCTGGTGACCCGATTTCGAACCGGTCATTGGGATTTTGAATCTTTCAGTTCTTTTTCAAAATAAACTCAAGAACTAACATGTCTGAATCATTTGATGCGCTTATGTTTTGTTCTGAAAATGCTTACAAAAGCGACCTAATTTAAAGTGAGCCTCACATTCTAGTATTGCATGTCTAGACTTTCAACTGAATTAATTTATTTCATTTGGTTGCTCTCAGAGAACAAAAGGCTGACCCATTGCTGACCACGCACTCCTTTGTATGGACACGATACAAAGCGTACCCACATGCTACCAGCAGCTCAGAGCTAATCCATCATCTCCAGTGTAAAAAAACAAAGTCCCCACAGGACTGGTCAGTGAGAGTTCTCTGCCGCTCCAACAAAGAGAATTTATTTGTGACTTCCACTCCCCCTAGCGTTAATCCCTTCTTTTACACGAAATCACCCTCATGCACGAATTTGCAATGCAGATCACTAAATCACCGCTGTGAGCAAACATCAACCCCCCGCCCGGTGTGTGTTCATTTCGCCAAATGAAAGGATTTGTCTGTTCCTTTCCCGATGAAAGAATACATCAAGACGGAGACAAATTGGCTTGCTCGCAGCCGTTCCCATGAATCTCCCATCAATTTGGATCCAGTTAATCTCGGATCGGGCGTCCCGTGGAGTCATTTAGGGCTCGCTTTCCTGGCCTACGAGGTGTTAAACTTTCATGCCGATGACTATTAAAGGTGCTTTAAAGTATTGCGCAGCACTGCAACCGCAAACTGTTTTACATCCAAACAATGCATGCTCACGTCTACTGCTACGATTGCTTCGTGCGCGCGGGTCCTTAGGGACGAGGTCCTTTATTATGCATACAGGCCAGACATGGATGTATGTAACTCAAGTATCCAGCAAAGTGCGTTAAACTCCTACACAAACACAGTCCTCTGCAGCTCTAAGTCCTTTCCTCCACACACGAGTCACGACGTCCATCCCTCGTCGCTGACGTCCCGTATGCAGCGCTCGTCGCAACCGCATGTATTTACAGAAATCATGATAAAAATGTCCTCTTCAAGCGACGAGTGGAGAAAAGAAATGTCGCAAAACTCCCCCACCCGGCCCAGTAAGTTGAGAATAATTAAAAAAGGAATTTTAAATTGTTTCCGCCGCCGCGCCGTCCCTGCATGGCTCGCATCTGCAGAAGGATGTGTGCTCGCTAACATGTGTATGCAGTCGAAATGGGGTTCGTCGTGGGGGAGGACAAGGCATAATCCATGTCAAAGGTATTTATCTCTAGGAAGCGATGGTACGGTTCTGTGTGCACGTTGCGCTCCAACTTCGCTTGCATTGTTCATTCCCCGGGGAAGTTAGTTGGAAACTAGTTTTGTGGGTGGGTGGGGGAGATGTTGCGATGCTGGGATCAGCCCGAAAACAAACATTAAGCTTTTCAGACGCAATGATGTTATTATTTGTTTAACTCCGCATCTGAGTGCTGAGAGCAGACAATTGAAAGCGAGATTTTAAAACCGCCGCGGTAAGCCCAAGAGTGTGCACCGTTGTCGCTTACGAATGTGATGGAATTGAACATGTTATAATAGCGTGTAATGTTGTTTGCAGTGTTCACTGATTTAAGAACATTTGTTTGCATTGAAGGAGCGACGGGGAGGACGCCTGGGAGCATCAGAAAGGCTCCGCTGCAATAAACTAGAGAAAGATGGAACTGTCATCTGTAAATTTACCCCATTAACCGCTCCTTGCGTTATGATCATGTTTTGCAGCGAAGAGCGTTGTTTTCAGCTCCCAAAAATGCGTAAGCACAAATATCAAACACGAAAAACATCAGTGATTCGTCTAATTTCGTATTCGTGTCAATGTACGTGTTTCCACGAACTACGGACAACATGAATAGTATGTGGCTGCCAACCTGAGTGTTTAACTCAAGCTATCCTTAAACTCATAGAAAAAATTATGGTACTCGAGATTTAGAAAAGGATTTAGGATATCGATCAAAGCCTTCTGTGGGTCGCACGTCATGAGGTGAGGCGAATGATGCTGTTATGGCGAGCTCGAGAGTTCAGAGAAAAATGTATAATTTTATTTTTTGTAGAAACTCATTCCGTACATCAATCGATGTTAACGAACTAACAACAACTCGATATAATCTTAATACCAAGTGAAAGTTGTCTGTATCGATCTCAATTTCATCTTCCATCTTTGACAGGTTGATGTTCGCCACTAGGTGTCACCTGAGTCTTTAACGATGGGGCCGTACAATGGTGCCAAATCTCGATCAGATGGTTAATCGTTACTCAAAAGATTGTGTACTAAGCGCTTTCTGAGACGAGGCATTATCATTTGACATTTGAAACATTATGAAACAAAATCCAACAAACCAGGCATAGACACACGGATTTGAACAACCCGATGTCAGCACCAGCCATTGTGGAACATAAAAAATAAACAACAAGCCGACAATAATAATAAACGTTAAATTAAGCAATGTACATCGGTTGGGCCCCTATTGTTGAGCCAAGTAAAGATACTTTCAAGTTCGTAAGCCTATTTGTAATATTTATGTTGAAAAATAATTATTTTTCTGTTCAAATAAAATTTTTAATTCGCTTTCTTTTAAAAACCAATTGCCTACTTCCTTTGAAGATTGCATGTCTCACGTCCTGAGCGCAGAATTTTACTGACTACTCAATTTTTTCTTAATTTTTCAAGGCTGTCGACATTGTTGGGTATTCGCAGTCGCATCAGAATCTTCGCGACCACCACGGATAGATTTTGCTCACTTTCTTGAGCAATTTCGTCCAACAGAAAGCAAAATGATGCAACGAAATTTGCCGGCATATTGATAACTTCAATGTTGAGTTATAAAGTTGTAACAATTGGCATGGTGCCCCTATGAATTTTAATGAATCTGAGATAACGATGCAATTTTCCGTTAATTTAAACCTGTCTCATTGGAAATGACGCAGACAGTGTATTTCAATAAATGTTCTTTTTTTTTCATTGAAGTAAATCCATTTTTCATGTTATTCATTTTATGTATATAATAAAACAAAACAAACTTTATCAAAAATCCGACTTACGGAAACAAAGAAATTAAAAAAAAAATCCTAGTGAGGGATTCTTAATTTTATCCGATACTGTACCTGTGTTGAGAATATGTATGATACCAAATTGAGGAAAAAGCGGGCAATGTGAATGGAATTCTAGTGTCCTTCGTTTGATTGAAAAGAGGAGAGAGAGTGAGGTCTCTCAACATAGCCGAAAACAATTTCAGTGACTGTCGTCATTTGATTCATTTGATAATTCTTTTGATAGTTGATTCAAAAGCTAGCGCTGGTTCAACTTAGTTTGGCAGTTGAGCTTTTCTTTAATGACTTTTATCAGCTAATCAAAGATTTAAATTGTTTCCATATTAACAACACAGTTGACGCCGACGATATTGTGAACTAATAAGATCCGGGACTGTTTCCTGGAGCTTAAAGAAATTTTATCATAATGTACACATATGTTGCATGTTTTTATGGACAATTCATCAAAATGGAATTACTAAAGAACGCCAATATTTTCCAAACAATATCTCATTTTTAACAAAAAAATTTTTTAAAAATCCTTGAAAAACGTAAAGCACGGAAAAATGAATGCCCTATAATTAACAAAAAAATAAATACATAGTTATGCTGTGTTAAAATAGTAAGGGTTCTTATAAAGTTTTGTATACCAAAACATCCGTCTAAAATTTCAGTACAGTAGAATCGTGGAAAGACAGATATAAAACATGTTTCATTTATCTTTTAAAATTGTTCAACTTTTCGCGAGTCAAATTAGAACGTAAAAAAATGTAATGTCGTTTGAAAAAAGCGAACGAACAGACAAAAAATAACAAAAAAGGAATGTATGAAAACAGACTTATTCAGACGCTCTTCTTAAAAGACTACTCTATTGTAGACTGTCGCCCGGAAGAAAGTTGTTTACAAGTTCGTTCACCTTTCCGAATTGTTCATCTTATTGAACCGTTCATGTTTCCGAGATTCTACTGTACTGCCTCATATGAATGAACAGCACCTTGTTCTGTTTTTCCACCTGCGTTTTTGTCTTCTTCAATATTTGAAAATACCCGAACTTCAACCCAATTAATCAAATCCGCGACGTAGATGCTAGTCATGTTCCCTTCCCTTTCACTTCTTCCGTGGTCACTGTGTTAGCATTAGACGTTCAATTTTTAAGAAAAATTTTGACAGCTATTTCATCTTCTTCCTTTTCCGCTGCTGCTGCCAAGTTAATGTTGAAAGTTTCAAAGAAAATCAGAATTTCTTTGAAAGTTTCACAGAAAAAAAAAAACACATCGGCAACATCACAGCTTCCACAACAATTTCAGTGTCCCATGACGCGTGGACTTAGATGCGTTTCCCTCGCAGTCCTCGATAGTATAGTGGTCAGTATCCCCGCCTGTCACGCGGGAGACCGGGGTTCAATTCCCCGTCGGGGAGGTAAAGAGGTCTAAACTTAAACCATTTTTTTCAATTTCAGAGACCATTGTTATATTTTTGTTAACTACTGTCTGTAGTAAGAAAGACTGGCAGAAAAAGTCTTGTAAGAAAAACGGTGGAGGCTATTCAGAGAGACTTTATAAAAGCCAAATTAATCACGGCAAATAGAATTACGGTCAGCAAAAATATTTTTCTTTTAGATGTCAATCAAAAGCTTTTTTTAATTGCGCTAAATCGAATGAAATCGTGTTACAGGAGAATACAATTTGTTTCTTATGGACCATAAAAACGTGTTAAGACCGAATTGTGATTATATAAAAATATTTATTAATTTTAAAGATGTAGGGGACCCATCTAATAGGTGCGAATTTACATAAGTATAGATAACTCCCAATAAATACTGCAATTTCGCCTCAAATGGATATGTTTTACGTTAGCTAAATTTTTGCTCAATTGTAAGGAAGTCACGCTAATCGTTGAACGGACAACTTGTTTAAACTTATGTTGGCTTCTTTGGCAAAGCGACGATTATATATAAATCAGTCTTTTTCAAGAGATACGTCAGCAACAACATCATAAGATGGTTGATTATTAAATAATTCATAATCATTCAATCTTCAAAATTGTGAAGTGGACAATTGAACTTAAATAATTAAACTATAATTTATCACACATATTGAGCTAAATAAAAGTATAAATATTTTATATTAAACTAGCGGACCTTGCGAACTTCGTCTCGAACCAATTTAACGCATTCAGATAAGCAATTAAAAGTAGATAGCGATATTATAAGCTATGTTTTCCGATTTGTTTTTCCGGTGCAAAAACAAACAGCGAAGCGAAACTAGTCCCACAGATGTCCAACGATTGGTCTCGCAAAAAGGAAGATCAGTTGGGATAACCGGAATTCGTGGGAAGGACTTCATATCTCCTTTGAATTTTCCTTTGCATTGCAGTGCTAGCATACGACAGACAATGAACCGATACCAACGTAGCCAGTACCTTTGTAAGCTATTGAGAAATAAATAAAATTCGAAAGCAGGTCAATTGAAGTCTAGATTTACGACAGGTCTTCTTCTTAAAGTGCAGGACACTTCACCAATAATTTTCTTCTTTACGTTCCTCTTTTGTTTGATTATCACGGAAATTTTGATTAACTTTTTTGGTCATCTAATATGAGGCATTAGTCAAGCAAATAACTTTCCCAAAAAAAAAACACAATAAATTCGTTTTTAGCGAATCCTATTCAAAAGAAAATTCTCTTCAAAAACTTATGGAATGAATGCTTCGCAATGAATGCTCGCATTAAAATTGGATAACCTCACTTTTAACACGCAAACTTATTTTCCGGAAAGATGATTGAATTGATAAATATCGCATTGAATCGTTATTAAATCGTTATGTTCTGTACTACAATGTAATTTCTATTTCTTTCAATTTTCTTTTGTAAAAACCCTCTCCTGGCAATTAGGACCAAGCCAATTAATCTTTATACAGCGCAGTCTGGATCATTGCAATACTTGATTTTTGCAACCAATGTAATGGACTCACCTATTTTTGATTTGTGCTACAATCGCTACTCGGCTTCTAATAAAGAGCCGTAGTAAAATGCTTTACCAGCTACTTGTAGTGAGTAGAACAAAATTACCTAACTATTGAAAAAAATGTGCAACCGCAAAATATGGGGGATAAAGCTGTTCCCAAGTGATTTTCTAAACTAACCCGGTAAACTACCCAGTAGCGAGCCCCCATGAGGCAAGTTTTGACTTCGTTGCTCTCTTAAAATTAATTACTTAGATTTATGAAATCAATTCTATCATCTAAGGAACGCTTGATGTATTATTGTTTGATATAAATAATAACTTTTGGACTCAAACTTAATAAATTTAAATAAAATACAAAATGGGACATGTGGCAGTACCGATCCCCCCCCCCCACCCTGTTACTAATTCGAGCACTTAGTGTTCCAGTGACGAGCCTTCCCCCCATATAAATCATAAGATACAAATGAATTCATAGTTATTTTATAGTTAATTTGTTTAAAAGGTAAAAAGGAAAACATTATTAATGACAAAAATTAACAAAAGCAGGCAAAAACATAAAAGATGAACGAAAATGAATGATCAACGGATGGAGTGAAAAAATCTTAGCTCCAAAACATAATTTTATTTGAAATGTTAATTATAAAAATATTTATATTTACACGTTAAAAAAGTATAAATTAAAACATAAGTATCCTTCTTCTTTATGATTCTGTACAAAACAGCATCAAAGAGGACAATAAAAATTAAGAAAAATAGGGGTTTGCGTGTTTGCGTGTCCATGACGGTTTTTCATAAATATGTAATCTGATCTTGAATCTAAGACGATCACTATAGGACGGTCGGACAAAAATTGCATTGTCTTGGTTGTGAAAACATTCAATCAGACTTTTACAGTTCAAATGGCATTGTTTCTATATTTAACAACTTTTATAGCAAATCTTGGAATTAATTAAGTATATTATACTTATCACATATTGCATAAAAACATTATTAAGAAATGCAATTAGTAAAAAGTCTATCTACATAAAATGCAGTATTTTAATTTTTGTTTGAAAATTGGCCGGACTCGTTACTGGAACTTGACTATTTTTTGTTTGCCTAATAATGATCCCCAGCCGCCCCCTACGGCTCGTTATTGGATTTCCTCATTTGTTTGTCCCAGTAAAGAGCCATCAATATATTTTAATAAATTACTATTTTTTCTTACTTTTTCTTTTGCAATAATAAAATGTACATTATTATTGTTACATTAAGCCTTAATTAGGTAAATAAAAATTAAAGAAAATCACTTACCTTCTTAGTCAAAGTTTCTAGTTTAAGAGATTTCACAAATAACACTGATTTTTTCCCACTTTTGGAACACTACTGAACACTTTGATTTTTCCTTACCAACTGAATTACCTAAAAATGAGAAGTGATGACGGATTTTTTCTGTTAAAATACCGTTATTGTCTGAAAAGCAGGATGTTAGCTTTTGGACCAAATTCATGAAGGGAGCTCGCTATTGGGAAAGGGCTCGAATAAGGGTAGTTAACACTATCTGTTCGATTATTGTAACTATTCTATTATTTCAACATGTCATGTTTACATTAGTTGCAATGATCGAAATGTCACTGCTATATAAATTTGTGTTTGAACAATCTAATTATATAAAAATTACGATAATATTGTACCACGTTTTTAAATAATAATTTCGACCCATTTTTATTGCTCAGCACTAAAGGCTTTATGTCTCAGAATTATGTAAAATTATTAGTACCTACCCCGATTATATTCACATGTTTGTTCATTCTAAAACGTCTGATGATTAACGAGGTATAGGCAGTCTTTATGAAAGGAAGTTCAACTTTAGTATCTTGATGGGGAGATATGCTTTTAAAGTAGTCCAGAGATATGCCTTTAAAGACATTTTCATGCCGGTCCTGCTCCTCGGCACCGACTTACGCACAATTTCAAAAGCGAATACATATGTGGGCTCTAAAGTATTGATTTTGTTAAGGGGAGCTGATGGTCAAGGTTTAACCATGAACTGGACTTTAAAGCGACATGAGTCTAACAAAGCGGCTGCGGAGGATTTGGTAGCTATGCCATGTTGTTTTTTCGACTCCGAGCATGTAAGAATAATATAATCTAAATGGCGCTTCAGCCTGTAGAGGCCAAGTAACTAGTTTCAGCAGCAACTACTCGTGTCGTGCGTGCTATTGTTCTCACTAACGGCCAAGTTTGAGAAGCTTTACTATGCAGTTATTACCCTTTGAGCATTGTCAGTGAGTGACTCGAAAGAGGTGGAACCTTGAAAATTATTTTTGGTCGTTCAGGGAAACGAATCCAGCTAGCGAGTTTCAGTTGTGACACGCACATACCCACAACGCCACAGCCGCCCACTCTGAGTCTGTAGAACAAGGTAATGGAAGATGCCCTCTGCTAAATGGCACAAAGAAGTCGAGACGGACCTTAACTAATTCCGTGTGCGCAAATGGATTAACTGAAGATGCCTGTTGATTGAGGTTCAGGTACACAGCAAACTGATGCGCCACATAACGACGAAGAACACTTGTCTGTTACACATCCATATTTCAACCCAAGGCCTGCGTGATTCATTACTCTCTTAGCCTGTTTATGAGCTCCGTACCTGAATGGTATCGCTATAATCAATCTGACGCCATTTTCGCTTTCCGATAGAACAATCGGTAGACCGATTCATCGAGCTCCATCGGATTGAAATCCCCCACGCATGATTGTTAACCACAAACAAAGCCGAATTTAAAAAAAGCCCACTCATTGAAGTGCCGTTTTCAATAAAGTCCCACAAATCGAAAGTTGTCGGATCAATATCATCCCATTTGGCGCATCACAAAATACCACCTCCAATTACCGCCACACATCCACAGAAATCAATTCCGAGTACGTTCGCCGCGTACGTGCAATGCAATGACTGAAAACAAATTTACCGGCTCTACATTTCAAAATACTCCCCTGCACCTCATCGACAGACGCTCTTGCGAGTTTAGTGACATTCAGTCGCAGACACCTTCAATTATAGCGCATGCCACAGACATTCCAATTTGAAAAAGAAAAACATATTAAAAGCACTCCGGTGTCACCAACAGACGACAGTCTATCTTGTCAATCGATTTCATGCCGTCGGCATTCCGTAGATGAGAAGTTTTCTATTTTTACCTCTTCCGCCGCCAATTAGGGAGGGTGGCTGGCTGCTTATCGCAATTCACACCTTCACATCATCAATTTCCTCTGGAGACAGTTCATCTGTCTGAAATCGTGTTTCCTCTCCCCCCAGTCACACTCGCTCTTTGTCAGCGAGAACCATGAGAATCTATTAATTTCGAATGAATTCGTGAACGACGCAGTCCTTTAGTCTGCAGGCGCACGGCGGGGGCATCTTTCCCTCTGGCCGGGGGGGGGGCGGGGGGGGGGGGCTGTCTGCGCCTAATGTGTGTGATATGAGCACTCTGGATATTCAATTCATTGGCGAACTATTGTCGGTGTGGATACAAGCAGCAATTCCCACCTTGGGGTTCGTTTACCCCATGAGGGCTCCCAGTAACAGTCTGTGCCGCTGCCGGGGCTGATGCCACTCTCCACTTCCGTCCGCCGCCTGTGAAAAGTTTCATTTCGAAAGTTTTGCCTTCATAATTGAAAAGGCACCCGCCCACATGACAGAGGAAAATGAAAAAAGGGACCAAGGATGACGACACATCCTGGGAAGAAGATGAAATTTTTGCTGGCCTTCCGGTGGAGAGAGAGTGGCCCACACGTTGTCATGTCTTGCAGAAAGGATGAACGCCATCATACTCCAGCTCATCCAACTTGATCGTATCCGTCCATTAGTGGCTTTTATTTGAGTGGGTTCACCTTTTGTTGTGACGCTGCGACGAGGGAGCTCAGGACCTGATGCATTACGGTCTCCTTGTGTAGGTTGCTGTGTGTGTGGGTGGATCCCCTAAGAGATGGTATCTTCAACTTTAATGTTCGTGGTATTGTTTGAAACGTATTCCCAGAAATTATCTGGTTTTATTTTACAGTTGATGTGTGCTGCCTGGATTCTAGTATGAGTTGGAGGCTTTTCATTTCTATCTACCCTTCGGGAGGTATCCGGAATCTGGAAAGTGAATAAGGGATGCCTAATGCATGCATGTCGGCTTGGCTTCCGCTGGTCCAGAGTGTAGAGCTGTGTTCTGAAACTTCTGTCACTGCAAGTTATCCTTTAAGTCTTTAAAAATATAAGTTCCACATAGTTATTTATTTGAAGTGAAGGTGGATCCACAAGCAAATACTTTAAAACTTACCATCAATCTCGCCCGAACAGCATTTCACCCGAATTATTTTTGATCGCCCGAAATATTAGTTTTTTCTGTGTCAAAACTAACCCAGCTGGACCAATCCTACAGGAAAGTTCAGCATTACGCCTCCCATCACTCGTGAAGAAGACCCCGATATACTTAAACTTCTCCATCTGCTTCAATGTGACTCCACTAACATGTAGAGTGCATTGAACAGGCGTTCTGGAAACTACCATAACCTCTGATTTGCCCACGTTAACCTTCATTCCAGAATCAGCACATACGGCCACAAACTTATCGAATGCGCCCTGAAGTTCCGTCTCGGAAGATGTGAGAATAACTAAGTCATCCGCAAAAAGAAGATGACTGAATGAAAAACATTCTTCGCCTCAGCTGCGCTGCCACTTCCAGTCCATATAAACAATGGCAAGGAGAGGTGACAAGACATCCTTGGCGAAGTCCAACGCCCAAGGTGAAAGGTTTTGATTTAGCACCGCTAACCCGAACACAGTTTGTGTATAGAGATTGAATGGCCTTCAAATAGTGGACCCTCAATCCCATACTCCTGCAGAACACTCCAGAGCTTACCTCGAGGAACTCGGTCCTCATCTAAATCTACAAAACAGGTGTAGATGGGTTTGGCATACTCCCAAGCCTTCTCGACTACCATCCTTGCCTCGATCATAGCTCTAGAACGCGTTCCAAAACCTTAGCGTAGACTTTCCTGGTGAGACTTAAAACGGATATACCCCTGTAGTTGGATCAGTCTCTTTTGTCGCCCTTCTTAAAAAGAGGGACAATCACCCCAGTTTTCCGATCACCAGGTGTCTTTACTTTATCCTCTTCTGTTCGAAAAATCTCAAAAGGAAGCAGAATGTACAATATTGTACGATCGTGCTGCATAGCCATTGCTGAACTTCTGCCCCACTTCGGTTGGTTGAAGTCTCTTATATAGGAGCTTTAAAGTTGTCCTCGCTCTACTGTCAGATACCCTTTCCGCTTATGCTGATTTTCTGCAGTCCTTGTGCTCGAAAGCATCGGGCTGAAATTAAACGCCTTCTCAACTCAGTTTGAAGTTTTGGACGATAAAGGATATTTTGTTTTTTATTAAGGATATGTGATGTGATGTGGGATAACTAAATCATTGTAAAATTTAATATGAAATAAATCTATCTATCTATCTATCTATGTACTGTAAATTTACATTACCTTGGTTGACTCCATTGCTGGCTTGGCTCGTGCAATTAACCAATGAGCCAGGAAATTCAAAATGGCATCGCTTCGATCCTCGACCTTGGTTTAACAGATTCATTTTATAACGATTGCCAACAGGTTGCGCTAAAGGAGCTTAAGGATAATAAAACTGATTTAGCACAGTCCGTATATTTGATAAGCGCTTCCAGTTGGTCGCGGGATTGGGTTTTTTTCCGGCGGCGATGTTACTATACTATATATTTTATTTTATAGTGGCACAAATTTTACAATGTATTGCATACAATTAGTTGTACAGAGATTTGGTTTGCATCACCTTACTACTAAAATATTCATATAATCCTTATATAATTTATCACAGAAGTATTGGATTTTAGTCTGAAGGAAAAGCCACTTAAAAAACCTTCATCGCAAAAAAAAAAAAATTCTAATTCCGTTGGAGGGAAGAGAGAAGTGGTTAGTCTTGATTTCAAATTTCTGACTAGAATGGTTTAGAAAACACAAAAATGATTGACAATAAATAAATATGTTAATATAAATAAATAAATAATAAACAAATAAATAAATAAATAAATAAATAAGTTAATAAATAAATAAATAATAAACAAATAAAAAGTAAATAAATAAATAAAAAAATAATTAAGTATATAAATAAATAAATAAGTTAATAAATAAATAAATAGATAAATAAATAAATAAATAAATAAATAAATAAATAAATAAATAAGTAAGTAAATAAATAAATATGTTAATATATTAAACAAATCAATATAAATATAATATTTCAACTCTAGCTGTGACCATTCCGATCTTGGCTATCTTATGAAGTTCCGTAGTCGAGAAAAACCAAGGGAGATTTAGAATCATTTTAAAGAGCTTATTTGGCGTTATTTGGAGTGTCCGCAGATGACTTTTGGCGCACTTACCCCAGACAGGAGACCCATAGAACATGATCGGTTGGAAAATAGACTTAAAAATCAATATTTTGTTTTCATTGCTTAGTTTAGAATTCCTGAAAATGAATGGATAGAGAATCTTTATCGTTACGTTTATCTTTTTGATAATTTCTTGAATATGAAGCCTAAAAGTTAACCTTTCATCTAAATGTACCCCAAGATATTTTCCACTCGGTTTCCACTCGATCGGAAAACCATTAAGTTGAAGGCTATTGCTTGGAAGTAAACAAGCTTTTCTTTTTCGAGTGAAAAAGATTGCTTGCGTTTTCGAAGCGTTAATGCTAATTTTCCAATCATGACAATATTGAAGGACAGTATTTATCCCAGATTGCAGATTGGTTTCAATATCGTTTTTTTTCCGGCGGCGATGTTATTGAAGCGGGTGCAGGTCCTATATTTATGGCAGCCTTATATGCTAAATTTTTTTGGCTGCAATTATATATTTGGTTTTTTTATTTTTTTGTATATTTGTGGATTTTTTTCGATTCGCCTCATGTTCGCCTGTAAAAATCTAGAGAACATTTAAGCTTGGTTTCACATTTGTTTTTGCCCGGATTTGCTGTTCGTGATAAGGGAATTTTTTCGAACGTGGCACTTTTTTCACGCGATATTCGTAATATGCGAACAGAAAAAAGGGAGATGTTTATGCTGAAATGCTGTTCGGGCGAGATTCACGATAAGTCTGAAGGACATATTCTTTCCTTTTCAAATAATTTTCGAGTTCTAGTGTTTCTCCCATTAATAAGCTGGTGAGTAAATGGTCCTGTCCTTAAAAGGTTATGTTTTAGCCCTAAAGCCATCCGCATTTATAAATATATGCACCGTAGCACTCTGGTCGGATTTTCAGTTCTGCACCGCTGAATTCCTACAGCTCTGCGAAGAAGTGCTTTCCTATGAACTCATTATTTTATTTTTTTAGATCTTGGATTAAACCTATTTCTTCCTCAACTCTGTAGCTCCTGCAAAATTCGTTGTCCGATATGATCCGTCGCGATGCTTGTGAGGCTATACTACAATGCGCCTGCCTTGCGCCTTGCGATCAGCATCGATCAGATAACCCTCGCTGTTGCTCCAATTTCCAGACCAGGCCTAAGCGTTTCGGCTTTGCCCATGGCTTTGTCATCCAGTGTTTTCCTTATGGAGCAATACCTTGGGCAACGTGATTGCTTAAGGTATTGCCCAATATTCTCCCAGTTGAGATCCATTTTTCGAAAAACGTGCCGCTTTTTCCTTTCCTTGATGACAGTGAGCCCTGATACCCAGCATACGGTCATCGATCATGGCCAAGGATAACTCACTGACGCTTTGTCTGCACACCCCAATCGGAGCCTATAAGGCTGACCTGTTGCTACAGAAAAGCTTGAACGGAGGAAGGAATAAGGAAAAAAATACTTGTTGTTTCTACGATGATCTGGTGTATAGCTAGTGTATCACGCGATTTATGTCAGTCCCAACAACCGCAGCAACACCAGCAAGCAATGCACCGGTTATCGAACGAACCGATTTAAGTTCAATTTAAGTTCAGCAAGAAATCAGTATTTGCGACTAAAATTGCCATCGACTGGAAGGCTGGAAGCAACAATAACCTCATCGTCAAAAAAAAAACCCTTTCCCAATTGTTCAGCAGCTTGACACTTGGCTATGATATACACATCAAGGAACGATTAGTGTACTTTTGGATGCAAAAACTAAACGTCTGTGGAATTGAAATTAAATGTTGTTTATTTTTCCTTGGACGGTTTTCCTTTTATCGCGTGGTTTAAGGGCCCAAGGCAAGCAAGGCACCTGTAGAATAACAAATACTTCTTCTAAAGTATCGGACAAGACATTGGCGGGTGGAAGCCATGCATTTTTTACGAATCCATAAATACAGTCGAACTTCGATAAAATGAACCACCACTTGCCACAAAAAAGAATCGTTAATTACAAAATTGATATAAATATTTATTTAACTACGATATAACACATAAAATGTAGAGGAGCATAATTATAATTTAAAATAGTCTGTTACACATGACAGAAGACCGAACATTTTTTTTTTGTTTTCTAAAAAAATCTTCAATTTAATTTAAACCACTGTAGCTTCACAGCTTGTCGTGACGCAGAGGGACAACTCGTAGTAGATTCGCACTCGATACTGAGAATCAGGATAGATCACTTTTGTAGACTGTTGCACGCCGAGGAAGACCCCACTACCGCTGTCAGGCAGAATGCTCCACTCCACACAATTGACGATGATCGACGAGAATTCCGTCCCCCGACCTAGACGAAGTGAAGATAGCGATATCGAGACTAAAGTCGAATAAAGCTGCTAGTGCAGACGGATTGTCTGTACGTTGGTAAGGTACATGCATCAACTCATCTGTAAGATATGGTCGGAGGAAAGCATGTCCGACGAGTCGATCCACAAGAAAGGAGCAACTGTGCCAACTACCGAGGGATAAGTCTCCACAACATCGCCTATAAGATCCTCTCTGCGGTTTTGTGTGAGCGCCTGAAACCATTCGTCAACAACCTGATAGGTCCTTATAAGTGCGGTTTCAGGCCGGGGAAGTCCACCATCGACCAAATCTTCACATTACGGTAGATCCTGGAAAAAAAACCCAAGAAATGCAGATCGACACCCACCACCTTTTCGTCGATTTCAAGGCCGCATATGACAGCGTGCATAGGAACGACCTATACAACGCCATGTCTAGTTTTGACATTCCTGGCAAACTCGTCAGGTTGTGCTGGATGACGATGGAGAGTTATCGCTTCTCCATCAAGGTCGGTAACGAACTCACCGAGACCTTCAATGTCAAAAAAAAGTCTTAGATAAGGCAATGCGCTGTCATGTGACTTTTTCAACATTATTCTAGAGAAGATCGGGCAGAACTCACACGATAACACAAGGGTCACGATCTTCCAAAATTCCGTACAACTATTAGCATACGCGGATGACATTGACGTGATTGGTCGAACACAGCGAGCCGTCAATGAAGCGTTTGCTGTTATTGAAGCGGAGGCGGCCACAATGGGTTTAGCGGTGAACGAGGGCTAAACGTACTTTATGCACAACATCAACTTGGCCAGAACATTACCGTAGGCAGCTATAACTTTGAGGAAGTGAAGGACTTCGTAAATCTCGGGTCGCAAGTAAACGGTACGAACAACACCAGTACCGAGATTAAACGCAGAATAACTCTTGCCAATTTTTGCTTCTTTAGGCTCAAGACGCAACTGAGTAGTAGAGCCCTCTCTCGAAGGACCAATTATATTGTGTAAAGGCATAGACAATCTCAAAAGCGGATGAAGAAGTCCTTCGTCTTGTCCAGAGAAAAGTTCTGCGTTTAATTTTTGGTCGTTGATGTTTATTGGAGAAGAAGATTCAACCACTAATGTACGGGCTGTACAGCGACATGAGCCTAGCCATGCGTCTACGGATTCAACGCCTAAGATGGCTGGGCCATGTAGAGCACATAAACAACACGGCTCCAGCCCGATGATTCTTCGACTTCGAATCAGTGGGACAACGCATTAGGTCTAGAAGGACCTCAACGAACTTGGCGTGCGCAGTTGGAGACAGCTGGCTAAAGATGGTGCCAGCTGGGGAGGCTTGTTGATTGAGGCCCAAGTTCACCCCGGACTGTAGCGCCACCAGAAGAAGAAGCTACACAGAATCATTTGTTGTTTTATGACTCTTTTAATATACACGCAAAGTGAGTAATAAATTTGCAACTCCCTCGTTTGAAGGTGCTTTAATCAAACCATCCTCCATTATCGCCAAGTCTTTCCCTATTACATCACTGCCGCTGTCATCGTTATTGTCGAACTGTGGAGATTCGGATTCACATCTAAATATCTCGGCAGTACCTTCATCTGTGGGACACTACTAAGTACCGATAGAAAGGAGTGCTCCGAAAGCGATTCTTTATAAAACGAACTTGTAGAATTCGCAGAGGTCGGGAATTTGTCTTCAGAATTCGGCTTATCGAAGGTGACGCCATATAATCTGTTCGAGTAATGAATACATTCCAGTTATCGAAGTTCGAGCTATTGAATTATCAAATTACATGACAATTTCAGGCTTGGAGCTATTGTCAACCAATTTCATTCGAGTTATCGAAGTTCGACTGATGATATACAGTCAAATGTATGACATAGTGTACAAGTTTTGAAATTCTGGATTTACGAAGACAAAAAAATGCACCCTCGCTTTCCAACGTTTTTATGATTTCGTTGGATCCATAGGAAAGGCGAGAAGACTCCTCCTCTGGATGTACCTCTGTTCACCTTTCTGGTGCAGAGTAGATCACCTAGGGATGACAGTCGTGAAGAACTCTGTATCGACTCCTGCTTTATTGGTAAAAATGCTTAAAAGCGTCGTCGTGAAGTTTAGTACATATTGGGAACACAACTTGTTTGATTTAAATTATTAAAATCGAATGTCCTTGTTGAATGACACTTTCCGATATTGACGAGTGACGACATCATAAAAGGTTGTGACCATCCGTCGTTCAATGGCTTGTGTGCCACAGAGTACTCTAAAATGCCAGAATGTCAGTTCGGAGTTCAATAAAAAAAAGCCAAGAAGGGAACACTGAAACCAGTTCGTTAAGCGGAAAAAAGGGAGCATAATCCAGGTGAACCAAAACATGTATTTGTCTGTTTTCAAAACTCAAAAGTGCCCATCCATCCATCGGGTGCTGTAACAAATCACTTCTTCTCGTTCAAAATTCATCCCTCCTCCCGAACTGACATCGGGGAGAATGCACCAATTACATGACGACATGCGAAACAGTGGAAAGGGGTGTGATGTAACGAAGTTTGACATGTGCCTCTAAAATTTGACATGACAGGAACACAAAATAGTTTAAATCCACCACCACCACCACCCGAACTCGGCACACGAGAGGGAGAATCTTGTCATGAAAAATTACCCATCGAGATGGATTGGTACATGGTTCCTGGCACTGCATCAAGGCATCTCTCGAGAGGGCACGAGCGCATACCCTAACCTGGATCAGATCTGTTTGTCCTCCAAACGTGATACGAATTTTCCGCTCCAGTTGAGTACATCGCGTTGAATTTGTCACGTCGCTTTATTCGTCAGTTTACAAAACTTTTTCAATTGCATCGCACATCGTACAGGTACAGGTACAGTTCAGTAAAAAAAAAAGGGCCGAGAAAGGAACGGGGAGTAACTGATTGAAATTTGATATTTTGTATGCAGATGAAGTCTGTTGTCTCCCGCCAAGCAACAGAAACAGAGACAGAGTGTCACTTGCGCTTCAATTTGTCAATGTTCACGTGAAGTTTGAATAAATTAATGAATTAATTCCGACTTGGGTCTTTTGATTCAGAATTTGGTATGAATTCCTGGAGAATGCGCATGAAAACATGGTCTCTGATATGTCATTCAATTCTTTTGAGAGTGGCAGTTCTTGATAGAAACTTAATCACAATTTTTTCGAAAATCAAATGCATCCTTTCAGGGTTGACTCAGTCCGTAATTCGTAAAATATCCTGCCTATGGAGTGAGCTAGAGGGCAGATGAAATTTAATGTTTGATAAAAGACAAGAGCGTTTTTATGGACATGAATATGTTACAAAAATGTAGTATTCCAAAATGCGACATCATATTCAAGAAAAAGTCGGTTGGCTAGCTTTACTAGTGTTGTGCGTCCCATTGTTCTTATGAATGTATGGGACCTCTTGTTTATGCTGACTACGGACGTCAAATTTTACGAAGCTTTTTTTCTAGACAGGTTTACTCTCAGACTTACTATGGGGAAAACAAATACTTGGCTCCGGGAAAACAAATTTTAACGTACTGCGATAGTATCATAGTAAATAAAAACAAAAATTAAGTATGCAGCGTACAACTAAGCTCTAGCTTATTATATTCCCACTGTATAGGACTGTAAAAATTAATAATCGAAACGAGGGAAGATTGATTGTAGTTAAGAGGCGAAGATGAGAACGATGATGCCCATAGAAAATTCCTCCAACGATGAAAAAAACCTGTACTCCAGAAAAATAATCAATTTATTTGGTTACCAATTTTGATGTTTGCTCCGCTGTGGTCACGATCCAAATGGCAGAGAAATCAGTCGACCGAGGACTCTACTAAAAGGAACCGCTTCCACTTGTCGCGATATGCTATTACAATGTTCATTAAAATTGCATAAGAGTAATAGAGATGGAATACAATTGGAGATAAGATCGACCTTGAAATTGCAGAGCGCTTATTAAGTTACAATATGTAGGTACATTATTCTTTGAACGAAGAAAAAATAGGGTACATGTACAATGTTAGGTAACGTTGAACAAATTATATCATGAACGATTATTAGAGTTAATTAGAAAAATCGAACTGAGTAAATATACAATATAATACAAATACAACATAGTACAGACTTTATAAATGTATGAACATGATATTCTTAAACACCCACCATTCCAGGGTGATGTTAATAGCCGACTGTTGCAAAAGTAAGTTATTTAAATTTTGAATACCTAAGAATATTTTCATATCATCATCGACATGATTGCTGCTGGATACGTCAGAAGGCAGAAATGAACCAGAATGAAGATATGTGCGAATAAAGCGAAATCAGCTACTTAAGCGAAGGGATACAGTGTCTGTACTATTTTCCGCCGATAGGGACCTTCTAGTACACGCAATGACAAGTGATCAACTGGAACAAGATACAATATTAATTGTAAGCTATAGAACCAGTATATTCCCATTGCTGTCGCAAACTATCCAGTCACTATCACCAGCCTTATTGCGTTAAATTATATCTGCACAATTGCAGCAAGTCCAACTAGCCCAAGCGGGAAAGTTTTAATTGATAGCATTGTATCATCTGTATCATCTCAACCAACTGCAGCAGCTACTTATCCATCTACACTCACACTACCTCCGGCAAAAGATGTGCTGAAGAGGTTAATGCACAAGGCTCTGGAATCGTGCAACTGCTACACAGAGCCTTAGTTAAATTGTGTGAAAAAATTATCCGTTAGTTTTCAAACTGTTCCTCTATTTATTCGTTATTAATTAAAAAAATATTTATTGAAAGTTTTGGTTAATAAAACTGCTTCGGAATGCTTTTCTAGTTCCTTCTGCAGGTTCGTTAATCTTTAGGGTAAAATCTGCGAAAATATCTAAATATTCATCTTCAGAAATCATGTTTATAACTATTTTCACTGAATTGGTATGATTCATTTAAATGGCGTTCGGGAGAATTTAACTCTGTAACGAGGTGCTAACGACAAAGTGGTTCTTATATCGACTACAATTATCAAATCACTTTGATACGTGTTAACAAAATTTTAAAGCCCAATTTATCCGACTATAATTTTGGGCCACTATGTTTAATTGAAAGAGTAATATCGTTAACGAATATTCCAAAAATGTAAGGCCCTAAGTGACTACCTTACGTTACCATAACTAAACAGATTAAGTGTTTCTGATATTAACTATTAGGGTTATTTTTTGAAAAGAAACGAAGATTCCCAAATGTTATCTAATTTATCACTTACTTGAATATTTTCCACAGTAAAATAGTGTATTAAGACCTAGAAAATAAGAAATGATTTGTTAATTTATTTTTAAAAAATTGCGCTTCAAAATGTGACTGGGTCGGTCCCAGGAAGAAAAAAGTGAAGAAAATCACAGAACAAAGTACACTTACTAATAACTTTGATCACTAATTTAAGACCGTTGACAGCTAATTCTGGTACATCTTAATTCTGTCTATAACACATATCTTAAATACCATAAATTACATGATTCGCAGTGGCTTACGTAAGCCGCAGCTGGATACATCATGGGTTCCCGTTTGTCATTTCCTTGAAAGGGTTAAAGCTTAACTAATAAAATTGTAAAGTTTAAATATTAGACATTTCTTTTAGTAAATTTTCGTCTCAGACAACTTGGTTTGTTTAATTACAGGCAGATGACGAAATATAGTACCAACTGATGAGGCTTGTTGGCTGAGGCCGATGTCCACACCGGACTTTAGGGCCAGTAGAAGAAGAGAAACATTTATGGCACTCTTGCAACACATATATGAAAGCCTTGGTAAGGCGATTTTTTACGGCTACATAAACACTACTCAGCAAAGAACACAAACATGAACACTTTTGTCGAAATATGTTTATGATAAGGATAAGGATAAGGATAATACAAAAGAAATTATAATGCTAATAGGAATACTTTTTTTGTGATTTGATTTTAATAAATATTAATATTTTCAGTAATTTCGCTTCATTGCAACATTGAGTAAATTAAGCTTTATGATTTTTGTCCATGTTTACTTGTTACTTCAGTGAGGTCTTTATGTAATGTCCAACAATAATCCCGAAGCTCTGCCTATTATTTTGGCAAATTTAAGTCATGTACAAAATCATTGAAGTCAGGATCTAATGGGTAATGTTTGATTGTTTCTAGGGTAACTGCCAGTTTGGAACTTTGAAGTGGCTCTAGTACAGTCAGTTCTTCCCTATGAGACCTCGGTATTTTAGCCTATGTCAGGCCAGGATACTTAATTTTACCTTCTATTTTAATTGTAATGCCTATTGTATAAGTACGATACGGTTCGTTGGTGCCGCCGAATGTCATATGGATTGCAAAATGGATCGAGGTCTTCTCGCGCATTCAGTAAGAAGACCCACGCATGTAACACAAAAGATTAGACCTGTGCTTTTTAGTTCAATCTAGAGAGCACTCAGCTTACTTAAAATCTGTTTATTGAACTAGTTCGTTCTTCTAGTTCATTGTTCAGTGCAGTTCACTGCTCAGGCTGGAGCCTTGTACGATTTTCGCCGATTGGTCGCAATGTAATCATTAAAAATAACAGCGCTATCAATTCTATGTAGAAGGAAAACGCAAAATGATGTAATACTGCCCACATAATACAATTGACAATGAATTAAATATTTATTAATTTCAAATATGTAGTTAGAGTAAGTTGTTTCAGAAAGACAGAAGGACATGTACTTTATAGTCCCATGTTTGTTTCTATGTATGGTTTATGCGTGGATAATCCTCACAATTTACAGGTGAAAGAACTACAAAGGTACCTACAGATATGGAATCTACATCGATCATATTGGAACTATGTATGCGAAATTCGCTTTGTTGTATATAGGTGCGGAACTACCAAACTCTATGTTGTAAATAAATTTAAACATTTTTAAGACTTCCTTCACATATACAGTCAGTGCAAGAAGTCTGCGTACAAAGCATGAAACTTTCATTAAAATGAGAAAACGAACAAAAAAAAAATGTAAGAAGTATGCTTTTGATCATTATCGTGTTGAAATATAAAATGGTCACTCAAGCCTAGATTTCTGCCACTTTCACAGATATTTTTTTTTATTATGTTTAAATACTGGAATCTATCCATTGTACTTTCAATAAATTCTAAGTTCCCAACTCCATTTGCTGCCATACGCCCCTCCACCACCATGTTGGAAATATGTTTTCTTTATTCCATTCAGTTGCTGGTTTTCTACCACTTTCTCGACTGAAAATAATACACTATTCCAAAATCTTTCTTGCTTGTCAATATTCTCCTTATCAAAAGCAACAGGCTTCTTTCGGCTGATATCTGAAATATAGGGTTTTTTCCTTCCGTCCAAGACAACCTCCTTCTTTTAGGGTATTTCTAGCGGTAGAGCAACTAATCGACTTTTCAAAATTCTCTTGGATTATCTTAACTATTTTAGGAGCACTTGTTCTTGGATTTGCTTTTACTTCAGCCAAAACTGACCGTTTTTTGTTTTGTTGTACGGAAGAATGTGGCTTACCACTGGTTTCACCAATTTCTCTTAAACTTTTACCTTCCGAACGTAGTCTTACTATTTATTTTCAAATATCCGCTGATAATTCCTTGTTCATAATTTAAGTGTAAAAAAACTCTTAAAAGTGAAGAAAATAATAATAATACATATGCCCCCAGATAATTTAGGCGCTCGACTGAATGAAAGAAGAAAATAAAAATATAAACTGAAGCGACAAATTTACCGGAATTGGAAATTCTCGGGAAAAAAAGTCAGCCTAAAACATAAATGTACGCAGACTTTTTGTGCTGCATTTTCAGTGACATTTTCTAAAAATTAAGATCTGTTGAGTTCCCGAATGTGGAGAATTAGAAAACACTTATGTTACGATGAGAATGTGTAATTAACATTATTCCTAGGAAAAAAGGATTATTGATTTCGATAAAAGCATAAGCGTTTTATCTATTTTTCTAGAAAGGGTGGTAATGTACGCAGACTTTTTACATTGACTGTATGATCGGCAACGCAACGATTCTTTATGTGCTTGAAATTCTGTAAAGTTACACAAAAATAACCATGATGTGCCCAACACCCATACACGCACAAGGGAAAGCACTGAATTATTACAGTTTATTTCGATTTAGTTCTGCTATTCTAACTGATTTACATATTTGCAGAGTGTTGCATAATGGAGTTTGTTGAACTACTGAGCTAAATGAACTAAAATAAAACGACATTATGAACTAGTTCACTTAGTTCATCACATTTTTTTTGAAGTAGTGCGTTCGTGGACTCCATAAGGCTACAACAGACACGTGGAATCCACGCTTTGTCTTGTTGCACGATGACAAAGCGAAAATACTGTTGACGTACATAGCTTACTTACTAATGTTGTCAAATTGTTCCGAATTGTACAAGTAATGTCGCCACAAATGTAACAAAACTTGCAAGGATAATGTTTAGTTTCTCCTGACATTATTTAAGAATCGATTAACTCAGAAAACAAAACAAAAAATACTACGCTCTTCAAATAAATAGATTCGCTGAACAGGAAAGTGAAACTAAAACTTTTTTTTGTTTCGAAAATCTTAATTTTTGTGTGTGGTTGCTATAAAACGAACACGATGGAATCAAAATAAAAATGGTAATAAAAAGAGGATGTATAATTTATTCAAAAATGTTTTTAAGAAACCAGTCATCTTGTACTGCATAATGTTCTCTCATCGCCTTAGACTACATACAGTATAGTGCCAGTTCAGACCCGTAATTAAGTTATTTCAATGCTTATTTATACCGGCCCTGTGTTGGGCGCCAAGAAAAAAAGAATCAATATTTTATTAATTTACATTATTTGAGAAGAGGAAATGGTTCCACGAACATCAGTGAAAAAGTCGGGAACTCTTAAGTGTAGAATAAATGCAAAAAAAAACAAATTTCCAACAGCTTCCTTGAATAGAATTCCGCGAAGATTTCCGCATTATAAAAAGAAACTTCCTTTTCATCAAAAGTAACCATGACAAAAAATTCAGAATACCTTCTGACGTGATTTCCCTCGCCTTTGATTCTCCCTTTTAATCTTGAGCGCCTCGAACGCATTCCATCATTATCGCCTTGTAAATGATGCGTCACATCCTAAATGTAAATTTCCATTGTATTTATTTATGTATGTTAATATTTTTTGCCTTGGAAAAAAGATATTCTTCAATCAATTCGTTTCCTCTTGTATCTTATTTTCGAGTTCATTTGACAAATGAAGCACTCTTCGAGAATGTAAGGGGAAATCAAGGATTTTATTTAAATCACGAGTAGATACCTGAAGGCAGCACTCGAACTCTGTAAATGAATCCTTTATGTCTTTATTCCGGGTCGGGTCATGGAAATGGATTGACATCCCTCAAAGGGATTACTTTGAAGCCGTGATCCGGTGGGATACCAATTTAAGTGTGACATATCTCGGTAATCAAGGGAAGTGGAGCGGGAAGCGGTAGAGGGAAATATGTAAGTAGGGAATTCTTTGTTTATAAATGGAGGAACGTATCGCGTGTTGCTGAAGAGTGAATGTTGAAAAGTCGTTAGATGTGCCTACATGACTGACTGCGATTTACGTACATATGCACTCGCCTGAACCCTGGCTTGACCACAACTAGAAGGAGTTTACGTAGGAACGTCTGAGGAACTGTTAACTATCACCAAGTGCTTAATTTTTTGAATGGGATCGACAAGAGGAGGGAATTTTAATTAAAAATGTTTACCATTTTGGTCCACCAGTTAAATTTGAAAGAATTAACGTGAAACTAGAAACTTGCCGATGACAAAGGGAACAAGGTGCAAAACCCACATCTTGTCACTATCATCCATGTGAGCGTGACCGACAAGAGGAGGGAATTTTAATTAATCATTTTTACCATTTTGGTCCACCAGTTAAATTTGAAAGAATTAACGTGAAACTAGAAACTTGCCACCGTCACCGATGACAAAGGGAACAAGGTGCAAAACCCACATCTTGTCAGTATCCCCCATGTTCAGCGTGAGTAATAAATGTCACGGTGATACCTTGTCCACTCATCAAAAAGCAGTTAAAAGAGGATTCACTTAATCGCCTGCATCAGCATGCCGTAGCGCCGACGTATTCCATGTCCAAAGAGAATCGCCTTACACCAGACATCCACAGAGGTTAATTAATTCTTGTATTTATGTCACGAAAACCCATCAAATCGGGTGTAAGGCCGATGCGATCGGGAATCTCCCATAAAAAACAATCCACAGTCGCAGAGATCCTACACCAGCATCCACCCCATTACTGGATGCAGTCTGACACCTGACCATTTGTTTCATATTACTCGCCGAGGGTAAATCGATTATCATAAACCGAACGAAATTAATGCGAATTGAATTTATGGAAATTTGATAGGTCTCCGACGAAGGAGTTCAGCTCCGTCGAGTGGAGTGGGAGCGCAGTGCGCTGGACCACACGAGCTCTTAAAGGCATGGTTCGCGCTATTTCAGCGATAATTTACAATGACTGTTCCGCGCACTTAATGCATGCACAACTCCCTGGGTTCCCCTCGCGCCGGATGATAAAGTACGTTTTCATCAAATCGTTAGGTGTAACGACCACGGGAGTAATCTCTAGAGATGCGATAGTAAAAGCTTGAGCTGTGGTCCTGGTGGCCGCCGGAGTTTACGATCGATTTGAAGCGTTTGCCGGTGGATTTTGGTGAACAGGAGACTGACTGGATTTTATTTTCTGCTGGAATTCCAGATGCTCACGAATGGCGATGAATAACTGATTGGTGAGGGAATACTTAAAAAACGAGGAGAGTGATCAAGAAAACAACGTTGTACAGTATGAGAGAATGGCAATGTATGGCTCTGAATTTAAATGCCAAGTGATACAGCGACGTTTTGCGTCGTCGAATCACTTGTAAGTAAAGGGTGGTCCAACCGTAATGCGCGATGTTAATTGTGAGTCCCACCTTTGCGTCAAGTTTTCTTGCACAACTTAATTTGACATTTCTTTGTTTCAGCGTTTGACAAATCTAACCACGGAGAGGTACACAATTGAGCAGCGCGTTAAATGGCTGAAGCCTTTAACGAAAATGGGTGGTTTAAGTCAAAATGCATTTCGTGCACTTCGTGAATTTTTTGGTCAGCATAATCGGCCGAATGTGTAGTAGAATCGGTAGAATTGTTGGAGTTGTTGTCGCTGGGTTGAACCAAAATCCGACAAAAACCACCATAATACCTTTTCACTAGGAAATGAAAACTGGATCGACTGAAACCAAAAAGTCTGTCGCGTACAACACTGGCTCCAGCAAACTCATTTGGACAGCAACTCATCTGGAAAAAGCACACAGAAGAAGTTTTCAGGACGCGTGCTCCAATAATTTGTCAGAGCTTGGCAGGCAAGTCCTGCGGATGTAATCCAAATATCCTCAGATGGATGCAGACATAGACTCAGGTGTCAGTCCACCGTTCCCAGCTCCCGAAACTGCTGCCACAACGTCTGGGCCGGTGCATTACCTGCACATCCCATCACGCGCGGCAGAGGTAATACGACGACACCCGTGGGACCGCAGCGCAGCTCAACGATGCGGTGGTGCAGGAGAAATAGTATTTAAGCTAGGGTAAGAAATTTGTAAGTTTAGTCTTAAGTAACAAGTGTAGGGACTTTGTCCAAAAAGTAACAAAATAAAAAATTATTTTTTTTAAGAAATAAACTTAAAGTTTATTAATTTGTGCACTGCTATTGTCATACAATCAATTACATACGGTGCAATAAACATGGTCCAAAAGAACCAACATGATCAGACCAAGACAGGTACGGGACAAATTTCAAAGGTTGGTATGCGTCTGTATTACAGGGACTATGGGAAACTGCCCAACTGCTGCCATGGAGGGGCTACTGGAGCTGACTCCTTTGCGTCTAGCAGAATGTGCAAACAAAACATTCATGAGGATGGCAAAAGAAGGGATAGGAAAAGACATTGTTGTGGTGCATGACATCGAGACAAGCTACCACTCTTGGTCATTCCGAAGGAAGACGTGATTCGGAAATGTAACTTCCAAAAGGTTTTTTACCATTAAGCACAGCACCAAAAAGGACTGGAATGGACTGGACAGGCACTGGGCAATACGGTAAAATGGTTTACAATGGTATGCAATTGATCAAGAACTGATGAAGGAACAGGGGCAGGAGTATTTGGACCCCGGACAAACTCCTACAAACCAATTAGCAAACGAACCAGTATCTTTCAAGCAGAAGTCTATGCCATAGACAAAATCAGTCTTGACAGGAACTATCCCAACTGCGATAGAGCAGTGGTGAGGTGCCGATATCATGGCAATAGACTCCCATATCATCAAATCCAAGCTTGTGTGGGAATGTCTACAGCAGTTTAAGAAGCTGAGCAGGAGTAACAGAGTACAACTCTGCTGGATACCTTGCCATATAGGGATATAATGCAACGAAATGGCCGACTCCCTCGCTAAAAAAGGAACATCGGGTCCTTTTATAGGCCCCGAACCAATCTGCGGTGTAGGCGGTCATGTCCTCAGGGAAAAGTTCAGGGAACTAGAAAGAAAGAAATAAAAAGAATATAAATATAACCGGAGGAGGTTTGAGGCATGAATTCTGAGCAATAACGATCCTAACAGGTATCCTAATGGGGCACTGTAGACTTAGGGATCACCTAAGGAAAATAGGAGTATCAGAAGAGGTCAGAAGAGGAGGTCTTTGCAGATTCTGCTGAGAATTTAACGAAATTCCAGAACATGTACTGGGATTTGGTGAGAAACTTGCCTACAAAAGTCAATGATAACTGAAGTCACTAGAACCAGCTCTCATTCTCAGATTCCCTAAGGAAACTGGCTTAGAGAATACTCTAGGATAAATAACTTCCTTCTTCTTCGATCGCAATGTGATCAATCTGGTTGACGGTTGGTTGATTGGGAGACCGCCAGGTCCCTTTGTGGATGTTGGGGTGAGGGAACCGCGTACTGGCTACAAAGAGGTTTCGGCCCGTTACGAAGTCCAACAGCCTGAGTCCGTTTTCGGACGTGTTGTCGTGCAGGCTGTGCTTACCGATGACTCTAGCAAACCTCTGGACAAGGGGGCCGCTGAATACATTGGTCCACCTCTAAGCGGTTGCTGTAAAGGCTATCCAGTGGGCGCCGCGAGGAGGCTGTATGTCAACTTGACCTGTGCAATTAACAGGGATCGTTGCTGGCATAAATATCTTCCCAAACACAACTCTGAAAAGAGCAGCATGGGAGGGGAGCTCTTAAGAAAGCAAAGGTATGAATACGGGGTACAATAGATCTATAGGCCGCTGTGCAACTTACCCTCAACAGCAATAATTATGATGCTTCCAAACGCCCAGGGAAAGTGTGAACAATGATTGAACAATAAGTCAGGCCTGGGCTGTCAAAAATGCATGTTGAACATGACTTCGGAGGTTGTCTGACCCATGGCCATTTGTTTGACTTAATCTGCTTTAGCAAATAGATCCCTGGCCATAAACACTTGTCCACATCAAGTCACAGTTAACCCTTGAGCGACAGCAACGAAAGCAAAGGCAGTCTTAATTAATGCTCTCATCCCTTAATGGCTCAGTAGTAAGCCAAGCAACGGCAGCCATCTGCCACACAAAATACATCCCAAGTGATTTCCGAAATCCAATTATCCTCTAATGTCACTTATTAGTCACTTAGGACTGTCGCTCTGTTGCCCTTTTCGTTTGCAATTGACCGCAGTGGCCGTACCTTGAGCACTGAAAGGGTTCCTCGTCAGAGCTCAGTGACCACATAGCATTCATACCGAAGATCATTTTTGGTTTCTGTTACCTGTTAAAGGGTATGTCCTGCAGTGCTATGGTTTGCCAGAGACCTTTCCCCCACCTCCGAGGATGCGGTGACACAATTACTGTGTTCGAAGGCACCCCGGGGTGCCATAAGCCATGCCTGTCGATTGGCAAAGGAACTTGTAGGAAAAAAAAGGTAACAATTTGATGGTTGAACATTTGCGTTGCGCTAACAAATTCTGTTGCTAGTGTGAGGAAAGTCATAAATACAAACGAGATGAGTGTGAATTGAGTCTCTTTGAAACTGCCAAATGTGGGTCAAGGCTCATGCCGATTCCACTTTGGAGACAAACAATCTCTTAAGTCTTTCATCTCAGCTGGCCTTGATGCAATAACCGCGCAGAGTCTTCTTTCTGATTGTTGGCAAAGCGTCAGTTTTCACAACGCTTAGCATTCCTCGGATAATCTCTGCTTAATTGGATTTTATTTATGTGGACATGCTCAATCCGAGACTCATTTAAACTTATCTGGTTCAGTTACCGTGGCAATGACCTCGCATTGTGTTGTGGCCTAAGGTCGGGTGTGTGTTCAAACGTGTTCTCACACTCTTTAGTCACTCGGATGATGTGGTGTGACGCAACCGGCACAAGACTGCTGCTAATGCATTCGCGTCATACGTCGTTCAATTTGTCCCGCAGTGTACTGTGTAACCGCGTTGGTTAGTTAGCGGTTAGTTCCATCATCTTCAACACAACTTGTGCTTTCTCCTAATGGCTCGCTTGTGAAGTTAAGGTGTGAATTATTGAAATTGACGCATAACCGGCCACATGCCTTCTTGCAATGACGATCCCATCTGTTTGCTCGTTTCCTACAATTGCGGATCGGTCAAACGATGGCAATTTCTTCCGGGGTTGGCGGCTGGTTGTCCCATCCATCATTTCACTTTACTGTGATCGGATTGTAATGTCATACGCCATAAAAGCGCCATCGTAAGTAGTTCATTTTCGATGCATAATGGATCATTGCTACCGGTTCAGCACACTCCGCTTTTTCTCGAAAACTAGCATATTTTTTTATGGGACATATTTTACAACAACTACGATACATATGTATATATCAAGAAGCATACGTCTAGGATACAGTAGGTGAGACGTGCGGATATATGGCCCCGTCTACGAGGATGGCGAATGGAGGAGAAGGCACAACCGCGAACTCTACGAGCTGTATCAGGAAGTGGATGTAATACGGAATGCACTGGCTCGGCCACATTGAGCGCATAGGAAACAATGCGCCAGCTAAGAGGGTCTTTGAATCAGAGCCTCCTGGTTCGAGAAGGAGAGGAAGACCGAACCTCCGGTATAAGGACCAAGTAATCGCGGATGCAAGACAGCTTGGTCTTCATGACTGGAAGCAGCGTGCCCAGGATCGTCAACAATGGAAAGCAGCTATCGCTTAGGCTCGCACCCTGCATGGGTCGTCAGCCTGATAAGTAAGTAATGTGAGACGTGCTAGGGGACAGAGTCTCTCGTGTGCTTTAGGTTTGCGTCTGCATAAAAATTTGCTGTGGGGAGAGACGTGATCTTAAGTGAATAGAAAGATCCAACTAATTTTTTAGTCCAACTAATTTGTGTATTCCAGGTGATCTGTAATCTGTTTGGCCTTGCGGTGGAGTGGCATTCAGTGAAAACGCATAGCTAAAGGCTTCACAGGCAGTAAGTGGAAGAGTTTGAGAGTTAAAGTGGAGTTTGTCAAGAGTGCACACTGTCACCACTATTTTCTTTGGTTGTTATAGGTGAGTCAGAATCGGGAATAATATCAAAGATCTGAAAAAAACAATGTTATCAGCTTGGCAACCATGCCCAGGCTTTTCCCCTTCAATTTCGACCCGGTGCTGCTTTATGAATTCAGTGTCTGGAAAGTAGACACCATTTCATGCGAAATGTGCAATCTATCGTAAGTGGATCTTTAAGAGAAATTGAGCATGAGAACGGGCCAAGTACTTAGAATACGAAGGAGAAAGTGGCAGTGGATTGTACACTTCCCAGAGCGAGAAGTAAACTTCTTTACAAGGGGGGCAGGGGAATTCGCTTATATTAGTGAAACGCCCAGGAAAACGTGGTGCATAACGGTTGAAAAGGAATCGTGTTCTTTGAGAATGAGTTGCGCGTTGCCGATCGATGTAGTGCGTGGTTGACGAGGGGTTAAAGGGTATAAGTAAGTTTTGCCACACTATATATCGCACCCTCAGTACGACAGAGGGGAAAAATGGGAACTGACATTTCTTAAATTTGGAGCTGTGTTTTTCTCGAAATGCCATTTTATGACTTATCGGGTGCGATATGTATTTATTTTCAAAAATGTCAGTAGATATGTGCCAACAACATTAACACTAGAAAGATGGGAAAATTCTTCCTACCAAGAAAGACAAGAGAAAAACTTAGTTGATCCCATACATTTTAACATAGAAGTGTGCGATTTTCACTCACTAAAACCACCTCACTGAATATATTAAAAGTACAACTAAGTGAACCACATAACCAATAGCAACAATGCGCGGGGGTAGACTATCGCACGAGATCAAGGGGTCTAGTCGTTTGAAGTCGGCACCAGACATTAGTATCCTCAAAGATCAGGTAAACTGCAGAGTCTGCATGCTTTTCTAGGCGGCGCTTATGTTTGTAAACAAAGTTATTAACTTCAACTTGGAGTGGTAATATTCCAAGATCTCTGTGGATATCGTCGTTTCGGATATACTATGGTGCATTAACTATAGTTCTAAGCACCTAATTTTAAAAAGTCGTTATTATGTTCAAATTACTTGCTTTGGTACAACCCTAAGGTTGTACGCCATTCGTCCAAACAGGTTTTAGGATTTGCCTGTATACAAGCAAGCAGTTTGTAGTAAATTTTTTTTTTAATGTCTACCAATAAGCCAGTACTTATCTTTGTATTTCATGTCAAGTTCTGCACGTTTCTTGTTAATAGGCTCCTTCCACTTGAGATTTAGGTCAAGAGTCATCCCGAGGTATTTTATTTTCTTTATTATCTTGCCTATAAGTAAAATTAATATGGACTAATTTGCCTTTATTAGGGCGAAAATTCGCCAGAAGTTCATCCATTCGTGTATTTGATCTAGTGAACGTAGTAATTTCTTCAACCGTTTTGCTAGTGTGAAGAGTGTGTTCTTTTTTTGGTAAATAATTAGTATACAGTAGGTATAGCAGAGGGCCAAGAACAATCCCTTGCGGCACACCAGCATTTATTTTTATAAAAGCTGAGTATTCATTTCTATTCTCACACGGAATATCCTTTCATAGAGATAGTTTGCTAAAATACTATACAGTTTCCCCGGTAGAGATCGTCATCAATGCAAATGCCTTTTGTATTGATTTTTTAAATTTCAGTCTTTCATCACATGATCTATTTCAGTACAGGCAGAATTAAAGTTTGAATGCATCTTGTTAGCGGCTATAAGAGACTTCTTCATCGAAGATTTCTTTCTGGGGAAAAAGTTTAACACACTGTGGAATATCAGAGCAGCTTATACGGTAAGAAAAAATACCGTAGATAAACATTACAGATTGGATACCTCTAGTGTACCTAAACCTATTAAGGCACATCTTGTTTAATAAGGAGGCATAGACTCAAGATTCCACTTCATACGTTTTATAACGAACCTTAACGACATTTGCACCTTCTCTAAACGTAATACAGGTGTTCCTCGTATAACGCTGTACTTCAACAACGCGTTTTCGATATAAATATAAAAAACAATATATCTGTGAATCAATTCCAGATTTCACCCTAAAGCGCATACTAGAGGCCTTAAATTTAGCTGAGAGATTGAACTCTTTTTTTTTTCAGATAATGATCCGTCAATGGAGAGAGGCAAATAGAGATGAATCTAGCGCCTTATAACGAAATCGAAAAACATCAAGCAAAGGCTGATAACTGATTTCACAATCGCACAATCACTGGGAGAACTTCCAACAATTTGTTTCTTATCAAATGACGAAAACTTTGCAGAGAAAATCTTCTGATGAAGTTATACGCTCAAAGCGCTCACTATTTCGACGAAATATAATGTTCGGGTCGTCGTGGCGTAGTGGGTAAGTGCGTCATCTTCTACGCAAAGGGTGCCAGGTTCGATACCCTAATTTACCACCTTTCCTTTCACGGCTCCACCTCTTTCGAGTCACTGACAATGCTCAAAGAGTAATAACTGTCTAGAAAAAGCTTCTCAACTTTGCCGTTCGAAGTCAGCATTAAAACTGTAGGTCCCTTCCACGCGTGAGAGAACAATAGCACGCGCAACACGAGTGGTTGCTCAGAAGCTAGGCACAGATCCGCTTCGGACTGTCGCGCCACCCATATTATTATTATTATGATGTTCGAAGACAGTGACACAGACTAGCGAAAGCACAAAATTGAATAATATTTATGTTTTCCGATTGTTTTTTTTCATTATGTTTTTTAATTTTGTAAATAAAGTATGCATTTTGATTTTGAGCTGTAAACGTAAACGTTTAATTTAGTACTTATTTTATTTTGTGTTAAAAACTATCCCAAGACCTTTGATTTCAGTTTTACTCAACAGAATCGTCCCACTTATAGTAAAGTCAAATACAGTTGGCAACAAAATATGGCAAACAGAAAAAAATGAAAAAATAACATATATTTAAATTTAACTTTAGGTGATTGCTATCACATCAATATACTAATTCGTCTTATTTGCAGTCCTGGATACTTTTTACGCCCAGAAAAATCTTTAGATCATCAGCATACATTAACCAATTTACATATTTATATCATTAACGTTGTATATAATATTATCAACAAATAAAATAACGAGTATTGGCCCTAGGTGGCTGCCTTGGGGAACCCCACATAATGCCTTGATAGTTCTTGATTGACACATGACCAATTTTCACTTTTTCCTATTTGAGTCCTATTTCAGGAGTATTTGCAAGGTAACTCGAAATCCATTTAAGGAGTTAAGAGTGAATACCGAAGGACCTTAATTTAGTTAAAAAAGACTCTATGACATACTGTGTCAAAAGCTTTCTTAAAGTCTGGTATAATCACATCAACTTGAAGTCGTGACTCTACAGAAAAGTATAAAAAGATATTTTGATATTTTGATATTTTGAGAATAAACTGCCAGACACAAACCCATGTTGTTGTGATCATATTCTTTCTTTAGTAGTTAAGTATAGTTTGTTTGTGACAATTTCCGATCGTGATAGGGGTGACTGTCGTCCTGATTTGTACCAGTGCTCAGTGTAAGCATGTTATCCCAGGGGAGAGAGTCATAACATCAAATTTGCAGATTTGTCAGCGTGTCGCTTAACGGTATTCGTTGTTTGATGTATTTTTAGTTCCTTGAAAAACATTAAATATGGAAATACGATACTCGCAATAAAAAATTTACCGAAAAGTCCTTCACCCCATTAATTGAACAGTCATATCATCCTCGAGAAAACAAAGAACCAACAAATCTCATTTTACAAAAGCTTGTTCTTTAGGTCTAGTGACTTCTGTCACAGAACCAAAATTTAATGGCAACACATCCACGGTCCGGGGGGCGGGCATTAAGAATCCATTACCATTCAAGCGAAAACCCAGCTCTGCAGTCATTAATTCCCAGATACGAATACAAATGTCCAATTGTTCCATCTAATGCAAGACAAATGGCGTAATTTGCACCACCACCAGACCTGGAGACACCCCAAACCATCTGGAACCTAAAAGGAATCAAATGACCAACTAACAGTAAATCAACAAACCGCAACAACTTCATTCACTAGCGGTATCTGAGTTATTTCATCGCAGAAAACTGCAAAATGTCGTGCAAGACCCCCAGCGCGATTTATGAAAAGCGTCCGCGTTGACTGCAGTCCGCAGTTTGAAGCTTTTGTTTAGCTGGCAGCGGTTCCATGGCATTAGGTTAAATGCGCTTTCAGCACTGTGGTGGCGAAGTGCTGATAGCCAACCCTTCCTGGAACAATGGCACTATCAAAATGGATTTCACCAGACATTTGCACGAGCAGCGGAGCAGCCAGCGTCGAGTGGGTTGGGTAATGATGTGCGCTGCAGGACTATTAGGTTAGCTGTGCTATTGCAGTTCACTCACCCGCTGCCGTTCCGCGAAGGACTACTTGCCGACGGATGGGTTTAGAAAGTCAGACTTTGAAGCGAGCAACTTCGCAGTGCCCGACAAAGGGAACTTATTAGAGGATCACGTTCATATTATATTATTTTTCGAAACTCGCTGCGATGAAAATGTCTCTACATAATTATGAGGAAGAGGATACTTCCTCGAGGAAATGAAGTTTGAGAGAGGAAAAAAAATCAATTCGACGAGACGAGGCAAATAATTGCCAAGGAGTTGAGGAGCTGTTGGCAGGCGTCCAAGGAGACGGGTTCTTGGCGGAAATACTGACGCGGCTAAAGGCTTCGGGCACCTCGGTTGATGGACATGCATACTGAAGGCGTCTGCGAGAGTTTTTGGCTTCGCCTTCCGCCGCTTCACATTGTGTCACAATTTTATCGTTGTCTGGCAACTGGATAATCGGGAACGTCATTTCGTATGGAGAGTGGATTATCTTCCCATCCCGTGTACGTTGCACGTTTCATACTCCTCCTGCTGGGTTGTACTTTGCTTGTGGGATTTTATGGAAATGTCTCGGAAGATGCCAATCCGTCCTTGGGGATGACGTGCACTTCCTGTTGGTTAAATTTCATTCACGAGTGCAATTTGTACTTTTAACTTAATTTCGGACGGACGAGGTCGGAGTGAGCAAAGGAGATGTGGATTTGAGGAGTTGGTTTCTCATGATTAACTTTCTAACCAGTCACCAGAGCTCTGATGGTTGCGTCCCATTTTGTGACCATTTAAAGCATCGTTTGCCACTTTCATAGACAAAAGTAATCGGCGCAGCTGAAGAGCCTATTCAAATCGTTTCCTCTCTTGCTCTCACCATATCGTGGCGACTTTCTCAGATTCCGCGGATAAAAATACACCCAGGGCAGCGGACTAACGAGGAAGCAGCAACTATTTTCGTAGCGCCCTACATCGCGCACAAACTGCAGGGTAATGGGCAAGCACTTAAACTCATCTCCCAGCTCAGCAAAATGAATTGACCTACAAATTAAACTGTTTTAAGTTCCTCGATGGGCTGGCCATTAGTTGCGACAAGTGTTTCGAGGTTTGGGAGCGAATAAATTAGGAAGTGGCGATGGGGCCTTGGGGGAGTGTCGGCCGTCCGGCCAACAGCTGCTGCTGGGGGACACAGTGAACTCTGGAAGAAGTGAATTTAATTTAGACAAGGAATCGTGTCAGTCATCAGCTGTCAATTATCTGTTATCGCTGACAAGTGCTCATTCGTTTTTTATTGCCCACTGCATGGGCTATCTTTAGATCGCGTCGAGTGGATGAGTTCCAGATCGTCTTTAGTTCAATGTGATGACAATTTAATCGCGACTGAAGTCACTTTGACATCATCGCTCAACTGGCAAGGGTGTGTGCGTTTAGTCTGCTCATCTGTCAACGTGTGACATTCGTGACACATTTGACAACTGCCAAATTCTTCGCGCAAAAATGTACTTCTGAAAGAAATGAGTTCATTCAAGTAGTTCCCACCAAATAGGGCCTGCCCCTGATCACTTAATCTCCGCCATCCCATTGTCGGCACATGTATGTCAGGCCATAAACTGAACAATTATCACTTGAATCATACGAGCACAATTGCAGAGTAAAAATAAATTTACAGAAAAGGTTTGACATCAGGTAAGCACTCGTCATTACCATTGACAATTATCCACTTTGACAGCAATTAATGACATACAAATGGAGTGTGTCAATTTTGACACTTGTCCGTGACTCTGTTTCTGCTGACTTGCACGAACCACTCCTTCGAGTGGAACTTACTTTTGCAAGAAAGTGAAAAGAAACTGGTTTCGTGAAATTTGCGAGATTATGAAATCAAATTGTTATTACGTCATATGCGGCATGAGGGAACATTTGATATAAACGACAACTGGGATAAAACGATAGAAGGCCAGGTTTTCAGTTGCGACTGGGGTCATGTTTCGATTCACTTGGGGAGTCGACAGTACAGACTGAGGAAACAACAAATTTGTTTAGGTTTTGTGTCAGTTTGCGATTCGCTGTGGTCAACTTCAACAACTCACCGCACCACGTGAGAACTACATATGCGAGCAATCGGAAGGTGCTTAGAATTCAAAATTGCAGAGTACACTGTGCTTGTGTATACTTTCTTTTAATTTTTGACTATATTATGAGGATTTAAAAATTTAAAAGTAGCTTTGATCTGCGGCAGTGATTAACAAAAACTACTGTTGCACCGGACGCAACGGAAAAGAGTAGAACAGAATTCTGTCCTCGCGTAAAGACTGAAATCTAACAAAACTGCTGGTGTCACTGACCACTGAAATCACTAATTTAAAGCTCATCCATAAGAGAACTCCTTGATATTGAACGACAACAAATCGCACAAGACTCAATTTCATGAGCAGTGAACTACATACATTGAACTAAATGAACTAAATGAATGAACTAGTTCAATAAATAGATTTGAACTAAACTGAGCGCTGTCTGGACTGAACTAATAAGCACAAGCCTAGTCTCAGGCGAACCAAACAATTAATCAGGTCTAATTCCTGTAAGGACATCCTCTGCCGCTACAAGGAACTATAAGAATGCTTTAGAGCTTTTTTACTGGCCACTTTTTACTACCACCTGCCATACATTTTATGAGGATGTCCGACACTACTCTGGACAAGGAAATGTATCTTTCATCACTTCAGTGGAACTAAAGAGTCACCATAGAAAAAAAGAGAAGAACATCTTTTGAATTAAATGCAACCCTGCGATACAATAGATCTCTTTACGTCGCGGTGTCATTGCCAGGTCGCAAGAGGAAGACAAATCCTTTTCCCGATCCACAAGAAAGAAGACCCCATAGACTGCGCAATTATGAAGGGATAACCTTGCGTCTTCTTGTGCTTGAGTGCCTACAACGGCTAGGACTTGTAGAGTATGCAAACAGTCCGAAAATCTCCGCGCAATAGAGGACGTCCAAGAAACCTGCAATCAAGTAAAGAAAGACGATAGCCAAATTGGCGAATGAACATGTCTAAAGATTGTGACAGTTTTTTAAGATCCAGACCCATTCCAGACTGTGGCGCCGTCAGAAGAAGAACAAAATCCGCTTCTATTTATAAGCTTCCATGTGTTAGGGATGTTCGATGTTGGCAAAACATCGATGTTGACTTCGATGTCAACATTGTTGGCCGAACATCGATGACCGATAATAATCGCACTCAAAACATCGATGTTCGTTAATATCGATGCTATAGAATGATTTTATATAATTCCGACTAATAGTGTAAAAACACTAGATACATGGATAGTTCGTTACAACACACTTTACATCAAAAAACAAGAATGAAAAAATACATAAAATACCAAGGCAAATCTATCTAGATGTGAATGTAATTCATTTCATGCCGCCTGACACTCATTAAATTTGAGTTTCAACGTTGAAAAATCCTTGATATCCCTTATACCCATGTTTGAGAGAAATTCTCTTTCGACCCATACATAATGAATGCGGATAATACCTTAGGCAAGATGATTTGTTTTCATGTCTTCTGCGAATAACCTGATCTCTGGGACTTACTACCTCAGCTGTTGATACTGTAAGGCGGTCCGGAGTAATGAATTGGTTTTGTGTACAGAAACCATAGAGAAAGGATATACGATCGACTTCTTGGACGTTACCAAGCGCACCTAAAAATTCAAGGTGAGACTTCGTCTACTCTTCATCGAGAGTACAAACCACATCAGTGCCGAGATCAAAGGCAGAGTAACTTTTGCCAACCACTGTTAATGTGGTCTAAAAAGACTCAGTTGTAGAGCCATCCATCGAAGGACCAAGCTGACCCCTACGCAACTCAGCTTCGCTGCCTGGGTTCGACTCCCCGCCGGTACGACCAAAAATAATTTTCACCGGTTTTACCGAGTCACTGACAATGCTCAAGAAGTAATAACTCTGTACAAAAAGCCTCTCAAACTTGGTCGTTGGTCGTCGGCATACAACTGTAAGTCACTCCACTCGTGAGAGCACAACACCAGACACAAACTGTAGAAGCTAGGCCCTGGCCCTCTATGAGCTGTAGAACCACCCATATTATTATTATATTATCATGCCAGTCCTGCTGCTCGGCGTGGGAGTATGGAAAATCTCTAAAGCGGATAAGCAAATCGCTCGCCCTTTTCGAGATTGGAGTGTACAACAACGTGAGCCTGGTCCATTCTATTCTAAGAGCGTTCAATTCCGGGACAACGCAACAGAGGACGCCGAACGTCTACGGTGGTTCACCCAGGTGGAGAAAGACCTCAACCACATGGCCGTGCAGATTGGAGAGGCTTGTTGGTTGAGGGTCTGACACGGACTGTCGCTCCAAATAAGGAATAAGAGGAAGAAGTCTGCATAAGTGAAGGTTTGGTAGGCTCAGATAGTAACTTCGCATTATATTAATCAAATCTCTTAACCATCTTCTAGTATGTCAAAGGCTAGTAACCTACCCGACTTATCAGATTTCTTGGCAAAGCTTGTAGAAACGAAATGTTGTGATATTCACAAAAGCCCCGAAATTGATTTACTTTCTCTTTAGCTCCTTCGACGGGCTTTGAAATCAGAATCATACGTCTGAGGTGAATGAATGCTTTAATGGCCCGTACAAGAATAACTCTGAGAAATTTACATCTTCAATATAATTAATGCCACGGGTAGAAAAATTCTTATCACGACTCGAACAACCATTGTGCCACCTCTCAGCAGTTCCCTGTGCTGTATTCAAGTGCGAATATGATGGGTATTCACAAATCCTTGTCCATCAACTCCGACTCCTCTACTCGCTGTTTCGTGACACTGGCTCATTACTAATGCAGGACTTCCAGCACAAATTAACTTTAAACATTCAACATCGCTGCCAGCACTATACGAGCATGGGACGTGTGTATCCGCTGAAAGGCGCAGCAACCGTATGCTTGCTTCCTTCCGCATTCAATTGAAAATTTGTTGGCACAGAGTTTAAAGGATGATGTACGCGGCCTTAAACAGCGAAATGTGAACGTGAATTCAGATACGGGTTCCCACGTACTCCCTTTTCTTTTCCGAGCTGTTCGGGGCTCCTTTCAGACATCGTTGCTTTGTTTTACTTTGCAAAGTTGCATTGGATGTACACCCACATTCACCCGCATCTATAGGAGTTCCTTTGTATCTACAATTGAACCCAACAAGGAACCTCTCCTTCGGATTTTATTCGCACTCAACCATCCATCAGTTTGTGGCGAAACGAGGGACGACTGCGGAATGCATCGCCCTTGGGTTCGCGATTTTGTCGAAGGGCACGTTCCTGTAGACGGAGGTAAATGTGTTTTGCGTGTACAGCTACTTAGCTGGTTGTTTTGAGCTTAAAAGGGATACATTTTTCAAATCCAATTTTGTCTTCTTTTCATTTTCACTGTTCACCGATTCATGCTCTTAAATTTGATTGTCTCGGTGGGGGGGAATATTTGGTGAAAATACAAACGTATTTGACAGTGCTGTCAGGGAAGTGACTGCAAGATGTCAATCAGTCGGAAATCATTGTCTGTTCTTCTTCTATGAGAAATGTTTGATTAAATGTCGTTCAAGAATGTCTTCACAAAGGTCTGTTTTCAGATTGATTTTCTTGAAAGCTTGGATGTTTGTAAAAGTCTATCATCTAAACGGCTGCGCAAGTTTATGTAAAACTCGGTGGACAGACGGGTATAGGGTAATTTGCTGATGTGGTTTCGCCTCAACTAGAAAGAAACCATAACACACATGTGTTCAAAATATTCAAATAACACTCGTAACAATTTACTCACATGAAATAAGAGGTCCTTCAATAAGCGCTTGATTCGTTCTTCTGAAAGGGTTATCCATGCATGGAATCTGGGTGGAACGCATCCGAAAGGTCCAATTTCCCTTGACTCTGGCGCATAAATTATACTGAATATGATCATCAGAATTAAAAAAAAAAACACAAATAAGTCTGCATTAACCCGCCATTTTAAATCGGTGGACAGTTAACATGAAGTCCACATGGGATGACCATGCCCTAGAATCCCTCGTAGAATTTTCAATGTGGAAGCTGTGTGGGACGTTGCCCCACGCCCCCTAGTTTGCCACTTGTGCTTGGTGTATAATCCAATTCAGGCAAAAATATGTCCATCGTCCTATAAAGCTTGGCGTTGACATTGATGGCCTGACCAATGTCGTTCTCAAAGGAATATGGATAGCTCAAAATCCACACCAAAGTGAATTTTTCGGCATTTTTTGACAAAAGCAACTTTTTCTAAATGCCATGGACGCTCTTGGATATCATGTGGCTTGGTATCGTCTCAAATTCGACAATTTTGTTTGTTGGCATTCTCATTCGTCCGGAAATGGGACTCATCTTACGGGAACCGTTAAATGAGTAAGCGCTCGGCAAGTTTTGTTGAACCAGAAGTGAGATAGCCGACTTCACAGCTTATTGCCCCTAGTCCATCGACGAATTTGAGTGCCTTTTTGACAGATATTCATGTATTTTTGACGGTTATTCACCAAATAACGTAAATGTCCTCTGAGGACGGCATTTACGTTATTTGGTGAATAACCGTCAAAAATACATGAATATCTGTCAAAAAGGCAGTCAATTTGGTTTATAAACGCGTTATTACAACAGTTGTCAAACATTTTAAGGAGCAAGAGGGGTAGAAGTCCTGCGGGCATCTATGTAATACTTAATTTCTGTGTTCAACGCTATATCCATCCACATAATTTGACAAAGCAGGCTAAATAAATCACAGCCAATTTGACAGATGTAGCATCAACAATATGCCCATAAGAGTTCGAAAGTGTCCTTAGTAATACTGACATTGGAGGATCCCTTAGTAGTAGCACAAGGAGGAATCTTATTGTATACTGATGACACAAAAATGAGTGCGATACAGGTGCAGTGACGAATGTAGAGTAGAGACGGGCCATCACTAAGAGAACACAACATAACCAACATATCGGTCTCCATTTCTTCTGTCAGCCTAGCAACAATAAAAGCCTTAGCATCGAACATTTTGGCGTCGAAACTGGTCAGCTTATGCAGATAAAGCGTCAGTGAGATGTCCTTGACGAGCATGGCGGCCCTCTGCTGCTTACCAGTCACACCGGCATCCTAGGAAATGAAAACGCTGACAGTTTTGCGAAAAATGGATCTGACCTTGGAGAATCTCTTTTCTTTCTTTCTTTCTCTTTTTGCTTTCATTCCAAGAAAAAAAATGAAACGAAGCCCTGCAGCTTACTTGGAGCAATGCGATCAAATAACGAATTTGACTTAGCCGCGAGGAAGTTAAAACCTAATAGGCATGCATTGCGACTTAAAATACCACACAACGACTTTTGCAGGAGCTTTAGCTTTTTTATGAGGTGATCGAATAGTTTAACAATTCATTGTAGAGACATTCCATGTAACCGTGAAGAGGTCTATCATTCCAGGATTACATCAGCTTAGTACCTTTCACTTGAACATAAAATATTATTGCTAATATATTATTTTATAGCAACTCAATTGGTCATTATCAGATGAAGGGTATGTACTGTGCATCAAACTTCCAAATTTTTCTCGCCTAGAAGATTAGACAACACACGCTCTGAAAATGTGCTGTTTCTAAATTAACTTACCTAAGGTCTGTTGAGTGGCAGGCGTCATCCCAGGAAACTGGATTATAAGAGAGTACGCAAGACGGTGATAGAGTAGAAGATATGTTATGAATCTGTTATTTTGTACCTGACCCCCTCTGTGTACCGATGTCTAGGATACCAATTTTACAAAAATTTAGGGGTTGTAAGCCTAAATGGTCTAAGTGACAATTTTTATTTCTCAAGACATATACTAAAAAAACCAAACCAATCTGAACAAAAAAGCGTTGGAATTTAGACCCCAGCACAACATTATTTGTGTGTGTGGCACGTGGATCCATTTTGACATTACAGTGAAACTTTTCTATAGCGGACAGTAGTGGGGTAATCACATTTGTCCTTTCTGTAGGGGCGTCCGTTCTAAAGGGGTTGTTGAAGTACACGAATATCTTCATGCCGGCACCTAGACGAATAGTCTGCAAATAGAGGTATCCTTTATAGACGTGTGTCCGTAAAGAGAAGTTTCACTGTAGAAGGCTCGTACTTTCAAAAAAACTTGTACTTTTTTTTTATTAGACTAGCAACCCCTCAAGGATGTATTTAAATCTAAGTATTAGTGATGCATTCGAATGACAATTCTAGTGATAACCGATTTATACAACATTTCGAGAACATCTTGATTCTTAAAATCCTTCGAATGACTACGAACTAATTACTAACTACACAAAAAAAAAAAAACAAAAATCATTCGAATAAATTCTATTATTAACTGTTTGATGAGCCGAGAAGTAGATTAATTCTTGAGTTATTTTCCTTTGCGTTGTTCTTTTATTCTGGTTATGTTCCTGATTAGTTAGAGAGAGATGAGATAGAGAGAATAGATGAGAGAACTACATATTTGTGTTCTCGCGTTGAAGTAAGTAAGTTATCATGTTCACTTGCATATTTAGATATTGAGATAGATAGATATTTTATTTTTAATTGCTTCATGAGTTACAATATGTTGTCGCACAATTTATATACAATTAAATTTTTAGAAATATGACATATGACTGTCTTTCAACTAGATCATCATCTAATATATTTTATAGGTTAACAATTTTAACAACTTTGAGACATTGAGGAAAAATCATGAACAAAAAACCTCAGATTAGAAAGAAAAACAGAAACAAAAGAAAACAAAAATAAATATCAGAATAAAAATAGAGAAATAAATAAATTATTAAAATTTACAGGATAAGTATAGAATAAATGAATATATAAATAAATAAACAGGTAAACTGATAAATATATAAATAATCAGATAAATTAATAAACAAAGAAAACAATTAATAGATATATAATGTATAAATAAATAAATAAATGAATAAGAATAAATATATAATGTATATATAAATAAATAAATAAATATGTAAGACAAACAAGCAAGTACAATAACTAGTAAGTAACTAAATAAGAATATACGTTTAGATTATTGAGTGACGAAACGAAATTGTAGATATCATGATAAATGTAGTTTGTTGATTAGTGGATTATCAGGAATATTGCGTCTTAACTTGAAATTATTATTGAGCTTACATATTCTGGAGGAGATCAGTTCAACATCAGCCCTGTCGTGTATATCCAATGTAGAGTGATACCAAGGGAGATTGAGCATCATTTTCAATATTTCATTTTGGGTAATTTTAAGTTTTTTTAATATTATATTTGGCACAATTACTCAGAGCATACAGCCATAAAGTAAAACTGATTGAAAGATCGTCTTGTGAATAATGATCTTATCTTCTTTGGAAACTAAGGACTTCCTATCAGTAAACGGATATAAAATTCGTATGGCAGATTGGCTTTATTAATTGTTTCCAATATCTGCTTATTGAAAGTCAGTTTGTGGTCCAAAAATATGCCCAGGTACATAACATTTGGCCTCCATTCTATTAAGTGACCATTAATACTTAACTAATTTGCCGGGAGAAAGCAAGGCCTTCTTTTCCTTGTGAAAAAAATGGCTTAAATTATTCCAATGTTAAGTTTAATTTTCCACTTAGAAAGATAAGATTGCAATACTTCATTTGCATTTTTTAAATTCGTCTCAATATTGAGACCGAACATATGCGAAGATAGTATTGCAATGTCATCCGCATAAATAGTAATTTCACAATTTTGAATCTTTGTAGGCTTAATAAAGACGTAAATAAATTATAAAGAATGGGAGCAAGTACAGACTCTTGGGGTACACCTGCACGAAAATTGACTACATCAGATGCATTACTATTGACAAACACTTTATTTTACAGAGAAATTGAGGAAAAATGTTAATTAACATTTTATAGATAAGCCCATCATGCCAAACGGAGTCAAAGGCTTTTTCAACATCCAGTAAAACCATTCCCGTTTATTTGCCTATTGATCGATTGCTCTTTATAATGTTGCATATTCTCAGAGCTTGGTGAGAAGTACCATGATTACATCTAAAACCAAACTGCTCATCGGGATATATTTTCTGCTGTTCGATAAAATTAACAATTTTACTGTTCAGGACTCTTTCATAAATTTTGCTCAAAGTGCTCAGCAAACTTATAGGCCTGTAGCTTCAGGGATCATTAGGAGGCTTACCTGCTTTTGGTATTGGAAACTTGCATATTTAGTAATTAGTTAGTTGTCATTCGGATGAATTAGTAGTCACTATCACTCGAATGATCATTCGAATGTGCCCATCTCGTTCCTCGATTCTTAAAATCATTCGATTATGCACATTACTAGTAAGTACACTGCTTGTATCTACTACGTTTAATTTACTACTATGCATTGGAATAACCTAAGGTAATCCGATTAGCTGTACAATGAACCTTAGCAATGCCATGATTGAAGGTTATGCTAAAAAGTGGGAAATTATAGAGGAATCTCCAAGATTTCAGCTATTCTGAAACATTTTGAGTTAATTGTCACAGTAAAAATGTATTTTGCAATCAAAGACCACATTTCTTTACACCAACATGGCTTTGTATCTGGTACGTCCACCTTAACCAATTTGACAATATTTATAAAATACCTCTTTGATTCAGTAGAATCCGGGTATCAAGTTGATGTTATTTTCACGGATTTTATAAAAGCTTTTGACACTGTATGCCATGATATTCTAATTTAAAATCTAGGATCATTTGATGTTCATTCAGTACTATTTAACTGGATAGGGAGTTACTTAACAAATAGAACTTAACTGGTAAAAACTGATAATTATTAATCTAGAATCATTAAGGTATTAGCCGGTGTTCCCCAAGGTAGCCATATAGGTCCACTACTGTTCATTATATTTATTAATGGGATTCCTTCAATCCTGTTATGTTAAATGTTTAATGTATGCAGACGACTTTAATATTTACCATCGTGTTAAAAATCGTCAAGATTGTAAGATTGATTGCATGTTCAAAATGACTTAAATGAGATCTCAATGGACTAAGCTTAAATATTAGTAAATGTTTACTTTTTTTTCTGTTTAATATGTATTGTTACCCGTAATAAATGACTATTTGATAGGTGGAACTTGTCTTACTAGGAAAACTGAAATAAATGACCTCGGTGTAATTTTCGATACGAAACTTTCCTTCTTGTTTCATATTGACTACATAGTTGCAAAAGCTAATTCAATGCTTGGATTTTTGAAAAGAACATGTGCTGAATTTTAGAATCTATATGCCCTAAAATCTGTCTATATGTCCATTGTACGTCCGCATCTTGAGTATTGTTCAGTAATATGGTGTCCATTATTTATGAACTCTATAGTGCGTCTAGAAAAATTTCAGAAGTCATTTACCACCATATCTTGCAAGATGTGCATTAATAGGTTTTGATACTTTAGAACGAGAATCATAGCATAATGTTCATTTATGATATTCTTTCGTATCGTGTAACTTGCCCTGAGCTCCTTCAAAATGTAAGGTTTTACGCACCGCAAAGAATTCTTCGAAACTGAAAATTCTTATTACAACCAAGACACCTGTGTAATTATGGCTTTAATGAACCGCTAAGTAAATGTATAAATCAATTTAATTCAGTTTATGTAGAAATAGACCTACATATGTGAAGAGAGACAAAAATTTAAACAGTCTATTCCAAAATCTTTGACAATTTTTCTTAATTAATCTAGTTTACTATCTATAACTATTTATTACAAAATATATTTATTAAATTTAATGTACTGTTCACATACTTATTTATTACTAAATCTATTTATTCATATATTTATTTAATACTTTGTTGTCCTCAATTTATTTACTTATGATTATCAAAATGTTTCTATCATGTACTTAGATTATAAGACTGTTTTAATATTGTTCCGAAATCTGTAAGATTTAAACTCGGTAGATGGAATAAATAAATGAATAAATAAACAACGTATGCATTTCCCATGGCATTGCCTCAGAGGATCGAAAAATGTTAATTATATTTGGCCATAAGCCGATTGAGATCATTTGGCTCAAACTCATTGGCTTTGATTATCGATTTGGTGAGGTTGATGGAATGCATGAATGTATAATGCCAACCCCCTTCGTAACTATGTAACTTCGAGATAACATTTCGGCCTGCGATCCTTAGTCGTGTTTGCGTTGATCACGATATAAGCCTACAGATGAATATACAGATCCTGCAATGTTTGAGTCGTGTAGAGTGCATGTATAGCTTAGCTCGGACCCGAAAAGTCTTCTCCCGGGTTTAAAATGGTGCAAACAAGTTAAGAATGACCTCAACCAACTTGGAGTAGGAAACATGAAGCATCTAACCCGAGTTCGCTGTAACTGAAGAGTTTTATTGGTTGCGGCCTAGGTTCACCTCACATTAAGCTGCCACCCCTGACTAAGAATAATATGGGTGGCGCTACAGTCCGAGGCGGACCTGGGCCTAGCTTCTCAGCAACCACTCGTGTTGTGCGTGCTATTGTTCTTTCAGGAGTGGAAGGGACCTACAGTTTAAAGCCGACTCCAAACGGCGAATTTGAGAAGCTTTTTCTAGACAGGAATACTCTTTGAGCATTGTCAGTGACTCGAAAGAGGCGGAGCCGTGAATTACGCACTTACCCACTACGCCACGGCGACCACCCCAGACTAAAGCGCTAGAAAAAGAACCAGAGAAACTTTGTAACATACAAACAAAGTGACACAACTCAAAGTTCAATTAGTTTTTTGCAAACGATTGAAGAATTTCAGAAAACTGTCTCTAGTCTGACTTAAGTGAAAATGCAACGTATTTCGAATTGTATCTGTAGCTGGCAAGAAATGTTGATTAAAACTTGCTGGAAACGTTATGAAAGAGCAATTGGCAATTGATTGCAGTTAATCCTGAATCCTACTCCCCGTGAAACAGCCTTACCATCTTAGAGTCTCCGCTAGGTATTTTAATTTTAAGCGAAAAGACAATTGCCCGTGAAGCATTTCCCTCCCACAAATTCCAGTTGCCAAATATTATGGCGAGTTCAAAAAATGAGTACAACGACCCGCAGTATAGAGTCCCTCAGGCTTTCAGCAACTCTAGGCACATCACAGACTCGTAAAACTCCATGAAATCCCACACCTCAATCTGTTTCCCGTAAATAAGGTCCACAAGGCCTCCCTAAAAGCCCCATAAAATCCATCCTTTTTGAAAGCACCTAGCTTGACTACATTAATAGCTCGAAAAAATCTTTTCACAGTTACTCGTTGGCACGTAGCAGTGTAATCCCTTCTAATCTATGATTACGTGAAGTTTGCTTAAATTTTAATAACAGCCTTAGCACTGTCGCTCTGGTTTCTATTAACTGGTTCACTGACTTTCCATTCATAATCAAAGCGGGAAATGCGAGGACACGTGAAGTGTAATTTTTCAGCATGGCCTTACAGCATCTGATTAAATAAACAATAAGCCCTATCGGATGGTTTAAACCCCAGAGGAAGCTCCGGCCTCCACTCGCCCAAGCGATACGTGCTTGTAACCTATTTTTCGTCAGCATAACGCAGCACGCAACCCCCACGGGAAGGAAACATCAGATACAAGCACACGTTTGCTTCCTACACACTGTCATTTGGGCATGACAGCGTCCCCCTCTTTGGACTCGTTAAAACTTTTGCAAATCTGTCACCTACTCGACGACACACCACTGACAGGCAAGCCATAGGGTACAGAGCCCCATTCCCTATCTCGCCCTTCTGTGTGGGATTTCAGAACGCGAGGGTAGCCATCCCAAGTAATGTGTGTGTGGGTGGAGGGAAACTCAACAAGTTGCTGAGTTCAGCTAAACTTTGTCAATTTGATGTGACAATTTAATTTGGGGGAGCAGCGGCCCTCTCTGGGAGATCGGCGATGGGAGACAATTTATCTGAAAAAGAAATACCGGAACCAAGCATGTGCTGCGTGCGGACATGGCAGTCAGAGTCGGAGGCAGACAGAGTATGTGCCATCAATTTGTGACTTTATTGGAATTAATTTCGAATATCTTTCCATGGAAAAACGCGGGGAATGGGAACGTACGCATTCGAGTTGTGTTCTTTGCTTCGTTTTTCTTGTATTCAGCGCCGCGGAGTGGTGGAGCACTTGAAATTCTGTTTGCGTTAGAGGTTTCACTTGTTTCCTATTAGAACGACTTGGCATTGTTTTTGGAGGCATTTCACTTTTTATTTTCTTGTAATTCCATTGAACCGGCCCGATTGGGACGGGTGAATACAAATGGCAGCGGTGGAAAGTCTTTGCGATTGTACTCGTATCTAATGCGAGGGAGTTGCCCTAAACAATCGATGGAATGGCTCGATTGGTGTGGATATTTACCCTTAGCTGGGGTGGCTTTGTCTTGGGAAATTGGGTAAAGAATTTGTTTAGCCTGGCTGAGGAGGAATGTGGGAGACAAATGGTGGAGCATGGAATTTACAAATTTCTTTACATTGGAGGCCATAGTTTTGTTCTTGCCTTCGGCATTGATCTATCTTTTGAGTGTTTCCGCAGAAATTGGGGGACTATGAGGCAATCTGAATTTAGCGATAACATGTGGAGATCTTCAGAAACACTTGGCGGTATTTTTGGTCTGAAGACAAAATATTCAATCAGGAGATTTCATTAATTTGCTTAATTTTAATTGAGGTAGCCACCGGAGCCATAGTCTCTGCACGGCTTTCTAGCATCTGATGTTTGTTTGTTGAAACTAGACAAAAAGGATTAATTCTATCTTAATATCTAATCAATTCATGTTCTTAAAATCTATCCTACAGACCCCTCGCAGGTACTCTAAAATAATCTAAACTTACTTATTTATTTGCCTTTCGGCGTCTACTACTAATAATATCTGTGATAATCTTTATCATTATTGTTCTTGCTGGTCAAGAAAATTTATAAAAAACTTGGCGCTCTAAACATTTTTTTTAATTTGCTTAAAACTAAATTAACCTAAGTTCTAACACTAAACCCTAACCCCAATAAAACTTAAACTACCTTACACTATGTCCGTGACATTACGGACGTGTGAACAGGGCCGAATACGTTGTTCATATGCTTGACATATATAATCTACACGCAAATCTACACGCTTTTTTTTTTTTTGCTTAATCTAACTTAGAGGTAACCTAACGCGCTGGCGATGGCGGAGACTGGTTCTGGTGTAACCACCAAAAGAAGTGCCGGTTCTTGCACTATCTCTCCTATCTCGAGCGGGGATCGCTCTACTGAACCAGGGGCAGGCACTCTACCAACTGCGCCAACCAGTCGTTGACTCATTAAGTAAGGATAATATTCCAATGGCCGCCTCAGTCAGGCTGGCAGTGATTCAAGCTATCGGTGCAATTGTTGTTGAGTTGCTCCATCTGTGTGCGGCGTTATTCCGGCTACAGCATCTCGAATATTGGCGTCGAACTGGTACAATATGGTTGGTTCGTTAGCGTAGTCAAAAGTGCTGACGTTAGCTCAGAGATATCAACAACTAAGGGTATGTCATGGCGCCAGAGCTAAATTAATTACAACTTTAAAATTGTTTAGCGAATTGTAACGGTTTGTATCCGGACGAAATAAGACCCATTGAAATAAAGCCAAAAACAAAATGAAAATGAAAATTTTTGAAAAATAGGCGCCAGTAGCTAAATTAATTACAACTTTAAAATTGTTTAGCGAATTGTAACGATTTGTATCCGGACGAAATAAGACCCATTGAAATAAAGCCAAAAACAAAATGAAAATTTGGCTTTATTTCGTTTTAAATCCGGAAATAACGTCAAATTTTCGATTTAGCTTCATTTCGCTTTTGTAAAAGAAATCAGAACAATTTATCTTTAATTCACTTTATAAAATTTAAAGTTAGCTTAAGCTGTGCTTTATTCAAAAATCTGTAAATAGTGAAGTAGGATTTTGCACGTAAAGCACATACAACAACCTACTGCCTATAACTGCCTATAATATCAGCAGTGAAAAGTGGCTACCGATAAAAAGTCGACTTCGAATCTTTTTTTCATACATTTTGACATTAATTTCGAACAAATAAATTTTTCTTTCATATATTCTGACCACTGCCAATCGTTTTTCTGAATCACTCGCACTTGTAATTCTCTCTTTTTTCATTTTTTGGTAACACACTCTGCTCAAATCACTTGTTAAATATTTTCCTGTAATCGATCGCTCTCTTCTCGTTCGAACATTCATGGCGTATAGACGTTTGTTAAGGTCACTATTTTATGTATGTACAGTAATTGAAGTTTATATTTTTTGTCTTCTGATTTTTGTTTAAATTTTCTTCAAATAAATTAAACATAAAACAAAAGTATTATAATAGGGACTGGACAAATTTGAATTTGTTTTGTGTAAGCACTCTTTTACCAGTCATCAAACTGTCACTGTCAATTTATTCAGTAAACTCAACCTTTTCATCACGAATGAGCAACGTCCCCAAATTATAAAATTTTTTTACAGAAATTCGTAGTCGGGAACCGCAACTTTATGAGCGCTAACTCTAATTTTCGACGAAGCTTATTTTTGGCTCAATCGGATCATCAAAAAGTAAGATATGCGTTATTGGTCGGGTGAAAATCCACATGTGCTTCGTGAATCACCACTTCATCTACAAAAAATAACTGTTCGGTGTGGTTTGCATGACGGCGGAATTATTGGGCCACATTTTTTCGATCCTCACGTTACTGTGAATGGTCAGCGTTATCTCGCCATGATTACCGATTATTTTCGGCCCGAATTGGAAGATATGTACTTGGACGACCTGTGGGTTCAACAGGCTGGTGCCAAAAGTCACACAGCACACGTACCAATCGATTTATTGAAGTGTTGACAGGGTGAGCGTGTTATTTCAGTCGATTGGCCGCCTCGTTCGTGCGATTTAACGCCGTTTGACTATTTTTTGTGGGGCTACTTTAAGTTATTGGTTTATGTCGACAAGCCGACAACGTTGGAAGAACTCAGAGCCAACATTGAGTGCAAAATAGAGGTCTTTTCGTCCGAAATGTGTGGACAAGTCGTTGAAAATTGGGTCCAACGAATCGACCGTTGCCATATGAACGAAATCGAGTTCCATTTATAAATGCTTTGACTGTATTCAAGCCGATATTAAATGTTTTGAGATATTTCAAATGATTTGCGTTTTACTTTAAAAAAAATTGTTCTTATTGAAAAACCCTATACGTATTAGCTTCAGGCGCCTGCCTGATACTTGTTGACATATCCTTAACAAAAAAAGAGACAAAGTCGCGAGAGCGGATTAAAACCAGCTGAAAAGATGGGTTAAAATCTTGGTAGCGAATGGAGCGAGCCACCCGCCTCATTCTTTGAATACATCACACTTTCTTATAGGCTATTTTTAAAGATCCTGTCCAGCGTACTGTGTGAATGTCTAAAGCCGTTTTGCACCGCACTAATCGGCACGTACCATTGCGGCTTTCGGCCCGGCAAATCGACAATAGACCAAATCTTCACACTAAGACAAATCCTGGAAAAGACCAGCGAGTTTCAAATCGATACCTTTTTATCGATTTTAAAGCCGCATACGGCAGCATTCATCGCAAGGATTTATTCGGTGTGATCGGATTGTGTGGCACTACGCTAACAAATACGCAATGCACCGTGCATTTCGGCTCGAGGGCTTCCGAGCCGTTTGAAACCTCCTCCGGATTACGGCAATTAGATGCGCTGTCGTGTGATTTTTTTCAATTTGGTACTGGAGAAGATAGTGCAGCGGTTAGCTGTAAACACGGAAGGCACTATCTTCTACAAGTCAGTCCAACTGCTGGGACATGCAAACGACATCGACATCGTCGCGGGTTCCCAACGTGCCGTAGTGGAAGCATTTACGGCAATTGAAGAAGATGCGAAGCGAGCTGGGCTTAAGATCAATGAAGATAAAACTAAGTATATGCTGTCGACCAAAAAGCAATCCGTCACAGACCACCTAGGACAAAATATTACAATCGACAGCTACAATTTCGAGGTAGTAAAGGAGTTTGTCTATGTCGGGGCAAATGTTAACTCCACGAATGACATCACTGTGGAGATCCGACATACAACCGCCTTTGGCAACCGGTACTTCGATTTGTCAAAACAACTGGCGTCAAAACTTCTGACTCGAAGGACTAAGATCATACTCTACAAAACCCTTATTTTGCCAGTCCTGCTATATGGAGCCGAAAGCTGGACGATAAGCAAAACTGCGGAGCTGATACTTGGTGCCTTCGAAAGAAAAATTCTACTTCGGATATGTGGTCCCACCTGCGAGGAAGGCGGATGGAGGAGAAGACACAACCGCGTACTCTACGATGTAGTCCGAAAGGCAAAGATCCGTCGACTGCACTGGCTCGGCCACATCGAGTGCATGACCAACAATGCTTCAGCTAAGAGGCTCTTCGAATCCGAGCCTCCTGGGTCGAGAAGGAGAGGAAGACCGAATCTCCGGTATACAGACCAAGTAATCGCGGATGCAAGACAGCTTGGTCTGGATGACTGGAAGCAGCGTGCCTAGGACCGTCAGGAATGTAAAGCATCTATCGCTCAGGCTCGGACCCTGCGTGGGTTCAGCCTGATGAGTAAGTTATGACCCACTTGGGTGGGTTATAAGCCCACACGAAATTTCTTTGTGGACTGACCCTGCATCAGTTGGACGCCTTTTGAGGAGGTAACTCTGTTGTTTGTCACGATTATTGTCGGGTGTGGGCCTTTATTCATTCGAATACCTTTATTCATGTCCAAATATTGAAATGAAATGTGATGTTCCCGATCAGCTGAGATGCCTATAGTATCAGTCCCATCATCTACCTCCGATCGTCCAGAATCATTACAAGGATTGTATCGACAATTTATGGGACGACGACCTCTTTTTGCCAGCTTGACGTTCGGCGTCACTTCTACAACCGCAGTATTTTCTTTTTTTATTATTAGTAGACAGCGGTTGACGGAAACAGTGTTTAAGGTTTCTGCTCATTTGCAGACACGATTTCAGAAATTCTCTGACTTATCAAACGACCCTCCAATAATAGTAGCATAAGGCGTTAGGCTGTTCTATCCTCGTTTTGTAGACACTATATGGTTCTCGCAAAAGTTGAATTTGCCATTTGTGCATCAAATTGTTGGCAACACTAAAAAAAACAAAAATAAGCAATAATTCCCGTTTAGAAAAAGCTCCTCATACTTCGTCGTTCGGAGTTGGTATAAAACTGTAAGTTACATCCACTCGAGGAAAAACAATAGCATGCACACCGCGAAGTTTAGAAGCTAGGCCTAACTGTCACTTATTACACTTATTATATCTACATAGAATCACGTTCCAACGAATGCACCTGAGATCACTGCGTTCAAGTAACAATCGATGTGAAACGAGATTCGCTGTGTGCTAGCTGCTGTCTGGGCTCACGCTTAGTTTTAAATATTCATTGTATATTTATCAAAACTTGACCCAGTGATAATCGAATGTTTATAACTCCACAATTGGGTAGAATTTGCTCTTGATCAGCCGAACAGGCTAAGACTTTTCCGATTAATGGAATCGAAACAAAAAAGTCATTGTCGTTCTAAATTGAATTGCGTTTTCTGTAAAGAAAACAACTCTTCACTCATGTCGTCTTCTTAAAAATGCAAACAACAATCAAGACTCCTCCAGTCAACCGATTGACAAGACTGTACCCTCACAGCAGTCATGTGATATAAATCATCAATTCAGGTCAAGCGACATACTGATTGCTTTCAAGTGAACAATTTCGCGTCGCAATTACAGATCACATGCGCGCCAGCTACTGGATAAACATGCTTCTTGAACGTCATTAACAAAACTCTTTCTCCGCCTCAGCCACCATCAATCAATAGAAAGTGAATCGGTGCAAGTGTTCAAGCCACATCAGCAGGCACAAACAAAAAACCGACTGAAAAAACCCGTTCGATAAATTACATCTTCTAGATTAAGCTGCAGAGCTAGTAGGCCGGCAAGAAGCCATTAAGTGGAAAATACACGAGGAGAAGTATTTAACGACAGCGCATGCCTTTTCTCTTCCCCCGGGTGTCGGATGTAAGACTCACTTAACTGCCAATCTGGAATTCGAATGAAAGTGATTGGATGGGTGCAGAGCTTTCCTCCCAGAAATCTGTGTCAAAAGTTGAGTCATAACTCGCCCCCCAAGAACGTGCGATTGGCATCGCAACGATCACAATTTTTCACACCACAGACGGTGATAGATTCACATGCCTCGTCGATCTGACACCGAGTCTCCAAGGGAGGGCGATGCCGCTACAGACCCACATGTCGGCCGGCCGACTGGGAATGGGTCTAGGAATATTCAAAATTGTTGTGGATATCGCACGTTCATACTTTATGAGGTAATTTATTCACGAGACTGTCTGGTGCACGGCTCTGAGTTGGGCAAGAGGCTGAGTGTATGCTAAACAGGCAGGCAGGTGACAATGCGGGCGTTAGAACACTACGCCTAAGTGGAGACTGACAGGTTCGCTCTATTGTTCTTGGGAACCTAACAAATGGAGCGATTGAGTGGAATAATGCGGTGGCAGGGGATGCCAAGAATACTAATTGGCCACTTAGCCTTAAATCGATCTGTCAAGCTTTTTGATATCGTCTTACATTGCTTTGAATGAGAAGTCGCAGCAGATCGGCGATTTGTGGGCTCAGTGAGGATCTCGTTTGGTGTGTGTTCGTTCAACGAACTATGAGGACTGGTTCTGATGTCCCCATCACTGTGACAAACGGTGTGGATGTTATTCCCGATGCTTTCAAAAGTGAACAACTTTCATGTCGTTCCGACCACATCAGAACTCCAAAGTGCATGACTGCATCAATGTGACAACTGAACTGCATAGCGCATCCAATTGTTTTCTATTTTTACACAAACCACGAACTGCGCGCTCGTGAGACATGGGACACTAGTTGAACTGTCTGAGGTCACCAGGAGTAGTTTGTGTCATCATTGATGTCGTGTTTATGTTGCTTTTCAACCGGGGAATCCAGCACTCAACATTTTCCGACACGTATTTGCGTGAAGCCAGTGTGTGTTAACATCTTGACAGGTAATGTTTTTTATGGCACTACTTAACGCCGCCACCGCATTGATTGTGAGAACACCGCACGAAATGTGGTTGCGTGCATTACAAATGCTCGCATGTGTAAGAGGTCTTTGAATCCAGTGATTTAAAGAAAAATTATTTAAAAATAAGAAATGATAAACTTCTCATTAAAAGCAGATTTTATTACATTCCGTCAGGAGAGAGATGTTGCAGCGGAGCAGGAGACCGAGGAGAGCTTTTGTTGGTTCTTGTAATTTTTGATGTGTGAACGCAAGCATGCGTAACAATTTAGTTTAGTTTGCGTTAATATTCGAATGAGCGGATGAAAAAGTTCCTGGTCACTTTAAGAGAAAAGTTATGCTGATCAATTTTGTCTAAAGTGGCGGTGATTTACCTTGAAATTCGAAGATAACTACCCAGTCCCTTAGCTTAAAATACCCATCAATCCTCAGAGAGAGAGCTAGGAAGTAGTGATGGCATACGATTCGATCAACACAACATCTTAAGAACATGTCGATTCTCAATCAACAAGAGAATTCGAATTTCTTGTATTTTTTTTATTAATTAACCGAGAAGTGGAGTAATACTTGAGTTCATTTTCATTAAGATTTTCTTTCATTCTGGTTATGTTCCTGATAAGTATTTCTCGAAGAAAACTATTTGTTACTTGTTATCGCACTGATTTCTTATCGACTTATCTTGTGTTGGTACAGTACAGTCGTGATTTTTGCAACTTTTATTTCTTACTATGCAATGTGTTGAACTGTTGAGGACCACATAAATCATCTAGACCGTGCGTCTCTATTTTCTTTTCGGACTGGAAGTGGAAATTTCTAACCATTCGTCGACACAGTTCAAGGAGCATAGCTTCCGTGATTATAAAATTAAATTTTGTATTAAAAAAGTGGAAATGTCGGATGGTGTGAATATTCTTAAGCCAATGGGAAAAAAGGCTTTCTTTAAAATATAAAAGTTAAAAGCTTTTGTTCATATCGAATAACTTCTCCAAAACGGCTGAACCGATTTGAATGAAATTTCGCATAAACATTCGTTAGGCCTGGGATCGATCGTCGTTCAAAAGATTGTATTAAACGACGTCGTCAAAAGTTTGCTCCGTATACCACTACAATCGAATCGTCCAGTCGTGTCGTCAATCGATCAAAAAGTAGGCAGTTTGAGAACTAATAAACACGTCAAATTTCATATGGAAAACGGAATTTATGCTGTCACTTTTAAAATTCGTTGATGATTCGCCTATTCATTTGAAATTCAAATTCGAAAACATGTAAGTACTAAATAATTTTTTGTCAATTAATTGATTTAATAATTAACACACTAGGTCAGTCACAAAAAGGCAAATGGAAGTTCTCATTCATTACATGGACGACCATCCTGAAATGGGAAAAAATTACATGCCAAGAACCACACAAGGAAAGCAGTCTATTAACAAGCTGTGAGCAGGTTTGGCTCAAAAACTGAATGCCTTTGGGCTACACAATAAGTCTGTACCTGCTTGGAGGAAAGTAAGTGCATAATATGAACATCACAAGTTCAAGTTAAAAGATCAATAAATTTGTTTTAGGTATATACAGATTTCAAATATCGAGCAAAAAAGAAATGCAGTCAAAATTTGATTTCATTAAAAAAAAAAAGAGGTTGTGGGCCATCTGATCAATTTCCAATATCCGAGCTAGAGGTAAAATCAATTCAGATGGCCTTTCGTAGTGCTGTGACAGGTAGCAATTTGAATTGCTATGGTGCAGTCGAAGTGCACGAAGAGCCGAACAGAGCGAATTGAGAGATGGATGAAGATGCGAATTAACCAATGGTAGCCACTTCCAGCTAGGACCAAGGTAGCACCAAGGCCAAGGAATATATGGCGACCGCGAGCTGCTCCTTGGGTTTACCGTTTCCAGCACTAGTACAAGCGCCTCTTTTGATAAGCGAAAACGTTGAATAAAACTAAAATGCAAATCCACCTTTTCTTCTAAATCTCATTCCTCACCGCGCCTTATTCATCTTAACTCGTCATACATGTCCTTAAATTTCTGTCAGTCTACCTTCCCCCATATCCAAATATAATGACTTCGTCACTGCTTCAAAAACAATTTGACAGAAAATTGAAACCCACACCAAACCCCAACTCATCAGCACAACAAAGAAGAAGCCGTTGAATTTTCCAACACCTACCTCAATTAATTCCAAATCTGACAACTCTTAATTGTCGAGTACTCCAGAAATGGCTAGGAATCCGTGGAAAATCTTTAGGTTGATAGCCAAGTTAAGCTCGAACGCTAATTTTGAAATACAAACATCACGTACAGCCACTTGCGTGTGTATCTGACGTCAAGCAGCCTCACTTGTTCATCACCTACGTTTGTGTTTGCCTTTGCAACCCGATGTTACGCAGATAAGCCCTGCTTGGCATTAAGCATTCTAATTGGGTCTTTCACGATACGCCGACCGATGTTTATCTCGCGCTTAAAAGGTGACTCAACTCGAAATTATGCAAATGCAAGTCAGATGCAACCGATCTGATCTCGCATCCCTCACTCAGCGACTCGACTGATCGCCGAGATCGATTGCACCCTAAACCCGATCGTAGGCTTTGTCCGCTAGGGGATTGCAACTAAGTATGCACGGCAAACACCCGATTCCCCGTGCCAAACATGCCTCCGCTCCGCGATCGGATGTTATCTAAAGATCTGTTTGTTTTATTAATGATCTTGAATTCGTTTAAAAAAGACCACAGACACACACATCGACTGTGAATCGATTTATAGCGTAACAGATCACTTGTTCAGATTCCGAGATAAGAGTGAATTAGCTCCAGAAGCAGAAGTGACTGTGAATGGGTCTGCTAACGGTGAGACCAACTACTGTGCAGTGTATCTCCGATCCGATGGCAGACACGAGATTTTGTATAGCTCGTACATATCGCATGCACTAATCTGTTGATTGTTAGCGAACTGGTTCTCAGACTTGTCGCACATATTCAGACGTGTTTGTGGTCCTCAAGTGCAGATCACCTGGACTGGACTGCAATTAATTCGTTTTAATGGATTTGTAAGCCTTTTTTTTGTGTTTGAATTGATCTGCTCCACGGAGAGTTGTTACACTCCGAGTGAGTGTGTCGAGGTTCCATGATGGCGTTGCAAATTAAAGGGCACCAGTCCATCGAGAACTGTTGATCAATGCATTGTATTGGCGTATTCTAGACGATTTTGAAAATGGAAGTCAAGATCACTGCCGTTGGTTGACTTGTATCAGAAATTGCACAAAAAGAAGATAATTGGCTTTTTTGGATTGGCAGCTAACCATGTGGCGAGGTCCGTAATCTAATTGTTGCGAATTTCTACATCCTATGGTTTTCTCTGTCGGAATGTGGTTTCCAAACTACGGCAGATCCTGGAAAAGACCCAAGAACTCACCACTTACTCCGTCGATTTATTTTAAAAAGAGAGGAGCTATACAACGCCATGTCTAGTTTTGACATTCCTACCAAACTGGTGATGGTGAACACTCGGAAACGAACTCATCGAGACCGTCATTGTCAAAAGGCTTTAGACAAGGCGACGCGCTATCATGTGACTTCTTTAACATCATCTAATAGAAGACCGTGCGAGACTCACATGCTAACACTAGAGGCGCCATCTTCCAGTAGTCCGTACAACATACGTACAGCAATCGCGGACGTAGTTAACATTGACATGATTGGCAGAAAACAGCGACCCGCCAATGAGGCGTTTGCTGGCATTGAGGCGGAAGCGGCTAAAATTGCGGTATGTGCTATCAACAAGAAAGAAAGTACAACATCGTAGTCAAGGATTTTATCTACATCTGCGCCGCAGTAAATAGTAAGAACAACACTAGTACCGAGATCAAACGCAGAGTAACTCTTGCCAACCGCTGTTTCTATGGGCTTTAGACGCAATTGAGTAGTAGAGCCATCTTTCGAAGGACCAAGATGACTTTATACAAGACATTGATCATCCCAGTCCTGCTGTACGGCGCGGAGGCATGAACAATCTCAAAAGCGGGTTCGGAAGCCCTTAGTCGCTTCGAGAGAAAAGGTCTGCGTGCGATCTTTGGCCCTGCCTGCGTTGATGGTTTCTGGAGGAGGAGATTCTACTACGAACTGTGCGGGATATACAGTCGTGAGCCTAGTAAGGACGCCCGCATTTAAAACGCACCCCCGTGGAGTAGGACCTCAACCAACTTGGCATGTGGCACTGAAGGCAACTAGCCAGAGACCATCTAATTGGAGAGGCCTGTTTGAGGTTGAGGCCCAAGTCCACCAGAACTATAGCACAAAATAAAGACGAAGAAAAAAGTGGTTTCCATGCAGGACTACGTAGACCGTAGACATGAATGGTTGTGCTGTCCGTATGTTTTTCAGTTCATCTCAACCTTTGTCTGTCATCACAACAAGAATTTACACACAGGATGGTCGTCAGTGGAGATTTACGGGGTGGACTAGCGTTTTGGGTACAATGTGTCCACATATGGAGATTCTTTACTACAGCGACATCTCCCTTTACCACTCAAACCGTCATTGTGCCCGGTAACGACACCTATTTACGTGGGCACTTCCTTGCGTCTGAAGGTGATTAGTGATGTTGATCGCTTTTTGCTCAGCGTCAGCCCCAGGGCTCTTGCTATTGCTTGAATTCCCAGACCGACCCACCGAGTTCTGGCTCTGTCAGTCGCTTCGTCTTCCAATTATTTCCCTAAGAGGCGTGAAAAGACTGGATGGCGCAAATGATTGTGTGCCTGTCCATGGGTAGTGGTTTCGCCGGTTCGAATCGCAAGGGAGCAAAGTTAATACCTTTTTATCTGGTTTTGAAATCTGGTCCAGTCACCATTCGCCGTTGGTATCAAATTAACGGCACTATCACTGGAGTGGTCAATCAGTGGTAGTAGTCTGACTGTGGGTATCACAATGGACCCATACTTAACCTAAAGCGTCGTGAATGCATTAAGGATTGCTAGAGATTCTCCCAACTCATATCCATTTTTCGCAAACTCTCTACTTCTTCGTTTGCATAGGATCACCATGTTCGTCAAGGACATCTCACCGACCATGCTGTCTGTATAAGCTGACCATTAACGACGTCGAGATCGATTTGTTGGTTAGGTTGTGGTCGCTTAGCGCAGGTGCTGCCTCAGTTGTCTCTTAGTGTAACGGATTTTTGTAATTGGTCATAGAAAACTTCTGTGCCCTCAATCCTCACTCGTTTTTGTAGCGTCAGTATACAGTGCGAATTCTCCTTCTGCTGCTACCAGCTGTTCTTAGCATTGTTTCCGGTCTGGAAAATGTAAGTCGAAGATTTCAACCGGCGCTAATTTTAGTGGTATGTAGTCCGTTTCATTGTGGTTCTGTGCTGCTGTCAAAGCTTTTAAATATGGAAGCGTGCACCTTAAACTTATTCGCCTTGAGTCACTTGAAAACTGTCCCTAACCAACTGCTCTGGTCTTCCTCTACCAACTATTCTCTGATAATACAAACTGGCTTGCACTTCTCGAATTGGTGTCTCTTAACCCCAATACCCACAATGTTCTGTCGTCAGCACTCTTCCTTGTTAGATCAAATCGAATGTTATGCTCTTTCGACTCAGCAAAACCTCTCTTCGCAACGACCTTCGGTTTCGTTCTTTCATACCCCAGTCTGCCAATCTCTCCCTCCCACTCCATACCAGCGCCCACTAATATTGTGTCTGTCTACCGAACTTTTTTTATGCCGACATTTTTGTACTAAATGATACTAAATAATGCACAATCATTGTAACGATTCGATTCCGAATATAAAAAAAACTTCTTATTTCGGGGCATCATTGAGTCGTTTTTCAGGCGTGCGAGTCCCTGATAAATTTGATGTCAGTGACAAATTGCCGGTTCTTGCTCTTGTGGCCAATATTTTTTGCCATAAGTTCCTGAAGAGAAACGCGTCATATCATTAAAGTATAGCTCTAAATGAGCCTTAAGCTGTAAGGGAAATTTAAGGCCTTCATCCCTTTATAGTTTCAATAATACGGACACTAACATTGACTGACACATAAGGTTAATTAAACAAAAAAAAAAAGAGTTCTGAAACAGCCAAGAAGGTGTAAAGCACTCAAGAAGGTTCATAGAACGAGTGCTATGTGGAGGACTAAAGGACCATGTAATAACCGTCTTTATGAAATGGGCCTTACCAGCACAGAAATCTGTAGGCACTGTCGCCAGGCGAGAGATACTATGCAGACCATCCATAACAGGGAATGTCGTGCTGTCGAATTTTTAAAGGCAACACTTAAAGGCTCCGGCACATAGAATACTTTACTTTCGTATCGTCAGAGTAGTGAAGTATCTGACGCAAAGGGATGACACAATGAATACTTCAACGCACAGCTGATTTCATTTGACAGATTCAAGTTTGAATTGAAAATGCAAGTTGTTTTGCTTCTTAATTGTGCATAAAGCACAATTAAATTATGTTTTTTAATATAAATACTCAGTTATAAGCGCATTATTTTCATCTATTTTGAACGTTACTTCAACGGGAACCAACTCCCAAACTTTCACATAAAATCCGAATTCTCTGGAAATGTCACAATGTGAGGATTGTCAACGCTGAAAAGAGAGAAAAGTTAAAAGTTGAGCCAATACATCCGTCGCGTCAGCGGCAGCGTGCCACCTCCCATAAGAACACATGTATTTTATTCATCTGTCAAAGTATTGCTGACGCTCACGCCTGTAGAGTATTCTACATGCCGGAGCCTTATATCCTAGTCTAAAGGAAGGGATTACAAGAGATCTTTAAGGCCCAAACAAATTGTACACAAAACAAAACGTATTCATTTAATCATAAAAATCGTAAAGCTGTGATCACAAGGTCGCGTGGGTCGGGCGTCAATATACTTCGGTACGTGTTTTATCGAGTTTACGAGAATTTTATGTCAAAGCGCGGCTCCCTCACTTTTCCAAATTACAATCGAAATAAAATGCAATTATGCACTGCAAATAAAATCGCTACAAAAAATGTATTACTTATACAAAACTTTGCCTCAGCCCGCCGATAATTTTAAACTTCGAGTAAACAAAAGAATATTGTTTCACAACTGTCAAAAACCCGAGTTTGTAGAAGTAGCTCTACCTAAAAATGTCGATATTACGGTCAGTGAACTATCAAAGAGCTCTGCATTGAGACTCACTTTGTCTATTTGCAAGTATCCTACTTATAATGTCAGAGCCCGACCTCGCGAAGGCGACATTGGGATATTGGCAATAAATGGCGCTCAAATGAATTTCCATGGAAACTCCTGACAAACGCACTAAAAGTTGAAAGTTGACCAAATTTGCATTTGCTTTCTCTCTCCTTCTCATTAGGGCTTATGAGTTGTCATTTTTTGACAGAACGCAGCGCACGCAACGGATTCTATGGGCTTGGGGCTTAATGGTGCTATAACGCACTCTAAGTTCTTCCATTCACAAAAATGATAGTGAAGGAATTCGAGTACATTTTCCATCATTAAGGCCCCAGCAGCAAGCTGAAAGCCCTACGTCGGTAGTGACTCCATAAATGATCACCTTATTCTGGTTTGACGCTCTTAGCAATGCACACATCATTCACCGCAATTCATCACATGCTGCAATATTTATTCAAGTTATGATGTCAGTTTGTTTTAAATCCACGAGAAATCTTCTACGTCGCATCAAGACCGGTTTGATTCCTAAGTGCATTGTACACCTCCTATGACCTGCCCTCATCGCATTCTTCATTAGATTGAGTCACCTTCAGCAAACCTCATGCATTCCATTGATGTGCCAAGACAAGTCAAGCACTTCTCCAAAGTTGCCCTAAACATTCCAGCGCAAGTGCTCTCAAAAAAACAGCAACCTCAACGTCACGATATTCAAACGAAATTCCACGCAACCCATAATTATAAGTTCCGAGGAACCTGAAACCGAGTCTTCGCTCGCGGCAACAATTACTCACTGTAAATGTTCTTAATGATCATAATTGCCAGCACTCGAGGAGCACTGAATATGAACTTGCGCTTCCACAAGAGAAAAGCCGTGTAGACGCAGGGTGTACCTTAACCCAGTGGTAATGACCCCCGGCCGATGGCCCGCTGATCAGTTCGAGTTTGCAGAATGAATTGATCGCGGCACAACTGTGGTGTTCAATGGAGCGCGCAAAAGAGGCTCGCTGCAGCTTGATCGATGAGATGCCAATGCATTGCTGTTCCTCATGTGCTGATAGGTCGAGGCAATGTTTAAGGGAAATACTGCACTCGGAGCTAGCCCCCACCTTCTCGACGACCGAGCTGAATTCAAACTGTTGAGCAGGCATTCGCCGACACTCTGAGGAGCGGCTGCTCAGTGGAGACCCTGCGAAGAGCGAAGTCTCTTCGGCGGAACTTAAGAGAATCCAAGTGCAAGACCACGGCACCGACTCCACTCGTTCTTTCCACCAGCTCCCGAGTGAGTTTCGAGCGATGTGGATCACACTCAGTGGAGAAGGGTGATTGAAGGAACGAGCTCCTAGCTACGTTCGAATGAAAGAAGTCCTTGACAGGGTGGTTGACCGAGGGAGGAAATATGAATAAGTAAGGAATTGAAATGTAATGAATGACTCGATACGCTTAAAGTGACATGGGTTGCCTCTGTGGGTTGCGCTGAGTTCAAGAACCGACAAATGTGTTCCGGCAAGCAAGACGTCATCCCGGGTGAGGCATTCAATTGCCCACGCTCACACCGAACTTCGGGACACAAACACAACACCATCGGTAGGCAAACTCGTCACGAACTTGGGCACTGAATGAACTTCCGAAACTCCCATGAATCCACCCACGCTCCGCAGATACACAATAAATCCGTAATTGGATCTCATTCTAATTAAAAAATCCTGATATTCTTAATTTAATGAAAAAATCCTTAAAATACCACAATCCCAAATTAACAGGACGATCCAATAAAACTTTCCAACTGCTGACCTCGGGCTCCGCCCCGCGCAGCTCCTCGCACGTTGGTGAGCAGATAAAAACTTTGCCCGCAACTCAATTCATGTAACAAGGGTCAACCGATAATCAAAGTCGAAATGAAACTTTTGCCCCCATTGACCACGAAAAGGACGAATCCAAATCTGTTGGTGGAGCAAAAAGTGGGGGCGCAACGTCGCCGCGCCGGGCGCAAAGTTTTCCTTATTGTCGAGGCGTCGTTGTGTCAAGTTTTATTAGAAAAGGATGCCGGGGAACGAGGCCAATTGAATTTTTAATTTCTTAATCCCAAGTCAGTTAATTTGGTGGAGATTGAAATTAAGTGGCGCCCGGACATGGACGCCCAGAAGCAGTTGGCTCAACTGATGGAATATTAAATGATTCCAACTGTGCTGTAGATTTGGTGTATTTGGTCCAGAAACAATCGTGGGTGGTTCGGATGGAGTAGAATACACTGACCGAGGACATAATCCGCTTGGGAGTTGAGACATATGTCACATGTGTGGCGATACGTCTTGTAATATTCTTGGGTTTGGGTTTGGGGTTTCGTCGCCCGCGGCAGGTCAATGAACTACTCAATTAATGGGGATACGCAGTTTGTGGTCGGGTTTATGGGACCTTTAGGCATTTTGAATATGACCAGGAACGTCAAATACGCAAGGATGAGCCGCAAGCCAATAAACTGAGAGAATGTATTTGATGTATGATATGACGGAGTTGCCGTGGTTTTAGAAATTCAAGGAGCAGGTGTTGGTGGTAGGGTTCGTAAGGGCAAGAAGTGTTCACCAATCGCGATGTAAAGGAGTCAATTGACGATGCTTACGAACACCAAAACTAATCTCTACTTATTAACCAGTCGCGATCATGGCTTCATTGAACAGATGCACTATTTGTTCTTGGAATCTCTGTTTTTAAGATTACCCATTAAATGGTAAAATGATAAAGGTTTCTATGTCTTAACAAAGGGTTTAAAGAGTCTATCTTCCCTTCGAACAGGCGCTTAGGAGCTCGACCTCCAGAAACAACCACATCTTCTTCTTCTTCTGCATGTGACGCTACAATTCGGTGCGGCCAAGGGGCTCAACCAGCAAGCCTCTCCAGCTGTCACGATCTTGCTGGTTGGCTTCAATGACGCACGCCAAGCTGATTGAGGGCTGTCACGTGTGCGCACCATCTGTTTCGTGGGCGTTCTCTATTGGGTTGTCCCACTGATGGGGAGTCGAAGACTCTTTAGGCTGGAGTACTCTACATAGACCAGGCATTGTTTCCGTAGACTCATGTCGCTGTACAACTCATACAGTACTGCCTTAGGTTTAGGTGGCTGACTGCTTACATGCAGCAGTCACACTTAGGCCAGCCCAATGTGGTACCTTACAGATCTAGTCGATCCTATTCGGCCAATACAGCGAGGAACATTGGTGACACGAATCTTACTATGTCACAATCTTCTATGAAATTACGCTGAAATTACGAAGAAGATGCACAATAGTTTCTTCATCTTCCTCGCCTCTGAAGCTTATATTGAAATAGTTGAACGACAGACTCAGTCTGCAGGCGTGAGTTCCAATAGCGCAGTAACCAGTGATTAGAGAGTCGGCCAACTTATTATGATCAGACTGTGTCTGATGTGAGCTCAGCAGTGAGTGATTGTCTGGGCCTTCAGATCGTCTGCAAATGTTGTAATCAGACATTTTAAGTTTGAGTTGATGAAGGAAGCCTATTGCTACTGCATGATGGAAAATCTCCACCCGGAAAGTGTACCGAGAATGCCACAGTGTCTCACATGTTTATTTATTTATTAATTTTTCCAGTTTTTGACGCGTTTATTTATTTTTTATTTATTTATTTATTTATTTATTCTTCCGTCTTTAACATATAATTATAATGTGATTTAGAGTAAATTGCTACTCAAAAAATTTAACATTTCATTTTTACATTTATCTCTACTCATATTAAAGTCTATAGCATTTGCAACTAAGTTGAATTTTATGCAAGCATTAGTTATAGGATCATTTTGCCAATAGTTTGTACTATGTCTCGAAACATAAAAGAAATCTCTAGGCCTCAGATAACGAGACGGGGTGTAAACACTGAACATGAAAAGCAGCACCGGACAATCAATGTGAGCAGTAATGACGTCATGAGCGAAAAAAACTGAATAATAAGTCCTTCTTACATGCAGTTGCTTTAGATCGATAAGCTGACATCTAGCATTATAATTTGGCATATTTGAATTCCACGACATCTTTCGAAGAGCAAACCTAGTAAATGTTTTTTGTATTCTCTCAATACGAATAGCGCTATTGTTATATAAAGGATTCCATATTAAACAGCAGTATTCTAATATAGAGCAAATTAACGAAACATACACAGACTTAAGAGTGTAAGGGTCTCGAAAATCTTTTGAATTTCGAAACAAGAATCCTAGCATGGAGTTGGCCTTTGAAATAATATAGTCTATGTGCATAGAAAAAGTCAGTCGAACGTCGAATATAACCCCTAGATCTTTATGCGAACATACTCTTGTTAAGGTTGTATTATCAATCTTATAATTATAGATTATAGGAGATAAAATTCTAAAAAATGTCATAACTGAGCATTTACTAATATTGTGCTATATATGCTACTAGTGCTTAGATGTTTAACCCTCATCTCATCCCTTCGTAGAAAACTACGTAAGATCTACTTTTTGTCTCATTTTCTTTTTCAAAAACGAAAGATTTCAAAATTTTCTGACTTTATTACAATCCTTATTTTACACATTCCCTCTTTCGTAGAATTCTGAAAAATTTTTAAAAAGAAATAAAAATCATCGGAAACACACTAAAATACCACATGCGTAGCAATTGATAGAAGGTAGAGTGCCTCAGAAGTTTTAGTTCGCTCAAAGTTAGCGTACATCGCCCCAAGAGGGTATCTCAGAAATGTGTGACGATACAAGAAAAATGCAGGGCTATTAGTTAGACGACGACACGGCCACCACTGAAATGAATGAATAAGCATCAGAATAAAAGCATTGAACCGCATCGCCAAAAAATTTGACTTTAGAAATTCAACAGAACAAATTTATGGTCTTCAAAAATCGAACAAAAATAAAGAACTGCCAAATCAAATAAAAACTAAAATAAAAATTAATGAATACAATATGTATATTTACAGAAATAAAGTCATAAAGGATCTTGAACCCTTGCAAATTCCATGTAAATTTTCGTCCACCAAATTTTGTTTCCAGTAATACTACAACAAGTAAATATGTTTCAATAAAGACATTTTAACGTCTATTTGATACTTTCCAAGTTATTTTGTAATGCCTGTTCGAAATCGTTGGACGACACGGGCAACCACTGGCGCAAAGGACTGTAGTCAGGTACCTCGTGATCTGGCTAGACCAGTATCTATATTTTAACAAACATGTAGATGCTGCTCTGGCCAGGGCCCGAGGCGCATTTTTACCCTTACAAAGAGACTGTTTTACAACAGCCAACTCGATGCAGGGGTGAAGGTCATCTGCTACATGGCGCTCATCCGGCCAATGCTCACCTATGGCTGTCCCGTGTGGTTCAATGTGAGTGCAAGCTTAATGGAAAAGATTCGGTTGTTCGAGAGGGCTTGTCTTAGGGCTTGCCTTCGCCTTTATCGAACTCCAGAGTCCCAGTACATAAAATACTATTCCAATGAGGTCTTATACAACAGGGCAAACCTGATTAGAGTGGACAATTTCCTGTTGAAGTTGGTTCGAGGTCACACTGCTAGAGCGATGAACTCGTCCAATAACTTGATCTCAGGGGCTTACTACCCCAATCCCCAATACCACGAAAGGGTACGTCACAACGGCTTCGTCCCCCCAGAAGCCTTTCTCCATTTAGACAAAAACGGGCTGTTACGGAATATAAATGCGGTACCGCTCATCTTCCACATAGCCCGTTCAACTGTGGATGGGCGACTCAACCACGACCGCTCCGTCGCACAACGAGCTGAGGAGGGTCTCCTCCGGTTCAGTACGGCGGTATCAAGGAGAGATGTTCTGGATGTTGCATCGCAACATCGAAAATTCTGGTGGCTGGGGAGAGAGGGAACTCCCTCGTCGAACCCTTTAGACCCAGGGTAGAAAGGGTAGTGTGTTCCCCCTTATGGGGCGCAGTTGGTCTCTGCCTTGCAGCGGATTAGATGAAAATCTATAAGCTGCAACCTATGGCCGACCTACATAGCCTAAGGTAGTTTTTAAGGTAGTTGTAAGATGTAAATATATATATAAAAAAAAAAAAGAAAAAAAAAAAAAAGAAATATTAGTATTCACATGGGTACATCACTGTGTATCTATGTGTATACATTGTATATATTAAGTACATATATATACATATGTCTATGCATTCATATATACATATGTATATGTATGTAGTTTAGCTAGTTAAGTTAATAAGTTAGTTTAAGTTAATTTTAAGGTAGTGTGTAAGTTAGGTTATAAGTTTTAAGTAAATCCTGTTCAGTCATTAAGTTTTTTTTTTCTCAATTTTTCTTAATAATAAGTCGTACAGATCATGAAATTATTCTTTAAATGCATGGAGTTTTAGTTTAAGTCGAAAGACATAGGATAAGATTCAGTTTAGCTTAGAGTGCCAGCCTAGGGCCAGTAAGTTATATATATAGTAATTCTGTTCGTTCAACTAATCTTAAGCATTTTTGTCTAGTATATAAGTTTTTATGAATTCCAAAATAAAAATGAAGTAAAATGTAAAAATGCAGTTCTTGGTTACGACGAAAACGTATAAATTCCTTATGTATGCATTCACCAGCACACTTAGACCATATTGGTCCATTTTGATACCCCTAGTCAGACTACTATAACTGATTGCCTACTCCAGTGATAGTGCCGTTAATTTTATTAGAGATTTGAAAAGCGTATTAACTTTGCTTTCACTGGGACTCGAACCGAGGACCCCGCTAATAACTTTGTTTTTATTTAAGGAATTTTAACTTACTTACTAGACAAAATTGCTTAAAACTGGCTTAACTAACTTAAGAAATACAAATGTTCTTAATAACCCTATGCGGGTACCCTTAGCTAATCTAATCTACGTTATAAATGTGCCTTTCGGCTTAATCTTCGTTATTTTTTAGTTTTTATGGCAATCTTTCATAAATATTTTTGTTTGCCAAGAAAACTTGTAAAAAGCTTGGCTAAACTTGACTGTTTAATCTATCTTATACTAACTTACCCTCACATAAAACTTAAGACTGGCTTAACTATGTCCGTAACAGTACTGACATGTGCATTAGGGCGTATATGTTATGTAAGTTTTATATATATATATTTTTTTTGGATTTTTTGTTTTATATTTTTTTTGTTATTCTCAAAAACTATGAAAGCTGGCTACTATGATCAGCTACCGGATCATTTGGAAAAGCCAGCGGTGAAGGAGCCTGATTTTGGTGTAACCACCAGTAAAATTGGCGTTCTATGGCAGACTCTTTCCTATCTCGAGCGGGGATCGGTGCACTGAACCGGAGGAACCCCTCGTATGTGCGAGCGACATTCGGCTCGTATTGGAGTCGCCTATCCACTGTTCGGTATTCGACAAGGAAGATGACAGGACATCCTTGTGGATCCTGTATAGGGCCAATTGTGTCTAGATAGAGGAATGCTTCGGGGGGAATAAAGCCGTTAAGACGCACCCTTTCATGATACATACTATTGGGGTAGTAAGCCCCAAAGATCAGTTTGCCTCGTTCTACAGGACCTCGTTAGGATAGTACTTCTTGTACTCAGACTTGGGTGTACGATACAGACGGAGACAACTCCTAAGACACTGCCTCTCGAACACCCTCATCTTTTCCATCTGGGAAGGACTCACGTTGAACCACAATGGACCACTGTACACCATAATTTGCTGTACTATAGCCATGTAGCAGATTACCTTCACTCTGGTATCAAGTTGGCTGCTGAAAAACAACCTTCTTGCCGCAGCAAAGGCTTTTCTGGCTTTCGTCGGAGCAATATCTATATGTTTGTCAAAATACAGATATTGGTCCAGTCAAATGCCTAGATATCTAACTACACTTTTTAGAGCTAACGGCAGACCATGCGGGTCAACTATGCCGAACTTACGCCAGTTTTGGCGCGCATCCCGGGTTGCCCTGTCAAACGGGGTCCGGAAAAGACTAGTTTCGCACTTCTGGAAGTTGATAAGCAGCTTCCAGTCGTCGCAAAATCTCTGGATTTTCTCGAAGTCACGCTGCAACAAGATGTTTATTACCTCGACCTTCGGACCTGATCTGTACGCAACTAGGTCGTCGGCGTACGCTATTAAGTGCGGCATGGAACCTATAAGATCTGCTGTGAATATAGAAAACAAGATCGAGGAACAGATGGCCCGCTGTTGCAGACTTGTTAATGTTAAAGACCGTAGTGGAAGTTACGTCACCATTTTTCACAACGAACTTTCTACCTGTAATCATGTCATAGACCTTGTATAGCAATGGGTTACTCATGCCAAGCCTGACCAGCTTGAAGAAGAGGCCCTCCAACCAAACGGTGTCGAACGCCTTCTCCAAGTCAATCAGGCAGGCACCCGTGCACTGATTTTTGTTTTTATTCCATTGTATGACGGCCACCAGCTTTGACGGGGCATGAATGGTCTCACGCCCTGCTTGGAATCCGAACTGGTTGTCCGGCATGATTTTCTTTTCATCAGCCCATTGCTTCAGAACTCGAATGACTATCTTTTCAAAGACCCTGCTTATGCAGGGAAGAAGACTGATCGACCGATGATTTGTCGGAATTGACTTATCTTTGTCCCGTTTAAGGATCGGTTGACAACAGCTGTTTTCCAGCGTATTATTGAACAAGGTTGTATAAATTTGAACCGCTTCGGGGGGAAGGTGGCAAAGCACAATGTTCGGTATTCCATCGATTCCCACTGACTTTTTCTTCTTCAGCAAGTGGAATATACCTTGAAGATCTTCTTGAGAAATCAAGATTTGATTCCCATCATTGGCGACGGCACTATGTGCTATGTTCTCGTCATTGAACCTGGGGAAACCTGGATTCTCTGATCGCCATTGACTTATCTCCATGCGGAGATAGAAGTGGTGTAGCAAGGCTCTGTTCTCCAGATCGTGATTCGGTCTACTAACCTAGAGTCGTGTATGCTTTACTATAAGGCATTTTTCACAATTCTTAATAAATGACTTTTAGTCCTTGACCTGACATACCTTATACGATTTTCTGCTGGGAATTCACAAATTCTAGCAAGAAGCAAGGATAACTACAATTGCGGGTTGACTGAGAGAACCTCGCGATCCTCAGTCCTCACACATTTGTGTCGTATGCCCTATGTTCAGTTGTATGCATACATGAAAGCGGTTCACAAAATCGATAAGGAAATACTGTATTTGACACATACATGTTAAAACCTACCCAGCAGCTATCATAATGATCCTTGAAATTAGGTAGCCGGTAACGAGATAACTTCGATAGCTCTTGTCACGAATAAGGAAGATTTATGATGATTTTCATCGTTGCCTGGATCGGTCTCAATGATGATAAAAATACAACCGGCCACACTAGATCTGACGTGTTCGCTGCAGATAAGGCAGCATTTCGCCGGGGCTTATTTCCATTTGGAAACCACTTGGTATCTGCTTCGAGTGCACACGCGTCCCCTGTATACCTCCAACCTAAGTGCGAAGGAAATCATATCTCTTCACCACACACCACAGCTTCGTGGGCCACCCTCTTCGATAACTTCGGCCTTTTTTGCGGCGCCATACTACATCTCGCACCGCACTTTATCATTAATTTGCATATCCATTCTGCATCCGACAGAACAAAAACAAACAACCCGCTACCGAAAAGAATGCAATAAAAGAAAGATTCCAAATGAGATGTAAATAAGCACAGTTCTCTCAACTGACCCGGATTAAGACCCTTTCTCGTGCATTCGCCGCATCAGCGCCGCTCCGACTCGGTTAATGATATCAAAATAAAGGTTGTGTTCGGTTGAACGTGCTGATTCGTGCTGGCAGTCCATGGAAAGGACTGGATTTGTTTTCTTTACAGATCATGAATGCAATTCTGATTTCATTCTTGTTTCTCTCTTGAATCAACATTCGGACGGATTTCAAGACTGGATGCAACTGTTACACCGTTGCATGGAGATATTGTTTTTGTTTGCTTTTGGTAATTCACGCTGCTGATTGGTATTGCGTGGCAGTGTTGATGTAGTCCTGATGGGAGGTATTCAGAAGTTGTACGTGTTGGAGAAACTTTTGTGTTTTTGAAGGACAATCGGCTTGCCTGATGCTCGTGTGATCGGTGCGAGGTTAAGTGATAGTAAATTTGCAAAGATCAATGCACTCCTAACTTCTTCTTCTTTATTTGGAGCTACAATTCGGAGTGGACCTGGGGCACTCCTAACTTCTTCTTCTTTATTTGGAGCTACAATCCGGGGTGGACCTGTGCCTCAACAAACAAGCCTCTCCAAATAGCGGGGTCTCTGGCTAACTGCCTCCAGTGTCGCACGCCAAGTTGGTCGAGGTCCTTCTCCACCTGGGTGAGGCCCCTTAAACGCGGGCATTCTCTGTTACGTTTTCCCACGGGTTCGGAGTCGAAAACTCTTCGGGCCGGAGCTGAGTTGTCTATACGCTCTACGTGGCCTAGCCATCTTAAGCGTTGAATCCGAAGACGCCTGACTAGACTCATGACGCTGTACAGCCCGTATAGTTCGTGGCTTAATCTTCTCCTCCAAAAACCGTCAACGCAAAAAGGACCAAAGATCGCACGCAGAGCTTTTCTCTCGAAGAGACCAAGGACTTCCTCATCCTCTTTTGAGATTATCCATGCCTCCGCGCCGTACAGCAGGACTGGGATGATCAAGGTCTTGTATAAAGTCAGCTTGGTCCTTCGAGAGATGACTCTACTACTCAATTGCCTCTTGAGCACGCTTACCTACACGTGATTTTAAATTGAGGATAAACTTTCACTGTGCGGGTTAGATCCAGCCAAAATTTTTCCAATTTTGTTTATTATCCCCAATAATTGGTTATCTCCAGGGGTTCGTTTCAGTGAAAATCTTCATTCGACCCAAATCTATGTTCACCCAGCAAACGCAAAAAAGTAGTGGGGGGGGGGGGACTGGGGGTGGTCAATGCGCGCATAGCTTTATCTTGTCCACATATTCATGAAATATGTTGTAGATAGTGGCCTCGTCCCACCTGAGGTATTCCTGTTCTTCGATAACACCGGCCTGATACAGGTTGTGGAAGGATGTCCTATAATCTTCCACGTGGTACGCCGAACAGTAGAATGGCGACTCTTATACGAACCGGACGTCGTTCGGGTACACGAGGAGCTCCTCCGGTTCAGTAGAGCCATCCCCGCTCGAGATAGAGAGGAATCTGCTAAGGACCGGTGTTTCTTTTGGTTGCTGCATCAAAACCAGCATCTGACGTCGTCAGCTCTTTAATAGTCTTCCGACGGTTGGTGTATCTGTTGTCCTTTGTTTAATGCCTTCCGTGTTGTCTAACAGTGAATTTACATAGGTTTAAGGTAGGTTAAGTAGAAAAATGTATATACCAAAACAAAAAAAAATTTCATCAGGGCGTGTACATGGCATATGTTAGGCTTATGAATAGACACATGCCCACACACCCAGGTTTAGTGTAGGTTAAATAATTTTAATATTATAAAAAGTCTTAGATGACCCAAGCTTTCTAGCTTTCTTGGCAAAAGAGAAAAAATAATTAATACGTCTCGGACAGAACAAGAAACAAAAAAAAACCTATAGTATAGGCCGAAAAGCTGAGTTTGTCGAACTATTGAACTAAATGACTTAAAATAAAATGTTATTGTGAACAAGTATACATAGTTCACTCGTGAGAGCTGTTTTTTAACAAGTTCGTTCGTGAGCTACACACGCCTAGCTGTAACGCCCACCGTTGACCGAAACGTTGTTCCCAGGCACATTTTCTAAGAAAAATGATCCAATGATGATCTCGGCCACAGCAGCCACATTCTCATTTGTACGACGACAGGGACCATTAGTGTTGTCCACCAGTCTCACAAACTTGAGTATTTCTAGTTACTTTAAAACCAAGGCGCTGTTCACTTTTCGGAGAAATTCATTTTCATCTCTGGGACTTATTTTCCGATTGGGAATTGGGGAATCACACGAGTGATTGTTGAAAAACAAATGCACCCACAATGTATCTCTGACGTGCTATATTTTACGTTATTTATTTATAACGGCATGAATCATTTCGTCATAAAGTAGTTCCCATTTTCTGTGATCAGAATTAGTGGTTTACGTCATCTATTTTTTTAAGCCGCGTGAAAAATTCTACGATTATAAACGTCTTTAAAAAAAAAAACAAATTGAGCAATCAGCATGATCTCAAATCACTGACTATGTCAAAGTTTCTTGAGCTTCGGAGTCAACATAGAATCATAATTTTGAGACAACAATCATACCCACAATTTAAGCACAGGGGGGGGACACCAGGTGGGCCATCATCATTGACCGCTATGTAGAGAGATGTAGTACAAAGGGTACGAATAGCCATATCTACTGCAACTGAGTTCTATTGCGGTAAGTTTTTTGGTACAATCTTCCACAGGAGACTTTGGATTACCAAATCCAAAATGGGGGAATAAACTAAATAGGCACAGAATGCTTTTTTCGCTTCAACGAAGTGGGGACTACAAGTGAAAGTGACCCACTGGAAAAAGATCCACTCAGCCAAAGCTTGTGCTCAAACGCTGTGCATTGGATAAACGTGGGCTTTCAAAAAGTCACTAAATAAGATCTTCCACCTACTTTACCCATTAGTTTATTTGTTAAAGGCGTAACCACAAAGCCTTTTTGTCGGCACTATGAGTAAAAGGTTCTAAGAATTATACTTTTGGGCATTGCAACAGTATTAATACATCCAATAATTTGTGTTATTGTGTTTTCAAAAAACGCACATTTTGGGCTAAACAGCACTCATTTTGGAAATAAGTTTTTAATATTTCCCAACGCTGTTTCAGTGTAAAGTAAAGCAGACTATTAGCTTTCTGTCAAGATTTTATGATTTAAAAAATAAATGAGATGGACCACCCTGTTGATTTTCGAGATTGATGCATCAAACACTAGTGTCCTTGCGATTTATTTAACGTCATTGCAAATACAAGCTTGAAATTATTACCGTTTAAAGTTGAATGTACATATATCGTTCGGAGAGATACATGGAATCAAACGTCATTGGCTTTGTGATATAGAGTGGACTCCCCCTAAGTCGAATTGTCACGGGATACCAAAATTTGTTCGAGTTAGAGAGAGTTTGACTTAGAGAGAGGTTTTTGTATGGAATGTTGAGGGAAATGTATGTAAAATATGGCGAAAAAGTTCGAGTAAGGGAGAGTTTCGAATTAAGGAGAGTTCGACTTAGGGAGAGTCCATTGTACCTTAAAATTGTTTGCTGCGATTACGTTTTACACAAATTTCGGGATGCGAACTATCAAACGCAATGATTGTCAATGAAGCCAACAACAATAGTATATTTTCTAAAAAATGGTAAATTCACATTCATGGTATACTTCAACTACAATGGTAAAATAATCGATTTTTGGATTTATTAAGTTATCTGTGCGATTTTCTTAATTTTTCGTTCCGTAAGAACCTTCTTCTAAAAAAAATGAATGAAGTCAGTAAAGCCTTTTTATAGGCCGAAAGGCAATTAGAGTAGTACACCAGACTACCTTAGAGTACCCACATAGGGTCAGTAAATTAGTTATAAGTTCAAATGAATTGTTAGAGTTAAGCTAGAATTAAACATTTTGTCTAGGATTAAAAACAATGTGCTAGGTAGAGCTGCATTAAATGAAAGATTGACTGGTCCTCTGGTCAGCCTGCGAGCGCAATTTCAGATTGAGCTATCTCGACTAATGCATTACGCATTGGCGGTCATCGCTGGACAATCGGTTTTTTGGCAGAGTAAGTGTCATATACATAGATCACAGAGTCACTGCCAGACCAAGTGCCAGAGAGGATGTAGATCCCCCGATACGTGCCGGCCGATATGCCTTTCAAAAGACAAAGACAGTCAAATGCAGGCTCAGCATTAATTAATTGATAAAATGTGTGCTTCAAATTGTAATGACCATTCATCTGATTGAAAGACAAGAGATCATCTTGCTGAAAGTGTTTCAACTTCCTTATCCTTGAATCCTGGAAGTGCCTTCTAGATTATGACCCCTCATCCTCCTTTGACCAATCCACTATTCAATTCCACTTTATAGAGCATCCTCTCCACAAAATGTACACTCAAGCAAAGAGCTTTAGTTCTCATTCCACTCTGAAACTATGCCAAGGACAGCTCCGTCATAAACCGAAGTGCGCCAGATGATGATCCCAGCCAAAGTGAGAATTATCTCAATGACAGGCGATTTTCATCGTTCCCATCCAGCGAATCATCTAGTCTGACCTTCCAAGCTGAATTACGCCCCTTCCTTGCACACACGCATTCAAGGCACCCGCACAAAGCGAGGGAAGTAATTCGGGCTTTAATTGAGCAGCCAAAGGAATCCTCACACATTCTGACAAGTACAATGAAAAAGTTGCGGAAAGAGCCGACATTGAACTTAAGTGCTGCACTGCATCCGAGCAGAGATTGTTTGCCTTGTTCGGTGGCTATTTATAACCCGAGATGCAAACAAATCAAGACACTCAAACACTTCACGGCCCATTAATCAAAACGAGTTCAATATCGGGCGCACAGCAGATGGATGGAGGATGGTTTTTGAGTGATGAGCCGAGAACCCCTAAGGTTATGGCTTCTGAAAAATTAATTAAGACGCATAAATGCACAAAGGAGCTTACGGGGGAGATTTTTAATTGCGGACAAGATAAATTGAGTGATGAGTGCGACGGCGAGCATGGCACGAGGCAGCGTTCGAGGTGGGCGCGGATTTTAATTTATTTTCCCAGGATATTGTTAACGAATTTAATCGCGTTAACGCAGCGTGCTCGAGGGGGACTTTATTGAATCAGGGTACTTGACAGTGTCTGATGGTTTTTGCTGCGTGGTAGGTGTCTAAGGACGAATTTGGGGAGCGCGGTGTCCCCATTCCACAGACATTCGCTGATGCTAGCAACAGGAGTTGAGTTTCAAATTCGCTAAGCCCCATCAACCCATCAGTCCATCATTAGCGTCACCCTCCGTATCGCAGAATCGCGGAAGTGTCCATCAAAACATATCTCCATGCGTGCGGACTGCATGGAGACGAGCCAAGGCACAGCTCAAATGTGAGTGATGTGTGATAGATTGGATTCGCCAATTCACACTCAGCTCAGTGATGTGCATTCCATCGGGGAACAGAGCCCTCCGTGTCTACGCGGAAACTGTGTCAAGCAGATAACCACATGTAATCGCAGAGCCAGTCAACACTAAACGCGACTCTCTGTAATCATCAAGTACAGTGAAGAATTCCGCAGATGTTCTGGACACGTGCATTCCAGTTTCAGTGTTTTCATTAAATTCACCCTGCGGTGATGCGCTGAATAATGGTCATTCACACCGTCTGCACACATCGTTTGCAGTTTCCAGGAGCGTTTACCAATTTTACTTAATGGACGGTATATGTATTTTTCAGCGACCATGCATCTCTCGATTGACAACCATGTTAAGAGGCGGAAAATAAATCTAATTAGGAACGGGTTCAGCAGGCTGTCGGGCTCGGTGACTGGCTATGGAATAAATTGAGGGTTGCGTAACATCAAGTTGTTCTTCATCGATTTAATTAAAGTTGGCGGTGATTCAAAAGACCAATTAACTAAAGGATTTCTGGAATAACGTGTCTGCCTCTGTAACCGATATCATCGGACTGGTTATTATTTTGTAGTCATATGTTTTTAAATTGGCATTGGAGCCACTTGGTTTTGATGTTTGGATCCCTACAATATTCGGTATGGCACTCATATTTTGAGCAAAATTTATCCAGGCCAGTACTTGAGCAGTCTAAAGCAGTGTTTTATACTGAATCGGTAAGTTAATGTTTGGATTCATGACCCGGTGAATTAATCTAAAACCGACGTGGCCGACGATTGGGCGCCATTTTCATTAAAAACGTGCTTGCCTATTTCATTGGTCATTCTATTCGCTTAACAAAACCGTTAAATCACATAGTGCAGTTAAGAACATTAAGCTAATCTCATTGTCAGTTTATAGCAAATTTATTGAACCGGTGTCAAGTGCTTTGCATTCTTTGTTTAAATCCTAAGGTATGCCAAGGCCTAAAAATAAGAAAATAACTCAAATTCTGCCAAATGCTTCCTGTGGGCCTTATATTTAATATCAAACAATTCATGGGTGGGCAGCCCTGTTAATTCATACGAAGAAGAGAAAACAAAAGTTCAACTATAGTAAAATACAAATCCAAGTTATAAAAAAAATGAAAAATGAAAAAGATCGAGAATATAGAATAAAAGCAATAAATTCTTAAGTTCATAAAAAAATTTATAATATGTGCTATCTACATATCTGCTAAATAAAGAGCGTATAGCCAATGTTTTACATATTTTTAAAACTTGGTTACAGGCTACAAAAAATGAATGCCATGTGAAATAGCCACGATAACATACATGCTGGGCCAAATACAAGTTCTTGTTTAAAAATTTAATAAAATGAGCAAAAGAAAATTAATTCTGGCTTTGTTTAGTGAGTACTTAGTAATTATTAAATACAACGTCTTTCAAGTGACAGCCTCCACTGGCTTCGCAGTAGTGCTGCAACTAGGCTTGTGCATTTAGTTCCAGAGGGCGCTCAATTTAGTTCAAAACGGTTTAATGAACTAGTTCGTTCTTCTACCTCATTTAGTTCAATATAAGTCACTGCTCAGGAAAATAAGTTTTGTGCGATTTTGGTCATCATATTATGGTTACAGAATCAAAATTAAAATGAATTGAAACTACTCACATAACACAACCAATGTAAACACTTTTTTCAGAAGTAAGTTGTATCATATATCAAATCTCTGTATTATATACTCTGCGATAGCTAAAATCAATATATACATTTTATAACGAAATATCTATCTATCTATCTATACAAACCAATTAAATATGTAATAATTCCAAATAGTTCAGTTGGGTTAAGTAGTTCCAGGAGAGATGTCCGTTTCAAGGTATTTCTTTGTTGAACATAACTCCGGAACTATGCAGTTCCATGCGACATGTTTTTGTGAAGGAATGCTTGTACGTGTGGAGTATGCGTGGATAATCCTCTCGTCAATATAAAAAGTGTACAGGCCCGGAACTGCCCAACTCTAATGAACACACATTCATGCAGTTATTTGCATATATTCATATTTTTAAGATTCTCTTCATATACACCACCGACAACGCCTGTTCTGCGGTAATTGAACAAAAACAACTCTGATCCTGATGTTTGAAATAGACACACAAAGCAAAGCACTCCATTTAGTTCAGTTTAGTTCGATCGAGTTCAGCTATTCCTTTGAATACACACTGAGCCGTATTTGTAGAACTATTGGACTAAATGACCTAAAATAAAATGTTGTTGTAAGCTAGTTCACATAGTTCTTTTAGAGCTGTTTTTTTTTAACTAGTTCGTTCGTGAACTACACAAACTTACCTATAACGCCCACCGTTGACCGAAACGTTGTTCCTACCCACATTTTTGAAAGAAAAATGGTCCATTGATGCTCTCTGGCACAGCAGCCACATTCTCATCTGTGTGCACCGTACGACGGCAGGGACCATGAATGCTGTCCACTAGAATACCAGTCTCACTAATTTTGTGCGCAAACTTGAGTACAGCAATCGCGGTGGGTGCATCATTTCGGCCAAAACTTATTTTCAACAAAATTGTAACCAACTGTAGATTTTCAAGATTGATGCAACAAACACTAGTGTCCATGCAAATACAAGCCCCAGTTGAAATTATTACTATTTAAAGTTGAATGTACATATATCGTTCGGAGTGATGCGTGGAATCAAACATCATCGTCTTTGTATATCGTTTAAAAATAGTTGCTGCGATTACGTTTTTCACTAATTTCGTGGTGCGAACTATCTAACGCAATGAGTAGCAATGAAGTGGACTGTACTGTACATTATTAAAAAATGCATGGACAATACTTTTGTTACAGAAAACAGGTATCTGCTTACTTCACATTCATCAAACCTGCAATGGTGAAATAATCGAGTTTTGGATTTATTAAGTTATCTGCGCGATTTTCGATTTTTGTTTCCTTAAGAACCTTCTACATAGTAAACAAATAAAACTAAAAAAGATGATTGAAATCAGTAAAGCCTTTTTCAAGTAACAGCGTGTTTCAAGAAAGAGCGTGACCAGTAAAGACAAATGTCTGTATGCATATATATTATATCTTTACCTCAGTTTATACTTTGCAAGTTTAGTAAAGACAATAAAAAGTACTTGTTTTAAACGCTCTACAAAATACCGTTATCAATTGTTTTTTTATTTTTTTTCCTTAGGGTAGGTGGAAATCTTCGACAAGACTCTATGGCAAATGTTAGCACAAGTTATAATTTCACAAGACTATTCACAAAAAAACACAACCGATTTGTTTGAACTCTCTTCGTTATTTATTAATTCCTTCATTCTTAAAACGAATGAGGGCCAATGCATTCAGCTTCTGCTGGGTTTCGAGTAACAACACAACAGGCAAGTGACATACATTTGCCTTACTCGAAATCCATTGACACCTGAGTGCTGTATTGACACTTATTGGTTGCGAAGTAACACAAATGTCCCCTCAGCAAATTGATTGACTTCTATTTGTGTAACCCACATAGAAATGTGAGATTTTTACTCACTAAAACCACCTCCCTGAATTTATTATGACTACAATTAAGTGAAGCACTTAACCAGTAGTTTACATTTCATGATTTAGGTACTGCTCGGCAGGTTGCTCTCCAGTGAAGGTTCCTGCTAACACCGCAACCATGCGCGGGTGTAGACTATCGCACAAGATGAAGGGGTCTAGTTGTTTGAAGTCGGCGCAAGACTTTATTAGTTTCCTCAAGGATCAGGTAAACTGCAGAGTTTTCATGTTCTTCTTGGCGGTTCTCATGTTTATAAGCAAAGTTCTTAACTTCAACTTGGAGTGGCAATATTCCAAGATCTCTGTGGATATCGTCGATTCTGAAAGTCTGTATTATGTTCACATTACTTGCTCTGGTACAACCCCAAAGATGTACGCCATATGTCCGTACGGGTTCTAGGATTTGCTTGTATACAAGCAGTTTGTTGTCAATACTTAGCTTGGAATGTTTGCCATTAAGCCAGTTTTTTTTAATGCATTTTTATTTTTAAATTCATTTACAATTCGTATACAGTAGACAAAAGTGCTTAAACTAGACAAACAATTATCCTATTTCTAACTTACTGGCCCTTAGCGGGTACTCTAAGCTGAACTTAATCTTAAAATATGTCTTTCGACTTATACTAACCAGTATTCATTTTAATGGTAAACATTAAGACGAAATTATATAAAATAAAAAAAATTGGAAATAAATATTTACAAACTTAAATTATACCTTAAAATAAAACTAAGCTAGCTAAACTACCTACATATATATATATATACATAGACCCATGTATATCCATGGAAGGGACCTACAGTTTAATGCCGACTCCGACCGGCGAAGTTGAGTAGCTTTTTCTAGACAGGAAATACACTTTGAGCATTGTCAGTGACTCGAAAGAGGTGGAGCCGTGAAATATGAAAAGTGGTAAATTCGGGTATCGAACCTGGCACCCTCTGCGTAAGAGTCAGCGCACTAACCCACTACGCCACGGCGACCCATATATATATATAATCTTGTATATACACATATATATATATTTTTATTTTTTTTTATAAAATTTTTTTTTTTAATTTTATTTTTTTTTTGTAATAAGTAAAACTACCCTAAGCTATGTAAGCCGGCCGTAGGTTGCTGGATTAATCCGCTGCAAGACATTGACCGACACCCCGTGAGGGGGTCTGTCCTAGCCTTTCTACCTCGGGTCTAAAAGGTTCGACGAGGGAGTTCCTTCGCTCCCCAGCCACCAGTATCCGGAGCGGTCGTAGTTGAGTCGCCCATCCACAGTTGAACCTGCGGTATGAAAGACAAGCAGTACCGCATTTATGTCTCGTATCCGACCGTTCATCCTCAAAATAGAGGAATGCTTCTGGGGGGACAAAGCCGTTGTGACGTACCCTTTCTTGGTATAGTGGACTGGGGTAGTAAGCCTCGAGATCAGATTGTTGGCCGAGTTTATCGCTCTAACAGTATGACCTCAACTTCAACAGGAAATTGTGCACTCTAATCAGGTTTGCCCTGTTATATAAGACTTCATTGGAAGCGTATACATTTTACATACTGGGACTCTGGAGTTTTATAAAGGCGAAGGTAAGCCCTAAGACAAGCCCTCTCGAACAACCGAATCTTCTTCATTAAACTTGCACTCACGTTGAACCACACAGGACAGCCATAGGTGAATATTTGCGTGAGGGCCATGTAGCAGATAAAATTCACAGTCGCATCGAGTTAGCCGTTGTAAAACAGTTTCTTAAGGGCAAAAGCGGCTCGGGGCCTGGCCAGAGCAGCTTCTACATGTAGCCCATAAGCCAGTACATATCTTTGTATTTGATGTCAAGTTCTGCACTATTCTTCTTAACATGCTCCTTCCACTTGAGTTGAACGTCAAGAGTCATCCCGAGATATTTCGCTTCATTGCCAAAAGGTATTTGGACACGATTTAGAAAAACTGGCAAGTTATTAACGTGGCTATAAGGCAAGTTATTAACTTGGCTATAAGGATTAATATGGACTGATTTGCCTTTATTAGGGACAATTCGCAAGAAGTTCATCCATTCGTGTATCTGATCTAGTGCACATTATAATTTTGATGTAGACTCTTCAACCGTTTTGGCTGTTACCAAAATGGCGGTGTAGTCAGCAAATGTGCCCAGAACAGTGTGTTCTTCTTGTGGTAAATCACTAGTATACAGTTGGTATAGCAGAGGGTCAAGAGCACTCCATTAATTCATGGCGCTAAATTTATGGTGCTCTTCCCAAATTTGGTCCTAAATCAGTGAAACGAGGGACTACCACAACAAACAAAATATTCTTGTACCATGAAACTTGAATTTTTAGAATCAGATCAAATAGTTGAACAATGTTTAAGAAGAGCTTCTTCGGTCTTCTTGCCCTTCTAAAAGCATAGGACTGAAAATCTGCCAATTTTAAAAAGGATACATTCGTCATTCGTGCCCTGAAAATATCGTGTCCAGGTTGAGCAATCTGAAGACATAAAAAAATGAAAATAAGCTGTGTACACAACTTTTGGAAGTATTTTCCCCAAGTCTGCTCGTGTCAGCAATTATCATAATGAACACAAAATAATTATTAAGTGTAGAGTTAGCTAAAGCTAACTAAGACACGCCAATTAACGCAAATGATTGCCTTTCCCCAAACACTCTGAGGCAATCCAACTTTCTATAACCCTTAAACTTTATTCATTTCTCATGCTACGCACAAATTTTCTTTATCGAATCATGTTCCCCTCATAAACTACCGCCCATAAGGTCTGCGGTCATTCGTGGCCCCGAAATGAGGTTACCACTCCAGCATCCCATTACTTGAACCATAATCCATATTTTACACGTACAACGTAGCCTGCTCGTCTAATGATTGATGTCCTTGAGAGAGGACAGTAAGTCCAACCGCACGATGGCCAGAGCGGGTCAAGAGATATCGTAGTTTCGTAGAAACTTTTAGTTCACTCTCGAGACTCATTAAAAAGTTGATTGATGTACGAGGAGCGTAGCTGCGACATGGGTTCCTGCAAATCCAGCCAGACTGCCGAACCAGCCGATTTTCACACAAAATTCTTGGAACCCCCCGCTACTGCACGAAGCGTATCTGATTAATGGGGATTTAACCTCCCTAACCTCAAAGTTTTTCATGAATTTTTAAACTCAATTAAAGTATTGTTTGGCCCCCCTTTTGGCTTTCGTACGTGTATGTCAAGCGGATAATTGAATAACGAGGTAATGAACTTGAAAATGCCTTCATGTAACAGATACCCACCACGAGAACGAGTATCTGTACTCGCTGCAAGGGAGATTAATTGAAAGTTCTCACTCGCAGTGTCTGCTGCTGGTGGTTCGGCGGTGTGTTTACGTGCAGCCGATCTGGAAATATGTAGGTTAAGATACAGCACAGCGAAGTAATTAAATAGATAGATAAAAGTTACTGTTGTGGAAACGTACGTAGTTATTCTCAGGCGCGGAGTCGTATCTCTGTGTTGAAGGAACCGCAAGACAACGACGGCGGACAACGAGCAGGTTAAGTTGAATAGGTGATACACACAATCTTAGGGTCTAACCAGCAATAACCGTCATCATGAAGTGAAGCGAATTACATAGATTGCACTTTATGGTTGGGTGCTGTTCTTTTTCTCGTAATCAGTGTGACTATGCGGTGGGCATGAAATCACAGAGTGGTATGTAAATCTCAGGGTCACCGTATGCGATGACAACAACAAGTGTCAATAGAGCACAACTCAAGCAATTTCTTTTGCCTTGTCTCACCGGGTGCTGGGTTTGACTGGGAGGGGTAATGGAAAAACTTTTTGCAGCGAATGAGATGGGGAGGGGAGCATTGCTGGGGGATGGTGAAGGCTCTGACGGACAAAGAGTCATCGATTTAGTTAATCGTCTTAATGTATGTGATACTCTTTCTACAAGAACCATCTGCAAGTCAGGTAGAAATATCGCAACTCAATTCATTTCCATGGTTATGATAAAACTGACTGACTGGTGCTGTTTATGATGATGTCATCCCAGTAGTATTATCAGAAAGTTTGGCTGTTTATTAAGGGTATCCGACGTAATTAACACAAGTTTTAAATTAGCCGCCATTTGTGGAGTAAATTGTTGGGAACATTGAATAAATTTACGATTAAGTAAAAATGGAGTGTCATACGGCAACCAAGTATTTTCATCATTGAACAATATCCTAAAAATAGTTAATGTTTGGCGAATCGCCAATGGCGAGCACAATTTTAACTCCGACATCTGTGAAGAGATTAATTGAAAAATTTAGGGAGATCAAATCAGTTGGATGCGAACACATTGCGAAACACATTAGCCGTGTTTTTCTCATCGCAATCGATAGTGAAGTACGATTCTGTCACATATGAAAACGAAATTTATTTGTTCGAAATTGGTGTCAAAATGTATGAAAAAAATTGGAAGTCGAATTTCGAGCCAAATCCTACTTCAATATTTATAGATTTTTGGAAAAACAAACACGGCTATTACATACTTAATTATGTACATCCTCATCAGGCCGGCTATCTATGGAGGGCTTGAACCTGAGCAGTAGCTGCTTTCCATCGTTGAAAGTCCTGGACATCCAGTCATCAAGATGTCTACCATCCGCGCTTGCTTGGTATTTATACCGGAGATTCGGTTTTCCTCTCGTTCTCGAACCAGGAGGCTCGGATTCGAATACCGTCTTAGGTGCGCTCGATGTGGCTGAGCCAGTGGGGACCATATATCCGACGTAGGATTTTTCATTCGAAGGCACCAAGAATAAGCTCTGTAGTTTTACTTATCGTCTAACTTTCGTCATCATATAGTAGGACTGACATGGCATGATTTTGTTCCTTCGAGTAATTCGATTTGAGCCCGAAGCCCCATGGGCACATGCCGATAAATGCGGCGCAAAACGGCCTTAGACACTCACACATTAGGTTGGGTGGGATATAATAGGCGACGTTGAGTAGGTGCAGTTGCTACTGAACAGCAAGCTTAAGTGCCAGGGACCTATTTCACAGATCATACATCACACACATTACATACAACATACAAAAATGTTATACACATCATACAATTTTCAGGTTCCACTGGAAGTAGTGTATGATATGTTCCTTGTTGCATGATGTGTTTTATTTTATGACAAATTTCATTGAAAAATAAATAGTGTCGTAAATCAAGCCCCGACACCATACAAGTGGATTGCAAACAAACAAATAACTAAATAATGGAGTTCCTCAATAATGAAGAAAAATATGATTTCGAAATTATTGAGATTAATTCAGCTATAATAAGACAGTGTTTCCAAATAGGACATGATTTTTAATAAAAATTACTTGATGAACTAGCATTCCTTGTTCCTTCATGTCTAATTAAAAAAAAAAAATGAACAATCATTCATTATTCAAAAATCATGAGCCCGAAAATGCTTATTTTTGTGTATTATCTCATTTGAAAACTCATTTTTGTGGTGACTACAGCAGTTTTAAGTGCTGTATGAAATGTGTGTTCAAATATGTATGATATTTTTCTGTGAAACAGAATCATACAACTTTCTCATATTTCCAGTGACTTTTACTTTAGGTGATACATGTTGTATTACAGCGGCTCATACAACAAATCTGAAAAACAGAAATCATGCAGGAGAAGTGTCAGAATCATACAATCTGTGAAATGTATGTTCTGTGAAATAGGCTCCAGAATGGCCACATGCAACACATAATGTCCACACAGTATTAGGATGCAAGTGGTGTCATTCACATCGATTCCCTTACAAGGGTAGATCGATCATAGGCGAATATTATTCAGAGCTTTTGGACAGGTTAGATGTTGATTTGAAAATGAAACGTCAACGATTTGGGAAAGGAAAGGTAGTGTTGTTTTTATTAAGACACACGGGTGGACACTTGATAAGACCAACCAATCTTAACTTGTCTTAGATTAAGCCCCCGTCAGATACCCGAGTCCGGCCATGCACATTCAACTTTTATGCAATATTTACTGATATTTCTAATGAAGCTACGAGTTCCAGGTAGCTTCCTAAAAGTTTACAGTGCCAAGCAACTGGATACATAATTTTAGTTCTTGTAGTTTTTCACCTATAAAATTGCTTTCTTACGACGGATTTGATTGAAATGTTTAGTTTAGGTTCAGGTTCAAGTTCAATTTATTTGTAGTGCGATTTTTTTTTTATAATTTTGCGCGTGCTCAAGGTATTGCTAATACCCTTATGTGTCCGGGGTCAAGACACAGCACGGGCCAAAGGTATAGAGGGAGAAAGGGAGAGGAGGTACCTGTGCACATTGGTCTTAAATATCTGCGGCTTGTAGTCTGTGGGAAATATTAGTTTGGGAAGAGCATTCCATATTCGTGCAGTGCGGCTGAAGAACGAGTCTCTGAATTTAACTGTGCATCCGAAAGTAGGCTTAATGGTATATTGATGGGCATTCCTGGCGAGACGAGTATTGCGGGTGAATTCATGGAGAGGAGGAATGCAGTTGGCTCAAGTGAGCTTGAGCATCGTTTGTTGAAATAACGATAAAACACGGACAAAGAAGAGACGGTACGCGTCGATGTTCGAGCGAGTCTAATGACTCTGCGATATTGTTGTCTCCTATAAGTTTTATTGCTCGCTTTTGGATTCTATCAAGTAGGTGCAGTGTGGTCTTGGGGGCACCAGACCAGATATGAGCGTTATACTCAAGCTTGGGGCGGATGTACGCCTTATAAATTAAAGCCAAATCAGAAGGGGTGAAATACTTCTTGCATCGATTAAGAAAACCTAAACATTTCGCAGCATTTTTGGCGACCTCAAATATGTGATCGTTCTAACTAAGTGTTGAGTTGATACACATACCAAGAATGGAAAGTTTTCCGGTTACATCGACACAAGCGACATTCATGGATAATGGCTGATTATCAAGGGTTTGCTTGAGTGACAGCAGACAGCATTGAGTTTTTGAAGCTTTGAATGCTTAACATACGCTGCCGTTCCAATTCTACGGCCGAAGGGCGGGGTCGGTGATCTTGGAACGAATATGAAAAGATAAGGGTGCTGTCATCAGCGAAGGAATGGATTGGATTAGAAGTAGCAGACAAGAGATCATTTATAAAAATGAGAAAGAGTGTCGGAGACAGAACTGAGCCTTGGGGAACAACAGCATTAATTTGGTGGATATTTGACTGAACTCATCCAAAACAACTTGAATTGAACGGTTCGAAAGGTAATTTCTAATCCATAGAAGAAGAGATTCATCGATACCATAGGCACGCATTTTCGACAAGAGAGCTTGATGCCAAACTCTGTCAAATGTTTTAGAAATATCAAGCGCAACGATCTTGCTTTCGCCTGCATTGTGCAAAGACTGGTGCCACTTTTCGGTGAGATAAGCTATCAGATCACCAGTGGACCTGTCGCTGCGGAAACGATACTGTCGGTCATTAAGAAGCTTTCGCGATTCAAGATATTTCATAAGCTGACGATTTATCAGCGTTTCCATGTCCTTAGAAAGAAGGGACGTAAGTGCTATGGGTCGGTACGAGGTGGGTGACGAAGATTCGCCCTTTTTAGGGACGGGCTGGACAAATGCTGTTTTCCATCTGCTCGGAAAGAGACCTAAAGAGTAGGATAGTTGAAAAAGCTTACGCAGTGGTTTTGCCAGCGCAGAAGAACACCTCTTCAGAAGTATAGAGGGAATACCATACGGGCCAGCGGACTTGTGCACGTCGAGATCTTTCAGTACTCTTGCAACTGTACGAGTGCGGAAGTGGATTTGTCCCATGGTGAAATCAACGCTCTCAAGTACAGGTGGAGACATATTGGAATCTGGCAGTGTTGAGCTAGCTGCAAAATGAGCCGCAAGCAGATTAGCTTTGTCTAAAGAGCTGACAGCTGGAATTTCATTGTAAATGAGCGTGGAAATTGAAGACGAGGCGGAATTCTTTACGTTTTTTACAAATGACCAAAAGTTTTTGCTACCCTTGGGACATTGTAGCACTTTTTGCCTCAACTTTTGCTCATAAGAGAATTTCACACACACGTTTAAACTTCTTCCGGTTTTCCTCAGTAGGGTTGGCTTTGTATGTTCGGAAATTCAACTCTCTCATCCTAATAGCCTCTTTACAGCTCGAGTCATACCATGCGTTTGCTTTGGGCTTGATACTCTTCACTCTGTGAGGAATGAAGCAGAAGAATATTTGTGATCATATCAGCAGCGGCATCCACGTCACTATCGAGGAAGCACAGTGACCAGTTAAAATTCCTAAGGAAGTTGTTAAGTTTGTTCCAATCGGTTTTCTCGTACAGCCAAACTGTTCTTTTAGGAATTTGTTCTCTAACTATGTGTGGTGATAACGAGAATTTTGCTGATACGACACAATGGTCCGACGAGACATTATGTGAACAGAATACAGATTTATACAGTTTTAGTTACATCTAACTTGTATTATTTTAGAGATACAGAACAGAAGTTCTTTACAACTAAGATAGTTCAAAGTATATATAATAAGAAAAATTTAATACATTAATAGGAAAAGTTAAGGGAAAAAAACACTGCAATCAAAAACCCCTATTATGGCTCTTACAACTAATGACTCTTATAGATAAATTGCACCTAGGCCCAACTATGCAACATGCAAGAACGATATAACTATGTGTAATATTATAGCTTTAAGATATGATTGATTTTTACTTAATTTAAGATGTTACGAATAAGATCACTCTCAGAATGAGAGCAATTGCTTAAAAAATTCTGGTGTAATTTATCAATGAGTTGTGACATGGTATATACATTTGCTTTTTCATGGAGCCTCGTATTAGAGAAATGCCAGGGCAGATTTAACATTAGCTTTAGCACCTTGTTTTGACATGTTTGTAGTTTTTTAATGTGAGATTTGGCACAATCGGCCCACACAGGTGCACCGTACGTTAAGACTGGTTGAAAAATCGTTTTGAAAATTAGTAGTTTGTTATCAATACTAAGTTTTGATGATTAGGTTTGCTTTCTGAACCGTGTTCGATATAATAATATAATAATAATATAATAATATGGGTGGCGCTACAGTCCGAGGCGGATCTGGGCCTAGCTTCTCAGCAACCACTTGTGTTGTGCGTGCTATTGTTCTTCCACGAGTGGAAGGGACCTACAGTTTAATGCCGACTCCGAACGGCTAAGTTTGAGAAGCTTTTTCTAGACAGGAAATACTCTTCAAGCATTGTCAGTGGCTCGAAAGAGGTGGAGCCGTGAAGGTGGTAAATTCGGGTATCGAGCCTGGCACCCTCTGCGTAGGAGTCGACGTACTAGCCCACGACGCCACGGCGACCCACCATGTTCGATATATGTTTTTCAAATGTGAGTTTTTTTATCGAAAGTAACACCAAAATACTTACAGCTTTCAGACCACACCAGCATCGTCGAATTCAATTGTAGGTTTGTTTGAGGTAGGAATTGCTGTTTTCTGCGTCGAGTAAACCACATAGCCCGAGACTTATCTGCATTCGGTTTGATTTTCATCTGAAGCTGAAAAACTGAAACGCATCAAGTGCAATTTGAAGAGAAGTTAGCGTGTCCTGTGCTAAGATATTGGACGAGAACAGGGCTGTGTCATCAGTGAACAAAGCTAGGAAAGTGCTACCAATAGGTACTGGTATGTCGGACATGAAAATATTAAATAAAATGGGAGCCAATAACGATCCTTGAGGTACGCCAGAGTGAGTGGTATATAATGATGAATTTAGGTTAGGGGGCCGCAAGTGCATTCACCAGCACACTTAGACTACATTGGTTCATTGTCTACCACTGACAGAGTACCAGATTTGAAAACCAGCGTATTAACTTTGCTTTAACTGGGATTCGAACCGGGGACGCCGCTAACCAGGGGCAGAAAAGAAGAAGAAATTCGGTATATTTTGAAATTTTTGTATAAAAAAGGGAAGAATGCCACGCAAGCCACCAATGAAATTTGTGAAGTTTACGGAGACGATGCTGTATAGTACAACAATGGTGTGGTCGCTTCCGTTCTGGAAATTTCGATGTGAATGATACAACTCGTTCTGGTCGACCTATCATTAAAAAGTCGATGAAATTATGGAAAATATTGACCAAGACCGTCACATAAGCGGCCGTGACATCGCCAAGGAACTAAACATTCATCATCAAACGGTTTTGAACCATTTAAAAAAGGCTGGCTACAAAAAGAAGCTCGATGATTGGGTACCACATAAATTGTCTGGACCGAATTAACATCTGCGATTCTTTGCTGAAACGAAATTAAATCTAACCGTTTTTGAAGCGAATGGTAACGAGAAGTGGATCAAATACGACAATAATGTGCGAAAAAGATAGTTTTGCAAGCGTGGTGAAGGTCAATAAATGGTTGCAAAGCCAGTATTGACGCCTCGAAAGGTTGTGCTGAGTGCTTGGTGGGATTGAAAAGGAATCATCCACTGAGAGCTGCTCCACCCTGGTCGAACGATTGATTCTACACTTTACTGTCAACAACTGATGAAATTGAAGCAAGCAATCCAAAAAAGAACGGCCAGAACTGATCAACAGAAAGAGCTTAGTTTTCCATCAGGACAACGCTAGACCACACACGTCTTTAATGACTCCGCAAAAGCTGGGAAAGCTTGGCTGGGAAGTTTTGATTCTTCCACCATATAGCCCTGACCTTGCACCATCGGACTACTATTTGTTTCGGTCAATGCAGAACTTCCTTAACGGCTTCAAGAGAAGCCTGTGAAAATTACTTGTCGCAGTTTTTCGTCGAGAAACCACAAAAGTTTTACACTGATGGAATAATGTCTCTAGCGGAAAAATGACGAAAGGTGATCGACCAAGATGGTACATATTTGGTTCAATAAAGTTCATTACAAATATAAAAAAAATGAGTTGAAGTTTTTTATATAATTTATACGCCGTGGTGCACCTTTTTTGTTTTTGTTTCATATATATCTCTTTTTTTTGATTTTTTGTCTTATTCATTTTTTTTTTTGATTTTTTTGTTTTATATTTGTTTTTCTGATTTTCTTTTTGCGTGGCAGGCACTCTACCAACTGCGCCATCCAGTCTTGCGATATTGAAATGTTTAGTTTCCGTCAGACTGGAACCTGTTGATTTTGACCCGTTTATAGTCTTCTGGAATTCAGTTTTTATTTTCTTTGCTTTATTTAATCGGGCCTACATTTTTTTTCTATATTTTTATTTTTTCGTTCGTATAGTGGTTTTTGTATTATTAATATCAGGCATTTGTAGCCCATTTGTACCCAGGGTCTAAAGACCTCTGGTATTGTGGAATGCGCTTTTGTCATACCGATCTCAATAAGGTGAGGATAAACAGTTTGGGCTCTTACTTATGTACAATAAGTACGTTGCTGTGGCATTGACCGCATTTCAGTGCTATTTCTCATGACTAAGAACTTTTTCAGATAGTAAAACGATGTAGTTCTAATTTTTTTTTTTGTATATAATTTTTTTAAATTTAAATTTTAAAAAGTTGCAAATGAAAACCTGATTATTCAACTAGAATGTCGCTGTTAGCGGTAAGTATGTTTTTATTATAGAGTATGTGGGCTCCTGTGTGTAGCCGTGGCTTAGTGGGTTAGTGCGCCGACTCTTACGCAGATTGTGCCAGGTTCGATACCCGAATTTACCACCTTTGATAATTCACGGCATTCAGGACACACAACATCGACGTCTTGGACAGAGCATCACAATGGGCAGCTATAACATCGAGGTAGTCAAGGACTTCGTCTACCTCGACTCCGCAGTAAATAGTACAAATAACATCAGTACCGAGATCAAATGCAGAGTAACTCTTGCCAACCGCCGTTTCTATGGGCTCAAGAGGCAATTGAGTAGTAGAGCCATCTCTCGAAGGACCAAGCTGAATTTATACAAGACCTTGATCATCCCAGTCCTGCTGTACGGCGGGGAGGCATGGACAATCTAAAAAACGGATGAAGAAGTCCTTGGTATCTTCGAGAGAAAAGCTCTGCGTGCGATCTTTGGTCCTTTTTGCATTGTCGGTTTCTGGAGAAGATTCAACCACGAACTGTACGGGCTGTACAGCGACATGAGTCTAGGCAGGCGTCTTCGGATCCAACGCCTAAGATGACTAGGCCATGTAGAGCGTATGGATTGGCGTGCGACACTGGAGACAGCTAGTCAGAGCCCGTGCTAGTTGGAGAGGCTTGTTGGTTGAGGCCCAGGTCCACCCCGGACTGTAGCGCCAAATAAAGAAGATGAAGAAGAAAATAATTCACGGCTCCACCTCTTTCGAGTCACTGACAATGCTCAAAGAGTATTCTTTCTAGAAAAAGCTTCTCAACTTCGCCGTTCGGAGTCGGCATTAAGCTGTAGGTCCCTCCCACGAGTGAGAGAACAATAGCACGCGAGTGGTTGCTGAGAAGCTAGGCCCTAGCCCTCTACGAGCTGTAGCGCCACCCCTATTATTATTATGTGGGCTCCTGTTGCGTACAGGTGGTAGAAAATTAATCTACAGTAATCTCTCTAAGCCAGTTTTCTTTAGGAATCTGCGAATAGGAGATAGTTCTAGTGACTTCAAATCTTTCTTTGATATTAGGTGCTTGCCTAGATGTCTTTGTCTTTTGTGGGCTAATACCTCATAATATCCCAGTATATGTTCTGCAATCTCGTTAGATTCTCCGCAGAATCTGCAGAGACTTTCTTCTGATACTCTTATCCTTAGGTCCTCCCTGTTAGGAAGCCGGTTAGAATACTTAGGTTGTTCTGACTTCTCTTCTTCTTTAAACCTGAGTGATTCATTAGATTTCGTACAAGAGTGTTAGGTCTACACTGGTATTCCAGTTTTAAAAAATTATCGAAAATGAGAAAATGAGTCACTTATATTTTTTGCCACAAATAGATGTCATGGTTGTGGACGACATAAATTTTCTACAGAGCGAAGCCACATGTCATACATAGCCAAACAATGCCTGTATGAGGTGATAAATTTATTCGCCTTGTAATTTATTAGAATGGGTCAAACACTCTCAGATTAATTATGAGCCCCGAGACGAATCCCTTCATCGTCTTCCGTACAACGCATCAGTCCTAATTACACTGTTCATGGCTTAAACTCAATCGAAATCGAAAGCCGTCCCGTCCATTCCCTCTGTCCATCGGCAGAAATGAAAAAGAAGCCTCTCACTTTTCGCGTGACACCGATGAACGAAAGCCCGTTTCTTCGAACATGTGTTCCTCCAACAAATCAGGCGTAACATATGCCCATTTTCAGCATATGAGGCAATAGGCGAATTATTGTTCGCAAACCTGGTCTCAGCGGTAAATTGCTCTCACGACTATATGTGGCACGTGCATCGATTGAACCTCTCCAGTCCCCACTTCTATCCCATCGATGCACTCGACACACGATGACAGGCCGGGTTTGCAGGAGATTGATGGCATTAGTGCTAATTGCTCCTCCTTTGATTACAAGTGTATCGGATACAAAAACCAGTTTGCGTCCGGTGCCAATCAGCACATGCGAGTGCGCCTGTCGGCTGCACGCTGCAATTGGATACTTTATGAGCTCTAATTACCCATTGACATGCACTGAGCAGAGAGACAGCCTGATGGGTGGGCAGGAGAATTGCCTCGACAAAGGCATATCTCTGTGCAGTGCTCATCAATCGAAATTCAATTGCATCGGGCCATCTGTCATATCAATTGAATTGCATTCCCTTGTCAAGAGATGCGCCAGTTGATAGTACAACCAACTCACACAGTGCCCATCCTAAATGCATTCGTTTCAGATATGTTATGAATTCGGCATTGAAGCAAAATATCTGGATTCACTTTGATTTGTGTGCAGTCGCCTTAAGTGGAGGATGGGGATGCGTTTGAGAACGAATTTGACGTTTATGGGTCAACTGGAGATTTGTCGTTTTATTTATCGAATTGATTGTTTTCTGTTTGCGTGTGGCTGAGTTCAAATTGGGGAGATGTTGATGTAAACAGGGGGTGGAGAGGGATGCAGTAAAATGAGAAACACAAGTGTCCACACGAGCCGCACACATCGCCTTAAACACCATTTCAAAGTTAATCCAATAACAGCCAGCAAAATGCAACTCTTTAGAAAATCCATATCCTCTTACGACTCGCCTCACTGCTCTGCCGGCCTACACACTCCAGTTTATTGGCTTAATTCACTGGTCCTCGCCAACCATATGGTGCCGGTTCGGAAGCACAGACTGTAGCACGGGAGTGTAATGGAAATTTCAATCTGCTACTGGTGGGAATTCTTCCACGACCAGTGTTTGTGGTCGAAAGCAGGAAATTAATCCGCTTTGCTGGCGGAAAACTGGTCGCTGTGGTGCTACGATTTACGAGTATCTCTCCAACGGACGTGTCCCTTTACCAAATCAGTTTAGGGTGATGCACGTACGTGCGTCGCACAAGCGGACAAAGGAATGATTTTATGGATAAATGCACTTCCCAAATTTATGCTGCTGCAGATGCATTAATTTTGTCCTTTTCCGAGTTTTCTCTGTTAATTTGTATTTCTGCAGGGAGTATAGTCGGTCGAATGCACGTGTCGCTTGAGTCTGTACAGTCCTGCGTGTCCATGGGGAAGATCGTGTTCAAAGTGTCCCAAAGTGCAACTGGGGGGAATCTTGTTTTCTCTGGAACTCTATTTCTTAAATTGAATTGAAGATTCATTTTCATGCTTGGAATTAAGTTAAGGAAATGTAGTGCACTACACAAGGACGTACTGCAGGACGTGGGTAAGTGTGCAAGGATTTGCTACTTCTTGTAGAATCCGTTTCCAAGAAATTTTGAGTTCTACATGTGGACATTGTATGGTCGCAAGGAAGTAGGACGTGATTGCATTTCGTTTTACAAAATTATGTAAGATTAGCTTAAACTTCTACTTCTGTGTTCGCTGTCAGAGGCTGGCACTTTGAATGTTTCTATGGAATATTCACACGCATTATGATTTTTTGAGTTTTAAGGATGTACCCAGCTTTATTCTTTGTTATGCAACGCATCAGACTATACCATTCGCTCAAATGACACTGTAGATGGAATGATAATTTGTATCCAATGGCTAATCAACAGTACCACACTATTCTATTCCAACGACATAACTGGAATTTACATATCAAGTCAGTCATAGAGCGCGGTACTAGACTCACCCAAAAGTCTTGCATGGTGACGGATTAAAAATGGATTCTGGAGTTGAAGCTAGGCCCACCAAGGGGATTTCCAGATCTTTGGGTTCGAGTCTGACCATATTTCAAGCATGACATTTAGATCTGCACCAAACACAATCTCCTCAAGGGTATCAAGCCTCCGGCGGACACATGGTGCCTGACCAGCCTCATATCGATTTACAAGCATTTTTATGGACACATGCCACATGCAAACCAATTTTTTCCAAGATGCAAGCATAATTTATGAATTTCTTACAACACTGCGGTTTTGTGCATACATTGTCGCATAAAATTGTAGCTATCGATTGTGACGTTTTGCCCTAGGTTGTGTTGGGCGCATCGTTTCTTGCTCGACAGCATATATTTCGTCTTATCCTCATTCAACAGATCGTTTCGCCTGCTCTTCAACCGCCGTGAAAGCTTCCACTACGGCACGTTGGGAACGCGAGTTACATACATCAGCACTCAAAATCCGACAACAACAGGAAATGCTGACATTGAACTTGCCAATGACCTGCCAAGTGAATATCAAATTAAACTAAGAACAAACCCGCTTGCTTGGTAATTTGTAAGAAACAAACTGCGGTCATTCACTCTATTTTGTCGAGTAATCGTAATGATAGGTTAGGTAGGTGGGCGGCTAGTGCATTCACCAGCACACTTAGACCATATTGGTCCATTGTGATACACACAAATCGTAATGTTAAGGTAGATCATAAGTTAGATTGTAGAAATTAAATGAGAGGGTCTTGTTTCCATCGTGAAGGAATAAAGTCGTGAAAACTCTAATTTCGTGATTATTTATTTCTCTTAGAATCTTTAACTAATTTTTTTTTATAACTTGCGCAGTCGTTAGGAAACTGTTCAGTAGAATTAGAATCCAGTGAAACGAACCGTAAAATGTGTTTAAGTATAAAAAGTGCGAAACATAGCAATCTAAAGCAAAATTTAGTAGATTTCGAAGAAACGAACACGAAACAAACATACAAAAAAAAACACAACCTGGAGAGAAGAATATTACGAAATAGAATTCTGGACGGCAACAGAAGAATGGCGATAAATATAACAGAGCAATGCTTAGCCATGCTAACTGAAATCGTAAACCGCTAAAATCAACCGGTACCACGAAGGAGCAGGTTCGAAAAGAAACTTCGGTACCTTCCTGTATTTTCAGTGGACAGAGCATTAGAGGAATATGAACCGAACCAGAGGAATGATGTACAAATCGTGATCTACAACGTGAAAATTATCGGACCAGCCAAGACCTATCTGGAAACATCACCTCCACCAACCTGGGACAGCTGCAAGAGCAAGTTGAAAATCCACTTCAAGTCAATAAAGAGACTGGACACCGGATAGTTGTGTTTTTTATCATTTTATTCGGATTACGAATTTAACAGGCGCAGTCGATCAAAATGCGTTATATACCATTTACTTAACATGCAGAATATGATGGGGTCCACCCAGGCACTATATGTCTTTCCGAATTTGTGTTTTTTCTTTTCATTTTGTAGCCTTCCTTAAGGAATTCATAAGAGTAGGGTTTCTTGTCCATCCCAAGTGTTTTTTTTTTGTTCTATAAATCGGTAGAAAATGAAATTTTAGGAAGCTACCAAAAATTTCAAGACGGTGCACAGGGAATTATGTACTATGATTTATTTATATAAAAGCATGTTTGATATTATTTAAAGCCAATATTTAATATTAAATTTTAATAGAATCAAATATTAATAGAATCAAATGCATTAATATTCGACGATATAAAAAAAAAAAAAAAACAAGCTAGAGAACTATTAATTCTTGCCTGCTTGTTGGCTTGAATATATATTGGGCGGTGTCAACAAAAACAGAGAAAACACTCCGAGTAAGAACACATGAGTCGAGTATTTGCGTTAAAGGAAATACTCAATTTGGAATGCATAAACAAATTTCCTCAAACTAGGTACCCTCCTTAAGTTGACGTTTGAAAACTAGAGTTCTTATCCCTTAAGGGTGATTGCAAAGGGTAAAGGTGGGTGCAAAATATATGCAATAATATTTTAAAGCATATAATAATAATAATAAGGGAGGCGCGAGAGTCCGAGATGGACCTGGGCCTAGCTTCTCAGCAACCACTTGTGTTGTGCGTGCTATTGTTCTTCCACGTATGGAAGGGACCTACAGTTTAATGCCAACTCCGAACGGCGAAGTTGAGAAGCTTTTTCTAGGCAGGAAATACTCTTTGAGCATTGTCAGTGACTCGAAAGAGGTGGAGCCGTGAATTATGATAGGTGGTTAATTCGGGTATCGAACCTGGTATCTACGCCACGGCGACCACATGTTTTTAAGCATACAAACGCAAAAAACAAAGAATTATAACTCATGTCCTTTCGGGGACACAGGCGATAATTTTAAGAACGTGTATAGATTCGAGTTTGATAACATGGAATGGTTAAGTACTCATTTCCTTTCCGGTGTCCCTGAAGAAACCCGTGGTGGTGATATAACTTTGATTGTTTTTTGTTCTTTTAATGTAATTGGAAGATTGCCCGTCTTTTTCTTTTGGCCTTTTGATTTGACGCGGGCCTTCAAGTTACCAATTTTTTTCTTTATTTACGAGATGCTCAAATTAAAGCCATGGATTTTTTTTTATTTCTTCTTCCATATCTTTCAATGCTTGTAGCTTGGCTTTTTTCCAGCAAGCACGGATAAAATTGCAAACACTTGATGAAATCGTCATCGTCCATTCCAGATTTCCTTTTTTTTAAGGATTTAGGTTTAATCTGTCAAAGTATTCCTCTTCAGACGCAGTATTTTCCATTATTTTAAATTGTTTTCACTTTTTTCTCTCTTGAAGTCACCTCAAGCGATATCTAACACATTCCATCTTTGTTCACACCAAAACGGAGGCAAGACTCAGCTGTCTAAATAAGTGAGCGGAGAGGGTTCGTTAAACTTAACGAAATATATTTGTATTCACACCAGATGGAGTATTTCCTCCAAAATGCTGAGGAAATGCTCACACTCAGTTTTTATTCACTCCAAACTCAAATCATCATCATTTGAATGAACACACCCGAAGTAAAATATACTGAATAACTTTAAATTCCTGGCGTCGCACAGTGGGGTAGAATGACCTAAAACCTGGCATCAAATCAACCCTACAACTACACTTCAACCCCTAGCCAGGCACAATTTACTGAAGCTCGGCTAGGCCCCCGTGCAAAACGGGATTCCAGGTAACAAATCTGCCAGAGATGTCAATTGGAAAGCAGTTACAAAGCTGACTGACGAATAGGAAAACAATCAACAACGAATAGGAAAACAAAAACAACGACTAGACCAATGGACCAATGGGGATGGTTCAAGTAACACTTAATCGGGCCTAATTTGTACGAACAAACCCCGTGCCTCAGAAAGGAGAGATAAGGACGCTATTACGCGCTTTCTTACTGGCCACAGTCCAAATGACCACCTCAACAAAATAAACCTAAGTCATTAGAAGATATGCCAGCTTTTGCCTAGACGAGGATGAGACAACCAAGCAACTTGTGTGCGAATGTCCGGCACTTCTCTGGTTAAGGAAACGTATTTCCCATAGGGAGACATTAACTTCTGTGCATTCAAAGAAATCCAATCCTTAGAACATACTATCATTAATAAGGAAAGAAGTATGTACGTCACCTGGATTAACTCCACCACCCCCAGCACATCGATACAATAGATCGGCTTCAGGAAGTAACCCCCCAAAAAGAAGGATGAACTGTGAAACATGAAATAGATCCCCGATTTTGTGGTTTTTTTTTATATGACAAATCCCAATCTCCATACAAACTTTAGAGGGTTAATTCATCCTCCTTTCGAATGTGGTATTTCATGGGGAGTTATTTCCTGGAGCCCAATAGATAGCTTCACGTCGTATTGAACGTGCCTTTACAGCATGGGTTGTAGAAGAAAAAAAATACTTGGATCGAAAAATTAAGATGGAAGTCATAAGAGTTGTTTGCGGATTTTGCTTTATGCATTTAGTGATGTGCCAGGGCGAAAGTTTTACAAACCGAGCTAACCCTTGTTAAAGTAGAAACAGACGGAGTTGTAAACCGGGTTGACGAACTGGGTTTGATGAAGAACCGAAGGTAAAAAATATTGATTATGGAATAGTGCAAGTCGAGTAGTGTTGTCCAATTCTATTTTGTTTCACGTTGGTTTCGGTATTCTATGTGTATCCTAAGACGATTGTGTTGGCAAGGGAAATGATCACGGGGTAGACAAGCCAATACTGGCTGTGTTGTGTGTGTTTCAATTCTCTTCGTATTTTCTTCTAATCGCAAGTATTCGCAACGCAACTTACCTGCTTTGACACGTCACAAAAAAAAGAGAGAGAATATTATGTATACATACAAGGCATACAAGGTACAAGGCACACAATCCATGAAAAGTTAACGAAATGGTGCAGCCTACTGCAGCCTACGACCCGAAGCAATATGGAATGAGGCAAATCGATTTGTATTTTCTGATTCGTTTAGGGGTTGGTTTCGGTTCGGCATCATAAGGCCACACCGGGTTGTACGTTGTATCGTCTACAGCTTTTTTTTATGTATTCGGTTCGTTTCATCGGTTTCAGAAATTCGGTTTGAAATAAATATTACTTGGTTTGAGTCGGTGTAGGTTTAACCCGGGTTAATTCGGTTTTTTAACCCGAGTTGACACACGACTATTAAACTGCCCATGCAGAGGACACTTGTCGTTTTCCGCCACATACGTCACACAATTTGGCGCACACATCACATTGCGCACACTGCGGAACAGTGACACTAAAAATGAACACATTTTCACTTTTCACAGTGTGGCGTACCAAATATGGGTCACCCTGCTTGCCCACTTATAATAAACACTTAAGAACTGATAATTTGTGAATACAGTCGACTTTCAAAGGACCAGGAAATAAGTTAGGATTATAGAAGATAAGCTGAATGTACGGGAATAAAATTATTCGCTTCATTTAAATAATTCTCTATTTTTTGGGCTTTGCACGAACAATTCTCCTTTTATACTTAATCCACTACTACTAAATATAGTGCTTGGTCCGGACTATAAGGTGGATGCATAAGGACATCGCGACCAAGCTCCCGAAGCTTCTGGCGTGTCGCTATCAATGTGTGTGAACAAAAAACCTCTTCTATGAGCCAAAGATGGCTGCTTCTGAACATTGCTTCCTTCAGACCAGAAATAAAGGATCACAGAGACGCCCGACTTCTACCCCTCTTGCCCCTTGAAATCTTTCACAACTGTTTTTTATAACGTTTTCTTAAACCAAATTGACCAATCAGCGAATGGCATTCGCGTTATTTCGTGAATAACCGTCAAAAATTCATGAATATCTGTCAAAAAAGTACTCAAATTCGTCGATGGACTAGGGGACAATCAGCTGTATTTCTTCATTTCAACTTCAGTCGATACAATTGTTGACAATACAGGTTCGAGTTGCCATTGCCGATCAGCTCATAGTAGCTGCCAATCCCGCCAAACATACAACAAGCCCTTCCTCGTCGTCAATCATGTTTGTTTCGATTCTGCAGTGTTTTACAGATGGAAATCCGGTCATTTGGCGTGTAACTAGTGTAGTAATCATACATCGAGTAAATTTTTGTATCCAGCCTTTTTTAAATGGTTCCAAGCGGTCTGTTATGGAAGCTAGGTGGTAATCGAAACAGTGGTTACATGACGGTTGGACTCGACGATGGGCCATCTGTTCGAATAATATTGGACCATTTTCTGATCATACAAATTTATCCAGATCAAGATCACGATCATGAGTCGCTGCAATGCATTTAAACCAATTATCTAAGTGGATCACGTGTGCGTGATAAGAAACTTAAACGTACGTCGGTTGAATATACATCGAAATCTCGTCCTTTCTAGGCGATGTTATTCAATAAAACAGAAATGATTCAAATTTCATAATTTGCACAAGTAATAATGATCGTCAGTTGCACACAATTCAGTGTTTACCCAATAAAAATGAACCTACAGCCATAAATCAAATTTACGAAAGAGAACCGTCAAATATCTCATTCGATGACGTCTGCAAGGCCCCTAGCTCCTGGCTGCACCTCGCAGGGAATGACTTCAACGTTCGTTTCCGAGTGGAAGCTGTGTTATTTCATTTTGTTTATTAGACGCTCCCGTCATTATATTTGAGTTTATTGCATTTTTTCGCTCCCCACCACCGTCAATCTACTGCCATTCACAGATTTTCGTTTCCGGAAAACCGCACAGGCACCGAAACCCGAAACGACCATAAATAAATTTAAAAATTCGTTTCACTGCAGCGTGCTGTGGAGAATTTTTTGGCCCCCTTCCTAGGAGTTGGGGAAGATGGTGGTTATTTTTTTTTTATTTCACAGAACGAGTGTCTATAATGCGAAACATAAAGTGTTGGTGATAAAATTTTGAGCATTCCAGGTACCTAATAAAATGAGCTTCATTAAGGCCGACCGAAAACAAGAAACACACGCCTTTATGGCCAGTTGAAGCGAAACAATAAAACCACGATGGAATCGGACAGCCCCGAGATTCGCGGTGGCTGTTCATGGTTTGGGGATATTCCCGGCGCGCAGCCAACGAGAGCGTCTCTCTCGGAGTGAGTTCATAAAAACTGTCATTCTGGCTGGTAACTCGCCAAGGCAGTGTCAGTGGCTTTATGGTTAATCGATGCTCAACTGAGGCAGGAGATCCATTGTCTTGCTCGTCGCTTAATTCATGCAAACTATTGTCCCATGCCGGCGCGGGGCGGCTGTCACTAAGAACACATCTCAAGCAGATAAGTGTATCGTTCGCAGTTAAGTCCCATGTGAGCAGTAATCAAATCAGCATTGGCGCGACGGTGGGTAGGTACTCCGCCTCCTCAGTTAGATAGCGTTGCCGGAGAAGGGCATAAAAATGCTTTGTGACTGCCATCCTGGCAGGCGTCTGTCTGGCTGCGGATACTAAAACATTTTATTGATCGCTTCTACGCTTCAAATGTGTGCTTCCACTCCACTGGCCCGTGCATCTCGCTGGGCGGAGAGTGATTGCGCCCCAAAATGCCGATGGTTAAAGGTGCAAGTCCGCAGTTACACAAATCAATTAAAACGCAACACGACGGTGGTTGTGTTCAGACTGTTTCGAAACCAGTTCGCAATAAATTTCAATTTACAGCCTCTACAGGATTGTTTTCGAATTTAAATTAAATTTTCCCTTGCCTCGACTCGGTAAGGGGGTTCGACAGAACGTGTCGTCGGTGACTCCTTGCGAGCGTGTGTCAAGGACTTGAACAAGTTTTCGAGGAGAAATTATGAGGGCTGGACACATCCAAAGCTATCGTTCAATCATAATGACACTTCAGATACAATGGCCATTGTTCGCGTTCGCGGGCGAATGTGCAGGGTGCAAGCTCAAAACCGGATCGGGCACTGTGACGATCTGTCATAACCCTTTTCGAGAGCGAGAGTGCGGGATGTGCATATGTACATTTGCTGTTGGGTAAACTGTTTTGTCCACACACCCTTTGTCGTGCCCAGCAAGCGTAACAGTTTTGGAAGGAGTCCGCAAACAAAAAAACAATTACTGTATACATTTCCGTTTGAGAACCAAGGGGATGGACTGGACGGCAGGCTAGCTGGTCTTGGGAAGGGTGATCTCTTCCATCGCTGCGGGTCTAGGTGGAGTGTTTTATGCGTTTTTTATGGCGGCCATGGCACGTGAGTGCTCGAGAGGGCTGCTCACCTCTAGGCGGGCAGTTGATTGTACATAAATTTACATTAGATTTCAATTGCAGCTGTTTTTTTTTGTTTTAATTTAAATCCAATTGAAGATGGCAAGAATCACCTGCTTGTGCGGATGAAGCTCGTGGGGTTTGTGATCGCATTTTTGAAAAGTAATCCGGATAATCTGGTATTCGAAGGTCAGCTGTATCTCTTTTATGCTTCTGATCAGTTTCTAAGTGTTCACTAGACTAAATGGCTGGCTGTTGAGAATTAATCAATTTTGAGTCACTCTTTTGGACAATATTTAAGTTGGGTGATGCGTTTTTGTGTAGCTCTTGCGTTCCGATGTTTACAGCATTGTGCTCTTCAATGTTCAGTGCAATGTCTCGGCTTTAGTTAAGTAGAGCATCCGTGGTTACCCGTGCAACGTGGAAGTCTAATTAAACGTACACTGGCCCAAATAAATAAACCTACCCCATACTTTTACAAATACCCTGCAATTCCATAGCTTAACATGGGCAGAAATACTAAAACAAAAAAAAAAATTCTGATGGGGTATATTTACAGTGGACTCTCCCTAAGCCGAACTCTCCCTAAGTCGAAATTTTCTCTAACTCGAACTTTTTTGCCATATTTTACACACATTTCCCTTAATTTTCTATACAAAAACCTCTCTCTAAGTCGAAACTCTCTCTAACTCGAACAAATTATGGTATCCCTTGACAATTCGACTTAGGGAGAGTCCACTGTATTTACTTGGGCCACTGTACATACATTTCACTTATCCTGATTCATAGCTGCCATGTAATTCGAAGAGTATTTCTTCTAGAAGGATAAAGACGGCGCACCTTTTATTAGTGCCAGTAGCTGGGATAGTAAGAGACTCCCAAAGTTTAGGTTATTCGTCGAGATCATTTCCGTTTTGACAAGTTAACAAATGATACGGGTTAGTTACCGATGACCATGTAATGCTCGACAACCGGCTGAACTTTTAAACTCACGTTGAGTACTGCAGCAAAAAAGCAACAAGGATGCAGGCAGCGCTCTCTGGAACGCTGCCCAACATTGGAGGACCTGGATATGCGCGAAGGATCCTGCTTTACACAGTGGTAAGCTCAATACTACTTTACGCTGCACCAGTATGGGCGGGGGCCCCGGCGAACACTGAAGCAGCAAGGAAGCTCTCGATATCATACAGACTCTGCGTGATAAGAGCAATCATCGGTTTCCGAACAATTTCGTACGAAGCAGCCTGCGTCATTGCGGGTATGGTCCCGAACGATATTCTCGCCACCGACATGCAAAGGATCTACCTACGGAGATCTGCAAATCACGCGGAGACTAGCGCAAGAGGTCTGAAAAATTAAGAAAGGGCAACATCAATGGCACTGTGGCAAGCCAGGTGGGACACCACAACCCATGAATTGATGCCCAGAATAGAAACGTGGACAACGAGAGCTCACGGGAACTGCAACTACCACCTCACGCAGTTCTTGTCGGGCCATGGGAGTTACCGAAAATACCTCCACAGATTCGGTCACGACAGCTCACCTGTCCAGAATGCGCGGGCGAAGATGAAGATGCAGAGCACGCAATATTCCATTGCAAACGCTTTGCCGTGGCGGGGTGAAGTCTACCAACTCCCGAGCTCCTAGTTAGCCATATGACGGAGTCAGCTGAGAAATGGTTGGTGACCTGTTTCTTTATTACAAGGATCGAGCTAAGAAGTCGCGAAATAGAGAGGAAAACCGGATTGGCAAATAAAGATAATATAGCGTGATATGCTAACCAGCCTCGCGAAGTAATACCTGACGGCAGTTCCGAGGCGAGAGTGGTAGAAGTGTGCAGAAGAGTGGCTTAGGACGTAGGCGCGAGGAAAAGGGAGAATAATATCAAGTGAATCGTTCTTGAAGAAGCTTCCACATCCATCGTCGCCCCAGTTCAAGATGACCATCATAATCTTGTTGATGTGATCAATACACGATCGGTTGAGTCGCAAACCAGCCTGTTCATGGCATCTGTGTAGCATTCAGGAGCAAGCATCTACAGGTGTGAGACATTGACACCTTCTTTCCATCTGTCGCTGGCGTTCAGTTTAGGCTGCGAGGGTGATCGGGTGCAGGAACGACCCGAGGCTTCTGCTATCACCTTGAACAGGTTTAAATGAGATTGTCAGGGCTGGAAGTTTTGTGGTTTTTGAGCTTCCGAACTGTAAGCTCAATCTCGAGGACTGTTGGAGGAGTTGTGAGCACTTGTCTGCTTTGAATTCTGGGGACTTAAGATGGAAAAGGTGAGACTTCAGCGAAGAATTCCTTCCATCAGTTCAGATATGGTTCTAGGTCCAAGAGAGTACTATTTTTGTGCTTTAGAGGTGGCATGGATCTGTGCTTGCGTGCGGCAGCATAGATAAGGTTATGTAGGGGAGCTGATAGTGCATTCATCGGCACACTTAGACCATATTGGTCCATTGTCATACCCATAGTCAGACTACTACCACTGACTGATTACTCCAGTGATAGTGCCGATCATTTGATCCCAACGGCAAATGGTGACTGGAGTAAATTTGAAAACCAACCGGGGACCCTGGTAACCAGGAGCATTCACTCTGCCAAATGCGCCACCAACCTCCGCTTCGTGGCTTCGTCCCAGTATATGATTGTTCGGTCCTCGTGCGCTGTTTATCTGATTTTCAGCAGCGTTTTTTTTTTTAATTCTTTATTATTTCGAATTCATAACAAACTTACGTACTAGACAAAAACGCTTAAAACTAGTTGGACGAACAGTGTTGCTATTTCTAACTTACTGGCCCTAAGCGGGCACTCTAAGCTAAACTTAATCTTATCATATATCTTTCGACTTAAAGTAATATTGTATTTGTATTTGAACAAAAGCGAGTTCAAACTGAACAACTTAATATTAGATAAAAACTTAATGCCTGTACTGTTTTCTTAAAACTTATAATTAACCTACAAACTAACTTAAAATAATCTAAACTAACTTAAGCTAAACTACATACTACATATATACATATGTATACACGAGCATATAGACTTATATATACTTATATGTGTACTTACTATGTAGAGTGTGTATACACGCATATTTTTTTTTTTATTTATTTAATTTTTTTTTTATTTTTTTATATGTACAAATTAAAATTACTATTAATATTTATATTTACTAATATATTTATATAAATATAATAATTATTAAGTCGGCCGTAGGTTACAGCTTATGAATATGCACCAATCCACTGCAAGACAGGACCGACTACTCCCCATAAGGGGATCTGTACTACCCTTTCTACCCCGGGTCTAAAGGGTTCGACGAGGGAGTTCCCTCTCTCCCCAGCCACCAGAATTTTCGATGTTGCGATGCAACATCCAGAACATCTCTCCTTGATACCGCCGTACTGAAGCGGAGGAGACCCTCCTCAGCTCGTTGTGCGACGGAGCGGTCGTGGTTGAGTCGCCCATCCACAGTTGAACGGGCTATGTGGAAGATGAGCGATACCGCATTTATATTTTGTAACAGTCCGTTCTTGTCTAAATAGAGAAAAGCTTCTGGGTGGACGAAGCCACTGTGACGTACCCTTTCGTGGTATTGTGAATTGGGGATGTAAGCCCCACAGACCAAGTTCATCGCTCTAGCAGTATGACCTCGAATCAACTTCAGCAGGAAATTGTCCACTCTAATCAGGTTTGCCCTGTTGTATAAGACCTCATTGGAATAGTATTTTATGTATGTAAAGATGAAGGCAAGTCCAAAGGCAAGCCCTCTCAAACAACTGAATTTTTTTTCCATCAAGCTTGCACATACGTTGAACCACACGGGACAGCCATAAGTGAGCATTGGCCGGATGAGGGCCATGTAGCAGATAACCTTCACCCTTGCATCGAGTTGGCTGTTGTAAAACAGTCTCTTTGTAAGGGCAAAAGCGCCTCGGGCTCTGGCCAGAGCAGCATCTATGTTTATTAAAACATAGATACTGATCTAGCCCAATCCCCAGGTATCTGACAACAGTCTTTTGCGCCAGTGGTTGTCCGTGTCTTCCAACGATTGAGAACTTTCGCCAATTCTTCTTCGTATCAGCCGAGGCCTTATACACCGGCGTCCTGAACAGAATGGTTTCCGACTTCCTAATGTTGATACTCAACTTCCAGTCATCACAACTTCTCATGAATGAATCACGTGAAGTCACCCTGCGTGAGAGTAATGATTTCCTCGATCTTTTTGCCTGATCTGTACACGATCAAGTCATCGGCATACGCAATTGCATGAGGAAGAGAACTTAACAGATCGCTCAAGTAAATGTTGAACAGGATCGGCGAATTAACGGCACCCTGTTGGAGACCATTTTTTACCTCAAATATACCTGTGGAGGTCACGTTGCCATTTTTGACGACGAACCGTCTACCGGTAAGCATGTTACACAGTAGGTACAGCAGTGGTTTGCTAAAGCCTAGCCGATCGAGCTTGTAGAAAAGACCTTCTAACCATACGGTGTCAAAGGCCTTCTCCAGGTCAATCAAGCAGGCCCCGTACATTGTTTCTGGCTCTTGTTCCATTGGATATCCGACACCAGTTTCGACGTGGCATGAATAGCGTCATGCCCCGCTTTGAAACCGAATTGGTTATCCGGAATTATATTTTTGTCCTTAGTCCAGCTGATCAGAGTTCTATTGATCACCTTCTCGAATACCTTACTGATGTTCGGAAGGAGACTAATTGACCGGAGGTTGCATGGATTCGAAGAATCTTTTCCTCTCTTGGATATGGGTTGCACAATCGCAGTTTTCCAATGCTCTGGATAATGTGCATTATTCAAAGCATTGTTAAATAGGATTGTTTACATATTAACCATTTCCAGGGGGACGTGTCTTAACACAATGTTGGAGATCCCGTCGATTCCAACAGACTTTTTCTTCTTTAATGATTCGAAGACCGCTTGGAGTTCTGTCTTCGATATGAACGGGGGTTGAACCCCTTCGTCGGCGATGGCATTATCTGCCATGTTATCATCATTGAACACGACAAAGCCAGTGTTCTCAGATCACCATTGTTGCATGTCTTCTCGAAGTTGAGAGTTGCTAGCCATTACGCGGTTATCCAAGTCGTAGTGCGGGTGAACACTCTCATTCAGCTTATACATTTCTTGGAAGACCGCTCCTAGTACCTCCATTTTTTCTTGCGGATCTTCGACCACAAAGAAGTTATCGTCAAGTACGGCGTTATCTGGATTAAAACCTGCTATAGTCGGTATTTGTTCGTTGTCCGCTGTTCTGGGGAGCTTAAGACATGGAAGATCGCTTTGTTTGTTACTTCTAAAAAATTTGTTTATTTTAGGGAGCATGCTCGGATTGTTGGATCTTACGGCCCGAATCTTATCGTTCCAATACGAATTGACAGAAAGTCTGTAATTCTGGACAATTAATGTCTGAATGTTTTTAATGAGCGATTTCAGTGTCCTTACTTCCTGACTACGTCTGTCAGTAAACCGCCTGTATAAGGGTTTTAATCTTGTCAGGAGTCTACTTTTTTGTTGGTGGAGTGCATCGATTGTAGCATTGCGGCACAAGTTTTGGTTGTTTGCCTTCGGTGCCAGTTTGGTGGCACTTTCTCCTGATTTTAATCTAGTTCCAGGTTATGTCTCGAATTCATCGTTGCGATTGTGTTTTTGGAAGCCTAACGCGTTTGTACAAAGCTTGCTCGCCAGGTCGTCCCACAGTTCCGAATGGACAAGGTGAGTATCTTCAAAAACTCCTGGATAATCTCAGTATTTTATAGATGCTTGGTGCTGTAAATCTGATGGTGGGATATCATCTGGTGATGGGATTTCAATAGATGGAGCTTTATGATTCCAAGCAGTAGTTGATAGTCGATATAATTCATATGTCAGCCCTCTCGCAGCGAACGGTTTTGCCGTCGTGTAGAGAGCTGAGGAATCGTTTCCTGTTCAGAATGTTGTCGCTCTGGTTTGCAGTCACTCCATCTAGGGATTGCCGTGTTAGATTACGATACTTTAACTTTGGATGTTGCATATTAAAGTTGTTTCATCAAGGTGACCTCATTCTGCTTACACACACATACTTCGATATCACAGATTTCATCAACACATGTTTACCCAAAAACATTAGAACTGAACAAAATCCCTTGTGTTGAATTTCAGAAAGCGATCACCACTAACCCTTTCCAGCTTACCATTTAACGCAAGCAACCCTCGTTCAAGTTGTCTCCTGCAATGAATACCTTGGCAGCAATTAAACCGCATCTCAGCGGGATTTCTTGTGCTCCATTTAACAATGAGTATTATCTCTAGTGACAAATTAGAATCCAACGACAATTGTAATGGCCCAGCAGCACCCCAGGCCAGGAGTTTCACCACAACCGACACTTGATCCTTCGAACAACCGTCATCCCTGGCAGACACAATGAAGCGGAAGAAGCCCAGCCCACGGGACCCATTAGCGACTAATCTCGTTTTAATAGCGCAATTTTTATGCTGACAGAGCACCCATTATTGCGTGTACACAGTTTTGCATTAGTGTCCTCGAGATGAGCCGTCGCGAAAGTAACCACTCGATATTAATCCTTGAATAATGAATGCCAACTGCAGCTCAGAGAGAGAGAGAGTGACAGAGAGAGGGGCAATCTGATGAAGGATCGTCCCATGCTGAGGGGATTTCGTTTTCGGCTTTGATTACAGGGACAGGATTCAATCACGGAACCGCTATTAACATTTTATTCAGATTAAATGGAAATATGTGTGGCACGCGGGGCCGTTTTGTGTTTAATGATGAGTCGCATGGCTTTTGGGGTCAGTGGCAGAAGTGACTATAAACGTTATGCTCGTGCGTGAATTGGTCATAAAAGCCAGGCGTAATTTTTTCAAGGTGATTTCGGGACACTATCAAAGTTTGAAAGATTTTAGAGCCGGTGCCTAGGATGAAGCTTCAATATGCACTTACTATCGTGTTGTGGGACTTAAGAGGCCACCGCTGGGAAACGAAATTGTTCGTAGTAATTAAACTTTGGGGCATGTGGAATCTCTTGCAGTAATGGAGACACTAACCGGGGATTTGCAGGAGGCCATGGGTCCATGAGGCAATTGACAGAGCAGAGTTTCTGATGCTGTTCTGGGAATGCTTTTTACTTCTCACCGCAGGCTGTGATCCTACGAAACTGTCATCCTTAGAAATGAGGGTTTAAAATTCATAAATAACTTTTTTAATTAGTTTTTCAGACAATATGGGTAAAGGTCATTGAGGGCTAGATAAGGTCTTGACGGGATGGTTTGCCATAGTCTTATTCGAAAAAGTCACTTGTCTAGTTCAGTTCCTCATGAACATTAAACAAATTCCTCCAAAAACCGTTATGCCAGTATCTCCTTATTATGTATGATCAGTGCGTCAGTAGCTTATTATGATTAAATTATGGTCTTTGTTGACAGCAAGCAGCTGTTTAACCTATTTGCCAGCCACCACTTTGTCCTCCCATATCTATAAGATCTCAATATTTAATCTATAATAATAATATGAGTGGGACAAATGAGTGGGAATGAGTCCGAGGTGGACCTGGGCCTAGCTTCTCAGCAACCACTTGTGTTGTGCGTGCTATTGTTCTTTCACGAGTGGAAGGGACCTACAGTTTAATGCCGACTGCGAACGGCGAAGTTGAGAAGCTTTTTCTACACAGGAATTCTCTTTGAGCATTGTCAGTGACTCGAAAGAGGCGGAGCCGTGAATTATCAAAGGTGGTAAATTCGGGTATCGAACCTGGCACCCTCTGCGTAGGAGTCGACGCACTTACCGACTACATCACGTCGACAATATCCAATCATGTACATGTATTACTAAAATGTCGCAAGCCGCTGACCGGAGAAAGTAGATCGTAGATTCCTCTACCGGTTCCAAGCCTATAATTATTTAGCAATATTTCCATTTTTATCATCGATGATTGATTTTCCTAGTCGCTGTACGATTCACACATGGACTGTACAATGTCAGAAAGCCGTACCAGCCATCAACAAGGAGTTTTAATTTCTGACGCCTGAGCAAACCGGAGAATGCCAGAGCCTACTATCAGCAATACTGTCCCTGGTAAGACAGTATTAAAAAGTCGATAGATCCCACCAGAACGTTTTTACAGAAGCTTTGTTCCAACCAAGTTTAAACAAACCATGTACATAGATTCTTTGGGCCGAAGCTAAGTAGTCCATGCGGTCAACTTGGCCCAGTCACCTTAGTTTTAGATCCATAGCTGCCTGACTAGGCTGATGTCGATGGACAGCAACCGACCAAAGAGCGCTGCAACGGAATGCAAGAGCACCGAAAGAGGATAACCGGGTTAGATGAAGAGAGAAGAAGAATCTCCTCGCCTGAAGAAAAGGTCTCTGGCAACCTCCCAGCTCAAGAATATAACAAGGGTAATATTGCTGCTGACCCGCAGGGAATAGTGGACATCCTTAAGCAGTATTTTCAGCAGCTGCTTAAGGGGCCTCACCAGGAGAGAGTGATATGGAACCAAAAAGTATTCGATGAAGTAGTAGCCCGCTCAGCCATTAAAAAACTGAAGAGCAACAAAAGCCGATGATTACCATAATTTTGAGGTAGTTATGAAGTTTGTCTACCTCGGGCACTCCACAAATGACAACTTACTAGAGACCCGACGGAGAACTGCTCTAAATTAAAAATGAAAAACTCCTGATTCAAAGAACGATGAAGGACTCTTCTATTGCCAGTCCCTCTTTATGCTATCGCAATCTCGACGATAAGCAAAACAGCAATCGAATTCGTGGACAAATTCTACATCGGACGAATATTAAGTCCAAGAAAGCATCTATCGCTCAGGCTCAGACATTCCATGGGTCGCAGGCCTGACAAGTAAGTAGGTAGGTTGGAAATTAGGGTTTTAATCATATTCAATTATTTTGTAAGACGGTCTCTGTCGAGTATCAGTTTTTTTCGACTAAATAGTTAACATTCCATGAACTTCTAAGATTATTCCCTTTCATAGAAGATTCGTTTCTATCCAGAGAGAGAACTATCCAGAGTTTACCAATGCCTTCAAAAGGTACTTTCGAGCCTTCTTAAGTACCATTCTTCTGTGGTCGGTACCTGGTCGGCGGTCTTCTCTGGAAGCCGCACTGTTGTTCCACCTGTATCCTGGACTCAACTGTAGGTCTAGTCCGCGCTTCCAAAACCTTTGTGTACACTTTCTTGCGGGAGTTAAAAGATATATGCCCCTGAAGCAATCCTTTTCGAAAGTTTCGAAAGTGATAAATAGAGTTCTGATCAACTGGACTAAGGACAAAAATATAATTCCGGATAACCAATTCGGTTTCAAAGCGGAGTATGACACTATTCATGTCGCGTCGAAACTGGTGTCGGATATCCCATGGAACAAGAGGCAGAAACAATGTACGGGGCCTGCTTGATTGACCTGGAGAAGGCCTTTGACACCGTATGGTTAGAAGGTCTTTCTTACAAGCTCGATCGGCTGGGCTTTAGCAAACCACTGTGTAACATGTTTACCGGTAGGCGGTTCGTAGTCAAAAATGGCAACGTGACCTCGACAGGTATATCCAAGTTAAAAATGGTCTCCAACAGGATGCCGTTAATTCGACGATCCTGTTCAACATTTACTTGAGCGACCTGTTAAGTTCTCTTCCTCATGCAATTGCGTATGCCGATGACTTGATCGTGTACAGATCAGGCAAAAAGATGGAGGAAATCACTACTCTCACGCAGGGTGACTTCACGTGATTCATTCATGAGAAGTTGCGATGACTAGAAGTTGAGTATCAACATTAGGAAGTCGGAAACCATTCTGTTCAGGACGCCGGTGTATAAGGCCTCGGCTGATACGAAGAAGAATTGGCGAAAGTTCTCAATCGTTGGAAGACACGGACAACCACTGGCGCAAAAGACTGTAGTCAGATACCTGGGGATTGGGCTAGATCAGTATCTATATTTTAACAAACATGTAGATGCTGCTCTGGCCAAACCCCGAGGCGCTTTTACCCTTACAAAGATACTGTTTTTCAACAGCCAACTCGATGCGAGGGTGAAGGTTATCTGCTACATGGCCCCCATCCGGCCAACGCTCACCTATAGCTGTCCCGTGTGGTTCAACGTGAGTGCAAGCTTGATGGAAAAGATTCAGTTGTTTGAGAGGACTTGTCTTAGGAATTGCCTTCGCCTTTATCGAACTCCAGAGTCCCTGTACATAAAATACTATTCCAATGAGGTCTTATACAACAGGGCAAACCTGATTATAGTGGACAATTTCATGTTGAAGTTGATTCAAAGTCATACTGCTAGAGCGAAGATCTCGTCCAATAACTTGATCGCAGGGGCTTACTACCCCAATCCAGAATACCACGAAAGGGTACGCCACAGTGGCTTCGTTCCCCCAGAGGCTTTTCTCCATTTAGATACCGGTACCGCTCATTTTTCACATAGCCAGATCAACTGTGGATGGGCGACTCAACCACGACCGTTTCGTTGCATAATGAGCTGAGGAGGGTCTCCTCCGATTCTGTACGGCGGTATCCACCCAAGACATTCGGGATGTTTGCTAGGCAGCACCAAAATTGCTGGTGGCTGGGGAACTCCCTCGTCGAACCCTTTAGACCCAGGGTAGAAAGGGTAGTGTGTTCCCCCTTATGGGGCGCAATTGGTCTCTGTCATGCAGCGGATTAGATGGAAATCTATCAGCCGCAACCTATGACCGACTTATATATCTTAGGGTAGTTTTAAGGTAGTTTTTAAGTTGTATATATCTGTATAAAGTAAAAAACAAAAATTATGTATATACATAATACATATAAATAAAAAAGCAAGAATGGTAATGAATGACGATACATGTATGCATTGTGTATATTAAGGATATACATACGAATACACACGTGTATAGGGGTATAGACAGATGTATATGCATATATACGTAGGTTAGCTTAAGTTAGTTTCTAAGTTTTATTTTAAGGTAGAATGTAAGTTAGCCTGTAAGTTTTTATATAAACCGTCCAGTCATTAAGTTGTCCAATGCTTTCTTAATAGTGTAAGCTACTTAATTAAAACCAACTTTCCTTTATTTTAAATTATTATTTATTGCTTTCCAAATTAGGTGCACTCCGTTTGGCTTCCTAGTTTACAATGAATCATTTCTATCTACTCTTTTACCGACAGCATTTTTTCTCTCTTTTGATTTCTGTACATTTTTCCTAGAATTACTACAAGCGATATTTTGCACATTGTTCCTAGAATTGGCACAATAGAAAGTTGTTCTTTTTAAATTTTCATTTATATTTTACTCCGTTAGGTTAGGTCGAAAGACATAGATTAAGAATAAGTTTAGCTTAGAGTGCCCGCCTAGGGCCAGTAAGTTAGAAATAAAATATTGTTCGTCTAACTAGTTTAAAGGATTTTTGTCTAGTATGTAAGTTATTATGAATTGAATAATAAAAATGAACTAAAAAAATGTCCCCTTTTGGAAATGTGGGACAATAACCCCAATTTGGTAATAAACAGGTGTCTCACCGCATTCCCGGGCCAACATAACGGCAAGATAGAGTCATAAAACTTCCTCTTTAGTCATTGCCTTACTCACTACTTGCCGGAATCAACAGCGGAAGATTTGCGCATAATTACAGCTTGATTATTTCCGCCCAATCAAGATCACGGGTCTGCCATCCTCTATGCCCTGTTCGGGAATGATCAGCTCCAAAATGTCCTCCTAGTTTGACTAAAACACACCATCTTTGGATTTGACTGCTTGTGGATTTTCCTTTCTAGGAATCGGTGAATGGTTTGCCAGAACTCCATTTTCGCAGATCTATGGCCGTTTTCCAACTTCCCGGGGAACGCTTTCTAAGACTACTATTTAGCTGCTCTTATATCCAATTTTTTAGTTCTTTGCGCTACACTAAGGCGGTCACGAAAAGCTAGTCCAAGTTAATAATCTGGCTTCGGTTACTGTGTCTTGCATTCTCATATGTCATCAAACGAAGGGTGATACAATCATTGAAAAAAGTAACAAGCCTACTTGTTTGGGAATTAATCACTATCATCACAAAAGCTAAACTGAATTAATAAATTTTTGCGTTGAATTACGTATTCTCATAATTACTACTTGTATGAATAAACTCATAATCATCTCTTGTAACGTCATTGATTGCAATGTCGCCTTAAATCAAATTAACTGGCTAACAGCTATTATAACACTTATATAATACTAATCATATGACATAAACTGTATAACACTTGGATTGTCAAACGTGTTCTCGATCACTTCGATCAAAGCTGCTCACCAGGAAGGTTACAAGAAAACAAATTGAATTTATACACGTGCAACTTAACCCATTTTGTTTTTCTTATACACTACTTATAACGTGCCCAACTTTAGATTCTCACAAAGTCAACATGACAAAAGAGAAACACTTTGAAAATGACAGGAAATCACCAAAATACCTCATCCAGGGCTTTAATTAAATTTCTAAAGATAGCCCTCAAATCAAAATTTCAATAAAGCGACTATATCTTTATCGAATTAAAAAAGACGTGATGCCTTTTGTTTGTGTCGCCACACTTAAGACATCCACAATCAAATTATTAAAGAACAATTATAAATAAAAGAATCAAACAAAAAGAACTCTGGTCGGATCCAAAAATAAAAGTAGAAACAACTTAGAATCATAAAAGTACCAATTATAAAATACCTTGATCGCTTGCACAATCGATGAGAATATTGCTTTTCCGTTTTTTAACGGCACACTTTCGAAACAAAATTGTATTCTTTTGATTGCATTCGTGCTACAAATAAAATTGATAGACAAAAATTTAAGGGTGCTCTAAAATTCACAGAAGATTGGAATTGTGTGTAAGGTGTTTTTAATCCAAGAGCTTATTAGTGTTCAGTCGTTGCGTAAATGGAAATATAAACACATAATAAAGCATTCCACATCCGTGTGATACTGTTAAAGAAGGAATCCGTGTACTTTACAGTTTATCCAAAATTAAGACCGAGAGAAAACTTATCAGTATTCCACGAGGAAAGAAGTGAGCTCAACTTGGAGGAGGACCAGCCCAGATGTGTGAGAATTATACTTTTTTGGGCATATATACTAGACATTTGGATAAATGTTCAATGCAATTAAAAATCAACGAATGCCAACTTTAAGTTAACCCATTTAGGAGGAGAACGATTTACTGGGAATTTTTGGGAAACAATTTTCAGGAGTGAATACTAATAACCTTAGCAGACAATTCTGATAGTTTTTTTTATCTGCCCCACTGATCATTTAGCCGATCGAGCCTTATTTCATATGGTCACCGTAGGCCATACCGCATATATATGCGATTTTGCATAAAGTAAGAAATAAAAAACCATTTTGCGAAGTATAAAATATTTATTGGTTCGCTGAAATTAGCTGTGAACGCTCAAAACATGGTGGGCAAAGGCCCACGTCACACTTTTTACAAATTAAGCGAGTCGTGGCCTTGCAAAATTGGTAGGCGCACCTCCGACGTGTTGCAGAAGGTCCCACATAATGACCGTCGAATCTTACATCAGCATCCGAAATGTTATATGTTTTCTTAGCCTTCTGAATGCGCGTAAGATCGGCACACTTGTTGCAGTAGTGCGTTGCAATATTTCTTCGAAATTGTTTATGAGAAAGGATTCCTCCACCTTTCCTATGGATTATCCAAGCATTCTGATACCTATGTACATCAATAAAATAAGTAAAAATGGACCACCACCATTTCTTCTTCCGGATAGATATACGAAAATATGATATGTCTGGTCCATCCTATCGGTTCCACCCATAGCTTTATTATATTCTTTCAAGACGTTAGGTCTAGAAACGGTGACGTGGGTCAACGTCTCACGTGTATAACGTTTTTCTATTCCGACAGGATTTGCTCCAACTATGTTCGATGCAACACACACCACAGATTTATCAATACATTTGGTAATTGAAATGTCCAACTTCGAAATAGTCTTCGAGTAGTGGGTACTCCTTGGCATCTTCTTCACTTGATCATTTTTAGTTAATGCACAATTCCGTGTGACTCTTCTTTCTCTTATGGTTCCTGTAGCATCATAGCCCAAATGCTTCAAATAAGATAGAATAGGAATTCCAGTAAGGAGATTATCGAAGAAGAAGCAATATGGAAGAGCTTTCAATTCCGGGGGCATGGCGTGAATCATTTCCAATAATGGAGCTACATATTTCCCGAATTTACATTCCAAAGCAGTGTTGATGCGGGGGCTTTTGCATTCGTATATCTCAAAATTAAGCAGGTATCCTAGTGGCGTATTCAAACACCAAACTTTGTACCCAAAACGTACCGGTTTTTCCGCGAATAAACTGTTTGCATCCATGCCGACCATAGTATACTATCATGGACTCGTAGTAAGATAAATCTTGTTCAGGATGAAAGTTTTTCTGACAGTTGCTAATGAGCCCGTCGGATACTGGTCATAATTTCCACATTTTGTCCTTAGGATTCATGGATGTAGGAGAAGCAAAATGAATACACTTTGATATTGCGGTAAAGCGATCACTGATTATACAAGTCACCGTCCTTACACCAATATGACTTCGTGTCTCCAACTTGCGAATATCCGGTCACTAACGTTATACCAACGAAAACCCTCAACTCATTTGGAGTTATCTCTGTATTGCAATTTTTCTGAAGAATTCCATATTCATTGCTTTTTTCGGCGATCATTTGCAACATCTCATCGTCGAAAAATCGAGAAATCGTTCGAACATATCCCAGGCAGGAAGTCTGCAATCTCAATAATCTGGAGCTGTAAATATTGGTCTAGTAGCACCTTTGGTATCAGCTTCCCATTGAAATACGTCGCCCAAATGTGATATTTTTTTTGGAACTTTGCTTGAAGAAGAATCAGTTGACACATTTTCGTTTATTTCACCAATGAATTCTGCAGATGTGCCAGGCTCCGCTGAGACCGACGCAACGCATCCCAACCTCTTCATACGCTTGAGTTGAGGAGCTTCCAACACTTCCGCTTTCTCTAACATCTTAAGCTATAGAACAAGGCCATTTTACTATAAATCATATTTTGAAGGAGTAAGAAGTCAATGCTCACGTTTGAAATAACATCAGAGATATCTTCATAGGCACTAAGGTTCGGGAGGTTATCATCATTTTCGCATTTCTCATTTTCCATCCGAAGTTCGCATGGCTGTAATAACAGTGTACGGTGAAGATCATCACCGGTACCTGCTTCTCATCTTCTCCAGACAATGTGCCCGAATCCGGCATCTCTATAAAGAGTATGCTTGGAAAAATATTGTCGTCAACAACCATATCACCATATCCTCCAAATACTCCAGAGCATCATCGGTAGTTTTAAATTTTTTATATCTATTAAGAATTATAACCTATACTGTATTATAATCGTATACTGTATAAAAATCGTTGGGTTAAATATGGGACTTTCCATACACGTGTTATTATTCTTATTATTTTGCGTTCCGGCATTATATATAGTACATAATATTATAGTAGAATGTTCTAACTTTCAATTGAAAATTAATAAATTGTATGTACTTATTATGCTTTTCACAAATAAATGAAATGAAAATAAAACATTATATTATCTTGTAACTCCGAAAAAACCTCAATCACGTTGTTCCACTTTTAACATCTAGTATGTCGCTAAGAGGAAGTGGTAGGTGGTGCTCGAAAAGAAAGTAACTGTGCGTGTAGTGTGTGTACTCATGGACTGTTCCAAAAGGAGTAGGGCGTTCTTTTGCGACAAATTTGCGATTCAAAATTTAATGGTTTCCGGTTCCATTCTCAGAATTCAGAATTGGATGAGTTAACAGAGTTGACGTGGCTGTTCAAGTTCCACGTCTGAAGGAAATAGGCAAAGCAAGTTAGAGTACTAGAACATTTTAGTCAGACGGTCGAACAAATTTAAGAAAAAGGATCGGAGACAAAACGGCGCCCTGAGTGGGAATTATATCAAGAAGCACTTGATACAAACGATTCAAGGCATTCTTCTGGAATTTTGGTTAAGAGTGCTCTATGTCAAACTTTATTAAAAGGCATTTCGAATATCAAGAGGAAAACCGGAACAAGTTTAAACGGGCCAGAAATGATTGCAATGCAACTATCAGACGTGAGAAATTCTCCTATGAGCAAAAGTTGAGGCAAAAAGTGCTACAATGTCCCAAGGGTAGCAAAAACTTTTGGTCATTTGTAAAAAACGTAAAGAATTCCGCCTCGTCTTCAATTCCCACGCTCATTTACAATGAAATTCCAGCTGTCGGCTCCTTAGACAATGCTAATCTGCTTGCGGCTCGTTTTGCAGCCAGCTCAACACTGCCAGATTCCAATATGTCTCCACTTGTACTTGAGAGCGTTGATTTCACCATGGGATAAATCCACTTCCGCACTCGTACAGTTGTAAGAGTACTGAAAGATCTCGACGTGAACAAATCCGCTGGCCCGGATGGTATTCCCTCTACACTTCTGAAGGTGTGTTCTTCTGCGCTGGCAAAACCACTGCGTAAGCTTTTTCCTACTCTTTAGGTCTCTTTCCGAGCAGATGTAACAGCATTTGTCCAGCCAGTCCCTAAAAAGGGCGAATCTTCGTCACCCACCTCGTACCTACCCATAGCAGTTACGTCCCTTCTTTCTAAGGTCATGGAAACGCTGATAAATCGTCAGCTTATGAAATATCTTGAATCGCGGAAGCTTCTTAATGACCGACAATATGGCTTCCGCAGCGACAGGTCCACTGGTGATCTGATAGCTTATCTCACCGAAAAGTGGAACCAGTCTTTGCACAATGCAGGCGAAAGCAAGATCGTTGCGCTTGATATTTGTAAAGCATTTGACAGAGTTTGGCATCAAGCTCTCTTGTCGAAAATGCGTGCCTATGGTATCGATGAATCTCTTCTTCTATGGATTAGAAATTACCTTTCGAACCATTGAATTCAAGTTGTGTTGGATGGGTTCAAGTCTGATATCCACCAAATAAATGCTGGTGTTCCCCAAGGCTCAGTTCTGTCTCCGACACTCTTTCTCATTTTTATTAATGATCTCGTGTCTGCTACTTCTAATTCAATCCATTCCTTCGCTGAGGACAGCACCCTTAGCTTTTCATCTTCGTTCTAAGACTCACGACCCCGCCCTTCGACCGTAGAATTGGAACGGCAGCATAATTAACTGGGGAAAAAAACAATAGAGTGGAATTCAATGCTTCAAAAGCTCAATGCTGTCTGCTGTCACTCAAGCAAACCCTTGATAATCAGCCATTATCCATGAATGGCACTTGTGTCGATGAAACCGGAAAACTTTCCACCCTTGGTATGTGTATCAACTCAACACTTAGTTAGAATATTTGAGGTCGCCAAAAAAGCTGCGAAATGTTTAGGTTTTCTTAATCGATGCAAGAAATATTTCACCCCTTCTGATTTGGCTTTAGCTTGAGTATAACGCTCATATCTGGTCTGGTGCCCCCAAGACCACACTGCACCTACTTGATAGAATCCAAAAGCGAGCAATAAAACTTATAGGAGACAACAATATCGCAGAGTCATTAGACTCGCTCGAACATCGACGTACCGTCTCTTCTTCCGTGTTTTATCGTTATTTCAACAAACGATGCTCAAGCTCACTTGAGCCAACTGCATTCCTCCTCTTCATGAATTCACCCGCAATACTCGTCTCGCCAGGAATGCCCATCAGTATACCCTTAAGCCTACTTTCGGACGCACAGTTAAATTCAGAGACTCGTTCTTCAGCCGCACTGCACGAATATGGAATGATCTTCCCAACCTAATATTTCCCACAGACTACAACCCGCAGATATTTAAGACCAATGTGGACAGGTACCTCTTCTCCCTTTCTCGCTCTATACATTCGGCCCTGGCTGTGTCATGACCGCGGACACATAAGGGCATTAGCAATCCCTTGAGCACATATAAAAAAAAAAATTCTGTCAATTCACTAGTGGTCCTGTTGCTATACATTTGGAGGATATGGGAAAAAACAATCGCAATTATTAATTAGACTTGACAAAAATGTCTGACATGTCACATGATATGACCGGCATTACGTGTCACAACGTGAAGCGGTCCCCAAACCAGACCACATCTCTATAATCCCCCAAACATATCCATATCCAAAACAAAAGAAAAACACGGAAATCGAAAAAGTGTAATTTGGTTTCAATAGTATCCATTGTTCGGCTTGGTTGATGTGTTATTGTTATGAAACTTCACAGTCAATTGATTTCCTGCAGCAGTACCAGCACGAGCGAAAGGATTACAAATATCCGCCGGCACCAGCAATCACATGTTTTTCCTTCGTTTCGGGTCAAACACTAGAAAGGGGGTAACTTATTGGCAGCTGTGTACGCGTGTTTGACAGTAGAAAACTATCGAAAAGGGATTTCAGCCGATGAATTACGAAATAATGTTCACATGTAATAGGTTTTGAACGTAAGCCGATTATCCTTTTGAAACGAAACAATGGCACACTGGACGGTGGTGGTCAGTGGACAGTGGAAAGTGATCCCTGGACACAGTGACCACCACCATCGGCTACCGGAAAATGCACGCCTCCATACACAAAAGGTTCTAATGTCCTTTGAATCGATTCTGGAACAAGAGCAAAGGAAATGTGTAATTACCACTATTGTGCTGGTTAGTTGTTCATTATTTTCAATGGACATGGATGCTCAAAGCCGCACTAGGGGTGGATTCATTGTGTCGAGGGTTGTGGCGTGACAGTTTTTCTGTTTGCCTAAGTAAGACATTGGACACTGAGTTGGTCAACCCCTCGGGGTATGGTGAACATAAATCTGTGGAAAGTGGATCCGTAATGAAATGTGACCGTGTCCTGTTGTTGAAGGGTGTGTTTGCTTGGTCGGGTGAGGGTTGGTTTGATGTATGCAGATGAACCGCACATTCCTCCATACTGTACGAATCACATAGAGCACACACACAAAGCTCTGTTCGTTGACAAAATAAACTTATTCTTTGGCATGTTCAAGGAACATTTTTAACAACATTGACCCCACCAATCACCAGCAGAGTAACTCACTGTAAGCTTGGAGATGATCAGCAGGAGAGTAAACAGAATGGGCATAAATTGGGTCTCTAGTCATGGTTTGTGGACCCCTATAGTCAGACGGACTCTAATCCAAGGACTCTCAGTCTGGTGGACAGCACGGGTGCAATTAGCTTGTGTGTGTAAACAAAGTGATTCTCAAGCTACTAAGAAGCACTCAGTCTGCTACACTGCATGCTCCCCTTCTTTCCCCCGCTGGGCTTATTTGGCAATCAGAGAGCTGCCAGCCCATCGCTTAGACTCAAGACACTTCGACAGTGTTCCGATTCATCTTCCTTCCCAACTACATCGATTGGCAAGCATTCGCGGTACCACCCCAAGCCTTCTTCGAAAAAAGTTTGAAGTATGACAGTTGGACTAGAAGATCTCCTGTGAATCTAGAATGATGGATTAAATGTGATTCAATGCCAGGCGATCGACCGAATCTAGTCCTCGTCACTAGGAAATGCAAGATCCTCGGTCTGAACCTTCCCACAATATTTGGGAAAAATCCTATTCCTATTATATTGGACACGAAGCTAATCTGGAAGCTCAATACAGGAACTAGTGAAACATGTCTCAACGGCCGTCTACTGCTGTAAAAAGGCCATAGGGTGCGAAAGGAAACTACAAGCCGAATGGTCCACTGATTTTTTGTATCAGTAGGTAGACACGTCATCCTGTATGGTGTCGTGATTTGGTGCACCGTGCTCGAAAAGAATATTAACCTTAAACCGCTCGACATAGCGCAGCGGGTGGCGTGCGTATGTATCAACCGAGCACAAAGGACACCCCCTCCGAAGCTCCGGCAATACTCTTCATAATAATCTAAAGCAGCTAATAGGGCGATCAGGCTGAAATCCCTTTTTTTGATTATCGGACTGGACACTCAACCATCCTCGACAGGTGTGTATCCATACAAAGTGACACGTACCTCACAATACCTACGCTCCTCTTCAAGAATAACTTGCCAAATCTCAACTAGCACCCCAATATGTTACTGGGGAGCTGTTCATCAGACGCCCGAGGGTGCACTGCTAATTTTCACAGATGGATGCAGGTGTAGGGCCCAGCGACTATTTTAAGGATAAAAACGTCCACCCACTCCAGTCTTTCAAGCAGGAATTATAGAAATCAAAGGCTGGCTAGAAAACAATGTAATATTAACCATGAACTACCATATGTCTAAAGTGTCTCCTTTCACAAAGGCGATGTACCGGTCACACTTGCTCAAGTAGTTCGTAGATGGTACCGGCACTTTCACACTCCCTAAATTCATCGCAAAATCATCGCCAATGTTATAGGCAAGGTATGTGGAGAAAAACAAATTTTGCCAAGACATTGAATAAATCTTGCGTAAAAGTCTCCCGTGTGAAAGCAGCCCATTTGGCACAAGATGCCTCGTTATTGAACCACTCTGGCCTCCGCTCGACCCTAGCAATCGCAAAGCTTGATCAGAATGAGTGGGCTCAATCTTAGAACTCTCATAGGCTTTATAACTGTGCATTGCGCCATTGTGAGTCACCATGGCGTTGTGGGTTAGTGCGTCGACTCTTGCAGATCTTATAGGTTCCAAGTCGCACTTAATTGCGTACGCCGACGACCTAGTTGCGTACAGATCAGGTCCGAAGGTAGAAGTAATAAACATCTTGTTGCAGCGTGACTTCGATACAATTCAGCGAAGTTGCTTATCAACTTCCAGAAGTGCGAAACTAGTCTTTTCCGGACCCTTTTTGACAGAGCAACGCGGGATACGCGCCAAAACTGGCGTAAGTTCGGCATAGTTGACCCGCATGGTCGGCCGTTAGCTGTAAAAAGTATAGTTAGATATCTAGGCATTTGGCTGGATCAATATCTGGATTTTGACAAACATATAGATATTGCTCTGACGAAAGCCAGAAAAGCCTTTGCTGCGGCAAGAAGGTTGTTTTTCAGCAGCCAACTTGATACCAGAGTGAAGGTTATCTGCTACATGGCCCTAGTACGGCCAATTATGGTGTACGGTTGTCCATTATGGTTCAACGTGAGTCCTTCCCAGATGGAAAAGATGAGGGTGTTCGAGAGGCAGTGTCTTAGGAGCTGTCTCCGTCTGTATCGTACACCCGAGTCTGAGTACAAGAAGTGCTATCCTAACGAGGTCTTGTACAACGAGGCAAACGTGAATAGGGTAGATAATTTTATTATTAAACTAATCAGAAGGCACACTGCACGAGCTATGACCTCTTCCCTCCCGTCTGATCTTTGGGGCTTACTACCCCAATAGTATGTACCATGAAAGGGTGCGTCTTGACGGCTTTATTCCCCCCGAAGCATTCCTCTATCTCGACACAATTGGCCCTATACAGGATCCACAAGGATGTCCTATCATCTTCCATGTCGTACGCCGAGTGGACAGGCGACTCCAGTACGAACCGGGTGTCGTTCGCACACACGAGGATCTCCTCCGCTTCAGTAGAGCGATCCCCGCTCGAGATAGGAAAGAGTCCGCCAAACAACGGCAGTTTTACTGGTGGTTACACCAAAACCAGCCTCCGCCACCGCTAGCTTTTCCACAGGGGATCAGGTAGTTGACCATAGTGGCCAGCTTACATAGATTTTAAGGTAGTTTTAAGAGAAAAAAAAATTAATAAGACAAAAATAAAATCAAAAAAAAAAATATAAAACAAAAATTCCAAAAAAAAAATTAATAAAACAAAAAACCTAAAAAAAAAATTAATAAAATAAAAAATCAAAAAGAAAATATATATATATATATATATATATGAAACAAAAACAAAAAAAGGTGCATCACGGCGTATAAATTATATATGTTAGGCATATACACAACATATACGCCCTGGTGCACGTGTCCGTACTGTTACGGACATAGTTAAGATAGTATTAAGTTTTATTTTAGGGTAAGTTAGTATAAGGTAGTTTAAGTAGTTAAGTTTATCCAAGTTTTTTACAAGTTTTCTTGGTAAATGACGGCTTCACCTCTTTCGAGTCACCGACAATGCTCAAAGAGTATTCCTGTCTAGAAAAAGCTTCTCAACTTTGCCGTTCGGAGTCGGCATAAAACTGTAAGTCCCTTCCACTCATCATAGAACAATAGCAAGCATAAGTCCGCCTCGGACTGTCGCGCCACCAATATAAATATTATTATTGCGCCATTGTGACTCACGCCTCTAGACTAGGCCTTCCTTACGACGACTTCTACAGAAGCTGCAGGGACGAGGGGGAAGAAGAAACCGTCTTGGTTGCTTTTTTCTCTTATTCCGTAGAAAATCTTCTCCAATAACATGGCTGAACTAAGTAGCATAATAGTCAGCCCTCTTTATCGCTTTTCTAGAAACACTACTGATTTGCGGAATAGGCATTCATAGATCTGCGTGGTAACACAGTGGCCATATTGGTCTAAGCGTGACTACTGTCTTTCCTTGTAGTAGTTAGCCAATTCAACGTTACCTTACTTAGCTAGGCAATACAAGAGACACTGTGCTGGCTCATGAGACATCTGCAATCATGCCAAAACTGAATAATGAAATGATTTGTATAATAAGATAGTTGATATATTCAAGGGTGTTTACACAAAGTCCTACGTAAGCATTAAGGTGAAGGCAAGGGAAAAACCAAATCCATGGATAACAGCGGGAATCCTAGCTCTGTGCAAGGAAAGGGATAAGCTGTACAATAAATGGAAAAATAACAGACAGTGCCTAAGTTACGAAATTCAGTATAAATACTTCCGAAACTATGTAAATAATAGGATAAAAACTATGAAATAGGAATATTACAAAAATAAATTTGCAGAGTATATAAAGGATGCAAACATGGCGACTAATAAACAACTTACTAGGAAAAAACAACAAAAACATCGATGAAATCATCAGTAGAAATCTTCCAACGGACTCAAATATGACAGGCACAGCTAATATATTCGCAACACAGTTCACGGATGAAATTAAATCGATTGCACATAAATGTAACATAAAAACATATAATAGTAGAGAAACTACTACAGCTCAATCAATGTTCCTTGGACACTTATCGGCAACCGAAATAAGGAACATCTTACACAAAATGAACGTGAACAAATATGCCGGCGTAGATAATATTAGGGCTAAGGATCTCAAAAACAACTCGAGTGGGTACTAACCACAGTCACGCAATTTGTGAATAAGTCTTTGGAGGAAAGTCAATTTCCGAAGAACCTTAAAATTGCCATTCTAAGACCTATTTACAAGTCCGGGAAGAAAACCGAAGTCTCGAACTACCGCCCTATCTCCATCTTACCAGCGATTGACAAAGTGTTAGAAGAAGTAATGGTGAAAAGACTACTAAGATTATATTGGCGAATACAAAATCATAAACAAGAACCAGTACGGTTTCCTAAGAAACCGAAATGTCAACCAATTACTGAGAGAATTTGCCAATAATATAAACAGTAGTCTGAATAAGAACCTCCACTCGCTGGTGATCTTTGTAGATTTCAAGAAAGCTTTCGCCACACTATGTCACACAAGAATCATCAAAATGCTGGAGAAGTTAGGCGTTCGTGGTCGAATATTGGAGTGGTTTGAGAGTTATCTTCGGAACAGAGGTTTCATAGTGCGATTATCGTCCAGTTATAGCAATCTGCAAAATATTGAGTGGGGTGTACCCCAAGGATCTATACTGGGACCACTTCTCTTCATTATATACGTGAACGATATGCTATCTGTGCTTGCAAAATAGCGTTGGTTTCCCACAGTTGTGAGCCACAAAAACATTGAGATTGCTAATCAGACAATGCAAACAGAGTTTAACACTATTTTGCGGTGGTGTTACGACAATGGTTTAGTTATTAACTCGAAGAAGACCAAAGTAATGCATATTCGACCCTACCGCCTAGTAAGAAATCGAATAAGAATACGGTTCCACAATTTTGATTGCCTGCACAAGTCGCGTCAAAAACCTGAGACAGATGGTTGCGCAGAGTATATTGATACAGTGGACGTCTATCTATATCTCGGCGTCGATGTAGACTGCAACTTAAAGTGGGATCACCACATAAGGTGTCTGTGCAAGAGACTTCGACAGTCGACATACGCTCCTTACCATCTGAGCAACCACACGTCGTTTGAAGTACTAATGCAAGTGTACTACTCTCTGATGGAGTCGGTACTTCAGTACGGAATAACAGCGTGGGGTAATGCAGCGCAAGGGAACTCCAAAGGGCTCAAAAACGGATTCTTAAGATTCTCTTTTACGATCTAAGTATGGTCGCCATGTAGAAAATTTGTATTGTCCTAGTGAAGATCTAAATGTACTAACCGTCCAAAAACTTTTTCTTTTTAATTTCATTAACGAGACCTACAACGACCAACGCTTTAAACAAGCGATTGATCAAGGCGTCAGTACAAGGCAAAGGGCAAATGGACTACTGAAAATACCAAGAATACACAACTCATATGGAAGAAAGCAACTTTCATTTGCGGTGCCAACAATATACAACCAACTTCCACGCTCCCTATTGAGTATACAGCCGGCGCACACCAGGAAAAAAACAAATAAAGAAATATCTATTATTGAATCATATTCTCTCATAAACTGTACAATAATCTAGATTCCCAAAATAATGAGAATTACTCTGCCTTATATGTAAAATCCCTTTTTTTAATTAATCTTCTGCAGAAAGGCCTCATTCTCTATTGTCTTTTATGTAACCATAGAATTAATTTTTATAAATATTGTAATAAGGCCAACTGACGTCTCACATGGACTCTCCTCGACAGCTTCAAGGTTTTATCCAGCATTCAAGAGATAACTCCATGGTGACGTTGGAAGGCAATCTTATATTGTATTGCAAATTGAATGTTGTAAATTAATTTAGACAATAAACATCACTCACTCACTCATATTCAGGAGGGACGTCATTATCTGTACGGACAGTTCTACTTACTTACTTATCAGGCATACGACCCATGGAGGGTTTGAGCCTGAGCAATTGCTTCATTCCATCGCTGACGGTCCTGGGTACGCTGCTTCCAGTCCTCAATACCAAGCTGTCATGCATCCGGGATAGCTTGGGCTCTATAGCGGAGGTTCGTTCTTTCTCCCCCCTCGAACCAGGAGGCTCGGTTTCGAAGACCCTCTTACCTGGAGCGTTGGTGTCCATTCACTCGATGTGGCCGAGCCAGTGCAGTCCACGGTCTGGTCTCTCTAAATCTTTTCTGCTCAGAAACATCCCTTCCTCCTGGGCCTATGCGCCAGTGTGTCTTCTATCTGCACCTTAATCCCATCAGACCTAGGCATGTTCAAAGAGTGTCTGCTGTTCAATTCCAAGAAAACTCACATTAATGGTCAGCGCGACATTAAAGTCTCCAAATGTTGATGATGATGATAATGAATGGTCTCCAAACTCTTCCAACAAAGCTCTCAATAAACAATAATCGCTAGCAAGGACCATTGCACTCGTCCTACCATTTATTCCATCTAGCCACCATGGCGACGTCTAAGCAATTAATGTGAAACAAACGAAAACTCGTCAGCAAAAACATAAATTATGGCAGTTTTAGCATGATTTGAAGCTAAGTAGCCCAGTAAACACGTCGATAGACAAAAACTTCGTTTCAGTGAAGAAAGTACGAGTGATTGTATCGATTTTCCAGAACCTCTTCGAAGTGAAACCATAAACGCCTCTCGGAAATGCTGTCCAACCACACACACACACCATGCCGCCCGTCTGTCTGGCTGTACTCAAGTGCTTATCGATCGGTTGTTCATGAAGAGAATGTGCGAAACTCCGTCAACTTTCCAAAACTTTTTATTATTTATCCCGTGTTCTCCTCCAAGCAAAGTCTTTGTTGACAAATATCACACGGCACTAGCTCCCTTCAGCACTTATCTAAATTCCCCCTCCCACTTCCCCCTTGATTTCATTCGCAAATTGGTAAGCATAATTCATTGAAACGACAACCATGTCCTTGGACATATTCTCATCGCAACCGAGCCAACCAGTAGCTCCGTGCCAACACGCACGTGTGCTGTTATTTCCAAGTCATCGCGTCTCAAGTGCCCGAATTCAAAAAGTGACTCGATTGTTAGGTTTTCCTGGCAGAGCCATAGCCTGAGCCAGGCATTACCTTTTCATTGAGTTCACTCGACCGTGAAGAAGGACTCGTTATGGGACAAAGATTGAGAAGAAATTACATATGAGGAGTGGCTCGGCAATTTGCAAAACAATCGTCCAAATGACTGTGAATACGAAAGTGCTGATTATCTGAATACACAACTGTTGCGGGTAGGTTTGTCCCATTTGATGTGGAGGACTCTTCAAGGACGGCTCTGGAGTTCGGCGGTAGTGTGTGTGCATAAGCGTAAGGAGAGCTCTTTTGAATACAAGCGGATTTTAGGATTTAAACGACCTTGTATTTCGAATATTCGGATGATTCGATTGACATACATTTTTGTGTTGCCTCTTCTTTGGCATTTAGAAAAACACATATGGAGAGATTGGGGACACTCAAACATCGAGAGAGGAAACGCAGCAGCGACAACTCGGTCGGAACGTTTCTCCCTCTCTCGAAGGACCAAGCTAACATTATACAACACGTCGATAATCCCTGTCCTGATCCATGGCGTGGAAGCATGGATAATCTTAAAAGCAGATGAAAAAGTCGTTTTAAGAGAAACGTTCGGAGGTTGTGATCTTTGGTTGGAGGAGAAGATTCAATCACGAACTGTACGGGCCGTATAACGACATGAGCCTAGTCAGGAGGGAACGGATTCAACGCTTAAGATGGCTAGGCCATGTAGAGCGCATATAAAATCCGAAGGGTCTTTGACTCCGAACCAGTGTGATAACGCAAGAGAGGGCGCCCTCGGAACTGATGACACACATGTGGAGAAGCATCGCCACCAACTTGGCTTGCGAAATTGGAGGCAGATGGCCAGAAATCATGCCAGCTGGATACGCTTTTTAACTCAGGGGCAGGTCCACAACGGACTGTAGCGCCACCGAGTGATAAAGTAGAAGATCGAGTAGACTACCGGATTAAGAATGTATCTATATATCTAGCAGCTTTCTAAGGAACCTTTTGGGCGTAGATGGGTAAACGCTTCAACTCTCCAGAGGAAATGCCACAACGTGATATACTCCCGTTGATGTTCGAAATAAATTGTAAGTATGAACCACGTCCAAGAATATTGATGTTTGCTCCACATTAAGCATTAATTGAAGAACAAGGTAAACCTTTTTCGCGTCAGTGTAGAATCTGCTCCGCAATGTGGGAAAAAAGGGACCACCTCTAATACTAGAAATACTCCATAGTATCGGGCCCAACGACAGGTAGGTACAGCGAAATGTGAAGTTTCATTGTACATACATATACAGTGCAACTTCTCTACTGCGGACAGCAGTGGGACCAGCCGATCGTGTGCCCGATCCACAAGAAAGGAGACCCCTTCAACTGCGCCAACTACCGAAGGATAAGTCTTCTCAACATCGCCTATAAGATCCTCTCTGCCGTTTTGTGTGAGCGCCTGAAACCATTCGTCAACAACTTGATAGGTCCTTATCATTGCGGTTTCAGGCCGGGGAAGTCCACCATCAACCAAATCTTCACACTACGGCAGATCCTGGAAAAAACCCAAGAAATGCAGATCGACACCCACCACCTATTCGTCGATTTCAAGGCCGCATATGACAGCGTGCATAGGGACGAGCTATACAACGCCATGTCTAGTTTTGACATTTCTGCCAAACACGTCAGGTTGTGCAGGATGACGATGGAGAACTCTCGCTTCTCCATCAAGGTCGGTAACGAACTCACCGAGACCTTCAATTTCAAAAAAGTGAAGCGCTGTCATACGACTTTTTCAACATTATTCTTGAGAAGATCGTGCAGAACTCACACGCTAACACAAGAGGCACGATCTTCCAAGAGTTCGTACAACTGCTAGCATACTCGGATGACATTGACGTGATTGGCGTTTGCTGGTATTGAAGCGGAGGCTGCCAAAATGGGTTTAGCGGTGAACGAGGCCAAAACGAAGTATATGCTGTCATCAAGAAGGGACGCACAACATCGACGACTTGGCCAAAACGTCACCATGGGCAGCAATAACTTCGAGGTAGTGAAGGATTTCGTCGACCTCGGCTAGCAAGTGAACAGTACGAACAACATCAGTACCGATATTAAACGCAGAATTACTCTTGCCAATCGCTGTTTCTTTGGGCTCAAGAGGCAATTGAGTAGTAGAGTCCTCTCTCGAAGGACCAAGCTAACATTATATAACACCTTGATCATCCCTGTCCTGCTTTATGGTGCGGAGGCATGGACAATCTCAAAATCGGATGAAGAAGCACTTGGTCTTTTCGAGAGAAAAGTTCTGCGTTCAATCTTTGGTCCTGTTTGCGTTGATGGTTATTGGAGAAGAAGATTCAACCACGAACTATACGGGCGTGAGCCTAGCCAGGCGTCTACGGATTCAACGTCTAAGATGGCTGGGCCATGTAGGACAAACTGCTCCAGCCCGAAGAGTCTTCGACTCCGAACCAGTGGGACAACGCAGACAACAACCTGGCCGCCCACGGAACCGATGGCGCACCCAGATTGAGAAGGACCTAAATCGACTTGGTGTGCGCAGTTGGAGACAGCTGGCTAAAGATAGTGCCGGCTGGAGAGGCTTACTGGTTGAGGCCCAGGTCCACAACGGACTGTACCGCCACCACCAGAAGAAAAAGCGTATTAACTATGCTTTCACTGGGATTCGAACCAGGGACCCTGTTAACCAGGCACTTAACCAACTGCGCCATCCAGTCGCTCTGTATTAATGGAAAGGAGATGTTGATTTAAACACTTCACTATTCTTTCTAAACATATTGGTGAAGATTTGAATAGAATCGGAATAGTGGTCTCTTATTTGGAGACATTTATATCCATGAGGTGTATGGGGGATGTATGACGTGGGTCATGTCCATTGAGGGCTGACTGACCATATACAGTTATATATCCTAAAAACTTCATAGAAACAATTTATGCTATATTAGCAAAAAACAATCCATAGTATTGAAATACAAAATTAATTATAACAAAGTACCAGACACTGTTACACAGCAACACTAATTAGTATTCATATTCAATTACATAGTGTAGTGGACTCTCCCTAAGTCGAATTGTCACGGGATCCCATAATTTGTTCGAGTTATAGGGAGTTTGACTTAGAGAGAGGTTTTTGTATGGAAAATTGAGGGAAATCCATTTCAAATATGGCGAAAAAATTCGACTTAGGGAGAGTCCACTGTACATATGTATTTTTTTTATCGTTTTTTTTTTAAACCGAATCGAACCGAGAATATCAAATACAGTCTTTAACATCTTTATTTAAAACGTCCGCAAATGCTAGAACCTTGCAAAAATGTAATATTTCATGAAAATAATTCATAGACGATATAAACATGAGCGGGCCGACATGGCTACCTTGGGGAACGCCTTGTTCTTCTTTTTATCCACGTTTGAATCGTGTGGTCTACTTATTTCAAAGCGTGGTGGTGGCAATTTTGATTTGGTGCAGCACATAGTATGTCGATAGTACAACGATGCCAAGCGCCACAGGAATAAAGTTCCGCTAGATTCGCAAATTAACACACTGTGCGACCTCGCAAACTATTGTTGGTGGAAGAAAGCGCAGTGCATTATCCATTTATCATAATTTCTTCACTTATCATAAAAACCAAAGTACATACCACATCTTAACCCTGTAAATTCATTATTTTCAAAAATAAAAAATGCATATTTTTTTAAAACAACAATCTTTATTTATATCTTTACATTCAATCAACAACGAATCACTATTAAATAATTTTTTGTTTTAAATTTGGCGTCCAATAACATCCATGACACTACAAATAATAAATAAACCTTCCGCCTGACTGTAGGGTCTGTACTGAGTTAATGCAACTAAACCTGGGATCCATCACTGAAGGTCATGACATCCCGTCTAATACTGTTCCACCGAGGAATGAAATAAAAACACGACTAAGACTAGTTACAGAGATCGTCGTCCCCCCATCTGGGTGATCAGAAAGGTATCTGAAATGAAAGTAAAAAGATTTGAATGAAATAGAATGGGGAAATGGATTTTCGTTAAGATCGCGTCTAAGGATTTTGAGTATTAGGCAGATTGATGGAGATTGTGGATCTTAACCCGCCGATTTTAGATTGTGCGAAGATTTCCTATTAAAACAACAGTATGTACATATCTCCTATTGAAATGTGACCACATCTTGCACAGCACGAGACTTCAGCTGCAGTTGATTCGACGATAACAGAAACATTCCTGCGCAACTTCCTCATGCTCCCCTCAAAAAATGTCCAATATTTGCCATCTATCTCATTCGAGGCAATTTAACCACACAAAAGACGAGAACATTTTCCGAGTTGGGAAAGCACTTAAAACCTCCATTGTTGCAGCACCAGGGATAACCTATAGGAATTAATCTCTCAGCTCCGCCCGCTATTCACTTAAATACATGTGTACCTCTAAAAGGCCACTCAGCTGAAGTCATTCAGCATTTTTCTGAGAACGAGCTCGCACACTCCAATTGATTACACAAATTCCTTTGTCAACCTAAGACAACACGTTGGCATGTGAGTCAAGTCAGGAAAGAAGAAAAAGTCAAAAATCCATTTGACAACCGTGATACGACACGTATCCATGCGAGTCTAATGACATCAGAGGCTGCTGCCGGTTCGAATGGAATAACAAAAATCCACCCTCGCATAAAAAGTCGTCAATTTTGTGTAATGTTGCTGGCACGCAGTACAGGAATCTCTTTTCGAGTGTGTGTGTGCGAAGAAATTGCTTTGCTCGTGCCTTCAAGGATAAGAAGAGTGCCCTTGTTGTCGTATCTTGCGTGTGTCGAGCAACCTAACGCGCTTGTACACTACACACATTCTCAGTTCCTTTTAAGGAAAAATTACTTGCCTGTGAAAAGTACGCCGGTAGGACACATCTTTGATCATCTAACCGGGAGCATTGAACTCGTTCAATTAAGTCAAACATGTCCTTTGTTGCACCACGCATATGCTCTGGAGTGGTTGAGTGCTGCAGTCTGAAAGAGAAAAGGAATGAAAACCGATGTTAACTTTGACAAGGAATTAATTTTGAATTCATAATTTCCTGGAAAGTGTTCTGCTGCTCATGCAGCCCAAGGAGAATGATTTAATTTTACTTTGAAATTGTGAATGCTTGACAGGACGTTGGAGCAGCAGAGGATATATGAAGAGTTCCCAGTGAGCTACCAAGGAACCATACATATGTCAATGCTTCTTATTAAACGTTGCTGCTGTCCGCTGTAGAGAAGTTAAGTTTTTGGATAGCAGTGCTCACATGGTGAGTACTGCTATCCAGTGATGCGACTTCTACCGCTTTTTCCAATGTTGAAAAACCTACCAACCTTAACTCTAAATCGACCACATTTTGCCCATTTTTATCATATCCCTAGCATTGCTCTGACTATGTACTAAGATTCGAGAAAAATTTGGTCTGTCAGACGCTAAAATTAAAATTTTAGAATACCGAGATCCAAAAAGTTTGTGGCTTGAACAATGCCACCATTTATGAGACTCATAAGATTTGTTTCCACAAAACACAGTGAATATTGAAGATGTGTTTGATGGATGAAATTTGGTGGTGAGAATAAAAACTGAGTGTGAGCATTTCCTCAGCATTTTGAAGGAAATACTCCATCTGGTGTGAATAAAAATTCATTTCGTTAAGTTTAACGAGTCCTCTCCTCTCTCAGATAATTTGAAAGTTGAGTCTTTCCTCCGTTTTGGTGTGAATAATAATAATATAATATGGGTGGCGCTACAGTCCGAGGCGGACCTGGGCCTAGCTTCTCAACAACCACTCGTGTTGTGCGTCCTATTGTTCTCTCTCGCGTGGAAGGAACCTACAGTTTAATGCCGACTCCGAACGGCCAAGTTTGAGAAGCTTTTTCTAGACAGGAACTACTCTTTGAGCATTGTCAATCAGTCGAAAGAGGTGGAGCCGTGAAATACGAAAGGTGGTAAATTCGGGTATCGAACCTGGCACCCTCTACGAAGGAGTCGACGCACTAACCCACTACGCCACGGTGTGTGAATAAAGATGGAATATTCTCAGATATCGCTTGGAGAAGTTGAGTATGCATAGGAGGTGATTTCAAGAGAGAAAAAAGTGAAAACTTTTAAAAATAATGGAAAATACTGCGTCGGATAAGGAATACTATGACGGATTAAACCTTAATTCTAAAAACGAGGAAATTTGAAATGGACGATGACGATCTCATCAAGTGTTTGCAATTTTAGCCGGTCTGGAAAAAACCCGAAGTCCAGACTTGGACATTAAAAAGGAGGTTGTGGTAAAAGGTGTGGAAGAAAAAATCTTTGGCATCCCGGGTCACTAATTCATCGAAGGCATATTTTCATCTTCTCAATTCTTTGTACGCAACCACAAAAGGTTTCTTCAGGAATATCGAAAAGGAACTGAGTACTTAACCATTCCATGTTATCAAACTCGACTCAATACACGTTCCTAAAATTATCCCTGTGTCCCCGAAAGGACAGGAGTTATAATTCTTTGTTTTTCGCGTTTGTATGTTTAAAAACATTATTTCATATACTTTGTACCCACTTTTACAAGGCTTTGCACTCACCCTTAAACGTCAAGAGCCCTAGTTTTCAAACGTCAACTGAAGGGAGGGTACCTACTTTGAGCCAATCTATTATTCACATCAAATTGAGTATTTCCTTTAACTAGCATACTCGATTCATGTGTTCTTACTCGGAATGTTTTCTCAGGTTTTAATTCACACCACCCAATGTGACTTAATGGAATTTATTTCGAATTATTCAAGATGGTGTGGGAAACTATCCCTGTTGCATCAAACATGTTGCAAATTTGTTGCTTATGGTACCTTGTTCTCAGCTAAAAGGATACCATGCACGCGTGTATGGATAGAGAAAATTGCTCAGTAATCTAGATCGACCTACAAAATGGTGCCGACAAAATAATAAGACCGGGGTCCTTGTTTTTTAATTTTTGGTTTATGTCGGGTTATTTTAATATTTTGTTTTTGAAGTAATTTTTAATGCCCTACAGCCATCAAAATTGCTGAAAGATTATAACCACATTAAAGGTCTGACAATGAATATAATATATAATAATAATAATATCGGTGGGTTGTATATCGGGTTGTGCGCGCTATTGTTCTTTCACGAGTGGAAGGCACCTACAGTTTTATGCCGACTCCGAACGGCAAAGTTGAAGAAGCTTTTTCTAGACAGTAATACTCTTTGAGCATTGCCAGTGAACCGAAAGAGGTGGAAGCCGTGAATTGTGAAAGTTGGTAGATTGGGGATTCGAACCTGGCACCCTCTGCGTAGGCGCACTAACCCACTACGCCACGGCGACTCTGACAATGAAAAGCCCTTTCAAATCACCTACAGAGATAGTGGTTAAAATTAATCTTACTTATAATACAAACAAGACTTGAAGAACAAAATTTATTCGGAAAATAGAGTACCGCCGGTCCTTACCAAAAGCAGAAGATAAACCATCTTTAATTTCCAGACCACTTAAGTTTCAAAAAGCAAAACAAAATAGCAAATATTCATTAGTCCGGTGAGACAAAACTGAATTTGGATTGATCTGATCGAAAAGGTAGATACTGCATGAACAAATTTATGCATACAGACTTCAGCGTTTTGGAATGTAATCTACTAAAGATATTCGGTCGTCCTATTGTTTTGTCCCTAGCAGTACATATTCATTCATATTCATATATCATATGTCATCATCAACTAAATAAGTGATTTAACACAAAAAAACCTTTTTTGTGTTTGCTAAGACTCTTGTACCACCTTTATTTTTCTGCTTATCTATCACCATTATTCATTTCTCAAGTTCCATCACTGCTGCTGTAGAGGAGACCCACAATTCCTTAAAAGTTTCCGCCACTGCTAACTCAAGGAATGTAACGAAGGAATTGAAGGAAGAACAATCAACCGAAAGAAGAAAATGTTTGTCGCCGTGGTGTAGTGGGTAAGTGCGTCGACTCCTACGCAGCGGGTGCCAGGTTGGATACCCGAATTTACCACTTTTGATAATTCACGGTTCCACCTCTTTCGAGTCACCGACAATGCTCAAAGAGTAGTTCCTGTCTAGAAAAAGCTTCTCAACTTCGCCGTTCGGAGTCGGCATAAAACTGTAGGTCCCTTCCACTCGTGAAAGAACAATAGCGCGCACAACACGAGTGGTTGTTGAGAAGCTAGGACCAGGTCCGCCTCGGACTGTCGCGCCACCAATATTATTATTATTATATTAACAATCAACCGAAAAGTGGATTTGCTTTACCACTTTACTCGTTTAGCTGGTTATGAACCAACGATCCTGTTCCATAACTAGTCGAAGACCCTTCGAGTCGCATCCAAGTTGTCAATGCAGTGTACATGGCCGCATCACCTCAGATTTGGCATGTTTAGGTAACTGATTAGGATCATCTCCCGGTCGGTGGCCACAGGGAACTTGTTGATGAAGTGGTCGATCACCGCCATCAGGTCCCTTTGAATTGCTTCCACATCAATGCCAGCAAACACCTCATTGACAGCACTTTATGTACGGTCAAACAAATCAATATGACTAAGGCAATCCATTAGTTGGATCGTCTTCTGAAAGATCGTGTAGAAGACCGTCTACAAGTGCTCAAGAATAAAGTTAAAGTAGTCGCTTGACAGCTTGTAGCATTGCCCTCACATCGTTTTTGATATTGAGGAGGCAAAGACAATTTCTACCGTCATCCTGCACAACCTGGCGACGTTCACACGAATGCCAAATCTAGATATAGCTGCGTATACCTCGTCTCCATGTATCCTGTCAAATACGGCCTTCAAATCAATGAATAGGTGCTGTTTGTCGATCTGCACATCTTGGTGCTGGGAGCAGGCAGCTAGCCAAAAATCGCACTAACTGAAGAGGCTTGTTGATTGGGGTTGAGGTCCACCATGGACTATATAGCTACATAAGAGGACATTCTCGAGGAAGCTTAGTATTTTACTCATTCTGACACGACAAAGTGAACGACGTTCACAGTGATGTCAACTTCTCTGGATTGCCCAACGACTCCTGACTTTGAAGGCCCCAAGCCTTCATCTTCAAAACCCTCAGTTATAATAGTTATCCTACCCAAAACTGGATGACTTTATGGGGCAATACCCTACCTTAAATCAATTCCCTACCTGAAAATATAAGAAAACTACTAGTTAACAGTTTGTTCGTAGTTTTTTATGATTGAAAAAAAAAAAAAACTATAAGCGTAGAGTAGCGACACCTAAACAACTTCGAACTAACGAAGGAATCTTTTAAATCTTTTAATTCTTTATTCTGCCCATAAATGGTATTGGAGTAAGTGTCTGTTGCTTCTTTCGCGATTACTTTTTTTGATAAACAGAGTCCTTAGTGACGGATTAGTGATGGATGTGTTTGTTGCATGCCATGTTGTATACATGTACCAGCACCACGATCATAGCAGGCAGACTCAAACTAGACGCAGATCAGGGCAGACGGAACGATTGAGAACCAAACGTTAAATGAAGTTAATAAAGATGAAGATGTAAGTTAATAAAGATCATCATCATCATCATCATCATCATCATCATCATCATCATCATCATCATCATCATCATCATCATCATCATCATCATCTTCTGACCCTCATGATCCATTTAAGGGGTCGCGGGGGTAAACCACGCACGAGATATCTCCACGCAAGTAGATCCTCCGCCATCGACTCTAACTCATCAGGAGGTATGACCAAGCGTAATCAGGCGACTTTACCGACGAAGTCCAACCACCTCATCCTGCGTCTGCCATGTGGTCGCCTACCTTATCGTCGTGGCCCTTCTCGATAGTCGTGATGGTGAGGCATTCGTGCCACGTTACCAAACCATCGAAGCATAGCTCTTTCCATTCGAAGAAGCAGCGGCTCCTCGCTCACTGTCGTGTTTCTTACCCTAACTCGGCTATTAATTCCAGAAGCTTGTATTCGCGATCTTATTCGTTCGGTCAATATCCATATTTCATGACGATGTGTTAGATTTGGAGTTGAAAACCGCTAACAGATCTTCCAAGCTGTTTCAAAACTGATCAGCTCGGCCAATCCAAAAGGAAAGTTCAGCATTATTCCTCAAATCACTCATGAAGAAGACGTGAAACTTCTCCACCTGCTTTAATGGGACTGCACTAACATCAGAGATAATGGCTGATAGAGATATCCAACTTCGGCCATTTTTACCTTGTATTTCACTTATACATTTACAACGCTCGTCAATTCACCACAATATGGCGGCCGATTCGTGAATTTTATGGGAAAAAGCGGCAGATTCATGAATTTAGTGGGAATCCATGTACTTTCCATGTAACGTACATGGGTATGTTGTTCGGAGGGTGTTCAAAAGTTGACTAGTATTTTAAGGGAATTTTCTTACATTGTTATATGGACTTTTGTGAATAACAATGTATTGCAATGTCCATTTAACTGGACCTATTTGACCTAAAATTAATTCTTAAGTGTATATACAGCCTATTCATAAACCATACCTGACAAATTAAATCAAAAAATGAAGCCCGCTTTATACGCTTAAATCATGAATTCTGAAAAACTCATGAATTCAATTCCAACAATTTGATAAGAACAATGGCAAGAAATTGCAACTTTTACTAATGCAAAAAAATGGTTGTTAAAACATCTTATTTGTGATTCACGCTTCAATAATATTTTTATTATTGGTTAACTGAACGTGTGAATGTGTTATTAATTTTTATTCATATGAAAAAATCCACACTATGTTGTGCATTCATGAATTATGTCCAAGTATTTCAAATTGTAAATTGCTCAAAGTTTTAATTGAATCGACTTCATGAACATAAGCTTTGTTCGTTCGTTTACCCCTCCATACTGTGAAAATTGAACACCGAAATTTGAAAAAACGTTCAAATAACGAGCGAATTTTCAAATAAGAACTCTAATTCACCCCATTACTAGGGTGGGGAGGGGTATCAGCTGTCTCCACAGCTGTTCTTAAGAGCTCACACGTATTCACAGACAGGGGCAAAAAGCGTATAAAAAACGCTGTCAGATGAAATCAAGGGGCAAGGGAGGTAGAAGTTGGATATCTCTATTATAGGTTTTCTCTGACTAACATGTGCATTGAACAGGCGTTCTGAAAATTAGCATAACCTCTGATTTGTCCACGTTAACCTTGATCCCAGCATCAGTACATACGGCCCCATGCCTATAGACTGCGCGCTGGAGTTCCGTCTGGGAAGATATGAGAATAAATAAGTCATCTGCGAAAAGAAGATGGCTTACCCTCCATTCTCCCAATGTGACATTCTCTCACTTCTACAATCGTCCAACAAACGTAGCCCGACGCAATATCCTGTTGCTAGGCTATGAACTGCTTATGCATTAAACACTCGGTTGTGGCTGTGCAGTGTGCGGCAGGACCATTCTATCCGCAATACGTTAACTCGAAACGTAAGTTCATACCTATCTTCTACGTGAAATACAATGCCCCCAAGTTAAGGTTAACTTTAATGAAATTTCTAGTACTGTGGGACTTGTGCCATTGGTTACTATTCAAGTGTCGTCATTCCCTCAGAACACCCTGCATCCTCAACTTCTATCTGCAAAAATATTTCTACTATCTCATCACATTCATTGCCTGCCATCAACAGCAACTGTCATTGTATACAGATACAACAGCACACAATTCTCCCCACAAACCAACCAATTTGAGGCTTAATTGCCGCTTTACGAATCTGAATAATCTTCAAATCCACGTTAGAAACTTAATGCTCTTGAACGGAATTTGCGGCCTCCCAACAGAGCCCCATTAAAGGCATGAGTATTTCGCTTCACAGCAAATATCTCCCGATTTCTCCGATCCATCGATACACTCTGCGGTTCCCACGACGCTTATGGCTGCGGTTATCCCATCTGCCACCGTCGCAAACGCAAACCGAATAGCTTACTGTCAACACGAGGAGAAACCAAAACATTTCGGTTGGAGTAGAATGGAAAAAATGCACGACAAATGGTTCCCACCCGATGGACATTCCACAGCCAATCGACGGGATTGTCTCGCATTCCTGTGCTGGGACGACTCTCGTTGGGGAATGAAGCGAGGGGATTCCCCGTCGCGCTGGGGAGGAGACCATGAATTGAGATATGCACATCCGTGCTCGTTTGTAGGTGATAAGCAAATGGTACACATTGAACACGTCGAAAGTTATGTTGACGCATTTCCAGATTGTGGCTTGCATGGGGAATAGTTGGCAACTTCAGGAATTTCGGATGTTACATGCAAGCTGTTGAATTGATTTTGAATGCGGATTAGGGAATACAATGTGGACGGACTAAGAATAAGCCGTCACTTGGGAGGAGAGAATTTTGTTCGGAAGTCATTGTGGTACCTTCTTTGGACGACAACCCCCGGGACTTAGATCTCAAAAGGGTCCATTGTGATGAGACGGAATTAAAGATTTGATTCACCAACACCTGATTCCCAAGAACCTAACAAGTAACCAGACAAGAAATAACCAGATAAAGAGTTTGTCGAAGGAAACTTTTAGCGAAGCCAACAGACAACACTTCGCTTCATTTGCATATTTTGGTGAGTGAAGGATATTCGACCCAGATGCTGTATGTCATTCAACGTCGACGTATTTGCCTAGAAGCTTCCATCTAATTCGTGTATAGCTCTAGCTGAGTATAGCTTCTTCCTCTTCTATATAAGTCGGTCAGCTTAACTCTAATCCCAATTTTCTGTCGAGATATACGTAGAACAATTTTTCTACGTCGGATCTTATCGCCTTGACTGGACTACGGGCTCGAGACGACTGGATGGCACAGTTGGTAGAGCCTGTCTCTGGTTAGCGGGATCCCCGGTTCGAATCTCAGTGAAAGCTAAGTTAATACGCTTTCATCTGGTTTTCAAAGATGGTCCAGTCACCATTTGCCGTTGGGATCAAATTAACAGCACTATCACTGGAGTAGTCAGTCAGTGGTAGTAGTTTGACTATGGGTATCACAATGGACTCATATGGTCTAAGTGTGGTGGTGAATGCACTGAAGGACGAACATGATACTCAAGAAAGACAAATTAACACCCCTATTCTGGTTATGATGTGGTCACAACGCACGAATATCAGTGAGGCGAAAATTATGATGCCTACCTTGTGAGGTTTCAGCTATTTGGTATTCTGGCGAAAACCTCTCAAGAAAACACACAAGAATATTCACCATGGTGAGGTGAATTCGTTGCCATGTCCAAAATTGTCTACTAATACTTGATTTTGGCAAAGTAATATCTTCAAGATAATGGCAGAGCGTAGCGAACAAGGTAATATTGTGTATATTAATGAAATATGTATAAGTATTTATTAATAATGAATATACATACTCGATGCTTTAATATAAATAAATAAATACATATAACGGAGTAAATAATGAGTAAATAAATAAATAAACAATAAATAAATACATATAACGGAGAAGCGTGGTTTTTTAGACATTTTCTGATAGCGCAGTAGAGCTCGTTTTCGTGTGTTCCGCATGAAGATTTCACTAAAAACTGCGTGCCACTGTCCTCTCCAACGCATCAATCCTTTTTTCCTTCGTATTTCTTCTTTGCAATGTTTTTCTGAGAACACCACCAAAACGAGACCCACTCGACAGAAAAGATTGTTCTCTGGTCCGCTCTCATTACATGTCTCTTAAAAATGAAACAAAGAGTATTCCAAACATACAATGTTTATTATTCTTAATTCGTATGCACTACTACACACATCATTCTACACACTTATTCATCTACGACACATATATAAGTAGATTAAAAAAATATATAAATAAATAAATTTTATTGATAAATAAATAAGTATTGAAGTATTGCACTTATAACGAAGCTAGATTTGAAATTAAGTTATTTTCAGATTATAAGCATGCGATGCCATTTCTATGCTAGCTATTTCATGAAGTACCTCTTTAGAGAAAAACCTTGGTAAGTTAAAAATCATTTTCAAAACTTTGTTTTGAGATATCTGAAATCTACCAAGATGACTCCTTGTGCACTTACCACACACGGGAGATGCATAGAATATGATGGCTTCGAAAATAGCTTTAAAAATGAATAACTTGTAGTAAATGTAGTAAAGAACCCTTTTCGTGACATTCACGTTTTTAATGATTTCTTGGACATGTCGATTGAAAGTCAAGCGTTTATCTAAATAGATGGCTAGATACTTTACACTGGACTCAATCTGAACGCAGTTGAGTTGAAGGTTTTTGCTAGGAAGAAAATAAGCCTTTCTTTTACGTGTAAAGAAAATAGCTTGGGTCTTCGGATGACTCAATTTAATTTTCCAGGTATTACAATACCCTTCGAACGTATTTATAGCAGATTGCAAGTTAATTTCAACACTGAAACCAGTTGAATCTGATGAATAAATACATGTATCGTCAGCATATAGGGCAATATCACAGTTAGAAAATCCTGGCAGATCACAGGTATATTGGTTGAACAAGACTGGAGCAAGAGCAGATCCTTGTGGAACGCCTGCATTTATTTGTTTTTCTTCTGAAAAATGCTTATTAATAAACACCTTGAAACGTCTTGTTGAAAGGAATGCCTGGATGATCTTTATAAGGTACATTGGGGAATTGACGTTTAGTAGCTTATGTAGCAAGCCATCATGTCAGACAGTATCAAACGCTTTCTCTAAGTCCAATACTACCATACCAGTGCTATTGCCTTCTGATGTGTTTTGTGATGCGATGCACTTGGTGAACAGGCCTATGAAAAGCGCTGGAACCGAATTGCTCATGTGGTAAAATGGCATTTTCATTATCCTGTTTCTAACCACTTTCACGAGGCACTTGCTTATAGAGCCCAGCGGACTAATGGGCCGGCACAATTTCTTTGAATTTTATTCAGCGTCTGCGTCAGCGAACAACTACATGGAAAATTATCAGTAGTTTTTTTTTATATAATTAGCGCACGCTCAAGAGATTTCTAGTATCCTTATGTCTCCGGGTCAAGACACAGCACGGACCGAAGGTAAAGAAGGAGAAAGGGAGTGGAGGTACCTGTGCTTAAATATCTTCGGATTCTAGTCTGTGGTAAATATCAGGCTGGGAAGAGTCTCTGAATTCAACTGTCCGTCCGAAAGTAGGTACCGATGGGCATTGCTAGCGAGACAGAAGGATACAGTTGGCTAACTCAACAATTGTCTAACCATTATTATCGTATGTATCTATTGAATTCACCTTGATTGTTGTCGCTTTTTGTGTCTTAAAGATTTCCTGTAGGTGTTAAATGCAACCGATGTCTTCCTTATTCAGTGTTGAATCCAGCTTAGCCTTCTGACCGATTTCATGTATTGATATTTGGTATATCCGGTGAAATCAAGTTTTATTTTTTTGAGTTTCTTGTCTATGTATGAGAGCCGCAACAGTCCGAGGTTGACCAGGGCCTATCTTTCACAGCAACTGCTCGCTATGTGCGTAGTATGTCGTGTGGATGAACGTTCAAAATAATGGATAAAAGACTTTCAACGGCGAAGATTTAAAGCTTTGCCATTGACTTGGATCCGTGAATTATGAACGAAGTTCGTGTCGGAGATTGAAGCGCCCAACGTAAGAGTTACGCATCCCCCTCTTACGACACGATGGCCGTCCTTCTTGTGTGGAGTAAAAGTTCCGTCTTGAATTTATTATAATTCACCCGTGCGTAGTCTGTCCATTTTCCTAACATGTTTAAAGATGGCTGCTTTGAAGGTCTGTGGCAATATGATGGCTAACGCAATATCGTCAGACTAAGCAGTTGTTTTCCTTCCGATGCAGCTTAATTGCTTAAATATATTACCCGCCTTCTCCATCTCTATCAACAGCAGAGACTAAAGCACACAACTCAGTGAGGTGCCCCTGAAGGCTTCCAACTTCTGCTTGAATGGTTCTATTAGAGACGGCGGTCTTATCCATTTGTTTATAGCAAATTGAGCCTCGATTTTGACTTTGCTGAACGTTCCACCTGTGTCAAGAAGTTTGTGCATGTACCTAAAATACATCCCTAATAAACCAAACACGTATAAACAGAAAAACAACGGTTTCCAAAATCGTGAAACAAGGGTTCCTTCAAAAACTAACCACGCTGCTGTGGCTCATGTAAACACTGACCCTGTCCACACCAGTCTCAAAACTCATAACCAATTCTGTCTAGGTACTTTACAATTTCCCATTAGCCCAAATAACAGCTTTAACTTTCTTATGCCCAAGCATCTTCTAAGTCACATCCCGAATCCCAGGATCCTTCCTACAATGTACAACAGCCATCTGCATGTCTTCATAAGGTCAAACCTACTTTGCGACATTTTCCATCGCTTCATTTCTGCTCAGCACGCCAGCAAGGGGCCACTTACCGTCCAAATTACCATCGTTGAAGGAGTCTGATTAAATTAGTTGGAAAAAGCGTTGAAAGCAACGAAGGATAAGCCTTTTTAAGGTCATCACCTCCTTCCCTCATGCCTTATGGGTACATCGCACTCACCGGAATATGAATATCCCGCCAATTATGGATACACAACTTGTGGGCGAAATTTTGCAGCTGTGGGTTGATGTTGGTTTTTCTCCGCACAACACCACGACATGAGGACTTCATCATCTGGCCACCGTCACTCAACTTTGAGCAGGCAATCAAAAATTAATTGATGTCCCCTCACGCTGGTGAATGTGAATGACGAGCGTTCAAGCGGATGCATGTGGTCATTGGCACGGTCAGCTTTATGAGGGGCCACCAAAAGCGCATCAGCAGTGTCACCGTAAATTGTTCATGTTTATCTCTCAAGCACCTCGCAGACCGAAATTGGAACGCCACCACCACACGCCCACAAGTGGGACCGCAAATTTGAATTTCGTGCATCCACATCCAATTTGAATGACATTTATTCGCTCGATTAAAGTTTCCGCGCCAGCTGCCGAATGTGTACAATGGCAGAAGCCACCCCAGCAGAAAACGGGAGCACGGCTCCCTTGCCTCGTTGCGGCGTGGCAAGGGAGCCGTGCTCCCGTTTTCACAGTCCCACCAGGTAAGAGTTAATAACTGATTTACAATTCATAGGCACCCAAGGACTAGGAGCTTTTTTTTTTTAATAAATTATCAATTAGGGACATTTTCGTGACTGGCTTGGTTGCGGGGTGGATTGTTTCAATTTAGCGCCTTCGGCTTCCTAATTCAATGTACGTCAGCTCCTGTCGTTGGGTGTATTGAATTTGCATAAATTTTGTTTGCCTTCTTGTCATCGTTTCGAGGGAAACGATTTACGAAGGACTCGCAAGTCGCACGTGTTGATAGCGAATACGTGTGCGAGCGTCTGAAAGAAACGGAAGGCATTTTGGTTGGAAGATTACACCAAGTCACGCGAAAGGAGGCGCTTTTTTTCCGGCAGGGGTGGGGGCTTGGGTGACAGGAACCGATTTAAGTCTCACAAGGAACTGGTTGTCAATCAACATCGGAAACGACTTAGATTGTGGCATAAATGAAACCGAAACATGTTAACTGCGAACAATGCTTTCCTTGTTCCGGGCTTAGATACATGCGGTTAAAGCACATGCATACGGATGTGCGTTTTTATGTTCCTGGTCGATTTTGCTTTGCCGTCATTTGGGTCTGCATAGTTTGTTTCACAGTCACAGAGGATGGTCGATAACAATTTATTACGGGGACATTAACTTAAGCACTATTTTGAAAACCTGGTATACAAACTATTCTTGTGTTAATATACGGAGAAGAGCGATTTATTCTTATAAGTTGATCATGTACGAAGCATGCATTTGTAAACAAACAGAAGGGACGATATTGAGGCTTCAAAAGCTCGTATTTGATACACCGTAGACAGCTGCAGAGTTATCATCAGAAATGAAGAATTACAGAGATAGCCGACTTCATATTTGATTGCCCCCTCGTTCATCTACGAATTTGAGTGCTTTTTTGACAGATATTCATGAGTTTTTGACGGTTATTCACGAAATATCGTAAATGCCGTTCTCTGATTGGTCAAATTGGTTTAAGAAACGTTATCAAAAACAGTTGTCAGTTCGGGCATTTCTGCAATACTTCATTTCTGGTCATCATCACTGTAGCCGAATTTATTGACATCAAATCGAAGGAAAATTCACTGGGAATCCATCCTTAGGTTAGGTTTGGTAGAGGGGCTCGTAGTGACTTCACCATCACACTTAGACTGGTCCATTGTGGTACCCACACTCAGACTACTACCACTGATTGACCACCCTAGTGACAGTGCCGTTAATTTGATCCCAACGGTGACGGACCAGGTTTGCAAACCAGATAAAAGCGTATTAACTTGGGATTCGAACCCGGGACCTTACTAACCAAGGGCAGGCACTTAGACCACTCGCCATCCAGTCGATAATCCATCCTTAAAAAGTGACCAAAATGTCAAAATATGCAGGAATTGAACTTATTTCCTCTCTAAGCTACGGTTACCTTGATGGAAACCAAACACTCACCCACTACTCAACGGCTAGCAAAAATTAAATATTTTACGTTTATTTCAAGAATTTTGGATGTTTATGTAAGCGAAATACCGAGTTCAAAAGTTTGGTTTTTTGATGGATTCTTTATATTTCAAGCTATTCTTCCATCATATACATCGTCGTCATTTATAACGTGGCTTTTGATATAACAACCAATTTTCGAAAATAAATCAATCTCATTCAAAATTTTAAAAAAATAGGTCTGTTACAAGTGCACAGAAATTCTTAGTTGACCAAATTGTCAGGAGTGGAGATAAGAAACTCTCTTTGAGAGAGAAACTGTGCACGAACTTGTGGAACGACTTTTAGTAGAAATGAACAGAATTCACGAACGTCAACAAATATTTAGCTTTTTATTTATTTTTCTTCTATATTAAGGTATAACACAACAACAAATTTATAAAAGTTTATGCGTTCATCACAAAATAAACCTTAAAACATGTTCAACTGAAATATGAAAAAAACGGCTAAATTGAAATATGAAATGTAGGTTTTTTTTTATTTTGAATTTGACAATCTCTAATTTAATTTCTGTTCTGAAATTCGCAGGGTGGGGACATTTTTTACTCTCCCCTGAGCACTCACTTCTGTGAAAAACTACAAAAAAATCACAAAATGGAACAGCTTTTGACAGTTTTTCGGTGGTTTTCGGTGAATTTCACAGCAATTGGAACATACCTAATGTGCCTGCCTTTTCGCATACACGTGCAAATGTATGCTTCTGGATACATCTTGTTCATTTTTATGACATTATCAATATATTTCTGCGACGCAACAATGCCCAAGCGGCAATTCTTCATCGTTTTTTATTCACTTCATTCCAATTTACTGGATGTGTCGTCGGAATAGATTCACTTATTTTTAGTGGTTTGTGAATGTTTTGGGATTAAAGCATTGTTAAAGAAAATGTTTGACAGTAATGCGTTTCGGTAATCGTAAGAACTTTTGGATAGAGGAAATGGCAGCTATTATCTTCCGTTTGGAGACAAGAGTTTGTTTCAAAAATGCCTTAGTCCTTGTCAAATTTTTATTAATTACTAGCTGTACCTGGCGCGAGTTTCTACGCATATTAAAAAATCATATTTCAAAGAAAAGTCAGACAAAAATATTATCACAAAAGTACTCAGATTACGGTCAACTCTAATGAAATACATTTCATTCGTATAAAATCAATGACGAAGACAAATTGCAATAATAAGTGCTATAAATAACAAAACTACATACATATGTACTAACCCAACTTAGAGAACTTGTTCCTTTACAAATACATATGTATTTTCATACACAACTCACAACATAACGTCCCATACAACATTCTTTATCTATATTTGTATGTATATAGGCAAAGTCCAGTCAAACATACGGAAGAGAACATGGCACATCGCAACTTCAAGGTGGGGTGAAAGTAAGCAATCTCATTATATTAAATCTCAAATAATTACATTTTTGCTTATTTCTTCCATTTTATTATTTAAGAATCACCGAATTATGACTGATGCGTCAATCTCTTCACCAGGAAATGTACTAACCGAAAAATAAAGTAATATTCAAATCAGTAATATGTGAGTAAAGCATAGACAATTTTTTTTTTTTGTTTAAAATAACATATTAAGGGGTTTAAAGCCAATTACGGAATTAGGATACTAAAAACCAAAACCTATTTCACAGAATTCTGAACAAGGCTGCTAAAGGCATCAGTGCTCTACCTTTTACCATTTAAGAGTCCATAAAGCCCAAACAAACAAACAAACAAACATTGATTTTTATATAGCGAAAAAAGAACAGAAGATTTTGACATTGTGAGACTTAGACAATTGTCCCAGTCATCCCGATGTTCAAAACCTTGATCAAACTGATATTCCTACTTGCAACAACACAACATCCGTTTTGCAACGTTTGGGACAGGGAGTAACAAAGAATTTGAAAGTTCACTTCCAAAAAGCATTCGGTTTAAAAATGATTGAATCCTATATTTCTTTTAATCCTTTTATACTGTGGGCAGTCCTCATGATATCCGAGTCTTGGACAGAAGTCACGCGGAATACCATCTCAAATTGCTCTAAGCATGTTTGTCTTTTGTCATCTCTGATTGCGGACATTGCATATGAAGGATTCACTCAAGAGGTGAATATTCCTTTAAAGGAACTTGCGGACACACTCATACATGGAGTTGTACCAGCCGCAGAGTGGAAGCAATATGAGAAATGTGAATATGGAAAATGGAGAAGAGAGTGATGAACCAGAAAAACATTTATTCCTCCCATAGCCTTGGAAGAAATGAAATCTGTTGAGTTCATGCGGATTTGTGTCTCTTTTAATGAATTACGTGAGAATGCTCCACATAGCCACTCTGTCTTGGAATCAGATTTAATATCTGCTTAGTTAAATTCCTTAAACAAAAGTCTAACAAAAACTATGGACAATTTTTTTATAAACTTAAAAAAAAATTCTCTTGAACTTACATATATGCATGTTATTTCGTAATTTAAAAAAATTCATTATGTATCTATTTTGATTATGTTCCTTTTAATGCTCTTTGATAGAGTGGATTTGGAGGGGACCTGTATGTAACGCCCGAGGGTTATAATGACCCCATTTGCTCAGTCCCTCCACCGTCGCTATAAGAGACTTACACTGTATATTTATTTTTTCTTGCATTACGTTTTTTGCATGAAATCTAGCTTTTTAATTTATAATCGTTTCTTAAAATCCCATTTTTATAAAAATAATTAGTTATTTAAGCTTCTAAAATAAAAGTAAGTAGTAAGTAATACAAATAAAAATTTCGCGTTTTATCTGCGTGCACTAGAATTAATACTTTAAATTTCTTTCCCTTGAGATATAGTTTCAGCTCTATTAAGCTGCGTCTATTTGTTATAAGTAAGTTGTTATAGAAAGCTAAAGTTTTCCGCAAACTTTTTTTTGAAAGCATTGTACCCGCCCTGATCAAATCTTGAACGCAGTATACGAATTTGCTCCACTCAATCCGATTCAAAAAACACGGTTTTGATTTTGGTAATGTTAAACAACTTATTATTTTTTGGCTATTCTTATTTATTTTTGGAATAAGTACATATTTTTCTGTAAAATACAAAATAAGCATAACCCCTATTCATGTATTCTTAACGCATTTACTGCAAGAAATGCATCAATTTACTCTTCGCTCTTACCTTGATATCATAGCTAGTAAATGAGTAGTAATTGGGTTAAGGACAAACCGGGAGAACTAACTTCCTTTTAAATCTTGTGTAAGAATTATATATCTGACCACTTTGGTCGAGCACGAGCACGTGCTTTTTAAATGATCTAAAATATAAGAAACGCGTGAGAGAACAATAGCACGCACAACACGAGTGGTTGCTGAGAAGCTAGGCCCAGGTCCGCCTCGGACTGTAGTGCCACCCATATTATATTATAAAATATAAGAAAAACTTTGGTTGTCTTGATTATAAATTTAAAACCTGAACCAAAATAAAAAATGAATCCATTAAATAATAAATGAAAATAAATGAACGAACAATCCATTAAGCAATGGAGCTGATGTATCCTGTGCTAAAAATGAATTGTGGTTAAAGCTGAAATTTCTAATAATCAACAGCTCTCAATGATTAACTTGTCAAAGTAACACAATTTTGGCGGCAAATTGCATAGGAGCCCGCGCAAAGAATACCTATCCTTTTTTTGTATGAATAATAAAAATCATTGGTTTTTAAGACATGGAAGAATAAGGCTATTAAATTCGAGTAACAAATGTAGCAGAAGCAAATAATATTACAGTATAGCCTCGGTAGTCCGGAGAGTCGCTAATTAGGATACTTCAGTAGTCCGCACACCACTATAAGTCGGACACTTTCAATCTCTACATTCCGGACAGAGTATTAAAATAAGCCATTGAAATCACTTTTGGGTTTGGACAATGGCGCATCTCACCCTAAAGAAGACAAAAAAAGCTTTAATCCCAATTTCAGAGTCTAATTTTTACCGCCCACTTATGAGGCAGTTCTGCAGCCGATGGATCCAAATGCAAACCAAAATATAAAGGCAGAATATAGAAAACAACAGTTGACCCATTTCCTACTGGAAGTTGATAAAAACATTGAAGGAGTCTTTAAAAAATTCAATTTGAGAAATGCGGTTTTCTTTTTGGACTCAGCTTGGAGAGATATTAGAGAGAAAAGTAATTAAAAAGTGTTGGTCAATGTTATGGGCAGAGTTGGGATGCCAATGCGATAAAGAAATCTTTATACCACTTGTACAGTTAGGCAACGAATTGACTCTGATTATTCGTTCGCTGATTTAAACCTCTAATGCCTACCACCACCTCTAGGCGGACTAAACGTTCCCATGTGTTAAGAGGTAACAATAAAATAATATGGGTGGCGCTACAGTCCGAAGCGGACCAGGGCTCTTCACGAGTGGAAGGGACCTACAGTTTAATGCCGACTCCGAACGGCGAAGTTGAGAAGCTTTTTCTAGACAGGAATTCTCTTTGAGCATTGTCAGTGACTCGAGAGAGGCGGGGCCGTGAATTATCAAAGGTGGTAAATTCGGGTATCGAACCTGGCACCCTCTGCGTAGGAGTCGACGCACTAACCCACTACGCCACGGCGACCCACGTTAAGAGGTAACGGATTATGTTTTTTGCAACCCACCAATCGGCAGCTCTGCCTTTAGGGGGGGTAAAGTTTCTGTGGTAGGTTTCTAAGAACTACAATACTTCAATATTTTTCAAACAAATTACCGAATAGTCCGTTAAAATTTATTCATCGGAAGGAGTTTGGGCTGTTAGAGCGTTATAGCTCAATCTTTAGTTTAAACATTACACTCTCCATTGCAATTTATTTCACGGTGCGTTGGTTCCAAATTAAGTTCGTTTAAAGTAAAAAAAAAACACATTTTTGACGAAAATAATTACATTTGTACATCTTGTCTGCACAAAAAAACAAAAATTAAACATTTTTGTAAATCAAGGAAAACAAATAAAAAAAAAGTGATGCAATCTTAGGAATAATTTTCTCTTTTTTAATTTTACGGGGGTATAAATCCTTTTCCCTTAACAACGCAAGGCGGCCTCAAGGAGGTTTTGGGATTTTTAACCATTTTTAAATGCAAAATGTTCAAAATCAAATTTTTTAAAAATTGGTTTAAATTTTTAAATTTTTTGAAATTTGGTTTGCATTTTCTTTATTTTTCGGTGTAAACAATTTTATGATAAAAAATTTAAATCAAATCAGTAAGGCATTAGAGGGTTAAATAGAATGCATAAAAAATTAGAGTCATTGATGCAAAAGTTAGCATATCTACAGATGAAACACCTGAATGTGCAATTGTGTAAAATGAAATGTTCTGCGACTTTTTTGATGAAAATATTATTCAGTCTGCTTTACAAATCCAATCAAATGTTAATGAGAATGAAGAAGAAGACAGTGACGAAGATGCGAAAATTTCAAACAACGATGAAAGGAGATTTTTTTCGCCCGGGGTATTTAGTAGTAGAAAGAAAATAATGCTTCTCAAATGGATATCCATCTTCTGAAGTAGTTACGCGAAATAGCCGAAGAGATGTTTTTAGACAAAGCGTTCCAGCCAAAAATGAACACGCACTCTCCTGCTCTTTGAAGATTTTGAAATGCGTACATTGAACATACATATACATAGATATAAATTTATTTCTGTAATAAAACGTGTTTGAAAAGTTGTCAGTGGTCCATTTTTCTGTAGTCTGGACTTTGCGCTATTTCGGGCACAGTAGAAACTTTACGTGTCCGGACTAGCAGGGATGTACAGCAAATAAAATAATTTGGTAGAAAAAAAAATACACAAAAAAGCTAATATTAAAAAAAATGTGCTATTTTATAGATTCTATAGATTTGTTCTTTACAAATTGCTCGAGTTTCATTTCAGAGCCGATTTCTGTAAATGAGCTCAGCTCAGATCATAATCCGGTTTTGTGTCGGGTACGATGCACAGTTCAGAATCATGAAAAATATATTCTTGATCTGAAAAATACCAACTGGGGGCGATTTCGATCCCAGATCAAAGTCAAACTTCGACAAAACTGTACGACTCTTGATAATATTACAAACAAGGATGATGTGGATAATATTGTCCAGGAATTTACTGAACACATTTTGAGTTCCTGGTATGACAGTGTTCCAAGGGTTTTGGCGAGACAACAATTTAACGCCCTTCCTATGCACATTCTCATCCTGATTAAGCTCAGAAATAAGTATAAGAGATATTGGCAAAGATACCGACATGCAATTTACAAAATGTATATGTCATCTATAAGTCGTTTGATAGCTGATCATATCAATAAAATGCGCAACGACAATTGGAACCAAAAACTTAATGGTCTTGATAAGAACTCAAAACCTTTCTGGAACATAATTCGAATTGTCAGGAATAGAAATAAAAAATTACCATCTTTGACCAACGCAACAGGAACATTCTACAGTGATGTAGAGAAAGCTAATGCACTGGGAGATACGTTTCTGAATAACCACAATACATCAGCTAATCTCGGTGATCCATTGACAAACGATGTTGTTAGCAACTCCATTCAATCTCTTAATGCGTTAAACACCTCTCCATCAAACAACTTCCATGTAAGTGATGACGATACAGTTTTCTTTGTCAATAATTTGAAAGTTAGAAAATCAGAGGGCCCGGACGGAATTAAAAACATTTTCTTAAAACAACTGCCTAAAGCAGGAATTAAGCATTTAACGATTATTTTTAATGCATGTCTAAAAATTAACTATTTTCCTGATGCATGGAAAAAGGCGAAGGTTATACCAATACTAAAAGCGGGGAAGCCTGCTAATAGCACAGAAAGCTATAGACCAATAAGCTTACTTAGCAGTATTGGTAAAATTTTTGAACAAATTTTAAAAGAAAAAATGCTCGAATTTGTTTCTGACCACGACATCTTCCCCAATGAACAATTTGGGTTTAGGCGTCATCACAGTACAATGCATCAAGTCGCCAGAATTTGCAATATTGTTAAAAACAACCGTGCTCAAGGTAAATCAACAGGCATGTTACTATTAGATATTGGTAAAGCCTTCGATTCCGTCTGGCATGATGGACTTCTACATAAAATGATATCCTATGGATTCCCGACGTATATGTGCAAGATAGTTCAAAGCTTTCTGTCCTGTCGGTCTTTTAGTGTTCATGTCAACAGTGGTGTGTCCCGCGTAATGCATTTTGATACCGGCTTACCTCAAGGATCAGTTTTGGCTCCAATCTTATTTAACTTATACTCTTCAGACTTTCCAAGCCTACCTGGTTGTAGTTCTGCTATTTTCGCTGATGACACGGCAATACTTTCATCTCATGAATTTGCTCTCCATGTGGAGACTAATCTTATCAATGGAATGAAAGTACTACAGAAATACTACAATAGTTGGAAAATTAAAATTAACTGGAAAAAATTGCAAACTATCTTTTTCACGCGAAAAAGAAAAACTTGTTATCTACCGAGTAGTAATTTTCTGATCAACGGTACACTAGTTAATTGGGAAAAGTCTGTTAAATATTTAGGCATATATCTGGATACCAAACTGACTTTTCAGGAACATGTTTCAAGAACAGTGAAAAAATTGAACTTAATTAAAATGCTCTACCCCTTTATAAACCGAAAATCAAGGCTGTCTATACATAATAAAGTTCTAATTCATAAGCTAATTTTCCAAGCCATAATCTTATATGGATGTCAAGTATGGGGACGTTGCGCGCAATGTCACATTAAGAAATTGCAAATATCACAAAACAAACTGCTAAAGATGATGCTAAATCTTCCCTGGCATCACTCAACACAAGATTTGCATAGATTTTGCATATTTATTTTCTTATTTTCTTATTTATTTATTAATTTTTTACTTACTTATTACAAATTGTAATATATATATACAATACAATTTGCATGAGGGTTTTTTTTCCATTTTTTTTTCCTTCAAGAATATTCACGAGCTACTAAAAATTGTAAACCTTAATAATAATATTCCAGAAGCAAGATAAATATGTATCAAATCTCTGCACACACACTTTATAATGTATGAAATTTATACTGGAAATAAATCTATCTTTATAGATTCTAAATCTTAATTTTAGAACTGAAATCGTACAGGATTTTCGGACTATGAATCGAAGAACTGAAATCGTGCAGGAATTTCGGACCATGAATCGAAGTCATTTTTTCCATTTGCACTTTGTTCCAAATTTCATTAACATCGGTACTCTGGCGTCTCTGGCGTACTCTGGCGTTACACAATTCCTTCCACCGCTCCCTTATAATGGAACTGGCATTGGCGGCCACTGATCTTAAGCTTCCGGAGGAAAATAGCTGAAGATTTGCATACGTGTTTTAAGGAGAAGAAAAACCGTGTAATATGGTGACTGTATACATGAGTAGTAAGAACAATTCCAACGTTCGGATATCTGAGCTATCTGTTTGAGATTGAAGTCAAAGGCGCGTACGGAAAGTGCATGAACACAAGTACTGATGCTGAAAAACTGAGCTCCACTGTAGACTGTCGGCCCCCATATATTCATTAGCAACAATTGATTAGTTGTAGTGTCGGATATCTAAACTTCAAGACTTGTTAAATTATTCAGTCGGGATGTCAGCGAAATGTAGTAAATATATATATATGTAGTAAATATATAAAATGGCTTTTGTGAGCCGTGGCTGTAAGGTCGATAGAGCGTCCTAAAATCTAACTACCTAGTTAATCCCAAATTGTCATACGATAAATAACTCTGGTAACAGAGTCATCAACGGAGGTAATTTCGTTCGATTTAATAAGATGTAGCTGAGAGAGAGAATCAACTTGACTTATGCGGACACTAAAGGTCTAGATAGGGATGGTGAGCGTGTTTGTGTGATGGTAGGGTAGCAGTAGAATTTCGAATGCTCCCAGAAGCTTCCTTGTCAGCTTCCATTTCCTTGATTTACAATGCAATTGGTGCCCCAAAAATGAAAGAAATATAATGTAAAGCTACAAAGCAGATTGCTCATATTTCTGGATAAACCATAATCACATACGCCTCATTTCTTACTCCAAAGCAGTCACCTTTAATGGGATCCTTACAGACGAGTACTTCTGCTAATACACCCCCCGTTCTAATCCGAAATGTGAAGCCCACGTGGCGGCAAATATTTACGACAACAATAATAAGGAACGTGCACATCCCCTGTCTCCACGATTTAACTCACACCTGCTAGTCAAAACTCAAGGCGGACCTGCATTAGGGCTCCCCTAAGCTTCCCTTCCAGAGCACAACCAAATCTCCTTAAGGCAGACATAACACATTATCATCAAATGAGAACTGGTTCAAGGATAACATTTAGAAGAATGTCTATCCTTTATCACGATGTACGATGCTCATGGCATACACCCCCTGCCGAGGGCCATGCTGAGCCCCCACCCACAGTTTTGAATTTAAATGAAAACGAATACCAGTTACATGGATGGATATTGCCGCCAACAGCGTTTCGCAATTTAAACTTTCCCCCCGGTAGTGTATCCTTTCTGCTTGCTCGGGACTTTTTTCTCGTTTCATTCGGCAGCTCTGCTAGTTCTGCTTTAAGGACGCCCTTGCGAATGTCATGTTCGAGTGACATGAACTTGGAAGGGATGAGCGGCTAAGTTCGCAATTCCGTCAGTGAGCACGTTTCCGCTGTTGAGATTCCCACTCGTCCTGTGGACACACTGAAACGAACTGAATAGCTACTTATCTCGGATTTGGCGTGGAGCTTCGTTGAATTCAATTAATACCTAATTTACATGGCCATCTCGGCCATTGCCGCAGAGTCCTCCTCCCACCTTCAGTGGATGCATTGACTTTGAATTTACATAAAGCTCCGGTGGCTATTTTTAAGCCTCCCAGAAGCGGAAGGAACATCGGACGAATATGTTCGACAGTAAAATTCAAAGTGTCATCGGTGATGCATTGGAGGCTATTACAGAGCAATTGGAGCAGAACACACACATCATTCCGCGTGGAGAGCCATTCTTCGGACCATGAGGCCCTTCGGAAATTTCCATTTTGATCGTCATAACGCCCGGAATGACAGATACGCTCGTACTTTACAGCGTTTGTATTCGAATTAAGTTGTACCATAGAGTCGCACGACGAGAACGCATTTCGGTTTTATGGGCGCCCATATAAAGTCTGTTAAGAGGGTGCTACGAGCTTGTTCAACACTTGACAGCAATTCGACACGATGCCGGAGGGGAACACGCTGGGCGAGCTGCAATGGATGTGAGGGATTAATGTATTTATTGCGGTCCGCTTTGCGGTGGGATCCACGGATCTGCGGATACGTATCGGATGGAGTTCAGGAACTTGTTTGGGGTAACCAGAAGCACGGTTACGTGGGTGAGATGAGAATGGATTTGTTGCCGCACCAGGAATGGTGGCTTCGCCGTTCGCACTTCACATGGGAGCCAGGACTTGTAAGTGGTGCGTGGTTTTGTTTTTCGGTTGCCGTTTGGGGAGAGCATTTTTAAGTTAAATTAATTGACGTCGCGAGTCATCACTTGTTGACACTCTGCTCGCAGATCGTGCAATTTGAGAGTGCGACTACATTCCGTAATTCCGTTTGAGGGCCCGAAAGTGAATTTAAATAAAAGTTATTTGTGATGCAGATTAGACCACATTATTTTTGGATCTTGCCATTGGGAGTCGAATATAACATCATAAAAATGTACTGCACCGTGGCGTAGTGCATGTATCGACTAGAGGCATGCAATGAATGTCTTGAAACCGGTTTCGAGTACATTGTTCAATCGGGGGCTTGACGGATTATTAAAATTCAAAGCAGTTCTTAAAGGCATGGTGGATACCTTGATATTCCTCTCCTTAAGGACTCTAAGAAAACGACTGTATAGCGCAATGGGTTAAGTGCCTGCCCTTGGTTAGTTGTTGGTCTCCGGTTCGAATCCCAGTGAAAGCGAAATGAATACGATTTTATCTGGTCCAGACACCGTTTGCCGTTGGTTTCAAATTGACGGCACTATCACTACAGTGGTCGATCACTGGTAGTAGTCTGACTATAAGTATCCAAGGACTAACATGGTCTAAGTTTGCTGGTCTACCTAACCAAGCCTAAGGACTCTGAGACAACATCCAGTGCTGCTTGCTTTAAGAATCAGTTTTTCCAGTAAATTTATATATAAGCTAGTATTGTTTGAGCATTTGGTTTATCGCACACACTACCATTGTGTACAATTTTGCAATCCATTTCTTGTGACCCACTGTCAGCTCCGGACCACGTACAGCTAGTTTAAGATTAGAAATAGATTTTTGCGATCGCGCAAAGTCGTTTTAGTTGGACGAGTATATAACTTAGAACTTCATCGAAACGGAAGTTGCTTTGTTTTTTAACCCTGGAAGAACATGCTACGTCGAATCGACGACGTCTAATCCAGCCGTGTTAGCGTATAGCGCCATTCGTAATGAAACGTCTAATTATGTTTCTATTTATGCCTGATGAGAAAAACAATTAAGAACAATTATATTTTTAAACATTCAGTAGATGTGTCCTTCGGAGGCATTTCATATCGTTTCGTAATCTCAAACTATATATAACCACGTCCACCCAATATGTCACAAGTGTGTGCACACACAATATGGCACAGAACACAAAACCGTACGCACACGGAACTATCATGTATCATACGATCATACCAACGTAGCCATCAATCTATCCTTTCCTCTAACGGAGATACATATATAAATGGAACTACGTATATAGCTCCGGGAACATGTTTAACACACAGAACTACATAGTTCCGCGGACATGTCTCTTGGAACCAGTTCCGACTGCGAAAAGAATCGTTTCATGTCGTCGGAACTGTTGAGCACCAGTTAAGTGAGCTCGTCAGAATGAGAAAAAAACCCAATGCGTCTACGTCTGTTTATGAGTGAGTTCGAATATAGATATAGACGAACCAATTTGAATCCTTTTATTTCAATATTTGAGTTAGTTTGAGTTCTCTTTCAAAATCTTTCTCATCTGGCAGTCCCTAGAATACATTCAGCAGGAATAGCCACCACAATGAACGCCTCCATTGGACCCTGGCCCGAACACTGTCCAATACTGCCAATCCAACTCGTCCTTTTCTCCGCATCCAAAGTGATTAATAACTCCACGAGCCTTCGTTGACATTTGCAATACAAAACCCACCCGCGGAGGCAACAAAATCTGTCACTTGCCAGAGTACCAGCAGCACCACCAGTACCCATAAACTGTCAAAACCCGAAACATATTTCATCTGAAACTCAAGCCAACTAATTTACGAAACAATGGCGTGCCCAGGCAAAAAATGAGAAAAGAAAAAGTGATTTTGTTGGAAAATTAATTAAAACACACTTACCCAGGTGGTGATGATCCTTGACTAGCAGACTTTACAATCCTCGTCGGTCGGTGACATTGACTCTGCTCCTGCTGCTCCTTCATTGACGATGACTTAGATTTATTGCGACCACTATCCCTGCTCTCGGGCTCCACATTATCGCCGGCGATAATCTGCTCAGGCTTTTCAATATTTGACATTTTTACAGACTATTAACTTTTCTCACATCTCGCACTAAATTGGATCGTTATTCCGATTTTTTTCTTCTCCCGTTCTTTGTGTGTGTGTTCTTCTGCGACACCCACTATCTGCTTGTTAATGAGGATTGTTCATCAGCTCAGAGGGTGTGCTCAAAGTAAATGGGTGCTGGCTTCTTGAAAACACTTATGATATTAAATTTGTATCTGAAAGTGGAGAAGTTTGCAAAAGGTCACAATGAAGGTTGTGCAAAAGCGATTAAATAAATTGAATTTGGTGTGTTTTATGAAATGGATATTTTTGAAAATGGCGAACTTTTTGAAGGTGGATGATTAATTTTGTGAAAGGGTATTTATTAATTGATTCACAGTACATAACGAGAGGAGGCATTATAATATTAAACAGATATGGCTGGAGTACAAATATAGAGCAACAACAAGGCTATTTTTATTTACATCAGGGTAATTGGAACTAAAGCCGTAGAGCGCCTTCCGATTGGACCTGTATCCAGTTACATTTTTTTTAAAGAAAGCTTGAGTGTACGTAGAGTCCTTCGCATTTCTTTGAAATTGGTAACATGGCAATGAAATATAGATCCTGTTTCATAATCTTCAAGATGAAGATATGTTAGGTTAACATTTAAAAAAAAACATAATTAATACTCTACTCGCTCAAGAATGGTAATAACTTATTAATTTCAAGTTGGAATGTGAGGGGCTTTCAACTAAGCATCTGAAATTTGCTCAAAGCGAACGAAAGTTAACGAATGGTAAACAAATGATAATGGACTCAAAACACAGCATTGAGGTGTCGTGTTTTACATCCAATAGGTTTGGGTTCAAGTTTACAAAGGGGAGTGTGATGATTGAACATCACCTCCACTCGAAGGCCTTAGTGCCCATTGTGAAGCCCTTCATTTGTGGAGTACACATTCAGTCAACCTATCCTCTCACGTGATGGCTAAAAACTACCACGAACTCTTAGAATATCCGATATATCTGCATTCGCTAATTCAACAGTCTCTGTGAAGAATACTTGGCCCAGCGAAGCTAGACGACGATTCTGAAGAGCTGAGCAATGGTGAAACAGATGTTAGACCGTCTCGGTTTCTTCCACGTCGCTGCAGCTCCGGCAGACATCGCTGGATTCCGTATTCCATTTCCGGAGCATTATTCTGATGGGGCAATGCCCTGTGGTCACTTCGACGAACACACAGGTCGAGTATCGAGTGTCGGTCCAATGATACAAGCTCCTTTGTTTTGCAGTTATTAAACTAATGCCACGTTGAACTTGTCTTGTTACATTCATTTCTTTAGAGCCAAGACGAGTTGGCTTCTTTTTGTATTACATCGCTTATGGTCCACTTATCGTTCCCTGATATTGAGTGTGACCCGGGACCCAGCAGATTTTGGCCCTGTGGTGATTAATGGGCCTTGGTGAGCCGCGAGAGTATATAGCATATATATATAGCAGTCTTCAATCTCATTGTATAGGATCCTATTGACTTCAGTGCAGCTTGGGTATCAACAAAGATTTTGGTATCTGATGGTGGGATATCGGTTGCTTGTATCTGTTTGGCTGCATTCTCTCTTGGCTGAATTTGCAAGAGATCCTGCACATATCAGGGATTCTAAATGCCTGTTTGTGCAAAGTGTGCGAGTACAATCCAGTCTCAGTACCTGTGTTCATTTTTAAACCATTGGTGACAAGTGGAATATTGTGGTCATTGATAACGGCGTTCGAATAACTCTGGATGTATTTTTTTTACCTATATGTTATGTTTGGTTGATTGCCACCACTGTGGCAGTTGAGGCCCACTTAGATCCTGGTTGGATCCTTTGTGCTATCACTTCCCGGTGCTTTTCACCGGCTTCTCTTAAATTCAAAGGGACGACACTAACGAAAATGAAATCAACCTAGAGATTACTAATGGTATTCTAGCGGCCTATTTTGACAAGGCCACACTTGGGCTGATATACAACCAACCATTAGTTTTTCGTGATAAACTTAGCTATGTCTTGTATCTTTATATTTCCTCTAGGTTAATGAAAAAATAGTTGCCTAGTATACCTTTTCTAGTTTTTGCAAGGGCTGGACAAGTGCCGAGGAGGTGAAGTGTATTTTCTTCCACCTCCGCGTCTCTGCAGCTTCTGCAGTAGTCGTTGTGGGGGGCCCCCATTCTTCTGGCATGGATGCTGAGAAGGCAGTGGCCGGTGATAATGCCCACTACGTTCCTTATTACATTCCTCTTTAGTTTTAGGAGTGTATTAGTTTTGTTTGGATTTAGTGAGGGCCAAATAGGACTCAAAGTCGTACATGTATCTAATTCCATCCATCTCCGCTTAGCGGAGTCGACGGTATCTGTAAGTAACATGGTTTTCATTACTTAAAGTGAGAGATATGGGGTCTCCTGATTATTTACCAGTGGCAGTCCCACCCCTATTCTTGTTAACTCGTCGGCCCTTTCATTGCCTGGAAAACCACTATGCCCAGGTACCCAGCATAGGGTTAGGTTGCATCTAACTGCTATCCCCCTAAGAGAAGATTGCAAAGTTTTACCAGTTTCGATTTAATTGATAGTGTATCCAGCGCTTTTATGGCGATAGATAGCCCGTCCATCGGGCAGGCTCTTGGATAGCCTTAAGTTCTGCCTGGAATATACCATAATGGTCGGGCAGTCGAAGAGACAGGGAAAAGGATATGTCCGGCGATATCGCGAATGCGCCTAGTACAGTGCCCTAGTCCCTTTTTGAGCCGTCTGTGTAGATCTTCAGGTAGCCAGGTTTTCTTAGCAGATCTCGTTCCCAACCTTCTCTGTCTGGGATAAGTGTTTTGAACCCAAACTCGAAGTCTAAAGCGGGTGTTGTATTATCTGTTTTTGACCTATACTTCATTACAATGGGTTCAGCTGAACCTAAGTAAGGCTCCCTAACACGTCTACCCCCTCACCTAACCTATACATTCTGAAAGCTTGTTATAAGCTGTAATTATTTTCGTTGAAAGACTGACAACTACAATTCTATACAACAAAGGCCTTAGATTGATAACATGAGAGACTGCATCTAGATCGACGGAAGGCCGAATAGCATAGTATACTGTGTTAATGAAGCGTCTTGCTACAAGAACCGAAATCGCTATAGTCAACCTATATAGACTTTTCATTGAATTTTCTCACGCAAAAATAAGGACTATTTGTTCTATAAAGTACCCACAACCGAAGTAAACGAACTTCCTTACAAACTCAAAAGAATTTCAACTTATGATGGTAACCGTGTGTGTTCTCCCTTGAAAGCAACATGTACTTCGTTTTGGAATAATTCACTGCTAAACTCTTTCTGTCAGCCTCCAATTCAATATTAGAAAATGCTTCATTGTCGGCTTTCTGTTTTCGATTAGAGTTATGGAAGATCATGCCTCTTGTGTTGATGACTGAGTTCTCCACGATCTTCTCAAGTAAGAACAACAGGCTGACGAGCTTGGCAGGAATGTCAAACCTAGACATGGCGCTGTTTGGCTTGTTGTTAGAGAAGTCTCGAGCGCTTGGCAATTAGCGTACCGCATGACTAGAGCTTGTTCAGACTTCTGTACAAGTAGATGGACTCTAATACATCAATTGACAAGAGGAGTCGATTAAGTCTTCATAGAAATCTTAATTTTTGCAATTAAAAGAAACATCTTTATGATACAATACATTTTTCGGGTTAGTATTGTGAGAGTAAATCAATTATTGTCGTTGATGTCACAAGAAGAGACAAGAATAGATTTGGCGAGCGACAATCGAAGGATGTACAGGGTGGGCCATGTTGTATTTTTTTTTAATCATAGATTATTTCGACATGACAGTTATTTCGCTGGAAATCTAGACAGAAAATGAGTATCATACGCTTTACGCTAGAAGAACGATGATATTTCCAAAGTGAGTGCCCGTGTAGCCCAAACATTGCTTGTTTTGAAAAAAAAGTCGGCCGAAATGAAGCACCAACCGCCACTGCTGTACGCAAGTTTGTGCAAAAAGTTCGTGAGACTGCTGTACTAGTGCACAAAAGTCACGGTCGTCGTAAGGTGCGCTCAGATGAGAAGGCTTAGAATATCAATGATGCTTGCTGTGACCAAGAGCATCGGACAATTTCCTTCGAACATGAGGCTGGGAACAACGTTTCGGACAACGGTGGGCGTTACAGAGCTATGTTAACCGACTTTTTTTTTACTGCAATTGATGACATGGACTTATATTACCTCTGGTTCATACAGGATAGCGCGCCATGCCACACAGTCCATGCCATAATCGATATCTGCGTACGAAATTCCCCAACCGTGTTATCAACCGATTATCAGCTGTACGCCTCGGAGGTTAGATTTGACCCCTTCGGACTTTGGTGTGGGAAAACGTGGACGACCGATGTATTGCCATCAATCCGGAAACGATTCTCACTTGCTTTGGTTCAATTGTGAGAGGATGCGAAACAACATACAGTGGAGTGAGTACATAGGTTAGACTTGTTTAGAGACCCATTCTTAAAATAGTTCCAATAACTTGTTCACTTTCTGAATACACGGTGAACCCCACCAATAAATTTAGGTAGGTTAGGTTAGGTAGGAGGGCTGCTAGTGCATTCACCAGCACACTAAGACCATATTGGTCCATTGTGAACCCCTAGTAAGGCCCTGATTGACTACTCCAGTGACAGTGCCGTTAATTTGATCCCAACGGCAAATGGTGACTGGACCAGATTTGAAAACCAGATAACAGCGTATTAACTTCGCTTTCACTTGGATTCGAACCGGGGACGCCGCTAACCAGGGGCAGGCACTCTACCAACTGCGCCATCCAGTCGTTTTTAAATATTTAGGTACATTGAGCCCTGACTTTTCCCCCTCATTGTTTCTTACTTCAAATTTTATTAAGCCAATCATTAATTAAGGACATCTCCCTTTCCATAATCGCCCTTCAAATGACTTGTACCACAAAATCTCTCGTTAACCGAACACACTCGTATCTTTGGGTCTATAAAATTCAAAAAGGCCTCATACAAAGCCCACAAATAATTAGTTCCCTCGATGCAATTAAATGTGCCCCTCAACGAGACCTCCGCCCGAACGTTATCCAAAATTACCACCAAACAGACTCCCTTCAAGGCTCACCGCATGTAAATGCCGGCAATTCATAACGCAAGTAATGAACTTTTCAGTGAAACGAACCACCCCCTCCCACCAGCCACCACGAGTCAGTTAAATTTGACCCAGTTTCAGTTGTTAAACGTTTTCAAGAGCACAGTCGCTGCTGAGAGGGGGATCGAGCCCTGCACAGTCCCCATACACGTGAACAGCGTGAATTTGTGTGTCCCAATAAAGTGTACACGAGACAACCCCTTGCTACAAATTATGTTTCCGACTATTTTTTCGGTGCGGCGGAGGGGGTGGCAGATTCACAGACATCTCATAAAAACGAACATTCAATCGGTTCATTAGAGTCAACTTTTGTGAGTCACTTCGACCGAGCTGTGACTGCACCAAGGGGGAATTTATTTAATGAGATGTTGAGTGCATCACACAAATAAGCTAATTTCTGATAACAAAAATGTGACTATGTACAGTTTAAGGTCGAATACAGAAAATTCGAAAAATATAAAAATAGATATCGAAAGAAGGGTATTTGTAGATTATGTTTGAAAATGATCTTGGGGCATAGGATGTTTCTATTCCAAATTCCCTGAGTACGACACAATCAACGGACGTGTCAGTCAGAGGGCAGTCATTCGTTATGGGTTGTAGATCTCGAAGACCTTAAGACAAGCTCCCATCGAAAAATTCGCAGACTATTGACACACCCGTCAAAAAATAATTAAAATCTAGGTGAGGTAAGAATAGCTGACTACCGGCAAGGAGCGCTCCTTAAGGAAAGAATCAATTTAGGCCTTGAGTTCAAGCCGTTTTAATGGGAATACAAGCGTCTCTGAACGCTTCGTATTAGCGATAGGCATGGATGGCAGAACCCCATCCGAAAAGACGACAGAACTAAACACCCTTCTGGCGAGTTCGTCCGCTTCGCAATTTTCTGGAATGTCACATTGTTCTGGCTCCGGTCTCGTTAAGAGAAAGAGGGCACTTCAGAGAAGTCTTTGAATTGAAAGATCGCCAGTTCGCTATTGGTTACATCTCATATAGTTTCTGCCTGAAAGACACTACGCGGCTCAGCAATCGAAGTGATAATTGTATTGAATTAGAATTGGTACCACGGATAAACCGAGACGATTGCCAATGCACATCCTCTTTCAACCGATCGTTGGCCACCCTCTCCTTCACTCAAGAGGATTGAGGATAGGACCATCCACCGTCTGTTGGGGAGTTGGTTCAGAAGTTCTTCTCGAGAAACTTAAGTATCATGAGATCGTTATCCAGAAATGGGGCTTTTTTACAGTTAACAGCAATATCTATTGAGGTTGTAGAGTTTGTCGTCGAGTGCAAACAAACATTTTTGGCGTACTCACGGCCTTGGAGCCGTGCCGCATTTTTAATTTAGTTTCCTTATCTTCATTGGGTAGAAATACATTCTTTTCGATTTTTTAGTCTCGTTTTCTCACAGAGACTGAAAGCCATGTGCAGGATGGACTGAATATAATTTTCTTTTTAAAAAATACGATAAAATGAACAAAATTAAATTCTGTCCATGCTATATTAGAAAGAACAAACTTTTCCACTAATAATGAAATACAATGTCGTTCAAGTGGCTGCCTCGGCTGGCACGCAGCCCATACTGTCAGCCCAATTTTCCAAGACCTTATTGATGCTTGGATGATATTTACATTAAGTGCTTGAATTGTTTCCGTATTGTTGGCATACTATCGGTCGTTCACGGTTCTCCACAAAAATGTCCGAAGGGGTCAAATCGTAGCTCAGAGGCGGCCAATTGACATCGCTAAGACGGTTGATAACATAATTGGGAGATTTGTCATGCTGTGTAGCATGGCGCCTGCATGAACCAGAGATCGTTCAAGTCCATATCATTAATTTCAGTAAAATAAAAGTCGGTTAACCTGGCTCCGCAACACCCACTGTTAACCAAAACGTTGTTCCCAGCTACATTTGTCTTGTCCACTAGCATACCAGTCTCACGAACTTTTTGCACAAACATGCGTATAGCAGTCGCTGGCGTGCTTCATTTCGGCCAAACTTTCTTTTAGTAAAACGCACTGTTTCGGCTACATAGGACTCAACTTGGAAATAAGTTTACAATACTTCCCAATGTTCAAGCCTAAAACGACTCATTTCATTCTACGGAGATATGATACTGAATTTCTGTCAAGATTTCGAGTGGGAAACAGCCGTCAGTGTCAAAATAATCTATGATTTAAAATAAAATCCACTAGATCACCCACCTTATACTCAGTTCTGGCGAAAGACTCGACTATAAGTGGCTGCTAAATGATTCGATATTTTACCTTATTTTACACTTTCTTCTTTGCTTTGATAGTCAACTAATTTCCTCCCTGCCTAACTCTGTTTCCCATTTTTTTTAGTTTAGGCGGGTCGGTGTAAGTGGAAATGACTATGATTATAAACACCGTTTCTGCCCAGAGTGAGTTGGGAGTTGTTGTATTTAATATTTCTCATCTCTCTCTCTCTCTCTCTCTCTCTCTCTCTTAACAAAGAAACAGAAACAATTCTCTCAGAAAAAGTTTTCATTTTAAAAGTTATTCTTTCGAAAGAGCTACCCAAACGGCCGTCGAATTCTCGAAACCAAATCTAAAATGAGAAATTATATATTTTTTGCAACGGAGAATAAAAAACAAAGTCAAGGACATTTTAATACCGAAATCGTTGTAAGATAATGCTCAGTAAATAGAACTCCTCCTCGGTAATAGCCACCAGGAACTCAAATGTAACAACTCAGTGTAGTTAATTTTTGTTTAATTATGACTACTTATTGATTGAGCAAGAATATTTAAGCTTCTTCAGGGACACACTGAATACCAATTCGGGTCAGTGAAAAAGCTACTGACTTATCCTGATAAGATTGGGGATTACCTGGTAAGAGAGAAGAATTTTTCTGAAATTTATGTAAAACTATGAAAATAGCTAACAGTAAATGGAACAGGACTACTATTAAGGAGAAGGAAATTATTTTCTCTTTTTGTAACTGGACACCACCTTATTGAGTACCATACTCACAAATTAGGGGACGATCTCGTCATATCGCATGTACATGTAGGCACTCCAGGAGACCCAAGCAATTTAGCTTCTTCTATTCAACTGCTTAGAAGACTCATGGTGGATACTTGCTTGACTGACTTAAGTGTGTGGTATTTGATATCAACCTACATTATATATAGTGTTGCACATTATGTTTAAAGGATACTAATGGCCACTCATAAATAACTCTTGTCAGTCGCTTTAACTTTTAGGGACCAGTTAGGTCTTCCTTGTTATACTCGGAAGCTTTTCGAAAGGTCAACCTCCTAAGATGGCTGTATGTACATTGCTGCAAATTACTCCAGTAGAGCTGGGTCAATCGTTCAAATCCAAGGAACGAATCATTCATTTATCAATCAATCGTTCATTTCAATCATCGATCATTCAAAGATAGAGACCGATGTATTGCATACGTTCAATACTACAGACAGCAACAAAAAATGGTTCCAACCAATCGATCTTTGTTTGAACAACAGAAGCAGATTCATTGTATTGGTATACGAAAGCACTAATCTGCTACAAGATTGTTTGTCTACCCATACACCAAAAATGTTCTCGGTCACACAAATAATTTTCACTACATAAAGAAATAAGAAGAACTAAACCATAGTATAATATGTATATTTATGTATGAGAACTCGAACATTATGTACTAATGTGTGCATGCCTACGACCCTTTCTTAAACAAAGGAATAGGAAGAAAGTGGAATCGCGAAAAAAGTATACACTCCTTGTATACATCGAACAAAGGAATGAAGAACAATATGAACGAAACAAATGATCAACCGAAACGAATATAACGAATGGAACAAAAATATTGAATGGTCGCTCATATCATTCACATAGCTCCGAACGAATCTCTAAAACTATTGACTATATGATTGATTTATTTTGTAGTTGTGTGATTGCAATCACCAATACTTTTGAGTGAACGGGTCAAAACGAACGAACAAACACAGCTCTATGCTCCAGCCCCAAGAGTACAGTGGCGAGCAAAACCGATCAAATAATTGTAAGCCACCACCCCTTTCGAGTCACTGACAATGATCGAAGAGTAATAACTGTCTAGAAAAAGCTTCTCAAACTTAGAAGTTCTGTTGGTGCCTTCCACTCGTTAGAGATCCTGACAGTTTATTGTTTATTGTGGCATCAACTTAACAATTTGTTATTTACAATATTTAAATATAGATATTTGATTATTGTTTTAATCTTACATCTACAAAATTATACAATCTATCAAGTATTTACATATTATATAGTTATATGATGATTTGAAGGAAAAGCCGCTAAAAACCTTCATTAAACAAAAATAAAAAGATAAAATAATATTAATCTTAAATCCTTAAAATTTTTCGCCACTGCTAACTCAAGGAATGTAACGAAGGAATTGAAGGAAGAACAATCAACCGAAAGAAGAAAATGTGAGTCGCCGCAGCGGGTGCCAGGTTCGATACCCGAATTTATCACCTTTCATATTTCACGGCTCCACCTCTTGCGAATGATTGACAATGCTCAAAGAGTAGTTCCTGCCTAGAAAAAGCTTCTGAAACTTGGCCGTTCGGAGTCGGCATTAAACTGTAGGTCCCTTCCACTCGTTAGAGAACAATAGCAATCACAACACGAGTGGTTGCTGAGTAGCTAGGCCCTAACACTCGACGGGCTGTGGCCCCAGCCATATAATAAATATTAAACAAAATAATCTGTTCAAAATTATATGGGTATGTTAACGTTAAAATCCGTGAGCTTAAATTGTTCCAAATTTCTGTAAAAAATAATGATCTTTATTTTTCCTCGGGTTAGAAGAAACTTTATATGGAGAAGGGAAACTTCGAACGATGTAATTTTGCTGAGACATCTAACAATCTTAAGACAGATCTCCATTCAATAGTTGTTATTATGAAAAACTTTTTTTTTAAACGCTAATAGTATTTTATTTCGATGGCCCACCATTTCTAATTCTACGGATTAGAAATTACCTTTCGAACCGTTCAATTCAAGTTGTTTTGGATGGGTTCAAGTCTGATATCCACCAAATTAATGCTGGTGCTCCCCAAGGCTCAGTTCTGTCTCCGACACTCTTTCTCATTTTTATAAATGATCTCTTGTCTGTTACTTCTAATCCAATCCATTCCTTCGCTGATGACAGCACCCTTAGCTTTTCATATTCGTTCCAAGACCACCGACCCCGCCCTTCGGCAGTAGAATTGGAACGGCAGTGTATGTTAAGCACATTAAATTCCGAGCATAATTAACTGGGGAAAAAACAATAGAGTGGAATTCAATGCTTCAAAAACTCAATGCTGTCTGCTGTCACTCAAACGAACCCTTGTTAATCAGCCATTATCCATGAATGGCGCTTGTGTCGATGAAACCCGAAAACTCTCCATTCTTGGTATGTGTATCAACACAACACTTAGTTGGAGCGATCACATATTTGAGGTCGCCAAAAATGCTGCGAAATGTTTAGGTTTTCTTAATCGATGCAAGAAATATTTCACCCCTTCTGATTTGGCTTTAATTTATAAGGCGTACATCCGCCCCAAGCTTGAGTACAACGCTCATATCTGGTCTGGTGCCCCCAAGACCACACTGCACCTACTTGATAGAATCCAAGAGCGAGCGATAAAACTTATAGGAGACAACAATATCGCGGAGTCATTAGACTCGCTCGAAAATCGACGTACCGTCTCGTCTTTGTCCGTGTTTTATCGTTATTTCAACAAAAGATGCTCAAGTGAGCTAGCCAACTGCGTAACGCAACGCAATACTCGTCTCGCCAGGAATGCCCATCAGACTACCCTTAAGCCTACTTTAGGACGCACAGTTAAATTCAGAGACTCGTTCTTCAGCCGCACTGCACGAATATGGAATGCTCTTCCCAACCTAATATTTCCCCCAGACTACAACCCGCAGGTATTTAAGACCAATGTGCACAGGTACCTCCTCCCCCTTTCTCCCTCTATACCTTCCGCCCGTGCTGTGTCTTGACCCCGGACACATAAGGGTATTAGCAATCCCTTGAGCACGAGCAAATTATAAAAAAAAAAATTGAACTTCACTATGGCCCGCACACAGCTCCAGCCAGGACAGTCCCGCTCTAGCCCAATGTTGGAGAAATCAAATCTAATCATGTTTATTTCGTTCATAAGTTTACAAAGCGAGCCACCGCACAATTTATAATTCAGAGATTTGATATACTGTAAAATGTCATATTATAGCTTTCTACTGAAATACATCTAATAAACAAGAAAAGACTGCTCGGGGCTACTTCTTATTGTGACAGCTTTTTTTTATGATCGGCCACAAATTTTCAATCAAGTCAGAACTCAAGGTCGCCCCAAGAATTGCTTGAAAATGTATGTAGGGCTACGGCCGCCACTTTAACCTAGTATAACCTAATTGTTATTAGTTTTCTTAATTCGATTGGCAACTTACAAATAGTTTGCGTCTCTACTTCGAAGGAAAATTCGGTTCAAAAGAGTGATAATTCATAGATCACGTAAGTGTTTAGCGAGTTTACCTATCTGAACGTAGAGATGTTGTAATATTTGCCCGCGTCCATCCAGGCAGGTTTATACAGGACGGTTGAGGCAAACGTGTGTATGCATGTAACCTTTTATAATGGTCCATCCATATTTTCTTAAAGTTTGTAGTAGATTGCTTTGAGGTCAGTGGGTATGTGCATCGACTCGCTGAGGAACCAGTTCTCGACACTACAAATCAACGTAAATCATGAATTCATTTCTATCGAGTCACTGATAAAAGATTCTCAAACTTCACCCTTTGAAGTCGGCAGAAAACTGAGGGTCCCGTCCGATTATGAAAGAACGATATCACGCACAACACGAGTGGCCCTTGTAGAAACTTGGCCTAGATTCAGACTGTAGGCCTGTCCGGCAGAAAATTTATTGAGTCTGATAATGATAATGAAGAAATCTGTATAAAAGGGAATAACATGTACTTCGTGATGAAAGCTATAAGGATTGAAACTGATCCTTCGCACCAATGGGGCAACGCAACAGAGGAAGGGCACAAAACTGATGGCACATGCACGTGTAGAAGCACCTTGGGTGAGATGTAGGTCCATCCTGACCTGTATTACCATCAGAGAGAGACCAAAGAACCTGAGCTGCATAAAGGGGATGAGTGATGTTTCAAACAATAATTGAATGAACTCTTGTCCAATTTGACACTACATGAGAGGATGAACAGGCCGCAAATACAATGCACTAACTTTCGACATTTTCTTTTATTAAAATACAAAGAGAAACAGAATTCTTCCGAATTAATTTAGATGCAAATGAGATGTGCTGACACAATACGAGCGGTAGCTGAAGAAAATTAACTCCGGCCACTGGAAACTAAATAAAGATAAGTCGAATAAAATCAAATTGATTTCTAGAAGCAATACATTATAAGTAAATAAAAACAAAAAAATGCACACAAGAACAGTCCAATGCGAGTGCTTAAAAGAACATGCATCACCCTGTAAACACCATCCCTGAAGGAACATAAACAACTAACCATCCCGTTTATTTCTAAATGACAGCGTAAACGTCAACAGAAACTAAAATGGATTTTCCGCGTTCCACCGACTCCATCAATCGATACACACCACAAATAGAAAATAAATCCCACGGCGACTTCTTGGGAAAGGAAAAATATCTCACTTCGAACTTCCTATTGGATTTGTTTTGAATAAACTCGAATTACGATGCAAGAAATAAACAGAAATTATATAGAAAACAACGCAATTATTTGTTCAACGTTAAAGCGATGACATTGCGAATGTCACAGTCAACGCACCTTCAAGAACAGAAACACCTTCACTAGCCAGACTAGCTCCCGAATTCTCGCAACAATCAAACACTTTTTATCAACTTTCTCAAGAATTATTGATTTTTTAAACAAAAGTGAAACAAAAAGAAGTGTCCCTAAAGGCGAAAAAAAATCACACGTACCTTCACCGAAAACGGTTCCAATTAAGATGCAATGCGCAAGATTGTAAAGTGACAGCAGCAGCAGCAAAACAATGGGATCGACTTGACCACTTGTCACTGCTCATGCATTCCACATCCACTCGGTGCAGTTGAAAAATGTATTTTTTGTTTTTGTTCTTCAAGCCACCCTCACTGCGTTTCAATTGGAATGGATTTTCTTTAAAACACTTTTGTTGGGGAAAACGAACAGACACTTCACTATGAATTCGATTGAGAAACGACCGCGACCCACGAGAGGCAACTAGGCAGAGCCTTCTCCGTACGACACTGGCGTCTGGAGAAGATTTTTCCGCTTAAGAGTTTCGTTCCACATGATCGTAGTCGCCATGCGTGAAGTGGAGTCGACTCAAGAGCTTGGAGTGGTTTGGGGTTTATGCGCTTGGTGCAGGATTTTTCACTCGGATGTTTCTGTTAAGAGAACGCTTGTACGGCCGTAGCGGAGTGAATGGGTTGGGAGCTGAGTGAGTGGTTGAAAGGAAAAGCCGGTTGTTATTTGCTGTGATGGCTTGGATTGTCTTGTATGCCAAGCAAATCAGGGACTACGAATGCCAAGGAAATCACTGTGGAAATCGGTGTTCTAGTGGTTCGCTTCCCCTGTTGAGTGTGACGATTTATTGCGCCTCTTGGCCACCAATATTGGATGGATTAATGTCATGTTGGTGACAGTGTTGAGACCTTACGAGAGCTATATAGAAAAATGATACAAAGAAGATACCTGGATGATCACCGCACTAAAACGCGATCGTAAGGAACGCAATAGATTGTGTAGAGATTCGGTACAGAGCGGTACAGAAATAATAGACACAACCAACCTATCACATGCTGTGGATGGGAACGACTTAAATAAGATCATTGCGAGAACAAAACCACAGTTTTACATCACCCCGGATAAAAAGTCGAACTTACTTCTGAAGAAATACAGTAGCAGCACACAATTATCCTGATCGGGGATAAGATTCTGCTAACTGTGCCTCTATTTTTTGGTTAATCAGAAGATTGTACCGACTTTAGACAATCATGTTTCATGTCCCCCTGTTTCCAAATACGTATATGTATTTTAATTTGCCTGTTTATACCGCTATTTCCTTTTTGTGACGCTGTTGTTTTTTATCTTTTGTCTTTTTTGCTTATTTTGGCGATTTCTTAAAATTTGTTCGACTGAAAAAAGTTCTAGAAAAAACGTTGTTTTACACTACGTAAAAAAACAGACCTTCACTAGCACCAATGTATTTTTTTTTTTTCAATTTAAATTTTGTTTTATTTAATTATGAAAGAAACTTACTTGCTAGACAAAATATACTTAAAACAAGCTTAAATATCTTAAATAACTTATTGTATTTAATCCTAACTTACTGACCCTATGCGAGTACTCTAAGCTATTCTTATTTATATATATTTGTGCCTTTCGGCTTAAACAACGTTTTTTTTTAGTCTTTAGAGATAATATTTCATTAATTTTAATAAAACTTAAAACTAACTTAATCTAAAATAAGCTTTAAACTAACTTAACCTAACATAACCTTAAAACTACCTTAAATATATCCGTAAGAGACAGACGTGTGCACCAGGGCGTATGTCTATACGCCGTGGTGCACCTTTTTTTGGATTTTTTTGATTTTTCTCTTAAACTAACTTAAATTCTATGGAAGTTGGCCACCATGGTCAACTGTCTCGCCATTTGGAAGAGCCAACGCCGGCGATGACCGGTTCTGGTGCAACCACCAATAAGAGTGCCGTTCTTTGGCACATTCTCTCCTGCCCCGAATAGAGATCGCTCTACTGAATCGGAGGAGATCCTCGTGGCTGCGAGCGACATCCGGCTAGTATTGGAGTCGCCTGTCCACTGTTCGGCGTACGACGTGGAAGATCAGTGGGCATCCCACCGTATCCTGTATTAGGCCAATTTAATCGAGATAGAGGAATGCTTCAGGTGGAATAAGGCCGTTGAGGCGCACTGTTTCCTGGTACATAGGGTTTGGGTAGTAAGCCCCAAAGATCCGACTGTTCGAAGAAGTCATAGCTCGTATCAATGTGCCTTCTGATCAGCTTAATAAGAAAATTATCTATCCTGTTCAAGTTTGCCTCGTTTTACAGGACCTCGTAAGCATAGTACTTCTTGTTCTCAGACTCGGGTGTACGATACAGACGGACACAACTCCTAAGACACTGCCTCTCGAACACCCTCATTTTTCCATCTAGGAAGGACTCACGTTGAACCACAATGGACAGCCGTACACCATAATTGGCCGTACTAGAGCCATGTAGCAGATTACCTTCACTCTGGTATCAAGTTGGCTGCTGAAAAACAACCTCCTTGGCGCAGCAAAGGCTTTTCTGGCTTTCGTCAGAGCAATAACTATATGTTTGTCAAAATACAGATATTGATCCAGTCAAATGCCAAGATATATACACTTTTCACGGCTAACGGCCGACCTTGCGGGTCAGCTATGCCGAACTTGCGCCAGTTTTAGCGCGTATCCCTCGGTGCCGTGGCCCGGAACAGGGTAGTTTCACACTTCAGGAAGTTGATAAGCAACTTCCAATCGTCGCAAAATCGCTGATTTTTATCTAAGTCACGCTGCAACAAGATATTTATTACCTCGATCTTCGAACCTGTTCTGTACGCAACTAGATCGGTGGCGTACGCCATTAAGTGCGGCATGGAACCTACAAGATCTGCAGTGAATATTGAAAACAAGATCGGCGAACCAACCGCCCCCTGTTGCAGACCATTTTTAATATCAAAGACCGTGCTAGAAGTTACGTCGCCATTTTTCACGACAAACTTTCTACCTGTTATCATATCATGGATCATGTATAGCAATGGTTTACTTATCCCAAGCCTGACCAACTTGAGGAAGGGGCCCTCTAACCAAACGGTGTCCAACGCATTCTCCAAGTCAATCAGGCAGGCACCCGTGCATTGTTGTTTGCTTTTATTCCACTGAATGTCGGACACCAGTTTTGACGCGGCATGTATGGTTTCATGCCCCGCCCTGAATCCGAACTGGTTGTCCGGTATGATTTTACTTTCATCAACCCATTGTTTCAGAACTCGAATGACTATCTTTTCAAAAACCTTGCTTATGCAAGGAAGGAGACTGATCGACCGAAGATTTGTCGGAATGGATTTGTCTTTAGTCGCGTTTAGAACCACAGCTGTTTAATGTCCATTGAAAAATGTTGAGTAGACTTTTACCGCTTCGGGGGAAGATGTCGAAGCACAATATTCGGTACACCATCGATTCCGACAGACTTTTTCTTCTTCAGCGAGTTAAGGATACCCTGGACATCTTCTTGAGAAATCAAGATATGATTTGCATCGTTGGCGACGGCAAGATTTGCCATGTTAACGTCACTGAACCTGGTGAAACCTGGATTCTCAGATCGCCACTGACTTATCTCATTGCGGAGATAGAAGTGGCTTAGCAGGGCTCTGTTCTCCAGATCGTGATTCGGCCTACTAACCTCGTTGACCGTATACACTCTCTGGAACACAGCACCAATAGCATTAACCTTATCCTGAGGATCTTCAACCACGAAGAAGTCATTGTCTAGCACTGCCCCACCTGGATCGATGCCAATTGAATTCAGTAATTCTTCATTGTTTGTCGTCCTGGGAAGTCGAACGGTCATGAGCCGACGCAACAAACCACTACGCCAATGCGACTGGGTTTTTAGTCGACGAAAACACGAATTTTCGAAGACTTACAGAAAATGGGTATTTCTAAAAGCTCTTGGTAGTTTAATGGTCCCATGACTAAAACTGGATTTACGTTCGCTTTCGTGTTTTTTAATAAATGCATTTTATTGCCTTTTTCTTAATCAGCAAAATCCTGCCTCTGGTAATGAGGTAAAACTCACTTAAGAAATTGTTTCCAATTCTTCAGTTATTCTAGCCGAATCTTTCCTAGTGATAGCAACCACAGTCAAGTAGTTAAAAACAGCATGTATGTCTTACAAATCAATTGGGTTGGTTAAAATAAATAAGAAGTTTCTAAGAGCTATTGTCACTGTACAAAACCCTTATTTCGCCAGTCCTGCTTTATAGAGCTGAAAGTTGGACGATAAGTAAAATTACAGTGCTCATTCTTGGCACCTTCAAAATGAAAATTCTGCGTCGGATATATGGTCCCGTCTGGAGGAGAAGACACAACCGCAAACTGTACTAGCTGTAACATGATGTGGAAGTAGTCTGGAAGGCAAAAATCTGTCGTCTGCAGTGGATCGGCCACATCGAGGACACCATGCCTCCAGCTATGAGGACCTTCGAATCCGAGCCTCTTAGTTCGAGAAGGAGAGGAAGACCGAACGTCTTGGTCTTGATGACTGGAAGCAGCGTGCCCAGGACCGTCAACAATGGCAGGAAGCTTTAGCCCAGGCTCTGACCCTCCAAGGGTCGTTGGCCTGATATGGAAGTAGATACTATAAGATATTAGTTTTAGATCTTGTGTATATGTTAGGGGAAAACTAATAACAAAAACCCTTATGTGTTAGAAAATCTAGTATTCCTCGAATCAGCTGCGCAAAATGTTGCAAGGCGTAGATCACGGTACTTAAGTGTACAATGGTACAGTTCCAAAAGGCTTCCCGAAATTGATGACGACTCGAACTTGCGTGGCAAGTGGTTAAGGCTAGGCTGAAGCAACTCACGGACCGATTTGAAGAACCACAAGCGTGCCGCCGTCCTCCTACTCGACACTGAAGCTACCTGCTGCTATATATGTTGTTTTGACATCTTTGCAATTTATACTTATAAGTTTAACAGGAATAAATAGGAATGGCGCAAAAGGAGTCAATTTTCAATTCAATTCAATTCAATTCAAAATCAACATAGGTTATATATTTCCGCGAAACCTTATTGGCTTGTCTGAAAAAAACTGTCTGTAAGAGCAACTCGTAAGAGAGCGAAGTTATAAAAAAGGGGCACAATAGATAACACAGTGATAGTAGTTAGCCATAGGATCGAAGATGATGCAACTGGACTTTTAAAGAGTCGTAGCTTGGTGCCGCGACCATAAATAAATTATCGACGCTTTGTCGACAAAAATAAAGCCGCAAGAGTCAGCCGCATAGAGCCCAGAGACGTTTAGAACCCAACCATAAAAGCAGCAGCAAAATGACGCGTAAATAAGTGTGATCCTCAGGAAGGTTAAGAAATGTAAACTGCCTTGAGAAGCAGAGGCCAATGTTTGGCATAATCATTTGAGGTGGTAATTCAAAGAAAATTGCAAAACGATTAAATATGTTTTCAATTTCTTAATTAAATCCGACGGAGCGAGACCTTGTCCTCTCACGGAAGTTCCAGGAAATCCTATTAAGTCATCAAAATTGCCTTTGGCCAAAACAATTCATCGCCATTCACTTTCTACCTCTTTGAACTAGCATCTCAAAGAGTTTCTCGAAGCCAACAAAGCGAAAGATTACAAGAAACTAACCCCAAGGTCCGATACAAATCCGGCCCAAGGGGAAGAATAATTCGCGGTTTCAACGTCTCAAAGGAGGAAGCACCTCTCCTCTGATCTCTCTGAAGGTAGAAATGTTTTTTTTTGATCGGCTACCACTTAGGAACCATGAAATTACTTTTATCCAACTCATCCGCTCTTTGAAGTTTGATCAATTATCTCCTCGGCCCCACACATCAGGTTTGCAAGGACCAAGACCCTGCCCAAGACACACACACACACTCTCACATCCCCCACCTTACAACAACTAATCCTCAGACGATTTCCTTTTATTTCGTTTCTTTGTTCGGACAAACTTTTAGTATTATGAGTTAATCCTTGGCAGTAAGGAAAAGTAATTGCGAAGTAGGGAACCCAATTAAGATTATATTGGGAGAGATAAAACGGATAAAACGGACTGTGTAGCTCATTTCAATTTCTTATTTTGTCCTCATTAATCTTTCGTCTCTCTGCGGATTCCTAGATAATTCTTTCAAAATACGAATAGAGGGCGAATAGAAGAGAGTGAGGCTGGTGGAGGGGGAATTTCGAAAGTGGAACGAGTGCAGGAACTAAAAATAAATCCTTGCTCATTCGCAATTAATTTCCTCTCAGAATCCTGCAAAGTTTCTCGCTTTGGTGAGGGCTCTCGTTACTCGAGGGGACTTCATGGCGGCGTGACCTCATTTGCGTTACACAACAATTTGATTGGTAGCCGAGAAGGAATTGGGTCGGGAGCACTTGCATTGTTTCAGTTTTTGTGGGGAGGCACAATAATGTGGATTTTTTCTCAACTTTGAACTCGTTGGCATATTTCCTTGGACTCGTTTTCGTGGTCGATGCTGTTGTTGAGTGTTGAAGTTGTCCGTATCTACTTTCGTTGCTTCAACAGCTAGTGAAAGGTTTTTCCATTCAAATGAAGAAACTATTCAACGACATTCATGTTATTCATTTATTGTGACCGGGTAAGTGTTTTGGAACTTCAGTTTGAAGAAGAACAAAGAAAAGAACTTCATATCTCGCTTCTGGTGTGTTCGTAAAAATGCCCAGAATCAAGTGATTATTGGCTTTATCCCTAAGTCTGACGACTGCCAAGAGAGAGGTAGTGTCAATAAACGTTGAGCGAAAAATCAGTAACTGCTACTTTTTCACAGTGATTGAAAAATCGCGGTCACAGTCTGTGATTTAAAGAGTGAATATGTTCCACATACTGAAAGCGTTCCATAAAGTGAATACGTTCCACACAGTGAATACGTTCCGCACAGTGAATACGTTCCACATAGTAAATACCGTCCATACAGTGATTCGATTCACAACTCATATTTTTTAACAATCTCCACCAACATTTGGAATCAAACACACGCCTTGGCTGTAACTTGCCACACCACCACGGTTTGAAATCATACACACGCCTTAGCAACTAAAGCTTAGCTACTACTTTGCACAAACCCATTCGCATTTTGATTCACATAAACGATTTCCTCTTCAATGTCATTAAATGTATCAGAAGGGAATGAAATGGTTTGTTTGCTTGCAAAATTTGAGTATGGCATATCTATCCTATTTTTTTAATGTAATATCACTTATTCAACCATTACATTACATTGTACTATCAACGATCAGGGGCAATCCGGGCACCAATACTTGGTGTGCATTTTTGAATAAGGGAGAATTACGAACCAATATGAAAAATTTAAATTCACAACAACAGTTAAAAATCAATGTAATTATGGCAATGACTATTATACCTGCGAATGAATCTCAACTTAACCAAGCTCGACTGTCAATTGTGGTATGCTGTCTTAGTATAGAGTAGCAATATGAGGTTCTATAAGTCAGACCTAAATTTGAAGACATTCTCCAATAATGAATGAACTTGACGTCTATTTTGACTGTACGGAAAATAACTGGAATTTATTTGGGCTACCATTTATATAATGTTAAAACGCTACTGAAAAAGAATCATGAACCCATTTAACACGGCTTTTACCGGGCGCCAATTATTAGACGGGTAAAGACTAGAATTGGCATAAGGAGCCTCTTACTTGAATCCCAAGTTGTCCTGAAATGCTCTCCAACGCATCGGATTATTTTAATACAGACACGAACACATCACCAAAGGTGTTCTTAAGTCCTAGATAGGTCTAATAGGGCCGATATGGCAGTTGGAGGATGAGGTGACAAAAGGTTCAAACGCGACGATGCCAGCTATACAAAAGTAGCCAAAAATTAAGTTGTCCTGAAATGCGCTCCAACGCATCGGATTGTGTCAATACACACACGAACGCATCACCAAAGGTGTTTTTAAGTCCTAGATAGTAGTATCATTTACACAATACATTTATAGTGGATGACAGTCCAAAGTGGACATGGGTCTAGCTTCGAAAGAATCCATTCGTGTTGTGCGTGTTCTTTTTTTCCCGAGTGGAAGGGGCCTACAGTATAATGAACGAAGTTCAAGAAGCTTTTCCTAGACGGGAGTACCTCTTCGAAAGAGGTGAAGCTTTGAATTAAGAATAGTGATAAATTCGGAGATCTAATCAGTCTAGTCAGCGTCAGCGTAGCAGGCCATGCATCGACCCTTGAACCCCCTACGCCATGGAACAGAATACATTGCTAGAACTTTAATTTCAGACTTTATTTCCACAAATTCAACTATGTCTTGTCACTCATACTTGCAATACCATATCGTATTAAGTCCATCGCGACCAATCCCCCATAATTTCAAAATAAAGCCCGTCAAAAGTTCTGTGCAACTAAATTTCAATGTTACACAATTCCCCACACTATGCACCGCGTCACTACCATACTCCTTTTTGTATTTTCCCTCCTGTCAAAAATGGTCCCTACAAAAAACGAGCCTAAAAACCCCGCGGGGATTAAAAAACAAAAGTAAAAAAAAAAATAAAGACTCTCGCAGTGAGACAGCCAACTTACCCAAGTAATGATAGTCCAAGACACGACAAAGGCGGTCCATTGTTTGTTGTGTGTTGCAAGGGAATTGCTATAGTCGCTCATTAGTCCTTTTGTGTGTTCATCGGCGAGTTTTGAAAGAAAATTAAAAAAAAGCGTCCAGTCCGTAATTGGTGGCTAGACTGTTGGATTGGGCCACAAGGGTAAGAGATTCTCCCAAGATTTGATTAAACTTTTTCAAGTATGAGAATTTAAATTGGTTTTTGTTTCCATTTTCTAGGGATTTTTAAGGGAATTGCAATTGTTTATCGCTATTCTTTACCTCCGAATCGTTAAGTGGGAACACAATCAACCTACCCTGTCTCCAATCAATGGGGGATGTCCCTTACTGAGTACCCAATATTGTTACGCGGTGGCTTAGAGGACATAAATCGCAAAAGAGATGACCCACAATAAATATACAATTTTGATACTTGATTATATTCAGGCAAATGTTCACCATTTAGATCCTTTATCTCTGAAGATTAATACAAATAATATGGGGGCGCTACAGCCCATAGAGGGACAGGTGATGGCTTCTACAACAACCACTAGTGCTGTGCGTGTCAATGTACTCTTACGAGTGGAAGGGACCTACAATTGTATACCGATTCCGAAGGGCCAAATTGGAGAATATTTCTCTATACAGTTTTGTTAATTTACTGAACCCAATAATATCTTAAGACCTTTAATCAAGACAGAGAATTCCGTTTACTTATTTTGTACTTTGTGTACCAAGTTGTAACCTTTTCTGGGGTAAGATGAAACATGTTTAAAATGTACGTAACAAAAATCACTGTAGGATAGACTTCAGGCAATTAACCAGGTTCTTTATTGTGTCATCAGTTTCCAACTGCTTCGATACCTCTCTACTCACCGGACAATCAAGACTTTTTTTTAGCCCGGAGGAAATGACCCATTATCTAAAACTGAGCAAAAGAAGAAAAAGTTTCGGCGGATGACAAGATCATCAGCATATCATACGCCAGATAAACAAGCACTTACAACATTTGTAGTGTATTTTAGGTTTTTTCTTAATTTATTCAATGTGTCCAAGCCTATGTTACAACTAACCCCAAGGTGTGGGCATCTTTTACCACCACGACTTCCTTTTTGTGTTAGGTATGCCTTGACATATTCAGCAGGGCTCTCATCGCGTAAGACAACGATCGTCTGACGACGTCGTTTCGACGATTCACTATTGCTTCGTATAATTCATTGAACTGTCAAAAGCCGACGATTAAACGATTGTTATGGAACGATTGCTATTTTACAATAGTATCACACTTCGAGGTTGGTTGTTTTTTAGTTTCGTTTTTGATTTTTTTTATAAAAATCGATAAAATGCGTCGGCATTACAATGTGTTGTTTTTCGATGACGAAGTAAAATTTCGAAGTAAAAAATTCAATACGTCCGAGAACGGACTCAGGCTTTTGGACTTCATAACGGGGCGAAACCTCTTTGTAGCCAGTACGCGGTTCCCTCACCTCAACATCCACAAAGGGACCTGGCGATCTCCTGATCAGTCAACCGTCAACCAGATTGATCACATTGCGATCGACGTCAGACACTCCTCCAGCATTCTCGATGTCCGAACATTCCGAGGAGCCAACATCGGCTCGGATCATTTCCTTGTTGCAGCCAAGGTAAGAACACGGATATCGGTAGGACAACGAAGTAGAGCAAGACCAAAGCAGTTTGACGTCGGAAAGTTACAATCGAAATTGACCGCTAGCAACTTTGCCGATCCAGTCTCCCTAGAGCTCTCAGAGAGTCCAACCCTGCCAGGCGAAACAATCGACCAACAATGCAACCGTTTTTAAAAAGCCATCATGAAGCTGCATCCAACGCCACCCCAAAAAAAACCTTGGTTTGACGACGAGTGCAAGCAGGCACATTCAGTGAAGCAAGCAGCATACAAGGCGACGCTGGACAGAAGGACGAGAGCGGTTCGTGAGCTCTACGAACTTAAAAGAAGAGAAGAGCACCGGCTTCTCAAAAAGAAAAAGAAAGAGCATGAGAAGCGCGCGATCGAGGAAATGGAGAGGTGTTACGGCAGAAATGACGTCCGAAAGTTCTACCAACGGGTAAACCAACTATCCAATGGATACAAAATTCGGACAGAAGCCTCTCGTGACGTGACGCCTGTCGTACTGAGAATCTGGAAAGATCATTTCTGTAGACCCTTAAACGGCGAGGAAGACCCCAATACCGCTGTCAGGCAGAATGTTCAACTCAACGCCATTGACGATGATCGACGAGAATTTCGTCCCCCCTACCCAGACGAAGTCAAGATAGCGAAATCGAGACTTAAGTCGAATAAAGCTGCTGGTGCAGACGGGCTGTCTGCGGAACTGTTTAAGGGAGCTGGAGATGAGCTGGTAAGGTACATACACCAACTCATCCGTAAGATATGGTCGGAGGAAAGAATGCCCGACGAGTATAACCTCAGTATCGTTTGCCCGATCCACAAGAAAGGAGACCCCTTCAACTACGCCAACTACCGACGGATAAGTCTCCTGAACATGGAACAAGATCTTCTCTGCCGTTTTGTGTGAAAGCCCGAAACCATTCGTCAACAACCTGATAGGTCCTTATCAGTGCGGTTTCAGGCCGGGGAAGTCCACCATCGACCAAGTCTTCACATTACGGAAGATCCTGGAAAAAACCCAAGAAATGCAGGATAAAAAAGGAAATATCGACGATCCGGCAAATTATAGAGGCATCTCATTTTGCAATACTTCGGAGGTATTTATACAATAAACTCAATGAGTGCAAAACAAGAAGATACTAAACGAAAATTCAGGCGGGATTTAGAAAAAATCGCTCGACGGTGGATACATTTTTTTCTTTAACGAATATTGCTGACATATATAAAAATAAAAGAAAAAAGCTGTGTGTTTAGTGGATTTGCGGGCAGCTCTTCAAGCTTCTACAAGCCCTACAAATATGGGATCTCAACCAAAGTTATATCTGTCTTTAGAGCACTGAACAAAGATAATTTCGCACGAGTTTGGGATGGATCATTTCTCAGTACTCTCCTCTTCATCTTATACATAAATGATGTAACCAATTCTGCTTTGGCAGGGAAAAATATACCAGGATTGATGTTCGTAGACCATGTAGTATTCCTAGTGGAAACTGTAAACGGTATGCAACTGCTGATAAATAAGCTTCAATTTTATTGTAAAACCTATATAATCTAACTTTTCAAGAAATCGTTCAAAGTCAAAAATGATGAGCTTTTCAGTGCTTTTCACTCGAAGAGACCAAAGACTTTAGAGTCTTTAGAGTCTGTTCATGCCTCCGCGCCGTTCAGCAGGACTGGGATCATCAAGGTCTTGTATAAAGTAAGCTTCTTCAGAATGATGTTCAAGAATTCACATGACAGCGTGTCGCCTTGTCTGAAACCTTTTTTGACATTGTAGGTGTCGGTGAGTTCGTTACCGTCCTTGATGGGGCAGCAGGAATTCTCCGTCGTCATTCTGCACAACCTGACGAGTTTGGCAGGAATGTCCAAGACAGACAGACATGGCCTTGTATAGCTCGTCCATATGCGACCTTGAAATCGACAAAAAGGTGTTGGGTGTCGATTTGCATTTCCTGTGTCTTTTCCAGGATCTGCCGTAGTGTGAAACTCTGGTAAATGGTGGACTTCCGTGGCTTGAAGCCACACTGATATGGACCTATCAGGTTATTTATAAACGGCTTCAGGCGAGTACACAAAACGGCAGAGAAGATCTTGTTCCATGTTCAGGAGACTTATCCCTCTATAGTTGGCGCAGTCAAAGGGGTCTCCTTTCTTATGGATCGGGCAAACCATACTGAGATTCCACTCATTGGGCATGCTCTCCTCCGACCATATCTTACAGATGAGCTGGTGCATACGCCCAACCAGATCATCTCCAGCTGCGTTAAAGTTTTCAGCGGACAGTCCGTCCGCGCCGGCAGCTTTGTAAGAATTCAGTCTTGATATTGCTATCTTGAGCTTCATCTAAGTCGGGGGGACGGAATTCTCGTCGATCATCGTCCATATTGAGTGAAACATTCTGCCTGACAGCGGTATTGGGTCATCATCGCCGTTTAGCAGTCATACTAATAGCCGAAGTAATAATACAAAATAGCCATAGCGTCTCTCATTCTATTTTGGGTACATCGCATATGAAACAGCTCCATTGAAAGCCGATGGGTGCTCTTGGGCCTTAAAAAACTATTCAAACATGTTACTTAAGCAGATTCAAGTAAACTGTTCAAGTAATTCATCAAAACTCATCCTTCTCAGATCGAACTCATCTTATCGAACACCCCCTCGGCCTACAGCGCCCACAAAGCAAACACAATTCATCTGAAAGTTGATATCCATACACTCTGCGGTTCAAATTTCATAATAGAAATAAAAAATTCGAACGATGATGATGCGCTTCTCATTCCAATCCGCCTCCATCGTTCAATCTCAAGAAACTGAACTCAACTTCAAAGTTATAAGCAAACCCAGCGAAGCAGTAATATTTGCATTGCGTGAATTCAATTTGCGGCTTCATCGGTCCCGCCAACATTTCAATTTGATGCCTCCACAGGCCGGGCGTGGCGCATTGAATGCGAAAACTTTATTCCATATTCCCAATCAATCAGAGTAAAATCAATTATTTTTATTTACTCAGGCTCAAGAGGATGAAATTGGTGGCTCGTCGTGTAGACGTCTTTGTCGCTTTCTTTATTTCTTCTTGACTGTACATCAAACAGGCAGCACTGCCAGTCTTCATTGCGGGGATCGTTTTGATTTATGGGTTCGGTCTCCGTGCTCGGATGTGTCGTTCAGTGATTCGGAAAATCCCATTGATGACTGTTTCACTGCTCGGATCCATTGAAAGTCATCGCAAATGGACAGGATATGCCAAATGGAAAATAGGATTTGTGTAGCTGTTCCGTCGGGCTTGGCCTCGCCACAAGTTTCCTGTTTCCTTGGTTTTATGAGCGATTTTGTGTTTTTATTGAATTAATGGACCATAGTGGCTTATGAAATGAGTTTGGCCCATTTTTCTCCCGGGAACGAGAATTGGGAATGACTTGTTAATGGTTAGCTTGACCAGTAGGAGGAGCTGACAGTTGATGTATTCGTTAGAATTACAATTACCGGAGGATGCTTTATTTTCTAGTGCTAGTAGCGAGGATGTGCCGTTGTACATTGCCACGTTTTAAGCTGAAAATTGACTGGTTGTTGGTCAACGCCGCTGATACGATGTGTTTTAAGTGAGACAATGATGGGGACAATGAGAAGAGTTCGTTAGTCGCACTGCGAATAAAATCAACCATTTTCTGGTTCTGAATCATTCATATCATCATATATTAAATAAGCACACATTTACAGGGTGACCAGAAAGCAATGGTTGTTTTTCCAATTGTTATGATTCAGCAGCTGTCAGAGTTGCGAACGACACCTACCTGTCAACATTTTCTCTGTTTTCACGCCTGCCAATATAAACATGTTATAATTATATACATTATTATAAAAATAAAATATTTTCGAAATTCTGACTCAGTTGTAAGTACGCAAAGCGTATTTAGCTGTCATTTCAGGCGTCAACATGGAATCTGTGTGCAGGCAATTCGTTGCATAGAGGAAAAGTATGAGCGTTAGTATGCTCTTTTGAACATTAAGCCACCAAGTCGGCATGAGAGAGAGAAATGAGTGTGCAATGAAGCAAACATAGCCTACGTAGCAACCAGTTTCGCAGCAGGCCCAGAAACGTCGATTCGGAGTCGATCAGCTAATTGTCCACCGCCAGAGAGTTAGTCCTTACAGTGGCGAACAAAACTGGATACATAATCTTAGTTTTTGTGGTTTTTCGTCTATAAAATTGTTTCCTTACGACGGATTTCATTGAAATGTTTCCGTCGAAATGGAACCGCTTGATTTTGACTTGTTTATAGTCTTCTGTATTTTAGTTTTCATTTTCTTTGCAGAAGTGTGATCGGGCCTTTTTTTCTACACTTTTTTTTGTTCGTACAGTGCTGTTTTTTTTATTTTTAATAGCGGACACCAGCCCACTTCTACTCAGGGTCATTGTAAAAGTCCTTTCCGCTCAATTGTTTCCTCTTTTTTTACCATAAGTGCGTTGTGGTGGCATAGACCGCATTTCTGTGCTATTTCGCTTGATTAAATACTTTTTAAGATGGTAAAACGATTTAAATTTAGATTTTAAAAATTTCTTCTTCTTCTTCTTCTTCTTCTTCTTCTGGTGGCGCTACAGTCCGTTGTGGACCTGGGCCTCAACAAGTAAGCCTCTGCAGCCGGCACGATCTTTAGCCAGCTGTCTCCAACTGCGCTCACCAAGTTGATGGAGGTCCTTCCGCACCTGGGTGCGCCATCGGTTCCGTGGGCGTCCTCAATTGCGTTGTCCCACTGGTTCGGAGTCGAAGACTTTTCGGGCTGGAGCAGTTTGTCCTACATGGCCCAGCCATCTTAGACGTTGAATCCGTAGACGCCTGGCTAGGCTCATGCCCGTACAGTTCGTGGTTGAATCTTCATCTCCAATAACCATCAACGCAGACAGGACCAAAGATTGCACGCAGAACTTTTCTCTCGAAGAGACCAAGTGCTTCTTCATCTGGTTTTGAGATTGTCCATGCCTCCGCACCATAGAGCAGGACAGGGATGATCAAGGTGTTATATAATGTTAGCTTGGTCCTTCGAGAGAGGACTCTACTACTCAATTGCCTCTTGAGCCCAAAGAAACAGCGATTGGCAAGAGTAATTCTGCGTTTAATCTCGGTACTGGTGTTGTTCGTACTGTTCACTTGCGAGCCGATGATACGCCCAAATGAAAACCTGCAAAACTACATGAGATGATACATGAGATCCTCAGGATTTTTATTTTATTCCAGCCGTTGGAATTACACCATTTCTTTCAGCGATACCTCTTTCTTTTTGTTGTTAAACAAGGAAACAACTCTGAAAATTTTATTGGGAAAAACCACAGAAACTAAAATTACGTAACCAGTTTTGCTCGCCACTGTATGTACAGTATCGGAATTTGTTTTGACGTATGTGACCGAAACATGAACAATGATTTTGAATTGCTTACTTACTGCCAGGCCTGCGAGCCAAGGATGGTCTAAGACTGAGCAATAGCTGCCTTCCTTGGCACGATGCTTGCAGTCATCAAGACCAAGCGATCGCGATGAACTTGGTCTTTATACCGGAGATTCGGTCCTCATCGCGAGCCAGGAGGATCAGGTTCGCGGTCCCCTTTTACATTAAACATTGGCCACTGCAGTCGACGGATCATCGCCTTTTGAATCACGAAATCTTTAACAAACTCAAAGATAGTTCATATTGCATCCCTGTCTCTATGTGGCCGTCTTATCCATAGGCTCTATTACATAAACCTTATTGATGTTTCGAGCGATGAGCGATGAGTTTTATTCATTCCCATGGAAATTCCTACCTCTACAGTCATGTGATCCGGCATATCGAAGTGCATGAGGCAAGGGCGTCGGCTCATTACTCGTCCGCGAAGGTGGATCAGCATCTAAGGCAATCTGCGTGGTCTGAGAAAGAGAATCCCTATCAGACAGAGGTCTGTCCCGCGAGAGACGACCATCAGACCTCGTTATGAACGGATTTACTTTCAAAAGGAAGCAGACCAATTCGAGAAGAACTACGAAATTAGTTGAGTTCCATGTTCTCTAATAAATGAATGGTTTGTTCGTTCTCACCAATGAGCCTGGGCAGACCGAACATAACCTCAACATAACCTTTGAGCACTTTCTTCGTTCCTACCTCGTTAAGTTATGTAGGAAGGTGCCTTCCTAAACAACAAAACATTGCTTACAAGAGGCAATCTTTTGAACATTTTTTGCCGTTCCAAGACGACCCCCCCATGTGTAAAACGTTCGCCCCAACTCCAAGCAATGACTCCATGTGCTCCAAAATGCCACAATTTTTGAAAATAAAACTACTCAATTATTTTTTTCTTAGAAGCCCATCCTTTTCAAGCCCTTTATTAATTTGAACAAACACACATGCAAACATACAATGAAACACAAAATTGCAACATATACGTCAACAATTGGAATGAAACAAAATGGAATGTAAAAGTGTCTCCAAAAGGCGGCTATTGCTTGTGCCGTGCACGAGGCCCTATGCTGCATCACGCCGACGACCGCGACGCCTCAAATAGGACTTGGGTTCCTTTATGGGGAAGTCGACGGTTATCGTAGCCGAAGCAATAATTGGCGGCAATTCTATTGGCTCGCGACGTGGTAATGCCACAGCATGCGGTGTCAACGGTGGTCGAAAGTGGCTAATCAACTGTGTATAAGTTGGCGGCCTGACACGGGATGCTGTTGGCAACTCATCTGAATCTGAGTCCAGTCCGGCGAACATTAAGCTGAGATCCCATACGTCAGCAACAAACGAAGAAATATTTTCGATGTCCGAGCCGTATGCCGCTGAGTAGGCATTGAGATTCAAGCTTGGTTCCATTGGAGCTAATGAAGGCGGCGGCGGAGGCGGCGGTGGCGACGAATAGTGAAATCCATCGCTAAACACTTGATAGTACATCTTCATCCTCGGGCCGTACTTCAATTCGATTTCTTCGAAGTACACACGGAAACATCTTGGACAGAGAAAATCCGTAGACGCCTGAAAAAATGGTATGATTTTGTACTTAGTGCGGAGAAAGTGCAGCTACATGACTTACATTGAAGTTCGGGATGGCTATTGGCATGAGAGGCGTCGTGAAGATCGCCGGCTTCGGGTAGTCTTCACTTCTTGTGCCGCATAGACGACAGGGCATCTTGAAAATTAATTATTTTTACCCTAAATGCCTTGAATTAGGTTTTTTTTCAAAAAGTCTTCGAAATTGCCTTCAAGACCTGACAAATATTTTGATAAGAGACCGATTTACGGTTATTCAAAGAAGTACTTGACTCGAGACGAGGTTCGCTTAGCTTCGAGGTCGGGAAGAGGTTTGAAACTTTCTGGTTTATGTCTGTAATAAGTGGAGGAGAATGGATTACACTAGGGTGACCCTCAATAAGTTGGTGCATTCAGTCAATAGTGTGTAAACCAGTTGCAAAATAAAATGGCGTAATGAATATGTACACATGGCTTGAATTGAAGCGAGTCGAATCTGCTGTAGCCAAGTTAATAGCGATAATAATTCTGGAACCAATTGAACATATCGAAGACATTCTGCATACTAAATAACCAGAGTCGCCGCGGCTTAGTGGGTTTAGTGCGCAGAGGGTGCCAGGTTCGAATCCCCAATCTACCAAATTTCATAATTCACGGCGTCCACCACTTTCGAGTCGTCGACAATGCTCAAAGAGTATTCCTGTCTAGAAAAAGGTTGTCAACTTTGCCGTTGGGAGTCGGCATAAAACAGAAGGTCCCCCTTCCACTCGTGCAAAAACAATAGCATGCACAAAAAGAGTAGTTGCTGAGAAGCTAGGCCCAGGTCCGCCTCGGACACTCACACCACCAATATTTTTATTACTAGTTTTAAACAACCAGTTTCCGAGCTGGATCTACTTGTGCTTTCGCATAAGATAATGGACGCCACGAAACGGCATCAAACGACATCCAAAATGTGACGTGGCAATGAAATCAACAGCGATAAGATTTTGCTAACTTTACCACTTTACCTTTGCTTAATCAGGCGATCAGTGTATCGACTTTAGGTAGGTAGGTACAAGTAGTGGTTCGATGAGAACTTAATTGTTCCTAAAAACTTAAGCTGTGTGCGGTTTTAATACCACATGCAGGAGGAAAATTCATAGCGATGGAAAAAAAACCCAAATGGGTACAGTGACAGAACGTTATTCTTAATTTTTCTTCCTCGTACTGAATGCCGCTGCCGTTGAAGGTCAGCGCTTACACATTTCAAGCAAAAAAGCTTTGGAGAATTCAGGTCATTCACCTGACTGGATGATCGGCTCTTTTTTTAAATTCGCGAACAACTAACTGTCCGCACTGCATTTTGTGCAGTATCACAGTGTGTTGCGCAAAAAATGTGCACACGTAATATTTATTTTTCTACACACAGTAAATAAAAGCTATGAATAAGGAGGTTGCAGGTGTATTTGAGAAATCTCTAAATCCAACCTGAGGAATTCAAGAAGGACATTAAATCCTTACTATCTTTTGCGGAAATCTGGTTCAAATGGGGTTTATCAAACGTTTGCTGTCTGGCTCAAGCAACAGCTGGACATGAGCAAGCCCGACCATTGGCCTGGGCTCTAATCGCGTAAGGCGACAATCGTCTGACGCTAGCGTTTCGGCGATAGTTTCGCTTCATGTAGGCTTAAAAAAAGGAATCAGAATCATATCCTATCAAATGAGAACAAATTGTGTATACATATCCTGTTCTACACTTTTGAGACATTTTTAGAGTGAGAGGTCGCGTTTGTATTAGCTTTGCTCCGAAACTGAAGTGAGAAGTGAGTGAAATTTGAGAGGAATTAGAGCACAGATGTCATTTTTACGTGAGAGATATTATTTTCAGAACACTGAGAACTTAATTAAAAATAGGCGAGACGTTACAGCTTGAGTGTTCGATGAAGCAAATTATCGACGATATCATCAAAGTGAATCAGAAGGACGATAGTTTCGCTATGAGAGCGTTGTACACTCATGACGAGATGGTATTCAGGCCATATTTTCCTTGATGTTGCACAGTTCTTTAGTCTGGCTCATCCAAAGTTTGCTGCTTGTAGTGCGGTGTACATCTCCTCTGCAAGCGAGCGCTGAAGGGCAGATTCATCGGCCCTCTCATTTCCTGGGATGTCACTGTCACCTGGAACCCAGATATCGAAAATAAACTGTCATTCTAAAGTCGTTGATGCACTAATTTTGAATTTAAAGTCAAGGAGGCAATGGCAATGGCATATGGCAACCTCCTGCCTTAGCAAAATATTTGGGCGTATTTTGACTTGACGACATTCTTCCGGGATTGTAAATAGTTCAGCTTGGAACACCCTGGAATAGTCTGGGTGTCTATAGGCTTTATAAATATTCTGAGATTCTGACAACGACTCCGTCGTTCATCTTGGAGCCGTCAGTGTAAATTGTCTAGTTAAAATCCTCACTATGCCATTCGACCTTATAGAAACATGTTTCTCCTGATTCCAAGTAAGAAGCTAAAATTATTGCAACCTTTATTTAACGTTTTGATTACCAAAAGGAAAAATAATCATTTAAAATTACATACAAAGATATTTAGAGGCATATTTGTATGGAATTTTCTTGTTGCAACTATATACTGATCAATGGCCAATTTACAAGAACTTGACAGGTTTCACTGTACTATGTATATCTGGGCAAACTTACTTCTTCGGCCGACTTCATCATCAACTTCTGGCCCTCATGATCCACTTAATGGGTCGCGGGGGTAAACCACGCACGAGAGATCTCCAGGCAACTTGATCCTCCGCCATCGACTCTAACGCATCAGGGGTTTTGCCCAAGCGTAACCAGGCGAGCTTATGGACTTGGTCAAACCATCTAATCCTGGGTCTACCAAGTGGTTGCCTATCTAATTGAATCGCATTCAACGCCCTCCACGGAAATCGTGATGGTGGGGACATTCGTTCTACGTGACCAAACCAACGGAGCATAGCTCCGTTCGAAGGAACAGCTGCTCAACGTTGAGTTCCTCGCACAATGTCGTGTTTCTCATCGTATCCCGGCGAGTAGTGTCTTTAAAAGCACGAAGATATCTGCTTGTTATTCACGATCTTACTCTTTCGATCATTACCCAAATTTCATGCCCATAGATGACTGAGTTGAAAACTGCTAACTTGGCTTTCGCACTAAGCTCGGAATTCCTGATTACAGATCTCCCAAGCCGTGTCAAAATTGACCGAGAGATACTTTAACTTCTCCACCGATCTTTCACTGTCAAATTTTGTCGCATCAAATGCCGTTATTTAGTGCAATTAATCGTACCATGCACAAGGGTCAAATTTAAATTTTAATCAAATGTCGATAGCTTATGACACACGTGTTATCTCTTACTTATACGTTACATGCATCCGATATCCAACGCCCGGACTAAGAATACGCAAAACGCTTGCGAAATCTGGTACGGAATGTCGATTCCAAACCTCCAGGAAATGATGGTGTTAATAATGTTGAAAGTTTTCAATGGATTCAACTTGTTTCAGTTAAAGTAAAAACGTCATATAACTCCTAAGGCTCTTCTTTATTAGAGACAACCTGAGAAGATATTTACCAGAAAATTAAAAAAAAAACGACTGATAGTCATTGCTTCTATAAAAAAAATAATAATATGGGTGGCGCGACAGTCCAAGGCGGACCTGGGCCTAGCTTGCTATTGTTGCTATTGTGCTATTGTTCCTTCACATGTCATTCTGTTCAAAGGGACCTACAGTTTAATGCCGACTCCGAACGGCGAAGTTGAGAAGCTTTTTATACACAGGGATACTCTTTGAGCATTGTCAGTGACTCGATAGTGGTGGACGCCGTGAATTATCAAAGGTGGTAAATTGCTTCTATAACTAAATGTAAATTAACGTTCCCTTTTTAATAAATGCGTTTTCTTGTCTTTTTCAGTTGCCAAAATCCTACCCCTTTGATCAAAACCAAACTAAAACTGCTCCGCGCTATTGTCTTATCCATTTCTCGTTATGGATACAGAAACAGAATATGGCGAGTGATCTCCACAATCACGGGGTACACACATCCGTCATTAAAGGCCTATGAACATCTCATGAACATCTACGAGAGAACAAGTCAAAAACCAATTGGAATCACTATAGGTTGCTGGAAGTTGCAGTGGATTGATCAGACATTTCGAAAGCTATGCAAACGGGGCGGCAGAACAACCGGCGGCGGTCCGAAGAAAACTTGTCATTTGGGGAAAAGTTGCGGAGAGTTAAGCCACATTGTCAGAAATAGAACGCGATGGCGCATATGCAGAGTTGAGAACCTATGACCCACAAACAAACGGCAAAGATAATCCATATTCGGCGTTCCTTTTTGTTGCCATCAGCAGCAGTCTCATTACATTGACTTCACGAATAATTAATCCAGATTCTTTATATGATCCCATTCCCAAGGACGTCGATCATTGATTCACCGATTGAACGCCATGCTCACGGACGTTTCTACAGTAAACTATGGAGATGATATTCCAATCATTTGTGTATCATTGCGCCGCTTAAGTCAGCTCGCAACTGAGCAACGACCGACTAAGCGACCGACTGCTTAGAATCCAATAATCGTTCGAGTAATTACAAGAAATGCAACCGCACGCCATTCACGGAGTTCATTCAAAATCGTTAGAGATTGCACGTGACTGACGGCGTTAATTAATGACTTAAGCGGTGTTCACACTGAGCTGCTACCGTTGTGAAAAACTGACCTTACTTGCTGGAAAATGGCATTCTGTTGCATCATTTGACTTTGCAAGTGAAAGACGAGGACGCAGTTATTGGATGGCGAAAGTATTTAGTTCAAGAACAAGTCTCAACTCTCAATTAACTTTCCTGTCCTGAGGGGGGAGAAGTTATTGAGAACATATTAGTGGACATGTGTTAATGAAAGCTTCTTTCGTGGGATTAAATAAAGTTATATCCAGTTCAGAAGCGATTTGCTACATCGAATTATCAGACAAAACAAATGTTGTGCAAATAAAGGGCTTTCCAATTGAGACTTCACAAATTCGAACGTTCACTATGAACGCACCCGTAAACCAATGACAAATCTGTCAATGTCAAAACAGAAAGCTATCAGAAATTAACAGAAATTACAGAGATGCCCGACTTCTACCTCTATTGCCCTTTAACATTTTTGACAACTGTTTTTTTAAACGTTTTCTTAAACCAAATTGACCAATCAGAGGACGGCATTTACGTTATTTCCTGAATAACCGTCAAAAATGCATGAATATCTGTCAAAAAAGTAGTTAAATTCGTCAATGGACTTAGGGGCAATCGGCTGTGAAATCGGCTATCTCTGTAATTCTTCATTTCTGATAGCTATGACCAGTAATTACATTTTATGGACAAGGCCAAATCACAATAGTGGGTTCACGTGGACGGGCTTGCGAAACTATTATGCCAAAACCCGCTGTTTTCGACATGAGAATAGAACTGTTTTCTCAAATCGAAGAAAATTCTCAATTTTTAAGAAAAGCGTCAGCTAAAGACATCTCTTGCGCTGGTCGTTCGAATATGTCGGTAAATATTTTCTGACATCTCCTATTTTTCAACAAATGTATAATTTTCAATAGACAAGCAATTCATAGTGTAGTGAACAAATTTGAGTCTATTTCTCTTTTTCTTCTATCGTTCCTGTGCGAGTGAGACACTGGTTTGGTGGTCACAAAAGATCGAGGTCGGGGGTCACTTAAGAGTAAGTGTAGTATCGACTCACCAGTACGACCGCTCTTGCCGGCGGCCAGATCACAACTGCCAATTTTTAAAATCTAGCTTCTAAGGAAGTCTGGTATATTTAAAGTAGAGGTGGATGGGAACAGGATTGTTATCCTTTTTCTGCAAGGTTTTTGCAAGTATAACGGCCGAATACATTTTAAATTGAATTTTGAGCGTAAGATAAAAATGAGTCGATGCATAAAAATTAATAAATGAAGTAGATCTAGTAGATATGAAGTAAATTGTCATCCCTGCACTACAGTAAACATTCACCCTCTCCCATCGGCAATAGTCGGTATTGTCGGAGAGTCGTTCGTCAGACATCTCTCATCGCTTCTTCTCCTGTACTCGTGATGTGGGTGTGAATGCAACTGAAATAAGTAATGTCATCACAGTTATGTATGTCCACAAATCATAATGCTGCTCCCCTCAATGACCTTGTAGAACAAGCAACTACTTGCCCTGATTTAAACTATACTGGAAAAATTTGAGTTTTTTTAGCCATCGCGATTCTAGCAAAGATCGTCAGCGTGATCATCTTACCTCACTAAAAGCGATTGTTTCATCTAAGTGGTGGTACGAAACCGGAAGATATTGTCAACCACATATCAGCTAGAACTGATCTCATCTGGTATCCAATTGATAAACAAAGGAATTACTTTTTCGGACATAAAGTTTGCGAGCTTTAAATTGAGTGAGAAGCAGAAGGGTGGTGGTGTGCTTTTGCAATTCGATAGGTTTGCGATGTAGTCAGGTCGATCTGTTGTCCAGTTCCTTACCATCAGGGTCTAACTTAGACTTGGATCAAGTTGAATCATAGCTCCAGGACAACAAGCCAGAGCAGCTCATTTGAGGAGCTTAGAGCCAATATTGAACGAAAGACACCACCAGTCTTCGTCTAAATGTGTTACAAATCCATCCGAATTTGGGTAAAACGAATCTGTGGAAATAATAATAATAATATGGGTGGCGCTAGAGTCCGAGGCGGACCTGTGCCTAGCTTCTCAGCCACCACTCGTGTTGTGCGCGCTATTGCTCTCTCACGCGTGGAAGGGACCTACAGTCTAATGCCGACTCCGAACGGCCAAGTTTGAGAAGCTTTTTCTAGACAGGAAATACTATTTGAGCATTGTCAGTGACTCGAAAGAGGTGGAGCCGTGAAATATGAAAGGTGGTTAATTCGGGTATCGAACCTTGCACCCTCTGCGTAGGAGTCGACACACTAACCCACTAAGCCACGGCGACCCACCCATCTGTGGAAATAGAGACATTTTTTATCGAGAAATCAAACCACAACATTTGTGATTTCGATGATTGAATCAGTGAGTGGGATACATGGAAGTGTCAAAGTTTTCGAAGATGAAAATATTTATTTCATTAACTCAACTGATCACGGATGCAGATAGGTGCCTGTACAACACTTTAGACCGTTTCCACGCAAATACAAGTACCAATTCTCAAATGACTATCAAGTTAACCTCTTTACCTCCAAAACACATGTATTCATCCTTGAATATCATTCAACATAATGACTCACATTGCAAATGTGTCCTCTTGTATATCTCAATTTATCCTCTCCCCTTTGAATTCAGGAGTGTCCTTTCCAACTCCTTGCTTGTAGGTGGTGTCTCCTTTCGACAAACACATTTGTTTGTGTTTAATTAGAAAGCCGCAAACCAAGTGCCATTTCAATTTCTTGACTTTGCCTAAAATTTCAGTCTTGCCCCTTGCCCTCGCAGAGGTACATCATGTCTGATGGCCTTTTTGTGGTTTTCTCACAAACAGCTCTTAGGCATGAAACATACGAGCATCTATGATTAATTACAGCATCTGAAATGATGCTCAGTTTGTGTATGTACTGTGGAATGAAACTTGTTTTTGGGGTGATTAATTGACAGACTGCAGAAAGATGTTACGATAAACGCAGAAGGAGACTTGCAAGCATTTTAGAACGAAGTTGGTCTTTGAAATTGAATGTCATGTAAATTCGTATCGAATTTGCTTTTATAAAGAAGTTGGAGGATGGCTGAGGAAGGCGAAACATTTTGAACTGAAAAAACTAACATTGACTTTGTGTGATGACGTTTGGGATTTAGCATAAACTTTATATAATTTCAAGTCCTTATGTGGAACATTAAGATAACTGAACAAGGACATTAAAGAGACAAAGCAACAAAAGTGAAACAAACGCCACATTTTGTACACAAAACTTTTTTTTTTGTTCCATTCTTAGAGCTTAGATAGCTCTCTGATATTTCTGATTCTGTCCCTTCGAGTAGCTTACAGGTAAATGGAAGTGGTTTAGAAAAGCAGAACTCCTTAAAGTACTTAGGTGTACATCTTGACTCTAAATTAACTCTTCATGAGCACATCGTACAAACCTTTAATTAAATTAAGATCGCAACGATAGTTCTCTACCCGTTTATAAATAAAAAATTTTAATTAACTTCATCAAACAAATGTATAATATTTAAGGTTATATTCAAAGCTATACTTTTATTTGGATGTCCTGTATGGAGAAAATCCACGCTAGGAAGATACAAGTAGCTCAAACCAAAGTCATTATAATTATGATAAATCCTCAATATTATTGCCCTACTTTAAGACTGCATGAAAGAGCGGGTGTTGACCCGATAACTACACGAAGATTAAAATTAACAAATAAGTTTATAGACTCATGCGCTTTGACCGATCATTCCTTAATTAAAGACATGTATACCAATAATAAAAAATAATATATTTTATTTATTTACTTATCTATTTGTATACTTACTGATTTATTTAGTTGTCTACTTGTTTTCATTGTATAACTACTTTTTTAAATTATGCATTTATATATCTAATTATTTGTTTATTTATTTATTTTTTTATTTCTCCCATATTGAAGGTTTTTCTCGTATTTTCCTTCAAATTTGCGACAGTTTCCAGCAAATGTAAATAGCTTAAAATATAAAAATAAACGTTTTTCAGAAGAAAGATACATCAGATACATCATCTGGGCAAGTTACCGGGAGAGCTTTTAGACTTTGTCCAACTACCTCGACTAGTCGTCACACTGATGCTGAGGACATTCGTGCCACGTGACCAAACCATCGAAGCATATCGGATGGTTTTTCAAACAACAAAAGTAGCCTTTAAATGTGGGATAATTTTTTTCCTGTTCAATAAAACCGTTGCATGTAGTTGAAAATATAAAAGACCGCCCAAGTCGCTTGGAATATCTTTATCCAAACTAATAAAATGTTGATCAGAGGTTCCGCAGGGTATTTCTTTAGGTCCATTACTTTTTCTAATATTCATTGACGACATTGTTTGTTCACTTGAACACAGTAAATGCTTACTATTTACCGATGATATGAAAATATATGAGTGTGGTAAAGATGTTAATGAGTGCTTATTATTTCCATCTGATATAGATAATATTCTCGAATTTTCAATATTCTGCGAGCTTTGAAAAAGTTCAAAAAAGATTTTCGAAACTCATATTTTCTAAGATCCAATGGAATTTTCAACCAAACTATATGGAAAGGTGTCTATTGCTTGGTTTAAAATCTCTAAAAACTAGACGAATTGTTTATGACGTAATGTTTGTTAGGGACCTTTTATCTTATATAAAATGGACATATTTTTTTTCATTACTTCAATTTTATTTGCCCATTAGGCCACTCCGTACTCGACAGTTATTATTTGAAACGTTTCATAATACGGAATACGGAAGGCATGAACCACTCACACGGATAGTTAAGTAGTTAGTTATCAACGAATATTCACAAAATCTAAATATATCTGATAGCAGGCTACATTTTAAAAGAGAATTATTAAGCCTATTTACTTTTTAAGATCTTGTTCATAATAATATGATTAAAATTGCTTTCTCATGTATAAGAGTTCATAATCGGTTAGTACGTAAGTAACTTGTAGATAATTAAATAAATAAAAAAAAATAATAATTACAGTCTAACTCTTAATTTTCATAAATGTCAATCTAATTCACTAAATCAGGTTTTCCCATTGAATTTAACTACTCCATTGGATCGGCTAATCTCTCTACAGTGAAAAGTCTTTAAAATTTACGACTATTCTTCTTTTTCACCTAACTTCTTTTCACCTAACACACACAACAAAATTTCACACAAAATTTCACTGATCCATTCGCCTTATTATCTCTGTACGTCTCCTTGGTCAGGCCCCTTCTAGAATATGTGGTAATTGTATGAAATCTTCATTTTGAAACATATTCATGTTTTCTAAAATGCAATGGACCTTCCATACGAACTATTTGGCAATGTGCCACTTGCTTGGTATAAAATCCCTAAAAACTACACGTAGTTTTTATGAAGTAATGTTTGTTAGGGATATTTTATCCACATCTTTTGTAATTACTTCAATTCTATCTGCCTACTAGGTAACTGCGTTTTCGGCACTTACTTTTTTACAACTTTCGTAGCACTGAATAATGAAGAAATGAATCACTTGCAAGAGTAATTAGGGTTGTCAAAGAGAATTCACAAAATCTTGATTTATCTGAAAACAGAATGCATTTTAAAACAGAATCTATGAGAAAAAAAATTATTTAGCCTATTATTAATTATATACTTAATATCACTTTAACTTGTAACTTATAGATGAAAAAAATAAAATAAAAAAATTGGCACATTTATGGGTTCCCAGTCCTTCGACAAAGTCTGACATGAAGGCCTAAAATACAAACTACAATACTACAAGGCTTCTACGTACAAGCTTCTATAAGATACTAGAATCCTATCTCGATAACAGGAAATTAAGAGTTAAGCACGGAACTGAATACATCGATTTTAAAGAGATACGAGCAGGAGTCCCTCAAGGAAGTGGCCTTGGCCCTACATTGTTGTACACTAGAGACATACCTCAAACTGAGGGTACACTTGTGGGTACATTTGCGGATGGCACAGCTATCATGGCAACGGGAAGTTCAGTTGAGTCCTCAACTGAAAAACTGCAACGAACTCTGGACAAAATAAAGGAATGGTCAAACCGCTGGCGCATTGCTCCCAATAAGACCACACCAACGCATATAAATTTTACCTACAGAAATATTGAAAATCTAAAAATTTTTATAGATTTTGTACAAATACCGCACGCTAATGAAACAAAATATCTTGAAATCGTGAAAATGAAACGGGATGCGCTCGAACACCGGTATAGAGAAATATACTGGCTACTTGAAAGGCACTCCAAGTTAAGCATGTATAACAGATTGCTATTATACAAGCAAGTACTGAAGCCTATATGGACTTACAGTATACAACTGTGGGTTGCCCCAAAGCAAATAACACAGGATTTATTCAGTCATTTCAAAATAAAATTATACGGGATATTGTGAAAGCTCCCTGGTATCTCAGGGATTGTGATATATAAAAGGACCTAGGGATAACTACCGTCGACGAAAAAATAACAAACTCCGCTCGAAAGCTAAGAATCACACTTCATTGTCATTATAACAATGCCATCCTCCGAACTTTGGACATGAGACGTTTAGTACGCCAACTCCAGCGTACGAGACCGCTCGATTTGGCGCAATATTAAGAAACCATCCAAACGATGGTACCTTCAACACGCGAAAACATCTTAAGATTAAACTACTAGATAGGGAAACTTAGTTGTAGTACAGAAAAACTAAAAGGGAAGGGTGTTTTTAGTCACTAAAAATCTGACACTTCTATGTGGACACAGGTCACATAGTGTCTTGTTGAAGATTTTCACCAACACAAGCACCAAAAAAATATATATGGAAAGGAGAATTCACACGAGATCCATGCCACACGATTCCTCACATGATATCAGTTCTTATGCACCATTCTTCGTCATTCGATGGAGAAATCGACAAAAAATGTCATCTCTCAGCCTTTCTGCTATCATTTGTTTGTTTGTTTCAACAGTGTCTTTACTCATCCGAAAATACATACAACATACAAACATACGTAATTATCTACATCCAACAAAATTACGGGCGATAAAGAGAAACATTGCCACTTAATCCAAATGGTTCGAATTTGCCGTAGGTGTTACATTTCCTCAGTTCGCGACTGTACATCACCCGTGTGCAGTCGAGCATGGGGTTGGCATAAATAGTAAAACTAGAATATGGTGGTACGAGGTTCGCCCGGCAGCTAGTATGATTTAAATTAATTTTTGGTGAATCATCAGATCAGATAGATTCTTCTTTGCACTTGCACTGCTCACTGTGGAGCCTCTAGGGCTCTTCTCCGTCTTCTTCCTCTCTGCTTTACTTCTACACCAAGGAAATAGGAGCCGCACTACATTTAGTATCCAATGTGGCCGCCGACGTTGGGTGATTTACTATTTGATCCTGTTATCAACGAAGTGGCTTTGTGTACACTGCATCTCCTTCTATGTTCTGGACTTCTAATACTGTGGACTGGTGGTTTAACTACTGTGTCCTGTGTCCACATTTCTGTGGATAGTCCGCTACCCGCCATGGCCTTTACATCTGAACGACATTATCTGTTGATGATTCGAGCGAATCATTTGATAGACTATCCTTGTATCATCGGTGCCTCTATGCAAGACGTTTAACGCCTTGTCTCGAAACGCCTCTATAATTTCAGTATAATAATTGGCATCGACGTAGTCGTTCGATGTCATCAAGCAATATCTGGCGATTAACCTTATGTGGAACGTATTTAAGCTCGTGTCGACATAGGTTCATTGTACCGATACTCATTTCGCCTTGTGTCGCTTTAGTAAAACGACTTTCGTAATCGGATGCTTTAAATGAAAACATGTCGATCCATTGACGCTTAAACAGACTCTTAAACAGTGCGAATATTTGTAACGATTAATTTATTAAAACGTAAACATTGTTTTTGAGGTTCTTTTTAACAAAAAAAGTATACATGTACCAAGCCTCAAAGCATTGACGACCTCAAGACAAACGTCCGTGTTGAAATCATCACTATCCCGAGATGTTCGAAGACAAAACAGAAGACGCAGACATTTTGGTTTGGTCAATAGAGGCGGCCACTTGGTTAATTTTGAAACTGAAACTATTTCAAATAAACTGTAAAGGAACAAGTTATGGGTTTGTTTTTTTGAAGTTATTTAATATTCACAATTCACTTAAATGAAACACCATGTATAAACAACGGAAGACAGCACTAATGCTCGATTACATCAACAAAGATGCGCCTTTTGATAAATTACTCACAACTGAGTGTAATGAACAGTGATGAATCCAAGTTCTGCACGTTCGAAAAGACCGTTCACTGTCCACCTAACCCACAACACAATCCACAATTGTTTTTTTAACATTAAACTTCGAAATCATCAAAAGGCGACTGGATGGCGCAGTTGGTTGAGTGCCTGCTCTTGGTTGGTTGGGTCCCTGGTTCGACTCCCAGTGAAAACAAAGTTAATACGCTTTTATCTGGTTTTCAAATCGGGTACAGTCACCATTTGCCGTTACGATCTAATTAACGGCACTATGAGTGGAGTGGTCAATCAGTGGGGTCTGACTGTGGCTATCGCAATGGACCTACGTAGTCTAAGTGTGCTGGTGAATGCACTAGCAGCCTCCTTATCTAACCTAACCTTAACTATCAATGAATGGATGTAGTACAATGTGTCATCGTCATCATAACATGAGTCAGTAACACAAAGACAGGTGTGAGAATATTTATCATTCATTCTGATATCAGTTTCAGTAAGAATAAAAAGAGACGGACCTAAGTGACAACCTTAGGGCACGCTTGGAAATTAAAATAAGAAAATTGACTAAAGAAAGGACTCGACTTATGCTCTTGCTGACTCGATCTTTTCACGTGTTTTTATTTATTCCGTCCAGTCCAATCGCCTGGAATGGTATTCACTATTAAAAAAGTTTTCATCTAGAAAAACCTAAATTACACGTTGGATAATAATTGAAATTAAAGCGCTCTTTGCTAGATACCAACTCGTGTATTTTCTTCGTCAGTGGAACGAAAAGTTGGAAAAAGGTGTTTCTGCTGAGAGTAGTTGCATGGCTATAAAATAAATACATTCATCACTACATGGATGATCCCTTGTTACTCTTCACCGGTGATAGGAATCCCATTTAACAATGTAGACATATCCTTCATCACGAAATCGTGTCGAAGATGGACTCTCCGAATACAATACAAATCTCAGTGCAGACGCACATTACATGTGCAATCTTGAATTCTTCACATAATCTTTACAAAATAATTACATTTCACCGGTCTCTCTCGAGACCACACAATCGTTTGCGCAAATTTATGGCTCACACCACGCCTGCTCCTGTGCCATCAGCAACAAAACACACTCTACCTCTGCACAAGACCTCATGTGTGACAACATCATCGGGTAAGCTGTCACAGCGGCAGATGCTACCCGAACAGACAATGAAACTCATCATGCGTGCAGACCCTCCTCTTTTCTTTTTTTTTTACTTTCTATGTTTTTTTGGAGCGAAAAATGCGTTAAGCCTTGTCAGTTTTTTTTTAAGGGTTGTTTTGACTGGACAAAAAGTTGTGACCACATTGACCTTGCTTATCCGGAGATTGCATGCAGATTATGACGCATTCTCCGCGGGCTGAGTGTCGTAAATGAATGACGGATGATGTTTTAATGAAGTTCGAGATCAGTGATCTTTGCGAATCGGAGGGGATCTTTTTGCTAAATCTACACAAGGGTGGAACATTTTTGATCTGTTTTTTTTTGAGTAAAATGTTTGTTATTTGGAGATAACATTTGTGTCTCTATGGAATGGGAAGGGGCGATAGGATGACTTCATTCACAGCGTTTAGACCAGAATGATGGAACACATCCCTTCGAAAATTCAGCAGATGATACAATCTGCTGACAAGACTTAAACAATTCCTAATGTTTTAAAATGTCAGGAATATTTCAGACTTTATGACTATTTCATTGAATTTACTGATGGTGTAAAAAAAAATTCCCTAAGATTGACTTCTTGAACATGCCCCTCTAAGAAACGCGTAGAATCAGATGAAATAATGATTCATTGGGTCTGTTACGCCAACGCAGCGCCACAGATTGCAAAGTTCACTCAGTTACTGCCTTGCCAAAAAATCAAACTCCTCACCACAATCGACTGAATGCCGTCCAACTTCCGGTGAATTTTGTCAAACGAATGGATGAAGCACTTCAAATTTCACAAGGGACTTTTCAGTTTGTTGCAATTGAATGCATTACAGTGCACTCGCTCGAGGCCATCATTCATTCCCAATGACACTTGAATAACAATGGTTAACCCTTTTATTTTGGGTATTTTTATGCAAATCTTGATTTTTTTTCTGCGCTGTACTCGACTCAAATCGTGTTCCTGCAGGAGGACACTTTTCAAAGCTGACAAACGCGTGGTTCGATGCGGACAACCCTTTATCGTGCCCACGAAGCGTTACCATTTTGGAAACAAACATTTTAAATCGCCAAACGTTTTACGTTTCATTTCGTGAAATGTGTCCCGAAGGAGTGGGTTATTGCGAGAGGGTGATGCTCTTCAAGCCGCACACTTCGGCTGAGTGGTGCGGCATCGTGGCACGCGTAATGATAGGGGATGCTGCATGCACAATGATTTGTTAGGCAGCTGAATTATTTGTGTTTATTACGATTTATCGCATTGCAAACAGACAAACAATTGCTTCATCGCTGGGGAGTGTGTGATGTTTTCATATTTTTTCTTACGAACTTGTTTATGAACACAGCGCAACCGACTTTAAAGTTAGAGTGTTGTTAATTAGAGCGTACTAAGTTGTTATAGAATACTGTGGCTATGATTTTGAGTAAGCTTTCGAAAACAGGCGGCACTAAAAAACGACTGTTCCAATAAGTAGAGGAGAGGTTGGTTATTCAAACGCTGATGCTCAAGCACATAATCGGTGTATGTTTCCGGATTTCGTGGTCAGGGGCTTCAATTCTTGAGTAAGTTGAGCCTTACAAGGGTGTCATAAGAACATGTGCCATAAGACGGGTCCAAGTGCTTGAGCTGGAGACATTGGTATAAGAAATGTCCCTTCTCCAGTATTAAATGCTTTGAATGTTCGTAGACAAGTGTATTTCGATTGATTATGCCCGTCATTGTGATTCATTGAATAGAAAAAAAATTAAAAGCCCATCAGTCGTTGATGTTATGGCACCTAACCGGTAGTTACCAATCGGATGCGAAGGCTTCTCGGGAGGTTAAATTCAGTAAAACGGATGCACAGGAGCCCCTGAAACTTGCAGCTAGCCCCTTGTATGAGCGTCGTAATGTAAGGCCTAAACCCAATTTATCGCGACTAGGGAAATATAGTCGAGTGCGACTTTGAGTGGAAAGTGGTATATATGGAGTTGGTTGGAATATGTACCCCAACCAGGTCCGGCGACCCAGAGAGCACTAAAAGATTTTCCATCGGTACCCATCCATAACCATGAACTCACTTCTGGACGCCTAGGTAAAAGAACCTCGTGGTACAAGCCGCTTGCTTGTGCAGAGATGATTGACTAATGAATAAACCCCACATTCTGTGAATGCACTGCCCAATCAGGCGTCGTAGTATGTCAATACTTTTCAATGCTGCAATGACAGTCTTAAGCAAGAGTGATAATAAAGGTGGAAACACCTTTCCACTTGACATTCTAGAAGTGATTTGGAAAAACAAGTCAAAAGTCGAAGCTAGTCGCATTCTGCCACGATAAACACAACCGCCTTGGTTAGCAGAGATCGGTATCCGAAGAACTTGCCTGAACTAGGATTTGCATTAACCCTTCGCAGGCACCGGACAAAATCATCCCGTTGAGGAGTTACAAAAAATGTAGACTACACGTCGGCGGAAATAAGGTGGTGTTCCTTCCCAGTGACCCAGACGCTTCTGTCTACGTTCGACAGTTGTAAGCGATGGTATTTGGAGCGGCCCAAGTTTGGTCTCATCCTTAACAATAGCTGCCTTCAGTCATACTAGGGACACTGGGTTCAAGATCAAGGTGTCCTGCGTCCAGTGCTTCGCTCTTCCATTTCAACTCTTAAGCCAAGAGGCTCGGATTCAAAACCTTCTTAGGTGGAGCACTGTTGTCTGTACGCTCGATATTGCTGAGACAGTGTAGTCCATAAGTCCAGTTTTAAACTCCATTTACCATTTTAAGAGGTTTTCAATTTTAAAGGATTTTCCAATAAGGACTTGATAACTTTTTTTTAAATAAAATGCAAACCATTTGAAAATTTTATTATCGACTTGAAGCACAATCAAAATATTTATGAATGGATCTCGACTTTGTTCATATGGCCACATTGGGAGTTACAATATCAATAGATCACCTTACTCCAAGTATTGCAACGTTGCCAGACAGCGTCGTCAGCAACACAGACGACAAGAGCATGCCAGAATATGATCTGCTTAAGCGGAAATATGATGCCGGTGCATGCCTGTCTGGCTGACGTTGGGACTAGAGTGGGTGTCTGGTATGTTGAACTGCATACGTCATATGTTTTTAAGAACATTTTTCTATATATATTTCAAAATAAAGATCAGTTTAAAGACTTACTCCCAAGAGTACACAAGTGTCTTTATTTTCTCTGTTTGACAAAACGGTCGATTCGTTTTATCCAATTTTCAACGACTCGGCCACACATTTCGGCCGAAACGCCGCTATTTCGCGTCCAATGTTGGCTCTGATTTCTTCCAACATCGTCGGCTTGTTGGCATAAACCAATAACTTAACCTAGTCCCACAGAAAATAGTCAAGCGGTGTTAAATCGCACAAACGAGGCAACCAATCGACTGGCCCATTTCTTAAGACAACACGCTCACCGTACTTACTCTTCAATAAATCGATTGCAACGTGTGCTATGTGGCTTGTGGCACCATCTTGTCGTCCAAGTCATTATCAATGAATTCGGGCCAAAAATAATCGGGAATCATGGCGCAATAAGGCTGACCATTCAGAGTAACGAGACCATCGTTATCGTCGACAAAAAAATATGGCCCAATAACTCCGCCGGCATACCGTTACCGTTGTTACACCGTTATTTTTTGTGGATGAAGTGGTGATCCATGAAGCACATGTGATTTTCATCCGTCCAATAACGCTTATTGACGGACCCATTGAGCCAAAAATGAGCTTCTTCTAAAATTGGAGTTAACGCTCTTAAAGGTGCGGTCACCGACTCCGCATTTTGGTGGAAAATTTCTATAATTTGCAGACGTTACTCGTTCGTGTACTTTACCATGATGAAATGTTCGGCTTACAGAATAAATTGACAGTGACAGTTTGATGATTAGTGAAAGAGTATGTTCGGAAAATAAAATTCAAAATTGTCAAGCCCATATTCGAAAATACTTTATGTCTGATGGAGAATTTTTCTTTAGAAGACGCAACCAACTCTTTTTTGCTTATGCGTCTTATAACATGACTTCAAGTCAGGAGTTTTGACGACAGACCGGTTGCCAAGTACGGTTATACATCGAATCAGGGATGTCGTACACGGAGTTAACGTTTACCTTAAAGTGGTCGAACTCCTTAATTAACTCAAAATAGATGGTGTTGATGATATTTTGTCCCAGATGGTGTGTGCCGAAACGATTAATGCTCGACATTTGTCGGCTGATATCTTTGAACCAGGATTGGCGTTGCAAGAGCTGTGGTCGGAAGAATACTGCCCGTGAGTGGAATTTCAATATCGTTTCTGCGATCCACAACAAGGAGACCAGTTTTATTAACAAGTTCGTCTTAGCCGTTTTTTGTTCAACGTGGATAGAGACGAGCTAAAAAAACGCATTGTCTAATTTTGACAATCCTACCAAACTCGTCAGATTTAGCAGGATGTTGATGGAAAATTCTCCCTGCTTTTGGAGCAAACTTATTAAGACCTTTGTCTTCCACGATCTCCATGATATATCAGATATCCCACTAAAATCTGTTTACAGGTTTATAAGGATCTGTGGATGGCTGGAAGGAGGACAATAACCAAACAACAGCTTGGAGTTCGGACTTTTCATCATCCGTCGAGTGAGAAGAAAGGAAGGCTTTACCCCTTGGGCGTCACAATGGGTCCAATAGAACCTCAGGGTGGCGCGGCCCTACCGTATCAACCCACGTACCTAACCTAATCTATTAAGACCTTCGCTTGTCGATTTCATAAACACCAGTTTTGAGAAAATCATGTAAAACTCGCAGTCCATGATCTTCGAGCTTGACCCAACGAAGGGACACTTTAATAAGGCATTGGCTTACATTGACGTTGATGAAACTAAAATGAGTTCTACCATGAACAGGTAGAGCAAGTATTTGGTGCTGTTTACATTGAGGACATTGTCAACCAGCCCTTCGGGCAGTTTTTAAAAAATTCCCGATAGGAGGCATGCCTGTCGTAAGAGGCAACTAAAATCCACCGTTAGGTTATCAATAAGCCACTCTACTCAATTGGCATCTATCTAATGAGCAACGGTTATAGCTCTGACAATAGACTGAGTTACATAAATTGAAAATAATATTATAGGTCGTCCTGCTGGTAGTAAGCACATTTGACACCAGTATAGGTTACAGCCTTATCGGTTGAAGTTGGCCTAGTTGCCTAGTGGGTATGGTGGCTGTGGTTTAATGCATGTCTTGGAGTTTACCATGGGAATTTGTAGGTAACTTGTCTAACGTGCGCGACTTCGAGACGGTCAAGGTCAGTGTAGAGCTCCTAAGACCGGGTGCTAAGACTCAAAGAGCAGGAGAGGTTCTATATCCTTCTCTCATGTTGCAAAGTTGGAGGAAAGTGTCCACAAACACTAGCTCAAAATTGGTACATGAGATTCATACTTAAGACGCTGGTCCAGCGCAATGGGCTCAAGCACGATAACTTTGGTGCCAAGAACTGATAACCGTATTTTGTAGAGGGGGACAAGCATTTTTTGCTGTGGAGGCGCAGGGACCATCTATCCCCGTTTGGAGGTAGGGGCAATTTTAGAAGCCATGTAGCCTTTGATTCCGAGTTTGTGGGGCAGGGAGGCGGGCGTCCTCGTTGAAAGTTGAACTCCAAAAAGGACAAAGCTCATGCCTATAGGATCACCAATCATCTCCCGTCTTTTCGTGTTCATCTGCAATGGCTTTTCCACATGAACACCTAAACGTCCGCCAGAGTGTCTGTTATGCACACGTCTCACCATGACATCCGTTTCACTTAGCCTGGCCATTGATAGATTCCACGAAAACTGTTCGATTCCCATTTATCTTGATTATGCGTAGGCCTTAATTACAAGACGCACCATCAACTATTAATGGTCATGAATTACTAAGCAGATATGATACCCGCCACCCCCACCTCCACCAGTGTCAACACTGAAGCCATCCATTCGGTTTACCAATAAAACTGACAAACCGCAGCTGACCCCAAAGATTAATCTACAGGATGTTTGTTAACTTCGTGCGGGATACGCATTCGGATGGAATGAGGTCAATAAATTCAAGACGAAGACGGCCCCGTCGAAAGGCAACTTACTTACCTTCCCATTCCCCCGCCGAGAAGTCAGCCAGTGAATACCATCATCAGCTCATGGCAAAGTTTCAAGGTTTCCGTACCGAGGAATAAGATGAAAACTTTATTGATTTTCTCCAGCTTCAAGTTTTTCCTAGTTGTGATGCTGTTTTTTTTTTCTTTTTTCTGCTTTCTTACCAAATGAATGCTAATGGGCCGCTTGTGGACTCCGGGTGCCCGTCAGTCTGGCGAAGTTCAATTGTCTATCGATCTGTTTGTTTCAAATGAAATGCTATATGCATCCTAAGTACAGAGTGGGCGCTGGGGCAGGGGATACCTTGGGTTAACAATAATAGCAGAAGCTGGAGGAAAACAACTCTTTTTTCTTGGTCTTTGAAAGGATTTACGATAATGGGAATGGTGGCTCCAGTTTGGGCAAGCAAACAAAGAGTGTTTGAGGGGAACAGTCAGTAATGGTTGGACTGAAGTGATTTTCAGACATTTAAGAAATTAAAATGTCCTATAGCGCTGGAATTCTCTGAAGAGGAGTTCAATCCAATTGATTACTTTTGAACGTGTCTGATCGAGTCGGTATGTCTATTTTTGGACAGAACAATTTTAGCAGTGGCGGGTCCCAAATTTTCCGTTATTTTATTTCAAACGGATGTTTTCACTGAGCGCTCTGTGTTGCATCTGCCTTCTTAACAGCAATGTGGACTCAAAAAATACAAGGACGAAATTGGAAAAAATCTCACAGAGTTCACAAAGAGGCTATTCGACTACAGAAAGGTATACGAACTAAAAGTAAACCAGTAACACAATTAGATGGCTCAGTTGGTAGAGCGCCTGCCCCTGGTTAGCGGGGTCCCCGGTTCGAATCCCAGTGAAAGCAAAGTTAATACGCTTTTATCTGGTTTTCAAATCTGCTCCAGTCACCATTCGCCGTTGGAATCAAATTAACGATCACTGGAGTAGTCAATCAGTGGTAGTAGTCTGACTAGGGGTATCACAATGGACCAATATGGTCTAAGTGTGCTGGTGAATGCACTAGCAGCCCCCCTGCCTAACCTAGCCGAAACTAAGCCAGCAGGCTATAGAAAGCAGCAGCATTCCAGAGAGATTGGTTTAAAGCTCGGAATGCATGTGAATTGTGGAATTCTGTTCAGGCCTTTTGTAGTAATATGTGTGTAACAAATAGAAAAAACTGTCTTTCTATTTAAAAGTCATATAAAGGGGTTCAAAACATATTCGCCTTGAAACCATCAAAAAATACAGTTAAAGACTACATGAAAATAAGCATTTTTTTGTCCCATTTTGTCCCTTAAATTTAAAAAAAAAAACAAAACATATTTCACTTAAAAAAAAACGTAAACTTATTCACAGCACAAAATTTGACGAAAACTTAGCAAAAAAGTCTCCGTACAATTGCTTATTTTGGATTTTCTTAAACCTAAAAGTAATAACAGTAACGAAAGAGTAAATAAAAACTACTACTACTACTACTAATCAGGCCGGCGACCCATGCAGGGTACGAGCCTGAGTGATAGCTGCTTTCCATTCCTGACGGTCCTAGGCACGCTGCTTCCAGTCATCAAAACCAAGCTGTCTTGCATCTGCGATTACTTGGTCTTTATACCGGAAATTCGGTCTTCCACTCCTTCTTGAACGAGGAGGCTCGGATTCGAAGACCCTCTTAGCTGGAGCATTGTTGTCCATGCGCTCAATGTGGCCGAGTCAGTTCAGTCGACGGATCTTTGCCTTGCGGACTATATCCAGAACAAAATAAATAGAAATATATAAAGTAAAGTAAGTCGCCGTGGCGTAGTGGGTTAGCGCGTCGACTCCTACGCAGAGGGTGCCAGGTTCGAATCCCCAATCTACCAACTTTCATAATTCACGGCTTCCACCTATTTCGAGTCAATGACAATGCTCAAAGAGTATTCCTGTCTAGAAAAATTTTCTCAACTTTGCCGTTCGGAGCCGGCATAAATCAGTAAGTCCATTCCACTCGTGAAAGAACAATAGCACGCATAACACGAGTGCTTGCTGAGAAACTAGGCCCAAGTCCGCCTTGGTCTGTCGCGCCACCAATATTATTATTATTACATAACTTAACAAAATCAATATTTGGTCGGGCCTCCTTTGTTCCGTATAACATCATTCAACCTATTCTTCATCGAATGCACCAGTTTGGAAGTCGTGGCTGAAGAAATATTGTTCCACTCATCAATCAAGATGCAAGTATTTGGTGCTGTTTACATTGAGGGCATTCTCAACCAGCCCTTCGGGCAGTTTTTAAGAAATTCCCTAACAGAGGCCTGCCTGTCGTAAAGGGCAACTAAAATCCACCAAATATGAGCTCAAACAGTTCAGGATATCAATAGGCCTACTCTACTCAAATGGCCTCCATCTAATGAGTTACAGCTCTGATAATAGGCTGAGGTACATAAATTATATATTTGAATTTAAAATTGAAAATAACATTATAGGTCGTCCAGCTGGTAGTAAGCACCCTTGGCCAGAGCCTATAGTCTGGTGGCATGGGAACCAATAAAATTCCTGACATCAGTATAGGTTACAGCCTTATCAATTGAAATTGGCCTAGTCGGGCTTTCAAGTCAGTTTTACTTGAAATTGAGCGTTCTCGGATCTTTCTTTCTAAGTGGTCCCACAGATGCTCAATTGGGGTTAGTTCTAGTGACTGAGCAGGGTGTTTGATCTGTTTTTTAACATTGTATAGCAACCATTCTTTTACCAGAAAGGATCTTTGTTTGGGGTCTTTATGCTGTTGGAATATGAAGGTATTGCCGAGACTCAGTTTTTCAGGACTTGAATGTATTATCCACATTTGTTCATAGTTGATTCAATAAAAACTAGATTTCCAACGCCGGAAGAGTCTATACATCCCCACACCATTACATTGCCTCCACCATGCTTTACTGCAGGGGTTACGTTTTCTTGTATTAATAGCAGTGTCTGGCTTCCTCCACACCATCTGTCGTCCATCTGAACCAAATACGTTGACTTTGCTCTCATCAGTAAATATCACTTGATCCCAGAAAGAATTTGCGTCTTCTAAATGTTCACAAGCATACTGCAGCCTCGCCTTCATATTGGCTTTCCATTTGTATGGCTTCTTCCGTCTCACTCGACCATTGTACCCATTTCTTTTTAAGACATTTCTTACCGTAGTCACATCTATTCCATCATTGCAATTAGAGGGGCACTTAACCGAGGATCATCTTCTGACCAATCGCCTCTCCGTACGGCTATCTATTTTTCTTGGCCAGATCCAGATCTTGGTTTGTTGGCAATGTTTTTTGTTTCTTAAAATTTTTCCAAGACATACTGAATAAAAGAACGGGGTCTCTTGATAGATCCAACAAATTCAGCGGCTTTCCTTCATTTCTCAGGTCAATTATAATTTTCTTGGGATGGCCAAAGGGATTTGCTTATTTTTGCACTCCATTTTATTTTTTTAAGAACCAACGAAATAATTGCTGAAATACAATTAAAAATGTTTAAACTTACCAAAAAACCAATCCTAGATCACACACTTTACATTGCCAAATAAAACATAAGAATGACATCTGTATGGTAACTTTTTTTGCCTCTATTAACTGATCGCCGAGAAGGATTCTTGTCATAACGGTACACATAGGCGACGCTAATTCTTGGAATTTGATTTAATTTGGAAGGGAGGGAATCCATCTTCCCTTTCTGTGTTTTCTTTCAAGGATTTTTATTAATTCCTACCAAAATAAGATAATTTGTTGACCAAAAATATACAATTAATCCGCTGTACTGAGACCTTTTTGACTAGGTGAAGGATACTAAAAACCAAAACCTATTTTACAGAATTCTGAACAAAGTTGCCAACATTAATGACTGTGGTCGGTTGAGACATTTATTCTCAGAATCTCGGACCATGCCTACGTTTATTCAATCGTCGGAAGGAGAAACACTTAAGCTCCTAATCGACACACATTTCTCCGGAAATACAGATCCCAGCGAAACTGACAACAGCAACTCGCAGTCGGAACTGCAACACAGCAGTACCGTACCGGATGGATTCCTTACGAAATCCAAACTGGACTGGACAGTTAAAAGCTAAATTACAGCACGGACTGGACACATTATCGCAGTGGCTGAAGGCCTTTTCTAACAGCTGCTCAAGATTTAGCTACACTCCTAGATTATGGAGGAAAGCTAAGGTGGTATTCATACCAAAGTACGGGAAAGCCACACATAGCCTACCAAAAGACTTCAGACCCATAACCCTCTGCTCTTTTCTCTTAAAAAACATAGGAAAGGATAGTTGATCTACATATTAGGGAAAGTATCAGCTTAAGATACTTATCACCTTCCCAACATGCGTATGGCAAAGGTTTGTCTACAAAAACAGAACTTCACTCACTAGTAAGCAACATTGAAAAATCTCTCACTTACAAATAATATACAATGATTGCTTTTCTTTATATAGAAGGAGCTTTTAACAACGTTCAATTTAAGGCAATAAGAAACGCTCTAGATAGACTCAATGTAGTAGATAGTATCCGTAGACGGATTGGCAATGTCCTGTCCCGAAGGTATATCCAGTCCGAATTAGGTCACCACAATATAATAAATACCATAAAGTTAATCAGGGGAACCCCACAAGGGGGGGTACTCTCCCCCCTTATCTTATATTGGTGGTGGACGAATTTCTTAAGGAACTAAGTCGTACAGGCTGTAAGCCAATAGCCTATGCAGACGACATAGGCCTAGTTGCAAAGGGAAAATTTCTTCCATCCGTCAGGGATATTATGAACGTCTCACTAAACAAAATAGAGAAGTGGACAGGAAAACCCCGACTGGACGTTAACCCGTACAAAGCAGAGCTCGTACTTTTCACGAGAAAACGTATCATATCTCCGATAGAGCCCCCCGAGCTGATGAAAAAGGAATTTAGCTTCACTAGTCAGGCCAAGTACTTAGGAGTAATCTTAGAAACCAAACATTTGGGAACGTAAAGGCGGCGACAGGTGTTTACGCATGTAAGAGAATCCTCGGCCCCACATGGGGATTTAAACCAAGAATGGCTCACTGGATGTATACGGATGTTGTTGATCTCTTCCCTTAACGTACAGTATCCTTGTTTGGCACTGAATTACAAATCCAATCTTAAACTGATAAGCAGTATTCAAAGATCAGCGTGTATCTGCATCAAAGGGCCATTGCGATCCACTCCCACAGTCGCCATGGAAACATTGCAACATTGTTACTTCTTCTCATGGACATCTATGGGAAGCTCATTGCCACCAAGGCACCGCTAAGGCTATGGGAGTGCAACCGCTGGAGCAGTTCACATAGCTTAGGTCATACAGAGAAAATCAGAAATGCAAGACTACCAACGCATACAGTTGTGGCAACAGCCCAAACCTAACCTAACCAGCCAATGACATCAGTGCTCTATCATGTACCATTTAAGAGTCCATAAGGCCCAAACACACAAACAAACATTGATTCGTATATGTAGAGATCAAATTCATACAGTCTTACCGAACAACCTACCGACTATTAACCCCGATCTTTGACTTCGATATCAAATATAATACCAGAATACCGTGTAGTCAATTATGGGAGGCAAACTCGGTACAGAACAATAACAACGCCAAGGAAATCTACACAGATAGATCTACGGCCAGTAGTGGAGTGGGAGCGGGTATGCACTCGGAACATTTCCAGATCAGCCGGTCTTTTAGACTTCCAGATTACTGTAGTGTTTTCCAGGCAGAAATAAAGGCTATTCGTGAAGCCGCCGAATGGTTGTTGATGAGGACGATATAGAACGAGAGTATCGTCATTTTCACCGACTGTCAACCAGCAATTATGGCACTCGAATCACCATTTTTAATATCAACATTGGTAAGACTCTGCCGTATGTCTCTTAAGGAGATATCAAGACATTGCTGCCTAACGGTGTGCTGGGTGCTCCTGGGCATGGATATATCCATGGAAACTGTGAAGCAGACGAGCTAGCCGGAAAAGGAACAATAATCATTGGACCTAATGTTGAAAACATCTGGGTAGCAATAGAAACTTAAAAAATAAAAATTATAGACCTAGCGGTCACCAGTGCCCGTGAAAGATGAGATAATCTTAACATGTGCCTACATTTATTTATTTATTTATTAAACAATATTGTGTATAAGTAGCAAGAAAGTTTTTTTCGAGATTCAGGACTATTGTCCTTTGCAACTCTGACTTGAAATGACTTTTGATGAAAATAATATACAAATGAGATATGGATAACAATACGAGGGAAAGCTACAAGTAGAACCCTCATTCTACTCTTAAAAACTAATATTGCAATATTCCCTGGTGATACATTTCGTGTTTACACGTTAATAAATTATTTTATTTACTGCGACAAACTTTTAATAAGGCCATTATCAGAGTTATAGTAATTATTATAAAATCTCTGTGTTAATTTATCAATAAGAGGTAATAAAAAGTTGATATTGGGTTTGTTCGTGCAATCTGTGAGTTGAATAATAACGTGGTAAGTTGAGAATCATTTTTATTATTATTTTTTTTTATTATATATTATTTTGCGACATGGCACAATCGTACCAGACAGGAGCTTAATACAGTAGGATAGATGGAAAAGCTGATTTAAACAGTAAAATTGTACTTTCTGTACTTAGCTTCGATTTCCTGTTTATTAAGGGATAAAGAATTTGTTTTTTTTTTATTTAATTCCTAGGACAACTTACACCAGACAAAAATGTTATCTTAATATCTAAGAATTCATGTCACTAATTCTATCTTACTGACCCTTCGCGAATACTCTTAAATATTCTAATCTAACTTACTATTTGCCTTTCGGCGTCTAAACTATTGTTTCTGTTTTTGTTTTTGTTTTTGCTTTGTCCTTATGACAGACTTTATTGTTTAAGACTTACTGGCCAAGTAAACAAAGAAAAACTTGGCGCTCTTTACATTCTTATTATTACCTAACCTAAATCTAAGCCTAAACCCTATTACCTATTAAATACCTAAGGAAATTTTATCCAACTTAATCTATGTCCGTAATATTACGGACGTGTACGTAGGGATAAAGAATTTTGATGTATCGACAGTAGAAAAAACTATGTTTTTGAAAAGTAATTTTTTTATCTATCATAATTCCTAGACATCTGCAGTGCTTGGACGACGGTCTATATTAAATGAGCCCATTTGAAGATGAACATTATTGGGAGGGAAACAATTTTTGCGTCTACGAGTAAACCAAATTGCTTTCATGCTTCTCATGGGATTCACCTTAATCTACCATTTAAATAAGTATTTTTATAATTTCGTTTGGGCAGTTTGTAAAATGCCGTGCACATCCGCGTAGTATGTTCCTGAAGCAGACATAGCTGTATAGTCAGCAAACATAGCAATATTAACATCACTACATCTGGCAAATCAGCGACAAATATGTTAAAAAGGGTAGTAATATGTAATGCCATAGTAATATGTTAAATAGAGTTCTGTACCTTGTGACAATCCGTAAGCAATATTATGTACAAATGATTTATAATTATGTACTTTAACAACAAATGTTCTTTTATTTAAAAAGCTTTGAATAATTTTAATAGTTTCTTTTGAAATGCTGATTTTGATTAATCTGTATAATAATAATAATAATAATATGGGTGGCTCTACAGTCCGAGGCGGACCTGGGCTTAGCTTCTCAGCAACCACTCGTGTTGTGCGTGCTATTGTTCTTTCACACGTGGATATAACTTTCACGGATGTATATTAAGGCTTTATGCCAATCCGTATCAAAAGCCTACATGCGAAACAAGTATGGCCAAACCTGGACCTTCAGAGAAACACAGCCCTACTCAGTCTAGGCAGGGAAAACCTAAGTAAACTAGTTGAAATCATCACGGGACCGTGCGCAATGGGAAGGCACGCCGCAAGGCTAGGATTACCATGCACGACTTCTGTAACAGATGCATTAATGAGAAAGAAGATTAAAATCCCTCACGTCTACTCTACAACTGCTCTGCCCTAGCATCCATTAGGAAAGAAACCCTGAGAGAATGCTATATAAATGAACTAACGGATATAAAAAACAGAATGGTTCCAGGGATATCATCAGTGGACCCCTCGGTCTAAGTGAATAGAGCACTTTCGATGGAAGCCACATAACGTAACCTAGCCTCAAGTAATAACCGCTCCAGTCACACCATTCTTGGCAAAGTGACTCCGATTGCGCTCGAAATGTTGGTTAATGGACACAGGTTCAGCCTTAAGACCGATACTCTGTCTGTGGCTGACCCCAAAGAATTATAGTCAATTATTTATGAAACGGAGCTTAATTTTTAGCCGATAAGTTGGGGTTAGCCCTTAAGCTTTCGAATCCGTATACACTTGTTAAAAGTCATGGCACTGTGGTCGTGGATATTTGTGGTTGAACTTGTTCCTCAATTTTCGTTCTTTTTTTTTCAATTCATCTTTGTTTCAAAATTCATGACATGCTTACGTACTATATATATAACTTACTGGCCCTCGGCGGGCACTCTAAGCTAAACTTGGTCTTATCTTATATCTTTCGACTTTACTTTATCTGTACAACTTAATATTAAGAGAAATTAAAAAAAAACATAATTACTGAACTGGATTTACCACACTACCTTAAAAATAACTTAAACATAAGCTAAACTACATACATATACATATGTATATATGAATGTATACACATATGTTTATAGATGTACTTAATATATACAGTGTATACACATAGGTATACAGTAGTGTACGCACAGTGGACTGGTCCCCCATTCAGGGATACGTACTACCCTTTCTACCCCGGGTCTAAAGGGTTCGACGCTGAAGTTCCCTCTCTCCCCAGCCACCAGAATTTTCGATGTTGCATTGCAACATCCCGAACATCTCTCCTTGATACCACCGTACTGAACCGGAGGAGACCCTCCTCAGCTCGTTGTGTGACGGAACGGTCTTAGTTGAGTGGCCCATCCACAGTTGAACGGGCTACGTGAAAGATGAGCGGTACCGCATTTATATTTTGTAATACTTCGTTCTTGTCTAAATGGAGAAAGGCTTCTTGGGGGACGAAGCCGCTGTGCCGTACCCTTTTGTGGTATTGTGAATTTGGGTAGTAAGCCCCCGAGATCAGATTGATGACCGTGTTCTTCGCTATAGCAGTATCAGGCCCTGTTGTATAAGACCTTATTGGAATAGAATTTTATGTACTGGGACTCTGGAGTTCGATAAAGGCGAAGGTAAGCCCTAAGACAAGCTCTCTTAAACAACCGAATCTTTTCCATCAAGCCTGCACTCACGTTGAACCACACGGGACAGCTATAGGTGAGCATTGGCCGGATGAGTACCATGTAGCAGATAATCTTCACCAGCCAACTCGAGCTGTTGTAAAACAGTCTCTTTTTAACGGCAAAAGCACCTCGGGCTCTGGCCAGAGCAGCATCTACATGTTTGTTAAAATATAGATACTGGTCTAGCCCGATCCCCAGGTATCTGACTACAGTCCTTTGCGCCAGTGGTTTCCCTTGTCGTCCAACAATTGAGAACTTTCGCCAAACGGCGTCCTGAACAGAATGATTTCCGACTTCCGGAAGTTGATACTCAACTTCCAGTCATCGCAACTTCTCATGAATGAATCGAAGTCATCCTGCGTGAGAGTAGTGATTTCCTCGGTGTTTTTGCCTGATCTGTACACGATCAAGTCATCGGCGTACGCAATTGCATGAGGAAGAGAACTTAACAGATCGCTCAATTAAATGTTGAACAGGATCGGCGAATTAACGGCACCCTGTTGGAGACCATTTTTTACCTCGTATATACCTGTGGAGGTCACGTTGCCATTCTTGACTACGAAACGTCTACCGGTAACCATGTTATACAGTAGGTACAACAGTGGTTTGCTAATGCCTAGTCGATTAAGCTTGTAGAAAGGACCTTCTAACCATACGGTGTCAGAGGCCTTCTCCAGATCGATCAAGCAGGCACCCGTACATTGTTTCTGGCTCTTGTTCCATTGGATATCCGACACCAGTTTCGACGCAGCATGAATAGTGTCATGCCCCGCTTTGAAACCGAATTGGTTTTCCGGAATTATATTTTTGTCCTTAGTCCAGTTGATCAAGGCTCTATTGATCACCTTCTCGAATACCTTGCTGATGTTCGAAAGGCGACTAATTTAACGGAGGTTGCAAGGATTCGAAGAATCTTTTCCTTTCTTGGATATGGGTTGCACAATAGCCGTTTTCCAATGCTCTGGATAATGTGCACTATTCAGAGCTTTGTTAAATAGGATCGTGTACATATTAACCACTTCTAGGGGGAGGAGATCCCGTCGATTCCAACAGATTTTTTTCTTTATTGATTCTAAGACCGCTTGAAGTTCTGTCTTCGATATGAACGGGGATGAACCCCTTCGTCAGCGATGGCATTGTCAGTCATGTTATCATCATTGAACATGACAAAGCCAGTGTTCTCAGATCGCCGTTGTTGCGAGTCTTCTCGAAGTTGTGAGTTGCTAGCCAGTACGCGGTTATCCAAGTCGTGGTTCGGGCGAACGCTCTCATTCACCTTGTACACTTCTTGGAAGACCGCGCCAAGTACCCCCACTTTTTCTTCATTATCGTCGAGTACGGCGTTATTTGGGTCAATACCTGCTGTAGTCAGTACTTGTTCATTGTCCGTTGTTCAGGGAAGCTTAAGACGATCGCTTTGCATGTTACTTCTGAAGAATTTATAAGTTAATAAGGTATTTAATCTTGTCAGGATTCTACTTTTTTGTTGGTGGAGTGCGCCGATTGTCGCATTGGGGAACAAGTTTTCGTTGTTTGTCCGTGTATACCGTGGTCTAGTAATGCCCATGGTTTGTTTAATTGTCTCGTCCAATTAAATTAAATACGTGTCAATCTCCTCGTTTGACAAGTTTCTATTGGACGGTATGTGGAGCGCGTTCGAAGAGAGTGCTCTCGTTATTTGTCTGGAGAAGCGGGCCCATCGGGCCCTACTGTAATTGTAGGGGTACGTTTGCAACAAAGGTTCCTCAAATCGTCAATAGAGTCTTATTCTAGTATGCTTCAAATGACCGGAACCCGGAACATCCGATGTGCATACCCTTTCTACTCACATGAGTACGTTTTGTTCGTCATTCCATCCTCGTGTTGCCAGGGACGCAGGAGCTGGCCTAAAATTCCCCCCACCGTCAGAAGCCACCACTCTCCCTCTAAATGACAAAGTTCAAGTGAACACCAAGTGGAATGCGCCAAATAGCACAACGCAACCCAACTTTACGTTTTGTAAACTTCAACATTTTACCGTGCCGACTGTGAAAACGTATTCATTTCGTTTCCGCTGAAATCCCGGCTCTCGTCTTTGAAAGCCAACTCCCGCAATCCTATTTGTGGCCGAGCCCGAGTCATATTTTTCTCCGGAAAGCAACCACCTACCACACAGCCCGCATCCGAGTCGACTTCAAAGGGAAGCATTTCAAAGCGGGAGGCACACGCTACTCCCTGAGGTTGAGAGGGAGTCTTTAACCCTCTGATTACCGTCGTTAATGGTAATAATTAGGAAATCTGATATTCAGTGCTTTGCTGCGCAAAACGAAGGCGGAAAGCCAACACAGCGTGGTCCTCGTTTTGTGAACAAATAACAGATGATGACCATATCGTCGACCACTATTATGGTTTCCAACATTGACAACGACCAGCAGTGTGGACAGCCCAGGAATGCAGTACACTAACGAGAAATTCAATCGACTTAAGCTCCAGCACGATGGTCAGTTGCAGGAAGCCCAGAACTCCCCCTTCCCGCTGATGGATGGTATTTAGAAGTCACCAACCCTGGGCTGAAAGTCAAGTAATCACAGCCACCCCAGTTCGGCTATGAATAATTACTAAACCGTCCGGCACGGTGGACAGGCAGTGTGAGTGTGTGTGTGTTGGCACCGAGGCAGATGTCTTTCGGAAGTGACGTTGTGCTCAGATGCGGTCTAGTGATTCGAGTTGACAAGGGATGAGAAGGTGAGAGTTGCCTCTTTTTTTTTTGGGCGATTCCAGATTGTTTTTTATTTGCGCCGATTGTGACCGACTGCTGAGGGCGAGTGATCGATTTCTGATGGAGGCAATCTTCCGATTCATCATCGTCGATAAAAAGAGACATCACTCCTGTCTCTGCGGCTGTCGCTGGGATGGCACGGGGAGAGTTGAATCATCCCTTCGATTTGGGTATCTCTCATGTAGATCTTTCATGTGGTTTCGGGTGATTTTTTGTGTAGAGGAAGTCCACGGGCTTGTGGCGTTTTCAAAAGCGTTCTATGGATGGACAGGTTTGGTGTTAAATATGTTTTGGCATGTTGCCTTTTTTGGGGGCTCTTGTAGAGGTTTTGAAGCGACCAAGAGCTGTTATTCTCAGATCCCTTATACTCAGTATCAATGTCGTCCTTGGTTCTGAATTAAAGGTCTCATGCGTCGATGTTCCGAAGCTAAGGTTTGACTCAGAAAAAAAGTTATCCCTTAAGGAGTGTACACCAGATAGCTCCTCCTTGATTGAAATGGTGGACGTTTCTGTGCCTTGGCACAGACATTTTTTTACAGACCCAAAAACATGCTACTGGTGGAACGACAGCATAAGGAATCTCAGGACAACCTGCCTTAAAGCCCATCGTAGATCCCAGCGTTCCAGAGGTAGACCGGAGTTCCAGGAACGATAGGCCGCCTTCAGGCTGGCAAGGCGCAACCTGCAAAAGGCAACTAAGGAGAGCAAAGCAAACTACTTCAAGAATCTTTGCAAGGAAGCAGACCTAGACCCCTGGGGAGGAGCATATAAAGTGGTAATGAAAAAAGTGAAAGGCAGTAGGACGCCTCAACTAACCTGCCCACTGATGCTCAAAACAATAGTGGAACACCTGTTCCCCAGGAAACCTTCTACAATGTTCGTCCTTACACAAGGAGCTAGTTCGGATCAAATCCCACCAGTCACGGCTGAAGAGCTGCAGATTGCGTGCAGGAAAATTGCCGACAAAAAAGCACCTGGCCCTGACGGCATCCCTAATAAAGCCATCAAGGCGGCCGTCGAGAAGAGGCCCGAACTGTTCACAGCGACGATGCAAAGGTGCCTCGAAGAAGGTAACTTTCCAAATCGCTGGAAACTCCAAAACCTGGTACTGATACCCAAAGGCAATAAGCCCCCAGGAGAACCGTCAGGGTACCGACCAATCTGCCTGCTTGACACCACGGGAAAGATCCTTGAGAGCATCATATACGGAAGGTAATCGGTGTGGCGGAGGAGCGAGGAGCCTTGTCCGACCATCAGTTCGGCTTTAGGAAATCGCGCTCCACCATCGACGCCATCAAAGAGGTGGTAGACACAGCAAGCGAAGCGATAACGGGTTCAAGATGGAGGGGCGGTACAAAAAATACTGTGCCGTAGTTACGCTGGACATCAAAAACGCGTTTAACTCAGCGAACTGGTCCTGCATCATGAGAGCCTTGAATAGGATGAGCACACCGCAGTACTTGAGGAAGATTATCGTCAGCTACTTCACCAATAGGAAACTTAGATACCAGACTGACGATGGAATGAAATACCACGAAGTCTCGGCAGGCGTTCCACAGGGCTCAGTCCTTGGACCCCTCCTGTGGAACCTAATGTACGACGGAGTACTGAGACTCACGCAACCAGACGGAGTCAAGGTGATCGGTTTTGCCGACGACATCGCGGTCGTGACAGTAGCCAAAAACGTCCACGAGGTGGAAGCAGCCACAAACGAAGCGATCGCCAGGATCAAGGATTGGATGGAATCCGCCGACTCAGAACTAGCTGACCACAAGACTGAGGCTGTCTTAATAACCAGTCGAAAGACGGTGGAATACGCTAGCTTCCGGGTTGGTTCCCAGATAATTCGATCGAAGATGGCTCTGAAATACCTAGGGGTAATGCTCGACAAACGGCTTAACTTTAAAACTCACGTCGAGTACTGCAGCAAAAAGGCAGCAAGGATGCAGGCAGCGCTCTCAGGAATGCTGCCCAACATCGGAGGACCTGGATACGAGAGAAGGATCCTGCTTTCCACAGTGGTAAGCTCAATCCTCCTATATGCTGCACCAGTATGGACGGGGGCCCTGGCGAACACGGATGCAGCAAGGAAGCTCTCGACATCATACAGGCTCTGCGTGATAAGAGCAATCAGCGGTTTCCGAACAATTTCGTACGAAGCAGCCTGCGTCATTGCGGGTATGGTCCCGATCGACATTCTCGCCAGCGAAATGCAAAGGATCTACCTACGGAGATCTGCAAATCACTCGGTGACTAGCGCAAGAGGTCTAAAAAAGGAAGAAAGGGCAACATCAATGGCACTGTGGCAAACCAGGTGGGACACCACAACCAAAGGCAGATGGACCCATAAATTGATACCCAGAATAGAAGCCTGGACAACGAGAGCTCACTTGTCCAGAATGCGCGCGCGAAGATGAAGATGCAGAGCACGTAATATTCCATTGCAGACGCTTTGCCGTGGCGAGAGGAAGTCTACCAATTCCCGAGCTCGTAGTTAGCCATATGATGGTGTCAGCTGACAAATGGCTAGTGACATGTTCCTTTATTACAAGGGTGCAGATCGAGCTAAGAAGGCTGGAAAAAGAAAGAAAGGCCGAATTGGCAAATATAGATCAAATAGCGTGATATGCTAACCAGCCCCGCGAAGTAATACCTAACGGCAGTTCCGCGGGGAGAGTGGTAGAAGTGTGCAGAGGTGTGGTTTAGGATGTAGGCGCGAGGAAAAAGGAGAACAATATCCCGTGAATCGTTCATGCTGGTAACACGGGTTACCAGTATCTTGAAGAAGATTCCACATCCATTGGCGCAAACCATAAAAAAAAAAAAGACCCAAAAACATTCGCGTCACATATCTCCTTTAGAATTGTTTCTCCACTCCACAATCCACTAGTGTAGGCAACCAGAGATGAAGCCAAGACATTCTTGACAGAAGAAGACATTCTTGGAGTAATGAATCTTTCTAAATCGGGGGCGTTAGTCTGATTGGTTGGACTATAGAAGCTTAAGCGTAATTTCCTCGCCAAATTATCACAACTCACGCATGTGTGACGGTGTGTTTAAGTACGTTGACACGCAAACAGATATTCCATGGTGTTGAACTAGCGTATATTAGATATTGGCCAAGCCTCATTGATACATTCGTTCTGATCTACATGAAGATAAGCCACCTTTGCTGCGTTAGTTCGTTATTCCATTATTGTGAATTTATGTTCACCCATCCGTAATGATTATGAATCTTGGCCAAACAGAGCAACGGTTAATCTGGAATATATTAGAGGTCTTGGAAGAAGTAGTATCTCTTTGAACTCTTTTGTTTCTCTTTCATCGTTGCAGCCCTGTTAACATTGACAAGTGCAATTTTCATACCTCATCCATAAAATTTGCCGATCTTACCACTTGCAAGGAGGTATATCCCTGCTCAACGTCTCCAATAAGAACATGGCCGCACTGCACTAATCGCCACTAACCAGTGCAGTTCCCGACCCGGCAAATCGACTAAATATTCATATTAAAACAAGTGACAAGGATGGCGCAGTTGGTTAAGTGCATGCCACTGATTAGCGGGGTCCCTGGTTCGAACCCCAGTGAAAGCAAAGTAAATCCGCTTTTACCACGTTTTCAAATCTGGTCCAGTCACCATTTGCCGTTGGGATCAAACTAACGGCAATATCACTGGGGTGCTCAATCTGACTGTGGGTATCACAATGGACCAAGAGTGCTGGTGAATTCACTAGCAGCCCGCCTACCTAGGTTAGGTTAGGTTAACAAAATCATGAAGAAAACCCACTATAGCGTTTCAAAACGATACACATCACCTTTTCAATAATTAGCCGCAGAATATAGAATTATTCGATACGTTGACCGAATTTGGCATCCCGGCAAAATTGATCCGTGCAGTTCGTACACCTCCTAGTCGTTAGAAACATGCACCGAATTTCGGCAAAGAGATGCGCTGTCGTGTGATTTCTTTAATCTGGTACTCTAAACATAGTGCGGTGGGCTGCTGTAAACACGAACGGGACTATCTTCTACAAGTCAGTCCAACTGTTGGGATACGAAGTTGTAATCGACATAGTCATAAGTTCGTGCCGTAGTGGAAGTACTTACGACAGTTGAAGAAGCGGCTAAGTCAGCTGGTCTTAAGGTCAATGAGGATTGAACAATGCCTTATTCTTCTTTACTGTCCGGGGTGGACCTGGGCCTCAACCAACAAACCTCTCCGGCTAGCACGGTCTCTGGCTAGCTGTCTCCAGTGTCGCACGCCAAGTTGGTTGAGGTCCTTCTCCACCTGGGTTCGCCACCTTAGACGCGGGCGTCCTCTGTTTCGTTGTCCCACGGGTTCGGAGTCGAAGACTCTTCGGGCCGGAACTGAATTGTCCATGCGCTCTACATTGCCCAGCCATGTTTGAACAAAGTATGGGACAAAATTCTCTTCTTGGCCGTTCGGAGTCGTCATAAAACTGTAGATATCTTCCACCCGTGAGAGAACAATAGCACACCTAACACGAGTGGTTGCTGTAGAAGCTAAGCCCTGATCCACGTCACCCATATTGTATTATTATTGCAAAAGAGGTCGTTTACCTCGCAAACATGAACAAGACAAACGACACCATAGTGGAGATCCGACATAGAATCGCTCTTGGCAACCGTTAAGCAACTGCGATCAAAGCTCCAGACTCAAAATCGTCGAGCAACAAAAGTCAGTGACACTTTTCGTTGACATCGCGTTCTTAAAAAAGTGTCACAAACATCACGATGCGTTCTCCTGATTATGTCAATATCGTCAACACACAAAAACCAGTAGTTTTACGGCTTTCTAAAATAAAGTACCTTGAGTTTTGGTGCGCAAAGAACAATGGGTGGTGTGAATAAAAACTGAGTGTGAGCATTTCCTTAGCATTTTGGAGAAAATACTCCATCTGGTGTGAATAAAAATTTATTTCGTTTAGTTTAACGCATCCTCTCCGTTCACATATTTCGACAGCTGAGTCTTTCCTCCGTTTTGGTGTGAATAAATATGGAAAATGTTCAGATATCGCTTGCAGAAGTTGAGTGTGTAAAGGAGGTGACTTCAAGAGAGAAAAAAGTGAAAACAATTTAAATTAATGGAAAATACTGCGTCGGAAGAGGAATACTTTGACGGATTAAACCTTAATCCTAAAAAAATGAAATCTGGAATGGACGATGACGATTTCATCAAGTGTTTGCAATTTTATCCGTGCTTGCTGGAAAAAAGACAAGCTACAAGCATTGAAAGATATGGAAGAAGAAATAAAAAGAATCCATGGTTTTAATTTGAACATTTATTTACAAGATGAAGGCCCATGTCAAATCAAAATGCGGTAAGAAAAAGACGGGTAATCTTCCCATTACATTAAAAGAACAAAAAACAATCAAAAGCATGGCACCAACACGCGTTTCTTCAGGAATATCGGAAAGGAAATGAGTACTTAACCATTTCATGTTGTCAAACTCGAATCTATACACGTTCTTGAAATTATCCCCTGTGTCCCAGAAAGGACATAATTCTTTGTTTTTCGCGTTTGTATGTTTAAAAACATTGTTGCATATATCTTGCAACCACCTTTACCCGACTTTGCACTCACCCTTAAACGCCAGGAACCCTAGTTTTCAAACGTCAACTGAAGGAAGGGTACCTACTTTGAGACAATTTTTTATTCACACGAAACTGAGTATTTCCTTTAACGAACATACTCGACTCATGTGTTCTTACTCGGAATGTTTTCTCAGTTTTTATTCACACCACCCAATGTTGACGAAGTCACACGATATCGCCCGCCTTCTCTGAATCTTTTTTGACATCAAAGGTCTCGGCTAGGTTTTTACTGAATTTGAGTGAACAAAGTGCATTCTCCATCGTCATTATACACAATCTGATGAGTTTGGCAGTAATGTCAAGACTAGACATTTCACTGTTTAGCTCGTATCTATGGTTGCTGTTATACTTGTTAAAATGAATAAAAAGTGATGGTTATTCTGTTTTGTTGCACCTTCTTTTTTTTCGAAAAATGTTCCACGGTTTGAATATTTGCTGGAAGTTTGATTTTCCTGGCCTAAGTTCTCAACTGTATTGACCGACCAGGTTGCTCAAGAACGGCTGTAGCGTTCACCCAACACGGCAAATAAGGTATTGTGTTCGAGAAGGAGAGGCAGACCAAACGTCCTTTATAAAGGCTAGGTCATTGCGGACGATAGACAACCTGTGGCTCTGGTTATTTCTGTGGACATCTCTAGTTCTTATTCATTTCAATCTTCTTCTTCTTCTGGTGGCGCTACAGTCCGGCGTGGACCTGGGCCTCAACCAGTAAGCCTCTCCAGTTGGCACGATCTTTAGCCAGCTGTCTCCAACTGCGCACACCAAGTTGATTGAGGTCCTTCCTCACCTGGGTGCGCCATCAGTTCCGTGGGCATCCTCTATTGCGTTGTCCCACTGGTTCGAAGTCGAAGACTCTTCGGGCTGGAGCAGTGCTGTCCATGCGCTCTACATGGCCCAGCCATCTTAGACGTTGAATCCGTAGACGCCTGACTAGGCTCATGCCGCTGTACAGCCCGTACAGTTTGTGGTTGAATCTTCTTCTCCAAAAACCATCAACGCAGACAGGAACAAAGATTTAACGCAGAACTTTTCTTTCGAAAAGACCAAGTGCTTCTTCATCCGCTTTTGTGATTGTCCATGCCTCCGCACCATAGAGCAGGACAGGGATGATCAAGGTGTTATATAATGTTAGCTTGGTCCTTCGAGAGAGGACTCTACTACTCAATTGCCTCTTGAGCCCAAAGAAACAACGATTGGCAAGAGTAATTCTGCGTTTAATCTCGGTACTGGTACTGTTCACTTGCTAGCCGAGGTAGACGAAGTCCTTCACTACCTCGAAGTTATAGCTGTCTATGGTGACGTTTTGGCCGAGTCGTCGATGTTGTGCGTCCTTTGTTGATGACAGCATATACTTCGTTTTGGCCTCGTTCACCGTTAAACCCATTTTGGCCGCCTCCGATTCAATGCCTGCAAACGCTTCATTGACGGCTCGCTGTGTTCGACCAATCACGTCAATGTCATCCGCGTATGCTAGCAGTTGTACGGACTTTTGGAAGATCGTGCCTCTAGTGTTGGCGTGTGACTCTTGCACAATCTTCTCCAGGATGATGTTAAAGAAATCACATGACAGCGCGTCGCCTTGTCTAAATCCTTTTTTGACATTGAAGGTCTCGATGATTTCGTTACTGACCTTGATGGAGAAGCGAGAGTTCTCCATCGTCATCCTGCTCAACCTGACGAGTTTGGCAGCAATGTCAAAACTAGATATGGCGTTGTATAGCTCATCCCTATGCACGCTATCGTATGCGGCCTTGAAATCCACGAATAGGTGGTGGGTGTCGATCTGCATTTCTTGGGTTTTTTTTCAAGATCTGCCGTAGTGTGAGGATTTGGTCGGCGGTGGACTTCCCCGTCCTGAAACCGCATTGAAATCTATCAGGTTGTTGAAGAATGGTTTCAGCCGCTCACACAAAAAATTCATTCATTTCAATCTAAAAAGAAAAAATATCACTTTGCGCTTCTACCTACAAACGTATACACTTCCTCTGCGACTTAATTTCCCGAAAAGCCAAATGCTACACTTACGTATTCATTCATCTGATCATTGGCCCCTACTCTTTGACATTTACGAGGACAAAAACATTAGAAAGTAGTAAGTAGTTAACTTGACAAGCTCTTTAAGTTGTCTTTACTAAAGCTGACACAATCCCGTCGTATACATCTTTAATTAATGCACACAGCTTTAATTAATGTAAACTCCACCAGTGTCAAATGTGCAGGTCCACAATCACAGCACTTGAAACCCACACGACGTGACTGAAGATGCACATCCTGCTGTGCATTCCAAACCAGTCATCATCAACCCACCAATTCACGAAAAGCACTTCCATTCACCCACTCACCCTCTGATTGCGTTGAGTCTCTTTCCCCACCGCAGCAGAAATCCTTTTTGGAAATTAATTTAAATTTAACCAATTTCGAGGCACAGCTTTCTGGAAAGAGGAGCCTCATTAAGGCCGATCCCTTCGCGCCTTAGACTCATTATCGCTTTGTTGGCAAACATGGCTGGTGCGCATTTGGGCTCAGAAAAAAAAGGACAGCAGTCCTTTCAATGAAATTAGCATTTTATATGTTTTGTTTGATTTCTACTGTTCGTCCTTTTTTTTTGCACAAAGGCATCATCTTCTCTGCTGGTTGAGAGCGTTATGGATATTTCAAATATCCACTAAACCTCGAAACGGACAGTTCTATAAATAAGCACTCACAGCAGGAAATGAGCAGTTCGTGGCAACACTTGCGTGTATTTGTGCATGAAATCTTCGTCCTGGCAGCGCGAATGCTTGGTCGTTTATTACTTGAGGATTAGAGTGCCTGCCTGGGCGGTCGAGGGGGGGTTTCCTGACACATTTGATCTTGTTTTGCTGGCTTTGGTATGATGCACGTATACACGCAGTGTAATCGGAGGACAACGCTATCAAAATGGGATTACTCTTCCTGGATGAGGTTAGAATTTTCATTATTTAATGGATTTTTTTTAACGTGTCAGTGTGTCCCTGTCCACCATTTTACTTCTGTTGGGAATGATTACGAATAAATGATTTCTCGGGGGAAACGAAACCATTTCTGCATTTGGATGTCAAGGTATTCTAATTTTCATTGAAACATTTCCTTACATTTTGAGAAAGAAGAGACAGATCGAACACATCGTTCTTAAATCGCCATTTGTAAGCCATTTGTAAGCAACATCTGAAATGCGGCCGTCCGTCGAGCCGTACGCAACTGTATTTTGCTGTCTGGGTTCGATTCTCGGTACGACCATAATTTTCACGGCCCCTACATCTTTCGAGTCCCTAAAAATGCTCAAAGAGAGCATCTCAAATTTGGCCGTTTGGAGTCGGCATGAAGCTGTAGGTCCCTTCCTCTCGTGGAAGAACAATAGCCCGCACAACACGAGTGATTGCTGAGAAGCTAGGCACTGCCCCCACTGGAGATCCGACGTAGAACCGCCTTTGGCAACCGGTGTTACTTCAGTTTGTCAAAACAACTGGCGTCAAAACTCCTGAATCGAAAGACTAAGGTCATGCTCTACAAAACTCTTATTTTGCCAGTCCTTCTATATCGAGCCGAAAGCTGGACGATAAGCAAAACTACGAGGCTGATTCTTGGTACCATCGAAAGAAAAATTCTACGTCGGATATATGGTCCCGTCTGCGAGGAAGGCGAATGGAGGAGAAGACACAACCGCGAATTCTACGAGCTGTACTAGAAAGTGGATGTAGTCCGGCAGCAAAAATCCGTCGACTTTACTGCCTCGGCCACATCGAGCGTATTGACAACAATGCTCCAGCTAAGAGGTTCTTCGAATCTGAGCCTCCTAGGTCGAGAAGGAGAGGAAGACTGAATCTCCGGACACGTAATCACGGATCAAAGACAACTTGGTCTTGATGCCTGTAAACAGCGTGACCAGGACCGTCAGCAAAGGAAAGCAGCTACCGGTCAGGTTCGGACCCTGCATGGGTCGCCAGCCTGATAAGTAAGTAAGTATTGCAAGTATGTGGGGATGTGTATATGACTGAAAGAGGGATGGAGCGCTGAGAACGATGACGGCCTATCAAAATAACAACATTAATTTTTTGATTTTATTGTACTTTAATTATATTTTATGTTACATCACAGTATATTATTGCAATGGAGTATACGATATGTTCAGTAAGTCCATCTTTAGCCAACACCCACAAACTGGGTGGCTTATCCACGCCTGCACATGTCGGGCTTATTTCATTTATTTATTCAGATAACTCTGCACGATTAAGCATAAACTTATAAACTTGTACAGGAATGATTTTTTCTTAAAATAACAAATTTTTACTTATCTTAACCTAACTTAATTCTAAGGAAAAATTACAAAAGGAAAAAAGGAGGGGGAAAGGAATAAAATTAAGAAGAAGATAAAGATGAAGATAGAGAAAGTATGAAAGTAAAGAAAGCGTATACTAAAATCATTGTTATTTACTCGTAAGTGGTTAATTCGTTTTATAAAATTCAAAAAGTTTTTTTTCCAAAATAATTCCCTGTACCCACCCTTTTAATTTCCGGAGGGAGTGCATTCCATAAATGAATTGTGCTAACAAAAAATTGCCTTTCGGTGTTCAAAAACTTATGTTTAGGTGGTATTAAATTCAATGTTCTTTGAGAACGCGCAAATTGTAATTTTGTGTATAAATATTCTGGTGCCTGGCGGTTTATAATTTTATGTTAAGCAAGAACTGTACGATATTTAAGAAATACATTAAGCCAAGCAATAATTCTTTTAGCGAAATCTGAAACGCGGGCGTACCGATCTAGATTGAAAATATATCGTGAACAATTGTTGAAAGCAACGTTTAACTTGTGAGAACATTCAAAGTCCATGTTTGAAAAAATTTCACAGCCTTATAACATGAAAGGAACTACGAATGACTTTATAACTTTTAGTTCGACTTCAACAGGCAAAAACAGTTTGGTTGGACTGAGACCTCGTAACACACAATAGATTTTGCGAACGATACCATTTATTTGATCATTCCAGCTAAGATGTTTGTTAAAGATGATTATTTTAGAGACATATTCGATAGTGCTGTTGTTAATACAAACTGGGTCAACGGCATTGCACAGATTTCCTCTGCTTATTTGGAGAGTCTTTGTTTTGGAAGGATTCAGGGATAAATGATTCATTTGGGACCAAATAAATAAGGAGTTTAGATCTGTATTGAGATCATTAAGTGCGCTTGCCTGAGTGGAGAGTTTGAAAACTTTATAAAGCTACATCATCAGCGTAATTATGATGCTCGCAGTGTCTTATGCTTTGAGAGATATCGTTTATGAATAAAAAAAACAGGAGTGGGCCTAAAACAGATTCTTGGGGTACGCCTGTGAGCACGGGTAAGCTTTTTGAATACTTATTACCATTAACTATCATCTGAGTTCTTCCATCAAGATATGACGCCACGAGTCTACAAACGGATTCCTCAAAGAAAAATTGTGACTTCAACTTGTGTAATAAAATAGAACGATCAACAAAGTCAAAAGCTTTCGAAAAGTTCAGAAAGACAATCACAGACATCATATCACTATCGAGTCCAGATCGTATATCGTCGGATACTTTTAGAAGCGCAGCAATGCAGTTGTGCTTACTGCGAAATCCTGATTGTAACTTCGTCACCAATTTCTCTTTCTCCAAGTATGCTTTTATTTGCTTACTTATTATTTTTTCGAGAACTTTACTTATGAATGGGAGGATAGCAATCGGTCTAAAGTCCGTGAAATTGTATGTGTGAAAAACACAATGTGCCTAAATTTAAGCCACAAGCAGACATCCTTTGGTCTTGAGACTTATTGATTGTCATTGCGAATGCCCATCCAGTTTTTAATTGAAACCGTTTGAATTCAATCGGTATATCTGTGGGATTTGTGGTAGAGAATCATGTGCTGCGCTGTCATGAGATACAGCAATCCCATCAACTCCGCAGGAAATAAAAATCCACTCCAAACCTACACTACTCAAACCTATGACAACACAACTACACACATTGTGCTCAATTGTTGTTCAACAACAATTCTTGTGGTTGGTGTCTTTACTAGATTGCACATGTGTGTACTTCGATGACATTGCACAAGATGGATGACAGGAAATTCAAACTTAATATTGGGCAATCGTCAATTGCTCCCAGGGAGAATTCATTTTAGAAATACAGCAATCGCCTTAAGCGGAAATACTTAATAGCCGTGTTTTTTTTCATCGCTATCGATAGTGAAGTGAAGTAAGATTCAGAAAAACGATTCACAGTGGCTTTGATTTTTATTTGTCAAAATATATGAAAAAGAAATTTATTTGTTCGAAATTGATGTCAAAATGTATGAACAAAAAATCGAAGTAGAATTTTTATCGGCAGCCACTTTTCTCTGCCGATATTATAGGCAGTAGATTGGTGTATGTGCCTTACGTGCAAAATCCTAGTTCACTATTTCTAAATTTTGAAAAAAAACATGGCTAATGAGCACACGAACTAAATAAAAAACCGACAAAAGTGAGGTGAATGAGATTAAAAATCGGCTCATTATTAACGCGTTTGTTGGTGTGAAACGGGAAATGCAGAAGAAGTGTCTGCAATTACAGGTGATCTGTAAATTCCTTCCACATTTGAATGTCTGTAGAAATTTTATAGCGGGAATATTGATATTTGGGAACACCATATTCGTGTGGTATAGTAATAAAACAGTATATTCATTTGTTGTAGGGAAATTTTAAAGAAATGAACACGCTGTTTTTAAAATTTTCCCTGTTGATTAGGTTAGGTTAGATTTGGGTGATTGCCACCACTGTAGCAGTTGTGGCCCACTTAGATCCTGGTTGGATCCCTTGTGTTATCACAAACCGGTGCTTTTCACCGGATCCTTTTAAAAAGGGACTACACTAACAAAAATGAAATAAACCTAGGGATTATCCAATGGCATACTTTGTGGTGACCTACATTGACAAGTCCATTCCTGTGCTGATTTGCAGCCAATTAGTTTTCCTGATAAAGTTAGCTATGTCTTCTATATTTATATTTCCTCCAGGTTAATGAAAAAATAGTTGCCTAGTATACCTTTTCTAGTTTTTGCAAAGGCTGGTGAAGTGCCGAAGAGGTGAAGGGTATTTTCTTCCACCTCCGCGTCTCTGCAGCTTCTGCAGTAGTCGTTGTGGGGGGCTCCCATTCTTCTGGCATGGATACCGAGAAAGCAGTGGTCGGTGATAATGCCCACTACGTTCCTTATTACATTCCTGTTTAGTTTTGGGAGTGTATTTGTTTTCTTTGGATTTAGTGAGAGCAAAATAAGCCTCGAAGTCGTACACGTATCTAATTCCATCCATCTCCGATTAGCGGAGTCGACGGCATCTGTAAGTAACATGGTATTTATTACTTGGAGTGAGGTGTCCTGATTATTTTCCGTGATAGTCCCACCCCTATTCTTGCTAGCTCATCGGCCCTTTTGTTGCCTGCAAACCACTATGCCCAGATACCCAGCATAGGCTTAGGTTGCATCTAACTGCTATCTCCCGAAGACATAGACGGCAAAGTTTTACCATCTTCGATTTAATTTATAGTGTATCCAGAGTCTTTATGGCCGCCTGACTATCTAAGTAAATGGCGATAGATAGCCCGTCTATCGGGCTCATCGACATTAAGACGGCCGCCTCTTGGATAGCTTTAACTTCTGCCTGGTAAACACTACAATGGTTGGGCGGTCGAAGAGAGAGGGAAAAGTATATGTCCGGCGATATAGCGAATACTCCGGTGTCCTCGTCTGTTGCTGAGCCATTTGTGTAGTTTCTTACTGTTACTTAAGAAATGCTCCTTTTTCCGCCTTTGAATTTCTGTTGGTCAAGCAAATGAAGTCACGCATCACTAAACTCCCCAGCACACTTTTCTTACATTGCAATATTATTCATATCCTTATTACCGATGGCGAATCGAAGGTTCGCTAGCTTTCGAACTGTTGGTCGAATGTAGCAAAGTCGAGTTATTACGGTTCGTGTGTTTCTTAATTCGTCTGATTTTTCATCGTAATGAGAAAATAAGTTATGCGCAACGTCAAATGAGTTTTGCCAAATGTCTATTCATTCTCGTTTGGAATTTGAGCGCATAAGATAGTGTGTTTTAAAATGCTTATTTCAAACAGATTTATTATTTAAACAAAATAAATACGTGATAAAAATACGTAGTTCATGTGCCCAGGCCTGGGCATATTCCTTGATCAAAAATTGACGTTCAATAAACATATATCAGACACCCTAAATAAAGTAAATGTTGCCATCCACATGTTAAACCCTTTTATAAACAGGAAATCATTGCTTGCAAATGAAAATAAAATATTATTACACAATAATATTTCATATATTTCAAGCTATTTTTTTCTATATGGCTGTCAGGTTTGGGGAAGCTGTGCTAAGTGTCACATTAAAAGGCTTCAAATATCGCAAAACAAAATTCTTAAAATAATGCTTAATCTGCTCTGGCATCACTCTACATTGGAACTTCATGACAAAGCGAATGTTGCAGTGAACTCCTACAGGATAAGCAAACTTAATCGAATATTCAAGTTATGATGTTATGCAGCTGAAAATCCCCCAATTAGCCAATTATTTCCACTTAAGTACTAAAATTTGTAAAGTACTTGAAATTTCGTTCATAGTTATACGCTACCTTATTCGCGTACTACTCATTTTTTTCATTTTTTTTTTAATGATTGCATATACATATGTACATGCATATATATATACATAGAAAACTGATTATTTTTGTATCTAGTTGCTATTTCGTTATTCATTTATTTATATAATTATTTATATATCTATTTACTTATTTATTGATTTATTTATTATTTATCTTCTTATTAATGCACTAATTTAATCTCTTTCTAAGTTTCTAACTATGTTTTTATAATCATTATAATTTTTAATCTCTTTAATTAAAAATAATTTTTAGATCTTTGTGATTTTTCCCAAGCAAAATAATGTCATTTTTTCCTGTTTTATTCTTTAAATAAATAGTTAATAATGCTACAGTAGAAAGACGCAAGTACATATATCAAATCTCTGAAAAGAAAAATATGTAAATTGTAAGCAAAATTGTAGTAAAAACAAAAAATGTACCCAGGCTTACCTCCATTTTCTTCGTTTCTGTTTGTGTTTCAGTTTGTAAGACCTGAAAAAGGACTAAATGGCATAAAACATATAGCACATTTTGTTAAGAATATTAACTTACACCGTTATTTTCTACAACATACAACCACCTGTATGTTCGCGGGGGTAAACGTCGCACGAGAGATCTCCTGGTAACTCGATTCTCCGCCATCGACTCTAACTCATCATAACCCCGCCCAAGCGTAACCAGGCGAGTTTATGGACTTGGTCCAACCACCTCATCCTGGGTCTGCCAAGTAGTCGCCTACCTGATTGAATTGCATTCAATTCGTCACATCAAATTCGTGATGGACAAACGTGTTACATGACCAAACCAACGAAGCATAGGTTTTTCCATTCGAAGAAGCAGCTGCTCGACGTTGAGTTCCTGGCGCACTGTCGTGTTTCTCATCCTGTCCCTGCGAGTAATTCCCACAACAGCACGATGAAATCTCATCTCAGCAGCTTGTATTCGCGATCTTATTCTTTCGGTCATTACCCAAATTTCATGACCATATGTGAGAGTTGGAACAAATACTAAGTTGAAAACTGCTAATTTGGCTTTCGCACTAAGCTCGGCCTTTCTGATTACAGATCTCCCAAGCTGTGTCAATGCTTCTTCTGCTTCTCTTTTTTTACCACAAAAATTAGCGGTCTCTGGATTTGCCTCCACTAATTGCACCAGTTTCCCAAATTCAAAACAATGGATTGGATTTGTTTTTATTTTTTGCAATATCAATTACAAATTTACTTATTTGTTGTTTTTTGTACACTTAATCCATCATTCACCAAACATTTCCATTCGCATGACTCTGATACGAAATTCCGCTAACATTCGTCAATCGTAATATGGTGATTTTGCAATTTAATAACAATATAACAATTTTCACCATTTGACCTATTTTCGACTCGCCATCTGTAATAGGGGTAATAGTTGCCTATGGCGACTTTCTGGTCAATTCTCCGTTTTTGTGCAACCTTTCTCGAAGACAGCACGTATTTCGTTTTGCTCTCATTCACCGCTAAGCGCATTTGTCCGCCTCTGATTAAATACCAACCGGTTGGACCAACCAATCACGTCGATTTCATCCGCGTTTCCTTGCAATTATACTCACCTTTGGAAGATCGTGCCTACTTCTCAGGAATGATTGTCAAAATCACATTACAGCACTTCGCTTTGTCTAAAGCCTTTTTGACATTTAAAGTACTTCTGCTTATTTACATTTAGCGTGGATCAGTGTTTATAGCGGCAGAGTGAGACATTCAACTTCCAACTATGCTGTCAGCACTGCTTTCAGTTCTGGCAGGTATCCATGCTTACCGACATTACGTATCAAACGAAAAGCTATAAGGCGCTGGTACTGCCGTCTTTACGTTAAGTAGTTAGTTCACCAACGAACACTTAGTTCACAATGCGAACAGTTTGTAAAATGACAGTTGAGACCCAAGAAAAAAACTCCACGTTTATAACGGAAGTGCCAACACAAAGCACACTCTCACACAAAACTTTCAAATTGTCGAAATATTTATGTGAGCTGACCTTTTCTTACGTTCTTCTCATATTTCATACGCTGCATTTGTTTTCCGACGACAGTAGAATTGTGCCTGTTCCTGCTCAGCTATAGAGCTCTTCGTTCTGCTCGGTAAATAAGTAATAAACGAATTCAAATAAAAGCAAACACCATCTCGTCTAGTAATTGATATATTTCTCAGTTAAAATCAAACATGTCTCTTGAACAATGAACTGTTTTATTGCATTCTTTTGTGTTAATCGCTTAGGTACTAAGTTTAAATTTCTAAATATTACAGTCTAATAACAAATACATTTTATTTTTATGCTCTCGAAAATGATAACTAGTACACGTAGTACGCACGAGTAATACGAGTAACAGCAGTGGTGTTGGCTTATAGGCATCCCCTCTCTCCACGCCCGATTGGCTTTTGTAACTCGTTTCGAAGAAAAAAAAAACATTATAATAAAAACCAAACAATCAACAACGATGCGAGTAGTTCTCCGCTATAAAGTCTAGTCTAAGCTTTTAGATATTCTATTTCTATTTGGAATAACTGCGTGTGTGTCGGTATTGCACTGCATTCATTTTGGGACATTGTCGAATCGAAGTGGGAGCAGGGAGATTTTAAAAACGAAAACATGGGAACACCGATTTACGGTTTGTGACTCTACTAATTCAACCTACATAATAATTGCTCTTTCAAATCGCCAGCAGAGGGCGTCTATTAGTTTGAATATTGGATAAACAAGTGGAAGACAACGCCAGCGGCGGCCATATTATTCCTGTCGACACAGCAGCGACACAAACCGGAACAGCCGCATCCAGCTGAGCAGCTTCGACTCCACAAAGCTCTCCTCGATTGTGGACGTTGTCATGCTGATGCGTGACGTCGACGACGATTTGCTCGCCCGCTTGTGGGATTTAACTGCTGGTGAACCCATTTTCATTTGAACTGGTTGCGGTGGTGCTTCTTGGAAATCTGCAAAAAAGAGAGAGAACAGATGACATTAAATTAGTGAAGGAATTCCTTGGCAATCGAAGCAGACCGCGTCGTGGTCGTCAAATCAATTCAATTAACGTCTGCCGGTGCCCCCGGCGTCACTGGGGGTCACTGGCAATCTGACAGTGACTATTGGCTGGTGGCTCATTGCACAACACAGCTTTGAAATAAACAAATTATCATCGGTTCGTTGGGTGCCCCAAAAATCTTGACCCAATTAAAGGGTTTCCCCACACCCCGCGCCAATGAGAGTACTAATTCTCGGTAATTTATCACTCGTGGCCTTAGGCCAATTGAGACGGAGCAGGAGGGGAGGGGATGCGTCGTCATTTTACACCCACAAGTAGCTTCTGATGGAGTAGGTGTTCCAGATCCTAATGTGAACATCTGCGTCTGTCACACAGATTGCTTATCAGTGCGAGATTAGAGCTGGGAAAGCACATCGCAATCAAACACAATCGAGTTCGCTTGAGAGAGTCGTTCAATGGAGGGCGCCTTTCACATTCAGATTCTCATCCCCACGAGAAGGTAATTTATTGCACACTCATGTGACGGCGTCGAGTCGACTTGTTGGGGGGACACAAAGCCACTCGAGAACATCTTCGGATTAGGGTTGTAACACATTTTGAATGAATGAAAGGCGACTTGAGTGCCACCGCTGAAGTGCCGCCGCACAATACTTTGCATAACACCGAGCGGAGAAGGACGTCGTTTAGGGCTTGTTCAGGAACGCGCACTTGGGAGCAGGAGGCTATGCCTCAACAACACCACTCGGCGTTCAGTGGTCGCAAATTGTGGAATGGGCATGGGTGTAGGTATTGATTTTGGATTATCACTGGCGTAGCTGGGGCCGCTTGCACAGATGTGTTTGCGTTAAGCCATCACGGGAGATTTGATTTCATTTAAAAGCGATGTTGGATGTGGGTTTGAGGGGGGCGAATCGGTGGTTACTGGCAACACGTGTGATGGATGAGCGGATGGTATACGTTGTGCATGGCTCTTCACTTCAGTGGGTGTAGTGTTTCTCGCTTAACGAAGTCCGGAGAGATGAGCCATGTTGTGAATTGTTTGGCCGACAGCCAAGTGCCAATATAGCTGCAGCTGTCCACTTGTGTGCGTTGAAACGTGCCATGAGAATATACAAGTATTTAGGTCATAGCAACTATAATACAGGAATGTAGTGAAAATGCACCATTCTGAGGTTCCAACTGTGACCAATGGAGTCAATATTTCTCTATAGAGTATTAACAAGAATGTCTCCAATCTGGTCTGGTTCACTGGTCAGTCCTAAATACTATGTGCAACTCCGGTCACACAGTGATGTGTCCAGTGTAAGTTAAGTAAGGTTAAGTTAATAAATGTAAAGCAAGTTTTGCATCTTGCCATCGGTGACTTTTCAGCACATATTGAGCAATGACTCACCCACAACGAATACACAATTGGAACATTGGTTGAGTGAACACAGAGTAACCTCCTTAGAGTTAGTCGAACACGGTAATACATCTTGCCACCTGTAGTGATTTAACAACACTACGTTAGAGCGTGAGAGCGTGAGAAATACTCTTCGATATGCCACCGCTCATGACATGCATTTAGTTATTATCTTTGTTGAATTATGTGCATGTTAAATCTTGTCTGAGTACCGTTGTGATCTGACCACCGGCAATTTCGGACGTGCTGGTGAGACTACACCAACGAACCGAAATCGCGAGGTTCGGATGAAATTTAACTGAAAACCTCAATAGCCCGTTCTTATCGAGTGTGAAGTGTTTTTAAATGTCATTAGTTGTTAATTTTGAAGTGGCCGCCAAAATAATAGTGTCGAGAACACCAGAAGGGAGAGAGAGAGAATGAGAAAAGTGACCAACGAACGCTGTATGCTTGTTCCGAAAACGCGAAGTTTCGAAACCCCGAAAAATGTGCATATGGGCAAACTTCGGAGGTTTGGAGAAATTTGATGAAACCTCACCAATTCGTTTAGTGGGAACATGGCATAAAACACCGTTAAGCCAGATAGATAGAGATCTTAACATTGTCTATGAAGCCATAAAAAATAGTGAATAACGCTTATTCTGGCCCTCGAAATAGGAGTATACTGAAACCGTCTGAACTACCCGAGCTGGAAAAAGCCTTTTTTATAAATAGTTCCTAGAACAGCGAAAGAAAAATGTACTTATCACAGGCATACTGAAGCAAAATTCAATTGCCATAAGTAAAATGATTTGACAATCACGAATCCACCCTCTTATCAAGTGACGGTTGGGTCCAAATCTTCAAAAAGGGCATACAACATTTCAGAGTATACACTTGTTGATTACCTTTGAAATTTGCACGATCGGTAATGTCTCGCCCTGTGAACAGATGTGGATAGTGTGCAAATAAGAAGAAGTTCAATCGCGATAATGAGAAGTATTTGGATAACCAAATAGTAAAATAGTTCATCCAGCAGTTGGGAGATTATGTCGACTAGATACAGGGTAACCAGATAAGAACTATGGGAATTATGTTGAAATAAAACAGAAACAGTGTTCGATATGATATTGATTCTGGGTTTATTGTGAACTACTCTCATGTCATGTACAAGATAGCAAATAGCTCAAATGGCCTCTTCGAATTCGCTGGCAATGTTTCAAGCGGTCGGTCCAATTATCGATGGAATGGTCACACATTCGACCGGCGTTATTCCGGCATTAAGATCGCTAGCATCCACAGTAGTGGACTTGTCAGACTTGACATGATCATGGCGACCAGTTGATGAATGCTCGCCGTGAGACTCGGTCGCCAAATTTAATCTTCACAACTTTTTAACGGGGCGGAGCTTCTATGGCGTGTAGCGCCATCTTGTTTGAATCGCAGAAATTCGGTTCGCATTGCTTTATACCTGAGACCATTGACGGTAACGGTTTCCTCACAAGAAAAAAGATCCGATGATGTCACCATGTCATACCCCGCAACAAACGGCTAGTCTTTTTGAACGCATTAATGCTTGCTCCAGCACTTATGGATGGTTTTCGCTCCAATAATGGCAGTTTGCTTGTTTAACTTGCTACAGTCTGTTTGGTAGCTTGAGGTCGCAGGGTACTCACCCCTTAAGCCACGCTACGACGAATTGTCTACAGATTTAGACTGAAGCCACGCTGGCGACCGACCTGACGACGAATTTCACGCTTGCATTTACAATTGAGGCGGCATTTAAATACTAATTTAATAACTAGCTTGAACACAGTCCGCTTCGCCAGGTTTTAAAAAACTGTTCAACAGCAACAATGTCATCTATCGGGTCTTATTACCTTTGTACCGTAATAATCTACATTTGAACGGAAAACTAACTAAATCTGTTGAAAATTATGGGCGGTAGAAAAGACACGCATTTTGCCACTTAGTTTTATAGGCTTGTACAGATTTTCGAATGTTCGACAAGCATAAACGATGAAATGACTAGAGATGGGCTAATACTAATATTTCCAGATATTACCTAATACTAATATATTTGTGACTATGACATGTATTATACATACACACGTATTATACAGATGGCGTTACCGATAAATCAGATTCGGTTGGGTTCTTATTTATTTGTCTTGTTTGAGTGGGCAGTTATTAAATCCTTGTTTCTTAAATGTTTATTTAAATTTGAGACAATTCCTTTAAAAGTTAATATTGTATGAGAAATGTTGCATTGTGCAGTTTTATTTTCTGCTGTACACATTAAAATAATTCCACAGCTCACTCATTCGTGTGCGCTTCATAATTATATTTTTGATTTTATTTGAATCTGATGAAGTCCTTCAAGCAGTGTAACAAAGTACACAATGGTTTTTGTCAGCACCATTGACAGATATCCAAAATTTGGTAAAACCGTTAATTTCATGAGATACCCTTGTATGCCATGCAATACTTTTTATCCTACGTCCAATTCAAACGTGTGTGAATATGATGCTTCAGAAGCGGATCGGTGAATATCTGATGAATATTGGAGTACCATAATATCTGACATATTCGTATTAGTAAAATCTAAATATTAGCAATATTTCTGAGGAATACTAATATATTCGCTCCATCTCTAGAAATGACCAATCTAATTGAATAGTTTGACTACTGGATGTAGGGCTCTAGTGGTCGGCCCCTCTCTAGTGGTCGTCCACTTTCACCCTTTTCGTTCTTTAATATAAGAACCGGTAGAGATTTTTCCATGTGCCGCCGCTTATACAAGCAGGAACATGTTCTACACATCTGCCAAAAAAATTTAATAATATTAATTAATTATTTCAACAGGTTACAGATCAGTCAGGGTACGTTTGCGAAAGTGCAAGAAAGTGTTGATTTCCTATCTTTTATCAGTGGTGGGTGTTTGCAAATATGTAAGTTTTTGCTCTAATTTGTTTCAAAAACAACACTTTAATGATTCGGCATATCTGTTAGAAGTTTAAGCTATACGGATTAAGTGGTGCAAAGTTAAAAAAAATCTTGATACCAATGGAAGTAATGGGTGGCCTTCTACCAACACTCAAGTTAATACGTGGCTGGCCGAGTACTATTTTGATGAACTCATATGTGATGATGTCCTAAAAATATAGAGTGTGGTTCTCGTCCTCCGTGTTTCCACCTCAAATACACTTTCTTGAAAGAACTATTATGTACATGCATCAAACTCATGTTTTTTCTGCCAATTTTATGCAGTTTAGATTATTTTATAATGAAAATTAGCTGTAAAAAGCAAGGTACCTTCTGCCTGTGCTTTGATACCAGCTTGGTGTTGGAACGAACTGTTGCCAACTCACTGTCTTTTACTACATACTAAATAAAATAAATAACTAAATAAAACCTTAAGTTTATCATGTATCAATGTGTTTTATTTATTGATTGATTCGGCCTGGCCGACCACTAGAGCTTTTGATGCCGACCACTAAAATTGTGTGGCCGACCACTAGCGCAATATGACTCTTTCCATTATTTTGGTAGTTTCTAAAAAGTACCAGTACGTGCTAAATACGTACTTGCTAGAATGAAAATTCTACTACTTAATAGATAAATAAGATTTTGTTCCCGCATTCAATAATATTTTTTAAACTTAAGTTATAAAATACTTTAGTAGCTGGACAAGAGTAAGGTGAAAAAAAAAATGTATGTGGCCGACCACTAGTGCTATTACTTTACATTTTACAATCTTTATTACACTTTACAATCTGCTCGTCGGTCCTTTACGAATGAAACTACATGACAGCATCCCGTCGTCTCGTAATCAGGTCAGACATTTAAGATTATTTAAAAGCCATAAGACATCTTTGACATTTATGCCTCCGCCCAAGGGAAACTAGGGATTCCATGTGCATGCCACCACACGCCTTCTCTGAACGCAACACAAATCCCCATCCATCCGATGAACCAATGAATTGCATGCTTACTTCAATCAGACGAAACTGCAATTACAGTCGCAAAACAGTGTCAGTGCCACAAAACTGTTCTCGACAGCAAAGATTTATTACCCAAGAACCATTGCGCCAGCATGCATACGCCACCAATTTGTCGCCTCAGCATGTGGCGGACACTTTAAAGCTCATTCGAGTGACATTTACAATCTCAAAAGCTTGACACACGTCCGCGGACATAATCATAAATTGATCTATACTCAGCGCTATCCCCATGTGCTGAACAAAAATTAGTCCATTTCCGCTGGCAATATGAACAATTGCCCTGCAACGTGTACCGACTGCGCTTTGGCCGCACAGCGGTCGCCTGTCAAAATCACAAATTATGTCGCTTTTGGCTCCGATTTCACATATAATTGCCACCCACTCAAGGGATGCCGCCGCGCCGTGACGTGCATCGTCGTCGTCGTCGTCGTCGCCGCTTGGTTGCGCTCCGAGGGCTTTACTTCAAAGACGCCTGCTTCATTCGGACAGCTTGTAACGAGAGTTTTGGTTTATGGCCTCGATGCCATAGACGGCGGCATTTGACAAGTAAACAGCCGTGGCACATAATCTCGTCGCCATCTGTCTCTCTCGCTCTCCCGTCTGTGTACCAAAATGGTAATTATAAGATATAGACGCAACGCGTTGCGGACAAGATCATTGGCGCTCGAGTCAGTCAATTTCATGATCGATTTGGCATTGTGTCAACTGCTGAACTGAAACTAGAACGCTCGGGAGTGTTCGTCAACACAACTCTCGCTGCATGTGGGAGCGTTCGTCAATAGTGAACAACACACAACCGGAGCGACAGAGAAACACTCCAAGTGTGTTTGCGTAATTCACAAGCGCACGTGTTCGGAGTTGCCTCTGCCACCGCACTTCAAAAACAAGTTCGACCTGAGCATCGAGTGGTGCCTGCCTGCCTGCCTTGGGGATGTTGCAGGCGATGCCGCAATACCAATCAATTAATCGTTAAACGTCAGTTGTTGTATCACTTGTCGGAGAAGATGTAATCTCCAACAACGACCCCAGCAAAGTGGTGGCAGATGTGAGACATCTGCTGCTGGCGCGCGTGAGGCACATTGATAAGGAAATTGCCCAGCACTCAAACCGAATATCTATGAAGTTGACGCGCCCACTCACGGTGTAGCTACAGCGACATTCTTGTAATGGATACAAAGAGCTGGTGTCAGCGTTTTCCCAAAGATTCCTATGCTTGCTTGAGCAAACATACCCGGATTGTGTGGAAACCCCAAACCCACCCACATGTGGCGCGGCAGCGGATACACCGCTCGTATGTCGGCTGTCTTGTAGGGCGGCCGAGGTGTAGGTACTGAACAACAATGTTACATCCTCCCCCCCGCGCTGGAGTGGCATTTGGGTCATATGAACCAACGAGTGTAGGTGAAATTCTTTATGGAATGGAGTACGGAGATACTCATCTTACAGATGTAACGTACACCACCATCCATTGGTATTGTTGTACTTCACTTAGACGACAGCACGTTGAGGGAATAATTGTAGTTTTGTTTCCTCCACTTTGCATTTCCGGTGATAGGCGAATGGTAGGTACACCTGAGAGAGCTCTTAGAAGTGACTTCGAGTACGAGTGTCTGTTTGTTTATGCAATCGATTCGCGCTACTGAAGGTGAGGTGCGTTGTTTATTCATCGCTAGAGATGGACGATGGACGGAGTGTTTTTGCAGAGAGTCCAATCGAAAGGAAATGCGAAACACTCACTGAAAGGCCGTGGCTGTAAACACATCTAATCACACGCTGATCGACCACTCTCTGGCCTCTGTTTATCTCCGCCTGATGAGCTTCAGCTAACCAGATGGATGTGGGTCAACCGAAGTTGTTGCGTATCTGTTGCGAGAGTGAGTGCTGCTGAATCGCAATTAATTATTATTGAGATCGCACTCGCAGTTGGGTCATTTGCATGAAAGTGTGTCGGACATTTTCCGACACACGGCTCAGTTCAGTTCTTATCTGTCGACATCACTCACATGTGACATGTGTGCTTTCACTTTACGCTTAAACATGTCGACTGCAGTCAACGCAATGCGCCTTTCACGGGCGCAACGAGTGCACTTAACCTTTAAGGTCGTTCGAAGTGGTAGCACTCTCACTTTCAATGGACATATTTTTTGCTGAAGGTTTATTTTTTCGAGGAGTTGCGTTAAGTGCGCCAAAGAGGGGGAGTGTTGGGCACAGAAAAGGGACTTAAGTTTGTGGTGAATTGACCAGAGCGCGAGTGTTCAACAAGACTTTCAGTTTGAAGTGTCTTTTGACAGATGTGACCACAAATAGGTGTTGTACTTGAAAAGTTCTTCAGAAGTCTTAAAAATCACAGCTGGGCTGTTGTTTTGTAATTAGGGTGCAAGTGCATTCAATCGGACATGTACGCGGTGAAGGTGTTTCGACATGAACAGAAATAAATCAGTCGACAACATCGTTCGAGGCAAAACATCACTTGGGCGGACATTAGGCCGTAAGAAAGGGGCAACACGCAATACACGAACACCTTTCTGGGATCGATCCGATCCATCACTGCCGCCCATGCTGTGCTGTGCAAACAAAGAGATGTTGAAATGGGTTCAGACAAATCCAGACTCCCTTTCTGCGCTCTACGCCAAAACCGTATCATGCAGAGCGCGGGTTATTTTTGCATACACTTCGAATAAAATAAGATCAAAGGCATCTACACGCGGCGATTACACTGTAAATTGCCCGACCAAGTCGAGCGACTTTAATAGCAGGTCATTTAGCAAGTTTTTCCCTTGGTCGTGGAAAGCAAAACTGTCCGGATATTTTGGACTTCTATGGTCTGGTATTGTATCGAAGGGTTGGAGTTAAGCCAAGAGACGTACTACTTCCCTTGTTTAATTCCTTAATTCCACTGAAGAATGGATCTCTCTATGGAAAATAAGTTTCCTTAACCAGATTAGTGCCGCCATTCACACAAGATGTTCTCAGAGGTCTCGTCCCCTTCGAGGCATAGCCGACATACCTTATCTTGACACAGGTTAAATTTGTTAAGGTGGTAATTCAGGCTGCAGGCAAGAAAGCTTGTTAGCAATCTAATGCTTTCATTGTTAAAAGAGTAAATCCTTATAGAAATAAGGCTCCATTAATCGCTTGAATTGCCTAAGACCATGACCATTTGTGCATTGGTGTAGGCGAAGTTTGTTTCCATTCGTTAATCAGCGTTGTAGCTGCTGTCCAATTCATAGTAAAGTACGAATCGGGACCTACATATAAATGCAGATTTTGCCAGCCCTCGCGAGCTCGTCTACAATTTCCGTTTCCATGGACCAGCCGAGGTTAATTGTATTGTGTCTGGCAAGGGACGGTAGCCCGTCGACCCAGCGTTTGAGCGTTTCAGAGTCCAATAGGTTGGACGATAATGCATTCAGTGCTGCCAGTCTGTTTGATGATCCGAATTCTAGCGCCTTTAATACCTTTGAGTATTTTGTCTGGGGCAGATCTCGATGGCGGGTTTCGACTTGTAACACGGTAGGACTTGACGCCGTATGTACGAAAATCCTTGTGTAGGGGTTCATCTTTGATCCGTCGCTGTACCACACTCACCCCAGCTATAGTGCTGGGATACCATGCCATGGTCCGGTTCTCACTTATATTTCAACCACAAAAAGCCTACCGAAACAATGATGTCTAACGATAATATCCGGCTGTGGACAGAACATGTCTCTCTTAGGAAATAAATTGAGTATACTTGGGTGACCCTGGTTTTATATTCCAGCTGAAATTTGATGCCATATTCGGCAGCTGTCTTCCTGACGAAGATTGGTAAGGGGGTTAGCTTCTAGAGCTGTTGTGCAGATGGCACTTGTTATTCCAAGACAAGCAATTCGTTGTAACTTTTGCAAGTTGTTGCCGTTGTCTGTTGGAGTGGCCTTTATCTCATGTGTTTCTTAGGGCTGTTCATGTTTAGCCAACTAAAGATTGTATAAAAGTGGTCCCATATTTCTTTAAATACTAAACTACGTATTTTCAACTCCCATGTTAAGTCGGTGCTGCACTACGGATGTGAAACATGGAAACACTCAGGGTTAATCGAACCCTGAATCTAAGTATTTTTAAAGAAGTGCCTCCGTCATATACATAAAATGGAATGGTCAGACAAAATAACTAATCTGGAAATTTGGATCCGAACAGCCTTAAACAGAGCCGTCACCGAGATTAAGGGCATATATTGAGGCAACCAAACAGCTACACCGCGAGACAGTCTCAGCCAACAGCAAGGCTGTTGACGCTCTTGCCCCCTGAGTACAATTGAGAAGAGAAGCACCAAATAGTCAGCTTTAGAAGAATCATGGAGGCCCCATGTTCCACATAAAGGGTGAAAGAACAAGAAGAAAACGATTGCTGCGTATGGGATAATGGGTTTCGCCAAGCCACTTAGCAGGCCCATTTTTCTTATTCCTTAGTGTTATCGTAGATGAGTAGGTGCATTTAAAGTATGAGGTGTGTGGATCGCTTCGTTCGCTAACACGATTTTTAACCCTTTTTCCGCAGCGTTTAACCCGCTCACGCGATTCCGTATCTCCACTAAATGTCTGTCAACAACTGTCAGGCAGGCGGCTGGAGTTAAATTAAGAGACATCGGAAGTTTTTCTAAAGCGAAACAAAGCCAAATCGGCAATTCGAGCTTAGTTCCATTTAAATCTGGAAATAACGCCAATTTTTCCTATTTGGCTTTATTTGTATTTTATTTTGAGTACTTTTCTGAACATTATCTCTCTTAAGGGTGCGAATTTCATTCCACAATTAGAGGGAACACATTTTTTTGGGAACTAAATTTCCACCTTGCATGGGAATTAAAAAAAAACTTTACTAAAGTGGACTCAGTTCCCGGGTACTACTTAGTTCCCCGAACCCAAAAATTAACTATTTTAAATTGATTCTCCACGAATGAATCATTCTAGCTGCGAACTGTCAAGCTGAAAACGCAATGCACAATGGGGCAAACGCGATCCACAAATTCACGACCAAATAATACGCTATGAACTGTCAGTATAAACTCCGCTGAAGAATTTGCCGGAGGTCATTTCCCGCATCGGCCATGGAGTCGATGAAAAAACCTCAGCGATTTGTTTCTCAGGGAAGTTTAACAAGAAAATAACTCCAACAGCAAGATTGGATCCACTACTTCAGTTCCCGAAACGCTAATTGGCTTCATTCCCCCTATTTCCCTATGTTTTCTGTTTTTACACTATGTTTTCTGTTTCGCTTGACACCGTCAATCCTAATCAACACCAATCCCAAAACTTTTTTTCATATAAATAGATAACCATTCGACTGCCCCACTTCCCAAGCCCACGCCCCACTTTTTTCCCAAATGACAATTGAAAAGGAATGACAATACGAACTGAATCCTCCCATTGTTGAAGCAAGAAAACACTCAACTTAACCCTTAGTCCTTCAGCTAAAAATAGGACTTAGCATTCAATGAAACGAAAAAGACCGAAAGAAAAATATTACCTTGCAGATCCATCTTCAATAACAGGCCAACGAAAGCAAACGTCTTTCGATTTGACAGCCAACGGTGGGTACTTTGCAAACAGACCCGCACATGTTCCCATCAATGTCAACGCTTGATTGATGTGCGTAACAAACACGCCCGATTGAAGCGAAAACATCCAATACAATGCGAAATGGTAAATAAGAGGAAATATCTTATTAATGAGAAGAAAACACGTTTTCCCCCCAACAATATGTGGGGCGGCTGAAGTGGAAGAGAAGACTTTACGGTACAATTAGCCATTGCCATCTGTCAATTTACCCTTCAAAGTTAACATGCTGTTGAGTAATTTATTATTTACACTCCGCAAGCAATTTACTTTGTGCCATCCCCGAGGTTCGACAATCTGGAATCGAATCTGAGCACCGTGGCCAAATGTCAAAGCGTAATCGAGTTGTCAATTGGGGGCGGGAACGGTGAACGGTGAGTATGTGGATGTGACGTCTGATGACAGGAGCATTTCTGCGGTAACCCAATTGCCAAGGAGAATGAGTTTGAAGTGTGGAATGCGAGCGTATCATAAACACACCACGTGCCTGCGAGGACGCCGATGCAATGTGCGGCTGCTGCAACTTATAAAACAAAGTCTTGAGAGGTTTCCCAAAATAGACTCTGTGGTGCGGTTGCTTGGTTAGAAAACGAAATGGAATTGCAGCAGAAATTCCTACGCTCCCCTCGCCGGAATGAGACAAGAAATTCACTCCATTTAGGACGAGCAGAGGCGTTTTGTCATTAAAACCAAACCAACCGGCAGCGCGGTGCTCCCAACTCCACTCCACTGCGCTCGAATCAAGAAAGAACAAATCAAATATTCATTACGATCCGACATGAGATTAGATCTTCCACTTGGAACCAAAGAACACGCGATCATCGCACGCCCTCTGGGCTTCCCTGTCCGCAGACTGCTGACTCCGCGACTGCAGAGCGCTGAGCGAGTGTGTGCCGGTTAGGCAACAGGTGATGGCATTTATGAATCTGTGTGCAGCTATAAAACTGTAAATAAAAATCTGAGATAAGATTTTCCGTCTCCGCCTCGTTTTTGAACGATTCGAACACGAAAGCTGTTGACACTTTGAAAAATTGACAACACCCAAAGCCCCGTAAGGGCCTCAGATATTGTTCAGATTGCACTCAGCGCGCACACGCTAGCATTAATTATTCATTAAAAGAAAAAATCCAAAAACAGATTCCGTGTGAGCGACAAACGAAGGGAAAAATAGAAACGACAACCACAGCCACAACCAAATACAAAAGCGTCAACTTGTTTACAAGCGGACCCATCGAAAGTAGGGCAAGTGCAGACGCTTACAAATGTCATCGGTGTGTCACTGCGACGATGAAACTATCGATAGCCAGCTGCTGATAACGCGTCACAATGAGACTAAATAGCGCCTATGCCGCGGCGGAGTGGTGTGAGAGTGTAGCTCAAATGAGCTCATAAATTCCCAATATCGGTCAATTTGCTGACATTTACACAAACTATTGACAAAACAATTATAAATGCTCACTGAGCGTCGAACGATATTTGTAATCGCGTCAATGCCATCGTTTGAGGGACTCACTTTGTGTGTCTCTGGGTCTGTCGCAATTGAAGGCAATTATCAGATTGGAGACTTGGATGCGATAAATGATATCCAGAAGTCGTGAATGCCTATCCATGTGGATAGATACTTCGTGAGAGTCGTGAGTGGTCGAGTAGACCCTCAATGTCGGTCAATTGCGTTTGTAAATTGATCGAAATGAGCGGCCTGATGGGCATATGAATTTCACTGGATTCTTAAAATGACTGAAGTCATGTGAAGGTTGCTCGACACATATGCCTACTGAGAGAGCAAAAGTTAGTGCGTCATCATGTGGCAGTACTGTGTTAACTCGGAGGGGCTGCCGAACGCTTCGAATCTTATCTTGTAATGTGACAGAAAACTTCAACTGGGGTAGACAATTTCAAAAAATCGTTTGATAGTGTCAATGGCTGTCAAATAACTGTCAAACAAAATCACTGAAGAGGTGTGTTCAATAGGTCAGCTGTTTAAACAATTGATACAACCAAATAAAGCCACAATTAAGATAATCTACATCCGCCTATTTTTGATTATAATGAGGGCAACAGATTGTCAAGAACATCGAAACTTAGTTTTTAAAGTGCGGGACTGATTGAAAAGACCAGGAAAATGCGTAGAATTTGACATTGTCCAAAACGGAGAATTCAAAAAAATGAGTTTCTTGCAAGCGATGGAAGTGTCTTTCGTAAACCAGCTTCTAGTACATTACAAGGCAGAGTACTGCAAAAATGATCTCATCATCAAAGACGACTGTCAAATAGTGCTCGGCATTACCTACAAACTACAGTGAGTTACACAAGTAAGTAAGCAGCACAAAAATGCAAAGTTAATACGCTTTTATCTAGTTTTCAAATCTGGTCCAGTGTCACCATTTGCCGTTGGGATCAAATTGACGGCACTATGCTTTCAATGGAGTGGGCAATCAGTAGCCTGACTGTATCACCTTACACCAATATGGCCTCAATGCGCTGGTGAATTCACTAGCAGCCTCGCCTACCTGTGTTCTCAACAAAAATTGGTACAAACTTCTAAGGAAAAATATAACTTGAATGTAGCCTTTTATAATAGGCGTATTTTTATTGAGACTCTCTACTCAGCTCAGTAATGATTCCCAATAAAACACTCTCTGGTGAGTGATCTCTAGTAGAGTGATCAAAAAAAATTACTGAGCCTTACTACTTGAACACTTTCAAAGGGAGTAATAGTCATCTGGCTCATCTGTTTTTGATATATTAAGGGTTCTCCAATTTTTGACAGTTCTTGACGATCGTGTTGCTTTATCTCTGCTCTTGCAAGCACCTCTGTCTGAATAATTCTTGAAAATGGTAAATGTTTTTTTAACAAAATGGATGTTGTTGACATTGCGCCACAAGTCATGCATCTGATGGTCGCATCAGTGTAATGGCGACGGGAATTAAGCGCCAGACATGTGCGGCAACTGAACGTTTCCCTCAATGTCAGAATAATTTCAGCCATCGCTCGAAATTAGCCGATATCTCCCAAAAGTCGCTGTGTTAAATTTTGGCTTATACTCGTCACTGGAGGAAAACCCTTTACAAATTATCATTCCTTTGATGGAGTTAATCACAACATTTCGAGTGACAGCTCAAAAAAACAAAAAGTCGAACGAAATTGAAGCATACGATGGTGTTAGTTCGAAGTTAAGTATTCACTTAGATAAATCACAATTCTAGGAAACAAACTAATTATTTCAATCACACAACAAAATCATGCCTCCGCGCTGCACCGTCCTTCTAAGAAATGCTGATGATTGGTAACGAGATTAGAACAGCTGGGCAAAAATTAAATAAAGCAGCAAAAATACAGTTGACTTTGTCCTTATTTTGAAGGTACATTCATGCCTTTATGTATGGAATAGAACATCACTCAAATGGCTGCCTGGGCTTCTTTGGGGATGTTACTAACTGTATTGATTTTGAGCTGAATTTGGAATAGCGTTTCGTAAGTTGGTCGTAGGCTCACCTAAAGTGGTAAGCTTATTAGCGTATACTAAGTCTTGACGGTGGTGAGTAGAGTCAAGTTACATAATCGCGTCGAACAAAGTGGCACAAAATGATTCAGTCGCCGAATTTCTCCTTCATAACTTTGAGCGTTCCGGCGCTTATATGGAATGTAGCGCCGTCTTTCTGGAATCACAGGTCGGACATGTAGTTGAGCTCTGGCCACAGAAATGTCCCATCAATCGCTGCCTGGTTCAAATGAGTGCACTCACTCTCAAACGATCCCACGGTCCGACAAATTGTCTGCACACTGCGTATTTACAATACTTCGATTACATGTTTAAAAAATATCGTCAAGTTTGGTAAGTTTGAACAGACTCATGATGAAATGTGGAAACTTTGACAGCTGCTGAAACATTGTTAAGCGATTTCTTTGTGTATCGCAAGCCATTCGGTCAAAGACCACCAACACAATATTTTCGAAAAAAAAAACTTAGGCCCAGGGCTCACTGACTGGTCAAGAATTACCACAAGAGTTAATTATAGTTAACTCTTTCGGTCTGAATTTTTGTACTTTATGTATCGTCATCACCATTCAAAAGCACAGAGACGATAGAATCTCCGCTGCGGACATTTTTTATTACTGCACTTCCAATAAGAAAGCACAATTTAAAAGTAAACAAGATATTTAATCCAATCGTGAGTGGTCGGCATGAGAAACGCAAAAGCCATGCGATCCCAAAGATTTATACAATCGATGCTTCGTGGATTAGCGGAATAGCCCACGTTTGCTTTTGAATATTTTATGACTTATTCAGGGTTGAGGTCAGCTTAAATTATGACTGACCTTCGGGCTGTTCATGTTCGCTCATGGCTATTATAGTCGGCCCTTAAGTCTGATTGCCCAAATATGGTCGCCGATGATGGCCAACAGAAGCTAATGTTCAAAAAGAAAGAACTTAGGCGTCTTTAATACAATTGTTCATGTTCTCTTCCCATCGGTTGTTGGTAGACAAATATCTGGTCCAACGTGGAATAAAGGCTTGGATCTTTGCCACTAAACTCGATGTCAAGCCTTAGAAATGCACAATCTCTTCTGAGCATTGTGTATACTTTTAGTACTCAGTTCGAAAAGAAAGGTTCTTCTTCTTGTCGCGAACTTGGATATCAACTAACGAATCAATCCAGCCAACTGGAGAATGCAGAAGCATTTGCTTTAAATTCCATTTCATTTAGTGATGAAAGGGAACACCCCTTGATCAGATCAAAGGAGGACTAATTTCCAACCTCATAAAGGAATCCTCCCACGCACCTCATTGATTTGCCCTTTCAACATCTCCTCCATTTGCCACATCTGTCAGCCATTTCAACAAAAGAAAACTAATCGACAGAGCACCTACCCACTGACACCATAGTCCACTTTAATTGTCTTCCCCAGAACTGGTAAGACGCAATAAAAGAACCGCCCAGGGACACACTAAACCAATTTCCCACAATCTATTGTATTTACTTCCCCATAAGATGTTTGAAGTCCGCAGGAAGTTTACTCAGACACAACAAGAAACACACCGAATTCCTGCTTCTTTTGACAATCACCAGATGTCGAGTTTCTCTCGCAATTTCAGTCTCAATGCCCGCCCAACATAAGCAAATATTTTCTCTGTCCGTATTTGTATCCGCTCTGAATTGTGGTGGAGTCAATAAAAAAGCTTCGTCTTTCAAAACATTGAAAACACGATTAAGTACCTTCTATATGGTGCTCAAGGTCACCGATTACAGCGTCCATTTCAGTCAATTTGTCGTAACATGTTTATCGTGTGTCAGTGGGACCCACCACAGCCTTCTCCGTCATCCGCTGGGGCGTTTTGATTGATGAATGCGTTGGATTTACAAATTCAATGGCAATCAAGACGAAGTGTTTGACGAAAGGTCAGAGGCTTGCTGGATGCTAATCCGCTTAATGAGCGGAGTGGCAGTGACTGCGCAGAAGCGATACCAGTTTGTGTTTACGAAACACATGATGACTCCGACTTTAGCATAATTCAATAAAAGTCATGGGGGCCAAATAACGATTGAGAAGATGCAACGAATGGAGTGATACGACAACACCGAATACTTTGTTCAAATAATTGCTTTCTACTTCATGGGAATTTGGTCACTTACACATTCGTATCAGTTGGAAACATTTCCCAACAGCGGTTACGGAAGCAAGAGCTTGACACTCCGTCCCCCCGTGGGACGTTGCTGGTTTGTTTATGTGCCAATCCCCAGCGTGGCGTAAATTGTGCCAGTAGAACGGAGGAACTAAAAGTCAAATGTTTGTTTATAGGATCTGGCCAGTGGTGCTGAGGGACCATATCACTCATTTGCACTTCGTCTTGGGATTACTTTGCATATTGTTGAACAAATGTTTGCCTTACACACTTTGACGGCGCAGAAGTGTGAATTCAGACACTCAATACTTTGTGTGCGCTAGCCGGCGGCCTTGGTTACTCGAAACTGTGTCGGTAAACAATTTTGCAACTCTGGCAGAACTCGCATTTGACTGCATTTAGTTCAGCGGAAAAGCAGTGATGTGGTGTAAGTGGATTTTTTTTTTACAAATGTGCCTACATCTTCCACTTTAATCAAGGAATGACGCATTTGCACGAGTTTGACGTCTTTCCGGTGATTAAAGGCGTATCTTCTGTTCACATCACTGATGGAGAACGATAGGAGATCATATTTTTTGAAACGGTCTATGCAGCAAGTATGTAGTTCTGACAGCGGTCTCATAAAGCTGATAAGGGAAGAGAAATGAAGAAAAGGATGCCCTCTTATTGGATGGTATGAATAAAGGGACCCTCAATTTGGTGTGAATAAAATTTGTACTCAAAGAATTTTCTTTCCCTCAAGTTGACGTTTGAAAATTAGTGTTCTAGAAATTCAAGGGAAGGTGCTAAAGAAGATGGGTAAAGATGGAGTACATGCAATTATGTAAAAACAAAGAACTACAACTCACGGCGTTTCGGGGACTCAGGTGATCATTTTAGGAACCTAAAATTCATAGACGAATGTGTTGCGATGAAAATATTCTTTCGATACATTGGTGATGCGGGATTGCACGTTGGAGTTGGTACGATTGGGATTCTTAGATCCACACTTGGGTAAGCGTTTTAAAAAGCAAATCTATGCAAGATGTCTGGAGTTTTGGTTCTTTCCAGTAAGCACAAATAAAATTGTAAACATTTTATGATATCGTCTTCTTCCATTCTTCTTTTTTTCATAGGCTTTTCACTTAATTCGACAAAGTATTCCTCTGCCGAAACAGTATTTTCCATGTTTTAAAACCTTTTACTGTCTCGAAGTTACTCTCTCAATACATTTCAACTTAATTCACACCAAAATGGTGGCAACACTCATCTGTGAAAATATGTTCACACCAAATGGTGTGTTCTCTCCAAAATGCTGAGAAAACACTCACACTCAATTTTTATTCACACCAGCCATTATCTTGAAAAACATCTTTTGCTAATTTTACTGTAAAAATCTGGTTCAGTTCGAACACTAAAAAAGTTTAATTCATTTGTGTTTCGTACTGCACTAGAGTCAGGGTGCACGTGGACATCAACTATCAGCTTAGCAAGATCGCTTGTTTTGTTTAATCTTTAATTATATTTAATTACCACCAGAAAATATAAAAAGAAAACCCTTTATGGTTACAAGCTAAAGTGATGTCTGGAGGCTGGCAAAGGCTGTTGACACAAGCAAGATTGTTCACGTTATCTAATCATGTTTACAGACTCTAAAAATAAACTTGGACAGTAGTTTTAGCAATACCTATTTATTAAGATTTATTTTCTATTCAAAAAATCCTTAATACTTTTCTCTTTATTTGTTTTTATTTGCAATACTACGTGATATTAGCTTCAGCCCAACCTTTTGCTCTATCTAAAATTGGAATAGTTTCAGCTGCTATTATCGTTGATCGACCGATTCTTCCAACAATTCAGCGAGGTTTTTTTTGCCTTGTCAATAATCATTGGCTTTACTTTGTGGAGGCCTGTAACATTTGTATACTCTAAGAACGTAATCCTGGTCTTTTCTACTTTTCGGTCTGAAGCCATGTTTTTTGAGGCAAGGCGAAATTCACATCTCCAGAGTAAATCTGGCCTAATATGAATTTTTCAGCACGTTAGGTCAACTCAGTCAATTCAGATTGGATGTACAGTGAACTCTCCCTAAGTCGAAACTGTCTCTATCTCAAACTCTTTCGCAATATTTTACATACACTTTCCTCAATTTTCCATACAAAAACCTCTCTCTAAGTCAAACTCTCTCTAACTCGAACAAATTATGGTATCTCGTGACAATTCGACTTAGGGGGAGTCCACTGTATTTAGTTATTTGTGTTTAGCCTTCGCCAAACGCGTTTGGAAGCAAAGCTCGTTACGTTTTTGGTTTATGACCCGCCCTGCCCATAGTTTTACACCCCAAGTGGCGAGCAAAACTGGATACATCATTTTAGTTTCTGTGGTTTTTCAGCAATAAAATTATTTCCTTACGACGGATTTAATTGAAATTTTCAGAGCTGTTTTCTTGTTTAATTACTAAAAGAAAAAGGTATCGATGATGTGATATCGATACAACGGCTGAAATGGAATAAAAACCATGAGGATCCCATGTATCCAGCTTTGCACTTTTCAATTTTCCGTTATTTTTTTCCGTTAGGTCTAAACTTAGCGTATCATACTTTATGATGAATTTCGTCTTTATGATCTTGACATCATACGTAGCGCTAACATCGACATTCTAGTTGAAAAATAAGGTTTTTATTTCTAAATTTTAAAAATTTAAATTCAAAAAAGTAATATATATATTAACGATACTCAAAATCTGTTTACTATCAATTATTAATATCGCAAAAAGTGTTTAATCATGAGAAATAGCACAGAAATGTGGTTTATGCCACCGTAACGTACTTATGGTACAAAAAAGGGAAAACAATAAAGATCGTGTCTGTTCGTGGATTGGATCGTGCCCAAAACTGTTTATCCTCACCTTATTAAGATCGGTATGACAAAAGCGAGTTCCACAACACTAAACGTTATTGCGAACATTACGCGACAGGACTCTTACAAGGACCCTGGGTAGTAATGGCTGGTACTGCTATTCAAAATAAAACAGCACTGTACGAAAAATATATAAAAATAGAAAAATATATATAGACCCGAATTTCAGGAAAAAAATAAAACTGAATTGCAGAAGACAATAAATGAGTCAAATTCAAGAGGTTCCAGTCCGAAGGAAACTGAACATTCAAATGAAATTATTCGTGAGGAAAAAATTTTTTAGATGAAAACCTAAAAAGAATTACAATTATGTATCCAATTTTGCCTGCCACTGTATATAATGTACACCCACTTTTGACGCTGACTACAGTGTGAATATGAATATCCGAACTTAGCTTGAATATAACATCCATCTCTGGTCTGGATCCAAAAGGGAGTGATTAAGTTCAAAGGAGAGACAAATATCGCAAACGACGTACTGTCTACTTTGTTTATGACTTACCCCTACTTTAACAATGCTCAAGCGGGCTACAGAATTACATTCCTTCTCTCCATGAATTTACTTAAAATATCTGCTTCGCCAGGAATGCGCATCAGTCTATCCTCACACCTAGAAAAAGTTTACAAACTCGTTTTCAGCCCCACAGAACGAAAATGGAATACTCTTCTTGCCCAGCTTAATATTCCCCACTGACTACAATCCAGACATTTAAGATCAATGTGCACAGATACCTCATCTCCCTTCGACTGTCTTGAATCTGGACTCCTAAGAATATATGGTTCCTCGTCGTGAAAATTAACGTAAAATTAAATCACAGAGTAATATTCCACAACACTATTTCACGTATTTACAGACACACGTACAAGGGAAGTCATTACCTGGTTAAGCTACGACTTTACCAAGACTGTCTTTCGTGTAGTTCATTGGATGCCTTTAATCATCTTGAGAAATGACCCAGCAAATTGATGTCCATTATTATCCTCTGTCAAAGTTTACACAAGTTAGGTCTATACGAATAACCCAGCGACTATGAACTACATAGAATCCACACTCGCCACTTCATTGCCGGTGCACGGTGCAAAAGTAGCACCCACTTTGGTCAAAAACCCGGATACCAGAAGCCGAATATGCAAGACTTAATGGCATTACATTGTTTTCAAAAATTACATCACGTCATTCTGCATGTCATTTCAGCGTGCCGCTGCGTGCGACATTTATGCCAAGATCGTCTAATAAGATGCAAGATATCAGAACAAGTTTAAACTTGACTGGAGATACAGATTTATACTGCACGAGACAGTAGACTCTATCATAGCGTAAAATACTTACGTAAAATTTACTGTAACAATGTTACTTAATGATCGATTTAAATTTATCGGATCCGGTTGACGAACAAAACGAGATGCAAGCGAGGTATGCATGTGTCGTCATAAAAGAAGACAAGAAACTTGCGACAACACTTCGAATTAAAAATGAAGCAACTTGGGATCATTTACTAACACCACAATTATGCCTAGAAAGATCTTGGAATCTCAACCAGAGTGAGAATGCAGTTGAGAGACCACTGAATAGTTGAACCTCAATCATGGAGAACAGGCTTAGACCTCTGTTAATTAATGGAGCATCTGCTGGCTAGTTGGCATTTGGCGATCTTCAAGACTGTTAGCTTACGCCAATAACATTGACGTTTTTGGCAGAAACCAGCGAACTGTCAATGAGGCTTTTTCTGGGATTGAGACATAAGAGGTGAATGAGGATAAAACGAGATTTACGCAGTCCTCAAGAAAAGGCATACAAAATCGTTTTCGTGGACAGAGCGACGCAATGAGCAGATATAACTTTGAGGTGGTAAACAGTACGAACAACACCAGTTTCGAGATCAAACGCCGAATAACTTTTGCCAACCGTCTCATTGGCGATGTGGTCGAGAGGCATTTGAGTAATAGAGTCCTCACCAGAGGATCAAGCTGAATTCATATAAGGCATTGAACATCCCAGTCCTATTGTACGACGCAGACGCATGTACAATCTCAAAAGCGGATGATGAGGTCATTGGTCTTGGAAAAGTTCTGCGTCATCTTCGATCAGGTTTGCATTGACTGCATTTGAAGAAGAAGATGCAACCACGAACTGTGACCTGTGCAGTGATATGAGTTCAGCCTGTCATCTACGGATTGAACGCCGAAGGGCCCAAACTAGGCTTGCGTAGTTCACGAACGAACTAGTTCAAAAAACAGCTCTAACAAGTGAACTGTATGAACTGCTTCACAGTATTATTTTATTTTAGTTCATTTAATTCAGTAGTTCGACAACAAAGACCTTACCTTACCTGTGCTCAACAGAATAACTGAACTCGATCGAACTAAACTGAAGTTAATTCAGCGCTTTGCTTTGTATGCGTATTTCGCATATCAGGATCAGGGTTGTTTTTGTTAAACTACCTACCTCAGGACAGGCATATCGAGCATAGTTGTGTTCCCGGTGCTGAAGGGAATTTTGAAAATGTTTGTGAAAAAATGTATGGATTTACATAAGCGTTATATGGTTTTTACAACGGGTTTCTGACGCAATGAATGGATGAACTATTAAGGAGATTTCATTGTGTTACAGTTTTGCTTATTATTTGTGGATTTCACTCAATCCATGATGTACGAGTGATACGGATTGGAGTTACAGTACTGGCACTGTTTTTTTAATGCTCTGATGTTCCTTTATTTGATGTAAATTGTTCGATAGCAATGATATTATGACAACCAACCTGCGAAAATCGCACAAAACTCGATTTCCTGAGCAGTGAAGTACATTGAACTAAATGAACTAGAAGAACGAACTAGTTCAATAAACCGATTCGAACTAAATTGAGCGCTCTCTCGACTGAACTAAATTGCACCAGCCCAGCCCAAACTCATACAATCCGTCGCGTGCGTTGGGTTTGGAAAATCGTAGTTACCGGATTACAAAGAGATGCCAAATGACGTTGCGTGTATCCAATACAATCCACTCTTGTATAAATGTAAGAAACTCGAAATATTAAGGTTCCTAAACTATTAGAAATTATTCAAAAACAATTGTAAACAAATCAAAACGTATTCATTCATTCATAAAATATCGTAAAGACTAACAGAAACATCTGTCAAACGCACAAAAAGTTGGAAGTTGACCAACTGTATCCTTTGTGATGTATTCCACTTGTGGGCTGCATTTGCTGTCTTTCTGATTCTCATTAGGACTAATGGGTTTTTTCACAGAACGCATCGCACGCAACGGATTCTATGTGCTTGGGTCTTAAGGGCCATTCATATGAGCTCACTACGAATTGCGAACTTCGCAAACTCTCACACTTCATGTCTAGTTTTCTCATTCGCAGAGAGCAATGGGTACAATTGGAGCAAACACACATATTATCGCATCATTGGTCGTGAATATGTGGATCGTGTTTGCCTCTCTTGTGTATTGTGAACTCAGGTTGACAGTTCGCAAAGAGAATGATTGATTCGTAAATACAATATTTAAAATCGTTAATGAGGATACTCAAACTAATGAGATGCTAAAATTGTGATTTTAGCCGATAGATAATTCAGTGCCCATCTTCTTGCAGTCCCCATTTTCTTGTTTACATATTTCCCCGGAAATTAGTAGTTTCTAAAATTTCGCGTTCTCAGTTCGATGTCATATGAATAGCACTTTAAGACTATGTAGATACTCTCCACTCGAAATATGTGGGACAACGCACCAGAGGACACCCGCGTCCAAGGTGGCGCACTCAAGGGTCTCAACCAACTCGAAGGCAAACTCGAGGCAGCTAGCCAGAGATAGCTCTCGCTGGAGAGACTTGTTGTACTTGTAGCGCCACGCGAAGAGGACAATGAAAGTGCTCGGTTCCCGGATTTCACCACGTGTAGGGAAGAGTAGGAGTTCGTTCACAAATGTTAGGTCCAGATGCTTGTGAATGCATGAACGCTGTATCTTCGCTGTGAATCGTAAGCGACTCAAAAGTTGATAATAGCCAAGGGAAAGGCAAAGGCTTCATCTTCAATTTAACGAAAGTAAAACTGCGCCTGGGAAATTAAAGGATTTCAAATGAAACGAAAGAAAACCCATCAAAGTCAACCACCCGCGCCAGAGTGAAAATTAAAAATTAAATTGAATGGCTTCCATCAAAACCGTTACGACGGAGAATGTTTCAATTTTCACGCCACCACTTTTTTCGCTCCTCGGCAAAACGCTGACATAACCATAGCAAGACATCAAGGCTCAAGTTGCATCACTACGGCATTCAAAAACAGTTTGCGTTACCCTCGTTTCTTTTTTCACGCACGGAATAACATCATTTCGGTCAAAAGGAGCATCCTTCCTCCTGTGCACACTCACGTTTGAATGCTTAACCTATATGTACGCGTGTGTGTGTGCCCATTCGCCCTCCTCGAGGAGCACGACACACACGCGTCTAAGACGTTGCAGATGTACAGTACACACATACGAACATAATCTCTTCGCCCATCTTAAAGCTGTAAAAACAAGGAATGCCTTTAATCAAAAAATGACACAAACACTTAACTTTCTGATGAAAAATTACGAAGGAGCCTCTGTCACCCGCAGAAGCGGAGGACTGGCCGATGGACTTAGGATTTGCACCTTAACCTTCGCATTTAACCGAATGAGAGGAGGAAACACAAGCATTTCCTTGCCTGCGGCTACAAGTTGATATTTAGGAGAATATAATATTTTTGTGCTTCCGTATGTACGTTGTCGTAAAACGAAAACTTAATCCCATTTACATAAGGACAAGCGTCAGTATTAAGTTCGCTCTCTCCCATGTCCTCCCACTTATCCACCACCCACGAGAACAGCACAGACACATACACACCCGCAGCACGAGCAGTAGGAGCAACGCGAAGGGATGAGAGTGATATTCAAGTAAAAATTCAAGGAATTTTCGAAAGCCTCCCCCTTTCACTTAAGGACATCATTCGTTCGTAACAACAAAAACACTTTAGGTATACTTAAAATAATTCGTGAATGGCAAAAAGTCACCATGGCCACCACTCCACTCAAGGCACGCTCCTCTGCCTTGAGTGGAGTCCTTCGCTTCGAACAAACTTCGACTGTGTCTCCTCTTCATATTTAATTTATTTAAGTGCCAAGTAAACAAAACTTTCAAGAATCGTCAAACAAATTACCTATCAAATGGTTTATTCAAACCCTAATCCGACACACAGAAGTTCTCGCTCTTGACGCCCGCGTTGGGCGCTGCTGTGGACGGTAAGGAAAATCCGTTCGGAGTCCTTGAGAACCTATTATGACCGTAATGGGTGTTATCGCACCAACCACCCAGCCATAATTTTAAACACAAAATGCGAACAGCGGCCAGCCAAGAGGTGAGGCGACGACGACAGGAAGGATGTCTTCCACTCCACCACTGCCCAGGTGTAGTGGCCGCCTAATGTGCGTTTTGTCAATTTAAATCAACCCCAGGCTCATAAATTACATTTCAAGACGATGGGGGCTGTCGTGCTGTGTCGAGATGAAACTCCGCCAGGATGTGGCACATGGCTCGGCTGCACTCGAGTACACATCACTTGCCAGAGGTGACCGAGGTGAGATCCTAAGTACAAGCAACCGCTCACTGTCCAGGAAATTAGTTGGGATGCACGCGCTCTAAAAATCCAATTACACTCGACGGGATGCAATTACAGGTCATTCTTTTTCACTCCCACTCCCATTCCCACTCCCGCTGCCTCTAGATGTAATCCAGGACACTGTGTCACTGTTACGTAAAACAAAACCGACCGCCCGCCCGCCCCACATGAACGGCACATACACAGCTGAGAATTGTTTGCCTTCAGTTCGACGCTTGCACAACCGAAAGGCGCCCGAATAGATACATCCCTGTCAATGGTAGCGACGACGACGTTGGTCGGGACCCCATCTCGCTCGATCTCGGAAGGGGGAAAATCCGCAGTGGATGTGGAATTGAAATAGAGATTCTTATTCTTACCTGCTAGGTGCGGATGCGAGTAGATAAGTGCTGGCAGGCAGATGCTGGAACTGGCGCTGGTTCTGATGCTGGTGCTTGTGCCGAGGTCAAAGGAAATTGTTTTTCACTCGCGTTGGTCGTAATGTTACGTTTCCTTTTCCGATTGCGGTTTCACGGTTGTTTTCTGGCGAAGGGAGCTTTTCGAACAAATCAAAACACTTTTCACACTTGTGCTCTTTTTTTCTGCTTCTACTGATTCTCTGGGCGAAAATGAAGGCCAGGAGGAGGGAACTTTCCTAGACAACCGTTCTGGTGCGCGTCAGCTGACTGAATAAAATGGATTTCTTACACTGGCTCTGAGTCGGTTCGAGATACATTTCTGTTATCACAGCGACGCACGGAACGAACAGTGGCGCGAGAGAGAGGGAGCGCTGCTGCGCAGTGGTATTGGTGTGTGTGCTGTTGTTTCTGTTTGCTGTGCAGTCTGCAGAGCGCTTGTTGTGTTTGAGTATACCTACCGAACTAATGCGACCTAGGTGGCTGTTGGAGTAGGGGCTTCTGTGCAGCGCAGAGAGGGAACATCCGTACTTGTGTGTTGCTTGAGTGAGAAGCTTTCACTGCAAAGTTTGCACGCTGTACATGAGTGAGGAGAGTGTTGCCACTTTAGAAAATAAAGATAAGGCAATAATACCTTTTAGGGAGTGTAATCTGGACCATTTTCTTAGTACATATTATATTTTATGATATTTTATGATAATCAAATTTGAATTACAAGGCTGAGAACAGATAAACTTTGATTACTGTTTGATATAAATAATAACTTTTTATTAATTTTAATTTTATAAGTATTGGCCTCAAATTTAATAAATTTAAATAAAGTACAAAATGAGACAAGTCGCAATACCGAGCCACCTGTTCCTGATTCGAGCCCTTAGCGTTCCAGTAACTAGCCTCATTCATTTCCTGTTGATAGATCAATGGGTTTTGAATGAATAACCAACGGATGGAATGAAAAAATCTTAGCTCCATTAGGGCAGTTTACCCTAATGTTTTTTTAACATGAATTTAAGAAAAATCGTGAACTTTTCCTGTCAAAATAAAAGAAGAGTGGAACACAATAAATTTGGGCGAAGTCAAAAAAAAGCGGTGATCACAGCAGTTCGTCAGTGGATTATCTGACTATCGGAAATCATTTCTTAATTATATGATGTTCCGGATGAACGAAGGAATTTAACAAATTTTGATTTCTCGTGGATGTTAAAACTCAAAATTGAAACTAATCGGTAGGACGGTTTTCAGGTTCAGTTAGGAAAAAATGTTAGGAAAAATACCTTAAGGTAGGCCAGGTGGCTAAAAGGCCACTTAAATTCGTCAAAATCTCGCACTCGAATTCTGAATGCTGCCAAACAACTCTGAATAATAAATGTATACAGTGGCGACCAAAATCCGAAGTATATGCTGTCGAACAACAAACATTCCGTCGTACAACACCTTGGACAAAAGATCACTATCGACAGCTGGTGCAATTTCGAGGTAATGAAGGAGTTTGTCTACGTCGGAGCGATGGAAGGCAGCAATTGCTCAGGCTCAAATCCTCCATGAGAAGTATGCCTGTTGAATAAGTAAGTGGTTTTTCATCAATGCAGTTGTTTCCTAACGAAGAATTTTGTGATTTAGATTTCCAGAACTGTTTTCTTATTTAATTACTTAAAGATAGACGCATTAGTGAAAGAAGTCATAAGATTATAAATTCTGAAATAATTGCGCGTTTTAATATTTCTTTCTTTTCCTGTGCATTTACCATTACGTCTAAGCTTGACGTAGCATGTATGATATATTTCGTTATTCTGATTTTGGCATCATACTGGTTGTAGCAACCTCATTCTAGGAGAAGGAAAAATTTTTTCTTTCTAAATTTCTTAAATATAAATTTAAGTAAATATTAATAAGGAAATACATAAAAAAATATGGACAACAGCATCCTTTAGCTGTCTCAAAAACGTATTTGTTCACGGGACGTTGCAAAGACATTCGGTCTATGCCATACATATGGTACGAAAAGGGCAACAAAATTGAGATCGTGGTGGGTGCCATAAACTGTTTTCTCACTTAATTAAGACCGGGATAGCAAACCTGATGCCAAACATCACAAGCAACTAGGTACATTACTTTTAAAGGGTATTTAAAAGGAGACTATTTTCTCTGTCTCATTCTATGGTCTCCACTTTAAAAAAAAAATAAAATAATTTATTTCCGAAAAAAATTTAAGAATATAGAAAATACCTTCAAAGAAAATGAAAGCTGAATTACAGAAGAGTATAAATGAATCAAAAATAGCAGATTCCAGTCCGACGGAAATTGAAAATTTCAATCAAATCCGTCGAAAGAAATTCAAGTTTGGTGATGAAGAACCAGAAACACTGGAATTATGTATATATCGAGTACTGTCCGCCACTATAAGTGGCACTAAAGAAGAAGTTTTTACTAGAAAATACTCTTATATGTAATTAGTGAACTGCAAACATTTTTTCACAACACCTCAAATATTAACCTAAATTTATTAAGATTTATAAAAAAAATAACTTCTTTTTTCTTGTTAAGTTAAAGTCCTGAACCTAAGTTAACATGGCTCTCCAACCAGCATGGTCATGTGCTAGTTACTTCCAGTTAAGCACGTTCAGCTGATTGCGGTTCCTTTTCAGCTGTGTACGCCACCATGGTCTTTATTTATCTCATTGTCCCCTTTAAGGTTGGAGTTTAATATTTTCCGAGCCGGAGCATTGGTATCCGCTCTACATGACTTAGCCCTAGATCAAACTCATGTCACTGTTCTGCTCATATAGTTTGACGCTCAGTCTCCTCTTCCAAACTCAATCCACCCGCACATGCTTCAAAAAATTGTGCGAAGGACTGTCCTCTCGACTTAGTTTTGACGCTTCTCTGTAATACAGCAGGTCTAGGACTGTCAAGGTCTTGGTCCTTCGAGAGACCTACCTACGCTAATTCACTGCAATCGAGCATTTGTACCGATTTGTGGAAGATCATGCCTCTGGTGTGAACGTTTGAATTAAATTATGCCCGATCTTCTCGGGAATGATGTTATAAAAAAGTATCAAAAAAACAGATCCTCATGATAAAATATGTCCAAAAGAAAAATCTTAAATACATAAAAATAAATTACCACCTACTGATAGTGGGCAGTTGCGACTTTAGCTCAATTGCGATAGATCTACTCATATTTTGCAAAATTCTCAAATCTGTCTCTTCTAATATCCAGAGTACAAAACCGACCACGCATGGTCATTCTTCATTTGTATGCCATTTATTCTTGTTTCTTGATCACTCACATTACCATAAATTGGCATCACTGTTAATGTTTTGCTAAAGCTCTGAGAAATTTTCACTAACGGTAGAGAATGTATTGAAGAAAATTGAAAACGATTTTAAATTTTACAGTTGACTATCAAAAACCCGTCAGAAGATACACTCATATTTTTTCTTTCTTTGTTGTCCATCTCCCCTTAAATTCCGACCACACTCTCTTCCGGCCACTGTTCTTCTTATATCCAAGTACAAAGGGATTCCACGCGCATCCTAAATTTTCGATCCTAATAAAGGATAAAGGCCACTCCACAGCACCTTGTTATATTTTATGATTTCCGTTGATTGCTGCCGTACACCTGACGTGAGACGAAACGCCTGCCGTTACCATTATCCTCGCCATTCTTAAGTGCTTTACCCTCGTTTCGGGTTGACTTTTGGTTCTTCAAAGGAAAAGCAAAGAGACGATGGACGAAAAAGGAACGTACTGTAATCTTCTTTTTGTTGAATAATAAAAGAAACAACAGTAGCTGCACGGGTTGTGGGGATTTTCTGGAGGACGCCGACAATGCTCGGTACACTTCATCAGTGCGTTGAGGTGGAAATTTAGAAAAAAAATATGCTCCGTCCACTTCTGTCACGAACCATACCCTCGTGAGATGCCTCAGTCTGTATACACGGCGAAGGGTGTACACACAAAAGCGTGCTTATCGCCACCCGACATGAGCCCGGCACAAGATGCATTGGCAAACTAGGGTACGGCGCGTTCTTTTATCGTGAGGTTTTCTCCAAAGCTGTCCGCTGCTGGGCCAAGGTTATGGGGCCAAACGATTGCTCCAGAATCTGAATCCAGCAGAAAGTGGCTTAAAAGCTTAAAGACGAGCGTACGTGCCGCAGAGGAAGGAACACTGGCCAATGCTGATGGAAAAGCTTATTTGTGACTGTGATTTACACTCGGCGAGTGGGGACTACTCTGGCGGCTGGGTGCGGATGTTGGAGGGGCGTATCTGGTAATTGAACGGATGCGTGTGCGGAGGATATAATGTGGCGTTCATTACAGACGAATCGGTCTAACCTAAGGAGCCCCTGGCACGATGGTTCATTGCGTTCGTTGAGGTTGTAATTCGGTTCGAATGTTTATTCCCTCGGTTAGGATATTTATGATCGGGTGGACGGGGGCGAGGGGCATTTGTTTGGGTTCGTAAGTTCGATAAATTGCGATTTCTTCAACCAAATTATGTTTTTCTTTTGTACGAGTGTGCTGCTTCGTGGGGGATGGAGAAGACATACATAATGGGTGAGGCACATATTGCCAAGGCCGATGCTCCATCATAGCTACGTGGGAGTTTATGTTCGTTTGACCTTCATTATGAGTATGTTCACAAATTCACAAGTAATTTGCTTCTTCTGGGGTCATGCTCGAGGGAATGGATGTTTGACTGAGGTTTCTAAAAATGACTTACTGTAACTGTTTGTGTTTCTCATGGGGTCTAAATTTGTGTGTAAATTAAAAAGGCAGGACATTATGTAGTTGTACTGGAATCCTCTTTAAGACCAAACATCACAATTTCGATTCGAGGATGCTTCCATTCCTTCACTCAGAATTGGATTGATTACATCACGATTTCGTCAAACTCCGATGTGACGAGGTTTCCTTGTTCGACTATTTCGATGTTGTAACTGCTGCCAGTCAACGTTAACCTGGTCACTTACGTAACAGGTCAAGTGGAAAATTATATTGCTCAATTGCCGAAGCGAAGTCGAATAAAGTTTTGAAAAGTTTGTATGTATTACATAACGGAGCGTAAAGGAATCTGCGTTTTCGACGGGAAATGGAGGCATTCGAAGGACTCTTACATATGAACTCAAACATCTCTCCAATGTAGACGGAATCCTTCATGTAAGGAACATAATGTATTTCAAATGTTATATAAATTACTCATCCCTTGATCCATACACTTATACTTTCGTTTAGTTTGTCGTTCACCTAACGCTTCATATTAAAAAGAATCTACTATGTGTGCATGTATGTTAAACGTTAATCGAACCACTTCACCGATGTTTAGAATTAAGAAAGTACAGCCAATAAGTTTGTAAAAGACCAACCTAAAAGGACAGTTGTAATAAAGCGCTCGAAGAGAAAACATCGTCTCCTTTTTTATTTTTGCCTGTTCCAGATAGCCCTTACATTCACTACCTCAAAGGCATAGCGTTCTGGCGTTCTTGCCAGTGGTTTGGTCCAAGAACTGATTGGGATTTAATCGTCCTAAGTGTATAGACAAAATTTCAACCAAATCGTAGGTGAGTACTCTTTTGGAACTCTAGTCGAAAAAAGTATTGCGGACCATGGATGGTTGGTATGCTTTTAATATATTGCCATCATCTACGAAAAATCGTCGAGTACACACTCTGTTTTGCCAGTGACTTCGACCACAATCAGACACTAAATAGATTAAACTAAGATTTAAAACAAATATACAGTCGAACTTCGATAACTCGAAACACCACTTGACACAAAACTTCGAGTTATCAAGTAAAATACAGAAGCAATACAAATATTTATTTATGTTTTTGCGATATAAAAGTTAAAACGTAGAGCAGCATAATTATTATTTAAAACAGTAAGTTATGGCTGAAGAGCGTATATTTTATTTCGGTTTCTTAAAAAAAATCGTCTATGGAATTTAAACCATGAATTTGCAACCAACTCGTTTGAAGGCGGTTGACTCGAATCATCCTCGCAATGTCTTTCCCGATTGCATTACTGCCATTGTCATCCTTATTATCGAGCAGATTCGGATTCACACCTAAATACAGCGGGCTAAGTCGAATTGTCACGAGATACCATCATTTTTTCGAGTTAGAGGGAGGTTGGCTTAGAAAGAGGTTTTTGTGTATTTTAAAATATCGCAAAAAAAAATATGGAAGTTAGAGAGAGTTTCGACTTAGGGAGAGTCTACTTTATCTCGACAATATATTCATCTGTGGAAAACTTCTAAGTAACAATGTTGTCATTCACCTGCAGAATCATCATACCACCACCTTGTATATTTCTGGTTTCTGGCTTTTTCAAGCTTCAAATTCCATCTGCAGTTAAATTTTCCCTAATTTTGATTTTGCTTATACTAGGTGGAGCACAGAAACCCTGTGCCCGAAAGCTATTACTTGTAAAACGAACTTTAAGAATACGGAGAATTTATAATTCGAAGGTGACAGACATTCGAATTATCGAAGACAAATTACATGTAAATTTCAGTCTTGGCGCTATTGCCAACCAATTTCATTCAAGTTATCAAATATTCGAGTTATCGAAGTTCGACTGTATTTCTCTTGTGTACCGAAGTCGGCTTTATGAATGTATGTTACCTTAGTCACAGTCATTCGAAGACAACACAGAGAAGATTTTCTACCTAGGCTCCATTTGCAACATTGGCTGTTCAGTAAGGCAATTTCGCGCACTGATACAGTTAAAAATGAAAGTACAAAATTCCGACGAAATATCTTTGAAATTTAAAGCTCTGTTTTCTTCTGAATCGGCGATGTGCTTTGAAGGTAGACCTCGTTGACCACAGTCGCCGATCTGACAGTTTTTGAGATGTCCTTAACTGAGCCGCTAAGTCACATGAGCGGCTAAACTACTCTGGAACATGAAGATTTGTGACACCAATAGAGTTTGTATTTTTGCATGTGCTTGAGATGAGCATTCACATTGAACGAAGAGTGAATGAAAAGTGAGTGGCTAGCGATGTGGTCGTGGACCTGAATATATAGCAATTATTTGTATCGTGTTCAAGAAGAAGCAATCGTTACTCGTCTGCGTTAGACACACGGATGAGGGCATTCTAGTTGCAGTCCTTACCGGCCAAGTTGTTCGTCTTGGCATCACAAAGTGTCTTTGAGTTGCATAGCGAAGAAGAAATATAGAGTGAACATTGGAAAACGTGAACGCTGGCATATATAAACTACCCCAAAACCTAACCACTGTATTTTTTAAAAGAAAAAAATAAAACGTGAACAGAAATCGTATCAACATTTCTACATAAAAATGCACTGAATTAATTTTCAAGACTTCGGGGGATCCCCTAATATTGACTATGGGTCCCTACATCGTATGCTGGTATTTGGGACCACACCTGTGTATACGTATTTCTATCAGAAATGGCATAGTCGGCTACATGAGGTAATCTACTCGATTAATTACTCGTAGGTATTCGAATAAGCTACACGCCTGATTTATTTCATTGATTATCCACATTTTTTATGTCTGGATTTTGAAATGCGTTTAAAATGTTTTTTTGTTAAATTGACCTCTCCTCTATATTTTGACATTGTTTCTACGTCTACTAGGTTTTCTTACGTACACTAATTTTTAACACTAATCATTAACTACCATAATGAGTAGCAGGCGTAAGAAATTTAGTGATTCCAAAAAAGTGACATTTCTGCCATCTCTAATTGCTATCATCCCTAATTCAACTACGGTTTTTCTCTTGCATAGTTTGGGATGAGTAACGTCTTATTTTCATTTTAAAAATGTGATATTTGATAGCTGATATTTTGGAAAGTTTTATAAAAGCAGAAAGCGTGACAAACTTACGGTTAAATGCGGTGTGTTTTATTTCCAGAGCAATAGTAAAACACTATGGTATGAATACGATTTGAATTATAAAATATTACATTCAAAAATATGAACAATCTCAAAAACATGAACACCCTCAGTTTTAATTATTTTACCTTTTCCAATGTTCACTGCAATCTGTTCGACATTTGCTCTGAAAGTGGCCAGACTTTACAAGGAGGAGGGTACAGTTAGAAAATACTGCTTTGTTGAGCTCGAAGACTTATGCCTGAAACACAATACTGCGTTTACGCTGAAGTTGTCTATCAACGCACACAATTCAATTGCCATGCACAAAATACAGAGTCCACCTGCGTTAGTGGAAATGTGAGAGATGAGAGGATCCTAATAAAACGTAAAACATAAGTCCATCGCACGTCATTATTCAACATGTTGGATATTTTTTGACAGAGAGGTGCGCTGCGAGAGAGAGAGAGTTTTCTTCCAAATTGAGAGTATTATGTGTCAACTGTCATTTGAGAAATGGAAACAGATGATTAAAAATAAAAGTCACTCCAATTAGTGTATGCAGAAAGGCGGCAATATTTATAATCGGGTAGATGAGAGAGAACAACAGAGGAATCATTTAACTCACACTCTCCGTAGCGTGAAGTCGGCTGGCGCAATGCACTATTGTATTTCAATCATTAAAGTGGATTTCCTGTGTTTCTGAAATGGATGTGATTGGTCTTAGAAAGAGGAATGTTTTACGATAGAAATAAATGGTTAATAAAACGCAAAATATTTGAGATATTTCAAAAACTTTGCTATTGGCTGGAACTACAATAAAAGCATTTATGAATGAAACTTGACTTCGTTCATATGTCCACCGCGGGCACGTTTGCAGTGGTCTATCCGTTGGACCCAATTTTCAACGACTCGCGTTCAGTGTTGACTCTGAGTTCCTCCAACGTCGTCGGCTTGTTGGCATGAACCAATGACTTAACGTAGCCCCACAGAAAATAGTCAAACGGCGTTAAATCGCACGAACGAGGCGACCAATCGACTGGCCCATTTCTTAAGATAACACGTTCACCATACTTACTCTTCAATAAATCGATTGTAACGCGTATTGTGTGGCTTGTGGCACCATCCTGTTGCACCACATCTCGTCCAAGTCCATATCTTCCAATTCGGGCCAAAAATAATCGGTAATCATGGCGATAACGCTGACCATTCACTATAACGTGACAATCGTTTTCGTCGACGAAAAAATCTGGCGCTGCAACAAACAGTTCTTTTTTGTGGATGAAGTGGTGATTCGTGAAGCACATGTGAATTTTCATCCGGCCAATAACGCATATTTTACTTATTGACGAACCCATTCAGCCAAAAATGAGCTTCGTAGAAAATTGGAATCTCGAATTTCGGTGGAACGTTTTTATTATTTGCAGACGTTGCTCGTTGAGTTTACTGCATAAATTGATAGTGACAGTTTGATGATTAGTGAAAGAGTGCGTTCACAAATTTAACTTAAAGTTGCCAAGTCCCTATTGGAAAACCCTTTACATATAAATACCACCCACTAAGTACACAATGGACCCACCATGCCTACATATTTATAGAAAGCAACAACTCAGAGCTACAACGATATTCTGATTTCTGTATTTCACTCAAAATCATATTTACGAGTATTTTCCCTCGTCCGCACTAATCCCAAAATACATTTGACAATAAAATAATTAACCACTCAGGCCTTGTTGATGTCCCAGTCCATGTTGTGGCACATCCCTCTCAGTCACACGTACACTGGCGCGTTTCTTAATCGCCCACAAGTTTCGAAACCTCTTAACTCACCGAGATTTGTCGCATCACCTGCTCCCCTTATCGTCGCATCCACACAAATGGCCCAAGACAATGGTTAACGCGCACTGATCCACGGAACAGCCCCAATCATCAAACAAACTTCACCCCGACACCGCTCCAGGGCAGAAATTAAAACAAATGTAATGCCCTTCGTCAGTCAGTCGAGTCCATTGATTTACGGAACACCGAGTCCACGGAACTGTTCCACAGCAATTACTGATTGCAGACATTAATTAAAATTCCCATTTTATTGTATTTACTGAAAATTAATTGTCTCGCTTTGGCCCACTTTCGGACGAGCGCATAGAAGACGTTCTGCGGAACCAGAACGCATTGCCTCGTCTCGCTCGTCTCGCTTTTCCCGTTGCGTGGTGTGGCGCTACCTTTTTATTTTTGGAAACAAGCCTAGAGACTTGAGAATAAATTTCAATTTTCAATTCCTCCCCTCGCCACACCACTCGGGGGGGAACACAGAGCACGACGGTTCTGGCAATAAATTACATCCAGCCACCGCCCGGATCGCATGAATGCAAATGTGACCCAGTGGGCGTGTGGACTGTGAGAAGCCACAACGGGGGCGGGGGAGCGATGAATCTTGGTCATCGAACGGAAGGAATCTAAACAAGCGGAAAGTAGGTCAGTAAAATTCAATAAAGGCTTCCTGATCGAAAATTCCCTCTCAGTCTGGCGCTGAGGCTGCTGCTGATGCTAATGTTGATGCTGCTGCTGGTGGAAGTGCACTCGGTGTGTCCTTCGACTTGGAAAATTGCCACCCGCCGCGCCGTCGCCGTCGCAGATTCCACGGCATTATGCAAGGCACAGCACCAGTGTTTCTGGGGAATAATTAATAATCTATTTCCTTGTTGAAAGCAACGGCTCCTCCGTCTGGCTTGAAAGAGTGCATCCACTTATTGGCCACTAAGGCCGTTCGTGTCTGTGTGGCGCTCATTTGCGATGCCCGCCAGTCCGTTGGGTGTAATTATTTATTAGCTGGTGCGTGTGAACACTGAACACTGAACACCGGTAACAATGGTCTTGAACCCTTGGCGGTGGCACTTGCCTTGAATGTTAATCCGAATGGTGGGTGAATCTTGATGGGTGCTGTTTACTCTTCTACGCCGGCAGCTGGTAAGTGATATGGTTTTGGTGTGCTGGTGCAAGTGCTGGTGGGTAATGTGAACCCTGGCAGCAGGTGATGTTACGGAAACTAAACCTATTTATCTTCGCACTCCATCCGGGTATTGTTTCAGAGATAAATGCGTCGTGTTCACGGAAGAGGATCAAAGTCACAACGAGGGTGTATTTGACACCATCTGACGTCCGAAATACGAGTGTGTTTCATAGGATTTACCTGGAGGTAGGAAATTGAGCAGACTCCTCTCGTCGTTAGGACGGATTTAGAAATGCATTAATGGCGCCTGTCCGTGATGAATGCAACGCAGGTGGTGAGTCAGGAACTGAATGGGAGACTTAAGAGGGGTCAACTGAGCTATTCGGGAGCCAAATGATGTGTGATTTCTATAGATGCTCCATTCGACGGCGAATGAGCTTCTTATGATTCGCTGTGGCACCGAATTGTGGAGGCCATTTATAACATACTTGAGTTCTCCTATCTCTTCGGTTTCGAGTTAGTGATGCAAAACGTAACAGAGGACGCTCGTATCTTTAGTAGTGCAGGAAGACCTCAACCAGTTCGTGCCAGCTGAAGAGTCGATCCCTGCACCACACAAGGAAGAACTGGTTTCACTGACATTAATAGAATATGGTGAAGGGTTGATCTATACTTTTTGACATGGGATGGTTCCTTTACTCAGGTTCTCTTCTTAAATCCGCAAGAATAATGAATACCAGTGACGCAGTTGAGAAATCATAACGTTGCACCTGCCACGTTTTATGTGATCGTCAAAAATGTCAATTCATTTATGACAGCAACAACATCTAGTTAATATTTAGAGCAAGCCATCAAAGTAAAACTTTGAAAGAAATAACATTCTTCTCATTCACTTTCCCCCCGAGAAAAGCAAACCATTGACTGTAACAAACGACTCCAGTCGTTGATAGTGACTTAATGGGAAACATTCGAACCCATCTTTGGTTTAAATCTACACAAGAGATAATTTATTCTGAACTTGTTACATCGTCTAAGTAGACCACTGACACAAAACTGACACAGATTTCCCTGTTCTTCCAAGAATTCACATTCCAGCACAACGTATGTGTCCTGCCCCAATGTCACGATCCGATTACATAATTCGAGCTGAAATCAACTGCTTCTGGCTGCATTCCCAGCCACTGCTTCCCATCAAATGCGAGCTTCACTGCAGAAGGCACGTAGCCGTGCGTGACGAAATTCAATTAATTGTGTTGTCCCGGGAAACCTTTTAACGCATCACAACATCACAATACTCATTCATTCTGGGTTAGTAGCTCTCACCCTCCTCCACACAAGTCCTTGACTTTGTTCAAGGAGGAAGAAAGCACCTCTCTTGTCGTTGGATTGGTGCACTCGATGAAATTGCTCGGTCCATTCACCCGAAACTCGTAATTGACCATCCCACCACCCCCACGAGGGCTAATGGGAATTTATGACAGTTCGTTGGTCAACTATTCTCAGTCTCGACCCCACGAGGCCCACTTTAACGAAAGAAGGAGAAATTGGCAGCGAGAGGCTGATGACAGTTCTATGGCATCTCTTAGACATTTCCAAGAAAAACGTTCAAACAATCAAAGTCCATCGATCCAAGCCAAGAGAGGCAGAGCCGCGCCGCTCCGCGAAGAAAATGAATGAACACATTAATGAGATTTAGTGCCGACCATGAGACATTAGCGTGTCACACCTTAATCCATCAACGCCATAATAATCACGAGAGTCAGTAGGACCGACACGTATGCAGTGCTTAATTGACAGCCGGTCTAGTGGGCCGGTTGGCGGTTGCATTTCGTCAGGAGCCCCCCTTTCTGGGGTTATTTCCGGCTAATTACCATTAAATAGAAACATTTTTGGAATGCACATGCCATCGAGTCGGCAAACGGCGGATACACGCTCTGCCGAGCAAACAATTCGGTGTTTTTTTGTTTGACTTGGAGAAGATGTCACAACGATATGCGCGAGAATAATCGGTATAAGCGGCCTTAGTTGTAACGCAATTGGTGGCGTATACGACGCGCTTGAATCGGAATCCGCTCAACAAAAATAGAGCGAGTTGGGCAATTATTTCCAGCGTGATGCTACGCAGAATGTGCGGGACTGATCGAATCGATCGTAAATCACTGGAATTGGTCGTAACCGAATGGTAACGAGGCGTCCATAAATCACCCAGCGTCGTCGATGAGCTTGTGAATTATTTCCAATTTTGGAGTGTTGCTGATTTTCCGATGCGAATGGGAATCTGTTTGGTGGTGTTTCCCATCAATTAGTTACTCGAAATTGTTTTGAAGGGAACTGCGATGGCGACAGCTGGATGAAGACATAATTCGATTTGTACTCGGTGTGGCGGCCATTCGTCATGAACTTCAATAACTCTTCCCTCAGCTTTTATTGATTAGTTCGTTCCGCCATGCTTCCAGAAGGTCACTCATTGAACTGACATCACAACAACAGATCTGAATGGTTGACAGCCGGCAAACAGGCTGAACATTTGTATGTATGTATATTCCCGTAGCTGTTGAGAACTGTAAACAATTTGTGCACACATTTCTACTCGCTTACTGAACAACTTCGTTTTAGTAAAACCCAACAATTTCTTTGAGAAAAGAATTGTCTTTGATGAGTTTTTGTCCTATCAAGAGAATAAAATTCTGGCGGATTTTATGTGTACAAGGTCTCGGCGAACATTTCTAGTAACTCGATTATTTCACTTAGCAAACATGGAAGAATACGGGAATTGCAAACTCTCTTGAACTTTGTCTGCTACCATTACAATTTTAAGACCAGACCAACACTTTATAAACATTTCACTCAACTTCATCAAACCTAAAAGTCCCTTTGGAAATTTTGATGTAATCATTTGATTTTCTACCGCAATTAACTGAATATTACTTATTATTATTCGAACTTCTGTTTATTAATTATAGGTATACAGAAACTTACACATTTTTCGTTGATGTTATATTTCAACTCATATGTGAATTTAACAATTAGACTAAATTTAAAGTTTCAATGCAATGCATTTGCTTGCTTGAACGAACTGTCAGAATTCCATGTACCCAACTGTTAACTGTTAACCAATTGTCATATTTATACAGCTCGAAGTCACACATGAAATCCGTGTGTCTGAAATGTGTACTATTATTTTATCGTAAGGCTGGATCATATAAACTCATCATATAACTCCGCTTTGAAAGTTTTAAGAGAGCTTGGTAGGCTTAATTGTTGTGAAAGCTGATTTGGCATCTCCGTAGATGGGATCAGAATTGAAGTATTATAGAAATAACCAACTTCTACCTCTCTTGCCTCATAAAATGTTTAACAACCGTTTTCTTATATCGTTTTACCAAACCAAATTGTTAAATCAGTGAACAACTGTCAAGAAGTCATTCAGATTCGTCGACGGGCAAGGGGACAATCAGGTGTAAAGTTGGCCATCTCTATAGTAATTTATTTCTGAAGGGAAATCAGTGCTCACTCGATGGATTAGTGGCCGTATTTGCTGATGCTTAGATGAAGGCCAACGTGGGCAAATCAGAGGTAATGATCATTTTTATAGCGCAAGTTCCAATGAAGCAAAGTGATAAGCTTAAAAACATCCTTTTTTCTACGAATGATGAGAGGAGCATTGATGAGCTTTCCTGCAGAATTGCCCAATCAGTACCAATTTTGAAACAGCTTGGAAGATCTGTTATCAGTAATCACCTATGATCATGAAATTCGGGTAATGACCGAAAGTATAAGATCGCTAATACACACTGCTGATTTTAGATTTCTTCGCTCTGTTGTGGCAATTATTCGTTGCTTCTTTGAACGAAAAAGGTCTATACCTCAATGGTTTAGTCACGGGGCACGATTGTCCTCTTCACGACTTGCGCATGATTTGACAGTTCTTAGCATTTTTCAGTTGGGTATATTGTGACAATTCAACGACTAAAAATTAAAATTCGATCTAAAGCCGTTGTCGCATCAACATTTCATCGGAAAATTATGTGAATTCGGCCAAGAAATTATGCTAGGAATACCCCAACTGAGGCGGTCACATGTCCGAAATCATATTCAAACATTATTGTCATAAAATTATCTGTCAAACAAATTAAATATCATTGATTTAAAATCACTCCACGCCGCTTTCAAATCAAAAATATCAGCGTCCAAAAAACATCCTATTACCTTACGATCCTGTTATCGATCGATGTTTCTTATAAAGTTCCGCTGGCCAATCAGAGTAGATGCAGCATTTGCACAAATAAATTCGTAAAAAAAATAATAATATGAGCGCCACTCTTAACCAATGCGGTGCTGAACATAGCTTCTACAACCATCCTCATGACCACAGGGTACCTTAAAGTTTAAAGACTGAGATCATTTTTATACACAGTTATACTCCTTGAGCAATGTCAGACTCAAAAGAGACCAGGGGCCGATTTCACAGAACATACATCTCATACATTGTATGATTCTGACACTTCTGCCGTATGATTTCTGTTTCTCAGATTTGCTGTATGAGCCGCTGTAATAGAACATGTATCACCTAAAGTTTACACTGGAAATATGGGAAAGTTGTATGATTCTGTTTCACAGAAATATATCGTACACATCATACAACAGTTTTATAAAAACGTATCATACATTTCATACAGCACTCCAAACTGCTTTAGCCAATACAAAAATAAGTTTTTAAATAAGAAAATACACAAAAATAAGCATTTTTGCGCTTATGATTTTTGAATAATGAATGATTGTTAAACTTTTTTTTTCTAGACATGTAGGAACAGGGATTGCTAGTTCTTCAAGAAATGTTTATTAAAATGCATGTACTATTTGGAAACACAGTTCAATGATATCTCTCTTCATTCCTGAGGAACTCCGTTAGTTAGTTTTTTGTGTTTGCAATCCACTGATATGGTGCCTGGTTTCATTCACGACACTATTTAGTTTTCAATTAAATTTGCCATTCAAAATTAAACGTCAAAATTATAAACATCATACAACAAAGAAGATATCATACAATACTTCCAATAGAATCTGTGAAAGACAAAAGTGTATGAAGTGTATGATGTATGAAATGTATGTGATGTATGATCTGTGAAACAGGCCCCAGCATGTAATTAACGAAATATGCTCGCGTCCGAATAAATCATCCATAATGTGGATGAATTTCTTAGATACAGCTTTTATTTTGCTCCTGTACTATACAGGCAGAAATTTCACTGGTGATTGTTGGCTTGTTAACAATTTAAAATAATAGACATAGACATTTAACTGCATATAATCCCCAATTCTGATCACCGAGACAACAGTACATGACCAGGAAATGTCTCATGCTTTCATTTGCATTATCATGTCGCAACATCAAGCATCATTAACAGTCACTGCTTTACCAGCTTCATTATCAACCGAAATTTTGGTCCAGCGATGTCACCAGCCCAAAGTAATGAATGCTGCTATTATTGCATCAGCAACTGAATTGTACTTTGAGTGCATTCGCAACTCTGGCGTAATCATTTTGACATTTAACTTTCTCTACAACAACTTTTACAAACATTTTTAATAATAATATTGGTGGCGCGACAGTCTGAGGCGGACCTGGACCTGGTCTAGCTTTTCAGCGATCACTCGTGTTGTGCGTGCTATTGTTCTTTTGCACGAGTGGAGCGGACCTATAGTCTTCAGAGATAATGGATGATAGAGATATCCAACTTCGGCCATTGTTACCCCTAGCCCGCAACGAAGATGGTGTGGTAATCCCTTGTATTTCACTTATACATTTGAAACGCTCGTCAATTCACCACAATATGGCGGCCGATTCGTGAATTTTGTGGGAAATCGCGTCAGATTCATGAATTTAGTGGGATAATGGCAGCTGATTCGTGAATTTTGCCCACAATCCATGTAACGTTCATAGGTATGTTGTTCGGAGGGTGTTCAAATGTTAACTCGTATTTTTAAGAGAATTTTCTTACATTGTTATATGGACTTTCATGAATAAAAATGTGTTGCAATGCCCATTTAACTGGAACTATTTGACCTCAAATTGATTCTTAAGTATATATACAGCATATTCATAAACCATACCTGACAAATTAACTCAAAAAATGAAGTCCGCTTTATACGCTTAATTCATGAATTCTGAAAAATTCATAAATTCAATCTAAACATTTTGATAAGAACAATCGCAAGATATTGCAACTATTCCTAATGCATAAAAATGGTTGTCAAAACTTCTTAGATTTGTACATTCATTAATTATGTCCTAGTATCTCAGATTGTAACTTCCTCGCAGTTTTAATGAATCGACTTCATGAACATAAGCTATGGTCGTTCGTTTACCCCTCCATACTGTGTTGAAAATTTAATACCGAAATTTGAAAAAACGTTCAAATAACTACCGAATTTTCAAATAAGAACCCTGATTCACCCCATTACTAAGGTGGGGAAGGGTATCAGCTGTTTCACAGCACGGGACAAAAAGCGTATGAAAAAAGCTGTCAGGTGAAATCAAGGGGCAAGGGAGGTAGAAGTTGGATATCTCTATTATTGGTTTATCTCTGTTAGTATTATGCCGACTCCAAACGGCAAAGTTGAGAGGCTTTTCGTAGACAGCAATACTCTTTGATCATGGTCGGTGATTCGAAAGAGGTGGAAAGAGGAGGAAAGTTGGTGGATTGGGGATTCGAACCACTAGCCCACAGCTACTTACAAAATAAACATTTGTACATGTGCAATTTCTAACTAACTTTTTTTTCCACTTGCAAGTTTGCCTTCTGCCTAAGAGGGTATTAATCGCTCAGCCTTTTAATTCTTAAGTTACGTCGAAAACATAACAGTTGTATCATTGACGCCTTAATTTTATTAAGCGTAAACTTTTAGCTGTCAAATTGTTCAATTTATTTTTCGTTCAGTTCATGTGGTTACCTTTGGATACCCTTTACATGTTCTATCTTCTATATATAAAAATAAATGTTTGTTTGTCCTTTATGGACTCTTAAATGGTCGGAGATAGAGCATAAATGTCTTTGGCCACTTTGTTCAGAATTCTGTGAAAAGGGGTTGGTACCAAACCTTTTTTCCTTTTTTCATGCAAAACTTTATGAATAGTCACAATCAGAAATGAAGTATTACAGATATAGCCGACTTCACAGCTAATAGCCCCCTAGTCCATCGACGAATTTGAGTGCTTTTTTGACAGATATTCATGAATTTTTGACGGTTATTCACGAAATAACGTAAATGCCGTCCTCTGATTGGTCAATTTGGTTTATGAACAAGTTAGAGAGGAAAGAGAGGTCGGGCATCTCTATGATACTTCATTTCTGATTATATTGATGAGTTACAATCGAAAATGCGTAACAACGCGCGCCGGATACAGCTAGTGTCATATATTGTATTGAATTGAATTGATATTGTAAAGAAGTGTAGACCTACACATCTGATGTGCGTACGTCTCTGTCGTATTTTAATTCTTTTTTTAACTGTGTGGAATAATGGTCGGCTAAATTAGCATATGTAGAATATCATCCTAGTCTGTATCTAGTTTGAGGTAGAAAAAACACATGCTCAACAAACCTATTGAAAGTCCACGTAGAATCCAATCCAGATGTTCTAACCTGATGTTTAGTGTAGTTTGAGATCAGTTATATATCAAGCTTGCACTTTGAGGTTTTAATATCCCACTAAAAAGGCATCCAATCTTGGTCGCTCCTTTTGGAGTATAAGTTGTCTAAATTCCGATCCGCGTGTCTTTTCATTTTTACCAATTTTGTTCACTCTTCTTCTTCTTTATTTGGCGCTACAGTCCGCACGCAGACCTTTTCTCTCGAAGCGACTAAGGACTTCCTCATTGTCCATGTCTCCGCGCGGTACAGCAGGACTGGGATGATCAAGGTCTTGTATAAAGTCAGTCAGGTCCTTCGAGAGATGGCTCTACTACTTAATTGCCTCTTGAGCCCATAGAAACAACGGTTGGCAAGAGTTACTCTGCGTTTGATCTCGATACTGATGTTGTTTGTACTGTTTACTGCCGAGCCAAGGTAGACGAAGTCTTTGACTACCTCGAAGTTATAGCTGCCCATTGTGACGCTCCGTCCAAGACGTCGATGTTGTGTGTCCTTTCTTGATGACAGCATATACTTCGTTATGCTCTCATTCACCGCTAGACCTATTTTAGCCGCTTCCGCCTCAATGCCAGCAAACGCCTCATTGACGGCTCGCTTTGTTCTGCCAATCAAGTCAATGTCGTCCGCTAACAGTTGTACGGACCTCTGGAAGATCGTGCCTCTAGTGTTGGCGTGTGAGTCTTGCGCGATCTTTTCCAGGATGATGTTAAAGAAATCACATGACAGCGCGTCGCCTTGTCTAAAACCTTTTTTGACATTGAAGGTCTCGGTGAGTTCGTTACCGACCTTGATGGAGCAGCGAGAACTCTCCATAGTCATCCTGCACAACCTGACGAGTTTGGCAGGAATGTCAAAACGAGACATGGCGTTGTATAGCTCGTCCTTACGCACGCTGTCATATGCGGCCTTGAATTCGACAAAAAGGTGATGGGTGTCGATCTGCATCTCTTGGGTCTTTTTCAGGATCTGCCGTAGTGTGAAAATCTGGTCGATGGTGGATTTCCCTGGCCTGAAGCCTGATATGAGCCTATCAGGTTATTTATAAACGGCTTCAGGCGAGTACACAAAACGGCAGAGAAGATCTTGTAAACGATGTTCAGGAGACTTATCCCTCTCGTCCTTTCTTGTGAATCGGGCAAACGATACTGAGATTCCACTCGTCGGGCAAGCATTCCTCCGGCCATATCTTACAGATGAGCCCAACCAGCTGCCTTAAAGATTTCAGCGGACAATCCGTCCGCACCAGCAGCTTTGTTAGACTTCTGTCTTGATATTGGTATCGTGACCTCGTCTAAGTCGGGGGGCGGAATTCTCGTCGATCATCGTCCATATTGAGTAGAACATTCTGCCTGACAGCGGTATTGGTGTCATCATCGCCGTTTAACAGTCTGCAAAAATGGTTATTTCAAATTCTCATTGTCAACTGTGACTCTACTACTAGTTGTCCATTCTCATCCCGGCAGGCTTCTGTCCGAACCTTATATCCACTGGATAACTGTTTCACCCCCTGGTAAAATGTTCGGACATCGTTCCTGCCATAGCACCTCTCCATCTCCTCTATCGCGCGCTTCTCGTGCTCTTTCTTCTTTATCCTGAGAAGCCGGGTCTCGTCTCTTCGTCTCTGTTCGTAGAGCTCACGAACAGCTCTCGTTGCTTTGTAGGCTTCCAGCTGCATGTGCCAGCCTACACTCGTTGTCAAAGCATGGGTTTTGTGACGGGTCTATATGATGACTCTTTCTAATCAAATTTCCCATACAATATTAACTCTAGATGTTAGCGATACCAGTTTATTTTGGGTCCTCAATGGATAGATTTCTGCGACCAGAGCATGAATTAAATAAACGGTTAAATAAAGATAAAAAAAGGCGGTAATTTACTAGTGGGGTCTTATATCTAAAGTGTGTAAAGTAGATATGAAAAAAATGTCTGTTAATTATTTGCACTGTTTTTAATTAGTTTTCCAGCACTGTATACAACACAAATTCCAAGAAGAGAGACACACTTAAGCCTGTTTATTTTTGAAAATGCGACAACAACACACATCCTAAACGGTTTCTTTAACCATTTTAATCTAAACCTAAACGGTTTCTTTAACCATTTTAATCTAAACCTAAACGGTTTCTTTAACCATTTTAATCTATATAAGTTAGTAGACGAAAAAGTACACAAGCAAACAACGCACTCATCTTACTCGGAATGTGCTACTCCCGCTCCATGTACTCCGCACACACATTACCAATCATCTGTAATCTATTCACTCACAGAGGGCGCTCACAATCATTGGCACTGAATTCAATTAACAGCGAATTCGCCGTCTACAGTCCACCCTGCTGCTTGCAGATTTTTTGCTACCCACAAGTTTTTTCAAAACCATTCGCCACAGTCGAGTTGTATCGTTTGTGTTCAGTGTAAGTACTTGACCTCTACAATATCTTAAGCTTCTATTCTATTTCATCAAGTTCTGTGTAAATTTCGTAACATCTATTTTCAATCGAATTCTTTTTGTATCTCAACTTTCAAGTATTTCATTCAACTCTCAAGCATAAATCCTTTTACGGCAAGTGTCTTCCTTTGTTCAGTGATTCAATTGACCTGCGTTCATATTTCGCTATAAATTACATAATTTCACCCAATAGAACGAAGTTCAGTTTAGAGTGATATTTGTTATATAAACAATCTGTACCTGCCCTTGGCCGACATTGCATTTCACATATGAATTCTAATTTCGCATGCAGCTGAATCGTGTATCAAATCTTGGTTAATTTCATGAAATTCCCCTTCGATCATCACTTGTGTGAGGGAAGTGGGGTGCCCGCTGCAAAGTGGGAACGACTGGTTCAAGAACAACCACGTGTTCAGCTGTGGAGCAGGGAATTTTCCATTCAACAAATAAAGAAATGTGCGTTTCTTTGAAATATGGATCCCCGCAAACAAGTTTGCAAAACGAAAGGACTCTGTGCATCAGTGAAATTAGAATGTTGTAATTTTCATCGTCTTGCACGAGTTACGTAACGATGAAGAGTGTGGGTGTGTGTACTCGAGAGAGGGAGAAAAATGAAGTGAAATATTTTCCTTGAATGAAAATCGGGCAAGGACCAGAGCGCATTGGCGTACAGCCAGTTCGCGCTCGTGCCCCATTTACACACTTTTCCTCCCTCAACGACGAGGCAGATGGGAAAAATCGATGACGATTCTAGCTGATGTTCCTTCTCTTTCTCACTTCCAGTGTCACTAAGCACGGAAGTGAACTTCGTAAGCCGATTGCCTGTGAAGGTCTAGTGTAGAACTGATTGGAACGGTGTTTGGCTTGTGTGCGTGTGTGGCATTTGCTAACCATTCAAGAACTTTGCATGATCTCGTGATGGGCACACGCGCAAGATATTCGCAATGATGACGTAGACGCATGTCTGCCTTGACGTAATCAGTTTGTGTGGTTTTAACTGAAGTTCAAGCAGTCATGTTTTGCTCGTAATTAATTATGTATGTTAATCGTGCATTAAATGCTTTTTATTTTACGGAGATAGTTGTGGTTAGAACATGTTCACTGTGAGTGCAGGGGGGAAGATGTTAAATAACTTGGCATACATGTATTCGGGTCAACAGACTCTTATCTAACTGTAGTGCAAAGGAAATAACCCAATTCGCCAGCATGATCTGGTGGGGATTTTACTGAAAGAAATATAATCTTGGCGGCTAGAAGCGGTACCATTTTATTCGGTTGACGCTGTATTCGCCTCAGCGAGGAGTTTGATTTCATATCAATCTACTTTAGGGAATGCACACGTGTGTAGACTTTGTTCGTCGGCCCCAGACACTTCAAGAACTTTCACTCGAAATGAGCAGAGTTCGTTCGCCTTCATTGTCTGCGGTGTTCTACGCCTGGTGACAGCTCGGGTTCTACGAACTGTGAGTTGAATAAAATGTGTGATTACCCTGAAAAGGGGTTAATATACTCGCCATTCGAAAGAGAACAAATATATCTTCAAACAAGACTTGGTATTTTTGGATGCTCAAAATGATGTTTTCACAAATTCTGAGCAAGAACTCGATCGACTGCAAGTTGACTGAACTAACAAAGACGGACTCAGGGTAACTTCAAATGTATGAGGTTTTCACATTTTCTTAAGTGACTTTGACACTTGTGCTTTAACATAAATTCCTCGAGGGAAGCAATTTGTAAATGTCCATTATTCAACAACAATTGATTGAATAAGCGTTATGGGCTCAGAAACTAGCCAAGTGTTGTAATTTTGAACACACCCTGTCACTAGAACCTAACCTAATTTAAGTGACTTCTACATGGGTGCATTTCTTCCACTATGGCCAACATATTTTTCTCCTGTTGTCGATGTGGAGTTAACCAGTTTTCTAGCCAGTCTAGCATTTTTTTTAAACACACCATGTCAGTAGAACCTAACCTAATTTAAGTGATGCACTTCCACTTGGGTACATTATTGTTCCACAGTGGCCGAAATATTTTTCTCCTGCAGTTGATGTGGAGCTAACCAGTTTTATAGCCAGCCAGTGTGCCTTTATCGGTCTCTTTAGTTTCTTTCAAGAAAGGGAGTCAGTCCAAAGATGAGGAACAGTGAGGTTATTTGTATCTCTTAGAAAAGGAAGAAGAATTCGCAAACTATTTCAACGAAAGAGTTGTGGGGGGGGGGGGGGGGGGGGTGAGTGTTCAACAAAAGCATTAACTGGAAGAGCTTCGTTTCAGTTTTCAGTTTGTAGCGACATTCATCGATGTACAAGCTGAACAAGCAATTATTTACTCGTCCGAGCTTGAAACCTTTTTGTGGTTAATTGAAGTTTGAATGTCTGTCATCGAATTCGTTGAAGGACATCTGATATGATTATTACCTTTCAGTTGTAGCTATCTATAGTCGACAGAAACAACAGGCTCAATATAATTGTTGATAATTCTTATCTAAGAGTGAACTTTGTAATCTCGCAAATATGTGCTAGTGTTCCATGTCCTACTTCAAGTGGATTCCCCACTCGATGATATAATTCCTCTATTAGTTGTAGGAATACATTGCCTTGGTAAATCACACAAATAATGAGTGCTTCATCTAATTGGCACACTCCAAAAGGCTTTTATCTATCATCAAATTACTACGCTAGACTAGGCATTAATGGAATGAGATTACTGTTACTAATAACCTCCCTCCATCATATCTGTCAATGAATCACATGGTCTCCAATATTTGTCTTTGTGTCTTCATTCTTAAGTTTCTAAAACAAAGATGTTTGTGTAAACATAATCTCTTGAGTTAAACAAACGTGTCGAATGGTTGGTGTGTTCTGATTGATGTTTGCGATGTTTTTGTTTTCCGACGTGGTCTAGCTTGTGAGCAACTGGTTATTACGTAATTTTATTTGATTCATTTTTAATGGAAGTGCGTCACAATGCTTGAGATTTTTTATCTCACTCGTGACTCGCGCTCTTTGACATTGGTAACTAATTAACGTTTGGTGAACACGCACACGCAGGAAGAGAACCCCTCGTTGTACAAGAACTGGCGTGAAATTTAGTTCAATAAACATCCCATAATCAGCCCAGTAGTCACAACGTTCGATAGAACAGTAAAAGTTGATAAAACAATCAGTATTATGCAAGATGTCTGGTTTTGACTTTATTAGATAACTGAGTTCAGAATATTCCACATCCCTGTTCACCTCTGTGACCATTTAAGTAATTTTATGCTCATTAGGATGCAATCCATTAAATTACATCGCATCAAACTTGCATGAACTCTGACTTTTATCAAATAAGAGTTTGAGTCGCTGGCTTCTTGTCTGAAAACTTGCTTTTAATGCATTTGGGTACAGCTGTTAAAATTGAGTGTGAGGACAGCATTGCTTGCACTTACGTAATTGCAAACGTGATTCATACAAAGCGCACATTACGCAACATTCGTATGCACATTTCCCTGCCTTGTTCGTGGAAATCAAAAAGCTTGTGACTAAATCAAATAAAATTTACTATCCATACGTTGGTCACATGGTTTCGTTGTGCAAATAATTGCCTTCAGATATTTGCTAAGTATTCTTAGAACACAAGACGACTCGTGTAGTCGATTCGGTGCCAGGCATCATAACACGGTCAAGGTGTTCTATTTGTTCTCATCAATGCAATGGTTGCTAAATTTGTTCCTCCCACGTGCTTATAAACCATCTGAGATGTCTGGGTAAACAAAGTACGCATTTAAACGTCTGATTATCTGAATCTGTTTTGACTCATCTCGGCACTACGCTCTAGTATTTCATTCACGCTATCACCACGATAAGCGTGACATTCAATCTTCCGAGACATTGGCAAAACGTGTGATTGCATAATAATAGATTAGACCGCACGCTATCAGCTCCCTTAGCTACAAGAAATCCCATTGAACAAGAACTCTTATTCGCAGAAAACAGACGAAACTAATTTATATCAAACACACACACAAATCGAACTAACAATCAAACTTTTCTTATCAATTCACAGAGCTTTGCTTCACTCAAAAAACCTAATCAAATAAAAAATGGGCGTACCAGCTGGTGATGTTGAAAAGGGCAAGAAAATCTTCGTCCAACGTTGCGCTCAATGTCACACCGTTGAAGCCGGTGGCAAGCACAAGGTTGGCCCCAATCTCCACGGCTTGTTCGGCCGCAAGACCGGTCAAGCACCCGGATTCGCCTACACAGATGCCAACAAGGCCAAGGGTATCACCTGGAACGAGGACACCCTCTTCGAATACTTGGAGAACCCAAAGAAGTACATCCCCGGCACAAAGATGATCTTCGCTGGCTTGAAGAAACCAAATGAACGTGGAGATCTCATCGCATACCTTAAGGATGCTACTAAGTAAATCATAAAAAAAAAAAAATCACCAACAAAAACTGCAACTAACACCGCCAGTATAAAACATAAAAGAGGGTTACGAAAAGATAACAACATTTACCTACAATCTATTTGAATGGCAACAGGAAGTGGATTTGGACAGAGGAGGGCAGACTCTCTTTTATGTGTGCCTATAATAAACAGAATTAAAACAAACAAATACCCAACATCCCCCATCGTCGTTAATGTCAAGAAACTAAATGAATTCTTAGGACAATTTTAATATTTAAAAGAATAAGAATAAAGTAAAATAAAATGAAAAACAAAACAAACAAAACGAAAACAATAATTTTCGATGCATCGCCGATGGTCGTCTACGTGCTGTAGTCCTATGATAATTATTTATTTTTTATTTTACTTTTATTTTGAATCGCAACACATGTAAAGAGAAATGTAAATTTACATATTTGTCACTTATATTAATTATAAGTTAAATACATTATTTCACGAGAGAGCTGAGTCGTTTGAGAGGTGGATTACCAACTTTATTGTAAAAAAGTAATAAAACCATAGACAAAATGAGAATTATTTGCGTTATATTTTCACACAATCATTTGCTGTGAGGAAAATGTGGTATACAATTACCCTTGACGGTAGTTGCCTTAGTTGGACGGTGCTACTTCCCCTGCAGACAGAGTGTAAACCATTCGATTCCATGTGTTACACTCTGCCCTCTTCCACAGGAAGAAGGTGACTTTTATAAACTTTACACTTTTGGGACGTCTTCGTAAACTTCAGACTAAAAAAGATCGGCGTTAGTTGTCGTATTAAACTTAAAATCAAATCGAACTAACGAAGGCCGACCGTTATTTGTTCTGTTCGTAAACGTCAACCATCGACGTCTGACAGATTGCACAGTCAAAATAAAATAGCTGCAAGAAAACAGGCAGCATTGATTTCGTTTCACTGCCGTGACGACTATGAACACAGAAGTATAAAATGACTACAGGCTGCATGTCGGCTGAGTACAGAAAAAGGCTTTTCGATTTGCAGACAAAAAGCAGGCAGACTATGGAACATTCGCAGATAGCTGCATTTACGAAGACACCCTTGCTCTTATCTCATTTCCAGTAGAATTTTGAGAAAGGAATGTCTCATGTTTCTTCGACTCTGAACACGAACACGAACAACACGAACCCGAAAGCGCATACAACTGCAGAGGAAAATAAGCGTGCGAAATTGAAGGTAGCTGGCTATAGATCGTGCCAGCTGGAGAGGCTTGTTGGCTGAGGCTCAGTTCCACCTAGGATTGTATCGCAACTAGAATAAAAAGATGGAACCTGGTTTGGTTATCCGACACTAGTGAGTTGCTCACCCATTCCACTATTTTTGTTGTTGAATGTTCACTTCGTTGGTGGGTTCTCCAACGCAACAGCACCAAAAATCACAATCAGAACCTTTCTCTCGAGAGATGTAGGATTTCTTCATCTGCGTCGTACAGAAAGACTTGGATGACCAGTGTCTTAGATAAATTCAACTTCATGTGGCTTTGTTAGTCAACTGCCTCTTGAGACTGAAGGAACAAAGATTGACAAGAGCTGTTCTATGTTTGGTCTCGCCACTGATGTTGTTTGTAGTGTTTACTGCCGAAGTGCTTGATCACTTTGTACTTCGTATCTGCTCATTGTGACTGTCTGTCCAAGACGTGAATGCTGTATGTCTTTTATTGAGTTCAGACCAGGAAGTGGCTCATTTCGTTTCAATGACAACAAACGCCTCATTGTTGGCTCACTGTGTTCTTCCATTAACGTTAATGTCATCCCCATGTGCTAACAGTTGTAGGGACTTCTGGAAGATAGTTCCTGAAGTGTTGGTGTATGAGTTTTTTACAATCTCTAGGATATTGTTTAAGATGTCATATGACACTGCGTCGCCTTGGCTGAAGGTCTCGGTATACTTGTTTTTACTTTTTCTAGTGCCAAAATCAGCGAATTCTACTCCGTCGTCTGCTGTAAAATTTAATTTCTGGCTTGTAGATATTGACCACAGGAAATTAAAGTGCTGCTATCCTCCTTATTTACTGAGACGAAGTGACAAATTGCACGTACATTTTTTTTTCACCTCACATAAAAATTTTGTATTTTTATTTATGTGTTATATTCCCGCTTATTCTCTTAATCCCACTTCTTCTCAAATAAATGAATTTGTGTTCTCGTAGTCACTTTATGTGACATTAGTCACCCGCATCGTCGGTCGCGACGATCGCGTCTATTCCCTTAGTCGTAAAGGTGACAAAAGTAACATAAAGTGACTAAAAGAATACAAATTAGTTAAGGCGACTCATTTTTTGGGTAACACGAATAAGGGGATGTGTGTATTTAAAATGAATACCGTGCCGTATTCTTTTTAGTGTTACTCTTTCTTTTCTACAAATTCCAACTAAGTTCTTCCAAATGCAATACCTGTAATCGGTCGCACCAAAACCACCGCATGCTGCAGGTATAGACAGAACGAGTTATCATATAAATCGGGAAATTTTCGTTATATGAAGTGGATTTTCTTTATCTTTATTTTATCTATATGTATCATTTTGATGTGATATTCATGTGCAGTCATATGCGGCCTTGAAATTGATGATTAGATGGTGATGGGTTTTCGATTTTGGAGCACCCAATTCTTTTGCAACAGACAACAAATCTCTGTAAAATATGTGATGGAGATGACGCATAACCAGATGACTGATGCAACTCTCCTGCTTTGCGCGGTAATGAAAGTGAAACCGTTTTTTCCCATGCTTTTGCATTCACTTTCGTGCGCAGTCGCGCTGCATGTACTTACCATCTAAACCTCGGATCTCGCTCAGTCTCTCTCTCTCTCTCTCTCTCTCGAACTCGAACTCGAACTCGTTAGCACTCGTTAGTCGATATTACTACTTCTCACTTACCATCCTCATCCGTCTATTTACTGCGATCGAAGCTAATTTTCTTCCTCCAAGAGCAATTAGTCAATACATTACATGCGAAAAATGATGTGGTAGCTTTTGCGATAATAAAACAAAAAAAAAACTCCGAAAAGTGGTCGCTCCAACTGCGCAAAAAGTCCACTCGTGTGAAAGCAAAATACAATCTCTGGGGTCAACCCTTCGATGATGTTGAATTTCCTTCTCTAAGTCGCTGAATGTTTTGTCAGAATACTTCTGTCGCAGATCTATGGTTGCTTTCCAATTTCTTGAGGAACTCCTTAAAGAACTGCTTTTTAGCTACTCACACAGACAATTTGCAATTATTTTTGCCTCGGTGTACCAGTCACGAGAAGCAGAGCCCCAATAGAAATCTGTTATCTTTAGCTCTTCATCTTTTTTTGTTTGTTTCTTGAACTACGGGTGCTTTTAAACAGGCAATTATTTTCCCACCACCAGCCACCACTCCTAGCCGCTTCATCCCAACTTAACATCCAGTACAGTGGTGGCAGTCTTCAATTATTCCTCTTCATTCGAATGAACATTTGGAATTCGTTCAAACCTTTCAGATATGTGACGTGAACAATTAGGCCCAACTGACTGTTCTTTAGTTTCTCCCACCGTAGGCGTGTAACCATCCTTGATTTCCGCCATAGCAGGCGATGTACTTTATAAGTGGATTGCAGCGTACGCATCACCAGGTGATGGTCAATTGGTAGTTCTCTCATCACACGAACACACAAGCCTTTCGATTCACACATGATGGTACCACAGAGAAATCTAGCAACGATTTCTGTTGACATTCCCGACTGGAAGAGCTTCGAACCGTCCGAATGCTCCACAGACCTAGATTTTTCTCTTTCTCTCGAGGGAGGGTTGAGTTCGCTTGCCAGGTTTGGGACGTACGAGCAGAAAAAAAAATCGCTCACCTGAAACCTTTTGCTTGAAGTTTTATACAAAACCATCTTACAGATTAAGAGAGTCATGGCTGGAGAGGTGACGACTGACTGTATCGAACTTTAAGTGAAAAAGTGTGTCTGTTGATGCTGCGCTTACAAAAATTACTTTTCGTCATGATCGAGTAGTTTGACATACTTGTTGCTCTTGAGATTCTGCATGCGTCTTTGATGACATCTCTTTTTCTGTTGTAGGGTGTTGTAATTGCTAGCTTGAACTCACAGGAGCTGATGATGATCGATCGAGTGCAATTTTGGCTGTTCGATATATATAATATAAATATATTTCCATATATTTTTAAAACCTCGTATTAAGAGGGTCCTTAATGCTGGTGAAGGGGTTGATTTGACAGCGTCACTACGGATGAATATATGTGTAGCTTGGTTGCACGAATCACTCAAAGTTAGTATGAGCAGACATGGTTGCAGAAGCAACTTTTGCCATGGAACGTCGAAGACCTTTGACGATTTCTGAGTCTATGTAAGTCGTTTGTCGTGAACCAAAGAACTCTCCAGGTATCCGCAGTGAGTTTCCGCACAGCATTTCGGCCGGGTTTGACTTAAGATTCTCCTTGTATGTTGACTGCAAACCCAACAGCAAAGAAGGCAAGTCTTCAAACCAATCCTGCGTTTAATTACAACGGATGGGCGTGATGCCACCGCTCTATCAATCCATTTAACCAACATCTTACCTTAGCCAGTATAGAGATCTTTGATCCTATTTTTAAACCCAGCATTTACCCGTGCTCTGAATGTCAACCTGACTTAATATCGGATACTATATCTACACAGCTACGTGTTTTCATGCATATTTTACGCGAAATGCCAGCAAGTATACCCGATTTCATGAACTTGTGCTGTCTTGGCAGGGTGCTAATCAGTGCTAAGTAGTTTACTAATTGAATAGCCTTCCCAAATGCTTCCGAACAGAAAATTGTTACGAAATCGAACGCTGATAACACAACTGTCTGCCCAGGCATTAGAACGTCAATTTCATCATCAAAACAAGAACTAAACTCATCCTGACTCAAAATGAATACGTTATCAAACGTCTGGAAATAATCGCATTGGCACTGTAGCCTTGTCTTTCGTGGCCATTCACTTGACGGCAAATTTTGAACGGGGAATTGCAGTTTTGTATGAGTATTAATGTGTGATTATCGTTTTTGTAGTCGTATTCGTTTAATTCGGTCGTGTGGACAAGTGGTAGAGTGCTAATAACACGAAGGTATCATCCTTGCTTGCGTTGATTAAGGCGGATGCTCGCAATGATAATGAAAATTCAAAGAAGAGAAATTCGGAAAATTCAGGATGTCTTCAAAAATCATTTTAGATTGTTATTTTATGTTATCCAACACTTTCTGCAAAATTATTTGTAATTTTGCATTTTCTATCAACAGTGCATCAGGTCATTTGACGATGCTCAAACGATTAAGTTTTGCGAAATTGGTGTACGGTTTGATGCTTAAATTAACGTTTGACGTTTGCAGTTATGAACGTGATGTAAAGGTCATGCGGCATCGACGCAGTGATGCTTTTCTGAATTCATCTCAAATAGACTAAGCAAACAAAAAATGGTTAAGTCAGTGCAGTTGACAAATGTTTGTCTTCCCGCCTCTGTTCACCTAACACACTTCATAGATTTTCCAGTCATATCACCGTCTAGTCTCTATTCGCTTTTCTTGCTTTTTCTAAGTGTGGTAAGCAGATTTAGAAGTTTTCTTAGGCATTATAAAATCCAGTTAGGCGCCATAGAGCGTACCAAAGGAGAAACCATGTCGGGTCTAGTCATTGTGGCATTTCGGGGAATTACGTTTACAATGAAGTAAGTAGATCTTTGAGTGAGGCGATAAATGTAATCGGCCTATTTCTACAAGCATTGCAAATTCAACGGTGGCTTTAAAACATACGAAGGTAATACGAACAAACTGATATGATTGAATCGAGTTAGTCTATAGCTTAAGACTTTTATAAATTACTCTATTTGGACTTTAGTAATGGCGAGTCGATTCTTATGTTTGGTGTGTAGCTTCAAATCCCGATATGACGGACATTGATTTTCATAATGCACGACTGCACCTCAATAAAACTATCTCGAGTCACTGGTAATGACAAGCTTCTAAAACTAATCAGTTTGGAATAGATATATAACTTTAGGTCCTCTCCACTCGTGAGAGCATAAATTGTCCGTGTTGAAGCTAGGCCGATGATATGATTATATATCGTATTATTGTTTATCAAATGTAACTTTTGTGAGGCTATTGCTGAACCAAACTAGACAGCTACGGATACAGACTGAGAATTAGGCTTGTGTAGTCCACGAACGAACTAGTTCAAAAAACAGTTCTTACAAGTGAATTAGTTCACAATATCGTTTTGTTTGAAGCCATTTAGTTCATTAGGTCGACAAACTCGAGGCCTTACGTATTACTTATCAGGGTTATTTTTGTTAATCGCACATCGAGCATCGTTGCGTTCCAGGTGTGATGTGAAGGGCATTTTTTGTTTGTGAACGAATGTATGTATATGGTATTTATAACGGCTTTCAGGCACGATGTATGAATGAACTATTAAGAAGATTTCATTCTGGTAAAATGTTGCTTTTTATTTGTGGATTTCACTCAATCCATGATGTACGCGTGTTACGGGCAGGAGTTTCAGTACTGGCACTGTTTGCTTAATGCTCTTATGTTCCTTTATTTGATGTGACTTTTTCCATAACAATAATATTATGGCAACCATCCGGCAAAAATCGCACAAAACTCAATTTCCTAAGCAGTGACTTTTATACTAAATAAACTAGAAGAACGAACTAGTTCAATAAACCGATTTAAACTAAATTGGGCGCTCTGTGGACTGAACTTAAATGCACAAGTTGCTATGCAATGATTCCTTAATGTTGCGATGCATCTTGATACTTTAATTTGTTGACGTTCATGGACGGTTCGTTTGTTTGTCAGTCAATCAGTTCGTTTTTATAAGATAAAAAAAATATTGAAGAAATCAGCAGCGATAATTCTTTTAAATAATATTCTTAATAATTAAGGCGGAAGGTAATATTGTTAACAAATATAGTTGATTCTGCGATACTTCCTGATGCGTAATCAGAATCTGAAAATATTCATCGTACTTGAAGAATTGTGGCGTTTATGTCTATTAGCAACGTTAAAATACGTAGATGCCCGATCTCTGTATTAAAACCATTATTACAAAGTGCAACTGTATCGCAGAATTGGATGTTTAGTTGAAAATTGCTCGATGTCCAAATGTCCAACAGGAATCAGTCGGGTCATCCTCTCATCGAAAATATCAACTGAAGTAGTACCTACATTAATCTCGTTTAAGATAAACCTGAGATGGATCAACGATCTGCCTAGAATGGTAAGTAGGCTGAAATGGTTTGAAAGATACAGGTTTAAACACTTAATCTCAATCCTTCAGATTTAGATCAGCACTCAGGACTCTCTTCATGGCGTGACAACGGAAAAGTGTGCAATTGACACACAAGCCTTGAGGACGGGTGTCTGCAAAAACTGCATGGATGAAGAGGAGGAGGGTCCAATTTTGTTTGGACCCTCCTCCAAACCACGTGGTATCACTATAGTTCTGGCCTAAGTGTGACTAGTATCTGTAGAAAACCCACTCTAACCTAACCTAAACTACGATGAACATTAGTCAACGATTGTCAGTTCAAAATAAAATTGTAAATATATAAAACTGTTTCCTTACGACGGATTTGATTGAAATGTTCAGTTTCCGGTGGACTAGAACCTGTTGATTTTGACTCTTTTATAGTCTTCTGCAATTCTTCTGGATACAGGGAATCCTTACGGTTTTTACTTTATTTCATCCGTTGTAATCGTACGATTTCTTTCATCGGTACCTCTTTCTTTAAGTAATTAAACAAGAAAACAGTTTTGCGAATTTCGAAAATCCGTCGTAAGGAAACAATTTTATGGATAAAAAACCTCAGAAACTAAAATGATGTATACAGTTTTGCTCGCCACTGTATGTATCATTATTTTGTACAATGCGAATACCCGAACTCACATCTAGAGCTCATGAAAGGCACTAATAATGTATACCTTTTTGTGTTCGAATGGGTCATGGTGTCTTGGTAGCTAACGGTTACAAAAATTCTTCAATAATGTATTTGAATTGAAATGTTGTGAATGCGACTCTATCAGTTAGGCATCCGCTTGGCAAACTCAGAACGAGTTGGTTGGAAAAAGTGCAAGAAATCGCTTGGTTCCGCTTGGGCATAACTCCTGCCGCAGAGAGTCGGTAGCACAGGATTAAGTTTCCTGGAGATCTCTCCTGAGTGGTCAATTAAGTCAATTGCTGAACTCAAATATTCGACCACTTTGAACTGAACTATTTGTTCGAATTAGAAATCAACTGTTTCGAACATAGTAGCCCTGTGACATGATGTAACTGACGTCAGTTTCAAAATTTTTTAGGCTTGTCATTCTAGTTTCTATTTGCAAATTCAAAAACTCACGAATATAAGCACACGCGATCGTTATGGTATCTGGCAACGCAGAGAACGGGAAGAAAATCTTTATCCAAAAGTGTGCACAGTGTCACACCGTTGAGAGTGGCGGCAGGCACAAGGTTGGTCCAAATCTACACGGTTTGATGGGACGTAGGAGTGGGCATGCACCTGGCTATACCTACAGTGAGGCAAACAAGTCTAAAGGTATTAAGTGGAATGAAACTACGCTATTCGAATACCTGGAGAATCCAAAGAAGTACATCCCTGGAACGAAGATGGTGTTTGCCGGTTTAAAGAAGGCCACTGAACGTGAGGATCTAATTGCTTACCTCAAGAGTGTCTGCTAAACTTGAGAGGAGATCTAATTGAAGTAACAACTGTAAATAAGAATAACTACTGGTAATTTAGATTTTAATGCGATGTTTTATTCAAATAAACTATTGAAAATAATTTGTCCTTGAATATAAACGTTTTTGTTTTATTTAAGCGTGGTTATTTTTTTTTCATTTTCATTTCTTTATTATTAATATCTATCGCTGTACTTCTAAATTCAAATGTTCTTTGACTAGTACAGGAATATTATAACATGAAATATTATTTTGTGCGGCATGATTGAAATTAGTCATTTCAAATTACTTCAATTATAATTTAAGAGTGTAGATTTGTGATATTAAAATGTAATGCTATTGGAATACATATGCGTAGAGAAAGAGTTAATACTTAAGTTCGTAGGAATTATTTCTGTTCGAGCGGGAGAAATATGTGAAGCAAGCGTTACAAAATTATCTGTACTCGGTCTTAGACCGTATCTGTGAATGTAGGTGGTTCCATAAATGAACAGCATGAATGAAAAAGTGCCTGCGTGACATTAAACAAGTATGATCTTTTTATATAAATATTTTCACTGTTTGCTTTGAAGAGTAATATGCACCACCGGTAGCATAAAAATGCTTCCAATTTGCATCCTAGGAGAATGCGACGTTGCTCCCTCGTAATTATTTTACCAAGAGGAGAGCAATTTTCGCTTAATTTCATACAGTTCGAATACTTCGATGTATGCAGCTTGAAACCGCAAGCATGGCCAATTGTGTACATACATATCTAAAACGCAGGTACTTTTGGCAACCAAGTCATTATCCCCAGATAATGCTTTCTGATTTCAACAAAATAAGGAATTGGATTGACCTAAATTTTTTATTTTCTTACCACCAAAAACGGCTTAGCTCAACTTATTTCATGGGATATATGTGGACAAGAGATCAGCATGCGATCATATTTTTGTTACGATATACTCATAAAAATAGGGGTGCGAGTATGACCGGCAGCGATTGAGATGCGATCATTTTTGGGACTAAGATACTATTCACAAAAAGGCGGTGGAAGTGTGTAACGCAACCCAAGCGATAGTTGTGTTCACCATACTCGATTGGGTATGTTTCTTTAATAATTCGAGTACTAGGTTTTTGAGTCAACGCATCCGCACTACCGCATGTTCATATTTTCATAGCCGATGCGGTGGTTACTGCGGCTACTATCGCAGCAATTGCAGTGGCGGTTTACACTCGCACCGCTTTTTCTTACTCATCATTATGATCTGAGGAAAAATGTTCAAACATCCATCGCATTGTGCTTCGATTGGTATGACTACATGAACGTAACAACGCATGTGTTTGCGGTCAATGCGATGGCGATGAATACTTTATAAATTATCAATGAGTTAGAGTGGTAGAAAAAACAAATGGAAATGCATTGAACGAATAAGTGCGGTGTATCGCTGCAGATCTCTGATGTAGACATGTGGTTGAATTGTTTTTATTAACATGTTAAGGTTACGTTACAGGTAGATTGAGGTGTCTGCATCGAATACATTTAAACGTGACTGTTCTGCTATCATTTGGGAACTATAAATGGAAGATCAGGCGGAGTAAGTGTCTTGTAGGTGTAACTTCAATCAATTCTGTTATTAAACAAATAACCACTTATAATGTCCTCCTTTACACGAATGTGTCCAAGTAACATCGTACTCCTGGCGTGACTCGTAGGCGTCTTCGTCCAAGTGGAAAAACATAAGTCGGATTCGTCTTCTTTCGTGGTAGGGACCGGACGGGGCAAATAAAGCTGTTGTTCATCGTAGTACAGATGATCACATTCGACTTTAACCACTTTCCCACCACGAATACATATCCCTATATGTGCAACCATTTGTGATAGTGATAGGGATGTGGATGTAGTCCGGAAGGCGAAAATCTGTCCGACGGTTCATGGACATCATTGATTCATGCTCCAGCTAGGAGGATCTTTGAATCTGGGCATCATGGTTAAAGAACGAGAGGAAGACCAAATCTCATGTATGAAAGAAAAAATAAAACGGGTGCAAGGCAACTTGGTCTTGATGACTGGAAGACCGAATGGGTCCTCATGATAGCATGCTCACTACCGTCAGCGATTACAGGTTCAGCCCCTCCATGCGGGCCGGCATGATAAAGAAAGAAGGGAGATATGACGTCGTTGCAGGTCGGTCCATTGGTACGAGGCCAACAGCGATCCCACAATTATTCTCTTGGACGGACCTCACAATGGTTACTGTGAAGCCTTTCCAGAGTGATGTACGTAAACTTGAGCTAAGCATTCACAGGAATCGTTGCCGACTTCTTTACAGTTTAAGAATACTAAACATATTTGTTCAGTAGGTACACACAGCTCCTTCTTGACTTGAAAAGCCTCTTTTAACTTTATCTGTTTGAGTGCGAGGGGTGGCTACAGTATACCGAATCTTAACACTGTGGTGGATTCTAGAAAAGGCACAAGAAGCGTAACTCCACATGAACCTCCTATTCGTTGATTTCAAGTCCGCATGTTAACAGACGAGCTGCCAACGGACACAGAAACCCTTAAGGTCAAAAGGGGATTTAGATAAGGCAAGGCGTTGTCGGGTACATCGCCCAACATAATTCTGGAGATGGTCGCTCATAGCACATACGCCAACACTAGAGGTAGGGTCTTCCAAAAGTCCATAGCATACGCATTACGTAGCATACGTAAGCATACGCGGATGGCATTGACGTGATTGACAGAGCACAGCAATCCGTCGATGCGGTTTTTGCTAGCGGACACGGAAGCGCCTAAAATAGGTATGATGGTGGATGCGAGCAAAACGAAGTATATGCTGTCCTCAAGAATTAATACTACATCGACGTCTTGGACAGAGTGATGCAATAAACACTTATAACCTCGAGGTAGCGTATGGCTCTACAGTAAACAGCACTAACTTTAGTCCCAACGCAGATCTCTTGCCGACCGCTATTTCTTTGGACCAGGGATGTGATTAATAGAACCATCACTCGAAGGACCAAACTAACTTTAAAAAAAAGCAGTGGTCATTCCTGTCCTGCCGTACGTCCCAAAAGGTATGGACAATCTCAAAAGCGAATAGAGAACTCCTTTGTATTTTCGGGAGAAAAGTTCTGCGTACAATGTTTGCTTCTGTTTATGTAGATGGCATCTGAAGGAGGAAATTCAACCACGAACTGTACAGCGACATCATGCTAGCCAAGCGTCTACGGATCCTTAGGCGTGAGCTAGGCCATGTAGATAGGATCGAAAACCTGTGGACTCCGAAGCTCTGGAACAAAACATCAGAGGAGGTCCACGTTTAAAATGACATGCACAAGTGGAAAAGGACATCAAGCTAGGAAGCTACCTAGGCTTGTTGTTTGGTGCCCACATCCACCCGTACTGTAGCATCACACAAAAAATAATTCTGCTTGAGTGTGAAGGGAGAATGTTCAGTTGTTCTAGCATTCATCTTTGAGGTGGGAGCTTACTAACTTAGTTATCAGGCTAGCAACACTTGGAGTGTCAGAGCCTGAACTAAGGCTACTTTCCATCGTTACCCGCACCGCGCATACTGCTTCCAATCATCAAGACCAAGCTGCCTTGCGCCCGCGATGACTTGGTCTTTATACCAGAGATTCGGTCTTCCTCTCATTCATGAACAAGGAGGATCGGATTCAAAGATCCTCTTAGCTGTGGCCGAGCCAGTGCAGTCGACGGATTTTTGCCTTCCGGACCACGTACACAGCTCGTACGGTCCGCGATAGTGTCTTACCCTCAATTCGCCCTTCTCGTATACGGGACCATATATCCGACGTACATTCAGCTTTGGGCTCAATATAGAAGGACTGGCAAGATAAGAGTTTTGCAGAGCATAATTTTGGTCCTTCGAGTAACGAGTTCTGAGCGCAGTTGTTTTGACAAACCAAAGTAACAGAGGTTGCCAAGGGGGATTCTACGTCGGATCTCCAGTGTGACGTTGTGCATACTCCTTAAATAATATAATAATATAGTATAATATGGGTGGCGCTACAGCCTGTAGAGGGCCAGGGCCTAAATTCTCAGCAACCACTCGTGTCATGAGTGCTATTGTGCTCTCACGTGTGGAAGGGACCTACAGTTTTATGCCGACTCCGAACGGCCCAGATTGAGAAGCTTTATCTAGATAGGAATACTCTTTGATAGTCAATGACTCAAAATAGATGGAGCCGTGAATTATGAAAGGTTGTGAAATTCGTATATCGTCCTCATTGACATTGAGACGCTCCGCCTGCTCTTCAAGTCATTGAGCCGAACTGTACGGTGCTTCGCGTATGTGTTCGTAGTGCGACATAACGACGATCGATTTTGATTCCGAATTCAGCCATAGATTCGAATAGTACCATGCGATGAATTGTCGTATGCTTCAAATCGATGAAGAGGTAGTGCGTATCGATCTGATACAAAGGTGGTGTACCGCTAGTGTTCTCCAGGATCTGCCTACTGTGAAAATTTGATATATAGTCGACAATTCCGGGCTGGAAACCGCACTGGTATGTGCCAGTTAGTGCGGTGCAAAACGGGCTTAGACGTTCACACATCACTGATATGCCTCTATAGTTGTTGCAAGAGGTATGATCGAATTTTTTGTGGATGGGGGATATGGAGCTGATATTCCAATCGTTTGGCTTTCTTTGGTCTTACCAAATTCCGCAGATGATCTAATGCATGCTCCCTACCAGGGTGGCAACGGCCACCGGCCTTGAAGAGCACTGATGGTAAACCATCTTTGACAGCTATAGCCTCTTTATTTCTTTCTTCGGCTCATATGTGGGCAATAAGTGTGAAATATTACAATAAATGAAAACACAATTAATCGTACGTAATATATTTTAATATACAACAACGCATAATAGTCAGGATCGACATTGCAAGCAAGTAACACGAGTGTGTCCTGACACAATTTTGTAAGATTTAAATATGTATATTTATTCATTAATAATTCTCTAAAACAAAACAATACTTTTTTCCTTATATACACACAGGACGAGTGGGAGACACATTTTCAAAACAAAAACAACAATTAAAAAATACATTTTCCCTTGGCAGATAGCCATGCATGAATCGGAGGAGGGTCTGAAGTCTGAACAATATTGATAAACTGACTTTGTTTCGAATTGGAATGGTTTATATTTTTGTTTTTGTGGGGGTACGAAGTATGCGGTTGGCATCAGCAGCAGCAGATACTAATATTGCGTGTATTTATAACAAAACTTTGTGTGATGAGGAGTGTGCGGGCTTATGCCTTTCCACTGATTGCAGCACCACCAGGTGGCTGTGTCTTCTCGTTGTCCTTTTCGAGCTGCTTGCCGAGGTATTCCCTATTTTGAAATTGAAATGTATATTTTTGAATATGGTACATTTTCTTGAAAGATCGCTTGAGAGAAACTTGATGTTCTGGTTTGATGGCAATGAGGAACATGAGGATGACATCACTGAACGTTGTTGGGCACTTACCAGTTGTGAACCATCAGCTTTTGAACAGCGAGCAGAGCTTCATAACGAACATTGGGGTCCTCATGACCGAGCAGTTGCATAACTATCTGCTTGCCACCCAGTTGCTCAAGGACACTTTAATTGGATTAAAGTTACTTCAAATTATAGAGTGGATCAAATGTACACAATACTTACTGCTTTCCTCTGGGATAATGACGGACATACTCGCCAATGTCGAAGCAAGCGACCGAGAGAATCACGGGGTCCTTGGATGTCTCCAGCAAATGAACCAAAATTCTCAACAATTCGTAGTTCTTCTCGTTGAGGCGTTGTGCGTTCTCGCGCCAGAATTTAGCCGACTTGTGCACTGGAGACCATTCCAGGCGGGCACTCTTCAACTCGGTGGCATACTCATCGAACGAGCTCAAGTCCTGTACAGAATTCTGCAGCTTATCGGTGAGGAATTCAACATCGGCAGTTATGTCCTCATCGTCAAAGCGGCGTTGTTCCAGGATGGACAACTGTTTCAGAACCTTGCACTGGACCATGGCAATGCAGTGCTCTTTGGCGACTTGCGACTCCTCGGGCTTTTCAATTAAGTTGCGGAACACTGCCAAGATGATACGGGTTACCTGGAGAAAGGCAAATGAAAATGTTAGTGCTGGCAAGGGTGGAGGAACGGTTTGGTTAGGTTTCAGGATCGCACTCACCTTTTCCTTAGCACAATCGTTCAAGATGTCAGCCAAGATGGGGATGACACTGAACTTGTTCATCTTTCCAGCCAACAGAGGATTGAATGTCAGCACCCACAAGCAGAACACGAGTTGATATTGCACCTAAATTAGAACAAGCCGATGCTTAAGAGCACTGCTTTTATGACGCAATGTGACCAACTTACCTGGAAATTAACCCTTGATGACAGAATACTAATCAAAGTACTGATTCCATCAACAGACACGAAGGCAAAGCGATATTCATCGATGCGCAGCATCATCTGCAGACAACGTCCCACCGACTGGATGTACTCATTGTTCTGAATGCCCACCAGGAAACACAAACAAAAATACACCAAAAGAAATCATTAAAGCATTGAACAGCACAAAGGTGTTTCGCTCAGTTAGTGGAATTAGTAACATCTAACGGACAGATTACAAGTGTTTACTAAAACGACACCGATAGCGAATTTTTCAAATTCAAAATATAAATTAATTTGTTTTGTTTTCAATTTTGATAGACAGCAACGAACATATAGAAGACTAGGAAATATAAAATTTAGAACGTTTGTCATGTACTTTACCAACACCTTTGTAAATCGTTTGTATGTATAGGTATATATATATATATATATTTTTTTTTTTTACTCGTTTTGAGGTTAATTTATTACGTTTTTTTTTCTTGTGAATGTTCGCTTTTTACAAAGTGTTCCTCTCGGACAGTGTTGAGTGAGTTAGTGGGTTAGTAAGAACAAGGTACATCTTTCTGGACAGACATCACATTCGTGTAAGTTCGTCGAGCTTTGCGTCTTCGTTGACAAACTTAAGGCTTGGCTCCTTACGAGCGGACACACACACAATTGTCATTTCTGGAGGACCTCATTATCTAGATAGCGCGCGCAGCATGATACTGATCGGTAATCAATTGAATTCGAATTAAACAAAAATGAAAACAAAATAGACGTACAAAGTAGAGGATAGAGGACGAAGAGGAGAATAAATAAAGAATACATTTCATTTAAATCGTTTTTTTTGTTTTTGTTTTGAAAGTGATAAAAAAAATTTAACTAAAACCACACAGACACTCTACCGGAATCACAGTCGGAACGTTAGCCCCTTCTCTGGCTGCTGTTGTCGGGTTCGAGCTCGACAATTCACTTGGCACCTCGCGATATGTCTCATGCGACTGATGCTGATCGGCGGCATTGTAGCTGCTCTGCGGACTGTAGTGATGATTGCCACTGTGATGATCTTTCTGATGATGATGACCGTGGTGACCGTGCTGGTGGGTGACTACTGTTTGGACACGTTTCGCCAGCATTGCCATTTCTTTAATGTAGGATTTAGCCTGGCGACAATTTTCGTTGTTTTGTTTGGTATTTTATGTTTTCTGTTTTGTTTTTCTTTATTGATTTTTAATTGAATGGGATTTTACTTGCTGGTATTCGTTTGTTTTGTTATTTACACTTGCGACCAATGCACATTCACATACAAATTACACACACAATTGAGATGCAAACAAATCCAACAACAACAACCACATTTAAAAGCGGACATACAATGCTTCGTTTTTTTTTTTTCATGTCGTATGTGGTTTATTTTTATTCTTTCCCTTTTTACTGTTTTGTTATCGTTTTGTGTGAACAAAGTGGTTAGGTATAGTAGGTGAGGGTGAAGGAATTAATTAAAGATACATAATTCAAAAATAGGAAGAAATAAACGAAAGAGTCTTGTGCCATTGTGTGTATGAATATTGTGTAATTCAAATCAATTAATCTACTAATCAACTAAAACAAATTTAGAAACCTATTGTATGTTTACATCATTTACAAAACAAGAAAATTTGACGTGTGTTTACCTAATTTGTGGCGAACTGGTTTGTTCACAGTGACTCAATTCATTCAGCTTCTATTGTGTTCTTCCCTTGGTCACGTTGTTTAGACAACTCTACAAAGCTGAACTAAATCAATTGACTTAGTTGATCAGAACATGCAATGAAACAATCCGAAAACATGCAATGAGGTTGAATTGAGGTTAGGTTAGGTAGGAGTGGTTGACTTCAGAAAGCAGCCACACTAAGACCAATGTAGGCCCATTGTGATGCAACGCGGATTGACGTATCCCAACATCGAAACCGGGTGGTGTTTTTATGACGAAGCGGTAGAAATAGTAAGCCTGTAGTTGTAAGTAGCTGCGTGTACCGCCTATGAAAAGTGGAGCTCTCTTCCTACCTATGAGACGTCTCGAACTATGGCCAGTACTATGGTACTGGCCATAGTCCACAAGAGATGCCATGAACACAAAATGGGACTTGCCCATGACACCAAACACAGTGGCTGCGGGGACGAAGAGGAAATTGGGAATACTCTTCACTATCCTTGTCAATACCCAAGTCTCTCCTGATTGAGGCAAAGTACACTGGAAGAAGAATTCTCCTATGACCTCCAAGATCCCTGGTGCAGGTTCATCAGACGGAACAGTCATAATAATACCTGTAGTACACGAGTAGAACCGAAAATGTTACATCCCCCCATGGACATCACAATGAATCTAACTGCACCTAAGTAAGAACTGGCCCCACCACGTCTACCCAACGACTTAACCTAAGTACATAGGACGTGCCAAGGCAGCAGAGGAGGTGATTTGTAATTTCTACCTCCTCTTCACCCAAGCAGCTGCAAATATGCCAATTGCGCATTGTCGGGTTATGACGTCGATGAACGTCTTAAGTGAAGGTCTACTAAGTCTAAGCAGACTGAATGATCGTTTAGGTTTTGGGGATCATATTTTCTTTGTTTTAAGGGAGGTGATCCCTTCTTGCCGTTTATGGTTGGTAGCCTAGAAGAAGTGATGAAGAAGAGTTTAGCAAGCAATTATTATAGGACCTTATGCCTAAAAACTAGTAAATGCTTTTACTAGACGTAAGAAAGTGCTGGAGAACAAGTAGTTACCAGGGGACAAAGGACTTACTAGTTTCGGATGAATTTTACTAGTAAATACTTAATACCGTTATGCATAGAAACTAGTACTTGACTTTTGTCAAGTTGGTGAACAGGATCTTGAAAATTCGCTATTATATACTTTTCTGCTTCTACGGCTTTAATAAAGCTATACTCATGTTTTAAAGCCCTGAGAGTTTTCTTGGTTGAACGCGCTCATTTCAGGAACTATCCGTTTGAATTGAAAAATTATTTTAGGTTAGTTCATCTAACGAGAAAGCCATCAGGTTGCAACCAATAGGACCGAAGCATCAATCAAAAATTATTCCGTTTTCATGGCTTCCGTTGCGTGTGCTGCGCAAACGATTTAAGTTACGCAAAAATAAAAGTTCTAAAAAAAAGTCCGTGACATGAAGTCCGTTTAAGATTGACTCACTATAACCTTTTTTATGAAATTTGTTCGAAAGTAATTTTATTTATCCAACCGCGATAACTAATATTCACGCGGACGAAGTCGCTAGTACAGCTAGTAGTTCTATAGTCGTGCTTCTCACTTTGAAGCAATCAGGTCGCTATTTCTATCGAAATGGTTTAATTTTTACGAATTAATTCTAAAAAAAAGTTTGCAAAAAGCGGAGTGATGGAGTCAAATCTGTTTTGAGAAGGAAAATGTAGAGTGGTTAAATTAATACTTTATCGATAAGTAATTACTTATGAATCTACTTGAATGTTTCGTAAATTCATATATTTTAAGGCACTCAAACTGAAACAAGAGCAGGGGCAGTAATATCACAAGAAAAGATGAGGATACGTTAGGGAGCCTGTGTTTCAACTTGGCATTGGTGCCGATATTGGCGTTCATCAGAGTACTTTTTCTGGAACAGTTAATTCTGTTGCAAGACTTATAATAGTTAAGGCCTCTCATTGGAAAAAGTTTACCTTCCAATTCTGAAGAACACTTGAAAGCAAAACAAGAAGCCTTGGACTACACTCATGTATATGAGTGATATGAGTTTTTAATATTCGTTTCTTTTCTTTTGTATTTTGATATCTCTAATCTGTTAACTTGATTTGTGACACATTGCTGCTTGTTTATCAATTGTGCTGAGATTTTTAATTGAAACGTTAATGCGACTGCCTTTTGAAGATTGCGCTGTCATCAACGTCTGATGGGCATTACTTTCGAGAATCTGGTACGAAGCACCTTTTACGGAATTCTCGCACCTTTCTGACACGCGTTCTAATAAACATTTTCTGTAACGACTTCTCTTTTCCAAGAAAATAATAGTTAACTTCCAATTCAGTTGTCTCCATCTATCAAGTTTGATTTTATTTAAATGCTCGTATAAAAATGAATCATGACGGAGTAGCACCATCTTTTACTGATGTTGCGAAAAACAAACAAAAACAAAGCTCTGTTGTCCACAGTTGTTCAGATCCTACGATTTTTCGAAATGTTAATAATTTTCCATGCTCCTTTTCAAATTGAATTTCTACTGAATATGAAAGACTAAGACAAAAAATATACCAAACATTATAAATAAAAACCCATTAATTAGAAATTTCAGGCGTAACTCTAGTTAATGGGTAGTGTGAATAAAAACTAAGGGAACACTCCAAGTGTGAACACTCAATTATGATTGCAGGTTCGTTAATGGGAACACTCAATTTGATGTGAATACACAAATGTCCTCAAAGTAGGTTCTTTCCCTCAAGTTGACGTTTGAAAACTAGAGTGGAGAGCTGTCAAATTTACTTGTTAACATTCTTCAAAATTAATGAACAAAAGTGGGTGCAAAGGGAATATTAAATTTCAGTAATTGCTTTAAGCATGCAAACGCTCAAATACAAGGATATTTAATTTATGGCGTTCAATTCTCCAGGGGACAGAGGAGATTTTCAAGATCCTTTAGAGATTCGAGTTTAATGAAATGGAATGATAAAATTGTAAGCATTTTATGAAATCATATTAATCCGTCAAAGTATTCCTCTTCCGAAACAGTATTTTCCATTATTTTAAACTTTTGTTTCTCCTAGAAATTATGAGCCTCACTTCCAATCAGAAGAATATATTAATGGAGAAGGATATGCCTCCATCAATATTCAATTAACAAGTGAAGTAATAGGTTAGGTTAAGTTTGGGCGATTGCCACCACTGTAGCAGTTGTGGCCCAATTAGATCCTGGTTGGATCCTTTGTGCTAATGTGAAGCAATGAAATGCTTTATAAGCGTAGATTGCCAATGCCCACGTTCAGTTCACGTTTCTAGAATTTGGAGGAACAAGTTGTTTGCAAAGCAATCGCGAAATAATACCAAATAAGTATGTACCACCTATTGTGCGATGAACTGGTAGTTTTCACTTGAATGAGTTCAGTATTTGGTAAAAGTATTTGCTGGCAAGTCAAAACGCATGTTTTGCATACCATAAGTCGTAAATACTTAAAAGATAAGCTGATACTAGTAGTACTAGTACTTACTAAGACTTTTCACTACTAGCAAATACTTAATTTGTATGCGTACGGCCCATCAGAATGATAGTATGAGTGGCACGACAGTCCGAGGCGGACCTGGGCCTAGCTTCTATAACAACCACTCCTGCTGTACGTGCTATTGTTCTCTCACGAGTGGATGGGACCTACACTTTTATACTCACAGAAATTTGATCCGAACGCTGATATTCGAGAAGGTTTGCTAGACAGGAGGCTTTGAGCATTGTCAGTTAGTCGAAAGAGGTGAACTATGAACTATGAAAGTTGTTAAATTCTGAGATCGAACCTAGCACTGCCTGCGTAGGATTCGACGCACCAAACCACTGCGACCCAAGCACTAATTATACTGTTAAAAATCAAAAACTAGCACATAGTTAGTTTAGGAAGCAAGGCTGATCTATCCTCGTTTATAGCATCATGACTCACCTCGAACATCCACTTATCGTCCAATGACATTGACGAAATAAGCCAAGGCATGAAATCAATGAGACAAAGGCTTCCAGAAGAATATTGTAATAAAATCTCAATGCACATGAAAGTTACATAAGACAAAATTGTATGTAATATGGATTTCTTCTTAAAGTTGCTCAGAGAAAACTGGGCCAGAACTGTGCTACAAGGAGATTATACCTACAGAAGACACATCTCAAAAGTCTACGTACGTAGCATACACAGTTGAATGATTCCTCTAACGCCACAAATTGAATATGAAGCTCTGTAGGCATTCATTTCGTAACAGCGACTCAATGTCAACCAAATAGAGTCGTCTGTACATACTTAGAGTACAGTAGCAGATGTTTATCTTGAATTAACATTATCAAATTATTTGAATACGCTAAATCATCACTGGGATCACTCAAAGAACGAAAATAAAGAAATTGCTTGATAGAATGATCACGTTCTGGATAAATGAACACATTTTCAACTCCACCCACCTCCGCTTCACTCCTTCTTTTCTTCTTTCTCCATACAGACAAACACTTCAACGTGTCACTCTCAATTGAATTTAAATACAATAGATTTAAATTCCGTCGCAGCGTATTCATTGCTTTCGTTAAAAATGTCTTGTTCGCAAATGATGAAACATACAATCAAATGCATGATCAGGAATAAATGCATAACAAAACCAAAAACCTCGTATCATGTGACAAACCATCATGCTTGGATATTTATCTTTAAACCTCATGATTGGCATTCAATGGGCTACAACAACAAAACCGACTACGAAAATGTTACTGAATGCAATACGAATATATACATTTAGATGAATATAGAATAAACATTAACCATTAAATTTGTACATATTTACAAGAATGTAACCAAATGCACTGAACATCCCCGGAAATACTCACGTTTACGGTCAATTGATCCTTAAGGAATTGAAGATAGAAGTTCAAGTCGGATTTTGGCATCAGTTCCTTGCCCCAGCAGGCGAGTTTAGCCAAAATCCTGGACGACATGTTCACAATGAAACCATCCTGACGATTGAGAAGATTCAAAAATGGTCCCCACACGCATTCCTTCTTCTTTGTGGCGTAATCGTGGAAGTAATCGACACGAGCGCGATCTTCTTGCAGAATATCGTCGATCATAACGAGGATATATTGGATGGTCGAGTCCTTGGAGACATGCGACAATAGATTGAGGAAAGTCTTTACAGCTTGATTGGGATTCGACTGCAGGTAGGCTGCTTTGGAAGTATCCAGATTGTTGATGCATTGATAATCTTCTGACGATATCATCTGCGACTGCATGTAGGAGGCCCAGTTGATTGTCTTCTGACGAATGTCGGACGCTTGTTGTTGCAGGACACTAGTCGCAGCAATCATGTCTGTGGGTGTACCAGGATTCGCAGTGAGAAACGGAAAAAATTGCATTGATTTTTTTTTTCTTTTCTTATATTTGCTTACCGATGTTCTCGTCTGGGAGATTGATTAATCCCTTTACGTCCGCCATGGTGTTTGAATCTTTGAGGATAATGGAGTTTTCAACTAGAAATTATATCTGCAATAAAGAAATTGATTTGGAAAGACGAAGAAATTCCTGCTGAAAATTTTTCTTTTGCGACGATTCTATTCAGCTGACAGGTCTTGTGACTTTATCGAATCAGAAAAAAGTGGTTGGAGACTTTTCGAATAAGATTCGAAGTTGGCTGACAGTTGGGTGAGAATATGTGTCAATTGAGATGACGGCCATAGGGTGTAGCAAAACCTGTTTGTCGATTGTATTTTTTTCTTTTTTTACCAAAAATGCTTAGGATTTTTAACTGGATTCAAAAAGCCACGGCGATGGCTACTTTGACCATAGTTTGTAACCAGTTCGATTTCGGCGTCCTTATTTTTGTCTTGATGAAATAAGCACAATATGTAAAGAGACAAAAATTGATTTTAACCCTTTTTCCCGCAGAGTTTAACCTGCCCACGCGAATTGGTAGTCACAAAAGAGTCGTACTCGTAATTGGATTTTAAATTTCTTAAATCAATGAGATAAAATCTGTCCCACCCACTGAATGCAGCCACTTGTCAAAATTCAATAGTCTTTGACAGTTCACGGCTAATTCAATATTTTTTATTTATTTTAAACAAACAAATGAACTAAATACCAAATTTATTTACTTAATTATGATTTTCACTCCGACTCTCAAGCGAAAAAGAGGAGCACAAATTAATTGCTCATTAAATCCCCTGCCACAGTTCTCGGGTGATGATCCCTGTGTTGGTATATTCAACGGATTTTGTGTGGAAGTCCGGAACCCCGACCACATTCGCCAATTGTACGACTCTGGGGGCTTTGGAAAAGGATCCAAGTCTCGCAGTTGCCCTGAATTCATAAAACAAAAAGCGACTGATGACGATTTGGATGAGAACCTAGTTCTAGACATAGAAGAAGCATTTTTCCTTGCACATTTTCTGAAAGTTCTTAAAGTAGAAGACGGCGAAGGAAAGCTCTTAGGCCCCGAGCGACTGTTTGATGAGTTTAAAGAGATTAAACCCAATTTCGTCGACAGTATAGTGGCGTACATCTACCTCAGGTCAAAGAATTGGGTGGTGAAAAGCGGCACCAAGTTTGGTGGTAACTTCTGTACGCGATGACAACGAACAATTCTCAAACCGAACCCCCCACTTACATCCATTCATTTCTTTCAGTGATTTACAAGGGAGGTCTACGCTTCTATCACGCCAGCTTTATAGTGGTAATCAGTAAAGGAGAGACACAGATGCCAAGGGATATCAAAGGGCTTCAGCGAATAGCGGAAACATCAAACAAAGATCTACTATTTCTGGAGATCAGCACACCAACTGACTGCGAAAATATTCTCGATAACCTGCACAAGTTTTCGATTTCAGAAAATATTATTAAACGTTTTAATTACAGTGCATTTGTTCAGCAAAAATAAAACACAATCCTCACAGCTTTTGTACTCTATGCTTCTTAGGTATACCAGTTGCGCGGTATTCTGATCGTTCCTTGAGGTAGATCTCTTTGCACTCCTCTTTGAATGTTTCATTTGTGTACCATTTGCTCAAGCACGCCTTAAGTTCATCGTTCTCTTTTCTACATTTTATGACCATCAAAATGCCGTTTTCCTTGCAGCAACCCTCGAAAGACTGTACCACACTCAGACATTGATCAGCCTTTGCTCTGTCCCGCATAATCTTTGGAATGAGAACCTCAGTCTCAACTCTGCGCAGAGATCTATCATTTGGATCACCTGAATGGAGCAAAGTTGAAAGTTGTTTGCATTTGAAAGAATGTTGTGTTACCTAGCCCATGGGGATTTTTGGGGTCAATGGTAGTGCCACCAACAGATGATAGAGGATCAGTCCTTAATTCCATGTCTTCTGGTGAAATGTTTTATAACTGCGGCAAGGAAATAAAATCTGACAGTTTCACAGCTGGTTTTTGACATATACACATGACAACAGTAGGTGAAGAAAGCTTTCACAGTTGTAGGGTGCATCAACCAGGTTGTTTAAGGTATTTTTTTAAATTTCTTTTATTGTTAAACCTTACACTAGGAAAGTAAAAGAGCTATTGTATGAACTACTGGAATTTGTCTAAAATGTGTTTTGAAAAACTTTTATTGTTCAACCTCAATAGAATAATACCTAATTAAGGAAAGACTGAAGGAAATGTCCCGGATAGTTTCTTAAATTTTACAATCAATCAGTATTCACAATCAAATTTACAGTTGATGAACGTTTCGCAATTCAATTGTTTCAGGACCTTGCAAAGTTACGAATGAAATTGTCAAAATGTTCAGTTGGGTATACCATCGAAATACCGTGGCGTAATTTCAGGCATTAATGCGTCGACTCCTAAGCAGAGGGTGCGATACCCGAATTATCACTCCACAAAATTCACGGTTTCACCTCTTTCGAGTTACTGACAATACTCAAAGAGTATTACTGTCTAGAAAAAAGCTTCGATACGAGACGAAGAAGGCACACCGTTACAGTCAAAGGTCCTTGGTATAGTGCGATGTGAAATGAGTTTCTTTTTCGGAGCTCGACAACATCGATAAACCGGGTTTGTGCTTTCAACAGGATTGCACGCGCCACATGTCATACAAGCAACGTAGCACTCCAAGTTCTGAACAAGAAATGTGGCGACTGGGTTATCTCACGATCAATTGGCCAGCTTGATCACCACTCGATTAATTTCGCTGGGTTTACGTCGAGTCCTCACCAAAAAGCCAACCACTTTGGATGAGGTCGAGGCAAACATTAAAGACGGCATTATGGGAAGAACTCCACATATATTGGATCAAGTCATTAAAGTTGGACCGACCACTTGAAGCACTGTAAGCGAGGAATGATGTGCAATTCCTTAAATAATGACAAGAATCAAGCTTCAAAATAAAGCGAGAATCAAATGTAGATAGATGTACCTCACATCGTATTTTCATCGGATTTAGGGTGGTGGAAGAAACTAGTGCCCACCATACAATGCAATGAGAACATTGCGAATGCTTATCTAAGTGACTTTGCGGTGTGTGACACTGTATGTCTAGAATGCAATTTGATGGAATTCAGCACAAGTAATCCGTTACTACACATGATGTACGACATGGATCATTTTAGTTTCACTCGCGTAATGATTTCACCAATAAAATTGTTTCTTATGGAAACATTGGATTGAAATGTTCAGTTTCCGTCGGACTGGAATTTGTTGATTTTAACTCGTTTATATAATTCTGCAATTCATTATTTATTTTCTTTGCAAAAATTTGACCGGGCCTATATTTTTTCTTTCGCGTACAGTTTTTTTTTTTATTTTTAATAGCGGACATCAGTCTATTTCTACCCAGGGTACTTGTAAAAGTCCTCTCGCGTAATGTTCGCAATAGCTTTTGGTGTTGTGGAATCCGCTTTTCGATCTCAATCAATTAACTCTTTCTTTAATCTCAAGCAGTCTTCTCTTACAAAATATTAACAAAAAAGGAAAACATTAAAGCTAATCCCATCGACGGATAAGTAGAAGTCTCTTTCAGTCAGACGGTGTCATTGTTCTAAATTATCTGTTCCTAAGCTTGCGTCTTTGACGTAGCTGCCAGACAGAACGTTAAAATGATCCCGAACAAGAGGGACAACGCGATAGCCGATGCTGTTGACCCCACCAGTGTTAGATTCGAATTTACAAAACTCTTCAGCTTCGGAGTGCACCCCAACTGATTGAGATTTTTTGATCGTCAGTGTGAAAGGGGCTAAGTGACTTTTTGCAACACGACAGTACCGATCTCAATAAGGTCGGGATAAACAGTTTTGGGAACTCACAATTTGTATGCACGATCTCAATTGTTTTCCATTTTTGTACCATAAGTACGTGGCGATGGAATAGACCGCAATTTCTGTGCTATTTCGCATGATTAAAGAATTTTTGAGATAATAAAATGATGTTGTTCTGAGTATTTTTTATATATTTTCATATATATGTATTATTTTTTTAAATTTAAACTGGATACATGGGACTACATGGGATCCTCATGGTTTTTAGTTTATTTCAGCAATACTCGCCACTATAGATGTAAACAAAATGTGTGATCATTTAAACCATGCTAGCCATTTAAACCTAACTTCTCCATGGTCCTTGGCATTGAAATGATCTTTAATAGGGAGCTGATTACAACTGTTATTTTAAGCCAATTTTTATTGAGTTATCAAACTATACAATATACACTCACATAATTCTATTGGTGGGCATAATCGAATAATTTTAAGAATCGACACTTTAGTATTTCGTTCGAATGACTACTAACTAATTACGAGAATACGTGTCGCGAAATACTCACTAATCAGAAATATAAAAAGAAGAAAAGTAGTAGTAAAGTTAGTAGTTAGTAATAAGTCAATATATTGAATGAGTTAGTAGTCAGTTGTCATTCGAGTAAGTTATTAGTCATTCGAATTATGGATGGAGAATCGAGATGTTGTATTAATAAATTATCACTCGAATGAATAAATTATTGCGCCCAAATCGAGTGAACATTCGATTTATTAAAATATTTGGATTACAGGAGACCGGATTCTTAATATTTAATAATAATAATATAATATTTATATTTAGTTAGAGTTATGCCTGAAACACAATAGTGCGTTGCGCCAGTCGACTTCATGTTACGGAGAGAGTGCGATGACGCACTGCGTTGAAATAAATACTCAATTTATCAGCTGTTCTCTCTCTCATCTACTAGATGAAAAAATTGTCAAATATTGCCGCCTTTCTGCATACACTCATTTGAAATGACTTTTGTCGTTAAATTATTTTTAATGAGCTGTTTTCATTTCTCAAGTGACAGTTGACACAAAATACTCAATTTGGAAGAAAACTCTCAATCTGGCAGAAAATCTCTCTCACAGCGCACCCCTCTGTCAAAAAATATCCAACATGTTGAATAATGACGTGCGATGGACTACGTTTTACGTTTTATTACGATCCTCTCATCTCTCTCATTATTCTCTGACACAGGCTGACGCTGTATTTTGGGCTTGGCCACTGAATTGTGTGCGTTGAATGCTAACGCCAGCGTAAGCGCACTATTGTGTTTCAGGCATTAAGAGTTTATATTCCACCAACGGGCATCACAGTGGGTGCAATAGAATACGTTAGCTGTTTGTTAACCCCCCGTCTATACGCATACCTCGTCTAACCTGAACCTTAAATCACCAATAGATCTGTTAGCTCATGTAGAACTTATTTCTGCGAGTCTCACGTTGTGCCTTACAGTAACTGACGATATTGAATTAAATTGGATTCAGGGCGGCAAATGATATAAAGTACATGGGAAGTAATAAGACACAATTATACAATAAAATGACACGATACGAAACTTTTCCCAGCAACTGTATTCTGTCGAAGTCCATACCAATTAATTTTGAAACCCACGTTAACACTAACACTATTATTTGTCAGCTAAAGAATAGTAATGGAAATGAATGGAATATAAAAAGAACCAAAAGAAAAAAAATACAGCATAATGTAAACTTTGTAACGAAACGGTCATTTTGTTTTATTCTGCAAAATGTAACAATTACACATTTCACATTCAAGAATCCCACTATCTCATGGTAATTAGTTTGTCCATTTGCTTGGCTCTAACATCCCGGTATCGGGTTATATACTAGTTGGCGTCTTTATCTTCAACTCTCAACGTGGTATAGAGTCAAAATGAAACTCGATTAAAGTAAAACTCTTAATTAAATCATTTATTCATAAAACATACAAAAAGCTTTTTTTCTTTTGTTACACCTTTTCTTACCCGTCCTTTCGTAAGCAGAAGTTATACTGAATAAGCCGCAGCTAAAATAATAAACACGATGCAGTAGAAAAAGAAGAACAAGCGATCGATGGCTGTGGCTAAGATGATCCAGTCGAACTGAATCGATCTGGTAGTGGACGCCGTTAGCGGACGGTCGTCAAATGCTTCCAGATTCTGATCGGTTAGCTCCTTGTGCGAGGAACTCTGTGGATCTGTTTCCGAACTCAAATGCGACAAGCAAAGAACACAGCCGATGGAACCGTTCAAGACATTCTTCAACCAAGTCGGGACTCGTCGTTGATGCTTTGCACTGGACAAGTAGAGCACAGTGACGGACACAATTGTGGACAGACTAACCAGCATCAGACTGCTACTGTAAAATAGTACTGAAAACAAAAGCAAAAATTAGAAAATAAATAGCACGTCTCTGTGAAGGACTAACCAACTAGAGGAGTGTTCTGAGACAGAATTGGCAGCAACTGGGCAAAGTACATGAGAAACATCGCTATGACCACGATAACGATTCCGTTCAGCAGAAGCTTTTCACCCATTTGGGGAGGCAGCCAGAAACTCGAGAGCACCAGCAGGATAATGCAGGAAGCTGGCGTGAATATCAGAGACTTGTAGGTGCTCGGTTGCCGTGCCAAGTGATATTCAAGCGCAACGTACTTGTAGGACCTATCGGTTGGATAGTTGAACGTGAACGATTTGACTTCCCACTCGTTGATGTTCAGATCTCTGGTCAGGACCCAATCGTACTCTTTCTTCTCGGTGTAGGACGGTTCGTACTCGACATCCAGGGACCAGGAACCAATTTTCAAGCGGCACCGTTGTGAATCGAACGGCCACAGCCGCAGGTTCAGACTGCAGAACGCAGTGAAGACTGACTGCGTCAACCACTCGATGTGTCCAGTGTTGTTCACAAATATGACACCGTAGCCCATGTTATCAGCGCGTTCCGTGGCGCTGTTGAACAAGGTTACTTCGGGTCGCCAAATATCCTCTTCGGATAGCTGCAATTTCGTTACGTTGTCATATTCCGAAGGAGACCACTTCAACTTGTCGTCAGACCATATCTAGAAAATTGACATGAGAGTAATGAAAAAAAATGGTGGATTCGAGTGCTTTACCTGTCGCATGTAGCCCTGGGTGGTGATCTTTCCTTTTCGTTGATCAATGTCCAAGTGCATCAATAAAAATTCGATATGCACCTTCGTCAAATTACCGTTTTTCAGAGGATGAGTGAATTTGTTGTAGCCGACGAAAAGGTCACGTTTCAATAGATCCGCTGCTGTTGAGTTAGCCATTTTAACCTTTGTCGCATCATCTGTGAACAATGTGGAGTGATTAGCAGAGAGAGTGGGAGAGAGAGAGACAATTCGGGGGAGATCATTAAATTTGTATGTGCATCAGGACAACACTTGGTTGGAATGATTTCAAGATTTTTTTTTTTACGAAGGAATAGCCTACACCATTTTATCTGGTTTTAACGTTCATGTGCAGCCTCCTGCCCCCAATGAGGTTTTACGTGTCATACGCATTTGATTCGGTAGACATAGGAAATTCTTGCAAGTACACGATGATATCTTCAGCGATCGAACAGAAGGTGGGACGAGATAATATTCGGCGCTTCGCGTTGTCTGCCGACGACACTTGAACTAATCTTCGCACCTACCTCGAGAGGGTACAGACGCAATTATATCAATGCGTTGACTACGACAGCAGAAGAAGCAGCACCTACAAAAGCAAAATAGAACCGTCTATCGAATCACAAAAGGCACTCAGTGACAGTTCCACTCCGTTCGCTCGGTCCGTTTCTCATATCGGATGAGGATCAGCTTAAACAATGGAAGGAGTAGGAAGGAAATGACCATCACTGCTATAAAACATTGAAAACTAAAGATGTAACAAGAAGTACTTTGACCAAATACCAGACACCGGATACCCGGCATATTCTCTGGCCGGATATTGGGCTATCCAGCCGAATATACTGTCAAGAGCAGAATATGTACAGTGAGATGCAATCTAGTTCAAACACGTCGTCGTGCAAGTTGTTGTTGTAACATGTTTGGTTTGATTGTTGTTTGTATTCAGGGCTGATATGTTGAATGTGGAAAATGGTAGACTTGTGTCGTTCCACACATGTATAGCTCCCGGAACTATGTCCTCATCAAAACTTCAAAAACTGACAAAAAGAATTGGACTTGGACCACAACATCAACTAGTCCAAGATATCTGTAAGCGTTGGAATTTAATCTTTTACTTGCTGGAATGATTGTTGGGACAGAAACATGCCGTTTCTCTAAATATCACTGACCACGATACAATCAATTATTTGCCACCCTAACAGTGGGCTGTAATGCAACAGTGTGGGGGACTCCTTAAACCTTTAGAGGAAATAACAGAAATAACCACTTCTGGGCTTTCATGTATCTCGGTAGTTTTATCGCATGTTACCACATTAAGCTTAATGTAACATAAGCATAAAGCTTAAGTCATTAGAATTCCGTTCCTCTATGCATATGCGGTTTTCGAATTATTTAAGTAATAGAAAACAATACGTAAAGGTCGATAGCTTTATATCGCGCGTAATAGAAATAACTTCTGGCGTTCCTCAAGGCAGTCATGTCGGCCCGCTGCTGTTTATATTGTTTATGAATGATATTTGCAATCATCACAGATGTTAATGACTATATGTTTTCAACTGGAAATATATAAATTCATACAATGGTGTAAATATAATGGTTTAAAGCTCGGTATTAAAGCGCCGATCTTATTCGATTATTTTATCAATGATCTTCTGTTTCTTCGTCTTGATGAACTTAGGGATCTAGGGGTTGTATTTGCAACCAAATTAGATTTTTCGCTACATTATGATCGTGTCATTTCTAGATCTAGCTCATTGTTAGGATTTCTTAAGTGGAATATTAAAGACTCCCGAGAAATGTATAGCCTTAAAATTGTATATTGCTTGTTGGTCAGGCCACATTTAGAATACTCCTCCATTATCTGGGATTACTCTTATAGTGTTCAAGGACTTAGATTCGAAAGAGTTCGAAAGAATTTTACAAGGTATGCCATACGTAAATTAAACATGTTTGACTAACTTCCTCCTTATGAAGAAACATGCAAGATCATTGGCCTCCAAACCTTAAGTTTCAGGCGGAAGGCAACTTCAGTAATTAATTATCATATCAATTCACCAGAATTGGTTTTACTTATAAACATTTATGCTCCCCAAAGATCTCTTCGGGTTAAAAATATATTTTTCGATAGAAGGCATAAAACAACTTATGGTTGCAATGAAACTATAACTATGTATGCACCTAGTAACATTCAACTAACTTTACAATGAAATTTACTTTAGCTTATCTCGATTGTAATTTAAAAAGTGTGCTGTCATTGACTTCAAATTAATAACATTTTTGTTTATTGAAGTAATCTGTTACATGTTTAAACCGCTACTGAGGGCATACATTAAGAGAACGTAGTGTTTTGTGTGTGCACTGTGATGGTCAAATAAACAAATGAATAAGGTAAATTTACAAAAAGAAGAAACGGTATGAAGAAACCTAATTTATAAAGCATAAGGACTTCCAATTACTCAATCTGAATAAAGCATCGTTTCGACATTGACTCAAGCCTCAAGCCAACGACATAGTAGCAACTCTTCTAGATCCAAGATTCAAGACAAGGTTCTTAGGATCCACTGTCAAGATTTTGGAATAAGCTACAACCATGATTTCTCTCAGAAAGAAAATTATTGAAAGCGAATGCTACGAGCTCATAAATAAAAGAAAACGTACAGATACCAGAATAGTAACGATCTTCATTCAGGAATAACGTTTCGTTATTTGAGACTTTATTGAAAATTCGTTACTCAGTTATAAATACATACATTTTGTTATAGAACTACTGAACTTCAGATCTGACATTTCTAGTACTAGCAGGTCAGAGAGCCTCAGATCGTTGACGAGATCAAGGCAATCATTCGTGCCGAAAAGACCGAGATCCTCGAAGAACGCAGAAAAATTTAAATATTTTGGTTTAAGTCGTTTTCAGCCAAGACAAGAGCTTCGCATCCTTACATTGAACACTCCAACCCTGCCTCTATCAGTGTTTCGAAGTCTCGACAATCTTCCTCAAAGTTCAACACAACAAAATTTCAATTATTAAAACTTTTATTTCATTCAAATCAAATGTCCGTAAGACCGACTATCTGTTTATGATCAAATTTCTTCTTCCTTTGGTGTCCGTCGACGGCGCTGAATCAACTCACTACTGAACAAAACTACGTTCCTTTATTTCAACTCAGCTCACTTCAATAATTCACCATGTTCGAAATCAACGCTAACAATTTTTTCATTCATTTCATTTCATAGCCTTGAGCAATGCGCACATAGCCAACCGCAGTTCTCGAAACGAAATTACACCTCACTCCTGTAGACGTCTGTGGCAAGGAATTTGCATCAAAATCGGCGCTGAGACTAAAAGCACTCTCGCTATAGAGCAATCAACGCACAGGTCACGTCAGTATCCTAAACTCATACAGTTCTACCGAAAAACCTACAGACTACTTAACCCCGATTTTAGAATTCGATATCAAATATAGAACCAGAATACTAAGTAGACAATTATGGGAGACAAAGTCTGTACTGAACAATAGCAACGCCAAGGAAATTTAGACTTCCAGATTACTGTGGTGTATTCCAGGCAGAAATAATGGCTATTCGTGAAGCTCGAATATAGTCATTCTAACCGACAATCAATAAGCACGGCACTCGAATCACGAAGCACTGGTCGAGCGCATAAAAACCTATGCTCAAACTTAGTTGAAGCCGATCCTCTTAGTTCAAGAAGGACACGCAAAGCGTATCTCAGGTTTTAAGATCAAGTTATCGGGGACGCAAGACAGCTTGGGCTTGATGATTGGAAGCAGCGTGCGTGGAAAGAAATTAGTTTTTGTCCAAGCTCAGGTTTGATAGGTATTGCTCCTGCTATGCTCAACACAAGAACAATCAACGAATTAAAATGTTATCCATACCCATTTCCGTAAAGGAATCAAGTATTGTGTCTGTATATATGGATTCAGTACAAGAAAATGGCTAGGGTTTACTGCCACCATTTCATGTATTTAGACATGTTTTTGTTGATTTGTCTCCTGAAGTGTATGAGCAACATTACGTTGAAGCGTGGGAGGTGCTCTTCGATATTTTATAATAATATAATATTATAACATGCATATAAGCTGTTATCTCGGCCATCTTGTCTCAGGCATTTGTGATTTGACCCCCAGCAAGTGCGGACGTACATGTGTATCGACACTACATCTCCTCATCAACAGTGTTGAGTTTCTTCTTCTATGTAGTTTTCGAAAATACGATCAAGGAGGTTCAAGATATTTGCCTGAAATCAATCGTAATTTTATGGCCACACGTTCACAATTTCGATATGAAAAACTCCCTCGGGAACGCGGTTTTTTGGAGTGGAGCTCATATCTAACTGCCTGAATGATTCAGTTAAGATTTGTTTTTTCTATATCGGGGACTGAATGCCGTCAAAGACTAGGTATCGAAACACATTGCTTTACGATATCGGAAGTTCACATTACAATGAAAAGCAATGAACACTAGTGAGAAACCAGAGGAAACAGTCGTCTGCCCATGAGACTGTGAAACTTGATAAGTATGCTCATATAATACACTGTTCCCAGCGATTTCGTCCGCGACCACGTGAATATAAGTTATCGCGGTTGGATAAATAATATTGCATTCGAATAAATTTGATTACCATAAAATTGCGTGTAGTGACTCAATCAAAAAGTCGCGGACTTTTAAAGAGGAACAATTCAGTCATACATGATTTTTGCGTAACTTGAACCGTTTACGCAGCGCACGCAACGGAAGCTATCAAAACGGAATAATTTTTAATTGATGCTTCGCTCCTATTGGTCGCAAGCTGATGTATAAAGCCTAAAGGCTTCCTCGATAAATAAATTATCTAACACAAAAATAATTGTTCAATCAATTATAATAATATATAATATCGTATAGTTATATACGCAGGCCGACATAATTCATCGTACGACACCCAAAAATACTCGTTTTCAGTACCAACAGTATTTGGTAAAATAATGGATTACATATCGGAATTGTAATGAAAAACAAAGATTATTTACGTATAATATCAATTCCAGCTTCCACTCTTTGGCCTTTTATTTAAAAAATAACAAATTACTCATTTCATTCACAGGACATAATTGGGAATGAAATGAGTTATTTGTTATTTTTTAAATAAAAGGCTAACAAGTCGAAACTCGAATTGCTGTTACACGTAAATAATCCTTGTTTTTTTATTACAATTCTGAAATGTAATCCATTATTTTCCCAAATGCTTTTGGTACTAAAAACGAGCATTCTTTTTTGGTCATACGATGAATTATGTGGGCCTGTGTATTTCTAAATTCACATAATTCAACAGCAAAAAATTTCACAATTGCGTCATTATTTGCTAAACTAAACTAAATATACGAATTATTCTGCAAGTGAGAAGTGACACAGCTCATTATCATGATTGCTGGATTTTCCCCAATTTCTTTTGCGCCGGTTTAGATTACATTCTTTAAATAAATACATTAAATAACTGAAGAATGATGCTATGCAAAATAAACATCTCAAATATGTATTTGTGTGACATAGCCTGTTTACTGAATCAAGCAGAGAATGGAAATTGACAAAGACACACACGATATTAAAATCTTACTCAAGACTTGTCAAAAGTTCGTGTGATGAACAGTACTCGCATACACGAATTAATTAAAGAAGGAGTACATTCTTGTTTGGATCATGTTGTAAGTAGTAAAGTGGTTCAAAGTTCTTGCGTATTCGATTCGTAATCAGAAATCGACTATTATTGACTCCGATGTCAACAACATTTTACCGTTCCACTGTCCACCGACGTATACGAGGGACTTTTTGACAGTTATTCACGATTCTTTAAAGTTGTTCACCATGATTTTGTCCCGATAAAACTGTATAAAGAAAACGATGTCACCATACTACAGGTAGTACAGTACGTTCTCGATTATTGCAACTCTCGATTTACGCAACTCCTCTATATTCGCAACAATTAAATTTATATAATTATTAACGCAGTAATCGCAACTTTTCAAACCAGAATCTCGAAAAGTAAAACTTTTGTATTTGTATTTTGATATTTGTGTTTTGGTGAATCGCCGTGGCATAACGGGTTAGTGCGTCGACTCCTACGCAGAAAGTGTCAGGTTCAAATCCCCAATCTAGCAACTTTCATAATTCACGGCTTCCACCTCTTTCGAGTCACCGACAATGCTCCAAAAGTATTCCTGTCTAGAAAAAGCTTCTCATCTTTGCCGTTCGGAGTAGGCATAAAACTGAACTGTAATTGTAAATTTGTGGATAGCGTGTGCCTGCTTGTTGATCAGAGAGAATGATCTGATGATAATCCTGAAATAGGGTATTTTAACTACAGTAACTGACTGATATAATAAAGTCGTATATAAGAAAGAAACTCTTATAAGAAAGACATTTTATGACATGAAAAATTTACACCATAAGACTTCACACGTGTTTGGTTTATTTCATATAAGAAACAAACTTATAAGAAAAACAAGGGTAAAAAAAATAATTTGGCAGCATTGTTTAAAATTTCACACAAAAATTGACATTAATAAGGATAATTTGTGAACACAGCTTTAAGGCGAAGTCGTAACGGCATGTTCGCGCAGTCGATGATTGACACGTATTGGCCCGTGTCTTCCGAGAATGTTGTTTCAGAACGGCAGCCTTAGTGCGCATTAGACAAATCAAATGTTCTCAAACATAATTTTCAGGAAAAAATGAAATTAATATGAGAAAATCCCTATAAATAATATTAGTCGCTTTAATTTGTGGAGAAGGGAGTATCTCTAGCTAGAACTTTGTACTCGGGTATCCGATATTACGGTCAGTAAAATATCAACGCTCGACAAACCCATTCCAACTCAACAAATGTTTCACGTGTATGCTACTTAAAATGGCAAAGCGTGAAAGTCAAACCGCGGCGAGAAATCGTTGTAAAAAACTTTGCCAACTCTATATATTCGCAGATAACTACGTGTAGAATTTTAACATTTTTTTGTCGTGACGGCGTTTCGCTCTTTGTGGATCGCGTTCTTAGTTTTTTTTACAATGTCCAATATCATATTGATATTGATATTGTTATCATTGATACAAAGAAAAACTCTAAATCATTTAATTATGATATATAAACAAAATGTTGTTGAGTTTTTTCTCGAAAAAAACGCAAAATGTCAAATTTACATTTTGGCATCGCACTGTTATTTCTGAAAACTTCGGAACTCGCTGCTAATGTGTACAGTGCTCATTTCGTTGTATGCATTAAGAATGGATACTGAATCCAAGTTCATTCTTCCGGCGAAGTTTAAACTACAAGCTTGTTATCTTATCGTGAAAAACGGGCGTTTTTTTCTTTCCTGTGGCTAGTTAGTCTTTTTTTTTTATTTGGAAGGACTGAAAAACAACGTCGCCTTTAGATATAAGTAATATCAGTATAATATAAATCCCAACAATTTTGTTTCTACTAAAACCAGACTTAGATTTGGGGTGGATAACCAAGTGCAAAACTAGCATCTCTACATATTCAAATCTGATCGGAAAATAACCTCGTATTCGTGCAACGTAATAAAATCCGCACTTAAATTCAAACACAATTGCATCTAAGATCAAGAGCACTGATTCAAGTTCACGGTCACACGATATCATTTGTAGCATAAACAAAATCAAAACTAATTGAAATAAAACTGAATCAAATACTTTACCTTCGGCGGATTTTTGTTTGCTTGCCTCTTGCCCAAGGACCGCACCATTGTTGAATATCTGAAGCAGTAAACAACCGAAACCGAGTATTATCGCAAGTCGCATTTTGTTATCGCGGCTCGGTTGCAAAAACACACCCTTCAAGTAGCACCAGAAACTAATAAGACCAAACAGAGAAGTTCTATAATCGCGAGCTATCCCGACGGCAGTTCAAGAAGTACTAAATTTACTGCGAGACTGTTTATTTCGAGAAAATATTCAAATTAAGGGTATCGCAAGCGCATATTGAAGGCTTTCTTTTCATATCACGCTCATATCCACCAACACAAGCTGGCAGGCATACGAAGAGGTTGTGTGCACATTTAATGGCGCCGCGATACCGCGATATCATGGAGTCTCGAAATCTTGGCTTCTGGCTCAATGACGAACTGTGCATGTGTGTCAAAAGTGAAATCTTTTGTCTGCTGATTAGGACTAAATGCCTTCGTTCTACATTTATTCAATTTAATAACGTATCACCTACATAGATGCAGTGTTGTTGTTCACCCAATCAGTGTAGCACCATCAATTAGAAGACTATGCGATGAGGTAGTGCGTCTAAAAATAAACTGCTTATGTGTCTTCAGGATAATGCTGCTCGAGACGATCCAGTTGCTTTCCAATCGTGGAAGTGATCATTTGCCTTGGATTAGCTATGATAAGCCGTGTGATATCATTTTCGACTTCGATTTCCGTTTGGATAATTCTAACTTCTGCTGGAGGATCACTTCAATGTAAGTCAACTGAAAAGTGCGTGTCTATATTACGAATCTAGTCTCTGCAAACGTCATGCAAAATATGACGAACAGTTTGCGACATTTCCCAATATTAACAACTTACAATAACTCGTTTTCTTCTTGAGTGAATTACAAATTGTGCTAATTTAAAATCTTACACATGCCACTTTAAAATGTCTGTTCTTACTGTACCCCTGCCATTTTCTCATTTTATCCGTTGCCGATTTTAAGATTTTCAAATTTAAATTAATTTATAACTGAAACTCATAAGCTGATTATGTGACTATCAGAAATGTAAACTTATATTGATATATCTTTACTGTAATTTATTCTGTTTTACTCTCAAAGTGCTGTCAAAAGAATAACGAATTATTTTGTGATTGATACTTTCTCTGACTATTGATAAAGCAGTGTTATTGCGGATTGTGTTTTGTTTTCTTTTGAATATTAAGAAAAGTGTTTCAAACTGCTCAGGGAATCCGCAGCTCTGCATCCACTTGTCCCCCATGAGACAAAGTAGTGCAATTGTTTTACTGACGAAAAACAAATCCCTTAATTTCTGCAACTAAGTTTCGTTAACAAATAGTTTTAGTTGGTAAAATTATTCCCGTGAGGCCGGGAGGTTTTCAGTAAAAAATAACACAATTGAGCTAAATCGAAACGAATGGCTTCATTCTTTGAAGTCGGTGACTAGACCTTGAATTCGAATATGGAGTTTACGAGCGAAGCTTGTTGTAGTCTCCAGTTGCTGTACCTAGGTCTCTTTGAATACCACTATTTCATAGATAACAGAGATCATTCAAATATATATTATTATTTTGTTTGCCTTCCAAATAAACAGTACAATTCTAACCTCCATTTTTTAGCTTTCTAGCTTTCGACTATACGAGAAATTAAGAAATGGTAAATTGCTTGTTTTATTCTAAGTAAAATAATTATGTGTGGATTTGGTTTCATTGAAAATAATGCGCTAGAATTCTGTCCAATCGCAAAATCTCACAGACCCGATTGAGCGTCGTATATTATGTCCTGGGTGTTCAACAAGCACAATTCAGGGCGAACTCTCTTGAATTTTGTTACGCGCTTGAAGTTTGCAGGAATAGGTCGAGTTAGTTACGGCTGTAGTTTCAACTGTCGATTTTCCTGGTTTGAGGCTACTTTCCACGGGTCTGGAACATAATTATTATTAGTCTCAGTGAAATATTAATTAGATAAAGAAATTTTGTTCACACTTTGATTTTGAATAAATTCTTGAGAATGTCTTCATGAAACAAGAGCGCCTATTGGAAACACCCCAAGACCATTGGATCAGTTCTGTTTCTTTTAGCCATGAAACTCATTCACAACTTGTTAATTTCTGGTGACCTTTTTTTTATAAACGTTGGTAGATTTCAATTAAATAAGTTTTTCATCTCTGGTTTGCATGTTAACGCATATATTATACGAATTATACGAAAAATGTCTAGAAAATTTTTTAGCTGGCTTAGAGAATGTGGGCAATGGGACTAAATCCATTTCCTCAAGAGGCTAAAATTAGATAAAATTAGATTTTTCCAATTGTTTCCAATAGAAGTTTTGTTGGATCTGTCACAAGGCAGTAATTTAGAGCCTTTCCTCTTCGGCGTTTTCGTCAGTGACATGCCGGTACTACCAACAGTGGAATATTGTAGGGTTATACATCTTTAGCAGATCTCATCAAATGAAGCATTCAGAAAAGAGTCGCAAGCTCTGCGTTAGGGAACATGGGGTGATCGGAACAACTTTTTCAATAGTTTTTTCTCCTTTTGACAGATTTTTGTTTTATTTTTTTTCTATTGACAGGTGTCAAGTAAAACGTTTATAATTTATACAAATAATATAAATCAATTACGGATATGGTGGACCTGTGAAAACTACATTTCGCTGACTTGTGGATATTTTTGATAGTTATAATCAGAACTGATGTATTACAGTCCATCGATGTACTTGAGTAGCTTTTTGACAGATATTCATAAATTTTTTTACGGTTATTCACATTCAAATAACGTGAATGTCGTTCTCTGATTGATCAATTTGGTTGGAGAAATCGATATAAAAAAACAGTTGTCAAACATTTTAAGGGGCAAGAGAGGTAGAAGTCATGCATCTCTGTAATACTTCATTCAGAGTACCCCATGTAAACAAACAAAATTGCAGTATTCCGGCGTTGAAAAATGCACCCTAATATGTTGAAAAACACATTCATATACATTCTTTTCGTGCTACTGTTTGGTGTGTATTTTGGTCTAGTGATGCCATTGAGTTTTATTTTCTTGCAACTGGAAATGCATCAATGGATTACGATATCATTACATGGTGCCAACATTTTTTTGCCTCTTATTAATGGTACGGAAATTAAACTCGAACTTGTGTACGGTTTTAAAAACAGCTGAAGACAAACCCATTTAGAATTAATATACACACCCCGAATAACTTACTGTTATACATCTTTTTTTAAACGAAGACAGAGAACACTTTCTTATCATTTCCTTGTCATAGAACGAATTTATGGCTGGGGATAGTCCATTTTACCTTACTATTTACCAAATACTATTTATCATGAAGTAGACTTTAAAATGAATAGAAGCATATTTAAACCAGACATGAAGTACTATCGAGATGTACTACTCTTGCCAATCGATGAATTTGAGTTACTTTTTGACGGTTATTCATGAATTGTTGATGGTTATTTCTAAAATAATGTAAATGCCGGTTTCGGATTGGTTACTTTCGATTGAGAATACGTTGTAAAAAACAGTTGTCAAAAATGTAAGATCAAGAGAGGTAGATTGTGGGGATTGCTGTAGTACTTCGCTTCTGATTCAAATAAAGTGTACTGAATATTTTTTTATAATCGGCCTGTTCCCCTACCCAAAATAAACAGTACAAAACAAGGAAAATCTAAAAAAGTCTGATCTCGTATGCCAAAAATATGGGTTTTGTGCCAAACCTGCCCATTCTAACACAAGAACTTTCCCTGGGTAATTTGTAATTCTTCAGATCAGAAATTAAGTATTACAGAGATTCATGACTTCTATCTCTCTTGCTCTGTTTGTTGTTTGTTTTTTACAACGGTTTCTTAAAAGCAAATTGACCAAATAGAGGACGTCATTTGCGTTATTTCATGAATAACCGTCAAAATGCATGAATATCTGTCAAAAAAGTACTCAAATTCGTCGATCGACGTCGTGGAGTCGCCTCAAATAATTTGCTGCGCAAAAACAAATGTATTTGACTTTGCAGATTTGACATTTCATAAATGACATAACGTACGTTATTGAGATTTTGTCTCTCTCTAACCGATTTTTCCCCCAGTCCTTAAAAATGTATAGACTTCACAATTTGGAGCAGAAAGTACGAAAACAGACCTAAAATAAATAATAATAATCAGAAAACATATTTTCTTCGTTCACAGCGGAGTTGGATCTAAAAAGGGAACTTTTTCGCAACTACGACCGCCACCTGCGTCCAGTTCAGCCAAGTCAACTTATGACGGTTAGCTTCTACATCGAGGCAAATCATCTCGAATTCGATGAGAAAAAGGGAGTTCTTACACTATCCGCTTACATTTTTGCGGTAATTCAACGCCAAGCTCGATGTGAATGTCCCCTTACTGTAAATTCCTTTTGATTCACAGAGATGGGAAGATCCAAAACTAAAATGGGCCCCGAAGCAGTTCAACAACATAACAGAACTGCATCCAACTGACAAGGAGATATGGCTGCCCGATCTGTGCATGTACAACATCGGCAACCAAGGACTCGGCATATCGAATCGCGGACACATCACATTGAACAGCAACGGGTCCGTGCACTGGGTCTTGGAGTCCCGTTTGAACAGCCTCTGTGAGATTGACTTGTTATATTGGCCCTACGACACACACGCGTGCGACTTGCAGATCGGCTCGTACAGCCACACAGCCTTAGAGATTGACACAGTTTTAGAAGCACATCCGTTGGTTCAGCAAGTCACTGACTTCCCAGAGTTCGAGGTGGCAGTCTTTTCCGGCCAGAAAGAAGACAAGAAATACAATTGCTGCGCCGAACCGTACACACACATCTCTTTCAGGCTGGAGTTTGCCCGACGTTCCTCTGCATTCGGTGCTGTCTTTCTAGTGCCCTCCTTTTGTGTGGTAACGCTGACCTTAGCTGCCTTTTGGATTCCACCGCAAAAGGGTGAGAAGATTCTCCTCAATGGCATCAACATTGTGCTTATCACACTGTACATTGTTTACTTCATCGAGACGCTGCCGACATTCTCCATAAGGATTCCACTGATTGGTGAGTGTGCAAACAAACAATAAATAACATTGAAATTAACTAAGCCTCCTTGCAGCGATGTTTTACCTTATAAGCTTTGTCCTGGCGACAGTGTCCATGATCATCTCAGTTCTAGTCCTGGCCTTGTCCAGGTCTCCCATGCGCCGAGCAACTATGCGACGAAGCCTTCTCTTGAGCAAGATCGTGAGAAGTCGTTTCGGGGCGGTGCTCGGCGCTGCCGACGGCTTCACCAGACTGGAGCACACAGAACTCCATCAGAACCCTGACGAGGGCAAGACAAACGATCTGAACATCTTGATCCGATCTAGCAGTTTCCACGACGATTGGATAGGCTTCGGTGTCATAGTCGACCGATTGTCCTTCCTCGCCTACAGCATTGTCTTCGCCTTCATAGGCATCGTGGCCCTAGCCAAATGAAACGCAAACACAATCCTTTGAACAGTTTCTATATTTTCTATGTCTCTATACACAAGGATCTAGATTAAGGACCTGCTATTTACATCAAATATAAATTAATTAAGTACAATCACTGGTAATCCTATGCCTAACTTAATCGTGACACTGATAAGTAAGAGAAAATTGTATAACAATTACAATTAGTATTTTATTAACACACACATAACCTCAACGGCGCGCCGACCTTTCTGTAATCCCCCTTGCGGACAAACTTTTATCACATGTACGTAAGGTTTATAGCATCTAATTAGAATTATGAGTGCAGCTCAAAGGACTTTGGATCCTCCACCTTCGCCGCCACGGGGGTCGTTGGTTATTACTCTGGCTGGAGCCTTTAATGACCATCCAACTGAGGATATATGACGACAACGACGACAACTGTGATAAGGAACAAATGCAAGGAATGAACAAGGGTTTGTGTAGAAAATGAGAAATGCCTCCGAACGAACTGCTGGCCTCTGGCCGCCACTAGTTAGTTAAATGCATTTGTCGGTGGACGAGGCTCGAAACCGGGCGGTGAGTAGGGCCAGTAGTGTCGAAACATTGGCGCTGCTGTTGTGGTCGGTGGTGGTGGAAGGAGATTTGTACTTGTGGTGGCAACATTGCTCGGTGAGTGGGCTGCTGTGTTGGCAGCAGCTATGGGTGATGGCATCGAGGTCGATGGTGATGGGTAGCCGAGGCTGGACGATGACGATGGCGAGAGATCTGGCTGCAAACCGGGATGATGGTGATGATGATGATGTTTGTAGGAACTTATCATGGACGCCGTTGGATCGCAACCCTGTGCCTGAGCCTGACATGCCGCCATTAAGCCGTGGAAATCGAATTTGTAGGCATACCGCTTGCCATGGACTTTGGTCATGATATTCTTGTCGTAATAGTATCTGCAAGAAGAAAACAAAAAAAAGGATTAATGAAGGAATGGATTTCGAGGGAGTTGTTTAAAATTATAGTTTTCCTCTTAGACTTTTCGTTTCCGAATCTATTAAAGTAAAAACTAGTGTTGACACATGGAAGTTGAATGTTCTGCCTTGCACAAGAATTGTTTTTATTTTGGTTTGATCAACATATTAAAATTATTAATAGTGAATATTTCCTGTTGACATAAAGATGTTGAGTCTCTTAAGGCCCAAACCCATAGAATCCGTTGCGAGTGTTGCGTCTGGAATCCACAAAAAATATAGTTGCCGGATTGCAAAATGACTACGTTGCGTACGCAATCCAATCCAAAACCTTGCATACAACTAAGAAATTCGAAATTTTAAAGTTACTGAATTATTAAGAATTATTCAAAAACAATTTTAAATAAATCAAAATGTTTTCTCTCATTCATAAAACATATTGTAAAAACAATCAGCATATAATTGAATTTCCATGGAAACAACTGTCAAACGCACAGAAAGTTACAAGTTGCTAAATTCCATCCGCCGTGGTGAATTTCACTTGCGAGCTGCATTTGCTGTGTCCCTCCCTCTCATAAGGGCATAACAGTTATTAATTGTTTAACATAACGCAAAGCACGCATCGTATTCTATTGGACCTTTATTCTTTTGTAAAGGCCTCGTGCTGAATGAAAGTGGATTACGTAAATGCCCAACATAACTTTGATTCGTTATTAGGCGTGTTTTTTTGAGATACTCAGAAAGTTGAGTAGGAAAATTTGAACGCAACGCAAAAACACATAGTCAAACATAGTCAAGAAGACAATTCTGCCTGCTGCCTTTACAGAAGGTTGGTCTTTGGCATATGTGGTTTTTCAGATACCAGAATATACAAAAAAATTCATGAAGTTACAGCAGAATATTTGGCTTTGGTGTTCTAAATCTAAACATAGCATACCGTGTCCCAATTTGTAATCCAGCCTTTGTTTAATATACAAACGCTTCTACCGAATAAAGCCATATTTGTAAAAACTATTTGAATTTTGACGTCTAGTCAAATTGTCCCGCAAGTAAAGCAAAGTTACGAAACAAATTTTGAGACAAAAAAGTAAAGCTAAGTGAAGAGTGTATTATTTGAAGTTTCACTTACTGTGCTATTTCAGTATCTCAAAAAAACACGCCTAATTTCATCACTTTTTTCAACTAATTGTTATGTATATTGTTATTCATTATTTCGCACTAAAACTGTTCACTCTATGCAATTTTCTTCCAAGTTCTGATTGTTGTCGCTTTGCTGTCGTCGACTCAAATACCAACTACAGAAATTTACAGAAATTTAAAGGTAATTAGTAAATGGAACATATCAACGGCTGAAAATGAAAGCTGACGTTTATGCACAACAATCGTTTGTTATCGTTTACGATATAAGGAATCCGGGTGAATACCTGTCTAGAAAAATCTTCTCAAACTTGCCGTTCGGAGTTGGCATAAAAATGAAGGTCTTTTCTCCTCGTGAGGGAACAATAGCAGGCACGACACGAGTGTTTGCTGAGAAGCTAGGCCCTGGTCCTGTACGGGCTGTGCCGCCACCCTGTAGTTGAAGAGTGAGGGGGGATTATAAAGTAGCATAGCACTGCGATCGCAATCTGCCTATCTTTATCTTAGGACTTCAGACCTACCTTGATGATCTCTTTAGTCCTGACAGCCTGTTCATGTTCATGTCATTCTGTGAGTTATTTTGTATCCGCTTGGTGTCAGATTTGGACACTTTGGTCTTCTTTGATTGTCCACTGTGTCGGCAGTTTTCTGAGCTGGTGTTTAAGAAGTGGCCAGTAAGTGCGCCACGGCATACCCTAAGCTCAGGCTGGTTTAGGTTTAGTCTCAATGGTTTTTGTGGTATCAAAACTCAACTGTAGCTTAGGTTCTTGTGGTTGACACTGAAAAGCCGATATAACTCGTTGTGAAAACAGACGGATTTATAGTAGAAACTGACTACTATAGGGACCGTTCGACTTCTAGCTCTTTTGTCCCATAATCATTTTTCACAGCCTTTTTTAAATCGTTTTCTCAAACCAAACGCACAATTCATAGAATGTCATTCGTGTGATTTCGTGAATAACTTTCAAAAATTCGTTCAAATGCGTCGATGGACAAGGGGCAATGAAATCAAAATCTCTCTCTAGTATCTGATTTCTGATTGAAGGTTTTTTAAACCTCGTAAAGAACTCCTAAAACCAATTATACTACTAGCCACGCGGAGATTTACGCTGATGTTGTTCATCTCAGAGTAACGAAGGAACTCCAAGACTAGAAGAGGTGATGTGACATCTCCTCCTGCAGCTTTTGCAAAGTCGTTGTGGGAATGAACTAGCCTAAAAGCATGCGTGCCAAGATAGTATAACGTCCTCATATTAAGTCAATAGGTGTCCTGTCTCATAAGACTCGCGGCTTGGAAGGCGCCTTCTGTCCGGTAAAACGCTCTAAAGACTGTTGCTTGTATTGTAATGCCTATTTCTAGTTACTTTAGAAACAAGGCGCTGTTCACTTTTTCGAGAAATTCACCTTCAGCTCTGGGACTTATTTTCCAATTGCGAATTGGGGAATCACACGAGTGATTGTTAAAAAACAAATGCATCCATGTATCCATGTATCTTTGACGTGCTATATTTTACGAGGGAATAATTCTATGGACGACATGAATCATTTCTTGATAAAGTAGTTCCCATTATCTGTGATCAGAATTAGTCGTTTACATCACTTGTTTTTTTTAAACCGTGTGAAAAATTCTACGATTATAAACGTCTTAAAAAAAAACAAATTGAGCACTATGTCAACGAAATGGTCTCTGCCGAGACCTGGTGTTGTTGATCTCAAATCACTGACAACGTCAAAGTTTCTTAAGCTTCGGAGTTAACATAGAATCTTATTTTGAGACAACAATAGTACCCACAATTTAAGTACAGGGGGGGACACCAGGTGGGCCATCATCATTGACCGTTATGTAGAGAGATGTAGTACAAAAGTTACGAATAGCCATATCTAGTTCTATTGCGGTAAGTTGTTTGGTACAATCTTCAACAGGACACTTTGTTGGTAATCCACAACCAGAGAATAAACTATATAGGCACGGAATGCTTTTTTCGCTTCCAACGATGTGGGGACTACAAGTGAAAGTGACCCACTGGAAAGTCCTGGAGAAAAGATCCACTCAGCCAAATCTTGTAAAGCTCAAACGCTGTGCATTGGATAAACGTGGGCTTTCAAAAAGTCACTAAATATGATCTTCCACCTACTTTACCCATTAGTTTATTTGTTAAAGGCGTAACCACAACGCCTTTATGTCGGCACTATGAGTAAAAGCTTCTAATAATTATACTTTTGGGCATTGCAACAGTATTAATTACATCCAATAATTTGTGTTATTATTATTATCTAAAAAATTTCAGAATGAACTCATCGGAAGACAAGATATACATCCTCCGGAAGTGCATCTTATCTAGACGCCACTGTCAGCCAGCCCCATAGACATTTAGAAATAACAACTCGCACAGGTGTGACGCATAACTCCAAACAGTGTATCACCCTGTCAAAATCATTATCTCAATCCAGACTATGTGTCATGTAGTCATGAGAATAAACCGTTATCAGGGGTTGCCCGAGATTTAAGGTGTTTGAACCTCAACTTGCCTAGAACTTCTGAGTCAGATATTTTAATTATAAGTAGCTCACCCTATCAGTCACATCGATTTGGTTTCTATTACGATCACGGGATCGTCAAATGTGATCATATCTCAATAGAAGCAACGATGGTAATTCCCCCCTTGAGTATGTTAAATTGGGGAGTGGGAAGTGTGTTTTTGCAAGTAAACACCAGTCAGTGACGTCTGTCCGTATGAGTTCTTATCGCAAATAAAATCGTTCGCGCAAAGCTTTTCGTGGAAAAAATTTATATTTATACACGCTGTACTTCTGTTCATTAACGTCAGAAATCTGACGACAAGTCTCAGATAATCTCAGGCACACGTACATTTTTGCACAGTGAGGCCCCGTTAATGTTTGTCAAAGGAAATGCATGAACGTCATGGAGCTTTAAGTAATCAACCAAAATTCAACATTTCTGCTGTACGGACTCGTTGAATGATGTGAATTTGGATCAGTGGGTCAATTTAGCAAAGCAGTTTATCCCGAGATCGAGACTGAAACAGACTTTGTTCGAATGGGTGCACAGCGTGGCGTTGTGGATGCGTACGTCGACTGTCATTTTGGGTGTTCAGGTACAATTCCAGACATGTGCCACTTTTATAATTCACGGATTCAGCTCTTCTTCTTAAAATTAATCGTTTTGAATTTGAATATAAACTGTAGCCACTCTTTACTCGTGCGAGAAACATTGAATGCAGGTTAGGTCGACGTCTCCTCTCAGTTTATTTATGATGTTTGAATGGGATAAACACCAGAAACACTTTTGACATGAAGGCAGCACATTAAATTGGTTGACTGACGTTGTTCTCTAAACTGTCTTCTGTGGGACAAAAAGCTTTGGAACACTCCGAGTTTCACACTTTATGAAGTAGTCATCATATCCCGAGGATATGCATATCCTTCGCTAGACTGTAACAACAACTAACACTAGGCTGCGCTGACAGGTCCCACAAAGGGTATCGAAAACTTTGCACATAATCGGCTTTAGCAAACGCCAATTTTGGATGTACTGCAAGAGAGTGCTACCTGCCTTAGCTGTGGCTACATCAGCGATACGGAGGATACGTAATTTTTCTAGTCAGATATATCAAAGACCTCACTTAAGAAGAAGATTCTCAAGAGTAACGAAATAGTGAATCATCACCTAACATTAAGAAGCCAATCAACAGATCGTTTTGGGACAGTTCTTTCTGAACACATCCTCCATTAACCGGTGCACATAACAAGTTAAGCTATGACTAGCATTCATCAAACCTTTGAAAGTCGTCTAAAAAATCTTTCCTTTTCTTTCATCAAAGTCAATCTATTGCAAGGAGCTTCACGCTTTATGACAAGTGATTCGCTAAATTCTTATGCCTGAGTCATTCTTAAGGTGATAAAGTTGTCACACTAAAAACCTCCAGATAAGATGTCATGTTTTCATTAATAATTGTTTTCAGACATTAGCTGCCACAGCATGTCTCAGATAGCTCAAATTAGTCTGGGACTCCTCAAAACGATAAGTGTTATCTAGCAATCGAAACAGTCGAACATCTAAACTCCGGTTTTAACAGGTTTTTTAAGTTCGTGTCTGTGAAGCGGGAAAATGTTTACAAGAGCTCTTGACAGATCGATTGTAAAGGTATATAAGAACAGCCGATGTATAATGGGTACAACAACGCGTTAAAATTATCGATTTTTCTGTTCTTGTCAACGATTAGTCGTTATGACACAGCACGCCTGTATTTGAATTCAAAATCAGCTCCAATACCGGCGTAGGAGTTTGGTCGGCTGGATCGATGAACGGAGTCATGTGGACTTTTTTGAGTTTTTTTAGTTAAGACAAAATATGTCTACAGTGGCTCTCAGCGAAAATGGTCCACCTCAGAATTTCACATTTCCACATCAGAATTTGTCATTTGTCATTTGTGCAAATGCTGTACAAATCGTGCACAGAATGCGTCAAAATATAACAGAATAAAACAGAAGAAACAATAAAATGGTAATTATTTCAAAAACTGACGAAATTAAACAAAAATCATTTACACAGTAAAAATGGACCAATTATCTAAAACTATCTATTTCCATGCACTGTTAATATTTGATTTTTGCTATCGCCTTTTCGTTATTCGAGAGCAATATTATTTTTTGTAAATATTTTGAGACGTCAGACTTAAATAGAGTTTCGAAAAATAATTGTCGAACAGTGAAAAACGGAAATTTCGAAAATTTTTGAAGTTCATTTCTCGCGAAACAATGAGAAATAAGGGATATTTCAAAGCGCTAAACTTAAATTCAAATAAAAAAAAAGCAATATATATGAGATGTCATCGACGTTTGTTTTAAACTATCGCTATTATGTATGTGATACAACGTAGTTCAATGTCCGGCTTCTCTGGGTGGCTTGAATCTGCAATGGCTAATTTTCTATCAATCTGGCGCATAATCAGGCTTAATTTGACCAATGACATGGGTTATTTTTTTTAATGTTTTTTCGCGTGCAGGTCCAAGTTATAAAGCCAAGTTGTGCTCTGCGAATGACCGACGTGAAATCGACTGGACATTTGTTTTTTTATCTTTTACTGAACCAGTGGTCTCAAATTTATTCATCACAAATCAAACGTTGCCCGAAAATCATTAGCACGAATGGTAGAAAGCCGCTTCACAAATGACAGCTGATTTGACAGATGTATCTTCAAAAATATGGCCATTACCATGGTGGAAGGAGAATAAGGTGTTCTGCTTGTCAAAACCACCATGTTTTTGTTTTCAATGAGGGTCCGCTTTTGACATTGGACAAAAGTGTGTTTAAGTTTACATAACAATTAAGTTACGTTTATAAAAAAAATGACTTATGAAAATCACGAATTGTAAAATATAATTGCAAGTGAATATATGCAGTGAGTTGCTGCAGAAGCTATAATGAGTCGGAAAATGTTGACAAGTATTCCGGTTTTGTTTTGTGAGTTGTTGACATTTTTTATCAGTTTTTGCATTTAAGCAATCAGTGATGTACTCAATGTGTCAACGTCAGGCAGTTGATAACGGCTATGGTGTCAGTATTGACAAGTCAAAGTCTGGAAGTCCCTATTGGAAGACCCTTTTATTATTTAAAGGTTCAAGAAGAGGAATAGAATTCTAAACAAGTCGATAATCAGTTACAACAAGCTGTTCTCTAAAAGTTATAAACGGTGGATTGTGAACCAATCTATGAAAAATCATATATTCAGCGCTCCAAAAATTAACGGATATTGTTTTTTAATTTATTGTATATTGAAATTGATCCATATCCCCTTCAATCAAATTAAGTTCACTAACGTCTTGTGGCGGTTGCGTTGTGAGTCTGTGTATCGACTTCAACGCACTTGAACATACAATATCTAGGTTCGAATTCCGGTACGACAAAAACATCACTGACAACGCTCAATAAATATATCTGTCTGGAAAAAGTTTCTCAAAGTTGGTCGTTCGGAGTCGCCATAAAGCTGTAGGTCTCTGTCACTGGTGAGAGGACAATAGGGCGCACAACACATTTGGTTTTTTGGTGGATGAGAGTAAGGTCAACCCTATTTGACCAAAGGGAAGAGCCAACGTTTAAAGAAAGTCAGGCTTTTGCAAAAAATGTAAATATAATTGTTGACTAGGGTGGTCTATGTTCACTCTGAGCCACTGTATTTTAGTAAACCAAATACTATTTAACAGCTGAAGCTGAATGTTCAAAACGAAATACAGAGCTGGCAACCATAAACGTTACGTGGTGTAATAGAAAAAATTGCCTGTATTGAGCAAAATGGTGCACATTTATCCGATGTTCTATTCCATGCATAATTCATAAGATTGTCCAAAAAAGGTTTTTAATATGTGTATGTATGACAAACATAAATGATTATTACAAGTGTTGAACTTGTTTACATTAGTAGTATAGTGGTAGTTCTTCTCTGTCCCATCCTGTATAACAAACAAGTTCACTGAGTATCTTCCATCCAAGATAATTTACATCCCTTTTGTTTTTAAATTTAAGCTCAACCTTATCATACGAATAGTTTTTCACTGAATCAACGAAATAAAATAAAAAGGGAAACAGTTTTTCTCAGAAAAAAAAAACAATAATCTCTCTAACACTGTTTGTTCTGAATTTCTCAGAAGTTTGTTTGTATGCCCACAAGTACATATGTCCAAGAAGTACATTTATTTGCAAAATTCACAAAAGGGGCTTTCTTCCTCAAGTTGATTCACATTGTATACGTGACCTATTCCGGATCGCCATTAGCAGTTCATTGCCGCTGGCAAAGATGCAGACTCAGTTTCATACAATCAACGGCAAGAGTTACGAAGTCAGAATCAATACATCGTAAAAAATCAACCCGTGAGAACCAAATTCAAATAAGCGTGTAAACACCGTCACCTTGCTGCACTGAAACATCCCAATGTCATGACTCACATTCCTGCTCCACGCAGCACAAGAAGAGCCACCTCCAAGGTGCTAACCGATGCCCATTCATGGATTGCCAACAGAACACATACTGGTGCCGTGTCCACGACCATGTGCATAGCTGTGTGTCGTCAGTGATTGCGCGAATTCAAGTTCATGGAAATTTCTAACGTCCGCAAGAACCACCGAGAGCGATTAAAACGACGAAAAAGAAATTCAAGAAATTCCTTCGTCACTACACTTTGGCACTCGGCACTTGGAGCGTTTCTTACGTCTGTGTGGGTTGAATCATCCAGAGAAAGCGTCAAGTTCACTCTTGAGATGCAATATATATCTCATGAGAGTTATATTCAAGAGTTCTGTTCAAAGTTTTCCATTATTAGCTTACCTCAAAGCTCTGCTGAGCTTGTCGTAGTTCATATTTGGTTTGGCCTTGCGCTCTCCCCAGCGCTTTGCGACTTCGTCTGGGTCGATGAGCTTAAACTCGCCGTTGGTGCCCTCCCATGTAATACAGCTGGCGTTCGACGAATCGGCTAACAGCTCCAGCAGGAATTGCCACAATTGGATCTGCCCTGAACCTTGTGCCACCAATCGGTGAGAAGCGGCATTCAGCAGTTGATACGGATCTGAAAGAATCACCAAAGAAACAGATACAGATTTTCAACAGAGATACATTTTTCGGGGGAAGCAAATGGGGTTCGTAACCTCCTTTGCTTATTTTTGGCGCATTTTAATGGCAACAGAATTCAAAATGGAGAAGGTCAAGTGGTGGTTGTGCTCGGGGCTCGGCTGTGTTTGTGTTTGATGATGGTGGTGCAGTGAGAACAGAATATGTCACTGTTTAGCTACATCTTTTTCATTGTTTTTTGCCTTGAAACAGTCGTGTGGTCGAAAAGTCTAAATGATTCATTAGAAATCAACTAGCGAACAGACGCGGCGTATTACTTGATTTAACAAATAAATATCAAAGCGCAAATTTGTGCACACTGGTCGCGAACAATGAGTTATGAGTGGTGTAACATATTTTCTAAGAATTCAAACGCGATATGTGAGATATTAGCCAATTGATTGTTGCGATTCGTAAATATACAGCCGCAAAAAAAGCAATCGACATTTGTTTGAATTCTTTTGTTAGAAACATGCATTCACTTTTCTGTACTGGAAGTAGAGTTTTGTTAAAAAATTGAGGTAAATCTAATATTAGGTATATAAGACATAATTTTAACCTAAACAGAGCAATATTTTGTAAAAATGTGATCTAAATAGTTCTCTTGCTTCAAAGACTTCAAAAGAAAGACGGAAGACACTTCAAATCACATTTCAAACAGCTGTTATTTATTCCTGGCATAGTTCAAGTAAAGTTTAAACTAAATTTTCGAAAGAAGTAGAGGTTTAATAAAATGGCTTGTGTAAAATCTGGCAACATTGCTCGATTGACCGTTCGATGCAAACGCTCATACCACAAGCCGGATAGATTTATTATTTATAGAGAATATTTCGTCGTCTAATTTCCGAGCCCTTTTCGCCTGTGATCGACGATAAGTCGTCATTAAGGCGGAACAAACAAAAATATGACGCCTTCACGCTGACGAAACATTTTGATTTCGTATTTTGAGTTAAGCAACAATTTCCTGAGGTTTGAAAAACTAAATGTATGAAATATGAAAATACAGTCACCTCCAAATAAGTCGAATTTTCACGGGATATCAAAATTTATTCGATTTAGAGAGAGGCGACTGTAAAACGTAAAAAGCGTATTTGAAAAAAGAATTACAAACCGAGAGGAAAACTCACTGAACCAACAACAATTTTCGTTTAACCAATTTTCAGCCATTGTCCCAAATGAGGACATCTAAAGAAATACTGATTCAGAATCTGAAACTTTAGAATGCATTTGCCGATTTTCTTTAGGTGTCCTCGTTTGAAGACAGTGGGTACGTTCTTACCGAACCGAAATCGAGTGATTTGGATGGATTCTTACTGACACCGCAATAGGCCGTTCCCACCGAGTTGAAGTGATTTCAACTGTTATTAGCTCTCAATTTTCATGTCATTTTCTCAGAATTTATATCCGAAAAAACAAATGACATTAGCTCTGGTTGACAGGAACTAATAGCGTGAATTAGAAAATAGAGAGAAATGAGAGAGAAAGGACCCCAAAAGGACCAAAATAAATTGGGTTTGAAATAAGTGGGTTTGACACGCTGTAGGCGTGTTGGGTTTGGCAATCTCTCACGGATGGATGAACTCGAGAGGGTTTCACCTAGATTTCAGTAAAATGGAGTGATTTCGAAAACCCAATAGTCTACTGCAAAATGTACTAGATCTGGAGAAATTTGATGAAATTTCGCGATTTTGTTCGGTGGGAAGTTGGAATGATTCTGTACGTTTATGTGCTCTTATATTTATTGGTATACACTCCGTTTCATAACTATATATGTAACTACTCGAAAATGTCGACTTTTAGTTGTATAACGGTACATCCTCATGCGTGTTCTACTATTTTGCAATAGTCATAGAGTAAAGCAATAATTTTTAAGAATATAAAGGACACGGGTTGAATATCCTAAGATTCTTCGATAAAACAAGTTTTTTACTGTTTCGCAACTATAAAGATATTTAAATATGAATTCTTTCAATTTGACATTAATTTCTGAAGTAAAAACGTTAAGAAAATATATTTGAATTACAATGCCAAGCGGGAGCTAATTGTCCGAACAAGAATAAGGCAACATTTTGACCTTTTAACACGAAGACCTCTCTTGGCCAAAAAAATAGTAGCCATTACTCTTCAATCTCATGCTTTCTCAAAGATCCAGCCAGTTGTGAAACGCATAAGACAGTAGGGCCAACCAAAATAGAAACTGTTACCCGACAAGAGATCTAACTGACTAAGACTCAAGTAATTCAACGAAAACCCTTAGTCAGTTAAAGGCCGAACTTAACCTAGACGTGTCCAGAATCCCTGAGCGCCGGTCAATTGTAATGCGTTGGGAGGAAATTCCTCAGCGAACACTACAAAATTTAAGTAGACAGCATGTCAAATTGAAATTTTAGTTTACTCGAAAACAGGGGCAGCTCCGCAAACTACTAATGTCCATTTTTTATTATCTATACTACATTTAAAACTTATTTTCAAGAGTGGTTATATAGTTATGGAACAGGGAGAACTTACTTTTTGGTGCTTTTACTAATTTCAATAAAACTTCGTTGCATCCTTATATGCTTGAATTTTTTGATTTATTTAATTTTTTTTAAATTTCAGAAGACCATATGCATACTGGCATCCTTTCTATCGGAATCAATTTAATCTTTGGGTGTGACTATATAGGTATGAAACGTAGTATATATACAATTTTCCTCGAGTAATAATACTTTACCGATAATAAGCAACAACACTACACGCTGGCATCAAGGTTTCAGTTACGGAAGTAGTCAACTTTAGTCACACAATAAGTAATATAAGTTAGTTACCAAAGACCAAAGACAAAAAAAGAAAAAAAGCATAGTTTAGACCGAGGACAACAAATTCATATTTTAGAATAGCTAAGAGTACCCGCATTAGGTCAGAAGGAGAGATTTATGAACGTTTGTTAAGATATTTACGTTAGTTTTAAGTATTTTTGTGTAGGATATAAGAAAGTTGAATATGAATAGATCAAAAATGAATAAGAAAAGTAAAACGTTTCAATAACATTTGTAATGTAAAAGCTACAAAAAATAGTTGGTTGTAAGAAAACTGCAAGTCGTTCTTAAATTAATGAGTAATGTAATAATAAAAGTAAAGTAAAAGTTTGTCGACCAGTGTAATGGTTTAATTTTACTTGCGATTATAAGAATGTTTTAGAAAAAATGTGCAGCAAATCTACCAGATGCGTCACCGAACTAGCACATAAAACTATTTTAGAATGGACAAGTGCATCAAAACATTGTTAAAATGTGCTTGGTTACAACCTGCAGCTTGTACGATTTTTGTAAAACATGTCTTTCACTAAAGATTCTTGGACCAGTTTTAGTCAACTACCGCATAATACTGTATCAACAATATAATTTATTATATGTTAATAAAGTTTGCAAAAGTAATCTTGAGGTAAAGGACGCTGTGTTTTTGTTAAACTTAAAACTAGATCGAAATCGGACTAAATATACAGTCAAACCTCATAAATTGGAAAAAGTAAATGGGGCACCTCCGGAATGAAACACATTTCATTTTTGCATACACTTTTTTTTCATATAAGTGACCCTCTGAAAAGAGGTACCTTTGAATTAGGTCATGGCGCATCGTTTTTTGGAAGTGCAAACTTGCAAATTGGGATAAAAACCAAAGAGGTAGAAATTTCAAGTTTCAGAGCTGATTGCGCGGTGAACTGTGAACTGTGTATATCCCGCAAAATGTCGGAAATGAGTTTGTAAACAAAATTTGAGGCCTGCTTCTGTTGTTTCAACACAGCACTCACTCATTGTATCTCTTGTGTAAGGACGACTATGCTTAAAAAGTAGTATTAAATAAACTGATATAAGAACCACATCAATACTTAAAAAGAGCCCGAGGTCGTCAAGTATTTTAGCATCCAACAAACTCTGGGTTCTGGGACACTATTACATTCGAGGGAACTGTGAAGCGGACGAACATGCTACAAAGGACACAGACACGTTTCTCTTTCCGGATGGAGATCTACCATGCATGACAATCACAACCGCAAAACCTCGATTGAAGCTTCAAACTATTGCTCATGTAAGTCGGAGATGGTCACTGGCACAGGATGGCTCATCACTAAGCAACTATGGGCTACTATCTATCCAAAACGCTCACCTGTCTGAACCTGGAGAACTGGCATCAGAGGAAGTCATTTCCAACGCTTTAACACAAGTACTAACTGGTATGCGAAATATGATCAAACAGATCCGGGTGGTAACACAATTTTCATATGTTGGCCCAAATGTGACTGCTGTCCACCAGCAGCCAGCCACTACTACCTAACCTAACCTATAATAAAAGGAAAAAAAAATAAACGCCTTTAGCAAAATACCAGTATCTAACCATGTTCACAAATATTAAGATTGTATGCAGTTAGCATCAAAATCTGAAATATTTATGTGAAACCTTATCCACTGAGACCACCGCGATGGCTGGAAATTGTTTTGAAGAAAGTCGTAGTTGACTCATCGGAAAATATGCAGGTGAAAGGAAAAGACACATTCTACATGTATGGCGAATTGATACTGCGAGCATAAATGGGTCAGTAATTATGAACCAAATTTGGAAATGATCCAACATCATTTTTAAGGAAAGCTACGTAATTAGGGAAATCTCAATTTCGTGCTTCAGTGACTACTAACTTCAAAAAATGTTAAACCGTCAAATGCAGACTTGCTTATCCTGAACAATTCTCAATTTCAAATTACAAATACTCAAAGTTCTCTGTAAGAGAATTTAAGTCTATTGTGCAAGTCACATTTTCGACATGGAAATTTCCTACCTGTCTCATTTCACTTGAACAAATTGTGAAACGTTTCTATAAAGAGTGTAATTTTGATCACAAAAGAGAATGCGTGGAATTTTCAATGTTAAATTTATCATTGAAAATGTTTATAGAATCGTAAAACTAAATAATATGTCAAAAAAAAAAAAACAATCGAATGACTTTCGAAAAAAATAGAATTTACAAATATTTGTTTGTAAATTGTGAAAACGGGCGATATTGGCTTAAGGATTTGGAATCGGAAAATACATAAGTGCTTGCGGCGGCAGTCAGCACATTTAGGATTAGAAAATCAAAAGTGGACCATAATGAAAAAAAAATCAATAAATGTGTTTAGTGGCAAGGTTTGAAGAGAATCTGAAAAACTACAGTATCAAAATAAAAACATTCTCTAAATATGTGGATGCACTCTTCAAAAAAAAAAGAATGATGAATCCATGGACAACGACAGCGACAGCGATGTTAAATGCAGTGCTCCAAATTGCCCATTTTGATTTTCTATAATTTAATAAGACTTAATTTTTGCTGGTTAATGTTGCGTACAATTTGAAATTTAGTTTAGATATTTCGGTTACATAAATAAAATATATTTATTTAGATGCGGAAAAGCTTAAATATGGGTTCAATTATTTTCTGTGACATCCAAATTGACGAATCACAGTTGTTTTGAGGTAAGTTTGGTTCCGCCATTTCAAAGCGTATAAAAGTTATTATAATTTAATAGAGAAAAAGAAAAAAAACATTATTCAATTCGAAGTAACTCAAACTAAAGCTATTGTAAGCTACAACGCTACAAGGTCCAGAAAAAGTCACTGTTGGGAGGAATAATTGGTCAATATTTCATCAGAGATGATGATCGTTACAGCGTTACAGTTAAGATTAAGCAGTACGTGATTAGACAAATTTTTCGGGCAACACTTGAAGAGAAACTGCCAAAATGCTGTTTGATTGAAACAGTACAACCTCGAATTACAGAGACTAATAGAAACACACCGAGGTTGTCAGATTATTTTACTGGATACATTTTTCGTAGACATATATCTTTCATGAGGCATTTGTCTTAAGCTTTTATCAGTAAGCTATTTATGCGACGAAATTTTTCGGACAAACAGACAAACGATAGTTAACAAGATTGAATTTATTTAGCAAAACTTCTTGTAGCAAATGAGACATTTCATTCGAATTTTAAATTATAAGACACGTAACGTACAAAATTTGGTGTTAGAATTATCAAGTGTTCGAATGAGCGAAGTTGTACTGTATTAGAATAATTTTTCTTTATTTTATTACAATTCAAGAACGCCATAACATTAATGCTACATGATTGATATGCATTTGAACCTCAAGTTAAAATACCCCTAAGATTAGATGCAACATTAAACTGAATATATGCAGCCGAAATGCGAATGGTACAAAAAAAATCTGATAATATGTTAATAATTTTTTACATTTTAAAAACTTTTTGTAAACATTTTTAAACATTTTTGTAATCCCCTGATGGTTTGCCTGAAAACAAAAAACTTTATGCCCAGATTCCCACTGAAGATTGAAACATAAGTTCAGCTGACCTGTAAATCGAGTTTTTTGGTTTAATTTCTCCGGTTGGCAACACAAACACAAATGGCAACACTTTCCATTGGGTGCGTGTATTTGCTGTGATCAGTATGGTTTTTCGATTCATTTGCTTTCCTTTTCAGTTGTAAAATGCATTTTATGCAGTTTTTTAGAACTCTTCTTAGCGCTTCTTTGCTGTTATCAGACAATGAAAATGTTGAGAATCAACCAACACAAATGACTTTAGACAATTCCTCACCTAACTCTTACCAGTGAAAGGAGAATAATACACCAAACAATCTTGACAGGATAGTCGTTGTGCAAAAAAAGAAGCAGATAAGTTTTCATCAGATGTCGAAAAAATTGAAAAAAAAAAAAAAACGAACAAAGCACAATAAAAAAAACTGTGGTACGGGGATCCTTTGCGAATGATTTCAATTCAAGGAAGGGTTCCCATTAGTGATGCACATAATCGAATAATTTTAAGAATCGAGACTTTAGTAATGAATGTATGTATTTTAATATTCGACTGATCACTCGAGATAAGTGCATTCGGATGCGTATTCGAGTGATAATCGATTAGTACATGTCGATTCTCCAAAAAAAAAAATTATTCAATGATTGACTGACAACTAATATATAACTACTAACACAAGGTAACTAGATAAATGTCTCACTTAAGCGCGAGATGAAGTAACAAATAGTTTTCGTCGAGTACTAATCAGGAACATCAGAATGAAAGAAAAGATAATGAACTCAAGTATTACTCCACGAATTCATTCGAATGATTTGATGAACGACATTTATCGAGTTTTCTTGTGTTTGTAGTTATCTCGAATTATTATTCGAATGCGCCCATCACTATCCCATTATTGATCAGAAGATGTCCTGAGAGAAAAATTATAAAAAAAGCGCAACAAAATCCAGCTGAGGTGCAGGACTGATGTTTAAGCGGCAGTACATTCTTTTTTAACTTAAACTACAAATTGACTCCATTTCAAGGATTGAACGACACTGTGAAAACAATTTAATCATTGAACTGATGTTTAAATCAAAAGTGGAGTTTAAACTTGACGCCGGACATTAGTCTTCTCTCCAAGATCAATGATGAACGAGAAGTTAAGAAGAAGCAAGTTTGCAAGCATCCATTCGGAAGAATAAGAAGTTTATGAAGATGTTGAGTCCTTTGGGATGTACAATAGTGTTCTTTGTGTCTTTTATGATTTCCGCCACGGGTTCTGTCTCGAAATATACAATAATCCTGACACTGATAAGTACGTTGAACAAGAAATTATCAAGATCAGAACGGATTTGAATAAAAGTCGCTCGTGGCAACAAACAACTAGGAAAAAACCCTCAATTGAACACGTTCATAGATGCCTGTGGTTGGAAACGGAAGTCACTTCCAAGAAGAAGCCCTATCATTTGATAGAGCAGCTCCCCCCATTAAAATTCTCCGATCGCATTATGTACAATGATTCAGAATGATTTTCCTTCAAGTTCACTCGCACCGAAAATAAACACAGACGCCTTTCTACCTCCCATAGATTGACATACTGATCGAGTAGCATCACCAAAATCAAAAACAAATTCTCTCACAACTCGCAGACACTCATAGGCAGAAACCGAGACCGAAAGTGTCGTTATGAATCACAAACTGCTTTTTTAAATTCTACATTCAAACGCAATCGCTAATGGGACGAGCGTCTCACTCGCTCGCTCTCTTAAGCCACATGTTATCCCGAAGGCAGTTCCAAGAACTCATTACCACACCAACATCGACAAACACTCTATGACTAACGCAAATGCGATTCAAAGCCCACTGTCGGCCAGGCGACATTGCCCAAAAGTTCCGGACCGTTTTGTAACGATTGTTTTTTTGTTACTTAATTCAACAATCAATAGGCAGACAATACACAAACCATTATACATCATCGGTCTGGCAACAGCAGCCGCGGCAGCTGCGGACGGATGGTGGTAGTGGTGGTGATGGTGATGCGGCTGCATCCGGACGCCAAAACGCCGATTAAAATCCTCTGAAAGGCGCCACATTACGCCTACATCAACACTCACACTCATCGCAAAAACCGCAAGCAAAATTTATAAATAGTCGATTTCTCGTGAATGTACTTAATTTTAATTTGTTGAAATTGTTTTGCACAATAATGTCACCGAAACCGACGCCGCGCCGACGTCAAGGAGGCGCAATGAGACACAGGAGCACAGACCGAGGCAGGAAACAGTGCAAGCGACCGCGTTGGTATTTTGCAGCCGAACGTCCATACGCCAAGAGTTCACGGATGAAACTGAAATTGAAAACGATCTCAAAAGCGCACAAAGTTTTGTCTAAGCAACCCCTAAAAAGGAAGCCCACCCACAACAACGCACGCACCACCCGCCTCCGTCTCCGTGAGTGAGGGTGGTTTTCACTCTCCACACCATTCCATTCACATCACCTGGTGGGTGGCCGTGAAACATATGTCTTACTCGGCGATTAACGCAAATCTAACCAATGATCCCTGTTTGAATAAAAAACAAATCAATTAAGTGACACCCTCGTCAATGCTGATGAGAAGGGCAAAAGAGCAACAGAGCAACGCAGCAACTAACCCTCAAGCCATCATTCCCATTCCACCACTGCGGCTCTGACAACGACAACGACTGCACGGCGATGGATAGAGAGGAAGACAGGAAGGATGCCACTGACACTCGGCAAGGAAACGGAAAGCGGCCCTATTGTACGCGTTCGCAGGAGATGGTACGCGCCGCGCCAGCCCGCCCGCTGTGACCGGTCTTCACTTGCTCACCGTTCCAACTGAGTTGCCCTGAATATTTTTCGGCAAGAGGATTATTGTGATTTTATTATTAGATGCCACACTCTGTGCGAAATTATCATATTTACGTCGTTTATTAAGTTCACTTGAACTTTTTATTAACTCCCGTCCTCGCAGGACCTTGCCGCGGTTGTGTGCTGTGTGCTTAAGCCGCGGCAGGTTATGATGATGTTGACTTGGTGATTGTTATGAATAATTACCGTTGAATGAGTGCCCTCGGATTACACACCTAAAGTGTGTTTCATCACAATGAGGTCGGATGGGATGGGCTGGGGATGGGGATTGAAAAATCACATCCCTTAATTCGAGTGCGGTGCAATTACCGTTTCCCCGTTTATCAGATATCGCATAAATCTCAATCCACAACGAGGAGAGAGCAACGATATCGCCGCCACCGCCACTGACCAGAGGATTTCGTTTATTTCATTCACCCTTGATGTGTGAGAATTCCCATGACCATTTACTTAATCAGTGCAATTTCAATTGAATCCTTTATGAGGAGACGTGGCTTGGCTATCCCCCCGCCCGACTCCTTTGCTCCTTTGGATCGGTCAATAATGGGTTAACGCGCTAAGAGATCCTCGCCCCGGATAAGATGCAGCGTGATGTGATACGTGATACATATGCGAACCACACCCCTCCATCCGCCTCGCACTTCCTTCCCATGGCTTAGTAATACCTTCCTTCCTGGCTTTTATTGACTCCTCTGTGTGTGGGGCGGTGTTGTTTGTGCTGAATTCTTTGTTGAAGATTTCGTCGAAAAACTTTTACTGTTATCTATTCAGTGAAATATCTCTTTTTGTCGAATGGGTGGGCGTGGCGGAGGGGGAGAGCAATGACATCTTCATCCTCGCCAACGACTTGGGATGAAGGATATGTGGTGCGGGTGATACGAGTTCGCTTTAGTGTCACGCTGAGTGAAGGATCTTATTAAGATTTGATTGCACAAAAGTAGAAATTCACTTGACCTTTCCACCCTTCGTGGTGAACTCCTTCTTTGACGCTGTTAATCAGAGGGGAAGTCAGCATGACGAGGAATTATTCAATTTCTCTTTGAACTTGGATTCTGAGAATCGGTTTCTCTATTCAGTTGTCGCGGATGCAGTACCTGTCCATCTGGTCGTGGCAGCAGCGTAGGAAATTTCTGCAGAATTGGTACCTGAAACTGTGCCGCTTTTGGAAAGGAGGCAATTCAATGAGTCATCTGCCATTTGCAGAAAATACCACCGCGCCAGGCAACATCAAGGCAATGCAATGGCTTTCTAAATACAAGCACAACCAGTTTGCAGCAATGCTGTCCGAGAATTCGATGAGTGGCGCACATTCGATTCAGGACTAGTTTTTTGCCGCACTTTTTTTTGGTTTGAATTTTCCGAGAAAAAACACGGAAATCGATAGGATGTCTAATAGGTTAGGATTGTGGTCGAGCGTTTGGTCGTTTCCGTTGTATTTGGTATTCAAAAATTCAAATTCTTGTTCGTTTACACCTGCTGTGGTGATTCTTTTTCTCTTAAATGTCATACCAGCGATTGAATTTTTTGCTTGTTCATGGTTAATTAAACTGTCTATAACTCTTCTTAATTTATGGGAAAGATATCTGAAGGTATGTATGTGTCATCATTAAGTCCTGACTGATTTTTGTGAACCAATTGAATGCGGGCGCCTTTCATGGGAAGTTTTTCGTGCCGATTTGTTCCCCGTCACACGAGAATAGTTATTTTTTATCTACAATTAATAACACCAATCAATTTGCAAAAGGATAATGCTGCAAATAATCCCAGATCATCCCCAAATCGATGCGTTAAATTCTTGATCAATCCAATGCTTGAATGTGAAATATGGTTCAAGAAATAGAGACTAAAGTGTGAGTCCTCCTGAAAGAAAATTGTACATATTTCACAAGAGATTCAAAGCACATCAATAACAGAATTACGATAACTATCAGGCACAAAATTGATTTTTACAGCAACCAACAAATCTAAGGATTTTGAGACGCTATAAGTACAAGCAAAATTAACTGTTAGAATTATTGGAACTAGGAACTTTCTGAATTATAAAGGGAACCCAGGTAAGAGATATATATCTATGTATATACATAAAAAGGAATCGCTATTTCCCTTGATCACGACAAAACTTGAAAAGGGCTTTAACGACGTAATCCTTCTTTTTCCTAATACTTTGTAAAAGGTTCTTAGGGAAAGAAAAATTAAGAAAATTGAGCAGGAAACTGGATACTTTCAAAAAAACCACCATTTCAACTGATGAATGTGAATTTATTAGCAGGCTGTTTTTTTTAAATACATGAAAATTAAATTTGTATGCACTGCTGAACAGAAGTATTCGGCATTTGAGTGCTGTTGGCTTGAAATTGTAATAAAGTCCATAGGGCCTAACCGATTTACATTACTTTTCTGTGAATATGACAAATATTTACAACTCTACGCACATATTTAGGACACATGCCCAGAGATCCCTGATCTTAATCCCGTGGTACTCTTATGGGGTGTTTTGGGTGAACGCTTTGGAACCATACAAAAAAGGTGTTTGATTCTAAATAAAGATTACTCTGGGTGAGGCTTAATATCGGAGATATAAAACTACTGCTAGATTCCATTCATACGCGGCTGAAAAGCTGTTATCAAGCAAGAAGAAAAACAAACGAAATTTGTTTATCTAATATAAGGAGTATTCTTAGTTTATGACGAATACGAGAAGACGAATAGTTTTGTAATTTTTGTCTTTGTTAAATGAGAGAAATTGCCCCGGAAAGCAGTCTGTGATGTATGTTCATCAATACCTTTGTGTTTATCGTTCAAATGGAAATTTCTAGCAAAAAAAAAGTGTTGGCCCTTTTCGAACATTGAGTGAGACACACGTGAGTGTCCCAACAGATGCCAAAGTGTTAAGCAAAAGCATATATTATTATTGTTGTATTATATTATTGCTGGCCCGTTTGTATTTTATTACGATTGGATGCAACTCTACCTTTATACTGAATACTTTTTTTCATCACTGTATATAAAAATGAATCCCAGTTTCCCCTGACAACGCGATATATTGAGAACGACATTCTCGATTTAATAAGATTTTTTATACTTGTTCTGTTTAGAGTATCTAGGATCTAACGACTTCGCTTATTTGCAACACAAATATATAAACGATGTTCGGATACAGGCAACTTTGTTGTACCGTGATCAATTTCTTGTTGCATATAACCGAAAGTTTCGTTTAAGCGGCGTGCATACAAGCGAAGGCGACTGTATAGGGAAAATTATAGAAAACGTTTATTTTAACTTTTTGTGTTTGATGAATATGAAGTTAGAGGAAGGATAAAAGATGCCTATGCATTTTTTAAGAATTGACGTATTTCTGCAATATTAATGCAATTTTGAAAGGAAAAAACAAAGGCGAAGACGTTTTGATTCCAATCATGCCTATCATTCATGTGCGGCTTGCATTTCAAACGCCAAGAACTGTTCCAAGAAGTATATTATCCTATCGATGCTGACAGAAATTCACACAAAGTCAGTAGAATGTAACATCGGCAGTCCACGATATGTATGTACGTGAATAATACGCTCAGGGTGCTCAGATGTCATTAAAACTGTTCTGTTAATAAGTTTTTTGGTAAATTTTCTTAATTTCAAATTATCAGTCAATATCTATGTGTAGCGTAAATAGACAGGTTGTTAGTTTAGGTCGAAAGACATAGCTTAAGTTTAAGTTCAGGTTAGAGTGCCCGCCGAGGGCCAATTAAGTTATATTTAGCATCATGTTCGTCTAACTAGTTTTAAGCATTTTTTTCTAGTACTTAAGTATTTAATGAATTAAAAAATAAATGCTCAGATGTCGTATGTTCATCATTATGTCACACCAGATTTATTTATCGGGTTCTAGTAGCTCATAAATATGAAACATTAAAATAAAGTCGTTTGTAAATTAACCCCTTTGTAACCTTGATTTATGGGAAAAAAATATGCTCTGGAGTGATAACCTCAGGTTTTCCAAATACAGATCAGTTGAGAAAAAGACATGTTTGCTGTAGGTTGGTAAGTAAATTCAAAGTAGAAAATGACATTTTGTGATTGAATTGTCAAAAATATCCCCGAGGAAATTTTAAAAAAGAGAAAGTTGGACAACGTCTGGATTTTCAATTTCAGACTGTGACTTGAAATAGTGAACAAAATCAATTTTCGAACACGCCGATTAAGTAACGAGTTGAGACCAATCTGGAAGTTGATCAAAGCTTCCCGGAAAGTTTAACAATTGTGAACAAACGATGTTGGTCCCAAAATACATAGAGAAAACCCTCATAAGCAACCAAATATTATGTCTGGCAATGATGCTAAAGAGTACAGAAGAGAGGATGCAGGCATATTATGACATTATCCTCACATGCATGAACATTCGCTTGTTGAGTTGGTGTGTTTTCTTTTCTTTTTTTAAACAGGGTGCTGTTCGTGTCATTCACAATCACTATTTTCATAGTTGGTAGATTCATTAGTTCACAATGTCGGTCAATCCATGACTTACCTTAACCACCCATATATTTAAGTTGAGTGTGAAAACGAAATATTCTTGAGTGAAGCTTAAGCTCGATCCTACACTTAGCTAAACCAGCAGATAAGGTTGCACTGTGAAATCGGGCATAAGAGATCCCTGTCCGGATCCGGGTTAGGGAGTGTCCGCTATAAAATGCAAGGAACTTCAATCCGTAATAGGAGCTTTCACTTTATACACACAACTGTCATCCATAGAACACAAACTGATTTATAGAAGTCACAAGACAGAAATTATTCAACTTATTCAGTGAGACACAGCAGAAAACTCATTTATTCAACTGATTCAGTGAGACATGCAGAAAACTGAACACTCCTGTCGAAATTCTAGATGTGAAACATCTGTACGGTCAATAAAATAGAACCATTTCTTTGATATTGACTAACAATGCTTACATCTACAACTAAAATCTTGTACAGTACAAAACATCAAATATAGATTTTAGATCATTTACGAAAAAATGGAATAATATTCCATTAGAAGCCTTTTTTATATTGTCATTAAAACAGAGCCAATAGGGAATAATGTTCATAGCATTTATTCAACATTAAAGCTCGATCAATTTAAAGGGAAATCATGGCATCAGAATACATGACACTTTGCTACCCTGGTGACAATTACTCATGTCAAGAATTCAGATAAATGTTGAGAAACCATCGGTCCATGACGGGATGAACACTAATAGCGATTCTGGAAAGTGAAGAACAAGTTAAAAGAAGAAATTGCCCACAGGATTGGTAAAAGAAGTGATTGTAGTAAACTTCTATTTTCAAGCATGATGTCTAGGGATTTACAAGACTTTAGCTGTAAGCGAACATTTTAAGGGTTTACTAAAAACTTTTTTTTAAACTTATATTTCATTATTTAATTTAAAAAAAATGGAGTAGCATAGGATGCTACATGCAGACTGGTTAATTGATCTAACCTCTCGAATGCTTTGGCCTAAATTGAGCCGTGCAAGAAACAGCAGACTGCAGACAAAAACTTGATAGCGATGGTAGTCGGAGCACTCACTGGCCACAATCATCTCAAGCACTACGTCATAAAAGTGGGACTGGCTAACCACAATACATACAGAGGCGGTGGTGGAAAATTCAAGGAGTACTGAATGGGAAAATTTTCTTCCAAGACCTTAAGGAATTAACAATAATCTTTCTAATGTATGTTTGCAGAAGACGATTCGATGACGTAGTTGGTTAAGTACATGCCCTTGGTTAGTCGGGAAGCAGGATGTAAAGAGGGCATTTTCCACCAATGGGCATCACAATGGATCCAACATGATCTGAGTGAGATGCATCACACGACTGACTACCCACCAACCTAACCTAACTTAAGCTATTCGTAGAATTGAAGACCACATTTTTAAAAAATGTCAGGACAAAAAGTCAAACAATAAATTACAAAGTTTTTTAAAAATGGATGAAAAAATGTGGGTCAAAGTCACTTTGAAATGTTGGTTAGATTTGAGTCAAGTTGAGTCAACAAGGTGGAATATAAGAACACTTGTTGAGGTAAGGTGCTTCCACACTGAATAGAACAAAACAGTGAAAGAAGCAACACTGTCGTCCCACGTGTAAGTACAAGATTCCAAAAAAAATCTATCAAACTATTTTGTTTGACTAGCACCACTGAATAGAGCAATTCAGTGTGGAAGCACCCTTGGTTAAGCTGGTTTCAATGCAATAAGTCATGAAATGATAAATTGAATGAATATGAATGAAAAATGAAACCTTTAACAAATGAGTTAGTTTCAATATTTACAGGAATGCAATGATTGAAAAATGATTTGATTTCGTGCTAGGACATTCCCCCATTTTAAGAAGGTACAAGCTGTGGAATAATAATGACATGGTAGCTAGGCTGACTGCTGGTAGACAGCATTCACACTTAGTTCAGGGTGTAATGAGATTCGGTCACTCATTCTGATCAGGCTTTGTCAGCATTTTGGATCATAATAGGCCACAGTTGCCTAGTGATGAGCCATCTTGTGCCAGCACATTATCAACAATTTAACCATCAGCAAGTGTTTCCTGACTTTGCAACTAACCACATGTTAACATTTACCAAGAAAAAAACTTGAATACAAAACCTTTTAATTCTGCGTTAAGCCGCTTACAAAAAAAAGTTGATTCGGAATACCGATGGAGTGATAAAAAGAAGAAGCCGTCGTTAATTCATTTCTTACATTTTAAGTACTTATATTTCATAGAAGCGCAAATAAAAATTCAAGATCAAATCGAAGTTCGAAGATCTGACGATGATAACGAAAAAATGTGTTTATCCCCGAGTAAATCATGTTTAAAAAAAAAACAGTCAAATGCCGACGGAAAGCTTTCTTTTAAATGATCTCATTGGCTTGAATGATTTTATTTCTTTGAATGAAAATAAGGCAATAAATCCTGATAGAGTCGATGACGGAGGATCGCGTGAAGTGTCGGGACTTAACCACAATAGTGGTAGATTTACCACTATTTTTCGAAATTTTCAAGTCCACCACATCTACTACCCAAAGTGCAAAATCGACCACACATTGATATTCTTGGATAATCTTGTTTGTGGTTGCTTTTTGTTCTTGAAGCCCAATTTCAATCCAAAATTTGTGCAACAAATTGTAAAGACGTGTTATTAGTAACGACTGTGTTTCAAAATCTACTCCCATAGGAAAGTAAGTACATGCTTCATTTCATTTAAGAAAGCCTTAACGTAGTATGAAATTTCTTAGAAATTGGGATATATCACTAATTTTCTTCGGGATATGACAAGCTTTGAAAATCTTATGTGCCAACGCTGATCGCGAGGCCGGGAGATATCTTGATTCTGATATGCTCCGCGATCCTTTAGGGCAGAGAATGGCATGCGGTCATATTTTGGTGACAGAAAAAGCGGTGCGAGTGTTACCGGCAGCGATGAATATTTTACAAAGGATCAATGAGTTAGTGTGGTAGAAAAACCAAATGTAAATGCGTTGAAGGAATAAGTGCGGCGTATCGCAGCAGATCTCTGCTTTAGTGGATCATGCGAGTCAGAAGATGATGGTGATGATTTTTACGGTATGGTAAATCTGAAAATTGTCGGTGGCCGTGGCGTAGTGGGTATATGCATCGGCCCCTACCCAACTTAACCTCGTTGCCTGGTTCGATTCCCGGTCGGTATGACCCAACATAATTTTCATGGTTCCACCTCTTTCTAGCCACTGACAATGCTGGAAGAGTAATAACTGTCTAGAAAAATCTTCTCTAACTTGGCCGTTCAAAGTCGGCAAAAAACTGTAGGTTCCTTCCACTCGTGAAAGAACGCACAACACGAGTGGTTGCTTAGGAGCTAGGCCCTGGCCCTCAGCGGGCTGTAGCGTTAGTCCTATATAGTCGCCGAACTCTTTAAAATGAACTCTTTAAGTAAAAATTAGGACTTGGTAGATCGATAAACTTTAGCCAGTTAACACTGAGTTGTATGGTTAAGCATGACTTGAAATCAGTTTGGTTTTTAATGCATCAGTATTCAAAACCAATAAATAATTCATTGAATTTCTTTGAACTGGGCAAACATATTTTTTTCTCTTGTACATAGATGGTTCTTAAACCACAGGGAGGACCAAAAACGTGTTTCATTTTAAAAATGCAATAAAATGAGCAAAATTGAATTTTGGCTTCATTATTAAGAACAAACATTTCCATTCCCTAATTATGAAATACGACGTAGTTCAATTGCCTACCTCGGCAGTAGCTCATTCTGTCACTCCAATTTTCGAAGACCTTGTGGATGGTTTCGGGCTGTATGTATATTTCATGCATTGCTTGTATGATATTGACCCCTCTTCACCATTCCTCACAAGTTCCAAAGGGATCAAATCGCAACTCCAAGACCGTCAATTATCATCGTCAAGACAGCTGAATGCTCTCGGTGCGACGACGGGGACCATGGTCAGTGTCGTCCATTAGCAGTCGCAGTGGGTGCTCCATTTCAGCCAAAAGTTCTTTTCAAAAAACGCACTGTTTAAGCACTTTCTTTGGAAATAAATTTCCAATACTAAAACAAAATACGCAAAGAAAAATAAATTCAGTTTGTTTTTGGTAAGTGTTGCTTAGATCAGATCATTGAAGAAGAAATCACAGAGACAGGAAGAGCCATAGATAACGAGGTATCCTTATTGGACATTGAAAAATATTTGTGGACAGGAGACCAAACAAAAAACCAATTAATTAAATGTCTTCAAAGGAAAAGGACTAAACTCCCGAAGCCTACACAGCCCACTCAGCAGTTTCACAAATTCTCGAACTAATCTGAAATGAACAAAAATGTTTGTACAGTCCCACGAAGTCGAATAGTGCCTTAAAGTGGATTATGTCACAAACGGTGCGAGAATAAACTACTCAAGACCACCAAACGATTAAATCGGATTTTTTTTCCTAAAAAAATATCTGTAGTCCAATCGCATAGATCGTCTTGACCATGAAGACTCTTGTTCTTCTTCGCGTCAAACAGGAAAACAGTATGTCTTTCATTTCTGTCTAACCACACACAAAGATGGCAACCGGAAATAGCTCACACACCATCGCACACCTGTCAGCTTTGAGCTTTTCATTCAAAATGTGAAGCACACCAAATAAAAAAAAACCAAATTAAATGAAAATAGAAATAATATGGATTGCTCACTTGGATCATTGTCATTCAGTATCGGACTGGTCTCCCTGCCGGTTGCATAGTACAACGTATGCGCAAAGTGCTTGGACACGATAATCCCGGCTTCCTTGGAACCGGCGCACACCCAAAAGTCCGCTTTTGACAGGGCGCACAAATCATTCCCGTTCGTTGGAAATCTGGCAAGATCCGGCTTTGGGTCGATGTTGAATTTCCTGGTAATCCAGTTGATCCAGCTTCGTATGTGTCCCGCGTCCCACACGCGAGGATCAGCTGGCAGCAGGGGATCACCTTCGTCCTCCTCCGCCTCCTTCTCAGTCCTCAATTCCTTCCCATCATGTTTGTCACTTAATCTACTCTTGCTTTCACTACTATCTAAACTTTCACTACTATCACTTAGCCTAGCATCCTTCTGGCTCTCTGGACGCAGCCGCCGTCTGCCTTTTTTCGCCTCTTCCATGTGGGCTTCATCACTTTGCCATGGCGTCCTTTCAACACTCTCATGTAGATCATTCTCGTGCATGTTAGTAACAATGTTTAGGTTTTTATTTTTTGCTTTAACTTAAATTCGTCACAAGAAAACAAAAACAAAGGAAGCACACGCGCACTAAACGCAAGTCACCCTCTTGACACGATTAATTGCATTTTTATGTTATGCCTTGAAGAAGTTTATTTTCTTGCCCTGTGATTCATCGTGGATTCCTGGAAAACCCACGGAGGCGCCGCTGACGATTAACACTAGTACACATCGGCAGGCTAGAGCTCCAGAGGTCTGAAAATCGAAGAACAACCTTAGGGCTCAACACAGCCTAGCGCTCTGATATATGTTTTATATTTCGAATCAAGTAACCGGCGGCGCGGCACACACTCAAACCTCGATACACGCAATGATTCAGAATGAACGAAAGGAAAACAACACAAATTTAAAAGATTCGTACTTTCAATTCCGAGAAATGCCTACGAAACCATCCGAATGATTCACTTGGCCAACCTAGAGCTCCTCCAATAGTGACTTCTCTGCCAGTCAACAGCCCCACAGAGAGAGGGAGAGCTTACTAATCACTTTTTTATTTATTTCCACTGATAACTTTTCCGACACCGATTGCAGTTTGGCGCCACTGTTTACAAATGCGAAAACGTTCAACACAACCGTGACTCCGATAGACGACTCTTTCGCGACGGCAAAGATGGTGGCGTTCTCACTTGCGGATCGTATCCTGTCCGTCCTCGAGAGGGTGCAATTTGAAAATGACAAACAATTCGCGCTCCACTGATACACTCTTGTGAAATTCAAACTTTGATCACTGCGAGAAATCTCTCAGAGCGATCGCGGAGTGGGGCAAAAGCTTTCGCTTGTTTGCTTTCGTTCTGCATTCGAAACGATCAATGATCGCCATCACATGAGTAAAGCTCTTGTGTCATGCGAGAGAAAATATTTATGAATGAATTCCTTGAATCGTCAATGACGGAAATTTTTCAATGCCCTCACCCCAGCGCGCCCGCAGAGGTCGTTGCAAACGATGACGTCCGACATCGATTAATAGTGCGATGATTCACTAGTTCGCTCGCAAGAAAACGTGGTGCGGCTTGCGGAATCGTGTTCGTGTTCAAGAAATCACAAACAAGACAAGAAGGAGAGAGAGAGAGAGAGAGACGTTTTATCGAATATAGATGCGATGGAGATTCCCATGTGGAATTTATTTCTATTGCCATGTGAGGTGTGCTTCGTCACTGTTCGTCGAAATTACGTTACATTTACCGGAATTTGAGGGTTCGGGTGATCAAACTGGGAACGGTTGCACCCAAGACACGTTCATATTTGAATTACTATTTTTTGGTTCCAGGAAGTGGGTGCTTTGCTACAGACCAGATGTCATCCTCGGGAAATGAGTCTATATATTTTGTCAGCGAGTGAATCACTCCTACTACGGATGCTACAAGTTTTCATTCATAAAACGCTTATCACGGCGGCCAATGACGTAATTTTTGCTTGATTTTAATCGCCAGGTAAACAACGTACTGTGTGCTCTGGCTCTATCAGACGGAGCTTGTCTTAATTAAATACATCATCAGCGGTATTAAATTATTTATTAGTTCTAATGCAGGATAGCTCGAAAGAACCGAAGAGATTGAATTGTGATGAGATAAAAAAAAAACAACAACGTGGCCTATGACGCAGGTAATGTTGATAGTGGTCTTTAACCTATCGTCGTTTATGGCGAATAATTAGGTTTCAGTACACGATCTTTTCAGTTGGGGGATTTTTATTTATCTTGCAGAAGCCGTAGACGGATGCTTTTATTGAAAGTCATTGTTAGTTTGTAGTTTGGAATCTGACGTATCGCTTGTAACTTCGGTGGTTCTTAAGAATTTGTCTTTTTGTTAGAAGAAGAAGATTCCTCAGTGAATTGCGAGCGAATGGTTTCATATTTTGTGTTTAATTGTCAAGATGTAAGTAAATTTAAATGTTTTATTTTGTTTCTCCTTCTGTTGTTGCGTCCGTTCGCTACTACAACTTCGAGCACACATCGAGAGTATCTATAACCGCCGTGAAAGTGTTTCACCAAATCGCCATTCATACTCAGCTTCGTGGTCACATACGACAGGTGTAGACGATTGATACACACACTCAATTACAACCCAGACTCAACGTCACAATTGCTGAGTCACATTGAGATGCTGATTAACTTGTCGGTCAAGGTCCAAATGGCAAATAGTTGCAAAAAACTACACAGTTACTGTGAATAGTGATTTTATTGAGAAATGATTATTTTGTTTTGGTTTTTAAAATGTTGGTTAAAATTAACAGTCAAAGTCTACTCGTAAACTGGTGTTGTGTTGACAGTGAATTTGTGCGGGAGCAGCATCATGATTACTGGCAAAGCAATTGATTGTGTTTCCGAGGGGAATTCATAAATCCGTGGTGGATAAAAGAACACTTTTGTTGGTTGTTGACCTTGGTAATATTCTTCGGAAGTTGTGTTGTTGCTTTTAAGCGGCGAATTGTAAATGTTTTGTGATGCATAATGAGTAAGCAAAATATGTATTATACATTTTGTATCGTAATTAGTAAGTCACTACCAGCTAGTTTTATGACGGGGGTAAAGCAAGGTTATTGGGCTGGGTGAATTTGTATACCTACATCATTGTTATTTTTTTTTTTTTTAGTTCTAGCTGATTCTTATACATCCATACATATGTAGAATATTAAATGTTGACTTTATTTCTTTTCATGAAGGAATGAGAAATGATGGCAATAATTTGGTTGTCATGGCAGAGATGGCAAAGAGTGATGCTGGTATGTCACATCCTACGTCTGATGTGGTAATTTCATCAGAAGCTTATAAGTTGTGTACATGGATTTATCGACATTCGGATTAAATCTGGTGTAGCTAGATTCCGGGGTGTACCCGGCCCTCAATTAACAATACTCTCCAACTAGTACGATCTTTGGCCAGCTGCCTCCAGTCACTGTTGCCGTTTCTCCTGTTATAACAATTTTTAGCCTGTCACTACACATTTTTTAATCAAAAGCAAAACTCGAAACGGCAAGCTAACAGAATTACATCACTTGTTTTTCCAATTTGTTGATTCGCAGTGAAATGTTAGTACCTTTAGGGTGGCTTCTTTCCTATCCTAGTTGGATATCCATTAAAATCGATAGATTAAAATAGATCTTTGGGACGTGAACTACAATACTCCGAGAATGAAGAAAGAGACTAATACTGCAGTTAAGAACTGAAAATAAGACATAATCTGCAATTTCAAAGTCAATGAAATGCTTTAATAATATGGTAATCGACGAATTATTAAAATCTCTAGGATTGTCCCTTTTAAGTCTTCAAATAATATCGCGAAGGAAATCGAAGACAATATCAGCGCCGTTCGGAGAAGGCATGAAGTAAATGTGTTTTGGCAGAACGGAATGCACTGGAACTCAGGATATTAACCGATGGGAAAACATCTTCTCGACGGGCGAAACTAAAATACAGTGAAAGCTCCCATAGGCGGACAGCGACTGTCGCAACACTTTTGTCCGGCTAAAGCAGTTGTCCGTCCATGGGAATATATGTAACTTGAGTTCAAGATCATCGGTAGTGAGAAATGGGAGCTTTCACTGTAATTGAAAAGGTACCAATTGTAAGACATTTTAAGATGAACCCAAATCGGGGTTGCTCTTCTCCTTATACAAGAACAACAATCATTGGGACAGTCGAATGATACGGGTATGTTGCTTTTGCTTATTCACCTATGTTATTGTCTATTGCTGCTGGTTTTTTCTTTGTTTTTTACGTGGATGTGTTCATCTATATTGATTAACTTACCACTTAAAATATGTACAGTAGATTCCTCTTTATTGTGACACTTCGGGCTAATTTTTGTTTGTCCCAACACATGGAAAGAACAAAGAGAGATGTATGTTATGTATGTTTCCGTTTTTCATTTCCGCGAGTTTAGCTGTTTGTAAAAAAAAAAAAAATAAAAATTTTAAATCTCCTGTTACTTTAATAAGTCAAGCAGGAGATCTACTGTTTTCCCCCATTTTCCCAGCGGCAACACAGGCGGTGTGATTGGCAAGAGTTACTCTGCTTTTAAATTGGTACTGTTGTTCTTTGTGCTGTTAACAGCGAAGCTGAGGTACTTAACTACCTCGATCTGACCATTTGTTTCTGACCTGACCATTGTAACGGCCTGTCCCCTACGTCCAACTTGTACCTCTTTTCTTGTGTGCAACACATACTTGGCTGTAATCTAGCCAGTTGATTTTCTGTCTATGCTTCCAGGTCAAGACCAAGTACCTAGTTTCATTTGTTTTCTTATTGGATGCATAGAAGATTATAAGACGCTGAATTGTTGTTGCCTTTGCTGCGGCATCAGAATTCTCATAAACACTTGTCTCTGCGTACAATGAAAACATAAAATTCAAACGCGTGTATCTCGGCTAATACAGCACTGCCATGGCCAAACTTTATTTTATTTGATTTCTTAGATATTTTTCTTTATAACTAATATTTTTAGTGCATCGAACAATATTTTTTATTTTTTATTTTTTTTTTTGCGTCGAAAAACCACAAACCTCTATGGTCTGTGTACAATCGCGAGCAGTTGCATGGAATGTCGGATTATGCGATGATCGTTACACAACGAATTTTTCTCATGACTTTGGGTGCTTTTTGAATTATTTTTATACTTGTGAGGGATAAGTTCATAAAAATAAGGGAAAATAAATTTGTATTGAAAAAAGAAAAGGTTATTGTAAAGCTTTGTTTACTTTAAGGGGATAACCTATAAATAAACTATTGTCGGTAGAGCGCACTCGTCAGTGCATACCAACTGGGGCTAACTGTGGACCAACTGGATCGATTCCATTTCTTTCAACAAAACCAGAACAAAACGAATCGTTCACTTAGTTAATGTCCCTTAATCCAAGTGCAATAAGTGCCCACCAACTAAAACTAGAGCTAGAAGAAATGTTGTTGATAAAATAAGAAGAATTATAAGGAAGTTGGATACCATATCAAAGTTGTTCGTAAGAAGACATACATCTCAGATGCCGTTTTTTTCGTTGTACGCAACCATTTTTATGTTTTTGAAACTGAATAACCCCGAAGTTGTTAATGCTCTTTACTGAAGTAATTGTTGAAAATTATTATTGTTGCTTTTGAATGACCTCTGGATAGCATTTCGGATGGCAAAAGCTTGCTCGTTGAATGAAAAATCCGAAGGTCTTAGATACATAAATACCAAAATTACGACTTACTACAATTATAAAGACAAATCCATTAGATATTGTTATATTGTTTTTTGACGCAGCAGTAAACAGTAACGGTCAACCGAGGGCCTAGATCTGCACAAATTTCTGACGAATCAAATTTGAATAAACTTGTGCAGCTTGAAATTTGTTTGGCACTTATATGGTACTAGGCAGAAATGAAGTATTACAGAGATAGCCGACTTCACAGCTCATTATCCCCTAGTTCATCAACGAATTTGAGTTGAGAATTTGAGTATTCGGTAAAGGCAAAGAGATATTTATTTTTGATGGTTATTTAATGGTAAAAAACGTAAATGCCGTCCTCTGCTTTAATTTGGTTTGTGAACACGTTATAAAAAACAGTTGTCAAAAATCTTAACGGGAAAGAGAGGCAGAAGTCGGGCATCTCTGTAATACTTCATTTCTGGTACTAGGGCATTGAAGAGGATATTTCGACCTTCTTTTTTGTTTAGAAGTGAAGTAGTTGATTCCTTTTTATAAATGTCGCTAACCAGCAGCATCATGGCAGTTGCCTGAACGGACATCATGGTGTCTCAAAAACTGAGCATAGAATATAACTCCGATTGGGTGAATGTAGATTGTACCTACTTCTTTTTGTGAATTCTTCACCGAGGCACATACATTTTTTTTTTTAATATTTTTACGAAATAATTAATTATCTTGTAATTTAAGTTGAAAATTCGTGCTTATTAACTGCCGCCTTACCAGTTTTTAATCTATTTCGCAGGGGATCGGAAATTAAGGTTTAAGTCTGTTTTAAACAGCTGTCCACTAGGAACTAGCTCTTGCGGGCTATAGAAATCTACGTGCTATTGTTGACAACATTTAAGTTTAATATTTTCCTGTTTTTATTGCGATATGGCAGAACTCCTTCTCTAAGTACTAGTACCTGTCCTTTTTAAGTATTACTGGCCAGTATTACAATTTTCTAGAATTTCTTCGCATTCATCTTCTATCGAAAAATCAATTACAGGATCAGGATCGTTTCTTATGCACGGCTTTTCATCGAATAAAACATCCCTGCTTGTTCCAGACGTTTTCTTTAATTTTTCCTTTAGTCTTTGGAGTAAACAAACTTGTGCGAGGATAAGAAGGTGCGGAAGCCATTCAAATTTCTCTGCTCGAGGAAAGTGGAAAACCTTGTTGTAAACTCAGATTTCACCGAATTGGATCCAAATCGAGTGGCCTACAACTCATCATCGCCTGATCCATTAAATATTTTTCTGTTCACGACCTGCCCTACATCTGCATTCTCATGAACATCTGGATGCAAATGTTAAAATCCATGCGGAAGGTTCGTAGTTACGGATGCAGATGCAATTATTCGCAACATCTGTAGACATTAGACATAAAGCTCTTAAATCATACTAAAAACTGTAAACATAAAGCAATTAATTTGATTCACAAGAAAAAATTGATTGTTTACTAATTTTTAGAAAAGCTTTAACGTAATTTTAGTTTTCGTCTAGAACTGAGCATTTTCCAAAGTATATATTGTACTTTTAAGGCTGTATACACATTAACATTAATTACATTAACACTAAAAGTGGACAACATTTTGCAACATTATGTATTAAAAACATACAACATACAACAAGGGTAATGTCCACTGCATTAGCCAAGAGACATATTTCATAAGGCATTACCGTCCAGCTTTTTTTTAGCAACAATTCAAATTATGAATGTTTCTATTTCCAGTGGGGCCGACGTACATTTGTATGCCTGTGGGAAATTTTGAGAGGCTTTATTTAGACTTGGAATTTACAAAATTTAAAAAAAATGTTGAGGAATCTCCTCACCAAAAACGTCTCGCTTGATTTTACATCTTCCATAGAGACGAAAAAAAGTTAATTTTCTTAAGATCTACACTTATATAATAAGATGATAAGCAACATTCGTTTTCCTCAGTAGAAATAGATCCGATCAATATTATGAGTCTCATCTCAAGTGGATAAGTGGGGCAATGTTTCCACTATTACATATTCAAAGTGCGGACTCTTAAGGAATGTTAATGGCTTTTGCAGACTCATACGCATAAACTTAAATCCGTAGCCTTGATGACGCAGAGCTGAATAAGACTCAGACAGTTGCCACGAAATTTGGCTTAGAAATTTGTTATGCTTGTTATGATCGGTGAACATATTTGAACTACAAAGATATTATTTACTAGGTCAGGGTATTAATAAACCAATGAAGATTGATTTATCCCTTAAGCGACTGATAATGGATCAAACCTATAACTTTAAATATCTAATTTATATTCGAAAAGAAGCTTAACCGACATTGACATGACATACACAACAGTCACCTTGAGTGAATTAAATCGTCGAAAACCCACTTCAAGAGAAATACATTTTATTTTGCATTTAATTCAAGAGAAACTGCAACCAAACAAACACGTCTGTTCACTGTTAAAACGATGATTAATCCAAATATCACAAGAGGACATTGCATTTTGTATTTAAGAATTTCCATTCAATCAGTTCTTTGCTTAGTCCTAATCTCTAAGAATTTTACTGGATGATTCCATTTTGATGGTGAAAAAAATATCCCCATTGGCAGAACACAATAAAAATCCCACAACACATCCGTATCGTGAATGAGTCATATGCCGATGAAAGTGTGTGATGTCAACAAGACAGTTGTGCGAAGTGAACTTATTTTCCTCCGAGTGCTATAGATCCTCGTGTCGTAATGCAAATTTTTTTCGAAACAAAAAATAGTTTTTGTCTTTCGTAATATGTTGCCTAGAATTCGCAAACCAGGATTTTGGAAATTTGTCAAAGGCAGTGCCAAAACATTATTCGTCATCGAGGCTGTGTGCTTTGCAGTATCATATGGTGTTTACTATCGCATGAACACCAATCGAGGTTAGCAACCATTGCTCTTTCCCCACTAATTTGCATACGTTTTTGTCGCTACAAACAACTTTCATCGTCACTTTCGAATCCTATTGTTTTCCTGTTTTACCAGCGATAACTTCTGATATTTCCTTTGGGCTTTATGTAATGGGCTTGTGATTTTCCACGATTTTAGATCGAAGTCCGAACAGCGGAACATACATAGAACAGATGTTATCTGTGGAAAGTTCCTCTGATGTCAACTGACAGATGTCAAGTGAATTGGTGATGGTGAATGTGGCTCAGTTCTCCGAACTTTTGATTAGTCTGATTTTCCCAGGAAAACAAAATTTTTATTTTTCTTGGAAAAACTGACAAAATTATCTTGAATTCCGTTTGTAGTTCATGTGTAAATAATCGTGAGTTTTAGAAATTTGCAAGGTCGGCATTTTGTTTGTTTTGTGTACGTTTTTTTTTCATGTGTTCGAAAGTGCAACGCCCATGGTGTTCTAGACAAAGAAGTGCAATGGAATCACCATGCAATGGTCCTATTTTCGGATGAAGTTATTTTTATAAATGGGAGACTGTTCTTTTGCATATATGGACTTAATTTTAACATATGTGCCTTAAGGTTTTATGAAGGCGTTTCCTCTAATTAACCATTTTTACGTAGAACCGGAAAAGAAATATTGATTTCAATCCTTGATGCGGTCTATTGAATTATCACAATTCCTCGGCAAACCCATGCATGTTGCGCGTGAGCGATATGCAGGCGGCTGCATTTGTTTTTGTTGTTTGTATTGATTACAAGTAGGTACAGATTCTTCGTCTCAGAATAGGCTACATAGTTTTTTTTGTCTTGGTTGACTATCACAAAGCGAGTGAAAATCGAACCAATCCCTCACAAAAGCCTACCAGGGGAGGGGTGTTCATTTGTTGGCCAGCTGTGAGATACAGATGAGTGATTGTTGGTTTACTTGGTGTAGTTTTTTCACAAGTCTGGAAGTCTTATCTGGAATCAGCTGCGTTGCTTGGTCATATTGAAAATTCAAAGACCTTTTAAATAATTCGATAAAAATAATCTTGTGAGAAAGTTTTTGTTTCGATTACATAGTGCAAGTACACTGCAAACCTTCATCCGTCGCAGCAGACAATCCCTAAGCAGGTGTGGTGATAGCATTTTGTTTTTGAATGGTCCAGGTGTTCCTTTGCAGTGTGACTTGAACTGAGTATGTAGTCGGGCACTATTTTCTGATCCATATTTATTCCTCACGAATGTGGCCATGAATTTGTGTTCCAGAGTAGGATTCCTAAACTCTCCCGAACAATTGCTGAGACAGGTGCATCCATGTCAATCATCAGCATTTTGATTGAATTATTCTCAGTCAATCCAAAACTGACATAATACACAATTCACTTTGCCGCATGAAGTCTAACTATTTGTTTAGCTTTATAATTGATTTTATATGCTAATGTTGAACAAAAATGTTTAGCATACCGGTCTATTTACTGACGTCATCGTCTCCGTCGTCAAGTGCACGTTCAGTCAGTGTGTGTACGAATCATATAATTGAATAGGTTTTCTATCGCTCGGTCTATTGTGTCCACAAGCAGTGTTCTGTTCATAAATGGATCGTCTATTACGAGTCTCATCAGACCCAGTGCTACTCTTTTGTTCCTACCGTTGCCCTGATTTATTCTGTTAACAAATTGCACACAATACATTTGTTCATATCTATTTTCTCTTATTTTTCTTTTTACAGAATTTCGTCATTACATGAACGACAAGTATCCATTTGTCTTAGACTACTACTATAAAATCGGAGAAATAGTTGGAGACAGCAACTTGCGACAAGTCGATTCTGTTGTTTGGAAAGCAGAGGAAAAGAAATCAGAATAAACGATCACTTCGAATAGCCCCGTTTTCGCTTACTTGTGACCCCTGTCGGTAAACGGAAACATCGCGAAGTAAATAATACTTTTTATTTCACACTTCTAATATCCGATAACTCTTTCCACTCCTATTATCTCCAATTTCAATTCTAATCTAAACCAAAAAAAAAAAAACACAGTTAATGGCTACTAATGTATATGTTAAATCTTTAATGTGGTTGGTATCACTAGGCGGCCTTGGATATACTCTTATGAAACTGACTGAACCATCCAACGCCAAGATCGAAGAAATCCGAAAGTCATCACCGTCGACAGCCCTTACCGAAACCGAGCGCAAGAAACTCTTGTTCTTGAAAAAACTCAAAGCAGCCACAAGCGAAACGCCAATCTATTTGGAAAAGAAAGATAAGTAAAACACTTACTCAAACCAATAAACTACACATCAAAATGGACGTTGAAAACAATTTGGACGGAAGTGCAAAGAAAGACTCAGTGCTGGAGCGTCTCAACAAACGCAACAAGGACCGACAGAACTACCTGGATGTTAAGCTTGAGCAAAGAAATAAGGAGAACCTTGACCTAGAGGGAACCGATTACTTCTCCCAAACATTTGGCGATCGCTCGAAGACCATTATGGCTAACATCAATAACGTACACATTTCCAAGCCAGAAGGTGCTGAGCTCATCCGAGTTCTGTCAGCTATCACCGTTGAAATCCAGGAGCTGCAGCGGTATTTATCAAATTCAACCATCTTTTTGCCTGACTACAAGATCAAAGCCAGCCAAAACGTCCTCAACGATCTGACATCGCTGGCTGAGGAGACTCGACAGAAACTGATGCCGAAGAAAAAGTTTGGATTCAACAGCAAAAAGGTGGCCCCGAAGGTAGTGGTTAACCCTAAAGTGAACACCATCGACAAGGTGGATTTCAGTGAGAAGAGCACAATATCGTCAAACGTATTCACCTGGACTTTGGCCAATAAAACCCATGAGTATGTGCTCCTTTTGCCCGATGAGACCAACGGTCAAGATGTCACAATTTCAAATCTTAACAACTGCTTCGTCGAGATCCAGGGCCACCCCGGATCAGTGCAGATATCCAATGCAGAGAACTGCGTCTTCCTTTGTGGTCCCATATCCAGATCTCTTTTCGCTGAAAACTGCAAACATTCACAAATCGCAGCCGCATGCCAACAACTGAGACTACATTCATCGGTCGCTTGCCAGCTGTTTTTACATGTAACGTGCCGCGCAATCATTGAAGACTGCACCAAGATCGAAATCGGCACCTACAACTATGATTACCCGGATCTCGATACCGATTTCACAAAGGCTGGCCTGGATAAGTCGTTGAACAACTACACTGACATTGCCGATTTCAACTGGCTCTCACCCGATATTCCATCACCCAACTGGAAGTTGAATGATATCAAAATGAATTGGAGTGATGCTCGCAGAAAGTTCAACGACAATCCGAAGCAATTATAGTTGGAAGCTCCTAGGCGGCTGACATGGTTCATGCTTGCCCTCTGTCTGATCATAATCGTATCAGTTTTAGTCTTGTTGTCACCTCGTAACCTCTTAGAGATGTCGTTCGTAAATTTATGGTATTTATTCGAGAGCCTTCTGTACACCTAGAAAAAATGTAGAGCTTCATAATCTTTCTTTTCAACTAACTTTATTGTAGAATTAAAAATTCAACTTCAAGAAGACATTTATTTTTATGCAATGTAATAAAAGAAGATAATAATCAAAGATGTGTGAGCAATTTCTTATGCCGATGGAGTTTAATTTTGTTAATCACTATCGAGTGACGTGGGCGCATATGGGCTTGGTGTTAATGGTTGATCATCGAAGTACAAATAAAGTAATGATGAATCATACCTCAGACAGGTTGTAAGTGGCAACAATGTGTCGAGAAATAAAGAAAATAGATGGCAAACATTTTCTCTTTGAACAATAATGTTTACCTTGATACTTTAAAATCCATATGGCCCAACCGATTTATTTTTTTCAATGAATTTTATGCAACACTGCACACATTAAAGATACAGACCCTGATACTAATCTTATCGTATCTTTATTGGGTGGTTTTTATTAAGGTTTTAAGCCGACTACAACTTATATAGAAGTTGTAATGATGACTCTTGTAATGAGTAAAAAAAAGTAGGATCCACTTGTATCAATGGTACATTACAAACATGTGGTGAAGTTACTGCAGCCTGCTACCCACACAGCTTAAGAGCCAAGCTGGACTTCGTTCTTAATATTGTATGACTTCTTATTATTTCTGGAAATGTACTCCTTATGGAATTGTCTTTAGTGAGCTACCGTAGAAGAAGACCCCGAGATACTTAAACTTCTCCACCAGTCCCGTTGAAGGAAGTGGAGAATTTTAAGTATCTCCGGGTCCTGTTCACTAGTGATAGGAGGAGTAATGCTGAGCTTTTCTGTTGGATTGGTCAAACTGGATCAGTTTTTAAACAACTTGGAAGATCTGTAATCAGAAAAGCCGAGCTTGGTGTGAAATTCAAGTAAGGGGTTTTCAACTCAGTATTTGTTCCAACTCTGTCATGAAATTTGGGAGACCGAAAGAATAAGATCGAGAATACAAACTGATGAGATTTCGTCGTGCGTGTTGTCCTAACATCACGACTTCCGAGGCGTGCGTTGAATGTAATTAAATCAGGTAGGCGAGCAGGATGCTATTGCACAAAGTCTATAAACGCTTGGACATAATTCCTGATGAGTTAGAGTCGATGGCGGAGGATCGAGTTGCCCCGTTTAGGGGATCATGCGGGTCAGAAGATGATGATGATGTAGCGTAGGTAAGTATGAGAAAAGTAAGCATTCATCCTTTGCTTGGCGCCCCGAAGTATGTAGCTGTCTCCAATTCTACAGCAAGCGGGTTGATGACCTCCTCTTTGTGAGTGTAGGTCGCATAGGTTCGGAATCGAAGGCTCTTTGGGCTATGTAGAGCCGTACGCTTTAAGTAGACCTTAGGCGTTGGATGCTCATCTGGCTGTACAGTTCATGGCCCAATCTTAACCAAATGCTGTCACTCTAAACAGGACCAAAGATTGAGCGTAGAACTTTTTTTTAGAAGAGACCTCGACCTTCTTCATCCGCTTATGAGATTGCTCATGCATCCGCGCCTTACAGCAGGACTGGGATGATCAGTGTCTTATATGAATTCGGCTGGGTCCTTCGAGACTCTGCTCGGTTATTCATCAGTTCAACGGACAGTATATACTTAGTTTTGCCCTTATTCGATTCTAGACCCATTTTACCCGCTTCCTTGTCAATGAAAAGAAAAAAACAAATTATAGACGACACACTGTGTTCTACCAACCACGTTAATGTCATCCGCGTATACTTACAGTTTTATGGACATCCGGGAGAGAAGACGACAGCACTGCATAGCACTTCCTCTGTCACTGTTCAGACTTTGCGCGGACATGTTTTCGGTAATGATATGGTAGATTTCCCACCACAGAAGCAACTGCTAGTCTTCCTTCGGAAGGCCAAGAAATTACCACAAATGTAGGTTACTGCCTGGCAGTACAATGGATCAGTTTCTGAGTGTGAGTGCTTAAACACGACACTAGAGCACACAGACTCCTCCGACAAAAAAAAAAATCTGATGTGATCGTATCTCTCGTTCTGGCGTGTGAGTCTTGAACGATCTTCTCCAAGACGATGGTGAACAAGTTACATGACAGCGCGTGGAATTGTCTAAATCCTTTTTTGAAAATGAATGTGTCGGTGAATTCGTTACCGACCTTGGCGGAGTAGCGAGAATATTATGCATGGTCATCCAGCACAAGACAGGAATAGCGAAGACATGGTGTTGTACAGCGTCTCTATGCACGCTGTTTTATGCGGCCTTGAAATCGACCAATAGGGAGTGGTGGTCGTCGATTTGAACTTCTTTAGTCTATTCCGGGATCTACTGTAGTCTGAATATCTTGTCGATGGTGGACTTTCCTGTCCTGAAGCCACACTCATATGGATCTATCAATTTATTTATAAACAGTTTCAGGCGGGCACACAAAACGGCAAAAACGATTTTGTACCCGATATTAAGAAAATTCCTTTATAGCTCTCAAAGGGTTCTTCTTTCTTGTGGATGAGTTGGTGCATGCGGCCAAACGGATCATCTTCAGCTACCTTAAAGATATCAGCGGACACACAGACCACCATTTTCAAACCTAGTCCATGACGGCATAGAGCCGTAAAAATGAAGAGTGCAGTGGAATTCCCTCATGTATTTTACATTCCTACTTTTACAAGATTCCAAGCTTACATGTATTCACACATGGGATGAAACATCGTATAAATGTCAGATGAAATAAAGTGGTAAGGGAGGTAGAAGTTGGATATCTCTTTCCTCTCTTATCTCTGCCGTCCACATCGGCAGCTTTGATTGACTTCAGGCTTACTGTTATTACTATGAGTCAGTCTATTGATTGGGGGGAAAGGATTTCTCGTCGATCATCGTCCAGATTGAGTGGTAGATACCTGATAGCGGTGTTCTAGTCTTCATCGCCGTTTAGTTTACAGAAGTGACCTTTATAGTTTCTCAGTATCGACTGCGACTGTACTACAAATTCCCACAAATTGCCGGCTGGCTTGTAACATATCCATTGGATGTGTGCTTTATTATTTGTCAAATCATTCGGACATCATTCATTCCTGTCGTAACAACTCTCAATCTCGTTGATCGCCATTAATGCTCTTTATTTTTCTTCCTAAAAAGGCAAGTATCTTCCCATGGTCTTTGTTCATAGAGCCCACGAACAGTTCTCGTTGTTCGTTGCATTGTAGGCTTCTAACTTCGCTGCATGTCCAACAAGAAGTGTACCCTTGTTGTCAAGCATGTCTTTGATGGTGTCGTAAAATTTGCAAAGAATGAATCTCTCGGCTTCGTCTTGGGTTTAAGATAGTCTTTGAGAAAATTATTTTATTTTTATACAGCTTCTTTTATTTGAGTTATAGTTTCAAGTTAAAAATCAGCTAAAAAAGTATTTACACGTGTCGTAGCGTCAATACTGAACGTTTATGGATAGGTCGAAGGTTGAAGTGGTTGACTGGTGTGCGGAGCTAGACTTGAGCGCTACACTTAGGCCAGCATTGTGCTATCGTTTATGAATAAAATAGAAGTTATGAGTCTTGATCACCCAACGAAATTGCTCTCATGTTCTCACTGAAACCCAAACATCTAGATGATGTCTGAAGCCATCGAATAAGTTTAATAAAAGTCAGTTTTACAGTTACAAAATAAAAACAACCAAATTTTATACGCGATTATTCTACAATAACTATTTTCATTTCTTGTTTACATACATAGATACAATCATTGCAATGATATAAGATTTCAAAAGAATACTCCATTTAAAGTTTAATGCTTACAATCTAAAATTGAAGAACACAACAATTAAGTAATTTCAATTACAAATTGTTTGCTTAGATATTGTATGCAGCCAGCCTGAGCACCACGGGTATCAATGTTTGGAAAGTTCATACTAAACACAGCTCTCACGTGTTGAGCTATTCAGCGTTCGGACTTGTGTAATTTTAATTTCATAAGACATGCCCCTATCAGTGACTTTGCACGAGTAATATCCTGCACGTGCACATCTTCAGATTCAATGTGGCTCTTTTACAGTTGCTGGGTCTTTCATGACGGCAGTTAACAGTTTGAATGATATTATCTTACGGATAAAGGCGTTTCACAGCCTTGTCTCAGGAGGAGAATGTTCTATTAATGCCCGTTATAAATTATGTGTATCTACATGCTCTAATACGATAGTTAAAAATTCAGTACATCTAAATATGTATACGTATAATGTGTGTGTGTGTGGGTTTGTAAATTAAGGAGGACGAGTTTGACAATAGGATAGTGTTGTATTTTTCTTCTTCTGTGTAATGAATGTGATTTACACTAAAATGGGCAGACTTGGAGCTTTTAGTGAAGCGCATATTCATGTCTTTGTGCCAAATTATTTTTGATTAAATCGCTCTAGCAGTGGAACTACTAGCCAGCGTGATTAATTGGCCTGCTAATTGAATTCGGCAATGTCATCGCACGAATTTCCCATCTGAAAATATCAGTAAATCAGTAAATGTTTGTGTTTAAAGGGACATTTTTTCGTGCTTACCTCAGTTCTTTGGGAAGCCACGATGTGTCGATGCGGTTTTCAATTACTTTTAATAATGCTAAGGTCTTCAGACTTGGATCGAAATCCAGTACGTGTGTGTCGTTGTTATCTATAAGTGGAGGAAGGTCCAAACAAAAGTTGTACGGACTGTAAATAGATAGAGGATGATTAGTAAAATGAAAAATCAGTTAATGCTTAAATCAATTCACAATATATTAATATGAGCTAGGTGGCTAGACCTGAGATAACAATGATACCAATGATCCTGGATTCAAGAGCAGCCACTTGTGTTGTGAAGGTCATACACCACTCAGGAGTGTAAGGAACCTTTTTTCTAGGCAGGTCTAGTATTTACGGCTTCGCATTCGGAAAAAAGACTAAGAGAATGCAAGTATTGGGGTAGAATAGCACAGCAGGACACGGGGAGAAACACCAAAATGTGAAGATTCCAAGGAAATTACAGTCTGGCGCCTTTGATGGACTTTGAAAAAGAGCACAATACAATTTTGTTTTTAAAATTTGCGCGCACTCAAGGGATTATTATTCACCTTAAGAGTCCGTGGTTAACACATAGCACGGCCAAAGTTATAGAGGGGGAAAGTGAGAGGGGGTCCCTGTGTACATTGGTCTTAAATATCTGGGGATTGTAGTATGTGGGAAGTATTAGGCTGCGAAGTGCATTCCCCATATTCGGCTGCAGAGCGTGTCTCTAAATTTAACTGTGCGTTCGAAAGTAGGCTTATTGGTAAACTGATGGGCGTTCCTGGCGAGATGGGCATTGCGGGTGAATTCATGGACAGAAGGAATGCAGTTGACTAGCTCTCTTGAGCATCGTTTCTTAAAATAGCGTTAAAATACGGACAAAGAAGAGACGGTACACCACTTCTCGAGTCGTTTTGTCGTCTCCTCTAAGTTTTATCGCTCGCTTTTGGATTCTATCTAGTGGGTGCAGGGTGGTCTTGGGGGTACGAGACCAGATGTGAGCGTTGTAATTAAGCTTGGATCGGATGTAATCCTTATAAATTAAGGCCAAATCAGACGGGGTGAACTATTTCTTGCATTCATTACGGAAACCTAAACATATTGCAGCACGTGGCGACCTCAAATTTGTGCTCGTTCCAACTAAGTGTTGTGTTGATATACATACCGGGAGTATAGAAAGTTTTCCGGTTTCATCGACACAAGAGTCATTCATGGATAGTGAATGTTTATCAAGGGTTCGTTTGAGTGACAGCAGACATCATTGAGTTTTAGAAGCATGGAATTCCACTCTACTGTATTTTAATTATGCTGTCAAAATAGAAATTCGGTGTACTTAACATAGGCTGCCGTTCCAATTCTACGGCCGAAGAGCGGGGCCATGAGTCTTGGAACGAATATGAAAATCTGAGGGTGCTGTCACCAGAGAAGGAATGGATTTGATGGCTTCGGAAACTCCACCACTTATTTGGTGGATATCCGACTTGAACCCATCCAAAACAACTTGAATTGACAACTTGGTAATTTCTAATCCATAGAAGAAGAGATTCATCGATACCATAAGTGCGCATTTTCGACAAGAGCGCTTGATGCCAAACTCTGTCAAATGTCAAGCGGCATGATCTTCCTTTCGCCTGCTTTGTGTAAAGTTCAGTTAAAGTTAAGGTTCCACTTTTTGGTGAGATAATCAGGTCAGCAGTGGACCTGTTGCATATTCCTCCAGAGGGGAATAAGTCTCTATGGCTCTCGGTCTACCGAATTACTGCAATGTATCCCATGCAGAATTAACAGCTGTTCAAAAGGCAGCCCTCCGGCTGTCAATGAGTCCGATAGACGTTGGAAAATGTCTTTCGCAGTGGTTTCTGCCTGGAAGAGGCTACAGCGACCAGTGAGCTTCGGGGAGAATATTAAGGTCTTTCGAATAGACATCTGCATCTAACCTTTCGCCTGTCTTTTTACTTGCTTACCAAAAATGTCCAGTTGTGAGAGGTGGAGGGTATGTTAAGTGCATCCGACGGAGTGCTTCACAGAGCTCTTGTGATGCACATGCAGGTCAGTTTCTGCGCCACCGTCACCAAATGGCTATGAAATTGTCGTAACAGAATTCTTAAAATGGCCAAACTTTCCATAGCAAGGAAACGAAGTAAGTTTAACATTCTTTTGGAGCATAGCATCTAGGTGGGGCATGGTTCTTATATTATAAGCATATAGCTACCCTATCTACTCACACACTTATGCTGTCTGAGCAGTCAGTGATACGAGAGGAGCGGAACCTTGAATTATAAAAGTTTTTCGTATCGACTCATCTATCCACTACGCCATGGATACCAAACAAAATAACATAGGTTCTCAAATAGACGGGTAACGGTACAGTCAGAGGTGGACCGGGCCTAGCTTCTACAGAACCCAATCGTCATGTGCGTGCTATGGTTCTTTCACGAGACGGTGGGAACAACAGTTTTCTGCCGATTCCGAATGGCGAAGTTTGAGAAGCTGTTTCCAGACAGAAATACTCCTTAAACAATGTCAGTAAGTGAAAGTTGGTCAATTCGGCGATAGAACCTGGCACCCCGGCGTCGGAGTCGACGCACTAACCCAATACACCATGGCGACCCAGCCTATCTGGATTCACATCACAAGAATTGCATTAAATTAGACAATTATACAATCAAGTACGAGAACGATTCAATTATCAAGTGAACTGTTCTATTGTGTTGTGTTGCATGTATAACTTCGTAAGGAAGTTGTATCAGTCAAGCACAAGCTATTAATAGCAAGTCTAACAATGACCAGACGTTGATTGCACACTGCAGTAGGTTAATGACACAGTTCAAAATAGACAGGCAGACAACTTGTACAGATTAAGTACTTAGAACGTGTATGGCGTCAGTTCACACTTGTCAGAATTAATTATCTCGCACTTCAACAGTTCCAGCGGCACTTAAAAGTATTTATATTTCCTGAAGTCGTAAAAACTGATACAAAATGCAGCGATAAATCAAAATTAACTGCATCTCGTGTTGGAGTATTATATGACCTAACAATTAATGTGTAGATAGTGAAATAATGTTGGTAGAGAATGATACTGACCTTGTCCCCCCGAATAGAAACATGCGAGTTCCTTTGACTAGACAAACTTGCCGCCGCCGAGCTGACGGTGCTTTACCCCTGGGCTTAACTAAATTCCATCGATTCGTTTTCGGATCGAACGTATACAAGTCATTGAAATGCTGGTCTAAGAGTCCATTGTAACCACCAAATACGTAAATCAGTCCATTGTAAATAACTGTGAAAGAAGTAAGATGTAACTACAATCTGGTGACGACCAGAATCCAAAAACTAATACATACACATGGAATGGCTTCTCCGGCCAACTGGAACCTTTCCAGTTGTTGAGGGTCGATGCCAGACTTTAGTTTTCAAGTCTAAATAAACAATCTCTGGGCAGTACATCTCCTCGAGACTGTGATATGGACTATGCTTATCACCGCGTCCACCAAAAATATACATTCGATCGTGAATAGCAGCCGTCGAATGGAAGTCTCGAAATGATGGTGCAACTCCAAATGTCTGATTGTATTTCCACTCCATTGTGTCGAAATTTAAACTGTGCACATCACACGAGAACTCATTGATCTCATCCTCGAATCCTCCAAAGATGTACATGGAATTATCCACAACACAAGCCGAGTGACCATCACGGGCGCCAGGTATGACTCCTGTGACCGGTGGTCTCGACCAGGACAGATTCTTGGGGTCGAAACAATAGAGTACATTGCAGAGATCTTCATCATTTCGACCACCCCAGAGGTAGATTTTGTCGTTGTGGGCTACGGCTGTGTGACCATATCTGTAAAAAAAAAAAAGTAAATATAAAACGATTGTATAGAGAGGTCAGTGAAATTTTGAAATAATGATTTACTTGTGGTAATAGATATCTCCTCTTGTTCTCTTGGTAGTGTCACATGTCACTGTGACAAATCTGTATACAATTAGTCACTTAAACGGTACATAAAGTATGCCGGTGATATGTGACATGACTTAGGGAATAAGGGTTATTGTAGAAAAATCAAAGGAGAGGTAACGATTGGTGGCTTTACAGAAGATGAAGAATTTATGGTTACCAAACGCAATTGATAGAAGAAAGGATGTCCCCATAATTGTGAAGTGGGTAAACGTGTGCAGGAGTATGGGATTGAGGGTCTTCTTTTGAAGGCCATTCAAACTCTATACACAAACTGTAGCAGCTGTGTTCGGGTTAACGGTGATAAATCAGCACCTTTCACCGTGGGCGTTGGACTTCGCCAAGGGTGCGTCTTGTCACCTCTCCTTTTCAATGTTTATATGGATTGGATGTTGCAGCGCAGCCGGGGCGAGGAATGTTTCACATTGGGAGATTTGAAGGTAATTCATCTTCTTTTTGCGGCTGACTTACTTATTCTCACATCTTCCCAGACGGAACTCCAGCGCGCACTCGATAGGTTTGTGGCCTGTTGTTCTGATTCTGGGATGATGGTGAACGTGGACAAATCAGAGGTTATGGTAATTTCCAGAAGGCCTGTTCAATGTACTCTACATGTTAGTGGAAGGAATCCCATTGAAGGTGGAGAAGTTTAAATATTTCGGAGTCTTCTTCACGATTGATGGGAGGACACACACCTTGGGAAATCTGTAATCAGGAAGGCCGAGCTTATTGTGGAAGCAAGTTAGCGGTTTTTAACTCAGTATTTGTTCCAACTCTCACCTAGGGTCACGAAATTTGGGTAATGACCGAATAATAAGATCGCGAATACAAGATGCTGAGATGAGATTTGTTCGTGCTGTTTTGGGAATTACTCTCCGAAATAGAGTGAGAAACACGACAGTCCGCGAGGAACTCAACGTTGAACAGCTGGTTCTACGACCGGAAAGACCTATGCTTCGTTGGTTTGGTCAAGCATATATGTCCCCACCATCACGACTTCCGAGACGGGCCTTGAATGCAATTACATCAGGTAGGCGACCACTTGGCAGACCCAGGATGAGATAGTTGGATCAAGTCCATAAGTTCGCCTGGTTACGCTTGGGCATAACCCCTGATGAGTTAGAGTCGATGGCGGAGGATCGAGTAGCCTGGAGATCTCTTGTGCGTGGTTTACCATGCTATCCTTTTAGTGGATCATGCGGGTCAGAAGATGATGATGATGATAAACGTTACAAAGAGCTACAAGAAAGGCATATAGCATCCAAACCAATATGCTCACTTCTTTAATCAATTCTAATAGGCGAAGACTTAAAGATCTCTTGTGTGAAAGTGGCTTGGAATCACAAAAGGGAATTTGAAAAAATATTGCTCAAAAATGTCTTCAGTGTGAAAGCAGCCTAAGAAACATGATGATCTTATACGATTTTTCTTCCCGTGTCTGTTCCCTTTCCCAATCGTAGTGGTGTGACTAAAAATTCCCATATGAAAATTCGATGATTACTTGAACACTTTTTTCATCGCGAATTTGTTGGTGCCTCAAAATTATTTCTAAGCCTTTTTCGATAAGATATTCTATACTATTCTCATCTCAGCATCGTCAGCATATCCGATGGCTGTACAGGCTGTATTAAGTACATAGAGAGGTGCGGAATGAACGATCGCGTTTGTTATCGAAAATTTTACAAAAATATCGTTTATCTGCGAATGAATCGTTCTATTTGTAAACTTTCAAGCTGAAAATGCAGTACACAGAAATACAAACGATAATTTTGTAAAATTGTCGATAAAAACACGATCGTTCATTCCGCACCTCTCTATGTATTTAATAGTATTTGCTCCACACCCATCGGATATGCTGATGATGCTGAGATAAGAACAGTATAGAGGATCTTATTGGAAAATGCCCAGAAATAATTTTGAAACGGTATAATGAAAAAGGACTCTCCAAGTCCCAGCTAAACAAACATAATTCGATACACAAAAAAAAAGAACAAGTAACAAAAAACTAAAAAATTCTCAAATTTAAAGAAACCACGTATTATATGAAGAAGTGAAAATTCCTGGAAAAATTTCTTGGAATGCTCACATCAACAAAACCTACACAAATGGTATTAAACCCCAAACCAACTCGTAGGCAAGACATGGGGATTTAACCAACCATACTTTATGGCGCCGCTGTATTTACGGAAAAATGTGAACAAATAAATGCCCTAAACAAACTCGACAAAATAAAATAATATAGACTAGCGTGCATCTATATAACTGGTGCATAAAGAATGACAACTACCGCAAGGAAACAATACTCAACATCCTGTCATCAGCATCTATCAACCCTATATCCCATTCCATTCCATCTATCAACACTATATCCCATCCCATTTCCATATTAAATAGTGGCAAAGTGTAATTTTCGACCATCGTGACAATCCCATATCTACACACTGCAATACAGACTGAAGCTGCAAAACAAGCCTTAACAAGAAGGAAACCATTTTGGGCAAGGAATGGAAAAACAACCCCACTTGGATGAAGGATAAAGCCCAAATATGGTACACAGATGGCTCGATTTGGAAACAAATTAGGGGCTGGAGAAGAATATGGTGGTGCTTTAGAGGGGTCAGCCCAAATTCTATAGGAACCACTCGTATTGTGCGCGGTATTGTTCTCTCACGAGTTTAAGGGACCTATAGTTTTATGCCGACTCCGAACGTCAAGTTTGAGAAGCTTTTTCCGGTGCTCTCCAGTCCATCTCATCAATGTGCCCAAAAAATAAATGCATTACAGACCTTCCTTACAGATAAATGCGATGAATTGGAAGACTATACTTAAAATCTTGGAATTTTAATGGAACTTCCGAGAAAAAAGCATATTTTTGCTGACGGAAAGATAGACGCTGCTACATCCTATGAAAATGATCCGCGACTAATATTATTTTCTTCCTTATACAGAGTCTGTGCTGAAATACAGCAGATTACAACAGCTGCGAAATTTGGTGACAAAGTTCGACTTCCTCACCCCAGCCAAACTCTTAGATACAAGTCATTAAAGCAATACAGATGGTGCACCTTACGAGGATGACATTAATAAGGATGCATTTGAGATCGAATGCGTACGAGCTACGCCACCGAACACACCCCGACTTCTGCATATCAAGGGTATGGTAGGTCTTTGTCTAACTCGAGAAAAGTGATCTTAGCTTGCCAAATATTTGTATTTTATATTCTCCATTTGTCCACTAAATGCTGCGACATTTGGTAGATATATGCATTGATCAGAAAACTGATATTGTCAACTTTTGCAGCCAGGAACAAATGCATGGAAATTTGTAGGGCGTATACTTGCTTTAGAACACACAAATGCATCCAGTCAAATAATGCTAAAAATATACAATTGATAAGATTAATGAGCGAAATGTAGCAGCACGTCGAGACGGCTAAGCACGTAGTGCGGGATCGATAACATCTTAATCTCTATGGTTTTATGAGAGAACATAACATTTCGGACACATCATAAATGAAGCGATGCCGAATAATAAAACTCATAACAACAAGACGTCAGCGCGCGACACAATGGGATGAGTTAATTCTGTACACACCCCATTCATCTATCAACAAAAATAAACTTAAGGTCGATGTAAACAAATCTGTCGCTGATGCTTCTTTTTCTTTTTGGCAAATATGAACGATTGGGTTAATGGTAGAATCGACAGAGAAGGGAAAATACCTTTGTTCGAAATTGAACCCAACATCATTTAAAATAATCGATTCGTAGCAAAACTGTGAATTGTTAATTTTAGAAAATCAGGCACTTATCAGCTCATCATCATTAATAGGTTCAACCACTAATGATTCAACCACGCTTGAAACGACAAGCTTCTAATGTATGTGACCTTCAACTGAATGCGTTGTTACAAGTTATCTTACAAACGGATGTGAGTTAACAATATTTATGAAATCAGTTAGGTTACAGATACACAAGATGAATACAAAGTACATTACACCAATTGTGGGAAATGTAAATTTTAAGAAAAACTTGCCTAAGGTCTTTGTTATGCATCTTGGTGTGAACAGAGATTCAAATGAAATACATTGCAAAACGTTAACAGGTAAAGTGGAGAGTTTTCATGCTAACTCATTAAGAAACAATATGATACTTCGTATTCAGAGTAATCAAACCACATTATAAGACAAAAACCGCAAACCTAATCGCTGTATGCATATATGTACATTCTAAATTAGTATTGCCGTTACGCTAATTAATTGAAACCTTTATCTGACCTTTGAAATGGTACCTCAGGATATTTGAGAGGCAGTCCGTTTTCGTCTTTTTTGGTGGGCACCAATGTCCAGCGTAGGGTGTTCGTATTTAATATATGCACATCGATTGATTCATAGATCTTGTAGTTTCCACCAGTGCAGTAACCACCGAATGAATATATAAATTCTCCAACAGTAACGGCCGCATGATTCACCCGTCGTGGTCCCCCATCCAATCTTACCGTCCAGTGCATTTTGTATCACTTCGTTTTATCACCTTTTGTTAACAAAAATAACACTGTAAAAAAAATGCAAGTAGAAATTTTAACAATGAACTAGATGAAAGCACTGTGTCACACTTTGTTACCTTTAAAGACCAGTCAATTGCTCTAATCATGAAGACTTTCATGGCCAGTCATTTTTATTGGAGCACATCTGCAATTAATTTGTATGGTTGACAGACAGTAGGCCTCCGTTTGTTAAGACGTGCGTAAATGTATGGAAATGATGAAATGTTACTCCCACTCGAAGTGAATTCGTGACCGATAAACGACCGATAACAGGAAGGAAATATTTTTTTATTAAGTTATGTATATTTTTTCACACTGGCCAGTTGAGTACAGAATTTCCACTTTATATCTAATGCCTTTTCGAGGCAGATATCAAAAATACCTAAATCTCCTCTGAGTTTGGCAAATAGCAAAAAGAAATGAAAATTATGTGTCGTATCGGATGAAAACAAGGGGGAGACGAAATAAATACAAAAAATTGATTAGTGTCATTTAGACCCCAGGGATGGTATGGAGTAAAAATCACGAAAAAGTAATTACCACAAGTGCTTGTGAACTAATTCACCATAGGAAACAGAAATTGTTTAAAAGGCAATTACTTTAGTAAGATTTAAATTAACTTGTAGAACTTTACAATTTCTGGGTCAAAACATTATTCTCAAATATATTAACACAAAATTTCCCCAAGGGAAATTATTTATACAGAATCCGCCCGTGAGGCCATGCCTGCATTTCGAACAGCTGTCAAAAGCAAAGCTGTCAGCTGTCAAAACATCAAAGTGTGCGGTCTGAGTTTGATTTTTTTAACACCTCGAAAATGATATTGAATTCACTAAAAAATGGTAATATTAATGAAATTTGTTTATGAAAAGTTCACATTTATTTGAATTCTTTGCATTTTGTCAGTGGGTAAATTATGTGGTCTCCGCCCGACACAGTCCCTGGTGCGATGGCAGCAAACTTTAGTTCAACCCACCGAAAGCAACGAACCTGAGGACATTTCAGAATTCGGTAGTTTTACATAATTCAGTGATTGTCTGCTTTGCTCTAATATTGAAATTCTTTTAGAAAAACGTGCTCTGCAGAGTCCCGACTATTTTGAAGTACACAATTTATTCACTGTGCGTGACCTTTTCAATGCACGAGTCCACTATGGTCATAAAGTGGGATCGCTTGACGATAGGATGCTGCCTTACGTGTATGGTAGTCGTTTGGGGCACATCATATTCGACTTGGATAAAACTGCTCAACATCTAAGAGACGCCTTGAATATAGCTGCACACATCGCTTTCCGTGATGGTATTATTTTATTCTTTAACCGTAATGCGATGAATGCACATTTGGTTGAGAAGAAAGCAATAGAAACCGGTGAGTTCTCCCATACTCGATTCTGGAGAGGAGGTATCTTTACCAATGCTAATGTTCAATTCGGCGCTGTGACTAGATTGCCAGATCTTTGCATATTCCTGAATACACAAAACAATGTGTTGAATCAACATGTCGCTGTGAGAGATTCGGCAAAGATGAGTATACCGACCATAGGTATTGTGGACTCGAATTGTAATCCAAATTTGATCACGTATCCGGTACCTGGGAATGATGATTCTCCAGTGGCAATTGAGTTATATTGTAATCTGTTCAAAGAGGCTATTCTTCGTGGCAAACAGAAGAGGAAAGAATTGCTTGGAGAGATTACACCAACAAAAAAAGCGTAATAAAATTGTTTTCCAAATAAAGTAAATATCTAGATTTAAAAAAATTGGTTTTTGTTTCTGTGGGTATCACAATGGACCAACATGGTCTAAGTGTGCTAGTGAATACAATAGCAGCCCCCCTCCCTAATCTAACCATAGCACCATCCAAGTAATAATTTTGTGAGGAAAGGAGCTATGAATTCACTAGTTCTTAGGGTTCTAAATGCGTTGGTCTACTTCGGGGGCAAACGTGGGCATTATAAGTAATATCTTAATGAAGATCCGACTTGGTCGCGATACTGCTTTGCTCTGTCGAAAGAACTGTGTTTAAAACTCGCGCCTAGAAAGACCAAGTGGTGGCCGTAGTGTTGTGGGTATGTGCGTCGACCCTACGCAACTTAACCTCGCTCCCTGGTTTCGATTTCCGGTACGACCATAATCATTTTCACGACCTCTTTCGAGTATTTCGAGCTTGAAAAAGCTTCTTAAACTTGGCCGTTCAGAGCCGGCATAAAATTGTAGGTCCCTTCCATTTGTGACAGATCAATAGCACGCACAACACTCGGACTGTCGCGCCACCCATATTATATTATTATTATTATTATTAGAAGGACCAAATGATCTTCTACGGAACACTCATTTTGCTAGCCTTATTGTATGGACTTGAAAGTGGGGCTGATTCTTGGTGTCTTCGAAAGACAAATTTTTGCGAGGGATATATGGTCCTGTCTGCGAGGATGGTGAATGGAGGTGAAGACAAAATCGCGAACGAGCGATCTAAACCAAGGTGCGGATGTAGTCTCGAAGTTATAAGCCCTACACTGGGTGTCAGCCACATCGAGAGCATGGAAACCAATGTTTCAGCTAAGACTGCCTTTGAATACGAGCCTCTTAGTTCGAGAAGGAGAAAAACCGGACCAACCCTCCGTTAAAAGGACCAAGTTTCAGACTAGCTTGGCTGAAAGCAGCGTCCGTCTAGGGTCTAAGGCAGATACCCTACATGGGTTCCAGGCCTAACAAGTAAGCTCTTCAACCATCCAGTCATTGAAACCAAGAGAGAAAATAAAGTAACGCGAAGGACAGGAGGCATTATTCAAAAAATCCTTCCAAAGAGAAGCGAATCTGTTATTTAGACAAAGGGTTTAAGGAGGCACGTCACGTTGGACATCAGTGCTAGGGTCCTGCAAATATAGCCAAGGCATTAACCCATCATCGGTCTCTGGTTTGGAAGTTCAGAGGGGTATTGATTGAATAAAGCTGCTGTTTAATGCGACGAGCCTTCTTTAATATCATCCTGGAGAAGATTTTGCAAGACTCAAACGCCAACACGGAGACACGATCTTCCAGAAGTCCGCAGAACTGTTAGCATGCGCGGATTACATTGACGTGATAGGCAGAACACAGCGATCCGTCAATGAGTGAGTCGTATCCTGGACTTAAGCCGGAAGCGGCTAAAATGGGTCTAGCGGTGAACGAGGGCAAATCGAAGTATATGCTGTCGTCAAGAAAGGACATACAACATCGACGTCTTGGACAGAGCGTCACAATGGGGAGCTATAACTTCGAGGTAGTCATTACTTCGTCTACTTCGGCTCCGCAGCAAATAGTACGAACAACATCAGAACCGAGATCAAACGCAGAGTAACTCTTGCCAACCCCTGTTTCTGTGGGCTTTATTGAGTAATAGAGTCATCTCTCGACCAAGTTGACTTTATATAAGACTTTGATCATCCCAGTCCTGCTGCACGGTACGGAGGCATGGACCGGATGAGGAAATTCTTGGTCTCTTTGAGAGAAAAGTTCTGCGTGCGATCTTTGGTCTTGTTTGCGTTGCGGTTTTTGAAGAAGATCCAACCACGTACTGTACATCGACATGAGCCTAGTCAGGCGTCTACGGATCCAACGCCTAAGATAGCTAGGCAATGTAGAGCGTATGGAAGACTCCGCTCTGGACCGAAGAGTCTTCGACTCCGAACCCAACAGAGGACATCCGGGTTAAGGACCTCAAACAAATTGGAGTGCTGCACTGGAGGCGGCTAGCGAGAGACCTTGGTAGTTGGAGAGGCTAGTTGGTTGAGGCCCAGGTCCACTCCGGACTGTACCGCCAAATAAAGAAGAAATAAAATGAAGATGTTATTCAACTCTGTTTACAGTTTTTTATATATGTGGAAAAGCAAGTACTGCAATTGAAAGTTGCAAAAATAAAGGCGAAGTCATTTCACACCGACCAGCTGTACAAAAAAACTAGAATAAAATAGAAATAAAAAACATTACTTATTTTAAGTGTATCAAAAAATTATTTTTATTATTATCTTGCAAAATTTCAATTTTAGCTACCTTCCGAATGCATACATTTACGACTTTAAGGCACTCAAACTGGACCTAATCACTTATCTCATTTCTTTTTAAACAGAGGTAGCTTAATGTATATGCGTTTTAATACACTAGTAAAAAATAAAGAGCAAAATAAATTTTTTTACTGGAAAGTATTCAATTTTGTTTGTCGGTTTTCTCATGTTTCTTATACACAATATAAGAACTATATTGTTATAATATTTATAAATTAAACCTTCGTTAGATATTAATAAAAAATAATAAAAATTTAATTACTTGTTTTTTTTCATTTCAAAAGACTAGACATTTTTTCGCTATATGCATGCTTTATGTTTTTAATAAATTAAATAAATTATAAAATGAAAAAAGAAAACAATATATATGCACTTGTTTATTAATCTCTGATGAGGCAGTTAAAAAATAATGTTTTTAGAAAATGAAAAAAATAAAATAAAATAAAATAGTCAAGAGTAAAAAAGAAAATCAAATAAACAATACTAAAAATCAAAGGACAAACCCAATAAAGCAGTTGATAAATAAAATATGTCTGAATATATAATACATTGCTTTTATATTCATTTAATATATCATATTATTGTCGAGAAAAGAGAGATCACTAAATTATCTATTTTTTCGTAGACGTCACACCTCTAACGCGGAAAAGTTGAATGTTTCAGTTTTTTTGAGTTGAGATTCGATTAGCATGTCACAGAATTAAGGCAAGATTCAAAAGACTAACATCGAAAGACAGAGAGGAGGGTTGATGGCTACGAGTCGGTTATTTTTAATTAACACTGTTCAACAGAAAAAACATTTATTTTTAGTCGGAGATAAAATTTTGTAATTCGTAATCGTTGGAGTTTATAGAGAATTTTGAGAAAATGCTTCTTTGAAATTAAGAATTGAACCGAACGGTATTGTTTTATTTATTTATTTATTTAAAAAAGCTAACATATAACTGATAAAATTATAAGTATAAGCTGTAAAGCTAGAGCGATGGAGCCTTAGGCTATAAAGATATTGTATTTTGTAAAATTTAATTGATTTGTGCGAAGCATCTGCATTACTTTTATACGAAGACCTTGGCGGTACTCTTCTTAGCGACCATCTGTAGTCTGCCAACATGGACGGTTCCCATTTTCATTTGGTACCGTTTAAACCATGAGCTTGGTATTTCAGCCTTAGACTGAATTTAACGCGAAAGACGAAATAATGGCCGCATTATTTTAGATAAACTCTTAGCTCATTTTGAGTGGATAGCAGACCTTGATCATCCATGTCTTGCTGTATCGCACGGAAGCCTGGACAATCTCAAAAGCAGATGAAGAAGCCCTTGGTCTTTTCAAGAGAAAAGTTCTGCGTTCAATCTTTGGTCCTGTTCACACTAAAGGTTTTTGGAGAAGAAGATTCAACCATGAAGTGTATAGGCTACAGCAACATGAGTGTAGACGCCAGGTTGGTCTACGGATTCAACGCCTAAGACCATGTAGAGCGCATGCACAACACTGCCTCCAGCCGGAAGAGTCTTAGACTCCGAACCAGTGGGACAACGCAGTAAAGGGCGCCCACGGAACCGCTGGCGCACCCAGGTGGAGAAGGACCTCAATCAACTTGGAGTGCCAAATTAGAGGCAGCTAGCTAAAGATCGATCCAGCTGGAGAGGCTTGTTGGCTGTGGTGGACCTACCACCCCGGACTGTAGCGCTCTTAAAAAAGAAGTAGAGTGGATAACAGAGGTACCAGCGCTCAGTTTGCTTTATTTTATTGGAAGGATGAAAAGAACGAAGATAATTTAAAGTTCAGAATCGCAGTATGTACTAGCGCAGTCCGCACGCGTCAAGTGGTCTTAATTATCAAGATATAGCCCAGATGCGATTAAGTGCTTTCTTAAAGGTAACATGAACGAATTTCTGGACGGTTCCGAACTCAGCCATGTCCCCTAAGTTTAGAATAGAAGGATCATTGAATTGAATCCACAAGAAATCAGAATGATCTTAAACAAATCGATTAGTACTGCTGGAGAACCATCAAGATCAACTATTAGATCTGAACTAAAAAACGAAAGGCAATGAAGATTCAGTTAGCGAGGGACTAGAGGATTGTAATGACTTTTAATGTGCTAGCTGCCTTACTTACGTTTCCGCCTTTACAATCAACAAGCTACCATTTATGCCGTTTTGTCTTGAAGATATCTTGGTCTAAGGCCTTAACACAACAGTTCATCAGTTTTTGTGTCCCATGAGATAGATGCCAGGAGTTGCACGACATGATGTCTTTTGTTTAATGTGATCAATGAAGATGCGTTAACTGGGTCCTTTCATAAATGGAAAATGGGTAACCTAAATTATATCACATCTACTCTCGGTCTGCAGAGTCTTGGTTTTAGGACATATTATGGAAAGTTGTTATTAAATAGCTGCAATAAAGACTGCCTTTCATACTCTGCACCGACAGATTATTATTTTTAAAAGTCTGTCAGTCTGAATATGGTTGTGAAACTAGAGAGAGAATACAGGCATGTGTTGTCAGCACTTGAAAGATTAAACATCTTGAATTTAACATAAACAACAAATACTTTTGTTGAGTATGTCTGGCTGCTCGCACACACTTGTAATGTGAGAGCGTGTTAACTTAGATGATGATATTAATTTAAACTTTGAGCACATGTATTTCATCAAGAATTCTATTTATTTATTCATGATAGGAAATATGCTTGAGACCACTTAGAAAGCGATAGCTGTTGACATCAAGAAGACAACAAGAAACTATCAAAATGAGACAAAGGCACTTGTGTAGAATGTCTATTTAGCCAAAGATGTTATTTTCCTTAGCATGCGGCACATGAAATATGTGAAACTTATTTTGGACTCCTAGTGAATTTGTTACGAACGACTCTGAAAAAGACTCTAACACCCTGTCCTCACTTTAAAACAGACGAATGGTTAAATCAAATGAAAACATAATTAAGTCCTGTGAGACCCTTTCATCGAATCTCTCAACTTGAAGCGATTCCGCACTAGAGGTGATTGTATGTAGTTAGCTTGTTTTTCATAAGCACTGCTTATTTCATATTGGGAATTTCTACCTTTACATTTCTTTTTATTTGGTTTAGAATAAAATCACGTTAGTAAGTGTATGTATGTATTACCTAAAGTTGCTATAAAAATACACATTTATGTAAATTTTGTCATTGAGTTGCCTAAAATGATATAATAATAATGAAGGGGTAAAAAAAAGGAACAACTTTCACCGAAAATCAATTAAATCAAGAAAGACGAAAGTCGTACTGATAAAAAATTAAATAAACAAAAACAAAAGGAAGCAAAACAAAACTTCGTTTACCAATATATGTGATACAAAACTAAGTCTATCATTTTTGTTTTTCAGTTTCATTTCATTTAAATAAATCTTTCAGGGATTTGCTTTTCCTTTTCTTACTTTCTTCTTTGATTTGAAGTTTGCCAGCTCAATGGCTTGCTCATCTTCAACCAAAACAAACGTCTCCAAAATAAATGTGGGCTGGTAAAAGGGTTGCTTTTTTGTTTTCTAAATAATAATTGGTATTCAAGAGTAATTTTTTGATAAGAAAAATGAAATGAAAGAAGGATAAATGAAAATAAATAATTCTTCATTCATTCGTTATCTTGGGGGTTGTCTGTATCATTTGTCGTATCATCAGCTGCCGCTATATTTCGTTTGCTGGCAGATCTTACCAGCTGCAAGTATTTTTCACCGTCAAAACGATTGGTCTCATCGTTGATGTTCTGTGGAAGGAGAAAAACAAATACACATGTATTTTTTGAATAAGCCAGTTGAATGATAGTTATGTTCATGTATGATGAGCATTTTTTTATATATGAGGACAAAGGGATAAGAGTTAGTTTTTTTTTGTAAATAAAAACACACATGGATAAAAAATTAAAATGAGCTTACCTGGGTAGTAAAATTTCAAAAGCACGAGCATCAATAAGCTTACCAGGTTACCATGGAGAGCTGACACAATGAAGCACAAGCGGTTTAGTATGATTTGATGATGATTGGTGAGACATACGAATGCTGACGAGGTTAACAGGTGATGATGATGATGGTGCAAGCGAAAACCATGGCACATTAATTTTGCACTAATGCGCGAGTATGTGTATATTTAGTTGCGTTATTTCGTTTGACAATTATTCGCCGATTTTTCTGATGATTTTCTACACAATCGTAATCATAATCTTAAATGGACCGCTCGGACTAAGAATGGTGCTATCCCACGATTTCAAAACTTGAATTACAGTCAAGTGGTGTCACTCAAATAGTTTGATCATAGACACATAGCTTTAGTTAAATGAATCAGTCAAGATCTTCGAGTGAAGTTTACTTTTTAACCAATTGTTAACGGGGGATACTTTTTTGTTTACAAATGCTTTTAAAACGCCACTGTTTTTCAGACGAACATCTTGTTGTTCACTCTGACACTCTAAATCATGTCAGATGTGAGAAATTTGTATTGGATTAGTCACTTCAGTGAATGACTCCTCCTTTCTTCTACTGGCTGTACAGCCCAAGTGGACTTGGACTGCAGAAATCACTTTTGTAATACGCGGCATTGTTCTATTCTTCTCTCAGACTTTAGGACTGCTTATATCCAAACCGAACGAAGCCAGAAGCATGATCAACTTTCAAAGTGTCCACAATCGGCTCTGGGACCTTGTGAAAAAGTTCAATATCATCTGTCATTTACGTAAGGAGGGAGGGATGTTGACGTCATTTAAGTAAACTAAATTTAACGAAACTTAACGATACTCAGTGAAGTGGTTTTTATGGAACGAAGCTTGAAGCAACAACGTCCAACAATTGCTTCTGGGAAACTTACGAAAAAGTCGACATGAACTGTCAGAGAACAGAGCGAAATCGATAGTATTGAAGTAAGCAAAATTGAACGAAACTTCACGTAGCTCAGCGAAGTGGCTTTTATGGTCAGAGTGTATGATTTATCTGACTCGCTCGATTACTTATGGCTGGCACATTTATTTAAGACCTGTTCAAGTTAAAATTAAATGAATAGATTTCTGCAAACAGCGGGGTATATATATAACAAGACTTGTAGACACACAAAAATTAACAAAATAGAACACGAATTGTGCTGCATGTTTCAAAACTCATTACTAACGCGCACTCACAACGGTTTGTAGTAACGTAACGAAACTGTACACATTGCAGAAAAGACACACTTTAAAGTGCTTTGTTTAAAATAAAAAGGAAGCTTTCATCAGAAAAATGGCATATGTACAAAAATGTTTACTCAATTAATTTTATGAATTTTCAAAAATAAAAAAAATATATCTCATTTTTTCTCGTTTTACCTTGCAACAGCTGTATTGATTCAATGTAAGCATGCGATTAATAAACGCAGATATAGTTCAGATGTGAATTTAATTAAATACTTTATTAATATTTGTAAAAAAAAAACTATTACGGGGGAATGCCTTTAGTTAATTCACAAACCACTAAAGGTAAGAAAAAATAGTATAACAAATAAAATTCAGTAAATTCATTAATACAACCCCCGAGTATAAAACAGAATGAATTAAATACATATCGTATATATATTATATATTAAACTTTTCGTCTCCTCTTTAAAATTATATTTTAACTCTCTTCTGCAGTGTGTGTATATTAAATACAAAAATATATAATATTTCAATTGTATATTGAGTTTTCTTATTTCTTGTTTTTTTTTTTTGTTTACTTCTGTTTCTTCTCTTATTGTTTTTATTCTGTTTTACAGAACCTATATTAATTTCAATATATTGCTCAGTTAATTTTATCTTGATTTTTTTATTCCTCTGTTTCACAGCCAAAACACAGATTCATTCGAAAAAATTTTGAATTTTTAAGTTTGGTATTTATTATTATTTTTGTTTCTTTAAATACTTGGGTTAGTTTTCGACTAATACTTATTTTTCAATACCCAGGCGAATAATTCTAAATTTTTCTTTTAATACTGATTCAAGTACATGAAGATAAAAAATGGAAGAAATGAAATAATAACTTTAACGGAGGAAAGATCTTTCTGTCATATATCTAAATGACATTTGAAAGGGTCCTCGAAAAAACACATGGATGTTCTTTATAAGATTTTCCACATGATCAGCGATTTACAGAAAGCTAAAAAAAGAAGCAAAACGGCGAAATATAACGTGGGATTAAATATTCATTAATCATCGTGAGTGAAAGAAATGTCAAGACATTTTAAAGGTCTGTTTACATTAACAGTGAAAGGCTTATTATTTTCGATTTTCGAATAAAAGAAATGAAAGTATAAAAGTTTATGTCCAGTGTGAGAAAATTAAGTTCAGTATTTATCTCGGTTTCGACTTGAGATTTCGTTTTGAAGAACACGACACAACCTTTTCTTCTTAACAACCATGAATGGATACATAAACAACTGCATAATTTTATAGTTTAAACCTTATACTAAACAAAATACATTATTTCAATGGCTTTGTTGCGCGAGTTGAAATTCGAAGTTATTAATAGCAAGTATGAGTTTCTGCTCTAGAATGTGCACCAATTAATATTTTTATTCAGTAAATACATCAATTCAAACATGAGTTGAGCGTAACACGGAACGGTGTGGCTAAAAAATTCACAATGTTCTTGTCCCTGTGAAACGAAAGTTGAACTATCAATATTTGATGATGGATGTAGGAAAACACAACTCACTAGTGACTTTACGATTAAATTGCCTTGAATATGAACATGTAGGTCACATGGAGGAGTGCTATGTTTGAATACCAAGTCTCTCTAGTTCACTCTCAGATTTCTGAGAGAGACTTTTGCTCTCCAACAAATGAATGGGAAATGGATTGATTTGAATCGATCTTTAACTGAATGCTCTATTGGCATATATTGACTGAATAATGAAGGAAAATAAAAAGCTAATCGAAGCGGCACTTCAAGCAAAATCTGTTAGATTCATTGTTAATTTCCAACTTGTTCTAACTCTAACTCAAATGAATGAACTACGATTTTTTTAAACAAGTTATTCCATACGTCAAACGCCTTTTTGATTTCTATGAATGAGACTCACCGCTTTATACTTGAACTGTAAGCTAAGAGGCTATAATTCTAGAATATTTCATTGTAAATACTAAGCCCTACATAGAACACGACAAAAAAAAGAACGAGTGCAAATCCAGCACTGCTTATTGCAAATGCACAAGTGAAGTGATAAGTTAACACTACATAGTACAACATAACAAATAAAGACCTTCATTCAAATTGCATATGTTGCCGCTTGGGAACGCTTTAAGGTTCTTTTCTCAAGAATGTCAATGTTCCTTATTATGCAACGTATCCTTCTTTGAAATTAAATCAAAAACATCTCGAAGAATAAACATATTCCAATAAAAACAAAACAAAAAAGATAACCTGCCTCATCCCTAAAAAAATAATAAACAAATACAAAAAAAAAGGAAAATAAAATATAAATTAGTCACACAAGTACAGCTATAGTTAGTCACAAGTGGAATTTGAACGGAAATCCATAGTTATTTTAGAGCGACTCGAAGCCGAGGAGTCAGAATTCTCCTCTAACCTATGCCTACCACCACTGCCTGCAGTGTTGTTAGTGAATTTTTCATTTTTTTGATTATCTTTGGAACTCTCAATGTTATTATTACTAATAATACTGTTATTGCTATTGTTGTTATTATTATTATTATTAAATTCATTATATGAGCCTTCATCAATGCTATATGTGCTGCGACTAAAGAAGCCTTTGCGTTTGATACTCGGTGGCAATGTGCATATGATTTCATCGTAATTCCTATCAGTAGTAGTGGAAGTGGAAGGAGAATTGGCATGCGTTACCTTATTCCTTATGATCGCTGGAAATTTCTCACAGATTTTCTGCCAATCACCGGGCAATGCCCATGAATGTGGACTTTTTGAGTAGAACAATAGGTGTTCGTACTCGTGGACAATTCGCACTGAAAATGGGTTATTATTGTGTAAATATAAACAAAGTTACCATACAACCGGAATTCAGAGTATTATTTACCAGCATCAGCGTTTGATCCATCACTCTTGGTACGATTTGCTTCTGGCGTAGAGTCTTTACGTGAGAAATGACTTCTGCGGGAGCGTGCTAGGCCATTGCTTAGCTGTGATGATGTGGCTATAAAATTGAATCAAAAATCAACTTTAAGCCGATTAAGAGTGAGGCAGGCGAACTTACCATCTACAAAGACATCATCATCACCTTCTGTCATCGTGTTCGATATTTGTCCCGCCATATAGTTGAGTCCAATACCGCTGTCGCCCAATGGGGGTGCCATTTGTAGGGGTGTGCCCATCATGAATTGTGGTGGGCCCATTGGGGTATTTGGAGTGGATATTGGACTTACCATTGATCCATCAAAAGCTGCACCGGCTTCAACGGACGCCAGAAACTCATTGCTGCTGAAATAGTCGTCCAGAACCAATTTGGCTACCTGTTGATTGAAAGAGTTGTGATTGTTTGAGCAGGCGGGACCAGGATCAACAGGTTTTGATTTTCACAAGGAGTTGAAATCTTTAATAATCTCCATCCAACAAACGTCTGACGTTTCCGCAGGTTTTAACCGAATACTACACACTTACCCTGACTAAATCACAGCAATCTCCTGTAATTTTAATTAAATGATGACCCACATTTACTGTATATTTATACTCTCCAAGCGAAGCATCATTTGTTGAGAATGAATGAAGCAACGCCTGTTGATTATTGCGCATCATTTTGCTTGTTGGTGTTGATGACAGTAAATTTTGATTATTGGCTGAACTATTAATGAAATTTCCCGCCGATGTTGAATTAAGACTCAATCGATTCGATAGATTATGACTACCGCCACCGCCACCACCAGTTCTCGGTTGTGCTTCATCTGATGCGGATGAAGCAAGAGAACTGCATGAACCTCCAGCACCGCCTCCACTGTGTCCGCCGCCCATTGATGGATCCAAACGGACAGGTGAAGCATTCCGACGAATCGTATCTTCGATAAGTTGTTTTGCGTAGCTAAGGGAAGGAGAAATCAGAAACATTTCCAATTAGACGGAATCAATGCGTTCTTACTTTATCTTCTCCTCACAGGGTCCGGTTATTTGCACCAACCGCTCTTTGGCTCCAGGATTAACTACATTTATTGTTACGAAAATATAAAAGTTCAAGTTAGAGGTGTACGTTTCAATTTATCATGGGGATACGTGCACACATCAAAACAACAATGATTAAAGCTTGCGAGTAATAATAATGTTAACAAATCGATAAAATAGGTATGTTTTGGTTTTGTGTGTTTCTTTAGGGATGGTATGTCTATGAGTTATGGATGATGCAGTTTACGGGATGAAAGGTGTGTGCGGTTTGTGTTGTGTTCTTGTTTTGTGATGGCTTTACATGCTGTTTGTTATCAAGACATTTACATGCTGGATCACAATTTGTTAAACAAAATAAATCATAAAGAGGCAAATTATAACTTTGTAAGCTCAATTTATTCACACCGTTCTTCTGGAACAGTAAACCCAAATAAATTCGCATGCTTCTTTCCTATAGATCGAATGGTAAGCTTTTGCCAACAAGATAAGGCGACGGGTTTACATTTGTAATATGACGTCACAGTCCTTAAAAAATCATCTAGATTAGGTTAGGTTATAGTGACTGTCACAAATTCTCAGCAACCACTCGGATTGTGCGTGCTATTGTTCTTCCACGATTGGAAGGGACCTACAGATTTATACCGACTCCGAACGGCGATGTTGAGAAACTTTTCTAGACAGGAATACTCTATGAGCATTGTCAGTGACTCGAAAGAGGTGGAACGGTGAATTATGAATGTTGGTAAAATGGGAATTCGAACCTGGCACCCTTTGTGTAGTAGTCGACACTTTTAGTTTTAATGAAGGCCAAATTAAACTTGAAGTCCTACAAGTATCAAATCCCAACCACCTCCGATTGGCGGGATGGCATCTGTAAGCAATAGTGTGTTTATAACTTCAAGTGAGGGTTAGTTAGGGGGTTTCCTGATTATTTGTCAATGGCAAGCACACTCCTGATGTAGCTAACTCGTCGACTCTTTCCTGAAACACCACTACGCATCATAGTTAATGGTAGTATCTCCCTAAGAGATAGACGGCAAAGTTTTACTATCCTTGATGTAATTGATGCTGTGTCCAGAGCATTGATGGCCGTCTGACTGTCTAATGCATATGAACTATATAGACTGATAGAAGGCCCGTCTAACGGGTTCATTGATAGTAAGCGGGCGGCCTCTGGGATATATTTAACCTCTGCCTGGAATACAGTTAGGCAGTCGAAGGCACAGGAACAGAAGGAGACTTCTTGCGATAACGCGAATATTCCTAGTCCGGTGCCTTCTTCGGAAGTAGGGTGGCAGAATTATTGACTAAATCTGCATGCTTTGGTATCTTCGCATTATTGATTTTTTCCGGATGTCCCAAAACTGTGTTTTGCTGGTTTGGTACCTGTCAGCTTCCCGTAAATGTCCATGGGTTAAGGTCTGTATAGAACGAAGGGCACGCGTGGTTCGCAGATCTCTGTATGCTACCTACCTTCATACGATTAGCTTTGTTGCTTAGTGCTGTCCACTAAACAATGATGCCGTATGTAAGAATTTATCTAACGATTGCTGTGTACAATGTACAAGTGTGCCAATCTCAGTTTCAGTCCCCGTTTGACCCCGAGGATCCTTCTGCAAGTATAAACAGCTACTTGACTGAGACTGAAACTATTTTGGAATTCGATTATTAAACTTTCAACGTTGTACGAGACTTACTTGTCTCTCTTTGTTAAAACTTAATTTTGAATCTTAATTCCAGTTGGGCACTAAGCAGATCAGTCGATTTTCACAACAAGTCATGATTTCATTCTGTCAGCAGCAATGTACTGCGTCCAAGTCAAAAGAAATGAAAATCCCTTTCTACAATACTTCACCAACAAATGGACTTTGGTTGGGTAGTGAACCTTTACGTTATGATCTTGTCATATCTGTTGTGTCGTACCTAAATACACAATTGATTGTTATCTTATTAAGTCTACTTGTTCTGTAGCGCTAATCTCCATTCGGTAGATTAGGGTCGGCGTATTTTCTTTCAGTATTTTGTCTAGTAATGTGTCAATGATGTTTATTGGTATGATAATGTTAATAATTGTGAGGCATCGAATGGAGTTAAAGAATTGTTAAAATGAATAGCCTCTAACTAAGAAGTCAGGGAAGATATTGAGAAAAAAAGATTGTATAAGTGTTTGGGAAAGATGGTGTAAATTCTAAAAATAGTTATAATAGGGCTCCATTCCTACAGTGATTAGGGAAACCACATCAATTAATATTCGTTTTAAACAATTGCGTTTTAAAAATAGCGCCATGGTAAGAGAATGACATGTGCCTGGTTTCTACAGCACACGTGTTGTGTGTGGTATTGGATAGCAGTGGAGGGAACATATATTTTATTATCTACAGATCCATCATGGTGGAGGTGTCCAGTCTAGAGGAGTAATGTTCATTTTTTTACGGGAATTGATAAATAAAGAATAATTTTTGTGTTTTTTTACAAAAAGCGTTTACTTTCAATTTCCTTAATAAACTGAACAGCGTAACGCTCAACTAGTGTCAATTCAGTTTTATCAGACACTTGCAACTACTCTCATTCAACGGTTTAGGCCCAATGGAATATATAAATGTTTGTTTACACAGAGTGCTGGTCTCAACAAAGGGTGTACATATTAGATGGAAATATATCTTTTTTCGCCTCTTCCATATTCGTTTTTTTCCCGTAATTAGTGGTACAACTGGTCAATCGTAACTTCATGCCAGGACCATGTGGAATTTTTTTTCCGAATAGAGAGCTGTCCTTTATAGAGGTGTGTCCGCAAAGTGAAGTTTCGCTGTATATAACTTTCCAGACTAAGATCCAAATTAAGGAAAGTGACTCTAGACTGAAGCAATAAATTGTAGAAGTTGTTGCTTGGTAATTGACTCGATGCACCTACCATCACAAGTATTCCCTTTACATAAATCCATTTACATCACAAGTATTCCCTTTACAAAAAACTGCGCTTGAATCCAACAGTGGCGTAGAAAGTTTTTTCTATCAATTTATTTATCATTTAAAATAATAGTGGCAATTGACACGTATGCTCATAGGATAGGTATCCCCTACAAGAATTACTGTGGAAGGTACATGGGCATGGATGAGTAGTATAGTATGTATAGTATATATAGTACTAGTATAGTATGTATAGTACTAGACTATACATCATCTCTTCTGATCGCGCAGCGGCTACCCAACGTGAGGAATTTCAACTTGGAGTTACAAAATTGTTAGCGAGTCGAATGAGATCGCTTCGTAGCAAGCAGATCGCTGAACGAAAGTCTACCTAGTGTTATCTTTCTATCTGCTGCAAGTGGTAGGCAGATGCCTAGGTAATGTAGTGTCTCCTGATCCTTCTCGTCACTGCTACAAAATTCATCCATAAACTAAGATAAATATAACCATTTAGTGATATTTACAATGATCTGCTTATTTAACTACACAATAGAAGCTATCATTATTGGCATTGATTGAACATTTTTTATAAAAATATTATATTTTAAAACACTCAAACTATAAAACGTAACATAGTGCTGAGCCGGAATTTGCAAGCAATCTGTATGGCAATTGATAAAAAATTCATTCAATTTATAAACAATCGGCAACTTGCACTTGTGCATGCAGCACAACAGCAGAAGATGGAGAATAGATTCCTTAGTTAAGTTTGGTGGCATAACTTTGTTGCGTCTAGCAGAGCATAGGAGGTACAGGAGAGACTTACACATTCCATAAAAAATTCAAGAGGGTCGATCCCATGAGAAACTTGGAGGTCCTAAATCTGAACAAGTCGGACCCTTATCATATTCTATGAAGCGCTTACTGACCACACTACTCATACAACTATCACCTGCACAAAATTGGGGCACAGCAGCTGAGAAAACTGGGCTCTCATCGCGTAACTTTTCAGACCACTATCGTCCTTTAGATTCTCTTCGATGATATCGTCGATTATTTGCTTCACGTAATACACTCACTATGGTCTCGCCTATCGTTACAGTTTGAGTGCCCTGAAAATATTAACTCTCACGTAAAAATGACATCTGTGCTCTCATTCCTCTCAAATTTCAATAACACATTCTCATTTCAGTTTGCGAACAAAACTAATACAAATGCGACCTATCACTCTAAAAATGTCTCAAAAGTGCAGAACAAGATATGTGTACACAATTTGTTTTCATTTAACATTAGATGATACTGAAATAGATATCGCCAAAATTCAGTCTGCGAGACGATAGTTAATGACAGTTTTCAGTCTACGCGAAACAGACAAAACGACATCTCTCAGACGCTATCGTTTTTTTATGCTTACATGAAGCGAAACTATCGTCGATGCGCTATCGCGAGACGATTGTCGCCTTACGCGATTAGAGCCCTGTATACACAGTGGAAATTCAAAGGACACCATGGGACACCTAATGGGCGAGAGTCCAAATCTGACATTAAGCAGATATAAAATAACGACCAGAACCAGATTGACAGGAACATACTATCAGGACATTCTATTAAGATACAAACCTCTCAAAGGAGCTCTAACGTCCTAGGTTAAGAAAGGTGTGAAAGCGACTACTTTCTCCTATTCGATATATCGTTCCGGTGTTATTTATCAAAAACAGAGGAATGGAACTCAAATGAAACCATCAACAACTCGACAATCAGTCACGTCAATGCGGATGGTTCGATGATGGAAAAAGGTACAGGCTGGCATTTTTTCCAAGTAGCTAGACTTGCATTGCTCCATGAAACTCCCTGATCACGGTAGTGTTTTTCAAGCAGAGGTCCTGGCAGGTGCCAAAATGATATCTTTGTTGTTTTTCACTCAAGCAGCAATGAAAGCAATTTCGGCAATAGGAATAAAGTCCAAGCTGGTCGGTTCCACAAAGAGCTTAAGGTTCTTGGTACACTGCACTCGATTCCTCTATGATGGGTCCCATGTCGTAGGGAATTATCCGAAAATCAGGCAGCAAATGAACTTGCCAGAATAGGGGCAGAAACGAAAGATGTCAAGAAGAAATTGCACGACAGAATCATCGAGTTAGCAAACGAAAGGCCCAAGTTCAATAGTGCATAATCCGGCAAAGTCTTACTTCTTCTTCTTTATTTGGCGCTTCTGTCCAACAAGCCTCTCAAACTAACCACTCGCTGGCTGCCTTCAGGGACGCACGATAAGTTGGTTGTGGTCTTTCTCTACCTGGGCGCGCCATCTTAAATGCGGTGTCTTCTGTTGCGTTGCAAAATCCTGCGAAAAAAAGTTTCGGAAGAAATGGATAATACTCCTCAACTACTTGTCACTGCTCCAGTCTCTGCCTACTGAGACGCAGAACACTGGAATAAAATTTCTTCCAGAATCTCCAGGAATTATAAGAAATCCCACTAAACTATATTTTCAGATTCATCATGATTTCAGGATGGTTGGAAATGCAGGAACAACATCATAAGCAGGAGGAATAGGAGTACAATAGGAACTAAGAGGTTAACTATCCCCCATGGGCATCACAATGGGTCCAACAGAGCCTATAAGTGAGATGTGGTCTACACACATACCTAACTTAACCTAAAGTCACTCCCAATTGCTTCAATTCAATTCAACCATAGGATGGCTGAGTGTTTCAAAAGGTATACAGTCTCTGCATTCAAATAGGACTAGAACAAATATAAATGGAATCCCCGAGTCGAAAGAGCCTGCAATCATTTGAGGCATGAATCACTGCTAAACTATCTTCTTATGACTACGATATTAAAGTCGTAGTCTGGTTCCTTCGTCATACCCACAAACTTTTTGTTAAGTGTATATATTCCTTCTTTGAATGTACTCCGCCGTGCGCCACTCAATCAACCGAAAACTGTCCAACCTAACCACCTAACCGACCTACGATGCCCCTTCAAAGCCAGTCATCGCAAGAGACGCATATCTCCCCGAATCACATTTCAATCTCTCTTGGTCTATGCCTCTACCGGTCTAATTCATCTCTAAAGGCTAATGGTTACGTAACGCATATATATTGCGTATATCACATTTGTGTAACTAAACAAAAAATGGCCACAAACAATTAACATTCATTGCAAATGAGTAACAAATCTTCACATTAATCTTCTTAGCTGTTGATGATTGAGGGTTAAATATAATGCTTTATGGGTTGCAAACAAAAATAAAATGCTCACACACGCTCACTTTACAAATGAATGTGTTATATTATAGATATGTATAGTTTTTTTTTTTTTTTTGGTTTTCTGTTAGCGACTATTTTGAATGTTGTCTTTTTTCTTTACCTCTTTGAAAAGATATAATCGTTTCACTTAACTCCTCAATCATATGGACTCGTCTTCCCTTAATGCCCATAACTTAATACACGAGAGAAAATTAAATCGAAATCATAATTCACTTGTGATCTCTTCTTGATGGCGTTAACGAACGCTCAACGAATTCATAGAGACGACACTCACCTTTGCCAGAGTCAGCATTGCGTATGACAACCTCATCTTTGCAATAAGTCTTTCCAGGTATTTTTGTTGGCTTAGGAAATTTGCCAGAGTTGCGGATGATATCACCGGGCCCAAGGAGCTGTGTCTGCTGAAGTCGAGCTGTATTAACTCCCATTGTGGGGGAGGTGCTTATATACTCTGATGATTGATCAACAGATGTGTGATTATTTGCACTGTCAGGCTGCAAATACGTTTTATGTTTTTTACTTGAATTCGATAAGATCGATTAATGCACTTACCTCAACATTTGTTGCTTTGCTTTTGTAATATGAATTGAAGCCATTGTCCTCCCAACTTTTTGCTCTCAATTCGATCAGTTCGAGTAGATTCAGTCTAGTCATAATGTTTAAACGCTCATCCTGTGAGGCGTTCCGAAACACTACAAATGCTCTATCGAGCGTATCCTTAGACACGTTCTCTAGCTGCGGTCCGTGCACCCGTAAATTCTGCACAAGAGACACCATCGGCTCTGGATTATTTATGCCCGATGCTAGATTGAGGGCCACATTCTCAATCAGTTGAATGAGTTCCTCGATGAGCATGAAATTGTTTTTCAAATTAGATCTCGATTGAGACTTGAGTGGACGTGGTGCCTCAAGATTTTTCACTGTACGTCCAACGTGAGCCATTTTTGATTGATTTTTTTATTATTTTGTTTTATTTAACCTGTAGCTTTGAGTATATGGATGTGTATATGTGTGTGTGTTTTTACGAAGGTAAAGAGAAGATTACTTTCAAGCAAAACCAGATGAAGATGTTGCGAGTTTGGTTTTGCAAAGTTACGTAGATTTTTTCCTTTTTATTTGATTGAAAAATAAAAAAAAATTATAGAAGCGAAGATCTCTTCGATAAAAGACAAATCACTTTCGTTCGCACCTCCCCCTGTAAGCAAAAGAGAAATTTTTAATAAATTTATTTAATTTTGGTATTCGTTAAAGTTAAAGTGTATCGCTACGTGGTCGTCGTTGTTTCGATTCGAATGGTTTGCACAAAAGAAGAACATTTTACTCAGGCAATAGTCGAATGCATGGGAAGCCATACAGGGACGAATAATGTGTGCAAGTGGCACAAGATGCAATTTGTTCCCACCTTCGCCCATGCAAAAATCAATAGTACAGTATAAGGGTGTTCGGCCCTCCATGTGACGCCTACTACGCATTACGTGGGTACAAATTTATCGCGATAAAAACTCACTTGTCAAGAGCGAAATGCATTTCTCTTTGGCGAACAAGTTTTTCGCTTTATTCTCTAAATTCTATTTAAATAGACGATAACACTGCTAGACTAGATAGCTTTGGGAATGTTTACCTAAGGTTAGGGGCAAACGAAGATAGGTGATAAGTAACTGACACAACAAGCGTTTTTTTTTTTTTTTTTGCGACACGAGATTGAAAGGGATTATCGCAGCCAAAGCTAATTCCTCAAACAGGCACGTCAACACGAAAACGCTGAATTCTTTCAAGGTTATAACCTACTTGCTGATACATGCATTTGTTTATTCTTTGTCAAGTAAATTTGGTCACGCTATGTTGTGAGCGGTAGAATGAGAAATGAGATTCAGATTCTTTGCTTAGAATCCATCCAAAAGCACAAGATTATTTGCACCGATATTCGAACTAATTAGGATGATTGATTGATTAATTTAAAACGGCAAGATGTAGAGGTTAGGAACCCTATTAAAGACTGGTTTCGATGCGCGTGGTTTTTATGATTGAAGGCCTGGCAAAAGAGAGATTAAGATATGGAAACTAATTTCTTAAAAATAGAACAAAATCACGAGAGGGTGATGATTCAATTGGAGTTATATCGCAAAGGTCACGAACATAAATTTTATGGGATATGTGTGGCGTTTATGTGTTCAACCAAATGTGTCTAGTAAAACCGCAAGCAGGAGAGCGAATAAAATTCTTCTAGGGCGTCGGAAATAACTTTCTTTATTTTGACGTTGACTTTATTGCCACATCAGACTGATGGAACTGAGTGTGTGTGTTTACTAAGAAGATAATTCAAATAGTAGTAAAATCTCTAGCAAAACACGCAAAGCGCCCTCTTAAGTGATATACAAAAAAACAGACTCGAAGTGGGATATGAGAAGATAAACGCAACGCGGACGCTTCGGCATGTAAACTGAACAACTAATCAGACATGGAAAATTATGAACCTCAAGGTGAGGTTTACCATGCGAAAAATGGGACAAATTAATTTAGGTCATTAAAAGCAGAAACTTGTTCTCATATTTCGAAAGCGGAAAGTCAACAGTGGGCACGGTTGGGAAATGGGCCTAACCTTCGACATACACCTTGTAAAACAGGGGAGGCTTTCCACTGGGAAGAGGAAAGGTCAACGCATTGGAAATTATGCGTATTCAGAGCATGAGTCATCAGATAGGGATTTCTGTGTAAATCGACACAAAATATTCGAGATAGTGCAAGAGTGCAAACATGATAAGAATTTGAGTGGAATTGGAAAACTCGCTTTTGTGCGATGTCGTAACTTTCAATGAGACGCAAAGGTAGTTGTACATGAATACGAAACCGTTCCCTTGAAGGTTTATGTGATCCACAAGACTTGAAGTGAAAACTAGTTATGAGCGCACACATTGAAGAAGAATAATATACTCACAATGTACTAAGAATAAGAATACATAAGTGCGAGTGGGTGGCTGCAGAACACACTCGCACCTAAGCCTGTTGTTGATGTACAAACATTGTCACCTTATGGAAAATAGTCTGATTGCTTGTAACAAAGCGTCATTCTGAAGAAAATTACAAAAAAATATTAACAAGAGATGTTCAGACATGATTCGATTGTCATTGATGCGGGATAGGTTACATGCTTGCTCATATTTTTGTGTGTTTATGACACCAAGTGATTTCCATATTTAGAAAACAACACTAATTAAATCATGCTGAGGATAAACGATGGCTGCTTTACAGAATTCAGCAGCTGCGCTAAATAGACAACATTAACTAGTCTGCAAGCACCTGGACATTTCCACAGTATGCTACATTGAAACACCGAAACAGGAGGTTAATCGACGCTACACAATAAAATAGGTCAAATGTGTTGTGGGCTGCATTCTCATGGCATGGTGTGGATCCCATTGTTAAAATTGACGCCTGAATGGATCAGCACCAGTAAAAACGAATATTGGAAGATCATGTGGAATCGTTTGCTGATGACAATTTGACACTGGGGTAGACTTCTATGCACGATAACGATCCCAAACACACTACTAGACTTATAAAAGGCTGAAGTAGTAGCCAAAAAACCACCTAAAACTGACCTAAAACCAATTGAGAATCTTTGGAACGTAGTAGAATCCTTTATTGGATTAAAGAAACTCAACAATTTTCAGGAGCTTTGGCACTAGGGAAGTATGGAATTCTATTCCAACTCACAGATTTAAGACATCGGTGGAAATCAGACCTCGTGGACTGCAGTCTGTTTTACGGCAAAAGGGATACCCAACTAAATTTTAAAAAGGTTGGCATCTTATTCTGCAAAAAATGTATTTTTTCTGTATGTGTGCTAATTCTATGACCAACCCTCACAATAAGACCTGAATGACCTGATCTGAAGACCTGTTTTCTTAAATGAATGAAGTCTATTGCGGGAATTGTATGGCTTATTATGGAAACCTTGGCTATGGTACTCAAATTCTTTTAAAATTATTCTTATTGAGCCAACAGACGCGGTCAAATAGAGCCTCTCTTCTGCCTCAAGTTTTAGGTTGGTGGGCACTTATTCTTGGTATGAGGGACAGAGACTTAACGATTCGTTTTTTTCTCGTTTTGTTAAAAGTCATGGGCGACCACAATGGGGTTTAGATAAAATGGAAGCAGTTGGTTCATAGTTAGCCCCTACTCACTGCACTAACGAGTGAGATCTACCAACAAGTTTTCCAATTTATCCATAGGTTTTACCCTCAACCTACTTTATTTGTCTTATTTTGTATTTTTTTTTATTTTTTATGAACTTATCTCTCACAAGTATTAAAAAGTATTAAAATAAACAAAGACATGAGAAAATTTCGTTGGGTGACGGTAGTCACATGTTCCTTAATTCTATGCGCTTGCTCGCAGTTGTACGCCGACTTTTGCGTTCGTTTTCCGACGTGTTTCAGAAAAATTAATAGATATTACTGTTTGACGCACACAGTTTTGTTAAATATTAGTTATAAAGAAAAATATCTAAGAAATCAAATAAAACAAAGTTTGACTCTTATCAAATGCGGAACAAAAAAGCTTCTGGCATTGGATCCAGAGATCTCTACCCGAGTCGATGTGACGAGGAAGAGACCGAAAGGATCCAACATCTGCTTTCTAGCTAGCTTCCCAGGCCCAATGATTCTGTCGTCACAGAAACTGCGGGCTTAGCGAATTCAAAGATTAGTAAAGAGCATGGGGTAGTTAATGCCTTCAAGTGACACAGGATAGGTTTAAACAAGATGTGTACTAGAATGTGTAATGATGGGATTGACAATAGGCCCCAAGGCCGCCGAGTGGAAGTGATATTTTATCATCACACTTCCCTTACAAAACCTATCTTAAGTCTGGCTCTCTATGTTCCACATTAAAGATACACACTTATGTTGCATAGTAGTAGTAGTACTTTATTGAGATTTTTTTCACAAATACATTTATAAAATACAAAGTTTAGATACTTATGACATGATTTTTTTTGCAGCTGACTTAGAAACCGTCTAGCTAATAGAAAAATATTGATTTGTTCGATATGTTTATATTAGATCGAGTGGAATAATTAGTTTAGAATTTATCTTTAATCAAAAATGAAACTGTCTACTCAACATGACTAATGTGCTTATGAGTGCTTATGTTGTATTTATGAATCCAATGCAAACTTCTGGCCAGAAATTAAGTATTACTAGTCCATCGACGAATTTGAGTACCTTTTTGACAGATATTCATGAATTTTTGACGTTCACGAAATAACGTAAATGTGGTCCTCTGATAGATCAATTAAGAACACGTTATAAAAGAACAGGGGTCAAACATGTTTGGGGCATCTCTATAATACTTAATTTCTGCTTGTGGCAGTATTTGTGTTCAGAAATGAATCTACAAGATATTGCAGGGGCCACAATATTGCACTTATAAACTCAACCGTAGTGTGTGTGAATATTCCAACGCAAATACTCTGGAATCAATTATTAGAGAAATATTCGACTTCACAGATGATTGTCACATTGTCCATTGTCCGTTAAATGTGAATATTTGAACAGTCCAACGTCAGTATTGTTTTAAAAGCACCCAATGGACACCAGTCATTCACTATTTAAACATACAGTCAGCGTCAAAAGTGAGTGCACAGTATAAAGGTGAATGCGTTCTCAACAAAACATATGTCATATGGAACTCGATGCACTTTTCTAACGTAATTAGTAACATACATAAAAATATGATATCTCAAAACTATAGGCATAGGCAGTCACAAACCAGTAAAGTAAGGCCGCTTTCACACAGACAAATTTTGTCGGCGATTTTTCCATCTTGTTGCCAAGGGAGGTGAGCCGTGCTAGGGGTAGCCCGCGTCTGGTGTGCTCGGGGTTTGCTTTTGGATTTTATATTCTCTTCTGTCTCCCTTCGTTTTTTCTTTGAGTTGCTTTATTCTTATGTTCTCAATGTTGGGTATTGGAAGCACGCTGTAAATTTGTCAGAAAGAGATGACGCATGTGTGAGAGAGGGTAGGAGACAGAAAAAGTTCAGAATTGAGGTCTCAATTGCAGAGACTGAAGGATTTCCTGTGTGAAAGTGGCTTGAGATCACAAAAGGGAATTTGAAAAAGTCGCCGCCGAATCTTAGCGAGTGTGAAAGTGGCTTAAGTTTACAGCATGTAAATCATATAAGGCAATCTGCATCTAAAGAGATCAATTTAGTGCCTAATAATCAAAAAATGGAAGTGTTTGGTTATCTGAGCTATCTAAAGAGCAACATGCCCCAAAAGCCGTTGCAAGCAAAGTTCAGAATTGTAATTTATTGGTAATCTAAATTCGGTACGTTTTTGGTTTATGACCCGCCATAGGTTTTGAGATATCCTCATATTTTGTTTTGAAGTAAATAACTAAGTGCTTTAGAAAACTGCATTTAACATGTTTTATATATTAATTAAAACGCGGAACCCCTCTACACACACACTTTTGACGCTGACTGTATATATTCACTTTCATCAACGATCTTTAAAGTGTACATAGGTATCTACTACAAAAGTCACAAAGTTAAGCCATGCATAAGATTCAATCAACAATTCAGCTTTACAGCAATCTTCTAGAACCTATAAAGAAATCTCCATTCCCCGTTTTGAAGAAAGCATTCATTTTCACATCTTCCTATGTACTTTTCTTGAAACGAGCTACTGCTAAGTCTTCCTAATTACAAGCAATTGAAATTTGATACGAATGATGATGTAACCCCATGCCATTGTTTGAAGTTATAAAGTTGTGACCGGGGGGGCACATGCATGAATTTGGAAGTACTAAAAAAAAAAAAAACTTTATTTCCAGACAACGCCTTTAGCCAGCGGATCATTTGTCATCAAGCACGAATCGAAACATGCCTCTGGATTAGGTAATACCTTGTAGGTTCTTCCAGTCATGTGTGAAAAATAACAAACTCAGGAGGATTATTCCAAAAAAAAAGTTGATTATATACAAAGACGTATAGTCAAAAATCGGAAAAAAAAATAATTCGACAGACCTCCACCCTTCAACAAAAGCATGCGTGATACAAAGCAATTCACGTGCAAACGTTCATTTCATCAAGCATTCTCGCAAAGAAAACAAACGTAAAACACTGATACACATAAAAAATGCAGTCCATCACTTCATAGCAAAACGGTGCAACCTTATCGAAAAAAAAAAAAAAACAAATAAAAACATCAAACCGGCATGGGAACATGCCGAACCTGTTCTGAGACAAGGTCAAACATGTGAAGACTAAAGGCACAAAAAACGCCAGTTACATATTCGTATTGATAAACACTTGTAAACAATTTGATTGTTTACACAAGATAGTAAGCACGAGAGTACGAGTGGCCAATCGTGGTCAGAATCTAAAATACTGTTACCATCAAACAGAATGTTATAATAAAATTAGAAGAGAAAACTGGATCAATTGAATGCTTAAAGTTGAATGAATCTACATACGTATGTGCACGATAACTCACCGCAATGGAATCTATACCATGTACATGGCTTTACTTCAATTAATTAAAACTTCCTTGTGCCACACTAATGCCCCTGCACATACTTACTTAGCGCTGGATTTAATAGATCATATATAATTGAAATTTCTGTGCGTATTAGTCGGTATGCAAGATGTCATTTTTTTTCTTTTTTCATTCCAGACGGCTACTTTAATCACCAATATTATTTTAACTTTAACTGAGGACTACTTATTGTTTGCGATTCATTATCACCCCGAAGCAGAGAGAATACAAATTAGCCCCATATGCCAAATACGTCCATCCACTGTCGTTTCGTAAATTTGAAAGCAATGACTCTCTCGCCCCAAATTCATAGACTTGCCATGAAGGCACTCTGTAGGAAACTGTAATGATCCGCTGACTGTGACTGAACTGCCTACACATGTGTGCGCACATGCAGATGGTGGATTTGATCAAGTATTTGAAAACAAGAAATGCACTTGAGAGTAAATACAAATCTAATTCCAATTAAATAACCCTGAGTATGACCATGTTAGTTGACAGATAAAACCGCCCACCAGCATCTCACAGAAAAAAAAAATAAATATACTAAACCACAACACGCAACAATGAATAACCTTCGAGACTATAGATAAATAGAAAGGAACCAAGATATTGAATGTTTTTCCACTAGCGCACAAGTAAATCATAACCAAACTCAAAATGTGTCAAAAATCAAAATCAAAACTTCCAAAATTGATGGTGGGCCTTCTTCATCCAAGTGTGCTTCCACACCACCACCACCCACCCATTCGTAGGTTTGTCTCTTTCGCAACAATTTGAATCATATGGACGAGAATAGAAACAAAAGACCAACTGATTCACAGCATACAATAGGAAAATTCTGTCAAAGGTTTGCAACTTCGTCACATCACAAAAATGCAATTTTCCACTGATTACGCTTAACTTTTAATAAAACATTTATAACGCATCGATAGAAGCCACTTTTAATTGCAAAATTTTACACTTTTTATAAAATTTAGAAGATTTTGGAAAGTGTACTCACCTAATATTCTCACAGTCCGTCAGCAAGAAAACTTTTTACTTTTCGTATGGATGGGACATCCAATCAAAGCAGAGATGGGAAAACTACAGGGTGAGTCCGAAAAGAAGTGTCATCCTCTGATAGATAAACCTTACAACAGCCATACCTGTTGAATGCACATCTACATTTTTTGACACGTTTTAATGGACTTCGTGTTAAATATTGTTTGCTTTATATACATCGGAGTTATCATAATCGATTTTCCATATACTGCGATTTAATTAATGATAAATAGTTTGATAGATATACTTAATGAAAATGAAAAGGAATTTCTGGCATATTGTGCTAGCTCCGAGTTGCTATTGTGTTAGCAGCTTTTGTCCACACGGGGTCGCAGTCGACGACTGAGGGGATTTTCAATGTTTTTGTTTACATCTGATTTTCTCTTTATATTTACCAGAAATTGACGTAGAGGTTAAGTTTTCTTGTGCTTTGATTTACTGGACGACATTTAACATATAAATGGTACGGGAAATACCACAAAAGAAATGGAATGCTTGTTCTCCATAGATCAAGCCATTGAGAAATGGACCATTGTGGTTCGTTTGTGTGGAATTTTAGTTGTTACAGCTTAAATCGAGGCCTTCGAAGTGTGGAATTACCGACGTCATGGGTAGACAGGATATCGAACGAAGAGAACTTACATAGTTAATTAAAAAAAGGGAAACTGGAATACCTGGGACACATCCTACGCAACGAAAAATACAAACTCCTCCAACTAATTCTGCAAAGAAAAAAAGGAAGAATATCAGTGGGACGGCAGAGGATTTCGTGGATAATAAACTTAAAGCTCAATCTCTCCACCATTGAAATAATAAAGAGACATTACAAATGATGGTTTCCAATCTTTGGAACGGAGAGGAACTCTAAGAAGAATCTTAGGTTCCCTTTGGATATGGGCAGACGTTTCGTATAATACTATGTATTCATTTGCGTATCCAGAAATCACAAGAAACAATTTACAAATGGCAGAAAGTGATAATGATTTGAGCAAACGACGGTGTATTCGAGATCAAGCGTAGAATAACTTACCAATCGCTGATCTCAGAATCCTCGATCTCAAGATGCATTTGGAATTGAGTAATAATGGCATCTCTCTTAGAACCAAGCTCACGACGTAGTCATGGACAATTTGAAAACTAAATAAAGTTCTACGCGCGCTATTTGGTTTGTTTCGATGACTTGGAGGGTACGATTCCATGAACTTCCCCAAGATATAAGGCTCATAAGATCCAACGCCTAAGTTGACTAGGCCATGATTGCATGCAAATCTTCGCTTCGGCTAGAAAGGCCTTCGACTCTGAAAATTCAATATAAGCTTATATAGAATATTTAAGTTGACTTGGTATACAATTTCGGTTATAAAATGTTAAGATAAGTTGATTCGGTCGAGATTTGTAAATGCAAGTTAGGTCACTCATTTGTGAGACTTGACCTGTATTTGAATACATGGTTGCGATTGTCGATACAGATGACTTATATTGGAAAAAACTCTGTATTTAATCAACTTCATTTCACCGTAACTGAAAGTTCTTACCCCCCTGTGTTGGCTATTCGAAAGCCAAGGGAATTGTTCAAAAGTTCTTTCACAGCAAAGTTTCAACAATCTGACAATCTGGCTGAAATGGAATTGAAGTTCCTAGGTTAAAAGCTTAAACAAGGAGGCTCGACGGAGGAACCTTCGGAACTATATGCAGCCCGTCGCTTTCCCGAACGATTTTGTCCAGTCTTTCTTCTCCTAATGCAATATTTATATTAATTTTTAATATGTTTGTAACAAACTGTAAACAAAACATAAATAGCCTTCTCTATTCCGCCTTCCTTACTTACTTATCTGGCGTGCGGTGCAAAACACTTTTAAATGTTCACACAGTACGCTGGGGAGGACCTTAACTTTGAGCAGGGATATATGTATGCTCCTATAGTTGTTGCAAATGGTATGATCGCCTTTATTGTAGATGGTAAAAGCATATGGGACCTATATTCCAATTATCGGGCATGATTTCGTCATCCCAAACTCTGCGTATTATCTGCTGCATGCTCTCAACCAAAATACCGACACATCTCTTGAAGAGCTCTGGTAAGCCATCTGAGCCTGCGGATTTGTTATTTTTCAATTTTTACATGGCCGTGCCGACTACTTCAAATCTAGGTGGGCTAGCTACTTCATTCCGGCATACATTGTCCAATAATCTTTATCAATGAATTTCCCATTCACTTAGCATATCACATTTCAGTTTTTCAACAGAATATTTTTCATTTGCACTGTCTGGAGCTCTTTGTAAGTATAAAACACTAAACCGTTATCCATACATGTGTAAGACATTTCAAGCATTAGAATTCTGTCCGCCGATGAGAAGCTAAGAGCTTTAATTATTGTTCTCAAGCTTTGTGTGTTATTTATTTTGCCAATTCAAGTCATCATGTCCGACCATATTCCTTTCTTCTGACTTGAAATTGGGAACTTGCGAGGCAAATGAACGCAATTTGAGGGAAAATAAAATTAAATTAGTATGTGGATTGAATAAATTAAGTTGATCTTGTAAATTTGAGGTTGTTCAGGTAATAAAAACACTTAACATTGTCAAGTTGATTTCTTCACCTTAAACATAGCACTTGGAGGCAGTTGAATGTTTTCAAGGTCAATGTGTTCTTGAGTGATCGTCGAAGTAAACAGCAAATCATTTCCTTATATCCGATTGCCAACAGTAATCTTCTGTTTGCTTAGGTGGCGCTACAGTTCGGGGTGGACCTGGGACTCAACCAAACAGCTGGCACCATCTTTAGTTAGCTGTCTCCAATTGCGCATTCCAAGTTGATTGAGGTCCTTCTCCACCTGTGTGCCATCAGTTCCGTGGGCGTCCTGTACGTCGAAGTGTTGTCAATGGGCTCTACATGGCCTAGCAATCTTAGACGTCGAAATTGTAGACGTCTGGCTTGGCTCATGTTGATGTACAGCCCGTACAGTTCATGGTTAAATTTTGTTCTCCAAAAGCGATCAACGCAAATAGGACCAAAGATTGAACCCAGAACTTTTTTCTCGAAGAGACCAAGGGCTTCTTCATCAGCTTTAGAGATTGTCCCGTCTTTCGCGAAATAAAGCAGGACAGGGATAACCAAGGCCTTGTAGTGTTAGCTTTGTCCTTCGAGAGAGGGCGCAACTACTTCATTGCCTCTCGAGCCCAAAGAAACAGCGATTGGTAAGAGTTATTCTGCGTTTAATCTCGATACCGATGTTGATCGTACTGTTTACTTGGGAGGTAGACACTACTTCGGAGGTATAGCTGCCTATGATGGTCGTCGATGCGTCTTTTCTCGATGATAGCGTATATTTAGTTTTACCCTCGCTCACCGCTAAACCCAATTTCATTTTTTAAGGTCTTGGTGAGTTTGCTTTCGATCTTGATGGAGCATAGAGAACTCCTCATTGTCATCCTGCACACCCTTACGATTTTGGAAAGAATATAGAAATATGCACGCTGTCAAATCCGGTCTTGTCGATCCGTATCTCTTGGGTATTTTTTCCCAAAATCTGCCGTAATGTGAAGATTTGGTCGATGGTAGACCAGTATTCAGTGAAATGCAGACATCGGTGAACTCTGTTTTCGATCCATCCCTTTTCATCATTTGTAAATATATCTATGCTGGGTGTGTAGTTCCAATTCTCGACACCGATAACTTTCATTATTTATGGGTCCAGCCTCTGTTGATTCAGTAACACTTCTCGGAGGGTATAGCTATGTAGAAAAAGCTTCTCAAACTTCGCCGTTCAGAGTTCGCAGCGTCATCCATAATAAAGTAGAGCTGGAGGCTGATCCAAGTTCCAGAACGAGTGCCAAAGAGTAAAGTTGCCAGCATTCAAATTAATTTCGAAATTAATTCAAAATACGACCCGATTTCAGGATCGCAATCGCAATCATTTCTGAAGTTTATTTTTCGCCAACCGCAGTAGTCCAAAAGCGTTAGCTCGCCAATAGTAGCGCACCCGTGCTGTTATCGGTAAAGGGGGATAGATAATAAACGTACTCAAAAACATACAATACGTAACACACTTCAGACAATCCATCCCTGAGTCTGACCGCTGAAAGAAGTGAAGTGCTGAGCTGTTGTGCATGAAAAGGGACAAGCAATTTGTCATCAAATGTCTAAAACAAAAAAGTGAAAATGATAGAAAACCGGGAAGGGACGGATACCTTTGTCGAACATCAGTAATATTGAGAGTAAAATGCTCTCGCTCTCAAAACAGGGAACCAAAATGTAGCTTTGCCGACATAAGTTCTAAACGGAAGTACACTATCGTTTAACTTAAACTACAGATCGAAGTCAATTTAAGGTTTAAACGAAAATGTGAAACCGGATAAATCGTTAAACTGAAGTTTAAACTAAAAGTGAAGTTTAAAACTTGCACTGTGAAACTGGGCATTAGTGGTTTTAACTCAGTATTTTTTTCAACCCTCGCACATGAAATTTTGGGGAATGACTGAAAGAATAAGGTCGCTTATACATGCTGCCGAGATGATACTTCTCCGTCCAGTTGTGGAAGTTACTCGCCGCGATAGGGTCAGAAAAACCGCAGTGCTCAAAGAACTCAATCATGCCTATCAAAATTGTCTCCCGAACTTATTTTCTTACTGGAAGGCAAGATTCCCTCCAAACTCATTTTCAAATTCAATTACATTTGAGGCAAAAAGAGTACAAGTTCGGAGAGAATTTTTTTCTCAATCACCCCGATGAGTTGTGATGATGAGACATTCGTGCTACGTAACCTGCACGAATGTCCCGTCATCACTACTTCCGAGACGTGTCTTGAATACGATTTCCTCAGATAGGCCATCGCCCAGCAATCTCGACGGGATGTCTTGGCTGCGCTTAAACATAGCTTCTGAAAAGTCAAGTCGCCTGGAGATCTAATGAGAGCTTTGCCCCCGCGACTCCAATGACGAATCCGATTCCAATAATGCCTCTGTAAAAGAATAACACCAAAAACAGAAACCAATTCTTGCATCACATTCATATTTATTGGATCTTGCGAAAAAATGTTTAGCTTATTCAATAATGTATGTATAGTAAATATTTGTTTATCATTTGATTTAAAAACATTATAACATTATTATCTTCATCCTCTTTAATATTTGACAAATAAAAACCTCTTAAGATACTATACAATAGTTTTCGTTTTCCTATTCAATTTGTAAAAAAAATCATAGAAAATATTCATTCAGTGTATAGAAGGTGTGTGTATATGTATAAAAATATTGTAACAGCAACATCTGTAGTCTTCGCAACAATAAATGTCAAACAGTGTACAACATAATGTTGCACAATCGCTAAAGACAAAAAAAATGTAAAACTTTCTTACGAAACAATATGTGAGTACGTACTTAGAAAATATAATATATAAAACAAAATACTATTAAATTAGTTCCCGCCTACCTAATATCAACAAAAGAAGCATTTGAAGTGAAGTCATCGCACGACAAAACAAAATAAAACATAAAATATTCGCAACAACTAACATACCTATACAGGATTTGATATGATTTGATTTGATCAATAACGGACGATATATGCTGTGTGTATTCATTAAATTTGTCTAGTTCATTGTTATTCTATTTGGTAAAATATTCAGTAAATATATGCACCTTTGCATGCATTGTTTTAGTTTTCATTTAGGTGGCAAACAGGTGGATAGGAGACTCAGAGAGACGTATATATATAATTTTATCTAATTGGAACGGTTGTTAATTATTTTCCAGGAGCGGTTCCTGGTCACTACTATAGAGATCGTCTCCATGTCGTGCGCGATTTCCTTCGTGAAAGATTTTACTAAAAGAACAAATTCTATAAGGTGGCAAGCACTTACGGGTGATGCAAAAAATCTTAATTTAACCTATTGTATTCGATCCTCTGCACCGGTGACATGTTGAGATTTCCTTTGGTTTTCTTATCGTAGCCCCAGATGACACAGGCTGCTATGAGGGCAACTGCAATTGAAAGTTTCACAATCAGAAAGCTGATCTCTTGGTTAGGGGAATTTATGTCACTTACTTGTTAGCCATCCAATGAAGAACATTTGCAGCCAAAGGTACGTGCCATTGCTGTTGTCAACAATGATTCCAGAGAGAATTGAGATCACAGCCAGACCAAGATTTTGAACTGATTGACAGCTAAATAGAGGAAATTAAAGAAAACATTAGTACGATCAGCATGACATATTGATTTAAAGGTTAGGTATGTTGGGTGAACAAAAACTGAGACAAGGCGAAATGCATTGAAATGAAAATGACATTATGTCGTGCATGATATTTGTGCTTGCAAACAGAGCGTAATGATGAATCGAAACATAAACAATTAAAACATATTTTAAATATAGAATACACTTTAGACACAAAATCACGTATAGACATGCTTTAAATTACGCAGGCAATGCTTTCCCCATCTTTGCGCTTCGGTACTAGAATGTATTGAATTTCAAAGAGATACGATGACCCCATAGAAAGGTAAACAAAAATAGATATCCTCTCAGGCGGAGTTGTAATTAGGTAGCAGTTAAACCGTTGCCAGGCATAACAAAGTGAAGCTCGGCTTGTTTTCTGGACACTGGGGGATTGCAGGCAATGGATCCGCCGATGATCTCGTGGGAACTGGCTCGGAATTTGGGTTCATGGGTTCCGAACCATACTGTAATATCAACTGGACAGCAGTTAATAATAATAATATGGGTGGCGCGTGGTGGACCTGGGCCTAGCGTGTCAGTAACCACTCGTGTTGTGGGTGCTATTGTTCTTTCACGAGTGGAAGGGACCTACAATTTTATGCTCACTCCGAACGGCAAAGTTGAGAAGCCTTTTTCTCTACCCTTTAAGCATTGTCAGTGACTCAAAAAAGGCGGAACCTTGAATTATGAAAGTTGGTAAATTGGAGATTCGAACCTTTCACCCTCTGCGTCTACCCACTACGCCACGGGGACCCACAACACAGCTTACAACTTTGATTAATGAATGGAAAAACAAGCATCGTTTAGACCAAACGGTGATGGTCTTAGGAATTCTAAATGCTTAATCAGGCCTTATCCCTATCAGAAAATTCTTTACGTCAACAAAGAAAATGTGCCAAGACAAGGTATGTCAGCTTTGCCTGGAAGAGGATGAGACATCCGAGCACACTTTATGTGAATCTCCGGCACTACTCTGGTTAAGGAAACGTATCTTCCATAGGAAGACACCCAGTTCAGTGGAATTTAAGAATTCCACTACAAAAGACATATGTATTATCTTTCATAAGGGAAGTAGCTGTTTGGTGTTGTCACGGCATGGGTTCTACAAAAGAAAAATATGGTTTTCTATAATCTTATTTTAAGCAACTGCTTGGGATGGACGTGTTGATATGTAGATCTTCGTCATCTCTACAAACTCTGGAGTAAGGACGCCAGTCTGGTAAAATATTTTCCTAGTGTTAAGATCGCTGTCCTAAACGTGTCCAGATCTTTGCATTTACGATCAGCATTCGTAATGACATCTACCAGTAAGCTTTTCCAGAAGACTATCAACAAATTAAGAGATCAAGGTAACTTCTACTGATTAAGTCTTTCATGGCAAGCATTAGTACATTACATTACTTACCATACAGATAGGCCTGCCAGATTTTTTTCGATGCTCAGCGGGAAAAAATCACAAAAATACCGGGATTTTAAATTTTTACCCGGGATTAATTAAATAAAACCTTAAATTTGAAAATTCGTTAAGGTTAGGCCATAATACAAGATGTATAAATATTAAGGGCGTGTTTACACTGAGTTTACCCGAGATTTAAGGTGACTCGGCGGGACAGTTAAAATTATGTCTTAAAACTGGGTTGTCCCGCAAAAACCGGGACGCCTGGCAACGCTACATACAGACCCTGAAACACCACCACTCACTTCAATCATGCTTCCAATTTTTGTAAATACATATTCTTCATGCAATTAATTTTCGTTTCGACTTAGTAAGCAATAACCACTTGTAGCTGGTTTCTACAAGAACCTGAGTTACTTAGCAGAAATTAAATATTTGATCAACAGAATATGCAAAAGCTGTTAGGTTTCGCACCATCGAGAGCCGCTAGTAAACAAGGCGGCCGCTTTTACCTACACACGGACATGCGAACACACGGACCTACACACGGACATGCGAAATAAACAACATACATATTTACACGAAAGCGTTGTCAGTTTACAAAGATCTTATTCCACCACTTGAAAGTCAAGGTGATGAAAAATACGTAAGTAAATCCCACGTAAGTGATGCCCATCCAAAAAATAGGTGATCTTGCTCAACGTCGCCTACACGATCCTGTCTAGGGTAATGGGTGAACATCTAAAGCCGTTTTGACGTACAGCCGTGAAGACCAGCGAGTTTCCAATCGATACGCCCCAACTTTTCATCGCATACGGCGGCATTCATCGTAAGGATTTATTCAAAACGATGAACAAAATCGAGATCCTGGGAAAATTGTTTCTGTTGTGTCGCACCACGAATACGCGATGCTCCGTGCAGTTCGACCCAAGGACTTACGAGCCGTTTGAAATTTGCACCGGATTTCGGCAAGGAGAGCCGCTGTCGTATGATTTCTTCAATTTGGTACTGGAAAAGTTAGTGCGGCGGACAACTGTAAACAAGGAAGAATATCTTCTACAAGTCAGTTCAACTGTTGGGTTACGCAGATGATATCGACATCGTCGTGCGTTCCTAAAGTGCCGTAGTGGAAGCATTTACATTGAAGAACAGGCGAAACGAACTGATTCATGAGGACAAAGAATATTTTGTCGACCAAGAAACGTTCCCTCACACCATCTAGCAATTTAGGAGGAAGGTAGGTGTTAAGTGGCCTTAGGGCAGCTACAGAGACGGTATTGAAGGTGACTAAGGGAGTACCTATATCACAAGAGGTTCCATCCTTTGACAGTTTCGTGGCGAGTTTTGCGAGTTTGTCAGCTTTACCACCTGGGACATAACATCAAAATTGACATCTATAATTGCGACGAAGTGGCAGAGTTTGTCTACCTTGGGGCAAACTAAAACTTCAAAAACGACATCACAATCGAGATCTGCCGCAGAACAACCCTTGGAAACCGGTGTTACTTCGGTCTGTTGATGAAAAGCCCTAACTCGAAGGACCAAAATTATGTTCTCCAAAACTCTTATTTTGTCAGTCCTGCTATATGGAGCCGAGAGCTTTGCGCTAGACAAAACTGCAGAACTGATTCTTGGTGCATTCGAAAGTAAAATATGTCTACGTTGGATATATGGTCCGGTCTCCGAAGAAGATGAATGGAGTAGAAGACACAACCACGCACTCTACGAGCAGTACCAGGATGTGGATGTAGGCCGGAAGGTAAAAATCCGTCGACTGCACTGGCTCGGCCACATCCAGCGCATGAACACCACCGATTCCACTACGAGGATCTTCAAATTCGAACCTCCTATTTCGAGAAGGAAAGGACGACCCTTTCTTTGTCAGACCATTGCTAAGGAAAGCATGAGATATGCTTATGAGATAATGAAAATAAAAAAGTGATGATTGCCAACCTCTGGGCAGGAGAAGAACATTTGAAAGAGAAGAAGATCCAACAAGTGTTATGTAAATCAAAAAACCACACCTCGCCACATCTACATTCATTCAAGCACACAGGTCAGTCAATAATAGCAGACACATGCAACTTAGAACGAATTATTTCCCGGCAAGCATTGATGTATGATTTTAGCCAATTCACAAGAATCTACTTTAACCAAATAAACATGCAAATACCACCCAAATGGAATTATTGTTAAAAGTTATTTTGCAAAGTGTTTTGTATAGCAAACCCCGTGATATATGGTTAGTTTGGATCAGTCTTCAAGTCAAAATAAGTCGTATCATTCATAACTTACAATCCATAGGCTGTGCCAAGTTGGTATTCAGGAATGATGAGTGCAATAAGCGGCCATAAACTGGCAGCCAGCATAGAGTATGACAAGCCCATTAAAACCATACCAAAGTAGGGGTTCAGGTAAGTAAACGCCAGCAAGGAATGTGCGCCAATAGTCGACACTGTAGCGAAGAACACCCAGCCGACATTGCGTCCAGTCTTATCAATGATGAATCCAAACAGGGGACTGGCGATTGCTGAAATCAAGTAGACAATGGAGTCGACGCTGTTCGCATCTGAGGGGGTGAATCCGAACTTTTTGATAAAGAAATCCCTGAAACGAGAATGAATGTGAGACATCTTGTTGGGTAATGAGAGCAGCTGTGAACTTACTTGCCCAAGGCAATGAATGGGAATATAGCCACATAGTACGCCACGCAAACCACCGATACCATCCAGAAGGTCACCTTAAACGTGAACACATCGGTGAGCTTTGGTATTTCACCCGTCGGGTTGTTGTTTCGTTGAAGTATCCTCTCAGCTCTCTTGTCCATCCATCCTGTGAAAGGTTTAAGATTTGTTTTATTGTTTATCTCACTCAGGGCGAGTGCTACAAACCTAGTATGAGGGCGCATATGAAAGACATCACGCATGTTAGTCCCGCTAGAAGCAGAACCACACCTACTGCTGTATGTCCCTGGTAGAACTCCGACACGTACTTGTAGATCGGTTCCATGACCCAAAAGTTGACAGTGCTTCCAACACGAGCAAACGAAAGTTGCAAGCCGAAGACCATGTTCAACTCTTTTCCCTTGAACCAGAGCACCGCGTAGTTATTCTGTGCAACGGCCAACGATTCGGCACCGATTCCGAAGATGAATCGACCCACAATCATCAACCAGAATGTGTCTGACAGACCGCCAAAGGAGAACACCAGTTGTCCAATCATCAGAATCACCAGATAGATGATTGTTCCCAGGCGAATGCCAAATACGCGATCGATGAGGAAACCTCCGATGAAGCACAAGACAACGTTTGGCCAGGAATATATTGAGTACAACATGGTGAACTCAGTTGTTGTGATGTTCAGCTCTTTCTTGAAGACATCTTGCAGCGCACCCGGGTTGTCGTAACAGAAGTATGAACCTAAATGGATGGAAGGATGGTTGATGTAAAGCAAAGGCAGCTAAATGTATGTTCCTGCATTTCATCTTGGTAACTGCACGCACAGGCGCTATTCTACAACTGCTAATATATTGCATGAACTGATCTATAAAACAAATATGTTCGTTGGTTGCTGTTTAAGAAATTTGTGAATATGTGCAGGGCCTTCCGTCTCTAGAGGCTTCTACGGATGCGTTGGCAGAATGATCCTATTTGATTATCCTAACCTCAGGTTCAATTGGTCCCGTAAAAGCGTAATAACAAACACTTTTGGAAGGATGGAATTTCCTTTGACAAAATGATGTACACAGCTCCGTAGAATATGGCAGCATACTATCACAGCAAAAGACAGTCACAAACATTTGCAAGGGGTTAAATGGAGAAGCTTTAGTGTTGATAAAGACGATCGCGCCGGTCATAACCTTTCCAAATAACAAGGTGCCAACGATACCAGCAATTGTGGATTCTTGGTGGTAAGAGACGCTAAAATGGGGTTGTTTCCGGTAAGGTCTGAACTAGGTAGGTTCAATATGGCTTAAGCGGGCAGGTAGATAATTGGGTGCCCAGAAGGCCTTCTGCCCGTGGTCATATACCAACGCGTTTGGTCCATTACTAGGGAGTGTTATAATACCATGCGATCTACTGTAGACCTAAAATCGGACATATTCATGTTTGAATCTTATGAGGTTTTCAATTCGACTCCGCTTAAGTCGTCCAGCTGAAGTGCTTTCCTAGAACATATTTTCTTTTCCTTGCTAGTTCCGAACATTCGCAGAGCATATGTTGATCAGATCCAGTTTTTTCCACATCTCTTTAGCTTCTGCAAAAGTCGTTGTGCAGTCGCATTGCATGTGTACCTAGAGCAGTGCCCGGTGAGGACTCCTATTAGTGTGCGTTCGTTCATGCGATTAAAGCCGATCAGTGATGTTGATCTCTTCTTGGTCAGCATCCTGCCATAGAACCCTTGCTGGACATATCTCCAATATTGAGTCCAAGGCAGGGAATGTTGGCTCTGTACCGGGGTTCGTCTTCTAGCTTTGTGCTTTATGGATTGAATGGATGGTATTGAAATTCTCCCTCAGCTCTGAGCCCTTTACAACCTTGGAATGCAGTGCGTATCCTGTCTACGAAAAATATCCACAAACACCGGCGTCTTGGACAAAGCATTACCATGGACAGCTATAGCTTCCAAGTAATGAAAGACTTTGTCTACCTAGGCTCCGAAGTTAACGCGAACAATGACACCACCGCAGAGATAAAACGAAGGATCACGTTTGCCAATTGTTGTGTTTTGGGCTTGGAAAGCAATTGAGGAATAAAGCCCTGTCTCGAAGAACCGACATATGCCTATATACCTTGATAGTCCCAGTCCTGTTGTATGGCGCAGAAGCATGAACACTAACCAAAATATCATTATCTTCGGTCCCGTCTGTACTGAGGGGGAGACTGAATGGCGATCTGTACAGGTTGTACAGCGAGATCGGCTGGTAAAACGAGCTAGGCCATGTAGAGCGAATGGACACCAATGGTCCGGAATACCGTTGATCGGTACTATTCTCCGGGCCAAGTGATGATTAGTCGTTTTGCCTGACTTTGGATTGCTCAAGTTACACGCATTTTCGCTTCCTCTTTCCCATTCCTCCTTTCTCTTATCTGTCCTATATTTCTTTCTCCACACGAAATCTTTAAGGTCATCCGTCTCTTTTCATTTTTTTCTCTTCTCTTTTTGCCTGCTGCATGCTCCAGTCGCCACGTCCGATCGTCCCGTGAAATCGCAAGCGTTCAGCCGTCCTTTTTCGAAACTGAAGGTACCCGCTTTACCTTTTGCAACTAAACTCAATGACCTTCTCCAATAGCCGCTATACAGTTAATTTCAGTTGTCGAATAATTTTACTTAAAAGGCTCTAATTCGAGAGCAAAAAAAAAACAAAACGCCCATTGACCAAAAAATTAAATGCATTCATGAGTTATCTTCATTGATAAACAATGATCGTAAAAATAGACGTTATTGTCATCCATGTTACCTACTTTCTCAGTGTTTGTATCTCTTATTAGCACAACCGAAATTCTCCGCTTATTAATGCTATCTTCATACATAACACCTCAGCTAGCAACACACTGCTTGCCAAGGAAATAATTCCAGCCTAAGCAACGACTCTTGATAATTTGTGTAATCAGAGAGCTTCCTTGCATTCGCTAGCTTAAGCGTGCAATGTGACCCTCTCCAAATGGCTGAGTCACATATGCGGGATGAGTCATGGGTCCATATGAACCTAACAGATGACTGAAAACCAGTGTGCGAGAGTGAAACATTTTTTTTTTTTGTAAAGATTTCATTATCAACAACCAAAGACTACGGAGAAGAATCAACTCAATTATCATCAGCAAAAGAAATGACGCCGTATCGTCAGCCTTGTGCATCGAGCAGCTTCCTGATAAAAGATGCAGCAAGCGACTGCCACACGATAAGGGGACAAGTTCACAGGAAACATGCCATAAAGCGTCGTTTCCAATTAATCTCATCCAATTAATTGCTTAATTCATATGATTTATGTACAATTAATTATCTCTACTCACCGAAACCAAGGAGGCACATGAATATCAGGGCGATAAATCGATGTGGACCGCTGCTCGGGTTACAGCACATAGATGCCCCACATCCCGTGGGTGCAGGGTCCAATTCATTGTCGTGCTGCGGGCGCGAAGGACTCTCTGCGATTGCCTCGGTCTGTTCCGCCAGTTCATCGTTCGCCACAATTGGCTCGAGATCACTATTCCGCGGCATATTTGCACTGCTTATGTACTTCTTTTGTTATAACCTTCCACTATGATGAATTTTGTTTGGGCGACGTCTCTTATCTGCTCGAAGAGAATTCTGCTTATCGAGGACGTTCGTATTGGGTGCGTCTGCGTGTGTATGGATGAAATAACTAATCAACTAATGCGACCCGCATTTGAAATTATATTTATTACGCCAATCTGTAATGGAAAACAAAATGTTAAAGTAATTGAACACGATCATGTAACGTGATTATGGTCAGAACAATGGAATGCTAAAGTGCTACTCAAAGTGTGTCGTTTGCCGATGAAAAATATCGAATGGACTACATATTGGGTTTTGCTTTTATGCCATTTAACACCTCAGGCTAAGGAAAAGGTTATCGTCGTAAATTACAGATCATCTGTTTTTGCGTTGCAATGACAAACGAGCGGGGGGACTGACGAATTTCAGCACCCATATACTAGTTAGTTGATAGAGTGAAAGCGTTATCTGTGTTTACTACAATTCTTCAATTTCCTTATTTGCCAGAGCGAATCGAGAGATCCCCACTACCTTTGCTCCGAATTTCGTTTCCATCGATATGGTAAATTAACTTAAATAATTACTATTCAGTAAATAGTTTTTTTTGTTGACACCTAAGTACATGCAAACAAAGACAAAAATACAAATAAATAAAAAGAACACTTGTACACACTGTACGAAAAAGAAAAAAAAATGAAAAACAAAGACAATGACAATAGAAAACTTGTTAGCATAGGGAAATGTTTTGCTTTAGGAACGAGAAGAAAACAATAATTAATTGATTATCTTTACCAGAACAGCACGTCAATTGTTTAAAAACTTGTCTATTATCAAAATATGAACTATACGCCTCGAAATTAAGCGGATAATTATCAAGTTACTCCCCCGAGGAATAAAATATAAAACCAAAAGTTCCCTCAGACAATACGCAACACACAAAAAGTATCAATAGGTGACAAGAATGTAGCCAGAAAATGAATGGGTAGACTGGAACGTCTGACAGCTGAAATTGGAAGAAAGGGTGCGGTACACTAATGTACGAAATTATTGGAGACGGAGTAACGAATTTTGTTTTATAAAATTACGTTCGTGTGGGACGAGGTTATTTTAATTTATTTCTATAAGCGAGCCGAAAGCCCTTGTAGCTTGTGCTCCCTTTTGCTAGTATTATAATATGTTATTGTAAACTAATAAATAATAATAATAATTTATGTTGGGTAAAATTCCTGCTGTATTGGGTGGAAAGTTTGACCCAAGTAAAATCATTATAGCGGCGTTCAGGCACAGTAATTTGTCATGACGATTTGCCTGACGACCATGATTGATGGGCCGAATTGTCAATGTGAACGCTCGTTACAACAAAACGGCAGACAAACAAATTTGGACTTTTCATCTAAATTAACAAATTGTCATGACAAATTGTTGCGTCTGAATGTGTACACATTGTAGTCATCGCTACAAAATTCCGAGATTTGTTGCATCTTCTTCTTTCGATGCGCGTTTATTTCAGTAAATTCGAATAACATTCTTAACGTTTCAAATTTCTCCCCTTCCACATAAATATAATCACTGTCCTGAATGTAACCATTACCACACGACTGGAATCAGACTGGAAGTATGTTTTGTCATCAAAAATCAGCTGAAATTAATTCTGTCAGCTGTCAACCTTGTGCTATATGTAGGCTTATTTTCATTTTTCATTTACCCAGGAACAAGGCAAAGTTCATTGTTTTTTTGTCACTTCATTCGCAGTTGTAGTCCCAGAGCGGGCTATCAATTATCTAAATGAGTATACTACACAAAAATCTATAACATTATCTGCACTGATTAATAATAACTGCATGAAAGCCTAGTTTAGGACATAGAGACAAATAGATCTGCAAATGGACACGATAAAGGTAAACAAAGGATCTACCACTGCGTAGTCTCGGCAATGTTTCTACGTTTTGAAAATCTCACGATTTCAAAGATTCCTTCTAATGTGTAATTTTTGTGGTTCCAGAATATTTTACACGGTGTAGTTCATGGCATCTACGATAGCATCAAAGGCATTGCTCTTGTTTTTTACATAGATAGTCAGATCAATCGCTTGAACGAGCTGAAAAATGCCGAAAAAGTGTCTCCCTTGCTGGGGGACTTAACACTGAATCCGGAATTGTTGACTCCGAGGGCTGACGAACGAAGGATTGGATCGAAAGCTTTGCCTGGAGATGCCAAAGTGAAAAAGGGGTAAGTAATCATATCGCCTGCGACGGAACTTTTTCTAAACCAACTTTCCTTGCAGAGAATTGAAAATAGCCAAGCAAGTCTTCAAGTGTTGCGCCCTCAACGGCGGCTTCACATGGCTGAGTATAATCTTGTTCGAGTCAATCATTCTGCCCGGACTCAAGTTCATCCTTACTTGGTGCTATGGTGACAAAGGCGACGAACTGCAATACGTCTGGAGTTGGCTGCAGTCTCTGCTGTCGATCCTCTTCGGCATGATGTGGGTTCTTCCGATATTCCTGCTCAGCAAAGTGGTCAGCAGCTTGTGGTTCCAGGATATAGCAAATGCGGCGTACAGGTTTCGCAAGGGACGCCCACAATTCATGACAAGTGTCAGTAAATTAATCGCTGACTTCCTCTTCAGCTTGCTGGTACAGGCATTGTTCCTCGTACAGAGTATGCTCGTGGATTTGCTTCCATTCAACTATGTGGGCAAAATACTTTGCTTTGTCCACCTATGCCTGCTGTATTCGCTCTACTCGTTCGAGTACAAGTGGTTCAACATGGGATGGGAACTACACAAACGTCTCAGCTACATCGAATGCAATTGGCCGTATTTCTTGGGATTCGGCATCCCACTGACTGTCCTAACGAGTTTACCAAAATCTGTGATTGTAAGGTAAGTTAACATGAGTCGATTTTGGCTGCGTTGAATGGTTTTAGCTTACTCTTTGGTTTTTCTCTTTTTTCGAGCAGTAGCTGCATATTTTCGATATTCTTTCCGCTATTCATATTGAGTGGAAACGAGGCTCAGCCTGTTGTTGGAGCTAGGTAAGTCGAATAGATTAACAGATTAAGCAGGTAGTTGGTAATTGTAGTTTTAAGTACCTGAATCGTACGCAACCCTCTTGTAATAAATCGGAACGCGGTTTCTTTGGGATCCCTGGGATTTTCCCGAGCAGATGGCGAATGTAACTAGAGGAGAGGATGTTTTATTGCTTCTCGAAATTTCAGTTGTCTATAACAAAAGACCTGTTCGATCACGTGTCAAGATCAGGATGAGCACTCGACATGATGGTGCCAAGGTTCAACGACGCTTTGTCATGACATCACGAAAACTTAAGCTTCTACCTCAGTCGGAGTGTGCGGTTCATGTTAGAAGTCATAAAACGGCATACTCCGACTAGGTGGTGCTGCTTCTTCGGCCTGTAGTCTTTTTTTTCTAATTCTTGCTTGATTATGTCAGCCTCACATCGAGTCGTATGAACAGATGTCCTCATCGTGGTCAAGACAAACAGCAAATATTCACCCTGATCCCCTATGTCGTAAAAGACAACAAACGACATCGGTTTTCTGTCTTTCCAAACACTATCCCTTTAATCTGGGCCTGGTCCTCTACGAACAAGCCTCTTGGACTTAACCACTCTTTGGTCAGCTGCTTCCTATTGCGCATAGCACGTTTGCTGAGGTCTTTCTCCTCTAGTGTGCGTAACATTAGACTGCTGGAGGAGCATGTGCGACAAAAATCCTCCTCCAGCAACAGACAAACTATATAAAACTCATTCTTTCAACTAAAAAGTAACGAATTCTTTTCTTCCTTTTCAGCGACTTCCCCCTACGACTGTTCTCCCCCGTTGTTGCAGTGTCCAATCTGCTCTTTAATCGTTCAGTGCGAGTCAAGAAACCAATCACTGCCACAACATCGCACAGGTCTCGAGACACGATACACCAGGGTACACCAGAGCGTCGAATGCCGGTTCTGACAAGTAGGCGCAGCAGCAGCCGACAATCATCAACGAGAAGTGCGAGCAACTTCTGAATACTGTAGCAAGCTGAACAAAACAAAAAAAAAAAAAAACGCATCCCACTGGCCATACATATTCACGCCTCGCCGATTTATCCTGCTTCGCTTCAGTTCGCCCGACACAGTGTTGCTTAGTGTAAATACCGACTTAAGTGCTAGACACTTATCAATCTACCCACAAGCTGAATAAATAGCTTACCGCTTGAATTTCTAAAAAAAACAAATAAAAGAATGAAAACTATTCACGAGAGAAGACGTATCATTTTTTAAGTTATAAGAGTTTTTTGTCATAGAGTTAATCAAGGTGTTTTTTACTTCAAGAAATATATGAAACATAAAATGAAAATACTTCTGTTTTACTCGAGCAGCTCATCTGGGGGTTCCTCTTTCACCTCGGGGACTGTGTGATAGGCCGAGATGGTGATCAGGGTTTGCAGAGCATCGTAACTTAGGGTGGGATCTTTGTCTTCGATAGCGTAGCCTCCGTCCACGATGAATCCCTTGAAGTTTTGCAGTTTTTTAAAGTTCTGCTGGGCCTGGAGAAGGGACATGACGGTGGGATTTCCCAGTCCGAAGAAACGCTCTCCCTGCGCCCGCAATGGCAGGTTGGCGACATCAGACACACGAATTATCGCGTCTAAGAGACCCAAGTGGCAGATATTTGCTGATTCTCCGAAGAAAACATGATCGAATTCAGCATCGGGGATGATCTGGAACTGCGGCACTCCGGAATTGTTGAGAATTTTGCACGTGAAGACACATTTCCTTTCGGGCTCCTTGGGATGCGAGTAAACTCGGGTTGCGACATAGCCTACGGGGTAGATCCAGTTCTCGGTGTGGAAGTTTGTGTTCTCTGACATTATATCTCCGAGAGAATGCAATACAAAGCCACCGAGGTTGATCGGGAAAATTGGTTTCCCATGAGAGTCGTAGGGAACCTTCTGAATCACATTGGATTTCTTGGGCCCTGGTGTTTTGCCATTTGTCGTCGTCTTCTGCTTTGGCGTGGCTGCTCCATCTTCGGTCTTGATGCGTTTTTTCGGTCCTCTCTTTCCCGGAACATGGGGCACTGTGGGGGTTGTATCCCCATTTGCTGTTGTGTTGCTGTTTGGCGGTGGAACAAGTTCGAAATCCTTTTCGTACTTGAGAAGGCGTTTGAGCAGATAACGCCGTTCTTCCTTACTCACGACTATATCATCCTGTATTTGAGCGATTTGATCACATAATGCAGCATTTTCCTGCAAGAAATATAACACAACATTGAATATGGGGATTCTGATGGTTGAGCGGACTGCTTACAAAGACGTAATTTTTTATTATTCGTTTGATTTTTTTGTACTTCGACTTGTATTTGAGATTCATTACACGCGCGTATTGATTGTTCTGATAATACATGGTTTTCGACATGATTTAAGTGAATACTTTTTCCAAATTTGTAAAATGCTTCGGAAAGGAAAAATCTTGAAGTAAACACTTATGTTTGACAAGCCAAATTCGTGTACAGCGGATTCATTCGACTGTCAAGGGATTGAACAGTGCTGACACTTGCTTTTATACCTTTTTATGCACGCTTCAATTTATTCTCACTCTCAATTTATTTTCACGAGGATTAGGGATTACGACACTTGAGGGATTAAGATTAGTGAACAAAATATGTTAAATAATTGTTTATTTAAAAATCAGAATAAGGGGTATTACATGACATTAAATCATTCGCTTTTGCAAAACCACTAATAAACCACACAAATCGAACACCCCCACGAATTGTCATCTTGTTGACATTGAATAATTATTCGCATTAAGTGGGGATATTAACAAAACATTTCTTTCTTCTGGTTCTGTAGTCTATATTGAATTAGAGAAAATTAGAAAAAGGCTGAATTACGACACACAATGCAATAATCCGATCACTTCAACAAATCGTAATTCCCAACAACTCAGTATATCAACATGGATTTGGAGGTGGAAGTGCCGTCGAACATAACAGTTGACGAATTTGCTGACGCTGAGGGGGCAGATTACTTCCAGGAGCAGGAAGACAACAAATACAGCATTATACAGGATATTCAAGCAGAGCTTACATCCGAAAATCAAACGCTAAAACCAAATGGCAACGTGAAGAAGTCAGATTCATTCTCGAGTGATAAAAGCAAGGAACTGGATGGTTCTCAGGATAATCTAAGCGCAGTGGCATCGTCATGTTCCACGTCTGATGATGAGATAGACTATCTGCACGACAGTGAGTGGCTGCTACATAAGAAACACATCTTCATACTGAGCGAGGCAGGCAAACCGATCTACTCGTTGCACGGCACCGAAGATAAGTTGGCCACATTATTTGGTGTCATTCAGGCACTGGTTAGCTTTGTTCAGCATGGACAAGATGCGATAACGTCAATTCACGCAGAGGGAATCAAATTTGTGTTCCTTGTTCGGAACTCATTGATTCTGGTCGCGGCGTCAAGGAGCAACATGAGTGTGCAACAACTTCAAATGCAGCTAAGGTGTGCTTCTCCTTGAATTTGATCTTTGCCGAGTTCCAACTTGTATCTTCTTTGTTTTTCAGTGATGTTTACAACCAAATATTGTCCACACTGACGTACTCTCACATGACGAAGATCTTTGAGATGAGAAAAAATTTCGACTTGCGACGATTGCTTGCTGGAAGCGAACGACTGATCTTTCATCTACTGGCCAATGACAGCAGTAACAAGAAGAGTGAGTGCGATGGTTCAAATGAGATTTTCGATATACTCATTCGACTGTTTTTCAGTAACGAACAACGTATTTACATTTCTAACGAATACAATCCGTGTGATGCCACTTCCGACGACGATTAGATCCAACATAACAAATGCCATTCAGAGTAACTGCTCAAAAATAAAGAACTTGGTATTCGCTGTACTGATTGCCAACAACAAACTGATCGCTTTGGTGCGAATGAAAAAGTACTCCATACATCCGGCAGACTTGAGGTAAGGGGATCGATGAAGGCAATTTTATGACGCATCCGTGAGACTCACGGGTCTATCAAATTCTTTATGAGTGCATGCAGAGTTACGTGGAATTGTATGAGTCATTTATTCGCCGCTGTTGTTGTAAACGGAGTGTCAGCAACAAAAGGCGAGAGTCGCATTTGATCTTTGCGATTTGGTGGACTCTAAAGACCTTGTTTGGGTAACTCGATGATGTATTCTCTTACGTAACTGTGGAGACAATGTATCTGACCTCTGCCAAATAGAGGTTATCAAAGCTGGAAGTTTATGGGATAAGATAGCGGTGTGGTGTATTGCAGTCTGGCCATGTCTTCCTAGAGATTACACAGTTAGTTAACCGATACCATCTGCGTTTAGACATTTTCTAGAAATGTGATGTTATTCGTGCTTTTACCAGCCCAAGTGGAATGTGTAACTCTATAGCAGACAAGCTATGGAGGGCAGCTGCTTGTTTCGACAATAATGGTTGTATGCCCTAGAACCCATGTTATGGTTATTTTTAACATTTCCGCCACTGCAGCAAGCTCATTGCGGAGGTGGAGGTCGATTAAACTGCCTTGATGCCAGATTGTTGTTCTCAAAAGTATGTAATCTTTGCATTGACGAAGTGTTGGAATGAGATTTAAGTTGACGGCACGGCACGTCTATCTAATAGCGAGGATTACCGTTTGGAAGATGCTGACGTAATTTGAGAGTCTGTAGGCTGTAGAAATGCTCAGAGTGTCTGAGTAAATACCGGGTCCACTTTTTATCTTTGAACCGTCTATGTATGCACTCACATCCCGGATGAGGCCTATACGCGTGCAGTCCCGTCTGCTGTAGTTGGGAAGAGTACGTCGACATATTTTGAAGAAAAGTCGGATTTAGGTGGGATGTAGTTTGTTCGAAGCTGTAGGAGTTCTCTATGTATGAACCCAGGATGCAGCTTTAGCTCTCTCTCAGATTCTGATCCCACTATGCGTTGTACTTTGGTCAATATGTAAAAGATGGAGCATGACCGTATTCTAAATAGGACTCACACAGATATTGCTAAAATTACGGCGATTAATACGGAACATACTAGGAATTCCTACTAACACACACTGCAGAACCAGAATAATGAACTCACTTCCTCTGCTCCTGTCCTGTCCAGACACGGTTACGGACGGTAGGAAGACCTATCCTTAAATATCTCTTCGAGATATCTAGCAAGTACATCAAAGAATTGCTTTCGTTCCTGAACGCCGCACGATGGTTCTAAAAGCACATCAACATCCAACTTTCAGGGCTGTGGTTTCAAAAAGGCCTTTAGTGCTCTAAGAATAAACACTTCAAACAGACACAGATAGCGGCGAGCGTTTTCTACGAATTTTTGCAAGAGAGTCATGTCTAGATCCCATTCATTGAGCGAATCTTTGGTTACAGAGAATAAACAAACATGAGTCCGAGGCGGACCACGAGTCTAGCTTCTACATGACATGCAGTTGCTCTCTAACAAGTGGAAGGGACCTAAAGTTTTTTTTATGGCGACACCGAACGGGAAGTTTGAGAAGCATGTTCAAGACAAGATAACACTCAGAGCATTGTCAGGAACGAGGTGAAGGCATGAATTCGTGTCAGGAATTGAACTTACGTATCAGAGGCCTTTGGTTACATCCTTACTTAAGGCGAACCTGGACTTCAACTAACAAGCCTTTCCAGCTGGCATGGTCCTTAGTCGGTTCCACTTCTGCGCACCACCTAAGGCGATGTGTCCTCTACCAAGTTTCCCTTCTAGGTTACATTCGAATACTCTGCAGGCCGGAGGTTTGGTTCCTATTCCTTCTACATGTCCTACCCGTCTTTAGCGACTGATGCGCAGTTTCTTCTACTGGGTCGATATAGCTATACAGCTCGTATAGTTCGTCGTTGAATCTCGCCCACCAAAGCCCGTCAATGCAACATTTTGCGAATAAGTTTTCTCTCGGATCGACCGAGGATATCCTCGTCCGCTTTTGACATAATATATATATATATATATATTGACATATAAGATAATCAAGGTCTTATATAGAATCTCCTCAGTTGTTCCGGATAAAGAAAGAGAGATTGGCAGGAGTTATTTTTGATTGCATTTCTGCTGAAGTGTTATTGTGAGAGTTTATAACAGAGCCAAGGTAGGCAACGTCCCTTACTAACTCAACGTAGCTGTCGATTGTGATGTTCTGTCCTATTCCTCGATCTTATTGACAGCATTCATTTCGCCTTCATTTACTACTAAACCCAGGTTGACAGGTTCTGTTTCGATACTAGCGAACGTACCAGTGATAGCCCTCTGCCAATTATAACAATATCGTCGGCATACGCCAACGTAGTTGCATATCCTTTTGAAAGATTGCGCCTCTGAGTTGGCGTTTGAATTTCGCAAAATTCTTTCAAGTATGATGTTAAAGAAATCACATGACAGCGCGTCATCCTTATCACGAAGTCCTCTTTTGGCTTTCAAGGTCTCGGTGAGGTTGTTGCAGACCTTACATAGATCTGGTTACCTATTAATTCCACACTGAGAAATCTGCACATCTCTCCCTTCCCCACTCATTTCTACACACACTGCTATTAACATCAAGTCTCTTACAAACTCTTCCAGGTTGATTTTCAATCTAATCGAATGCTCGGAGAGTTTTAAAACCGTGGAAAACTGGATGCCCATATGCTTACCAAAGTTCGATATGAATGGCTACCTGCATGCCCACGTATCGTATTTATCGGACGACTGTCAAGCATGCCTGCTGCTGCTCTCCGTAGACCGTGACGTATTCTTCACCCTATCAGATGCAAAGAAGAAAATCACTGAGAAACTTCGTCGCACTCATTGTCTAGAGGCCATCAGTGAACAGATCAACAAAAGTCCGCAACAAGACACACGACTTAATCTAGCAGCAATCGGTATTCCAGAGTTGCGACACTTCCTCTACAAGCCGAAGTCCTCGTCTCATCAGTTGTTATGCTCCGAAATCAATCCTCCCTACACGACACTGGCTGAATTCGAACGTTTGGAGGCTATTTACTGCGATCTGCATCATCGAATCCACAACAGTAGTCGGCCATTAAAGCTGATCTACGAGGTTAAGGAGAAGGAAGTGGTTCTGGCATGGGTGACGGCAGCCTCTGAACTGTACGCTGTATTCGAGCCAATGGTCGACAAGGGGCTGGTCATCAAGTATGTGGACAAATTGATCAAGTGGATCGACAAGGAGCACGATGTGTTCTTCATAAGAAATCATCCGACATTCTGATCGTCAATGGTTTGGTGATGCCAACGAGGCAAGCGAAACATATGTGATTATGCTCCTCCCAGCATCCCAACATAATATTATTTATCATTTATGTAGGTAATTCAAAGTAATACAAAAACTTGTTATTTTTTTACTTCACTGTGTAGTCGAATTACAAACAAGTATCTGAAAGGTTAACATAACACATATATTTTCTGTTCTTCATACACTTACACAAGCAAACTACTGATTAAGTCCGATTGCAATTAGGTAATGATTAAAGATGTTCCAGACTCATGTCGGTTATTAATGAAAATAATAATACAAACAAATTAGAATGATAAGAATCGAGTTTTTTTTTCCATGGCGACTGAGGTGGTCCCCATGGCGTAGTGCGTCGACTAACCTAAGGGTGACGTGACATGCCGAGCTGGAACTAGGCCCAGCTTCTACAGCAACTACTCGTGTTGTGCACGCTATTGTTCCATCAAAAGGGAATGGTGTGACTTTCAGCTGTATGATAACTCCGAACTGTGAAGCTTGAGAAGCTTTATGTAGACAAGGATATTCTGAGTCCCTGTGACGCGGTGTAGCCATGAATTATGAAAGTGAATTGGAGAATTGAACCTGGGACTCCCGGCGTAGGTGTCGACGCACTAACATCGCCGAAAATACTTTTTTGTTGCACCTGGAAAGTAATCGTCAGCCTCAAAATCAAATATAATCATGCTAATTATCGACACAAAATACAGGCGCAGGGACATAAGTTCATAATTGAAGTTTATGGACTTGGGACCCACGATTATGGACTTAATCGTGTCTACACGCGAAAGTTATTCATTGCGGATGAATTACGTTTTCCATAAATCACCATTTTATTCACATTACTTTACAGACATCCGCTGACTTTCTCGATTGCGTTTTCAGTAATAAAAAAAACCTTCCACAGCAAATCCGCCATTTTCCACAATCGGCATAAGTGGTTATTTAGATACCTACTGACTATCTAAAATAATTATCCTAGCCTAGCTTCTCAGCAACCACTCGTGTTATGCATGCTATTGTTCTCACGAGTTTAAGGGACCTGCAGTTTTATGCCCGACTCCGAACGGCGAAGTTGAGAAGCTTTTTGTAGACAGTTATTACTCTTTGAGCATTGTCAGTGACTCGAAGAGGAGGAGCAGTGAATTATGAAAGTTGGTAAATTGGGGATTCGAACCTGGCACCCTCTGCGCAAGAGTCGCCGCACTAACCCACTACACCACGGCGATTAACTTAATAAGTTATTTTTTATAAATGGAATATACCATATTGGAATAACAGCAGCACTAGAGGCATCTTCTTCCTCTATCTTCTTTACTGAGAGAGGTTCAGTTTTCGAAAGGAATAATCATGCCTTACTTAAAAGTTGGACAGCAGCACAGAATATAAAACAGACAGTTAACAGACTAATTACCACCAACCCTAGACCGGCAGAGAGTTTTCATCGACGATTTCCGGACTGAAATCAAGACAGGAACGAACGGGTTTAAACAGCGCGGGAAATCACCATATACATTGACGAGAGCGGGTATATGGGATGCGGCTTCCTTGAACTCTTTAAAAAGTCGCTGACACTAAGGGAGAAATACAGTTTCTTTCAAGCCGTTGTAGTTGGAATCCGATTCACATTTTTTCTGATAGCGAATCGCCCGTAGAGGCTATAACATTAGACATTCTGACATCGAACCTGGTTAAGTTATGCGGATAGAGCATCAGTGAGATATAATTGGTGAATTCAGTGACCGTTTACCGAATACCGGGATATACTGAAATCGAAGAAAAGGAAAATCCGAACAGTCTCGAGAAAAAGGGAACAGTGCTGGGAGAATTTCTCCGAATCCCGTATGCGAAAATGGCGCTCAGCTCTACAAGAAAAATAAATAGAAGACGAAGCCCTAGAAAACTCGTTTGCTTATTATGAGTATTTAAGCAACAGCAAGGGCTGTATGACCGACACTGAGCAAGAAGAGATCGACATCATTGATCTGTTTCAGTCGCACGGATGGACGCATGGTAATGGGATCTCTTTAAAAGTACAGTGCCATAGGCATACACACAATGCGTTTGATAATAGCGCTTGACTTTTGCAGAAGTTAATCAGATGAAGAATAAACAAAATCCCAAACCTGAACTGAAGAGAGAGAGAGATTCATACGTGGTACTGGATGGTTTTAGGTCTCACGGTGGTTTACTACCGTACCCAAGACTTTGGTCTAAGTTAGCTATATTCACAACGCTTATTAAGAGACCTACAGCGTCGTCCTTATCTCGATTCTAACAAACAATGCTAAGGTGATACCTGTATCCAAATCATTCACTTCTTATGACAGGTACCTGCTTTCGCTTACTGCTTCTTGAAACACTACTGTGTATTAACTCCAAACACTTGAGAATACACGTAAAACCTTTTGGGGGCACACTCAAGCAGTCAGGAGTTTTCCCTCAACACAACTACGAAGCTAACACGGGATTGCTGATGGTTGTGAAGGGAACTTCCACCAAACAACTGATACCCTTCCCCAAATTAGTAATAGGGGTGAATTAGAGTTCTTCTTTGAATATTCGCTCGTTATTTAAACATTTTTTTTCAAATTTCGAATAAACGAACGAACAAAGCTTATGTTCATGAAGTCGATTGTTTAAACTCCCATTTCAGCAAGTTACGATCTGAGGACAACATAGTGTGAATTTTTGCATATGAATACAAATTAATAATACATTCACACGTTCAGGTAACTAATAATAAAAATATTAAAGCGTGAATCACAAATTAGAAGTTTTGACAACCATTTTTATGAATTAGTAATAGTTGCAATATATTGCCATTGTTCTTATCAAATTATGTAAGTTAAATTCATCATTTTTCATTTTTTGAGTTAATTTGTCAGGTATGGTTTATGAATAGGCTTTATATACACTTAAGAATTAATTTTATTAAATGGGCATTCCAATACATTTTTATTGACGAAAGTCCATATAACAATGTAATAAAATTCTCTTAAAAGTACGAGTTAACATTTGAACACCCACCGAACAACATACCCATGTATGTTACATGGATCGTCCATGGATTGTGGGCAAAATTCACGAATCAGCTGTCATTATTCCACTAAATTCATGAATCTGCCGCTATTTCAGACAAAATTCACGAATCGGCAGCCATATTGTGGTGAATTGACGAGCGTTGTAAAAGTATAAGTGAAATACAAGGGATTACCACTACATCTTCGTTGTGGGCTGGGGGTAAAAATGGCGGAAGTTGGATATCTCTATCATCCATTATCTCTCCCTTAAAGCTTATCCATTTCGGGCAGACTTTTCCACCAGTTCTTGCAATAAAAAACAAAACGCTGCCGTCGTTTAATGAGAATTGTTCACAATTGATTACGGAGCTATGAATATACATATCTACATACTTTCCTCTAGTTCTAGAGTATTGGAAGTACTAACTGCCTTCGTGTGCTTTAACTCTCGTTCATCAAAATCTTCAACTGAACTCATGATTATTTGAACAATTTTCGACAACAGAAAAGAAAACAAAGGAAATTGTCTGCTGTTGTTAACTGTCAAATAAATGTCTCAGTCACACCAGTCAATTTATTCACAATAGTCAGCAATTTTATCAACCGAGTTACACAATACCCAATTTCTTTTGATAGACAAATTTATCAATCATCGAATGATTGATATTTGACACTCGCAATAGGGGTGAATGTAAAAGCGTAATTCAAGGCATAACATATTCAACCCAACGCAAATACTTTCATTGCCACGTTGGTCTTACAAAATTACGTGCCTTGTTAGGGGCATAATTGGGCACCATTTTTAGATATTCTATACATATATACCCAATTACATTTTTGGCTAAGTATGAAAGTTAATGCTATTCAAACCATCTTTTGACTGTTGAAACTTTATAACGACGATTGCGGCAGCGTCAGGTCTACACTACTACTGCCTTTGAGAAGCTGTTTGAATTTTGACCAGTTCGTTTTCTGCTGACGATCGCTTGTGACTTGAATCCTTTACAACGTTCTATTAAGTGTGCTTTATCTGCAGTGTTCATCCCTAGAAAGAGGGATCAACTGCTGATCAGATCAGACTGATGAGACGAGATCAGGCAGCAGAGAGGTATTGGTATTGGCACAGGGCTTCAAGGAAAGAGTTCTGCATTGTTGACCCTCAGGGCAAACCGTTAATCGTGAAAAGTGTCGCCAGATATCTCGGCATTTGGTTGGATCATTTTCTGTATTTTGTCAAACATACATAGAAGGTTTTGACGAATGCTAGAAAAGACTTTGCAGTGGCAAGTAAGCTGTTTTACAGCAGCCAACTTGATACCAGGTTGAAGGTAATCTTCTGCATGGCCCTCATAAGGTAAGTCATGATGTATGGTTGTCCCTTTTGGTTCAACATGATGGAAAAGATGAGGGTGTTCGAAAGACGGTGTCTTAGGACCTGTCTTTGATTGTATCGGACACCTAAGTCCGAGTACAAGAAGTACTATTCCAACGAGGTCTTGCACAACACATTGCAAGAAGTATGATATCCACCAACAGTCTGATCTTGGGGCCTATTACCCGAACCTTATGTATCATGAGAGGGCGCGTCACACCGGCTTTTTACCACCTGAGGATTTTCTTTATTTAGATTCGATACATATGATTCAGGACATGAGTGTATGTCCTATAATCTTCCACGCTGTACGCCGAATAGTTGACAGACGACTCCACTATGAATCGAATATCGCTCGTGAACACGAGGATCAACTCCGGTTCAGTAGAGCGATCCCCGCTCGAGATAGGGGATAGAGTTCAAAGGAGCGGCACTTCTTTTGGTGGTTACACCAGAACCAGTCTCCGCCATCGCCAGCGCCTGATATGATAATCGGTCTGTTGGACAACAGCCCACTTACATAGGTTTAAGTTAGGTTAAGTTAGGTTAAGAAAAAAAAAAATACAAATGTGTACAAATGCGTGCAGAATATATATGTCAAGCGTATAAATAACGTACACGCCCTTGTACACACGTTTGCAATGTCACGGACATAGTGCAAGGTAGTTTAAGTTTTTTTAGGGTTAGGGCTTAGTGTTAGAGCTTAGGCTTAGTTAGTTTTAAGAAAATATAAAAAAATATGTAAGAACAAACAATAAAAATTGTCCATGTAGACTGGAAATAAACAGATAGTAGTGTAGACGCCGAAAGGCAAATAGATAAGCAAGTTTATATAATTTTAGAGTTTTAGAGTACCTGCGTAAGGTCAGTAGGATAGATTTTAAGAACATGAATTGCTTAGATATTGAGATTTAATCATTTTTGTTAAGTTTTAAGGATCATGAATTTTCAAATAAAAATTAATTTTAAAGTTAAAAAAAAGCAGAGAGGTATTCCAGGTAACCATGCAGTGGTGGTCAGGAACGCAACAACTAAAACTAAACTCAGTTCTCGTACTACTTGACACCACGAAGTAGAGAGTGGCAAGCATTACGTGTCAAATCTCCAAATTGATTTAGATCAGACTAGATCTCGATCGCTTTGAACAGGTGGGGAACAGAATACGTATTTTAAAATGAATGTAACTTGTGGCATTCCGGACACAGCCCTCTAGAAGATCACAGCAGGATGATCTCCTTCCGTAGATGCATGGTTCTCTAAGATAGAAGAAATAAAATGCTTCTTATGAAGTGCCCACTATATTAACGAATCAATGGATTTAAAAATGATACGCACACGTCCTTTCTCTTCATCCTCCGCTTTGAATAGTTCTCCAAAAGAGGTTAATGGATCATACTTAAATTATCCGAGACGAGCCGACCGGTTAGGTTTACACACATTTCATAAGCCACCGTAACGCACTTACCTCCAGTGCATAATATAATGCACAATTTAAAGCGTGGTCTGCAAAAGAATTCAAGCATAACATAGCTTGAATACATGGTAAACAAAGTGTTATATTAAGTATATCACTCATAAGGCACAGTAGCTCAACTCTATTCGACGACGACGTTTCGGTAGAAGACATCCCTGATGGAGGACACAATTCAGCGCGCATGACCAACATGTGGCGGATAAAAGTCACTCCAAGAGTAAACTCCTGCATAACATCGCAACATGTACCACACGAATAAATGTGATTCTCCTTTCAAATCACTCAAAAGTCTCGAGCAGAGGAGGAAATACAAAATCTGAACTCTAAAAGTTCCTTCAACCCCTTCCCACAGCCATTACACGACTGGAGAGACTGGGGGTGCATTGCTCTCAATCGGGAAGCAATCTTACAACGTCGTTGGCGAGCATGAAAATCTGAGAAACTCTGAAAACTCATTCATGTGCAAATAAATCGGCAACGCACACACCTTCAACCTGATTAACGCTCTCTCACCACGCCACTCCGCGCCGCGCGGCACACATCCCCCATCGCTCGTACTATTTTCTAGCACAGAAGGATGTTCGGATTCGGAGCTCTTTTCCTACTGGGGGGATGGCTGGCTGGCTGGCTGGCTAACTAGTTCGAAGCACTCGCTCTCACGCAACCGTGTCAGTTGAGCTAAGAATCTTAGAGCGTGCGGTACCGTGTGCGGACGATTTTTGTTGAAACTTTAGCAGGATAAAATATTTTATTATCCTTTTCTTCCCCATTTTCTGTCTGTAATCAGTGAGAGAGAAGGCGTTTAAAAAAAAGAAAACGTACATATATTCTCGTGCGGATTAAACGAATGGATAAAACGGAACGTACAAAAATTAAGTTAATCTAATCTGAAGAAGAAAAGTGTGTGTGTCTAGTGAAAAGGAAACCCCAAAAGTGGATAAGGATAAATTCACTCTCTGTCCCAGACTTCTTATCTTCACTATCAGCAGTGGCAGCGGAAAAGAACAGCCAGCAGCAGCAGCATCCATCGTTCGTGCATGATATGATGTTCATCGCTAAAATAAGTAAAACCATCCGGATACATGCTTAAAGGATATACACAAAAGGAATTTCTTTCGACGGCATAAATTGTGTCATCCTTAAAGTTAGGTCAGTCTATATATTATACACAGCTCTTGCATATATTTTTGTTTTTAATTGTGTCCCTGTGCCGATGGGCCTGTGTGCCACGGCGACACTGCCAAGGAATGCGTTAAGTCATTACGAACGAAGAGGCAGGTCCTCCGACTATTTGGGTGCGGCGGCGGTGGTAAAAAAAACCCTGCTTTCAGCATTTCGGCACGGCACAGAAGTCCTACTTTGAGCATTCGTCCTGGGAAACAGTGCGCCTGGTCTCTAATGCCCCACTTGGAAGGTGGTGTATCCTGGCCAGAGCGATGTGCTGGGCTTGGTGCTGGTGGCAAGCAGAAAATTGAAACCCACGGGTTGGGAGCCAACCGCCGTCGCCGCGCCGCTGCCACCCTCGACTCGTGAGAAAGCAACAAAAAGGACATTTGCATGGACATTGGCATCGCAAATGAGGGTGGTGACCTTTACCGCCACCTTTACTATACACAATCACACACATTTCAAAACACACACGAATACAGACGAACTCGCATACGCCTCCATATCGTCCTGATGTCCTGGTTTATTTTTAGCCCATCGAATAGTTCTTATTTTACACGCAGTAAAAGTTGATGGATGTGCTCTCTCTCTCTCTCTCGGTCTCTCTTGCGAATCCCTCTCTCGACATTTGGTCGTGCCCGAGACGGTCTCTCGGTCGGTAAATGAGCGGCTTTTGGAAGCACACCAACAACCCCTAAAACTCCCCCAAGAGAGACGAAATCTGCAAAAGAGAGCGAAAAAATGTTTTATTTTATTTGTAAAGTCGTTTAGCTCTCTCTCTGCTGATGTCCTTCGTATGTTTTTGTGCGCAAAACACAAACAAAAGAAAAAGGATCCGAAAAAAAATAAAAAATATAACGGAAAACCACTCAAAGTGTGTGTTGGTGATAAATGACAGGTCGTGGGTGGCAATGGTAATTCTCTCTAAATTACAGCAAATCGTGAGTTCGAGTGTGTGCGTTGGAGACGTTGAATAACTCACACAATTGCATTGTTTAAGGATATTCTTAAGAAGTTCTCGGTTTTTTTCTATTCGATTTATTCGGTTTTTTCTTCGTTATTTTGCCAAAATTTCCTGTTTGTCATTAATCACTGAGTTAAAGTGTGAGAGCGATTGTGTGGATGTCTGTCCACGATGATGATAGTCGCGGCTAAGGGGTGCCACTCTTATGGCAAAGATGACCACTACAGTTTTCTTTAAGAGATAGTCGTCAAGTGTTTGAGAACTGGACGAGGGATTGACTGTCGATTGATTTCCAGGATGCCTGGCAAAATTAAAATCGATTGCAGAACATAGTTTTAGGGCTTTTTTTTAAGAGTCATTCTTTAAGGATGTAGACCTTAGACCATACATGTGTTGAGAACGATCAAGTCGTTTGCGAGTTGTAAGCAAACAAGTCACTAATCTTCGCAGTTCGGTAGTTCGTTTATCTGCCCTCTCTCGAGTTTGAAACTTATTTAAGATGGATCATATCGCAAGACAAGCTGATGATGATTTATTAATGAGTTTTCAATAAATGCCTCTTAACATGATGCTGTCATGACGACAGCATTAATTAAAAGGTCAAAGTCCTGGAAGTGCTTTAGTTCCGGATGGGAGAATTCAGAAATTCGTTTGATCTTAAAGGTTACCGGGCGACACGCGATGACGAATGCTAGAGTTCACATTTTCTTTTGTTGATAATTGAGGGTATAGGTACAGGTTCATAATGCATTTAAATAAGAAACAACAGGCGTGGGATGTACAGGATAGCACATCTTTCAAATAGCCGCCTCGGTTTTGCTGGCATTGATTCAAGCGATCGGTTTAATTGACTGCTTAATACTTCAATCTGATATAGATAATATATTGGAATGGTATAATGATAACAGTATAACGTCTTTCAATTTAATTCTTTAAATCAGCCTTTTAACTACTCCATTGAATCGGGTATTATTTTTGATGTAAAAAGTGTTAAAGACCTAGGAGTAATGCTTAACTCATCTTTTTCTCCTAACACACATAAATTATACGTTATCCAAAGCAAACTCAGCAGTCAGGTTCATAAAGCGTAACACAAAAGGATTCACTTATCTATTCGCCCTGTTATCCCTGTACGACTCCATGGTCAGGCCTTTTCTTGAATATGCGGTGGTTGTATGGAATCCTAATTATGTCCCATATTCTGGGCGCATTGAAAGAGTTCAAAAAAGATTTACGAACTTCATATTTGCTAAAATGCAATGCAATTTTAAACCCGAACCATATGGAAAGGTGTCTGTTGCTTGCTTTAAAATATCTAAAAACTATATGTATTTTTTATGACGTAATGTTTCTAGGGACGTTTTATCTTATCACATAAAATGTACATGTACATTCATCGAGAAAGGACACACAACATCGACGTCTTGGACTGAGCGTCACAATGGGCAGCTATAACTTCGAGGTAGTCAAGGACTTCGTCTACCTCGTCTCCGCAGTAAACAGTACAAACAACATCAGTACCGAGATCAAACGCACATTAACTCTTGCCAACCGCTGTTTCTATGGGCTCAAGAGGCAATTGAGTAGTAGAGCCATCTCTCGAAGGACCAAGCTGACTTTATACAAGACCTTGATCATCCCAGTCCTGCTGTACTGCGAGGAGGCATGGACAATCTCAAAAGCGGATGAGGAAGTCCTTGGTCTCTTCGAGAGAAAAGCTCTGCGTGCGATCTTCGGTCCTGTTTGTGTTGACGGTTTCTGGAGGAGAAGATTCAACCACGAACTGTACGGGCTGTACAGCGACATGTGTCCAGTCAGACGTCTTCGGATCCAACGCATAAGATGGCTAGGACATGTAGAGCGTATGGAGAACTCAGCTCCGGCCGGAAGAGTGTTTGACTCCGAACCCGTGGGACAACGTAACAGAGGACGCCCGCGTTTAAGGTGGCGCACCAAAGTTGGTTGAGGCCCAGGACCACCCTGGACTGTAGCGCCAAACAAAGAAGAAGAATTTGCGAAAGTTGTCCAGTAACATAGTCGACTGCTGGTAGCCATTGTGGTATTTGCATTTCACAGTGGGTCGTCGTGGCGTAGTGGGTTAGTGCGTCGACTAATACGCAGAGGGTGCCAGGTTCGATACCCAAATTTACCACCTTTCATATTTTACGGCTCCACCTCTTTCGAGTCACTGACAACGCTCAAAGAGTAGTTCCTGTCTAGAAAAAGCTTCTCAAACTTGGCCGTTCGGAGTCGGCATTAAACTGTAGGTCCCTTCCACGCGTGAGAGAACAATAGCACGCACAACACGAGTGGTTGCTGAGAAGCTAGGCCCAGGTCCGCCTCGGACTGTAGCGCCACCCATATTATTATTATTATTGTGGTGTGTGTGTGTACAAATGCTCTGAATAAAGTGTTCAGACAAACATAACTGTAACGTAATTTTCGTCTTAATTCTCGTTAGCATCTTGTACCTTGTATCCTGTGTCTGGATTTTTGATGTTTGATCTTTGATCATTGCCACCAATTATGCTAATCATAATGTTAATCAGCTTCTTTTAAGTTTCTCTATAAGTCAGACCATAGCCAATTTTACAATAAAACTTCCCAATTAACATTAAAACTTCTTTTATTGTTTTTTTTGTTTAATTGGCTTTAATAAACACATAAGACACAATATGACTAAAAACGAAGTGCCTTATTAAAAGGTGTTTAAAAAACGGAACTCCTTATAAGTTAGCCTAAGTTGGCCAAAAATCCTTGCACCGCAGCTGGCCAACTTTCATTTGCTGCAATTATTTAAAATCCTATGTCACCACATACGAGGACACCAATCGTATTTCCCACAATGTCTTTTCAAGAAATTCGGAAAATCGGATAAAGTTATCGTAACACGTTTAGATATAATGTTGAAGCCACAATTAAATGCTGCGGTTGGGTTAAATGTAGCTGCAACAAGGCAGAATTTCATGCGATTTCATAGTTAGACTTGCAATGTAGTTATTGAGAGATCTCTTACTGCAACAAATTAAGTCTGCTTACACGTAATGAATCTGAACTGCTTAAACGTCACTTTTAATTAATTCCACCACTTACGAAACAGTACTTGAAATGCATGAGAATATAGAAATCATTTCTGGGCCCACAGAAATTGGTGGTAAGCTGGCATATAGGGTGTTTTCTTTTATAGGAGGAGAAATTCAAATTGAATTAAAAAAAAAAAACAGAAAAAATGACGAAATGGATTTTTTGACAAATCACTATTTGATATCGGATATAATCATGAATTCAGTAGAAAGATGCAATTAGGTATCAAATCTCTGTGTAAGATAATGTGCGGTAACTCAGACCATGTACATTTTAAAAGAATCTGAATAACTAACTAACTAACTATCGTACTGCCCAATGCCTGCCGCGTGCATTGCATCAGGCATCAGGCTTCGCCCGAGTTCATAAACGTCAAACTGCGGCAAGTTTTTCGCTCATAAATGTAAATAAACCGCAGTGACTATGCATGAGAGCAGTCGAAATTGCGATCATAATAGCAATGTGACAGTCAAACCGTGATCAAAGTTGCGGTGATTTTTGTTTGGTTGCAGGATTGCCGAAGAGTGGGTTTTTTCATGCAAAAATACATGAAACAAAAGATATACAAACGTCAATCAAACACAACACGCCTACTTATGTTGCATTTAATATAATATGGGTGGCCCGACAGTCCGAGGTGGACCTGGCCCTAGCTTCTCAGCAACCACTCGTGTTGTGCGTGCTATTGTTCTTTCACACGTTTAAGGGACCTACAGTTTAATGCCGACTCCGAACGCCAAAGTTGAGAAGCTTTTTTTTTAGACAGGAATACTCTTTGAGCATTGTCAGTGACTCGAAAGAGGTGGAGCCGTGAGTTATGGTAGGTGGTAAATTCGGGTATCGAACCTGGCACCCTCTGCGTAGGAGTCGACGCACTTAACCACTACGCCACGGCGATGCATTTGTGAGTATTAATATTACAATGCTGAAATGCTGCAAACTTGAGGCAGTATTTTTGTTCATAAATGAATCGAGAAATATTTTGTGCAGTGCTAACAGTAACTATTTTTCTTGAATGAAACTTATTTTTTTTTATAAAAGAGCATATGTCGCTCTCATTGTTTTTCTGAATAATTTAAAAGAAAAAACAATCATTTGAAAATTAATTGAGTTATATGTAAACGCACAATATATCAACTTAGTTTAATATTTACATATATGGATGTAGGATCACCCTGTTTCTCGAGCGATAAAAAAAAGCTTTCCAGATCCAGGAGAATCCCTAAGCGAAAAGGAACAGTAGAGCGCATGTGGTTACGGGCTACGGAATCTCTATTTGTTCAACTAGTGATTGAACTTACAAATTGTTCAATAAATCAAATTAAAGACAACCCTTTCCTTAGCCTCTCCAATCGTACACGGATGAAGCGACGAAGCCAAGCTATTGTACAACTATCGTACAAACGCCAGACGAGTGTCGTCGTACTTGATTATTTCGGAAATAGCGAACAATTTGTCCACGGAGCTCCGTCACGAGTCTATTCACGACGAATTGACGAACCAAACTCACCTCTAAACAGCAGAAATGAAGTATTACAGAGATGCCCGACTTCTATCTCTCTAGCTTCTTGAGATTTTTGACAGCTATTTTTGTTGTCGTGTTCTGAAACCAAATTGACCAATCAGAGGACGGCATTTACGTTATTTCGTAAATAACCACAAAAAATTCATGAATATCTGTCAAAAAGGCACTCAAATTCGTAGATGGACTAGGGGGCAATTGGCTGTGAAGTCGGCTATGTCTGTAATACTTAATTTCTGCTAAACAGTCGAGAACTGTCAAATTAGCTGTCACAGAAAACAATGACGCCAATTTTAAGCTCTTCACCTCTAAAAAATACCCTGTATGTAAACTGGTCTTGGAGAGCTTGCACTATCTTTAGCGTGAGTCATCTCTCTATTTATTTGGCCTTACCTTTATAAATTATGGTCACCACTAAATAACCGTCCTTTGTTAAACAGCAATTATGTAATTTATATATCAATGCTGTCCCATCATATCTCCATCTAAAGCGTGGTAGATAGATTGATTTAATGGGCTCTTCATGCGGGAGGTTTGTATTAACAAATTAATTGTTAGACGCCTTACAGCAGACAACGATCAAACGTGTTTATTGAATTGCATATCCGTAGACATGCCACCATGGGGATTTATATTTATAGCCACGACTTATATCGATGGACACTGTCGTTTACAAACAATGTTTTCTAATTGGCGCAAATTAATGGTGATATTCAAAGTGAGGTCGGTAGTTATGTGGCCGCTCTGACGACCATACGGCCATGGCTCACTTTGACCAACATGTTGCGTCCATTGTGCCCTTAATAAGAGAGGATTTACTACCGAGAGGAATGCCTTATTTCTAGTACCACTGATATTTATATATGATTTCAGTTCAATCCAGATAAAGTCATCTAGCTATACAAAGAAGTGTTCTGCAGGGACTCCTTTTTTTCTTTTCTAGGGGTCGGTATTTGATGAGGTATTATATTAACCATCAACAAGGTGTTGGAAAATTGAGGTGACAACTTCCGCTACTGCGAAGCCAGCCGAGGCCACTTGAACGACGTTTTATTTAATAATTAATGGGAATGTTTGTTCTTACTTATTAAGCTATAATAAATGGAAAAAATTGAATTTTGATCATTTTATTGCATCAAAAGAAACTTGTATTTGGCTCAACATGTATTATGGTCTTGAGTTATTTAGGATGCCGGCTGCTTCCATCGTTTACGGTCCTTCGCACGTTGCTTCCAGTCACCAAGACCAACCCCTTTGTCGTACGGTTCTTATATCGGAGACTCTGTATTCCTCTTCTCTTCTCAAATTAGGAGTTCCGGATACGAAGACCCCCTTTGGGGAACTAGATGGACTTGGATTTGGACACACAATGTCTTCTTATCTACTCAGCTTCCGCCACAGAATGCAGGTTTCAAACGGCTCCAAAGTCTTCTAACTGAAGTGCATGGAGCAACTCATGTGTGTTGCGGTGGTGCGACACAACTAGATAATCTTTCCCGGGATCCTGTCGAACTGTAGTCCCTTGCGATGAATGCTGTCGTATGCGACTTCAAACTGGCTAAATACATCCTCGTTAGGTTGCCCCAGTGAGGTTATACTGCATAAATGCAAATGTCGGCTGAATTTCGTTTAAGCTCCCAGAAGCAATTATGTTCTATTTGACGTTTCACGTTGATATTTTTCAACAGAAATGAAGAAATATGGTTGGAGATATGGAAGGAATGGTTGGAGGAAAGCATGCCCGACGAGTGGAATCTCAGTATCGTTTGACCGATCCACAAGAAATTAGACCCCTTTGACTGCGACAGCTAACGAGGGATAAGTCTCCTCAACATCTCTTGTCAGATCTTTTCTGCCGTTTTGTGTGAGCGCTTAAAATCATTCGCCAAAAACATGATAGGTCCTTATCAGTGCGGTTTCAGGCCGGGGAAGTCCAAAATCGACCAAATCTTCACAATACGGCAGATCCTGGAAAAACCCCAGCACCTATTCGTCGATTTCAAGGCCGCATATGACAGCGTGCATAGAGGCGAGCTATACAGCGCCAAGTCTAGTTTTGGCATTCTTGTCAAACTCGTCAGGTTATGCAGGATGACGATGGAGAATTCTAGCTGCTTCTTCTTCGTTGATGTCAATGTCGGAAGAGAACTCACCGAGACTTTCAATGTCAAAAAATGATGAAGAAGCCCTTGGTCAATCTGCGTTCAATCCTTGGTTCTTCTTGCGTTGTTGGTTCTTCTATAAGGAGATTCAACCTTGAACTGTACGGGCTGTAAGACGACATAAGCTTAGCCATGCTTTTACTGATTCAATGTCTACGATGGCTACGCCATGTAGAGCTCAGGGACAACACTGCTCCAGCCAAAAGAGTCTTTGACTCCGAACCAGTGGGACAACGAAATTGAGGATGCCCGCGGAACCAAACCCAGATGGAGAAGGTCATATGACTCTTCTGGACACAGCTTGGTTGAGGCTCAGGTTCACCCCGGACTGTAGTGCTACCAGAAGAAGAAGAAGAATCAGAAATGAAATATTACCGAGATGGCCGACTTCACAGGTGATTGACACCTAGTCCACAGACCAATTTGAGTATCTTTTTGACAGATATTCACGAATTTTTGACGGTTATTTACGAAATAATGTGAATTCTGTTCTCTGATTGGTTTTTGAACCAATCACCAAACGATTTTTGAAAAAAACGTTATAAAAAACATTTGTCAAACATTTTAAGGGGCAACCGAGATAGTGGTCGGTCTGAGTCTAATATAGACCACATGTCAACATTTAACGTAACTCAACGAAACATTTTCGTTCTGACATGAGCTTCCGTTTGCTTTAGCCCATTGTCGAGTGCCTATGGGAATTATTCCATTCAAATAATTCCACACTCCAGTCGAGTTAGCTGAAGACAGAAACAAAAACAAAATAAGGAGACAAAAGGAATTCCATTACACGCATGTGACTCGTCGCATATATCCACAGTCGCATTGTATTTGTTGCGGAACATGAATAAATCACTTACCCTTCCGATTCGACGTGCGTGCGTGTGTGTGTGGTGCGCAACGTAACGAATGTTGAACATGAGATACGAGTGCGATACACAATTTTATGGTGAATTGGCAATTGCGAAGCTTTTTATTTGATTGAGGTGACATTACATCCTTTTGATTTACGCGTCTCGCGTCTTTCTGTACGTAAGTAAGTTCCAGTTCCAGCTCCACTTTCAAGCCATCTCCATAACCACGTCAACATCCCCATCCCCATGCCCATCCCCATCCATCCACAGCACGTGTGTGCGTCCTCGTTACATAGACATTGGCGACAGTTGGAGGTTGCCTTTACCCAGGCCCTGCATTATTTAATTTGACACAGTGGTTGCGAGTACTTTCTGCCAGATTGCAGGAAAGAAAGGGGAAAATGGATCCGAGTACAAGGACCATCCTCTGCGAGCTGAAGGTGAAGTGATTTTTGCTGATTGTTTTTTTTTTTTTTTTTTTTGTTGTTTCCCTTGAAAGGGGGATTTAGGCTTTGGGGGTGTCGCTGGTGTTGCTGGTTCTGCAAGGGACGTCATGGGCGGCGAGTGTTATTGACTGTAATGCAATTATCTCATTAAAGTGATTGTTCGTGAAACTGTTGCTGTAAACGTGTTGCATTTGAGATTAGTGAAGGGCTTGTTGTGGTGATGGTCGGGTTTTATTATGGTTTTAGCTTGTCATGCGGGGTTAAGCGTTAATTCGATTGACTGCGTCCAAATTGAGGATGCATGCTAATTTGATGGCACTTTCGGGTGAAGTTTTTGATTAAAAATCGACCATGTGGTTAACAATGACACCGAAACTGTGATGCGATGGGGGAATTTAGTCAATAAACCCTGAAGTGTGTTCGATTGAATGAACATTTTATAGACATACTGGCCAATAACTGACTGAGGTAAAGGGTGGTACATTGTTTTATTTTCTATTTATTTACAAGCTGATACAATATAGTAAAAATGTATATACAACCTAAAGAGCGAGGGCAGCAATTACCTTGACCCTATAGGTGGTGGTATGTTTCAGCAGCTGTCAAAGTTAGTGATGACAAACACCTGTCAAAACATTCAGTAAGGTCTGAAACTTGGAGCGTATCGAAAATCCTCAGTTGTAAATTTGCAACGTAAATTTCATCCTGAGGTCGGTATTGGTCATAATTTCATCGCATCGTGCAGGCAATTCGTCGCACTGGGAAAGTTTGAGCGTGAATACACTCTTTTGGACCTTTTGGAAAGGAAGACAATTTACCCACCGCTTCATAGCGCCCAGTATCGAAGATGACTGAATTGGAAATCGCCAAGAAGTCAACGTCAGAAATAATATCTAGAAGTAAAGAGATATTCAACTTTTCAGTGGTAAACCACTAGCCCTTCGCAGGTTTTGACGTTTGTGCTCTCAAGTCACGCTTACTAATTAGGAGAATAGAGCAGCTCCATGGTGTTAGTCGGTAGTAATCACTTTAGCTTAGCTCACACGTATTCACAGACTCCTGTTTGTGACGATGTTATAAAAACGCTGTCTCTTGACACCGGAGCGCAAGAGACGTAGAAGTTGCATGTCTCTTCAGTACTTCCTCTCTGGTCAAAGGATTGGTTGGTGGGTCTTATGACATGCTGGTATCATCAGACCTTTTATTTCGTAGGAGGATTGAGAGACAGTTGTCTTCGATGGTCTCATGTTTAGAGCTATGTTAACAAATTCCTAATGGCCATAGCTCGACTCGTTATATCCGCACTTGTTACAGTAAGAAGGCGCTACATACCAGAAATGCGACTCAACCCTCAAAGTTGTGAATGAGTAAATTTGGTGACTGGCTCATGCCATGGCAAGCGTTCGTTAGTTGATCGTGCGCTAGACACCACTCGATTATTTTCCCTGTTTTTACGTCAAGTGCTTTGACTACGTTAACAAGCCAACCGCTTTGAACGAGCTCGAACTTAACTTTCGAAACGATTTTTTCCGAAATACCTAATGCAACACACATTGGACCGAGTCACTAAAAATTGCACCGATAGCTTGCATAACTGCCAGCGAAGTTGAGGGGGCCATTTGTGTGATGTGTGAGTATTCCCTCAGCATGTTGAGGGGAACACTCTAATTGGTAAGGAAAAGTAAATTTCCTTAATCTAAATGAAAATCATACATATTTTAACAGTTGAGTGGGAATAAAGATGTGTTGAGTGAACACTTGAAGAAGTTGGCTGTGGATTGGCACTTAATTCGAGAGAGAAAACGTTAAAAACAAAAAATGGAAAATACTGTTTCGGAGGAGTATTACTTTGAAGGATTAAGTGAAAAATCTTAAAAAAAAAGGAAATATGGAATGGAAGAGGACCTTAAGATTGTATAAAATGTTTACAATTGCTGCTGAACCAACTTTCGAACAAAATTCATCATTTTTCTTTTGTTCCGATGTTTTTGACACTATACTGGAGCACTCAGACTTAAAAACTGGTTCACTGCCAGGCAGCAACCTTCTTTTGCTTTAAATTCTTAGTCACACAAAACCTGCCACCTGATTCGAGCAAAGGCGGGATAGTGACAGAGGAAGTGCTCTGCAGTATAAATGGCGTTGCAAAGGGTCTCGATTAGGCCAAGAACACTTAGATGTTTGGCAAAGGTGTAGTGTCCCCTCCTGTCTGTCGTCTGCAGTCTTTTCTGTCAAGAGGTAACAAGAATGCCAAGGATTTGTTACAGACGTTACCAAAGTCGCAGGTAATCCCAGCGCAGGTTCAGGTCCTGAGAGTGTCTCCTCTGGCCCTTGTCTAGCTCATTGGCGATCTCATCAGAAGCCTTACCCCCCAATGAGAGCAATGAAAACAGTGCTATTAACAGACGCCATAATCTATACTAAACCTAGATGGGCGTAATTGGACACCTGTAGCTCATTGACAACTATGTGGCATACACTAGACCCATCAAAAGCTAAAGCTCTCTTAGAATTGGATAGGAGGGACATTAGTTAAGCAATAGGCGTAATCACTGGCCACTGCCTAATTGGCAACCAAGCCAGAACACTTGGAGCACTCTACGACTTCTGTAAGTGAGGCATCTACCAGCCTACCTACAATTATTCACAAATAGGGCCGGTCCGATCCAACAGACCACCCTGTGTAAGGTCTAAGTTTAGCGCTTCAAATTGTGCCTTGAAGCGCTTTGCCCTGTGCATTTGCATATCCTGTACATATAAAAAAATCCACTAGCAATAAATCTGTAAAAAATTTTTTATAGACAAAGTGAAGCTCAGTCGAATCGAATTACTCCACATTGTTTAAATTTTTTGACAAAAAAAACCCCAAAGGATATATGAGATCAAACCTGTTCTGCTAGCGATTGGTTGTTATCGGTCTTCGAATGATGTGCCAATTCATAAATAATGGCATGAATGTAGCTTCAAAATAAAGCCAGAATCAATTTCATATCTCATACCAGTTTTGTGTTACTTAAATTTCTTTTCCTACCATTCTTATCTGGTCAGCCATCAAGATGTCTTTCAAGAGTCGTGTCTGACAGGGGTTCGTCAAAGTATTCACAGAGTGACGGTCAGAGACTTCGCTTTCTTATTCTCGTCTCGCTATCTTATTACATATGTGACGATGCGCAGTCTCATGTATTCCCTTCTCCTTTAAGGAAAAGCTATTCGAAGAGACAATTACTACTCATTCGTTTAGCTTAATTAATTTAGTCAAAGTGTGGAAGCACCCCAAATGTATTGAACGCAACCATTTACAGCCGCCTTGCCAGTCACACCCACGCTTTCCTTCCGAATCACTTTATTTTATGATTAACCGAATTTCCATTATTAAATTGTCCAGAAATCGTATCGATTTTCAATTTCCAATCAACCGCTCTCTCATAACTCTCACAGATCACGCACCGCCATCAGCATTTCATTTCCACTTCAGTTGACAATTTCCCCCCAAAACGAAAGTAGGTCTGCAGCAGCCCTTGGATTACATAATATCACTTTACCCCGAACACACCCAGACCTCCTGCTGGAGTTGTAAAACAAATATGACTTCGCCAAGTGTGGCCCGAATCAACAGAGTGGGAGCGAGACACATGGAGTGCGGCTACGTACGTACGTGTACATGCAGACTGGTGGGCACGTCAAAAACAAGGGAAGCACTTAAATCCTGTTGAATTACATCCGTTCCCATCCGTGGATTCCTTGTAATCAACATAATTTTCCGGTCTCCATTTCCTGATGTTGTCCTTCCATACAAGAAAATCCACATGCTGAAGGATCACACACCCGTCCAAGCCCCTGGAAGTCCGTCCATAGGACGGCTGACTGAGTGAATTCAAACTTGAACCGTAATGGGGATGCTTCGTCCTTTCATTTTGTCGTTGTTGTTGGGTTCTTCTTTATTTTTTGCGGAAGTCAGAAGACGGGGACAAGTGCAAGTGTAATCCTCTTGTTTAGTTGGTATTCAGACGAAACAATACACCACGCCGGTCGGTGGCAGCGAAGTTTATGGATTAAATTTCGAACAAAAGATACTCTGACTAGGGCGTGCATTCCCTTGCTCGGGACCAACTGCGGGTAAAGGTCAGCTTGAGAAGCTGTCTGCTTCAGAGATTGCTTGGTAGGAAATGGCATGTGGCCACGGCAGTACATGTGTGCGCGTTTGTTTTGTTTTTGTTAGGTGACCACCGCAATCAGGAGATTAGTTCGGGAGTTGCGTGATTGATATGAATCTGAGCCTAAAGTCGTAAAATAATTCAATGTAACCTCATTCGAGAGTTGCGTTTGACTTTTCAGCGTGTTTTTTTTTGACGTGCACTCTCGTGGCAATTACTTGAATTAATAGCAACTCTCGAGCTTAGTCAAGTGGCCTTATTTCTGTAAAGAAAAGAAAGAAAAGGGCGTGTGGTTTCACCGAGGTCTCAATGAGGTCAATATCTTTTTTGAAGTGTCGTGGCCAAACACAGTGTGGGAAGAGGGATGAAAATCTAATCAGTCATCAACTCAGGACAGTCGAGTGGCTAGTGAACCGAGATTCCGGTTTGATGGCATTAAAATTGACCGATTTAAGGTCTATGTGAGTCGACAACAACCTACTTACCTGTCTACCAGATCAAAGCATAGTTTGTCATGGCTCTTTATCAGGGTTGCCGTCATGCGATTTTATTCGCAATTCGATCCTTTTCTGACGCCCCATAAAACCACTTCCCTTGCGACTTTTGGAGACTAGTTTATATGCAATATATTGTTTTCCACAGAACATCCGTTAATTTTCTCATAAGCAATTGAATACAACATGCATAAATAATTTTATCATTGCTTTTGTTATAAAGGGCTTTCCAATTAGGACTGGAAAACTTTTTTTTAATAAAACACGAACCATTTGAGATATTTCAAAAAACTTTATTATCGGCTTGAAGTACAATTAAAACATGTATGAATCGAACTCGACTTCGTTCATATGGCCATCGCAGGCACTTTTGCAGTTGTCGATTCATTGGGCCCAATTTTCAACGACTCGGCCAAAACGGCCTCTATTTCGCGGTCAATGTTTGCTCTGAGTTTTTCCAACGTCGTCGTCGGCTTGTTGGCATAAATCAATGACTCAAAGTAGCCCCACAAGGGGCGTTAAATCGCAAGATCGATGCGGCCAATCGACTGGCCCATTTTTTTAGTTAACACGGTTACCATACTTACTCTTCAATAAATCGATTGTAACGTGTGCTGTGTGGCTTGTGGCACCATCCTGTTGAAACCACATGTCGTCCAAGTCCATAACTTCCAATTCGTTCCAAAAATAATAGGTAATCATGGCGCGATAATGCTGACCATTCACGGTAACGTGACGATCGTTAACTTCGACGAAAAAATATGGCCCAACAACGCCGCCGGCGGCATGCATATCGTACCAAACAGTTGTTTTTTGTGGATGAAGTGGTGATTCATGAAGCACATGTGGATTTTCACCCGACCAATAACGCATATTTTGCTCATTGACCATTGTGCCAAAAATGAGCTTCGGCACTGAAGATGACTAACGGTCTTAAAGTTGTGGTAACCGACTCGACTCGACGATTTTGAGCAGACAATTTTTATAATTTGCAGACCCTGCTCGTTCGTGTACTTTACCACAATGAAAATGTTGAGTTTACTGAATAAATTGACAGTGACAGTTTGATGATTAGAGAAAGAGTGCGTTCACAAATTAAATTCAAATTGTACGGGTTGTACATCGATACGGGCTTAGCTAGTCGCCTAAGATGGCGAGGTCATGTAGAGTGCAGGGACAACGCTAGTCCAGCCGGAAGAGTCCTGGCTTTCGAACCAGTGGGTCAACACAATAGAGGACCCGCACGAAACCGATGTGTGCGCAGTTGGAGACAGCTGGCTAAGGATCGTGGCGGCTGGAGAGGCTTACTGGTTGAGGCCCAGGTCCATCCCGGACTGTAGCGCCACCAGAAGAAGAAGAAGAAGAAGAAGAAGAAGAAGAAGAAGAAGAAGAAGATGAAGAAGAAGAAGAAGAAGAAGAAGAAGAAGAAGAAGAAGAAGAAGAAGAAGAAGAAGAAGAAGATGAAGATGAAGAATTGGTGGGAAGTGTTCAACACATTCTCTGTAGCTGCCCTGCACTTCCCTCGATCAGGAAAGCCATAGTTGGCTAATACTTCTTTGTCAATCTATGTGACACCGGTTAAATGAATAAATGAACACCGTTCAAATCAATTCTAGAATTCACTGGCAAAACTTTCTGGCTGGCCTAGTAACCACGCAGACCCAATCCCTTATTTGTAAACCCACGTGACAGCACGATGGGCCTACTTTGGCCTAAGTGCATTTTTAAAGCTACTTTTTACATATTTACCTACCTTCTCAAGAAGCTGCTAACTTATCAACCGATCATCATAACTATTTGGTATTGTCAATAAATATTAATTATTTGTTCTGCGTTTCGCCATTTCTAATAATTATCTTTTAAAAATATAAATCCACTGCGGCACGATCGAGAACCTGAAATTGTCTCAAAGTGGCAACCCTGTCGGTGTCTCGTGCCCATTCATCATGGCGATCCCTCACAAAATTGTGAGACGAGAAACTTTATTTTATGTTTCCCGTTCAATTCAAGCTACGATTTTTGTTGTCGTTATGACGTCAACCCAAGCAAGTACACACGGCGATTGACAAGCCCAAGTGAAAATAAAAATACGCGCAGAATAGTTGCCCAACTTGGTCTATGTGGAGTCAAATACGAGACATTTATGTTTCTTTTGGAATAAAACTTGTTATTAATGAATCCTTCGTTTTCCACTCAAAGATTTCTATCCCCGCCCTGTCAGGCCCCGGGTGTGCATCCCTGCGACATTTTTTTGTGTGTGTGTTTTTTTTTATTATTTGGAGTGTTTGGAGTGTGCACTGCACTGTTAAATTCCTTTGCAGTGACATTCCTCGCAAAGTTTCGCCAGCTGCAAAGTTTTGGCTTAGAAAAGTTTATCTTTGACCTCATTTTTACGCAGCGGCAGGTCTTAATAAGACGATGCTCGTCAACACAGTCCAATTCCTTGTCGACCGAAAATTGTGAAGAGTTTTTGGAGATGTCGTGTGTTGTGCAGCTCTGCCAAACTTGACGATCAGTTTCTCATTTTTTTAATATTTCTACTTTGTGATACTTAAAACCTTCTTCTCAGAGGGATAGGATATTTCGAAAAACTTTGAAAAGGAAGTCTTGTTGCACGACATGCCACTCGCAGTTATTGTCACTGCAATGTCAACAAAGTGTCCTCACTAAAATGCTTTCAAAACAAAGCCCAGAGTAAATACAAACGGCTGCATCGTAAGACATGGTCTTGTCACTTTGTTTTCACACCGAGTTGAGTGCACTCAAGTTCGAAACCAATTCAACATTCCATCTCCTCATTACGGTTAAGTGAACGCAAACATGCCATAATTCGTTGTTGACTCGTCCAGAAAATGTATTCAACTCCCCTCAGGGCCGCGTGTTCAAATCACGGAAATACTTGAAGATTACATTGCCCCAGCATATCCCAGCCCGGCTGCACTGCTAAGCACAAAGGCAAGCATTTTAATGATTGCATAATACCCACATATTAGCCTAATTTGCATTTCCAAGGATATTCATAAACATCGTTCATCCGAATGCAAACAGGGATGTTGTTCTGCTTCGGGTACACACCGAGGCAGGCCCCTCCCCAGAACCCAACTGCATTCCTGCTCATCTCCACAGCCACACCACCACATTCGTCACCATCTCATTATGGAAGTCATTTCCTCGTAGTTGCCACCACCACTCGAGTTCGGTGTGATTTTTTCCCCAGCGCTCCCGCATCCATTGTTTCGTCCTGCCGGCAGAAATGAAATTAAATTTGCTCCTCCTGGTGGCAGGAACAAACACCGAAATCACGTTACTCGTACCTCCACTTCGTGTTAATTTGTCAGCAACGACAATGTCCTTTCAATTAGGCTAATTCAACCAAATGAGCGGCACTCTCCGGCATGCCAACGATGCAGATGAGCCTTAATGGGGGCCAGGATTTTAATTCCTTGCAAATCGAAAATAATACGGAACCTGGCGCCATTGTCAAGTGGTTGCTGCTGATGGTCTAGAATGAATTGCCAAACCAGACGTCGCGGCGGAGGAGGGGCGGGTGAGGTGTGAATATCATTGCAGCTGCCAAGGAAGCTTGGAAGCCCCCCTCCCATCCTCGGCTTGTCCTGGCGCCATGCAATTGAAGTCGAGAAAGGAGCAAGTGCTCGCTCATCCTCCCACACGCACCCACAGGGCCGGAGAAAGATATACGATTTAGGGATTCTCGGCGCTGATTGTACATTTATCACAGAGCGGAGCGGTTCGGGGTATCCCTTTTTTTTTATTGCTTGACGCTGGTCTGGCTCTTCTGGATAGTGGTGGAACGACAGAGAGAGAGAGAGAGAGAGAGGGGGAAAAAATAAAACACAGAATTTCGAAATTCTCTGTCATCAACATAGCATCCAATTTATTCTCAACTGGAATATACACTCGCATCCTTGCTGGGATGATGATATCTCTTGCGGGTGTTTGCTGTGGGTTGCGCTGGGATGCTCTGCGATTCGCAGTCTGCTCGAGTCCTTATTATTATTACTTCTCGTCGTCGCCTTTTTGCGCGTTCCTTTTGTTTGTTTCCCTTCCATTGTGCTGTGCTGCATAGTGTTGTGTTGTGTGTCAGACGTGGAGAAAGACGACACACTGCGAACGAGTCCTTTTTGGTCGTTAGTTTAGTGAAAACGAGAATGAAATCGCTCCGAGCTTTCATTTAAACATCCATACTGGGAGGCAGAGGAAGGGATTTGATCATCACAGATCCAGCTCACATGCAGAGCCAAACGATAATTTACTTCTGCGGAATTCCAGCAGACCCATGCGCGTGCAAAATGAGAAAAAAAAAGACGTGCGAGCATACACACCCGTCATCCAGTGGTACTGAGGGGGAGGGGAGATGAATCGGCCCCTGGAAGGTGGCGTGGCGGCAGATGCAATATTGAAAAAGCATGAAAGGTTATCGACTGCTGAACGAGGTGGTGCTGCTGGTGGAAGCGTGATAAATATGAATTTTTAAAATCCCTCACCAGAGCCGGGGCGTGAAATTCAATCCCCAGACTCGGGGTAATGAGGATTTGCCCTCATAATTGATGAAATGTACCGGGATTGAGTTGAAAACTTTAAGAGTCTTTAAAGTCATTCGGAGGAAAGTTTTTTTTCTCGATAAATCTTCTTACAGGCCAGGTGGTGTGTGAGCGAGGATTGGTGGATTACAGCTCATCACGGCGGCGAACGTTTTCTACTCGTGCAAGAGAGTGTGCAGTCTGAAGGAATAAAGAGCAATTCGGTATTCAAGTTGGAGCTTAAAATATTAATTGGGAGGAATTAAAATCTTCTTCTTTATAAATTAAATTTGTGGAGATATGGTAAATAGTCCTTAACCAAATGGAGGGTGGACGATGGACATTTGCATGTGCTTTAATATGGACATTTCTCATTCAGTGGTTGTAGCACAACGGTATTCTTTAATTTTGTATTAAGTGGTGACGAATGATACAGGGTGGCAGGATAAGAACGATATCAAAACACTTGGTTCGAGTTTAATGTTGAAGCTACCAGATCCATGCCATTGTGTGCGAAATATCACATCATTCGAATTCCTCAGATGTAGCACATCACTCAAATGCCCCTCATGGATTTGCTGTCACTGCTTGAAGCGGTTGGTTCAATTTGTTTATGACTCGGTCCAATATGTGCGGCGTCATTCCGGCAATAGTGTCTGGAATGTTGACCTCGGGTCTGTTTGAAGTGGTTGGCTTTTTAGTGCAGACTTGAGACTTGAAGTACCCTTGAGAAAATAATCAAGCGTTTCGTCGCTTGTATGACATGTAGCATTATCTTGTTGGAACCACAGCTCAGATATGTCGATGTTGTCGAGCTCTGGGCACGGATAGTCATCATTTTGGATCACATCACTATTGGTTGCATTTCGGGAAATCCTTCTTGAAAACCAGTTTCGAAAAATGTTGCGAATACTCTGGCATTGAAGTCATCATCTTCTGATCCGCATTATCGACTAAAGGGGTCGCGGGGGTAAACCACGCACGAGAGATCTCCAGGCAACTTGATCCTCCGCCATCGACTCTAATTCATCAGGGTGCTCAAGCATAACCAGGCGAACTTATGGACTTGGTCCAACCATCTCATTCTGGGTCGCAGTCAAGTGGTCGCCTACCTGATGGCAACAAGGCCCGCCTCGGAAGTCGTGATGGTGGGGACATACGTGCTACGTGACCAAACCAACGAACCATAGCTCTTTCCATTCGGAGAAGCAGCTGTTGTTCCGCGCACTGTCGCGTTTCACACCCTATCCCGGTGATTAATTCCCAAAACAGTACGAAGAAATCTTCTCTGAGCAGTATTCGCGATCTTATTCTTTCGGTCATTACCCAAATTTCGTGACCATAGGTGAGAGTTGGAACAAATACTGAGTTGAAAACTGCTAACTTGGGCTTCACACTAAGCTCGGCCTTCCTGATTACAGATCTCCCAAGCTGTGTCAAAAATGACGCAGCTTGACCAATCCTACAAGAAAGTTCAGTATTACTCCTCCCATCACTCGTGAGATACTTGAACTTCTCCACCTGTTTCAGGATAACTAAGTCATCCGCAAAAAGAAGATGATTTACCTTCAACTCTCCCAATGTGAAACATTCCTCGCCTCGGCTGCGCTGCAACATCCAATCCCTATAAACAATGAAAAGGAGAGGTGACAAGATGCACCCTTGGCGAAGTCAAACGCACACGGTGAAAGGTGTTGATTTAGCACCTTTAACCCGAACACAGCTGTAATAGTTTGTGTATGGAGATTAAATGGCCCTTAAAAGAGGACCCTCAATCCAATACTCCTGCAGAATACTTCAGAGTTTGCCTCGAGGAACTCGGTCATATGCTTTTTCCAAATTTACAAAACAGCTGTAGATGGATTTGGCATACTCCCAAGCCTTCTCAAGTACTATTCTTAGAGTAAAAAGCTGGTCGGTTGTACTTCTGCTGGGACGAAAGCCGCACTGTTCATCTCCTATCCTTGACTCGACCATAGCTCTAGACGTTCTAGAACTTCCATACATTTTATACTCTCTGCCCAATTTTAAAGGAGTTAAGGATGAGCCACTAACGTAATCGGTATCCTGATGAAGCTGTACTGCTTGACGTTCTTAAAGGAAATCTGGAGGGGATAATCTATACTCTTATGTCATCGTTCTGACTAGCTGACTTTTTGAAATACAAGTAAAAAGCAAGAAAGAAATGTTTATAGAGACAGAAAACAAAATTGTTGTAATTTCTTGATTTCTTAAAGTCTTCAATGCGATATCTTAGCTAAGATTTTTTTTTTGTTTTCTGTCTCTATAAACATTTCTTTCTTGCTTTTTACTTGTATTTCAAAAAGTCAGCTATATGCCAATATCAGTGCTGCCAGATTATCGTATTTTAACGATTTTTGAACATAAAATTGTTTCCAAGACATTTGAGCCTAAATACCAAGACCAAGACGTTCAAATTTCTACATAATTCATTTGAAATTTTCCAAATATTCAATAAATTCCTCCAATTATGAAGGAAACTAAGACCCGCTCATCTGTAGCTCTGCTTAATGCTTATGCATACTGCTTTTTGGGTAAATGTGCTTGTATTGCCACTCAACACTGAACACTGAGAGAGAGATCCAACTTCTACCTCCCTTGCCCCTTGATTTCATCTGACAGCGTTTTTTATATGCTTTTTGTCCCCTGTCTGTGAATACGTGTGAGCTCTTGAGAACAGCTGTGGAACAGCTGTGGAACAGCTGATACCCTTCCCCACTTTAGTAATGGGGTGAATTAGAGTTCTTATTTGGAAATTCGCTCGTTATTTGAACGTTTTTTCAAATTTCGGTGTTCAATTTTCAACACAGTATGGAGGGGTAAACGAACGAATAAAGCTTATGTTCATGAAGTCGATTCATTAAAACTTTCAGCAATATACAATCTCATAATACTTGGACATAATTAATGAATGCACAACATAGTGTAAATTTTTTCATATGAAAAAAATTAATAATACATTCACACGTTCAGTTAACCAATAATAAAAATATTATTGAAACGTGAATCACAAATAAGATGTTTTGACAACCATTTTTTAGCATTAGTAAAAGTTGCAATATCTTGCCATTGTTCTTATCAAATTGTTTAAATTGAATTCTTGAGTTTTTCAGAATTCATGATTTAAGCGTATAAAGCGGGCTTCATTTTTTGAGTTAATTTGTCAAGTATGGTTTATGAATAGGCTATATATACACTTAAGAATTAATTTAAGGTCAAATAGTTCCAGTTAAATGGACATTGCAATACATTGTTATTCACGAAAGTCCATATAACAATGTAAGAAAATTCCCTTAGAAATACTAGTCAACTTTTGAACACCCTCCGAACAACATACCCATGTACGTTACATGGAAAGTACATGGATTCCCACTAAATTTATGAATCTGCCGCTTTTTCCCACAAAATTCACGAATCGGCCGCCATATTGTGGTGAATTGACGAGCGTTGTAAATGTATAAGTGAAATACAAGGGATCACCACTACATCTTCGTTGTGGGCTAGGGGAAAAAAATGGCCGAAGTTGGATATCTCTATCATCCATTATCTCTTACTGAACATTAACAACATAACAGTCAAATTTCTCTTGTGTTCTATTCTGATCGTGTCGTGTGATTGAAGTGGAACAGGGGCTGTGTTAATAATTAAATTATATTAGATGATATCTACGATTATATTTCAAATAGTAAAAAAAATAGACGAATTCGATCCTACTACATTCATCGCTAACAAGGTGGTTATATCTCAACGCTGTAGTACACCGAATTTTAGAACTACAGTGGACTCTCCCTAAGTTGAAACTCTCTCTACCCCGGACTTTTTCGCCGTATTTTTCATACATAACAGTAAATTTTCCATACAAAAACCTCTCTCTAAGTCGAACTCCCTCTAACTCGAACAAATTATGGTATCCCGTGACAATTCGACTTACGGAGAGTCCACTGTATATGAACCTATAAAAATTTATTTTGAATTTGTTCTAATATAGACCAAATCGATAGTGGTCGTAAAATACATGAACATCTTAACCATTCAATCACAAAATTGTATTTAATAATAATATGGGTGGCGCTACAGTCCGAGGCTGGGCCTAGCTTCTCAGCAACCACTCGTGTTGTGCATGCTATTGTTGTCTCACGCGTGGAAGGGGCCTAATGCCGACTCCGAACGGCCAAGTTTGAGAAGCTTTTTCTAGACAGGAAATACTCTTTGAGCATTGTCAGTGACTCGAAAGAGGTGGGGCCATGAAAATATGAAAGGTGGTAAATTCGGGTATCGAACCTGGCACCCTCTGCGTAGGAGTCGACGCACTAACTCACTACGCCACGGCGACCCACCAAAATTATATTTACAATTTTTAAAATACGCTTTACCTTTCATCAATAAACTTACAAAAATGTATCTAAGCGAGCCACAAATACTTAAAATCTATGATGATTTAAAGCAATTGAGTTTTAGAATTTTTATATTTTAACTAAATTTTTTTTTTTCACCTAAATGATGAATATCGATTGATTTCCAATAGTGTTCCTCTTGACAAATTGTATCTCGGTGTAGACGTTCAAGACCAATTGGATTCTTTGAATCTAAATAGCAAGGATATTGAAGAATTCAAACAGACTTGCTTGGATTTCTACATCGAACTCGTCAATAAAATTTTAAAAAGATTTGATTTTAACAAACCAATTGCTTAAAGTTTTTCCCTTCTGAGTCCACCAAGAATAATTGAAAAAAAACGTAGTCTTTTTTTCCATTATTTAAATGTTTTCCATATTTAATTCTAAATAAAGATATTCAAGACGCCAATTCTGAACTTCGTGAGATAAGAAACCTAAATTTTGAAAGTCTTTTTTCTGAAACTAGGCAGGTGTAATTCCTTTTTGAAAAATCGTTTTACAAACGACGCATGGTAATGAGAGTTTAGCATCTCCGTTAATGAACAAATTCGTTTTTGATGTTTTATCACTTCCGCATTCATCTGCTACTGTACAACGCATATATTCGGCACCAAAAAAAGTAGATTTATGTTATCAAAAATAAATTTACATATAATAAATTGAAGTATTACAAAGTTCTTGTGTTTTTCTTTTTTTGATTTCCCACAAAATCATATTCTTACGATTTTGAAAGCTAGAAATTACGATTTCTGGTGAAAAATATCTGGCAGCACTGGCCAATGCCAAAAGTTACTTTGTAAAGTAAGTTTTTTTTTTGTTTGTATTTCTATAATAGAGTTGTTATGATTTGAATGAAATAAAAGTGTCACTTAAGCGGAAGCTTACTAAACCGTACGCAGGGATATCAGCCGCAATTTGGTAAATTTAATGCTCTTGGGCGGACAACATTTTTTTAAGCAGATTTTTTGCATGGTTTGCGGACGATAAAGACTAAAGAGCTGACTTTACAAAGAAAACAACAAATAGCAAGAGAGAGACACTGTGTGTGTGGTGCACGAGCCATCAACTCAAATGGATAACGGATTGTGTTTCTGGAGCTGTGCTCTGTTATCGTTTTTTGTTTCTTCTGTATTCATGTTCATTTTAGATTATTTTTGCAAATTTCCTAGACTGCATACGAAATAATTTTTTCCCATGGACGGACAACTCTCTTAGCCGGCCAAAAGGTGAGTGCGTCCTATGGGAGCTTTCACGGTATTTGACCTAATGATCTCAGACCTAATGAAATGAACCAAATTGAAAACCGTTCGGGTCCAAGCAGATTTTTAATGCGGTACCTTTACATGAAAATATGTTCGTGTGGGTCACGTTGCCATCATTCCAACATATTTAATCCAGCTTATTTTGGAAAATTAGCTTGGATTCCCAATTCAGGTATAAGCTCATTTTGTAAGAATTCTTTATATTTTTGACTCCTAATTTGGCTTCAGCTCCTATAGACTGCTAGCGTTCAGTTTCAATTTATAAATTATATAGGCGTGTTTTATTAAGAATCTATACTCAGTTCACTTATGATTCTCAATAAAACGCTCTTTACTCATTTTGTACTTATTATTATCTTTTGGGTCAATATTATTATTGAAGCCAATCACACCACTAAGTAATGATGGAGCAAGACTTGCCGATCGACTGACTCATTGTTCCTCCTATTTTTCGATATAATTTTAACACTTGTTTTCAGTCTTCTCTATCCTTTATCTTTTCCACTATAGTTTTGGATATGAGCCTTCCTTCTGAAATTTTAGTAGAAAAATAGGAAGAGGAATGAATTAAAAGACACGTCTTTACACTTCAGCCGTCACTTACAGAATACCACTTTATTGTTCGCATTTACATAGTTGAGAGAACATGAAATAGTTGAGAAAGAGATAATTAGGGAATCACTCCTGTTTAAGTACAATTAATACTATGGTAGTGCTACACGCTTAAGGCTCCGGCATATAGAACACTTTGCGTGCATAGCGTCAAAACATTCGTTAACTTACTGTTTACCTTTACACCGACGCAAGGAATGACACAATGTAGACTACAACGCAAATCTGATTTTATTTGACAGTAGCTTCAAATTCAAGCAGCATTGTTGTATATTATTATATTTACAATATCTTCTTCTTATTACATAAGAACCAACTGCCAGACGTTGATTTAAAATTCAAATTTTATTGAATCGTCATAATCAGAAATTAAGTATTACAGAGTTGCCCGACTTTTACCTTCCTTGTCCCTCAAAATTTGTCCGTTAATGGACATATAGCTGTTTTATAACTGTTTTTTATAAGGTGTTCTTAAACCAAACCGACCAATCACGGCTGAATAACCGTCAAAAATTCATGAATATCTGTTAAAAAACGCAGTCAAATACGTCGATAGACTAGGGAGCAATCAGCTGTGAAGTCAGCTATCTCTGCAATACTTCATTTCTGGTCATAATGTGTCAACGACTGTCAACTCTGAAGGAGAGAGAAAAAGTCCATCTCATCACGCATTGTAGCGAGTCATTTAAATGTAGGGAAAATATCAAACAACTCATATTAGCTATTTTGGTTTTCTTTCAGTAGTAATTCAATTTGTTTTTTGGAAATATGTACAGTTCGGGTGTTTTATTGAGAATCTATAATCAGCTCAGTAATGATTCTCAATTAAACACTATTGTATCAAAACACACTTGTGTCAAAAGTTGGTTGCACTAGACTTCAACATTCAAATAGTTTTGGCAGTTGGTTGCCAATGGTTGTACAAATACGGTTTTATTCACTAGAAGCGTTTTCATATTAAACAAAGGATGGATTACAAATTGATACACATACGTTATGTGGAGAATTCTGATGTGTCTTTAAAAATGTTTGCTAGTGGCATCTATGATTTAGTGGTGGTAGTTGAGGCCCCATCTGTGATTTAGATTCTTCGATACGCAGTTGTCAGTATTGATCACTGAATACTTTTTGCTCAGTAATTTGTTTTTTTGTAAGTGTAAAAGAAACACTGAGCTGAGTATAGATTCTCAGTATAACATTAAAATAATGATTCGCTTTGATTGGAGGCATGTAACACAAAGATAAAAAAATAACATTTCATTCATAATTACTGTTCAAAAATAATAATACCGTACGGTATGTTATGATTACTCAATTTGATCTTCATAAAAAATTAGGTAGCTTTCAATATATTAAACGTCTTTCGAAAACGTCCATAAAAATAGGAGGAATTTCAAGAAAGGTTATTTGATCCCAACGGCAAATGGTGACTGGACCAGATTTTAAAACCAAATAAAAGCCTATTAACTTTGCTTTCACTTGGATTCGAACCGAGGACCCCGCTAACCAGAGGCAGGCACTCTACCAACTGCCTATAGTAATAAGTGAAGAATTTGTTTGAAGAGCCGAGAGAATGCATGTGCAAAGGAAAACTCTTAAATCTAGCTACTGTGATGTTCGAAAATCAGTATATTCCTGTGCGATTTTAATTCCCAGCGCTGGCGTGAATTTTATCGACTAGGAGTTCAAATTATTCATGTAATATTAATCCTTTTTCAAAGTTTGAAGAAGATGATCAGTCGCCAAATGTGTATTCACAGCGATCTATTCCTGTGATGACTGACGGTAACAGTGTTGCCTTTCTCATTTCAAAAAAATACAAAATATGAGACTCTATACTTACGATACTATGTGCCATCGCCTTGCCATTGTGGGTGCATTGATGCTAAGTCGTACACTTGTGGATCGCGTTTACTCCAACAACGTCAATTTGGTTAATCACACAAATGAGCTTCGAGAGGATGATTTTTTCGGCAAAATTCGTTTCTCTGAGCAACTTCCGGAACTTACGGCGTCATCTATTGTCGCTAGACTTAAGTTCTTGCGTCAACACAATCTTGTAAGCGAATGTAGGCCTTTAACCAACCGCAAACCCGTTAAAGCCCAATTCAGTTGATTGGCGCTGAATTGACGTTTCTGGGTTTTCTTCGATGGCGGCTATGTTTTCTTGACTTCGCTCCAATATTTGTGTGTTGGTCTGCTTCTGCCTGGTTGGTGGCTTAAGGTCCAAAAGAGTGGCGCTCACCTCAAATTGTCCATGGTGTGACAAGAAACCAGCCAGCACACTGAAGCTGTAACTGTCAACGATGGAAATGAGCAACGATGGAGTACAACTCAGGGTAAGACCCTCCACCGGTCGCAGAATCATCTTCCTGACACCTTATCTCGGGGTATGGTGAGCTTTCGGCGAATTATTTCTTGCCGAATGTTTCTAAAGGAAGGACTCTAAAAACTACTTCCAAATCAATTCTCATGCGACACAATGCCACTTCAGGTTCATGTCTGCCAAAAGCTGTTCTCTCACAGGAAATACATTTATTATATTTACCGCTTCTCACAAACGGTTCCGGTCCAACTGCTGACGCGAAATCAATAAACCATTTTTCATACTTGAATTTCAGCCACAAACACAAAGTCCCACCAAATCAATGGGAAGTAAATCGTTATTCTTTTTTATCGCAACAAACCGAAGCCGAAAGTTCTCAACAATCGCCATTGATGTCCGTGCAAAGAGGACCTTATCCAACATGCACTCCTGACAAAGTGATTTACGATATCATTCAAGTGGCCACATCTCATCCTGCAGTCCCAGCGCCACTACACGAAGGAGCGTCTTCAATGATTCAAAATGAAGTTATTATCTGAATGGAAATTGGAAAATGCTCTCTACACGCACACACGCACACAGCCGCACATCAATTTCGGCACTTCAGATTTGATTTGGTGCTTAAGAGCCAAGATGGTGTGCTCCTTCAGGACTGTTTCGGCGACATTCAAATCACGCACGTAGAGGGCGGGGAAATGAGAATTTGCTCAAGAATAATTTAAGACGAATTCAGTTGAGAGATTAGAGATGAGCGCATTTCGATATGCTCACTCGAAGTCGTCGCCAGAACTGACGGTGAGGTTTGATTGAACGGCTGAGAGCTGCAATTACTGGTAACTGAAGGAGGATTGAGAATTGTAGAGGTCGCCGCATGCTTCAGTTGTAGATGAAGTACTTAACCTGGACACGTAGGTAAGAGCACCCCACTCAGTGTTTGACATGAATGATTTGGGCAATTAAATACAATTCACCGATCTTAACGCCTTGTCGCACAATTACATATGCTTCAATATGTCAGTATATGTGAAGACCCTCTAAATGGGATTAAGTTCTCGTAAGTGTCTGTCTTCCAAAATTCCATGTTAAATTTTAAAGGCAACGTCTAGAAGAGCAGTTTTGTGTCTGTGTTGCGAAAGGAATGTCGCACGGATAGTGCGTTATTTCAGACGTTTCAAATCCGTGGGAAGAACTTGGCATAACTCCAAAGTCTGAACAAGGAAGTTTTCGTTTGCCATATCGGTTTGACAAATATGTCGCATAACTTTCTCCCTGTGCATTCCTATTCCACTGCAGTAGTTGAACTGTTTTTTTGTGTTCAACTCTACGCTTATTGTTTTTTTTTTCAACGTTTCGCTTCAGACATAATTTCGCCCCACTTTATGAAATGCGAGAAGCTTTAAGTTTATGCTAGGAAAGAAGAATAGACAGAGAGAGAGAGAGGAATTCTTGAATTCCAAAGAATGAACGCAGGTCCAGGGCGTTTTCGCTTTTCTATTTAAGAAGATGACTTCTGCAGATGTCAATGCCTCGAGGAAATAATAGGTCCAAAAGTGTAACATGCCCACCCCTTCGTCCGTCTTCCCACAATCCGTCTGTGTATATAAGCAGGGAATCAGCCAGAGTCTGGTTGTCAGACAGCACACGTGCACTTTTTTCAATAACAAGGTAGTTTTTCAGCCTGTAAAATAACTGCAAATTTTGTACTTATTATATTTAAAAGAATACTAATCATAAACGCAAACGCAAACGTATTTGGATGGAAGTAAAAAGCATAAAATAAAAATATTTTTGTTAAACTATGACTTATATGGCCAGTCATAGTGAGAACTGAGAAAGACTGAGAAAAGACTCCGAACACATGAGTCGAGTATGTTCGTTAAAGGAAATACTCAATTTGGTGTGAATAAAAGATTGCCTCAAAGTAGGTACGTCCCTTCAGTTGACATTTGAAGACTAGAGTTCTTGGCGTTTAAGGGTGAGTGCAAAGTCGAATAAAGGTGGGTGCAAAGTATATGCAATAATGTTGTAAACAAAGAATTATCATGTCCTTTCGGGGACACAGGGGATAATTTCAAGGGCGTGTATAGATTCGAGATTGATAGCATGGAACGGTTAAGTACCTTTCCGATACTCCTGAAGAAACCCGTGGTGGTGTCATACCTTTGAATGTTTTTGTTCTTTTAATGTAATGGAAAGATTGGCGATTGCCCGTCTTTTTCTTATCGCCTTTTGATTTGACGCGGGACTTCATGTCATAATTTTTTTTCTTTATTAACCAAGATGTGAATGATGAACTTTTTTTATTTCTTCTTCCATAGCTTTCAACGCTGATTGCTTTTTATTTTTCATATCCGGAGTTTGGCTTTTTTCAGCAAACACGGATAAAATTGCAGGCACTTGATGAAATCGTCATCATCTATTTTAGATTTCCTTTTTTTGAGGATGAAGGTTTAATCTGCCAAAGTATTCCTCTTCCGGTGCAGTATTTTCCATTATTTTAAATTCGTTTGACTTTTTCTCTCTTGAAGTCACCTCCCATGCACACTCAATTTCTACAAGGGATATCTGAACACATTCCGTCTTTATTCACACCAAAACGGAGGTAAGACTCAGCTGTCAAAATATGTGAGCGGAGAGGATTCGTTAAACTTAACGAAATACATTTTTATTCACACCAGATGGAGCATTTCCTCCAAAATGCTAAGGAAATGCTCACACTCAGTTTTTATTCACCCAATGTTGGTGATGATGATTATAAAAACAATTATCTGACACAAGTGGCATATTAAGACATTTCTAATGCTACGTTCCCACCGAACGAAACCACGAGGTTTCGTCAAATTTATCCAGACCTCATAGACGACAAAGACACAGTTGCAGCTCTGTCATCTGTCATCTGTCCGTGAGAGGTTGTCAAACCAAACAAACCTACAGCGAAAAATTATTTTGTTAATTTTCTTATTCTATCTTTCTTTATCTGCTGTTCTCACACTATTATTTCCTGCCAACAGCTGTTTTCGATGTCATTTAAATATTGAGAGTGAGTGACATTTGATTTGGCGGGCACTTATAAATTGAGAACTAATGACTTGAAAATTGGTAGCTAATGACATTTGAAAACACTTCAAGTTCAAACCCGGTGGGAACGGCCTATTGAGGTTTCAGTTAAAGTTCATCTAATATAGCATAAGATATAGATACAATTAGCATAGATTTTTAAATGTGTAACTTTTTAATAATTCGTTCCTGAAACGGCTCAGTTCGTTGCAATATCACGGTCACTTTATTCTTCTAAATTGCGGTTTCATTGCTTTCCAACCCAACTGTAAGCTATTAAAACCAACAGATTCTCGATTTAACTGCATGTTCTCGCCAGACTTTGAACGGACATTACTTGATTTATAAAACGAAAACCTTGCGAAATAAATTTCAAACATTACACACAACCACCGCCACTCGCAGCGCCATGTCGTTCCAAATACTACATGACACACCACACCCCGCTCCATTTTCATTCATTTCGTTGGCACATGGGCGCTTTCTGTGTCATTAGAAACTTTCAGTGTAATCCTTTCAAAAAAAAAAAATTAAACAACACGAAACAGTAAAGCAAGAAAAAAACCAGCACACAGGAATCATCAACAACATTGTAAGGACGACGGACGATGGAACTTTATGCTTGACGGGTGATGGCATCCATCTGCCACAAAGCGTCAGCCACACAAAGCCATGATAAGTATCTCAATTTTGTGTTTTTTCTTTCCTTTTCATTTGGTATATTTTTTTCCCGCTGTTCCCCCTCGCATCACGGTGGCGTTGGCGCGCCACCCAGTCCCAGAGCTTGGGCCATAGAAAGCTTCGCAACGAGGAGGAAACTCCTGCTCCACGTCGATGCAAATCCCCTTAATAACAGATTTTAATTAAAATATAATGGAAATTATGAAGCACAGCCCTTTTTATCTGAGAGTTCAAAACAACGGCCTTGGGTATTCGCCAAGCAACCTGCGGGATGGCAATAAAAGCTTCCAAAATTATATGCTCCATCACTTAGCCAGTGTGAACATTTGGAGTGTAATGACGGGCGGTTGCTGGGCTGCGTTGCCGGGTGGTGAAGTCTGCAAGGGGCAAGCTAGTGAACATCGTCGCGATGACGCCCAAAGCAGGGTGGAAGCCATAATTAATGTTTCATTCCATTGGAGTAATTATCCTCGAGAGCGTTCACCCAGCATGCTGCGGGTGATGTTTGATGTTGTTGGACGGCCAGGCAAACGAGATCATCATGAACGGATGTGGAAGCGTTTTATTCAAATTCCGAGGATACGACTGCGGCTAGTGGAAAACGCTGTTCTCGGTTGTAACTTCTTTACGACCCAGGGGGTCATCCACCTGTGGCGACATGTGAAAATGTAGTGCGGCGGAGCTTACGAGCTGTAAAAATGTTGTAAAAGAATTAATTATGCAAATGCCATCTAACATGGCTCATGGTTTGATGGCAGCCGACTAACTGATTCATGTTTCGCTTTTTTCCTTCCATTTTACTGCTGTTTCTGAATAGAGGCAGCGTCCTCGGTATGGGTGACAGCCGACGGGAGATAATCAGGAAATTTATGTTGGTCCTGCAGACCAGTGCAGCAGCATTTTCAGACACTTTGTTTCACTTGAGTGAACTGAGGTTGGCTGGCACTGGAGGAACTGGGAAGAATTAAGGAGTTTTTCTCCGTGCATTTTGTAAGGGATCAGCAGAAAAACATTTGCCGGTGCGGGGGAAAATTAACAGCTCATAAATTGTGCAAAACATGCACATTTTTGAGGGAACAGTTACGCTTAGATACTCAGTTATTTATGATCTCAGGGTTTGCTCACTTCCTGTCAACAGGCTGGAGGGGAAGGATTCAGTGTCTTCGAAATTGTAAGGGGTGCCTTCGCAAATTTAAAATGCATTCACAGCTGCATAAAAGCTGCATAAAAGGGCGTAACCATAAGGAAAAATGCGAAGTTTCCAAACGTAAAAATATTGTGCGCTTGAGTACACATGAGCTAGTGTCAAATCTTAACGAAATGTTTCGTCATGCTTGCAAAAAAAAGAAAACATAAGCATGGCCGCGCTTACCTGCTTACTTACTTATCAGGCTAACGACCCTAGGAGGGTTAAGAGCCTATCAAGCTAATTTTATCGTTGACGGTCTTGGGCACACTGCTTCCAGTCCTCTAGACCAAGTTGTCTTGCATCCGCGATTACTTGGTATTTATACCAGGGACTCGGTTTTCCCCTCCTTCTCGGAGCAGGGAGCTCAGATACGAAGACCTTCTTAGCAGGCTCGATGTGGCCGAGCCAGTCCAGTCGACGAATCCATGCCTTCCGGACTCCATCCACATCCTGGTGCAGCTCGAAGAGTTCACATTTGTGTCTTCTTCTCCATTCGCCTTTCTCGCAGACGGGACCATATATTCGACGTAGAATTTTCTTTCGAAGGCACCAAGAATCAGGAATTCCATCCTCTTGCCTCCTAGAATGTTCACCAAAACCACGATTTTATTTATAATAGTTCAAGGGAATATACAATCGCAGTGCCGCGAAAGACATTCTTTATAAAACGAATTTGCAGAATATGCTATGAGTTATCAAGGCATTCGAGTAATCGAAGTTCGACTGTATCCCCTGTTTTAAATACCTACCCCTTGGTCATTTACCCAAGGCACAACCCTATCTGTAACTAACAATGTATCTATTATTTGAATCGAGGGTGCTGATGGGGCGGGCCTGCAATTGGCAAATAATTGCAGGACTAAATACAAGACTGCCCCTTTCCAACTAACTCGTCTACTCTTTTGTTGCCTGGAATACCACTATGCCCTGGCTCCCAGCATAGGGAAAGGTTGCATCTGACTGCTATCTCCCTAAAAGATACACTTTAAACTTTTACCACATTTGATTTGATTGCTGGTGTATATAGAGTTTCAATGGCCGCCAGACAGTCTATGTACTATAGAGCGATGGATCGCCCGTCTATCGTGTTCATTGACAGTAAACGGGCGGCCTCTTGGATTGCTTTTATTTCTCCCTGAAATGTACTACAGATGTTAGGGTCCTATATCCGTATGCCTCGCGATCCTCGCATTCTTGATTATATCCGCGTGTCCTAATCTGTGTGTTTTGCTCCAACGGTTGCATTACCTCAGCCTACACGCGGTCTGGGTAGCTGTCAACTTCCCACAGAATACTACGTCTTCTTAGTTTCAGATACTTTACAGAGGAGATGTTTGTTGAGGGATTCGTCTATCGATGCGCTGCTAATAAAGGGTTTTCCAAAGAGGACTTGGCAACGTTTGTTTTTTTTTTTAAATGATACGCAAACCATTTGAGATATTTCAAAATCCTTATTATCGGCTTGAAGTACAATCAAAACATTTATCAATGGAACTCGTTAAATCGCACGAGCGAGGCGGCCAATCCGCTGGCCCACTTCTTGGGATAACACGCTGACCGTACTTACTCTTCAATAAATTGATTGAAACGTGTACTGTGTGGCTTGTGGCACCATCCTGTTGAAATCACATGTCGTCCAAGTCCATATCTTCCAATTCGGGCCAAAAATAATCGGTAATCATGGCGCGATAACGCTAAAGACCGTTATGGTCGACGAAAAAATATGGCCCCATAATGCCGCCGGCATGCAAACTGCACCAAATAGTTATTTTTTGTGGATAAAGCCCGATAACGCATATTTTGCTTATTGTTGAACCCATTTAGCTAAGAATGTGCTTCGCAACTGAAAATGATTTTGCGATACAATTCATCATCTTGGCGCAATTTTTTCCAGAACCATTCTCGGAGAACGTACGTCGCTTCAAATGATCCATCGGCTTCAAATCTTGAGTCAGCTTGATCTTGTATGGGTGTAAGCCAAGACCCTTACGCAAAATACGCTGTAATGTGAACTGGGCGGCGCCCAATTCTTGAGAACGTGGAATTGACTGATTTGGATCGTTTGCCAGGGACGCCTGAATGGCAGCGATATTTTCGACACTTCGACCAACCCTCACACGGTGACATCACAAAACAAACATGTAGACTCAAATTTTTGCACTAATCTTGTTATTGCCTGTCTACTAGGGTGAGAATTACTACGGAGTTTAAGCTCTTAAAGTTGCGGTCACCGACACCGAAATTCGGTAAAAAAAATTCTATAAATTGCAGACGTTGCTCGTTCGTGTCCTTTACCATGATGAAATTGTTGAGCTTACAGTTTCACAGTTTTTTCAGTGACAGATGATTAGTGAAAGATTGCGTTCACAAATTTAATGTCCTATTGGAAAACCCTTTACATCTGTATTTGCTTATCAACATGTGTAATTTCATTTGCATTTGAAATTGTTGAGCTTACAGTTTTACAGTTTTTTCAGTGACAGATGATTAGTGAAAGATTGCGTTCACAAATTTAATGTCCTATTGGAAAACCCTTTACATCTGTATTTGCTTATCAACATGTGTAATTTCATTTGCCTGGCAATGCCTCTCAATGACAGATGACTGACACCTGTTGTCTGTCATGACAAGCATGCATTTCAACACATTTTAAGACTAATCTCATACACTTACCTCACCGTAAGCGTCGACATTTACCACAAAACCCCACAAAAGTTGCACCCACCATTCCACCAGTCACTCCCCTTCAATGTTTCAAAACTTTTAAATTCACCATAATACCTTTAAGAGGCTAAAGACTCTTCACCCACTAAAAGCATCATCGAAATACAAAAAACATTCAAACGCCCTTTAAATAACAATTGACCCAATTTTTCGTGAATATATGTATGACTTGGGTGGCAAACCCTCGCATCCCGTGCATCCACGCACACACATTAGTGCTTACGCATGCGGGGCGGTGTGCGTGTGTCTGTGTGTCTGTGTGTTTGATGGTGCGTTGAGAAGGGCAAATCCTTCACCACACACGCCACCCGCCTCCTGACCGAAGTCATTAAATTAAATTTAATAGCCTCACAAAGAACAACCACAAAAATTTAAGGTTATCCCCACAATTGATTCCATGACGCCTCAAAAGTAAAACACCACCGGCTGCCAACCAAAGTCGAACTGCTGCTTCTGCGTTCGGGCGGGCCAAAGGTGCCCCGAATAATAATCAAACGAGCGTCGACGAAAGGGACGAGGCAAAACAGAATCCACATTCAGATCCTTTCACTCCACGCCACTCCACTTGGTGCTGGCACCCCCTATGTGCTCCCACTGTTTGTCACATGTAAAATCGATTTCATTTCCTGGCAGATTTGCAAATGTTCAACATTCGTGAGATACAGATTGGGGCTGTGTGTATCCCGGCATCAGCATCAATTCAATCGATGAATACATTTTCGGATTACTTAGCCACCCCTGCAATCTGGCACCGAGTACGCGTACGCGCCCCTCCTGCGGCGCCCCTTCAATTCGCAGACTCTCTCATACATGAAATAATAATTTTTTATATCAGCGAAAATGTCTGCGCCAATTTCACGGCGTGGCTGGTGGATGGTGGCTGTTGGCTGTTGGCTGATGGCGGGGAGGAAACTCTCGGGATGTATCCGACGCAAAAATGCCTCGGATTCTAGGTCAACGATCTTCGGCGCTTTTTTCGAATGTGAATGGCAGTCCGTGGCTGGGTGAGGGGTGCCTTCTCTCCCTCCACACCTTTGCCGACCCGCTTTGTGCCTTGCCGTGCTGGAATGTAGTTCATATCAGAATTTATTATCGAAGAAAATATCAAACCCGCAGTGCTTCAAGGGTAGGCTTCGCTGCTCCATGTGCGTGAATGATTTCAACAAGTCGAATTGTGTGTGCGCCAAGCGGAACTGAGAAATTGTGATCGATTTTGTCATTACAGGGGCGACGACATGACGAGGGGAGTCCGCGGCGGTGGCTTTCATAAGATTTCCATTCAACTCGAAGAAGCACTTTGCCAGAGGAGCTTCCCAGAGAGATCGTGGAGGAGAGTGAGCCACAGCCTCTTCGGTCTGTGCATTGTTATTCCAACGAGGTTACTTCTTCTTGTGTGTTTTGCGAGCACAGCCCACAGTCGAAGGAACATCGCAAATAGTTCCTTGGTCCTGTGATTGTTTTCATTGGATTGTCGAAAACATCTACTAGTCCTCCATCTAGATGAGAGGTGATTGTGTGTCTGGCGCGATGGCACCGAGATGAGTATTTTTAGATGAAATCTCTTCTTGTCGTATTTCTGGAGGATTGCTGGAGAGCTGCTGGGCTGGCGGGAGACGAGGATCTCATCTCGAGTGGAAATTGAATTTTTATTTCTATACCATTAATTTGGCCTTTTCCGCCTGGCACATGGGGAACACAGCGAACGGACGGTGGTGGATTTAAATTCGTCCGATTCGAGTTAAATTCGGAATTCGCTGGGTCATGATGGGTTCGCTGGAGCAGCCAGAAGGAATGGTTACGTTAGTTTTTATGGAAATGTTTACATAAAGGATGTCGTTTGCTGAAGATTGCTGTATCCTTGGGCACGTCGAATGTGCTGGATGTGATTTGGAAATAAAAATGGTCAGAGAATCATGTGTGGAGATGATCCCAACATCCTTGGATGTCTGCATTTCGAGAGGGGAAGGAAGAAATTTATAGCTGGTCAGTCGAGAGTGGGCTGTGATGTATGAGCTCTTGTGCAGTGACCGTGTGGGTGTGGACTGCGTCTTTCAATCGTTAAGCCATTTCCTGTGATTGATGACGTGCTCTAATTTCTTTGATTGTCCACATTAACCCACTGCTTCATTGCGTACATCATTCTTATCTTGTTCGGGGTATTTTCTTATGCCTGCATTGGATGTGGAAATGAACATCGTTTTGAGATGGTTGAGTGTATTTTTCCCGTTCAGGCTATAATGTCTTGCGATTCTTCGATTATTTCAATCTGGTCTAGGGATATGGCTTGTCTTAAAGATTATCCGAACCAAATTTATGTGGAGTCCTTAACGTCACCAACTCAAACATTTTATGAAACTGAATTCTTTAAATCATGGTTCAGACACAACCAACTGCCGCGGATACCCAGCAAACGATACAAGGACAACGATTTTCGGTTCTGCACGTGAAATATTAGGTCCCTTAGCAGACCACGTGCAGCCGAAGAACTCGCGTAGTCCCAGGAAGTGCGGTGGGGTAGGCCGGGCAAGAAGAGGATGAGAAACTGCAACATCTGCTTCGGTGATTGCAACAGGGAGAGGCGCTTATTTGGATGTGGATTTGTTGTGCGAGGCAGACTAAGGCAAAAAGTCCTAAGCTTTGTCTGTAAAAGCGAACGCCTCATAACAATCCGCATCAAGGGAACATCAGCCTGATTTGCGCCCACAACCCGACAGAGGACAAAGATGACAACAGCAAGGATGACTTCTATGATCTCCTAGAAAGGACTTACGATCAGTGCCCCAGCTTCGACACAAAGATCGTTCAAGGATATTTTAATGCACACCTGGGTAAGGAAGACATATTTGCCGAAGCCATCGGGAAACACAGCCTGCACGACACCACATCCGATGACGGACTCAGGCTGGTATACTTTGTCGCGGGACGTAATCTCTATGTAGCTAGCACGCGGTTCCCACACCTCAACATCCATAAAGGGACCTGGCGGTCCCCTGATCAATCAACCGTCAACCAGATTTATCATGTTGCGATCGACGTCAGGCACTCCTCCAGCATTCCTAATGTCCGAACGTTCCGAGGAGCCAACATCGACTCGGACCATTTTCTTGTTGTAGCCAAGGTAAGAACTCGGATATTAAGAGATCAACGGAGTCGAGAAAGGACACCACGGTTTGACGTCGGAAAGATACAATCGCAATGGACTGCTAGGATCCTTGCCGATCGAGTCTCCCGGAATCTCTCTCTAAGTCCGTCACCACCTGCGCAAACAGTCGAAGAAGATTGGAGGCGTTGTCAAGAAGCCATCAAAGATGCTGCCACTGATGTGCTGGGTTTTACGGCACCACCTAAAAAAACCCATGGTTTGACAACTAGTGTAGGCTGGCACATGCAGTGAAGCTGGAAGCCTACAAAGCAACGCTGCAACGAACACGAGAGCTGTTCGTGAGCTCTGCGAACAGAGACGAAGGGACGAGACCCGGTTTCTCAGAAGAAAAAAGAAAGAGCACGAGAAGCGCGCGATCGAGGAGATGGAGAGGTGCTACGGCAGGAACGATGTCCGAATGTTTTACCAGAGGGTGAAACAGTTATCCAGTGGATATAAGATTCGGAAAGAAGCCTCCCGGGACGAGAATGGACAACTAGTAGTAGAGTCGCAGTCGATACTGAGAATTTGGAAGAACCACTTCTGCAGATTGCTAAACGGCGATGATGACACCAATACCACTGTCAGGCAGAATGTTCCACTCAATATGGACGATGATCGACGAGAATTCCGTCCCCCCGACTAAGACGAGGTCAAGATAGCAATATCAAGACTGAAGTCTAACAAAGCTGCCGGTGCGGACGGACTGGACTGTCCGCTGAAATCTTTAAGGCAGCTGGAGATGATCTGGTTGGGCGTATGCACCAGCTTATCTGTAAGATATGGTCGGAGGAGAGCATGCCCGATGAGTGGAATCTCAGTATCCTGAACATCGCCTACAAGATCTTCTCTGCCGTTTTGTGTACTCGCCTGAAGCCGTTTATAAATAACCTGATAGGTCCTTATCAGTGTGGCTTCAGGCCAGGGAAGTCCACCATCGACCAAATTTTCACACTACGGCAGATCCTGGAAAAGACCCAAGAAATGCAAATCGACACCCACCACCTTTTTGACGATTTCAAGGCCGCATATGACAGCGTGCATACGGACGAGCTATACAACGTCATGTCCAGTTTTGACATTCCTGCCAAACTCGTCAGGTTGTGCAGGATGACGATGGAGAACTCTCGCTGCTCCATCAAGGTACCGAACTCACAGAGACCTGTGAGTCAAAAAAGGTTTTAGACAAGGCGACGCGCTGTCATGTGATTTTGATTTTTCTTTAACATCATCCTGGAGAAGATCGTGCAAGACTCACACGCCAACACTAGAGGCACGATCTTCCAGAAGTCCGTACAACTGCTAGCATACGCGGACGACATTGACGTGATTGGCAGAACACAGTCAGCCGTCAATGAGGCGTTTGCTGGCATTAAAGCGGAAGCGGCTAAAATGGGTCTAGCGGTGAGTGAGGGCAAAACGAAGTATATGCTGTCATTAAGAAAAGACACACAACGTCCACGTCTTGGACAGAGCGTCACAATGAGCAGCTATAACTTTGAGATAGTCAAGGACTTCGTCTACCTCGGCTCGCAAGTGAACAGTACGAACACCAGTACCGAGATTAAACGCGGAATTACTCTTGCCAATCGCTGTTTCTTTGGGTTCAAGAGGCAATTGAGTAGTAGAGTCCGCTCTCGAAGGACCAAGCTAACATTATACAAGACCTTGATCATCCCTGTCCTGCTCTATGGTGCGGAGGCATGGACAATCACAAAAGCGGATGAAGAAGCACTTGGTCTTTTCGATAGAAAAGTTCTGCGTTCAATATTTGGTCCTGTCTGCGTTGATGGTTATTGGAGAGGAAGGTTCAACCACGAACTGTACGGACTGTTCAGCAGCATGAGGCTAGTCAGGCGTCTACGAATTCAGCGTCTAAGGTGGCTGGGCCATGTGGAGCGCATGGACAACACTGCTCCACCCCGAAGAGTCTTTGACTCCGAACCAGTGGAACAACCCAATATACGACGCCCACGGAACCGATGGCGCACCCAGGTGGACTGCGCACAATCGACTTGGTGTGCGCAGTTGGACAGCTGGCTAAAGATCGTGCCGGCTGGAGAGGCTTACTGGTTGAGGCCCAGGTCCACCCAGGACTGTAGCGCCACCAGAAGAAGAAGACGAAGAAAATGGTACGATGAGAAGCAGTTGGAAGCGGATGGCGCGATGTAGATCGTAAAGTGACTCAGATTATTTGTAACTACAGTGACTGACAATTATTCAGATGTAACATAACAAAATTAAACAATGCAAAAAATATAAACGTTAATGCTAATACAAGAAAATATGTAAATTAACGTGGGTCGCCGTGGCGTAGTGGGTTAGTGCGTCGACTCCTACGCAGAGGGTACCAGGTTCGATACCCGAATTGAACACCTTTCATATTTCACGGCTCCACCTCTTTCGAGTCACTGACAATGCTTAAAGAGTATTCCTGTCTAAAAAAAAGCTTCTCAAATTCGCCGTTCGGAGTCGGCATTAAACTGTAGGTCCCTTCCACTCGTGCAAGAACAATAGCACGCACAACACGAGTGGTTGCTGAGAAGCTAGGCCCAGGTCCGCCTTGGACTGTAGCGCCACCCATATTATTATTATTATTATTATATGTAAATAAACAGCTTGACGGTTTACAAACATAGACAGAAACTCGATAGTTGCAACTACTGCATTTTCTACAAGGGCGATAGTCGAAAATGCACTGTAGTTAAGTTAGCTTAAATAGTTCCAGAAGATATGTCCATTTCATGAGTCATTTCTGCGTTGAACAAATACGCAGAACTATGTTTTTCCATGTGACATGTTTTATATAAGTATGTTTGGTTTGTATGTATGGAGTATGCGTGGATGATCCTCCCATCAACATCATTTGTCATTGACGATGGCTCATTGATGAACTACATGTATATGTGAACTAAACACGTTCATTTTTAAAATTCCCTTCACTTACACCACCGGCAAAAGGCACCGGCAAAGATGATCGATGTGCCTGTGCCAGATTTGGGCATAATCTGATTAAATTTGTAATAATCTGATTGATTGCAATCTTATTACAAAAGTAATTTGTCATTCTGCTAATTTTTTGTTATAATTATAAATGTCTGTATCTGTAGTTTTTATCGCTGACCGTGGCAACTTCTTAGGCCACAAAACGAGGACATGCGGATACGGTTGACGGATGGAAATACCTACCTAGACATCCGAACATAAAGAGAGCTTTATTTTACATTGAAATGATTTCGTCTTGACATCGTGCTTCCTTGGGTAATGCCAAGGGAAAAGTGTCAATTCGGAGAGTAAGACACAAAGAATAAATTGATTTAATTTTCTTTTATTCTTAGCTTAGTACTCTTCATAAGAGGTCCCCTGTCCTTAGCGTGTCCGCAACCGTCTTATGAGAAGGAGTACTAGAATTACTCTAACCTTTCCTTGAAAACATTCACCCGTTTATACTAAAATATTACCCTGCTCGTTATCCCCTCTTCTAATTTATTTCCACATAGTTCAAAGTAAATTATTTTTTAACGCCAGCATTTGTCGAGTGTTTTTCAATTCGTACACTTATCATAATTATGACCTAATTATGCCGCAATGCAATCAGCCTTACACTTCGTCATTTACGTTAATTGCCTTGGATTTTTGCTTTGACAGCTCGTGGTTTCATGTTTCCCAAAAAAACACTGACTACGCATCATGTCGCATCGGGTGCTGGGCACGGGGCGATGGGTGTCACGATCATTTGGGCGATCGGCGTTGCTTGTGAAATTGTACTGTGTGTGAACCCGGAACGAATGTGGAAGGAAGATAGGGGTATATTGATGATGGGTGAGTGAGTGTGTGATGTGCGATAGTATGACTCGCAACAAAGGTCGCTTTCACACCCGCTAAGATTCGTCGGCGATTTTTTCAAATTCGCTTTTGTGATCTCAAGCCACTTTCACACGGGAAATCTTTCAGTCTCTGCAATTGAGATCTCAATTCTGAACTTTTTCTGCCTCCTACCCTCTCTCACACGTCATCTCTTTCTCACACATGTACAGCAAGCTTCCAATACCCAACATTGAGAATATAAGAATAAAGCAACTCAAAGAAAAAACGAAGGGAGAAGAGAATAGAAAATCCAAAAGCAAACCCCGAGCACACCAGACGCGGGCTACCCCGCGGGTCCTAGAGCCGGTTCATTTCACACTTTACAAATACATAAAGTAACAAAACACTGTTTTTTTTTTTTCAATCAATATTCATTTTACAATCTCGTTACATATTCTAATCATTCCAAGAAGTAATAAGATTACAGAATACAGTAACAGGCCAACACTGGCCTCTACTGCGGTAGATAAACAAAAAAAAGCCCTGATCCTGATGGGCGAAATACACACACAAAACAAAGCACTCAATTGAGTTCAGTTTAGTTCGATCGAGTTCAGTTATTCTTTTGAATACAAGTATACACACTGAGCATACATGTATGCAGGGTAAGGTATTCCTGAGCTTGTCGAGCTACTGAACTGAATGACCTAAAATAAAATGATATTGTGAAGTAGTTCACTTGAAAGAGCTAGTTCGTTCGTGAACTACACAAGCCTACTTTCGAATCACTAACAATGCTCAAAGAGTAGTAACTGTCTAGAAAAATCTTGTCAAACTTGGCCGTTCGGAGTCGGCATAATACTGTAGGTCCCTTCCATTCATGATAGTTTGGTTTGTTGAGAAGCGCGGCCATGGCTCTCTACGGTCTGAAGCGCCACCTACATTATATTATAGTACGAACTCGATTTACGCAACTAATAGAAATCAGGGCAATAACCGAGTTTGTTGCATTAACCGGGTAGCATTTTTTAAACTTTGTTGCTGGCGTTAAATTATGGTTGTTCCCTTATTTTGCTGAACAATTATACTGCCATTTATTTAAATGAACTCATTGGAATTTTGAATAATTCCAGCTCTTTGCTTCCGTCCATTCAAAGCCTTTTCCATCTGAGGGTCTAATGCGTTTTTCTATTCCAGATTCAATGCCACAAATTGGTCCAAAGCGCTTTATTCGACTTATTGTGGACTTGTGGCACCCATGTTAAACGTATTTCCAGAATTAACGATGAAACAGTTCGTATGAAGAAACAAAAACTCTTAGAAACTAGTTCATTTCCAATCACTAGGGTACACACACATTCAAATTAATAATAAATAATTAAATAAAATAAATAACTGTGCAAACAGCCACAAATGAATTTAAAGATTGATGGCGAAACAATGAAACACAAGAAGTTGCACTAATCGAGGTATCTTTTTGGGAAGCCGCTCTTATAGAGCCAACAAAGGCGATGATATTTGTGTTACCAAAATCGAGGAGTTGCGCAAATCGAGTGTTGCGTGAATCGAGTTCGTACTGTATTATTATAATATACTTGGCCCAAGTTATCCCAAAATTTGCGCAAGTTACGTCAAGGGATATGCGAGATACAGAGGCTCTTATGTTACCCTTTCGTTTGGTTTTGAAATTCATTTATTTTCTCTCAGTCTCTCGTATGAAAAGTGAAATTTTTAAAACTGTTTGTTCAAACCAAATTTGTTTAATAAATACTATGTAGATTAGCTTCCAAAAGAAATAAAATAAAAAAAATGGAATTTGCGTGTTTTAGCTGAGTAAGACCGAGTGCACTAGAAATAATATTTTATACATTTTTCCCTTGATCTACAGTTTTAGCTTCACAAAGCTATAACAAGTGGTTAACAGTTTAAGAAAGCTACAGTTTTCCGATAACTATTCAATGATGAATGGCATCCGCCCTGATCCGCCAAGACACGCAGTGTGGAAATTTGTTTCAGTAAATCGATTTTTAAAAACAGGGTTTTGACTTTGGGAGTATTAAAAAAGTTATAATTTCTTGCCTGAAAATAGTTGGAAAGAATGCAGCTAGGACTTTTTTTTAGAACAAAAGTAAGTCTTTCTTTTAAATTGAATCCGTCGAGGTATTCAATTTCTTAAACTAGAATCTCAAAAAACACGCCTTTAGAGGGGGTGTTTTAATGTTTGTTAAACTGTAGAAGAAATGCTTCTAGAGGCTTCTTAAAGCTCGAAGCGGGTTCTATTCATGGTGTGAAAATCATATACGCCTACAGACAGCTTTGGCCGCAAGAAGCTTTTAAGTGTGTCAGCTGAACCTTACCACCGCGATGAATTATAAAAACCCACTCCATGACAGAGCTGTCAACTAAGAAGGGCGCCAATTAGACGACAAGATCCTATATTGAAGGGGTGTTTTTTTTTTTTTTTAAATAAGATCCGGTAAACTCTGTGTCCTAGTCTGTCCTGTTTGTTGTTTGTATTATTCTTTTGAAGGACACCTAAACCATTCATGAAATAAAAACAACTTTTCGCACTGCGACAACTTCTATTGTTGATTAGCCGTTTATTTCTCAACACTGCCGTTGAAGGTCAGTCTATTTATACACAATGGAATTGCCGTTATCCGTGGAGACTTCAAGTCATTCACTCGATCAGCTGGTGGCTTTTTCAAAATATTGCAGCACAGCTGGCAAACGGTACTATACATTGTGAAATCTTGCATTACACACCGCTCAATATTTATTCTTCTACACTTTGTGTTTGGGTTGTCTTAAGCTTAAAATAAAGCCCATTATAATTAACTGATCGTTTTGATTCGTGAAAAGTACGCCGACAAGGGTAACAATTCGTTGAACTCACTTGCACTTTAAATCGACCTAATCAAACAGATTTCTTCCGCGAGCAATGGCTCAGTGTCTATCGACAATCTCTGTGTTCCGATTTGATAATCGCGCCCAAAACCCCTGTCATCACATTTTTCAGTATGTCAAGGCGCTCCAAGTCATAATGTATTCCTTCATCAGCTATCTGAGGACCAACAAGTTTCAAGAGTCTCAAGAAAGTCCTTAAAATTATCCCCACCCCGGCTACGCGCACTCAAGGTCGCCCATTCGTCTTAACCTCAATCAAAATTATGCCATCTCCTCTCTCTCATATCTGATGAACGTGCCCACAACAATAAATTAGATTGGGTCATACAAAATTTACTACCTTGAAATAGTTCTGAGCACCAAACACACCGCCACCCCTCGGCTCAAGGTCGCCCCTCCGCCCCGCCTCTTCTAGGACTTTCAAAAGAGATTACTCTTATCTGGATGAGATTTATAGATAGGCATTACCATCCACTGAAGAACGCCTTAATTCTAAAGAGACACTCATAAAGGCACTTAATCAACTTACCCAGAAGATGTCATGAATATATGAAACCATTACCCATGTTTACCCAGCGCCACACCACGGAGCGTCTGGCCGTGACTCTTGGTGGGCAGGCACGAGTGTGTGCGGGTGTGTTTGCATGTGGGTGGAGCACAGCATCCATTGTCTTGGGGTGCTCAAGTTGCTTCGGCTTTTAACCATCACAACCCTTACCCGGACGTCCAGAGTAATTACATTCTTAGGAATGTGACGCCTACGACCCTGTGTCGGTCCGGGCCCGCCTACCCACCTATCCACCGGCAACTGAACGACACCGGGTCGGAACCTGCAGGGCGATGCGATGTGTGTGAGGACGTATTAAGGAAAAGATTCAGTGCCAGCCGGCGGCGATGGCGCGGGCGGCAGCTCAGGGACGGGCGGATGGCAAGCAGACGGTATTGTCCTTGTCATTATGTTTACTTTAGCTGAACGTTATTGAGCTATTGTACAAGTACGAGCTGGTGCCGGGGCGGGACGGGCGATATAACGAATCGATAAGTCGATTATAGAAGAATTCGCCATGCACACAATGCCGGGAATGCAATGCAAATGGGAATGGCAATGGTAGAAGGAATGTCATCAAATGGTGTTGAAACGACGCATCAAGTGGCGCTTCGTCCTCGCCACGACCACGGCTAAGGGGATGCCAGTGTTATTGGTATTAATTTCAAATTGCATCGTCTGCGAGAACAATTTTTAATGAGAAATTATCGATCGTTACCACGGCATGCCTGCACATAAGGTTAAGTTCCGAGGTTGCCGTGCGGCCGGCCAGTGGAGTGGCCGCAAGCAGACCTGAAGGCACGTTGGATTTAATTAAAAACTATGCGAGGAATATAAATGTGTGAATGCTAGGGTTATTGTCGGTTTTATCTGTTTTGCAACAGATGGCATGGTCATGCCGAGCGTCTTATTGATGCCGTCGATGCCAGGCTTGATGCAGTGAATTTAATCGGTTGCCTTGTGTGTTAACGTAAGTTCCCGGTGTATTGCTTATGATTCCAGCACCTGGTCTAGTTTTTACGACGGAAGTCTGTGAATGGATTTACGATCGACTATTTATGAGAGGCAGCAGTTTATAGCCTCTCATAAATAGTCGAGCGGAAGGAAATATAATCGGAAAAGATGTAGAGGTACGATGATTCAATAAATCTGGAACTCTAATGGATATTCTTTTTTGTTGATTATGATAAGTGGGATTGCATTGCGCATTCTTTTACCATTCAGGACTCCAGGATATTAGTGTCAACAAGTTCCCCTTGTACTGATGTCTTCGAAAAGACAATACTCTTTATTTAACTTACAAGGAAAAGGTCGACATTCTCGCTACGACTTTTTGTAGTTACATCCAATCAGCTGCCCACTTGAGACAACTTCACGAAATCTTTAGTACTCTCCACTACTCCATCACTAACGTCAAAGAGATTCAAAATCTAATTAAGTTATTGAAAAACAAAAAACACCAGGCCATGATAAAGTAAATAATATGTTCCTAAAGGCTTTACCAATGAAAGATATAGAATTGTTGACTCTTATTTTTAACTCTTGCCTAAAACTCTACTATTTTCCCACCGCCTGGAAAACTGCCAACGTTATACCAGTGTCTAAGCCCGGTAATCCCAAAGAAAGTCCTTATAGTTACAGACCCATTAGCTTACTCAGTCACATAAGCAAGTTACTTGTAAAGAACACTCCACTTGCCACCAGAGCACAAGAATTAATTTAGAAAAATTCTTAGCGAAAGAATCCACTGCTGGATATAGAAAAAGCCTTTGACACCGACTTTCACCTGCTGCATAATGAGAATGCACAAGTTGCAATGTACGCTGATGACACTGCCATCTTTGCCTCTGGTAGCTATTTTTCTGACGTCTACACTTCGCTTCAACAGGGCCTAAATCAATTTGATCAATACTGTTGCAAATGGAAGAGAACCGGCGAAAATTGCACAATAAGTTCTCTGGTGCAGTGAACTAAAATAATGAACTGTTCAATAAATAGGTTTGAACTAGACTGAGCGCTCTCAGGACTGAACTAAAGTGCATAAGCCTAATAGGGAGTGTTTGCCTATTAGGCTTGTGGACAGTGAGCAAAGGGGGTGATATTGGCTTTAATTTTGTTCAATCTTATGAAACTTTGGTGATATATTGGTATTTTGTTGTGTATTTGACATAATTTTGATTGGGTTTTTAAACAAGTTCCTTGGCTTAATATAGAAGGGAAAGTTAAGTGTGTATGGGGAGCTATAACCGCTGACATTTGTCAGCGTTTGCTTATGATTTCGTCTATTAAATAAAGAGCTTCCTGATGTTTTACGCTCACCCACCACGAACGACGAGCAATTCTTAGCTCCAGTAAGCGTTAACAGGTATTTGATGACCCGGGTGTTTGCTTAGCGGCTTAACATCACCCATACAACCATTTCGCTGAGATGGGAAGGGCATGGAATGTCGAAAAAGTGGACGTATGGGTTCCTCACAAATTCAATGAGTGATAGAATATGGATTACACTATCGCCTTTGAGTCTTCTCTATGAGATGGGACCGCTTGAGTGCTTCCCCTTTTTAAAAAACATCCCCGGACGTTAATGACGCAATTTAGACATATCTCTTTACTTCCGACTCCATCTAAATTGTTGGAGAAGCTAATGAAATCTCGCATTGTATCTTTTTTAAACAAGTACAAATATTTTGAAAATGTACAGTTTGGCTTTCGTGAAGGAAAATCTACTGAAGATGCTATCATTAAACTATGAACTGAAATATACGATAGTTTCAGCAAAATAACTTGAACTTATTACTCTTTATAAATATGTCCAAAGCTTTCGACATGGTCAATCATGATATTCTTTTAGAAAATTTGCTAAAGCAGGATTAACAGATATAATTCACAAGTGGTTGTCTTCGTATTTGTCAAATATATCTCAAAGCGTCAAGTTACATGGTGACTACATTAGCAGCCCGCTTCAACATAATATTGGTGTACCTCACGGTTCGGTTTTGGGTCCATTGTTGTTTTTGATTTAAATTAACTGACTGTTTCATCAAAAATTTAGTAGCAATATTACAGCCTTTGCTGATGATATAGCATTGACTTATGAAAGTAAAAATATTTTTGACTCTGTAGTTCAGTTAAACATGATCTAAATATTCTTCGTCAATGGTTTTCTAAGCACGAACTACTCGCAAGCAATAAAACAAGACTAGTGTTATGTAACCTAAAAGGCATTTGTACACTTGACTTGTGTCCCAAGTGTTCGTTTTCTGTCCATACTTGTGGTAAAGTTGACTATCTGGAAAATATATTATGTGCCTTAAACTGTACCAAAATAGAAGGGATTGCGAGCTTTAAATATCTTGGCATTCTTATAGATAATAAGATGAAGGATGTGAATTGGAAGGTGGAAAACCTTAAGAAATATATGTGATCTGTCATTCGAAAAATGTATTTGTTAAATGAGCTACTCCCAAAAATATTGTTGATGTTTTATTATTGTCTTGCGCATTCCAAATTGCAATATCGGATTGTCAGTTGGGGGACACCTACAACACCACACTTGATATATTGCATAAATCTCAAAAGCATGCAGTCAGAATTATTTGGAAACGTAAGCTGTGTTTTTTTTTTCAAGCGTATATACGCTTAATTTTGAAGTGGGTCGCCGTGGTGTAGTGGGTTAGTGCGTCGACTCCTACGCAGAGGATGCCAAGTTCGATACCCGAACAATAGCACGCACAACACGGGTGGTTACTGAGAAGCTAGGCCCTGGCCCTCTACGGGCTGTAGCGCCACCCATATTATTATTATTATTATTATTATATACGCTTAATTTTGAAGTGCACAAAAAACGATCATCGGCGCTTAATAATTCAGCATAAAATCTTGGCAGCACCGACGTTTATGACATTTGCTAAGAAGTCAGGGGTGTTGTCGTGGAAGGTGATGGTTGATCTTTGATGGTCACAATCATCGTTTTGAGACTCTGTAGCGTGACCATCACTTTAAAAGCAAAAACACTTAATAATTATAAAACAAAAAAAAAATGTTCATCAATTGAAAAGAATCGTTTACGAAACCTAAACGGAATTTATAGCAGAGACACTTTGGGTATACCAAACATTGCATACTTATGGAAGCCAAAAGAATTAAAAATGATCTAATACATCAACCAAACCAACAGATGTAAGCCACATACAGCAACCTAAACAATAAATGAATAAATTCAGGAATGAACACACAGAAAATAATGTTTGGAAGCATTGTTTTAATCCGCGCTTATTCCTTAAGCGGCGATAGATATGATGAGTAACTTAAGCGGATATTGGATTCGTTGTTAGTGTATTTTACATGCAAATTGAAAGTTAAGCGTATATACGCTTGCAAAAAAACGCAGCTGTAATAGACTTTCTCACAGTTGGCCTCTATTTCTGATATTGAGCATACTTCCTCTAAATCACCTCTATATATTTAAGGTCTTAAAAATGTTCTTCTTGAGGAGCGGATACAGGCAAACGTTAAGATGTTCAACTATATATACAGCCTCAGAATAAACAATATGGCTATGTCCAAAATTTCAATCTCTAAAAAAATCTGCTGCCTTAAATTTTGTACTACGATTTGCCACTATACATTAGGAAACTGACGCAACCTATCCTCTTTTTAAAGGAGCTAAAACATTTCCTTTTTAATTTGGAGCTATCAAAGTTTTTTAAAGAACAATTATATAATTTACAATTTATAATTTATAATGTAAGCCTATTTTTTTCCTTCAATCAAAATTTTTTTTTTGTTTTGTTATATTGTAAACATTCTCATTTTTTTTTGTTTGTTATTTTGTTATAATGTATACATTCTTACTTCTCAATCATATTGTATTTCATGTTAAGACTTTTGTTATACCCCACAAGCGACAAACATTTATGTATGTGTGCGTAGTCTTAACTGATGGATCATTCGCCTCTAGTAATTATGGACTGTAGAATGATGCCTATTCATTTCTCAATCAGCCTATCAATTTCTCAAAGATCTCGACGTGCACAAATCCGCTGGCCCGGATGGTACTCCCCCTATACTTCTGAAGAGGTGTTCTTCTGTGCTGGCAAAACCACTGCGTAAGCTTTTTCATCTATCCTACTCTTTAGGTCTCTTTCCGAGCAGATGGAAAACAGGATTTGTCCAGCCAGTCCCTAAAAAGGGCGAATCTTCGTCACCCACCTCGTACCGACCCATAGCACTTACGTCCCTTCTTTCTAAGGTCATGGAAACTCTGATAAATCGTCAGCTTATGAAATATCTTGAATCGCGGAAGCTTCTTAATGACCGACAATATGGTTTCCGCAGCGACAGGTCCACTGGTGATCTGAAAGCTTACCTCACCGAAAAGTGTAATCAATCTTTGCACAATTCAGGCGAAAGCAAGATCGTTGCGCTTGATATTTCTAAAGCATTTGACAGAGTTTGGCATCACGCTCTCTTGTCGAAAATGCGTGCCTATGGTATCGATGAATCTCTTCTTCTATGGATTAGAAATTACCTTTCGAACTTTGGGTTCAAGTCTGATATCCACCAAATTAATGCTGGTGTTCCCCAAGGCTCAGTTCTGTCTCCGACACTCTTTCTCATTTTTATAAATGATCTCTTGTCTGCTACTTCTAATCCAATCCATTCCTTCGCTGATGACAGCACCCTTAGCTTTTCATATTCGTTCCTAGACTCACGACCCAGCCCTTCGGCCGTAGAATTGGAATGGCAGCGTATGTTAAGCACGTTGAATTCCGATCTTGACAGCATAATTAACTGGGGAAAAAACAATAGAGTGGAATTCAATGCTTCAAAAACTCAATGCTGTCTGCTGTCACTCAAGCGAACCCTTGATAATCAGCCATTATCCATGAATGGCGCTTGTGTCGATGAAACCGGAAAACTTTCCATCCTTGGTATGTTTATCAACAAAACACTTAGTTGGAGCGATCACATATTTGAGGTCGCCAAAAATGCTGCGAAATGTTTAGGTTTTCTTAATCGATGCAAGAAATATTTCACCCCTTCTGATTTGGCTTTAATTTATAAGGCGTACATCCGCCCCAAGCTTGAGTATTACGCTCATATCTGGTCTGGTGCCCCCAAGACCACACTGCACCTACTTGATAGAATCCAAAAGCGAGCGATAAAACTTATAGGAGACAACAATATCGCAGAGTCATTAGACTCGCTCGAACATCGACGTACCGTCTCTTCTTTGTCCGTGTTTTATCGTTATTTCAACAAACGATGCTCAAGTTAGCTAGCCAACTGCATTCCTCCTCTCCATGAATTCACCCGCAATACTCGTCTCGCCAGGAATGCCCATCAGTATACCCTTAAGCCTACTTTCGGACGCACAGTTAAATTCAGAGACTCGTTCTTCAGCCGCACTGCACGAATATGGAATGCTCTTCCCAAACTAATATTTCCCACAGACTACAACCCGCAGATATTTAAGACCAATGTGCACAGGTACCTCCTCTCCCTTTCTCCCTCTATACCTTCGGCCCGTGCTGTGTCTTGACCCTGGACACATAAGGGTATTAGCAATCCCTTGAGCACGCGCAAATTATAAAAAAAAAAAAATTGAAATTGTTTTTTGTTAAGTAATTGTCATACAATTTGTAATTGTAATACCCAGAGGCAACTGTAATAAAGAAATAAAAAAATAGTGACGGTAACTCAACATACTCTCCAGACCTTGCACCTTCTGACTATCATCTGTTTTACTCCCCCCAACACAATTGGGAATGAAGTTCTATTCCGAAGATGATATCAAAACGTACATGGAAAACCTCTTTAGCCACAAGTCTGCTGACTTTAACAAAAGGAGGTAATATTAATCTTCCAGAATGTTCGAAGAAATTCTGTGCATCGTCATAACTGTGTACATATGTACTTGTTGATCCCAAGAGATCGACAAGCGTTATTTTGTGTTTGATCTCGGTACTGGTGTTGTTTGTTTGACTACCTGGAGGTTGTGGCTGCCCATTGTGCAACTCTGTCCAAGACGTTGATTTTGTGTGTCCTATAACGATAATTAAAGGTTATTAAAAGAAACTCAACTCTATTATATTTATGTTTATTATTTGAAAGAACTACCGTTCACTCTGAACCATCAACCTCTTCGTCAGGAACAGTTTGAGAGACATCCGTTCAGTGCTGGCAGTCTCTAAGGATGTAGTAGTTACAGTTCTTTATTTACTCCAGCTCATACTTCGTTTTCCCCTCATTCGCCGCCTGATCAATTTTTGCGGCGTTGCTCGATCGTGACGAATCGATTCTTGCTCGACAGTTGGTATTTCGTTTTTTCCACGTTTACGTAAAGGTATGACAACGGTTCCTATTGTTTCGATAACCCTTGGGAACCTTTTTTTTTAAATACCATTCGAATCGTCGGTTGAGGTAATAAGGAGATGTCGTGTAAGTAAGACTATAGCTAACGTTTGTCACATGCGATCGAACTGAAAGGAGGTGTCCATTCTGTCACGAGACTGTATTGACATAAGCACTCACTGAACTGGATGAAGCAGTTCTATATGCTTTTAATTGCTGGAAAGAAATTGCCCTAGCTCATCACACAAGCCTCCACTCAAGCCACAATCCATAAAAATTTGACCAACTGCCGTTCATTGCCAACTGAAAAACACTCTTCGTGTCAACAAATGCCAGATGTCAGTCGCATGCTTCCCAACCAATCGTTGCTTAAGCCAATAAATTGTTGGTTTAGTCGTGTCGACAACCCTGTGACAGATCACGCAAATTTTTAATAGCGTCGGTGGAACACTTTTCGTGACTGTCTAATTTATGTGATTACTTGGAACGTATAAAAATAGCTTCATGAACTAAGTCGAGCGGCTGCATCTCGTTACAGTCACTCACACTCGCAGGGGGGTAAGCGGGATTAGTTATAATCAAAACCTCACCAAGGAGTAATGCGGTTGTTTACAAACACTTGTTCAAGCCATCGAATGGTCTGCCAGTGGACGCCAATAAGTGGGGACCCTGCAGTAAAAAACCAAACCCCGCTTTGGATCCCTTCAGCCGCCACCACACACACACTACCATCCCGGAACATAAGGAAATCCTTTCAGAACTCTTCCTCGAATTAATTACCCCTAATGACGCACTTAATTGCCGCAGGACACGACATGCTGCTCTCCGAACTTCTGGAATGCTTAAAAGTCAGAATTCTCGACCGCCAGCAGTGAGATTTTGAGCCTCTGCCAATTCAGGAGGCCTATGTTTCTGGTGAGAGCGAACGAACCCACACAAGTACAAAAACGGAAAAGAATTGAAGGAAACACAAATTTAATGCCGCTCCACATGGGCAAATCCAAGCAGAAGGGATAAATAATAAAAAGGACGTCGGGGCACAGAGAAACACATAAATTTCACTTGGCCGTGGCTGTGCTTGTGTATGTGGTCTAGCCGTAAAGCCATTCTTCCTCAGAAGCCATTATTCAGCGCTTAGCATGGTTAATATTTCCGGTGACGGGGAATTCATGCGATCCTGGCACGCTATCCGCAAACTCCGTATCGTCTGCAATATCCAGTGGTTAGCTCACCTTTCAGCTGCGAGGGTTTAGGGGTACCCTTCGCTGCTACTCCTCCGACGCCCTCGCATTCGTAAACAAACATTCACATCAGAGGGGTCGACACGGCAGCCTCCGCAGATCCGTGGGTCTGGATGCAGCAGCTAAGCTCTGGAAATGCATGCCTCGAGCTGTGTGCCTGTCCCCTCCTCTCGCAGGGCCAACTGTCACACGATAAATAGATAATGAGCTCAAGTGTGTGCATGATTCAGGAGCAGGACCAACCGAGACCAGCGATGAATGGCTATCCCCTGCCGCCCATGAATGCTGGGAAAACAAATTGGCCATTTTGCTGGTGGGCCGAGCTCTATCTCTCACTCTGTGCACATCCAGGAGGCGGCTGGAGCTTCTTGTAATTGTCAGCTATACAAGTGTAAGTGTAAATACTTTATGAAGCCGGCAGTGGTGAAATGGTAACACCAACAGCTAAATGCATACAATTGCTCCAACCAGCGATGAGTAACGACGAGCCGGCCGGCCGACGAGGGCAGGCTTGCATTATTGATTTTCTGTCCGTCTTTGCTTCGCTGAGCTCTCGAACACTCTGCTGGGGGTGGGCAGCGAGGCGCGAAGAGATGAAGGGCATGAATTAGTGATGAAACTGCAAATTAAAGTGTTTTCACAGCGCGATAAGGTTAAATAGAATTTTAATAATTTAGCCGCTGGGCATGTCTACAGAATTATGAACATGCGATTGTGTGATAGGTCGAATTATGAGTAAATTGGGGTAGGCTTCGGGGAGAGCGGTAATGTGTGGAGGGAGGGACCGCACTAGGAATAGGTCAAATGGTCACCGATTTGACGTGGATTTGAGGCTTTCAAAGTTGGCGGCGAGCTCAGTTATTATTCAGAGATTACCTTGTTTGAGAATTCTGAATTGCATACGTTGCTGGAAATGTGAATGGAATTACTCGTTAGTGTGATTAAAGGATGAGGGCTGGTAGGTGACACCTGGGGGATTGGGGGACATGCTGGGACACAAATGACAAATGCTGGTCAGTGACAAATATGGCAAGGGGAGGTAGGAGTTTTTGCAGCTCATCGAAATCTAAGAATAACGAGAGTCCGAACCGCTTACTCAAAAATACCGTGTTTTCTTGTTACTCTTGTTTCAGAGAACCTGCGAAGTCTTAAACGTTAGAACAGATACAAGGTGGCCACATAAAAACGACAGAAAAAGAAGTAAATCAATAACAGTATGACGTACAGTCGAGTCTTAGAAAGGTGAACAAGCATAAAACAGGCTCAGTTCATCTTTTCAATTTGTTCATCTATTCGAGAATCGAATCAAAAAACGTTGGTATATCCACCAAGAAACATTTAATTTTATCTTAAAATAGCGAACAAAGAAACAAAAATTTAAAATTTGTTTATAAAAGTTATAAAAACACATTTATTTAGACATTTTTCATGGTTCCACTGTAAGGTTCCATCTCTCTGTGAGAGACACTTTAGAGAAGTACAGTATCCGCCATTATCATAGTATATGGCAAGTCACGATAAAGAGGATAATGTCCTCGACCTTCTTGATGATCTTTGAAAAATATGTTTTATTTTTAAGGTTGGGAGCTGGATCTAAAAAGGATCTAAATTTCCAGCTATCTTTTCGACTACCTAATCACTGTATCGTCTTTTAGGCTGAAACTATAGAGATTAAGGAAGTCCTGTCCTGGCTAAACTCCTGACAATGTAATATCTCGCACAGATATCGTCACCTTCCGGATTCACTCACTGGATTCAGTCACCTTTAATTCCAATAGATGGCCAAGTATTTTAGCATCCAACTGAGGTGGGTGCCGGGACGCTGTGACGTTTCAGAGAATTGTGAAGCGGACGAACTCTCTAGAAAGAGCACAAACTACGTGCTCTTTCCGGGTGGAGACCCGCTCTCCATGTCTATCGCTACTCCAAAACATCTGCTAAAGCTAGAAAAGCTTGCTCAAACAAACCGCGGATGGACATCTGTCACAGGATGTCTCATTACCAAACAAGTATGGCCTATGATCGATACCAAGCGATCGCTTAGCTTAATCAGACTAAGAAGGCCAAACCTCAGATCTCTTATTGGCTTTTTAACAGGGCATTGTGCCATCGGAAATCACGTCTCTAGACTATGCCTTCCCTATAATGATTTCTGTAGACGCTGCATGAACGAGACTTGCTGTGTAATTGCAGTCCTCTCTCATCCCATAGATTCGGACTTCTGGGGGCCCATTTCATGGCTTCTTCGCTTTATCAAAAGCACAAATTGGTTTGCGGAATAGGAGGTCTAAGATCCGTGTGGTAACACAATGGGCCTGTGCCTGGCCTAAGTGTGTCTGCTGTCCGTATGCGCGGAAGTCAGCCACCTCAACCTAACCTAAGGTTGGGAGCGATAGAAGAAAATAAAATAATGCTAAGTTTTTTTTTATTGAGTAATAATTATAATAAAATTAGGAATAGGTTAAAAAAAGTACTTATATTTAACATTTTGAGTTCCCTTGATTTACCGGACTACTAACACACGTTAAAAGTTGGAGCCTCGATTTTAATGCTGCGTAACATTAATCACTCAATACTTTGAAATGGTATTAGACTTGTTTGACTTCAGAAGGATTATGAACAATCTGCTATCTGATTTCTATCTGATTATATTCTAATTGGTAAATATAAATGAGAAGACTTTTTAATTCCTAAAATTCCAATAATTCCACCTGTCATTCCTGTCACTGAATTTTAAATGTCTTCACTTTCCTATTTGCCTTGCTGTTGCCATTAATTTAAACAAAGCCCAAGGTTAGTCTTTGAAAATTTGCGGTTTAGATATAGATTTCAGGTGTTTTTTCAAAATCAATTATATTGGGTGGTCTGTACAGTATACACCTGTACCTCGGTTTACGCGGTAGATACGTTCCTGACAAAACCGCGTAAATCGATTCAAACATTTAAAAACAAAAAGTATAATTTAAGTAATAAAATTAAAGTATAATTTAAGTAATAAAAAAAAAGGTAAAACAAAAATATATTTTTCATATAATTGTCATAAAATTGATACCTGCATGAGAGTGCTTTTTGTCAATTGTGTCGTTTTACCACTTTACTTGGTGTATGTTTGCATTTTGCTTTTGTATTAAAAGGGAAATCCCCTCTTTTTTGTGTTTTGTCAAAGTGTGTATTACAGAATAGCATGTAATATGGCAGTAGCATGAAGCGTTACCAGATTTATAAATAACTAAAATACTAAGCATTGTCAGATTTAAAGCAAAGTTACAATAAATTAAATAAAAGTAAATATCAATAATTTTTTTTTGATTTTAAAAACGAAACCGCGTAAACCGAGGTACAGGTGTATTACGCTTGTTTTATTTATTTGTCTCGAGTCGTTTTGAGAGTTTTGTCATTTTTCGTAGTACCGATACTTAAACGACTCGAATTCCCCTACAAATGTAGGTGTGTGGAATACATTCCACACAAAAACCTAATTGAAAATCCGAATTTGTTAAGAACTAGTAAAATAAACTTGTAATTGTTGATAATTTCGTTAATGTATTAATTTGAGAATAATTCAAAATTAAATATGCAGCATGCTTGACATCCTGGTGCAAATCATGATTTGGGTATTCCAGTTGACTTCGAGGAATACTAAAACTCAGTTATGCATAATATATGCCTACCCTACAAATAATCGACTTTGCGGAACCTTAGATTAATAAACAAATACATATTGGGATGGGTCAGAATGAAAATGTCGGCGATGATGGTTTCACTGTAAGCATAAGGAAGAACTTATGAGACTCAATTTTATATAATTCATGTATTGATAAAACATAAAGATTAGGTAGATGAGAATCAATGCATTTTGCTGCACCTGCTCCACTAAGCGCTTAATTTGTTTTTGCCTAGAAATATAGGTCAATTTCTAACAAAACAGTAAAAAAACAACAAAAACTCAAGGCCCAAACCCATAGAACCGTCGTCGCGTGGGTTGCATCATGTCAATAAATTGACAATTAACAAATACAGCCCACAAGTGCCCCAAATTCACCACGACGGATAAAGTTGGGTAACTTTTAGCTTCCTGTGCGTTTGACAGATGTTCTCATAGAATTTCATTCGGGTACTCCTTATGTGATTGTTTTTGCGATATTTTATGAATGAAAGAATATTTTTTGCTTTATTTAAAATTATTTTTGAATGATTTCTAATAATTCAAGAAAATTTCGAATTTATTAGATTTATGCAAGAGTGAATGGCGCACACAACGTACTCTGGTGGCAACTCTTTGCAATCCGGCAACTACGATTTTTGTGGATTCCAAGCACAACGCACACGACGGTTTCTATGGGTTTGGGCCTTTACATTTTCAGTTTAGTTTCCGACTTCAAGTGAAACAAAATTCTGACCGAGTAATGCTGTCGTTTAAGAAGTCGTTTTGTCACACTTAAACGACAACCGTAATACAGAATCATGATATGTGTAGGAGAAAAACTACGTTCCACAGAACTAAAATGACTATTGTCGCTTAGTGACTTAAAACAACTACTTAAATGACAGCCAGAATACCAATTTCTACAGCCGTTTAGTGACATTTCGTTAAACGACAAGTGTATAGGTATGGTTTTAGACATTTCATTGTCGTTGATCCTAACGGCAAATGGTGTACATTTCAATACTGGTACGGTTGTCAAATTTTTAAAAGTCGATTAATGTTGGAAATAATGGTCTTACTGAGGTTTCTTAAAGCTTTTATGGCGTTTTCTGAACGCTGTGCCTCTTTTTGTTTGGGACATTTTGTCTTCCACAGTTGAAACTCAGCTTTCAATGTCCAAAACCACACTTATTTTGTTTTGCTTTTTGCCAAATATTGACGTGATCAAAATATATAATATTGAAAGAGCCCCTTATGTCCAAAAGGGGAATCATAACATTTATCCTGTAAAAGTTTTCCGGATCAGAGCCATATACTTTGACTCTATGCCGCTGCCTCGAACAGTATGTCCGTGGAATTTTCAGGCCTCCAGTTTTATTCACAATACTTAAAAGGCCTTGTCCAGTCTCAAAAATATCTTTAAGTTCTAAACATTTTCTCGAACTTTTTGAAACGTATTTAAAATTAGATTTACAAGAATTGAATTGCAAAATTTTACGCAATTTTAGTGTGTACGAAAACAAATTATGACTGATTTAAAAAAAAAAAACAAGGCGTTCAAGATGAGGTCTCAGAGTCCTTATAATTACTCTCAACATTCAAGGTATCCACTATGCCTTTAAAAATTTCTTTAAACCTTTAATAATTCGTCATGATTTCCTGTTAATTTGTTTCAATATTTTCCTGCAACAAATGTGTTTGTTTTGGAGATAGTTTAAAACAATTTGCGGATAGTTTAAGAATTTCGGAGAAACTCAAACCCCTGTTACGGCCTTGGTTACAAAAACGTTCAAAACAATTGTGATCTAGAAAACAATCAATCCTGGATCCCTGGAGTTGACAAGCATGTGTACATTGTCCAAACGAAAAAATGTACATCTGTATGTTAGGCTTAGTGAGACGAAAAAAATGTTTCCGCTTAGACAATCCGATCCGACTGGTTCGAGAAGGAGAGGAAAGCCAAGCCTTTTGTATAAGAGATCTGGCGAGGCTGGTTTTCGGTTTGTACAAGCATTCTGCAACGGTATTTTGCAGGGACAGATTCTTGAATTAAGCCTTAATCCTAGAATACGCTATTTTTGTCGGCTATAGCAATGTCCTACGTTGGGCGCCAATTATTTAAATAAACGTGTTCAATAATAATAACAATATAATATTAATACCTAGCTTCTCAGCAACCATTTGTACCGTGTGTGCTATTGGTATCTCACGATTAGAAGGGACCTACAGTTTTTATGCCGACTCCGAAAGGCCAAGTTTGAGAAGTATTTTCTAGACAGGAAATACTCTTTGAGCATTGTCAGTGACTCGAAAGACGTGAAGGGGTTGACGTACATATACCCAGGGCCATCACCAGCGTGGTCAATATTGAAACTAATTATTTAATTTAATTGTACGCGCTTTTTGTGCGCAAGTGCATCCCACAATGTGAGTAGAAGTTCTTAGAAATATGAGTTATTATCTAAAGAGCCTCTGTACAACAATACCTGATGTCGAGTAGATTTGTGAATTTGGTGGTGGATCGGGGGTTTTACAGAAGTATGTGTGAAATCCAAAACAAGTCTTGTTTTTTTCGCATTTTTTGAGGCACATACCTACTTCTTCAACCAACAAGTCTCTCCAGCTGGCACGATCTTTAGCCATCTGTCTCCAACTTGGAGAGATCCTTCTCCACCAGGGTACGCCATCGGTTTCATGGGCGACCTCTTGCGTTATCCCACTGGTTCGGAGTCGAAGGCTCTTTGCGCTGGAGCAGCGTTATCCATACGCTCTACATGGCCTAGCTATCTTAGGCGTTGAATCCGTAGACGCCAAAACATTCCATGGTTTTGTCTTCTTCTAAAATAACCATCAACGCAAACAGGAACAAAGATTGACCGAGTCGTCGATCTTGTGCGTCCTTTCTCGATGACAGCATATACTTCGTCTTGCCATCGTTCACCGCTAACCCAAGGCAATCCTTACCGAAGTTGGATATGTCTTTACTCATTTATTTCTGGTCCACGGGCATGACTAAATGATGAGTGAGACCAGAAGTAATTTGTGCACTTTTCTGTAAGCAGCACCCATCCGTCAAAGCTGGCAACGAAATGTGCAAGTCACGTTCTAAGCAAAAATTCCCAGAAATTACCCCAGACGAGGTCTGCGTGGCTGACCCTTGACTGTCGAGTCAGGAAAGTTTTCCGAGTATTTTGAAATCAATTTCAATAACTCACTCATGCTCTTGGCTGAAAAAAACTCTGAAATGCAGCACGTTTTTTCTTCTTCTCATTAAGAACATAAGCTCCAGTCATTTTTAAATTGCTTCTCAGAATATTCCCTCGTCCCCTCTACCAAGCACTGAGTGGAGAGAGACGCGAATATTTGTTTGCAGTGGAAATCGAAATCGACTCAATTATCGCTGATGCTGCTCTTCATGATTTACCCTTAACGTGTTCACGTCCGTCCATATATCAGTCTGTCACGAGCAATGCAATCTCTATCCCATGCCGGGCACACTCCACACACATTCATTTCTCGGGAACTGGGTGATGGGGCATCATCGAGTGCATCATAAAGTACAACCAAGGAGACCACGGGAAGAACTCCTTTAATTGAATTGAAAATGTTCGCTGCACACTCTGCTCGGGATGCTCGTAAATGGCACGAGTTTGGTTTTTTTCTTTTTGGATCGATTCCTTCGAGTCTCGAACGGCGAAGAAAAGCAACGCCAGCAATAAATAAAAATCATTTGTTCACGTACACCGACCGCATTGCATTCACTTCAGCTCTCTTCCTCGAAGGATATTCCAATATTCGCCTTATAAATATTGGATCAGCAGTCGGAGCGCACTGCGGCGTGCGGCGGAGTTTCTGGGAGCCCGATTTAAATCATAGCATTTAAAGTTTATTCCAGTTGAGTGGATGAGTTGCTCGCTTCGCCCTTCAAATGAGTTGAGGATGTAAGCGTGTGCAACATGAGCAGGCTACCGAGGACGGAGCGACGGAGGGAGAGGAAAGGAAAAAAAAAGTTGCCGCAGGATACGGGGGAGATCTGGTGAACGAACGAACGTCTTGCTGGGTGTGCTGGCACAATGTTAGCCTGAAAGTGATATTTTGCCGAAACGAAAACGAGCCACAGTTTCTCGCATGATTCCACGTCGAGTTAACATCGTCGTCGCCGTCGTCATCGAGACCCAGGGCCACCCATGGAAGGGGAAGATCAATAGGGGAGGCACACAGTGGTGGGCTGAAGTGCCTGCTGGAATGTGTGAATTGAATAGAGGCGGATCCCGTCGACACCCCTCGTCGCTCCCAATTGTCAAAGTATGAAATTCCTCCAGGGCTTGTGATATGATTTACGAATCGGAAATCCTCTTACACCATCGCGCCCGTTCCCGGTCGGTCCCCTTCTGCCTGGCAGTGATGACGCTCGTTTGCTTGCGAGCATGATGAAAGGAATGCTGGCTGGGGCTCCTTCTGAAATTCAAATATGGCATCGGTCGAGCAATTATGTCGTCCTCAGGTAACAGGGAGTACGCCCCACTCCCTCCAAACAATGCCAGCACGTTCACACGGAACAAATTAGGATGGAGTAGTGTTCCTGTCAAGAGGACACTCTCTCTCTCTCTCGTTCTGCATTCAAGGCGCTAAGGGCACACTCAAGGATTTAAAATCGTATTGAGGGATGAAAGGAAAGGAAAGTAGGTCCTTGTCAGCCAGTTTATGACTCTTTTCCGTTATCAAGTGAAGGAAGCAAAAGAGAAGAAAAATGTAGAAAATTCAGAAGTGCCTACAAAAGCCCAAAGCCCACCACCTCCTCTTGTCCTCCTCCTCCTCCTACCGGTCCGCAGCCAGCTCATAGCCAAGGAGACGCTTGTTGAGCGCGTTAACCGTTTTGCACTTGTAACCCATTTTCATCTTCTTAGTCAAGCTGTCAAGCATCCTGCAGTGAATCAGATGAGATGGCGATGGGTGGTGGGTGGTGGATAGTGGGCAAACGGAGAAGAGCATGTCGCTTTGTGTCACTGTGTGTGAGTTCCGGCCGGGTGAGGTCGGCCTGGATGGAGAGTGCTTCGATTAAATTCATTGTTGGGTGTTTTTACACTTTTCTTCACATGAAAGGAATACTATACTTTGGCCCGGAGTCCATCTTGTCTTTTTGCGGGTGAGCGAGGCGTATACGGAACATTACATCAGATAACACAGTCCGCCTTCCTGGCCCCGTGTTCAAATGATTCACCCTCGCCGGTGGGGGAGATGCGAAACACAAGGCAATCGATATTAAGGAGAGCTTGTTATTATCGTATACACAGCGTCGTCGTCGTCGTCGGCTGGGTGAGAGCGAGGCCAACAAAATGTTTACCGACTAAAAACGTCAGATAATGACGGATCAAGGCAGTTAGTTAGGGTAGCTGAACGGAACGAGGCAAAAGATAAATAGACGAGAATATGGAGGCCCCCTCTCTCGCGTCGAACACAGGATACATTTCGATTTTGTTTCGGTTCCGTTCGTTTTTTTTTCTCTCCCTCTCTGTTCTATTCTGTCTTTTTGTCGGGGGAGTGCCCAAAGTGAAAGTTAATCAGCTAGATTACTCAGGAGCTATCTTTGAGATGAAATGATTCCTTTGCTTCTTTTCTGTGTGCCCGATGTGTGTGCGAGTGGGTGCGTGTGTTCGTTGTCATTGATTGCCATTATGGGCGAAATTTTCGTAATTTTCTTCGACACAGGGGATTCGTGTCCTTCATCTGCAAATGTTCAAGTACACAAACACACACATCCACGATGCTCTGGGGAATTATAAATTACGAGGTTTGTAATCTTTCGACAGAATATCCCCAAGGAATGCGATTGTTTGTGTAATCCGCTGGTAGATACTGTGACGTGAGAGGATGAGCGCAACCCAGACGACCAGACACATTGCGAATGTTTTCCTTGAAATCTAGGGAAGTCAGTCAAGTGGAAGAACGCATTTGGGGATGCAAATTTTGGCGAAGCCTTTAAGCGCGAAATGCGGTCTCCTCTGCTTCTCGGAATATAGCGTGTCCTCATACATTAACGACTGCATGGCGCAATTGAATTAGTGCCTGCCACTGGTTAGCGGGGTTCCCAGTTCGAATCCCAGTTAAAGCAAAGTTGATACACTTTTATCTGGTATGCAAATCTGGTCCAGACCCCACTGGAGTAGTCTATCAGTGGTAGTAGTCTGACTGTGGGTATCACAATGATTTATTCACTAGCAGCCCCCATAGCTAACATTACACTACCCCATACATTCATAATTAACAGTAAAACGACGTTAAAAATCGAGTAACCTTACTTTTATGGGCCGTTTTCGTTTTTTAAACAATCCTCCTTATTCTTAATCTAGCGGGTGGACCTGGACCTTAACTATCAAGCATCTTCCACTAGCGCGATTTCTCCAGTTTCGCACGCCAAGTTGTCTGAGATCCTTCGTCGCCTTAGATGCAGGCGTCCTCTGTTCAGTTCTCCCAGAGGAAGAGTATTCGGAGTCGAGCTGATTTGTTTATAACCCCACATGTACCTGGATCATGCCTACCTTAGGTACCTTAGGACTTGGATCCGTAAATGCTTGGCTAGGCTCAAGTCACTGAACAGCCCAAGGCGAGAGGAAGTTCTGTGTCCGAAATTTGGTTGTGCTTGCTGGAGGAGAGATTCAACCACAAACTCTACGGGCGTTAAGAATCTTTGCCTTGAGAGTTTTTGGAGACAGAAAGGGATCCAAAATCTTCCCAGCATCGCTCAGTATTGCCCGTTTTGTACTTTTTGTGAATGGCGAAACATTCAACCTTTGCTGGAAGTCATTTGTTCATCATTTAATTCCCAGAACTTAAAAAGTCTTGTCGTTATTGATGTCATAGCCCGGTTCCTTTAACCTTTACAAAGGCTGGAATATTTGAAATCCCCTTCCGTTAGGTAAATCCGCCCTTTGAAGGTCTTGTCATTCCTGCAGTGATTTCCCACCTTCGAGACAATCATCGACGTAGAATCCATTGAGCAATACCTTACTTGCTCGTGGATACATTTCCCTTTCATCTTCAGCTAGCTGAGATAACGTTCTTATGGCGCAATAATGAGCAGATGACATCCCGTACGTTAAAGTTTTCTGGACATATTCCTTGACCGGGCCCTTGGAATTTTCTCTCCAGAAGATGTGGAGTTTGTAGTTGAATCTTCTCCTCCAGCAAGCACAACCAACTTTCGGACGCAGAACTTTCTCTCGCCTTTGATTAGAGAGGGTACTGAATGGGGGGTCAACAACTAAGGTGTAAGTCTCCTTAACATCGCCTATAAGATGCTCTCTGCCGTTTTCTGTGAGCGCCTGAAACCATTTGTCAATAACCTCATAGGTCCTTATCAGTGCGGTTTCGGGCCGGAGAGGCCCACCACCCACCATCGACCAAATCTTCACATTACGGCAGATCTTGGAAAAAACCCTAGGGACGCAGATCGACACTCACCACCTATTCTTCGATTTCAACACCGCATAGGACAGCGTGCATAGAGACGAGCTATACAACGCCATGTTTAGTTTTGACATTCCTGCCAAAGTTGTCAGGCTGTGCAGGATGACGATGGAGACTCACCGAGACCTTCAATGTCAAAAAAGGTTTTAGACAAGGCGACGCGCTATCATGTGACTTTTATAATATCATTGTTGAGGAGATTGTGTAAAACTCACTGGCCTACACAAGAGGCACGATCTTCCAAGAGTCTGATATAGGCAGAATAGAGCGAGCCGTCAAAGAGGCGCATGTTGGCATTGAAATGGAGGCGGCCAAAATGGGTTTAGCGGTGAACGAGGGCAAAAGGAAGTATATGCTGACATCGAGAAAGGACGCGCAACATCGACTTCTTGGCCAGAATGTCACCATTGGCAGCTATACTTACGAAGGACTTCGTCTACCTCGACTCTCAAGTACGAACAACACCAGTAACGAGATCAAACGCAGAATAATCTTGCCAATCGCTGTTTCTTTGGGCTCAAGAGGCAATTGAATGGTAGAGCTCTCTCGGGCTGTACAGTGACATGAGCCTAGCCATGCTTCTATGAATTCAACGCCAAGACGGCTAAAACACTGATCCAGCCCAAAGAGTCTTCGACTCCGAACCAGTGGGGCAACGCAAAAGAGTTCGTTTTGTATGAAAACTTTGCCACGATGAGAACTGAAAGAAAACAGCACAAAGCACAGACAAAAGTCAAATCCCGCCAAACATATGCCAAGGATTGAAAGACAATTTTACCGTCCAAACTTCTTCGAGAAAAAAGAGAGAGCTTTCGAAAAGACTTTAAGTATAAAAAATTCAAGGAAATCTTGACACGATACCGTGGCACGTCGGAAGATAGCATTTTTCAAACGAATAGATGTACTTAGATAAACAGAAAGAAAAGAGGTTCGCTGATTTCGTCAACAGTAATAAAAAAAACTTCTAGGCAATAACCGAAAAATGGTCGTTAAAAACTTTGTGAAAACCACGTAAGCGTTTTATGTCACTGTAAATTTAAATACAAGATTATTTGAGTTTTGGAAAATGAAACACACACAAGATAGAAAGGGATAAGGTTGTTGTATGGTGTAAGGAAAACAAGGTGTGTCAAGACTGCCATCTTTTTATTTTGTGACATTATTCGTAGTACGTTTTGCGACAGTAGATGGCGCTACAGCCCATGGAGGGCCAGGGCCTAGCTTTCGCAGCACCTGTACTAAAACGGATACTTAAAAATATGTGTATGCGTGTGTGCATCATCTGTGACGGAACAAATCCGAGGAAAGGAAGTCATTCGATAAAGAGCAACCGAGGAAAAAAGATCGTTGGGTTTTTTTTTTCCTCACTCTCCTACTACCCGATCCTTTCCCCTCTCCTACCGATGATCAGCTTGGCTAAGAGGCACTCAAAATAATATCTCAGTCGTGAACGGTGTGTCGGAGCTACCTGGCGAGCCTCCGGTCTAATCAGCCTTAGCTACGCATTGCGGATGTCTGAGTAGCCTGACTCCCCTCCTTTCTCCTCTACTCGTGGGACCAAACATGACAACAACCAAGGTCAAGGAAAGCGGCTAGCTCTAAACCTAGCACTTCCAAAGGCATCATGGAACGCAACACACAAAAAAACGCGAATTCCAATCCTATAAGAGGAGCCGATGAGCACTCGAAAATCATAGGGCCTTCCCAAGAGACGCACAAGGATTTGCGGTTCTAGAGCGCGTTAAGGGCATGCCTCAGGGAAAACTCTCCGAAACGAAGAAAAGGTGCATGGCCTGGGCTATAAAGATACTCCAGGAGCTGAACGAGAGAACAGCCTCTACGGACTCAACGTCCAAGCGAGGCAGATCGACGGAGTCGTCGGCCAACCTTTCAAAAAGGTTAAATCAGGCTGGCAGTGCTTCTAGCACCATTGAGCAAAATCGACCGTATAAAAGCTGTGTGTTATATTTTTGTGTCTGTTATCCTAATCGAAGGACACAGCACCCAGCTTACTATTGCCAGTGAATCGAAAGAGCTGCGACCGTGAAAACTATTTTTGGTCTTACCGGCCAAGAATCGAATCCGATCCGGACAGGGAGGTTAAGTTGCGTAGGGTTCGACGCATATACCCACAACCCAGTTTACATCACAATTAAAGTTCTTATATTAAAAAATTGAATTGCAAATTCATGAAGAATGTTGACTAGAAGATTCCGGCAATGATGTTGCTCGAAAGAGCTACCTAGCACACCTTGTTGAAAGATAATTAATTAAAATAGAGATCTGGACAAAACTCTATCCTTCTTCTTCTGGCGGCGCTACAGTCCGGGGTGGACCTGGGCCTCAACCAGTAAGCCTCTCCAGCCGGCACGATCCTTAGCCAGCTGTCCAACTGCGCACATCAAGTCGATTGAGGTCCTTCTCCACCTGGGTGCGCCATCGGTTCTGTGGGCGTCATCTATTGCGTTGTTCCACTGGTTCGGAGTCGAAGACTCTTCGGGGTGGAGCAGTGTTGTCCATGCGCTCCACATGGCCCAGCCATCTTAGACGTTGAATTCGTAGACGGCTGACTAGGCTCATGCTGCTGAACAGTCCGTACAGTTCGTGGTTGAACCTTCTTCTCCAATAACCATCAACGCAGACAGGACCAAAGATTGAACGCAGAACTTTTCTCTCGAAAAGACCAAGTGCTTCTTCATCCGCTCTTGTGATTGTCCATGCCTCCGCACCATAGAGTAGGACAGGGATGAGCAAGGTCTTGTATAATGTTAGCTTGGTGCTTCGAGAGAGGACTCTACTACTCAATTGCCTCTTGAGCCCAAAGAAACAGCGATTGGCAAGAGTAATTCTGCGTTTAATCTCGGTACTGGTGTTGTTCATACTGTTCACTTGCGAGCCGAGGTAGACGAAGTCCTTCACTACCTCGAAGTTGTAGCTGCCTGTGGTGACGTTCTGGCCGAGTCGTCGATGTTGCGCGTCCTTTCTCGATGACAGCATATACTCCGTTTTGCCTTCGTTCACCGCTAAACCCATTTTGGTCGCCTCCGTTTCAATGCCAACATGCGCCTCTTTGACGGCTCGCTGTATTCTGCCAATCATGCTAGCAGCTCTACAGACTCTTGGAAGATCGTGCCTCTTGTGTAGGCCAGTGAGTTTTACACAATCCCCTCAACAATGATATTATAAAAGTTACATGATAGCGCGTCGCCTTGTCTAAAACCTTTTTTGACATTGAAGGTCTCGGTGAGTCTCCATCGTCATTCTGCACAACCTGACGAGTTTTGCAGGAATGTCAAAACTAGACATGGCGTTGTATAGCTCGTCTCTATGCACGCTGTCATATGCCGTGTTGAAATCGAAGAATAGATGGTGAGTGTCGATCTGCGTCACTTGGTTTTTTTTCCAGGATCTGCCGTAGCGTGAAGATTTGGTCGATGGTGGACTCCCCTGGCCTGAAGCGACGCTGATATGGACCTGTTAGGTTGTTGACGTATGTTTGAGAGGATCTTATAGGTGATTTTTTATATATTTTTTTTTCTTATGAACACAAAATCAAATTAAATTATCAAATTGTTTGTATTTAATTGTTATTATAAAAGTCATCTAATAGTTTCGACAAAAAATACATACACACAGGAAATATTAGGTGAAACCATTCATTTTGACTGGACTGGAAAATCTAGTGTTAAAAGTTCTAAAAAAAAGTCCGTGACTGCATATATTTACCTTTTAGGATTGAATCACTATAAGCATTTTTATGGTAATCAATCAATCAGAGAGAGAAAGGAGATTCATCAACATAATGTTAATCATCCAATAAAAATTGTCCTTCAGATCACTTGATTTCAGTCAACATCATCATCACGAGAGACATATCATAATTTTAAAATAACTCCGGAATAAAATAGGTATGATTGAGTTCACCCGTGCATGACGCGCAAGACGTTAGCCGGCGGGCGAGGGGGATGGGCGCTGGCTCGCCGCTGCTAGGTCTGCGAGGTACAATACATGAAGTGAAATGAGACCGCTATGCACAGCTATGCTATAACAGGTTTTGAAGTAACTCTGCCTATCTGTCTGTTTGTAGCGCTTTCACGGTTAAACTACTGAATCGATTTTGACAAAATTTAGTACAGAGTAAGCTCAAATCCCAAGGAAGGACATGGTAATATTATTTATTCAACCGCAATAACTGATATTCAAGCGGACGTAGTTGGCAGTTTTTAATAAACCAGTGAATTCCTGATATCATTGCCTTCCTTTAGCTGCACTCTGTTGCCCCCTTGGATGATCCCTAGTCGGACTACGTTTTACAACAAATTACAGGGTCTCCCCCACCAGTGAGCCCCCTCTTGAATCCACGAATATGAAATGCAACGAATTTGATGGATTCTCTTCTTCCTATGTTCCATCTAACTGCCCGAGTTAAGCTTTTGTCTGTAAAAATCCTTGCGAATCGTTTCATCATTTTAAGTGCTTCCCCCTGACTATCTTCCGGGAAAACCCACAATACACTTCATCCACTTTCCTCGCCATCCCCCGATGTGTCCATGATCCAGTGCTTGGATCAGCGTTGCAGTGTATCAAGAAGAGTTTCCACTTCAATTTCATTTGTTTTTTTTTTCTTTTTCCTGCTTTCGAAAAGTTGGGGAAGTAGATAAAATCCCCAGTATTGACTTGAGATTCACACAGATAATCCCCACAGCCAGATAGCATAGTCATCGCAAATTAGAGCAAAATCTACGAGGTAGCAGACCGATAAAGATCCACTTGACACTGACTGACCCCTTCCATGTGCCGTCCCTCGGTTGCGTATCAATTTTGTTTGTCTTTCGAACAATGAACATGAACCCTCCCACCTCCGTCTAATGGGGGTCAGATTGTACTGTAATCCAGATAAAACGTGGGGTCACCCTGGAATGTTTCCTTTTATTCTGCGCTGCGTTGAATTGGGGCGTTTGGGAGGAAGTACCGGGGATCTGCAGCGTTTTGTCGATGTAACAATTCACAGATAACTTCTTTATTTTTCGAAGATATGCGACCTGCCCCCTACGAAGGCAAACGAACAAGGAGCATTCCTATTGTTTTTTTAGGGGGGGGTGGAGGGGAATCATAACACACTCCAATGGCATCCCTCCGAGGAGAACAAAGAGCCATTCCGTGTTCTCAGCAATTAGTACATAAAACAACACAATGAAACTTTAAATTAAAAAACAGACCGAATTCCCTTCTCTTTTCCCCTCCAACGCACCTCCGTGTATGGTCTCATTTTTTCCACCCCCCAAATTCTGGTACACACACCCGCTCATGCTCGAGTCTAGTCCCTCTTTCGACGACGATGAAAAACATAAATGTGAAAGAAAACGAAGAAAACACTCTCGGATCGATAACACCTTTGTGTGTCGCTTCGCCCCATGCTCCGCGGGTCCTGTGGAATCAGGATACAGCAATGAGCGCGAGGGATTGTCGAGTTACGACCGGTGGGGGGGGGGGGGGGGGGGGGGGGAAGAGAGGGAGTAGAACTCCAACTTGTTAGGGAAACGCGCGCGCCTCATTATTATTTCGCCATTCATAACATTTATGCGATGAGTAATTATTTGCTTTTCGGCAAGGACTACGTGTCCCTGTTGTGTATAACCGACGATGTGTGCGTTTGCGTTTGCCAGTGGATCGGGTAAATAAACAGGCAAACACAAAACTTTTACAGCCGCTACCCCATTCCTTATCGGCCGAGCAGCAGTTCCGAGTGAGTCAAAATTGTTGTTTTATGGCCGCCCTTTGCCCCCTCGCCCTTTGTGTGAGGGTCCACCTGAATGTGTACTCCACCCTTAAACCGAAGTTAGTCGGTGAGAGAGTAAAACGCCGCCGCTGAAAGGCTGATGCTTAACCTCAATTGTTGGTTGAGCGACCTCGCAGCGCTGCCACGCCGCCACCACATCGTCGTCGCCTGACGGAAAGTGTGGAAACTTTTGAATTTCGCCGAACAATGACCAGCTGTGGCTGACTGGCTGATGCCATAAAAACGCTCGCCCTCGTTCTAGTCCTCGTGCTCTCCACTTTCGTGTGGTGACCCTCCCCCTGAAGTCCTTTTGAATGGGTCACGTGCATGCTTTAACCAGACTGCAAAGAGTTTACAACTTCTCTTATTTTACACTCTCTTCTCTCCACTTTCAGATGTTTCCTGAAACTTTGAAGATAAATCTCCAGCCGAAGCAGAAGACTGGGCACTATTACCGGTGATATGGACGAAAGTTGTTCCACCGATCGCCATCAAAATACGAGTAACTATCGACCACACTCTCGTCGAAAAGGGCACCCACCCCATCTACATTCAACATCCAGCACTTCACCGCAATCTTCACCATCAACTGCAGCAGCAGCGGCGGCAGCGGCAGCGACAGCATCATCGACTGAGTCTGGAGGAGCACCAGAATCTCTGTCATTTTCAATATGCTGTACCAACGTCAACAAGAACAACCGAACCGGGTTACATAACGTCGGCCCAAAACATCGGACTGCAAGGAGAACGAAGGCAAACTGCATCAGCACCGCCACAACAGCAAGCACTTCCGTAGCTTTGACGTTTTTTGTGATTCTCCTCGTCCTCATAACCGACCTGACGACAACGACTGCAGCAGCCCAATTAAAAGCGTTAACAGCCACAGCCACAGCAACAGCAACAACAATAATAGAGACACCCTTAGAGTTAGACATAAGCAATGGAATATTTTTCGAATACTACCGACAGCAGGAGCAGCCGCACCATCGTCATCGTCAGAGGGACATCCCAGAAGCGTCCACCACTACGCCAAAATCGACATCGTCCGCCGCGGTGGAAGCTGCCATTGTCACTGGTGCAACAACGACGAAACGGACGGCGACGCCGACGTCAACAGCTTCAACAACGTCAGCGCCGAGTAAATGTGAACCGAAAATTCTGGAAGAGATTCCGCCCGACCCTGTGAGTATATCCCTTTCGTTCGCTCGTGTGTGTGTGTATGAATGCATGTGTCAAAGAGGAGAGCGTGCGTCTTTTTCGCAAAGACTGAATTGGGGTAAGCGAATTCTCTCGATAAGGTGCTTCTCCCTTGTCCTTTGAAGTGACATCCTTTCACTCGGTGTGCGCGTGTACGTGTTCGATTGCGGATACCCATCTTCGTCTTGTCTTCGTTCTTGAAGTTTTCTAATCATTTTAGTTCTCAAGGATTAATTAAAAGCCTTTGACAGCGGTAACGGGTCGTTGGGAGCGAGCATGTAGAGCGCAGTTTAGGAGTGCTGGGCGCGTATGAATATTTATGACATGGCTGGAAGTTTACTGCATGTGAGAATCCTAAGTTTCAGTCTTCATCTGCTTGCATCATTGGGCTACGAGGGTTTGTGGGTGGGCAGAGGGCGTGGCGGAGGTGAGTTGCAAAAGTTGCTGAGCGTGCAATATACCACGAAAGACCTTTGACATGGAAATGCATTGAATGAGTTCATAAGAGTGCGTTTGTTTACCTCAGACCGGGGTTGCGATACATTTGAAGGTGATTAGAAAAGTTGACGGGAGAGAAATCTTTGCTTTGGCACAACGGTCGCAGAGAAAGTTGTTCAACATGAATTTTCCCTTTTTATTCCAAAGGGTGACCAGCAGAGATAAGGGATAATAGAGGTATCCAACTTCGGCCATTTTTTCCCATACTCCACACCAGAGAAAAATGCAAAAGTATTGGTATTCCCTTGTATTTCACAAATATTTTTACAACATTTTTACAAACCTTCGATCCACTACGCAATGGCGGCCGATTCGTGGATTTTAGGAGGAAATGGCTTCAGATTCAGAGTGCTGAATTTGCCCACGATCCATGTACGGTCCCATGGATGTCGTTCGGAGTGTGTTCAAAAGTTGACTCGTATTTTCGTGAGTGAAAGTGTAATGCAATGCCTCTTTAACTTGAACTAGTTCACCTTAATTTTATTCGTAAGCAAATAAACAGCCTGGGTCGCCGTGGCGTAGTGGGTTAGTGCGTCGACTCCTACGCAGAGGGTGCCAGGTTCGATACCCGAATTTACCACCTTTCATATTTCACGGCTCCACCTCTTTCGAGTCACAATGCTCAAAGAGTATTTCCTGTCTAGAAAAAGCTTCTCAACTACGCCGTTCGGAGTCGGCATTAAGCTGTAGGTCCCCTCCACTCGTGAGAGAACAATAGCACGCACAACACGAGTGGTTGCTGAGAAGCTAGGCCCTGGCCCTCTACGGGCTGTAGCGCCACCCATATTATTGTATTAAATAAACAGCCTATTCATAAACCTTACCTGGCAAATTAACTCAAAAAATGCGGTCCGCTGTATACGCTTAATTCATGAATTCTGAAGATTCATGAAATTGTTAAGAACAATGGTAAGATAATGGAACTATTACTAATTCATAAAAATGTTTGTCAAAATTTGCAATTAGTTTCTGTCGCTATTTTTGTAAAATGTAAAACGAGCAAAGAAACTTCTTATCGAATTTAATGAATCAGCTTCATGAACATAAGCTTTGTTCGTTCGTTTACTCCTCCATACTGTGTTGAAAATTGAACACCGAAATTTGAAAAAAAAAACAAAACGTTCAAGTAACAAACGAATTTTCAAATAAGAAGAGTTGGGGAAGGGTGTCAGCTGTTCTCAAGAGCTCATACGTATTCAAAGACACGGGACAAAATTCGTATAAAAAAGGCTGTTAGATGAAATTAAGGGACAAGCTAAGTAGAAGTTAGACATCTCTATTATCCCTTATCTCTGGTGACCAGCTGAGATGGCAATCATATCTTTTTTTCTGCTTGTCATGTTTCATCAACTGTCAAAGTGACATACAGTTGACAAAAAACGAGGGTGAACCGATAAGTACTTAGCCTCACCGCCCGATGGCGCCACTATCTCAAAAGAAATGTACGTCTGCGATGATAGAAGAAAATACGTGGGGAGCTATTTCCACCACAGTCGTGACGAAATAGAGAAGATAAACAAAAAGGACGTCCTTAAGTTTCTAAAAACCACAAACTGGTTCTAGGTATTAAGTACACACACCGACGGACGGTAAGTAAGAATTAGTCTAGTGGGTCAACGAAGTGACGGGAAAAGCCGATGTAGTGACACCACAATGGACCCTAAAGGTCTAAGTGAGGCAAATCCTTGAAAGATATTTGTCCGTCACACCTACATACTTAACATTATTTACTTTTTGATTCTCGTAGACGTCTACTGTCAAAATTTCAGACGAATCGGAATAGTAGTTTTATTTGGACCGCGCGTGGAAGCGGGCTGTTTGCGGATTTCAGCCCGCGGTCGGTGATTCGATTCTTGTTTTCGGAAGGAAAATCGGCGGTTCTTCTCCTTCAATGGCGACCGTCAAAAATGGGTTCAACGATTTTAAACGTAGTAGCACGTCTGTTTTTGATTAACCACGCCCAGGTGCCCCAAAACCGCTACCACGGAGGATAACGTAACAAACATCCACGATCTCGGATTGGCAAATAAAGCGGCCTATAATGCGCACCACTTTTACAATGGATTCTAGTTAGAATTTCTCGAATTGGACAACGTTTTTGATTTGTAAGCGTTGATACGGCGTGAGTGTGGTAATGACGAATTGCCAAGGCAAACTAACCTCAAATAACCGCAAAATCAGATTTCACAGAAAACAATGATGCCAATGCAAAGTTATCCGATCCGAAAAACACTCTTTACGTTCCTGATTTGTTAGTAATTGTATCAGCAAACTTTTGTAGCTATCTTCGGGTTAACGGTGATACCTTTCTCAGTTGGCGTTAGATTTCGGTAAGGTTGCGTCTTGTGACTGTTCTTTTCTACTAAATAAGTTCGATTCATGTTGCTCAGCAATGGAGGCGAGGAATGTTTGACATTGGAAGGCTGAGGATAAATCATCTTCTTTTTGCAGATGACTTTGTAATCTTCACATCCGTCGATGCAGAACTCCAGTGCGCACTAGATAGGATTCTGCTCGTAAGTGCTGATGATCAATGCACTCTACATGTCAGTTGAGTCCCACTAAAGCAGATGGAGAAGCTATCTCGGGGTCTTTTTCACGAGTGATAGGTGGAGGAATCCTGAGCATTCTTGTAGTATTGGCCATGCGAAGTCAGTTTTGAAAGAGCTTGGAAAATCTGTAAGAGGAAGGCCCAAGACCGGGTTTCCAAGACCAAGTTACCGGTTTTAAACTTACTATATTTTCCAAACCTCAACTATGGTCATGTAGTTGGGGTCGAAAGAATAAGACCAAGAATACAATCTGCCGAGATGAGATTTCTTCGTTCTGTTTTTGGAATGAATAGTCGGGATAGTGTGAGGTACACGGCAGTACGCGGGGAACAGCTGCTTCTTCGAACGTAAGGAGAAGTTGCTTGTGATTTGTTTGGTCACGAGGCATGAGTTGCACGATGTTCCCATGATCACGACTTCAGAGGTGTGCTTTGAATGTGATTCCATCCGGTAGGCGATCGCATGGTAAACCCAGGGGGAGGTGTTTGGACCAATACCAAGTCCAAAAACCCGCCTTATTACCCTTGGGCGTAACACCTGAGGAGTTAGAGTCGATGAGGGAGGATCGAGTGATCTAGAGAACTCTCGTGCATGCTTTACCCCCACTACCACTTTATTGTATCACGCGGGTCACTGAAGATGAGAGATGGGATGAAATAAAGGGTTTTCCAATAACGACTTGACAGCATTTTTTTTTTAAATAAAACACAAACCATATGAGATATTTTAAAGACTCTATTATCGGCTTGATATTCTTGACAATCAAAACATTTATGAATGGAACTCGACTTCATTCATATTGCCACCGGGGGCACGTCTGCAGTAGTCGATTCGTTGGACCCAATTTTTGAAAACACAGCTATCGTCGGCTTGGCATAAACCAATGACTTAACGTAGCCCCACAGAAAATAGTCAAGCGGCGTTAAATTGCACGAACGAAGCGACCAATCGACTTGCCCATTTCTTGAGTTAACACGGTTACCATACTTACTCTTCAATAAATCGATTGTAACGAGTGTTGTGTGGCTTGTGGCACCATCCTGTTGAAAGTACATGTCGTCCCAGTCCATATCTTCCAATTCGGGGCAAAAGTAATCGGTAGCCATTGCCCGATAATGCTGATCATTCCCGTCGACGAAAAAATATGGCCCAATAACGCCGCCATGCAACAGTACCAAACAGTTATTTTATGTGGATGAAGTGGTGATTCATGAAGCACATGTTGAATTTCTCCCGACTAATAACGCACATTTTCCTTATTGACGAACCCATTGAGCCAAAAATGAGCCAAGTCGAAAATTGGAGTTAACGGTTTTAAAGTTGCTGTCCCCGACTTTGACTTGAATTTCGGTAGAAATGATGAAAAGGTTGAGTTTACTGAATAAATTGACAGTGACAGTTGAATGACTAGTGAAAGAGTGCGTTCACAAGTTGTCAAGTCCCTATTGGAAAACCTTTTTTGAGAGAAAATTTGGTGTAAAGGTTTGTTTCCTGCTGAGAATCCAATGCCATGGTTGATTTCTTTATATCTTGTGATGAACTAAAACAGTTCGCCTCCATTTGACAATACAATAACCCTAAATACGACGAACCAGTTCTTTTTAGTTTTCTCACAGTGTCACTATTATGAATTATACAAATATGTACTAAATGCAAGAAATCACGGCAACACTAGTGGCTGCTACTAAATGTGTATTTACGAATGTAGGACCCTTGTGTGCGAAGTGTGTTCTAATAAAGACCCTACAAATAACAGAGAAAACTTAACAGTCACCTTTTTATTTTGCGTTACTTTTCACCTCATTTTCATTCATATTCATGCAAATGCATCGATATTCGGTATCATAGCTGAAACTTTGTCTGAGAAATTCTTTCAAATCTCAGCGGAACCGGAGGAGCCGAAATGTTTTTGCCTGCCACCGGTGACGACTTTTCCAGAATTCCAACACTCATTTCCGTAAGACAACTCCTAGCAAGGTGGCCCATCCCAGCTCGGCCTTGACACATTCACTTTGTCACCGCCACCTCCCACATATTGTCACCGTTAAAACTTGAAAGTACACCATTTTCCACTAAGAGCAACCAGGGGGCAAGAGGGACCTTAATCAAGATAAACCACTCCTATCCACCCATCCACCCACCGCCAGCCCACAAGCGTACCACAGCCCCGGGTATAAACTAAATTAAATATTTACAAAAATAGTTAGGTAAATCACCTCATTACCCGTGTACCCCCTTGCACCCCCACAAACTGGCACGTAGGTGCTGCGAAGAAGATGGCAGAAAATTGCTAATGGCAGCTTCGGAATTTCCTGTCGCACACAACTGCCACCCGAGCCCCGTTGGCCCGCACCTAAAAATTAATCACACCCCTATGAAAGATTAATGCCTTAGCATCTTCCCCCGCCCTCGCCCCTCCGCACGGAGGTGCTTCTGAGTGCTGGGTGCTAGGTGCCGCTGATGGAAGCTAACTTCGCTCGGTTCAATGCCAAACCCCACGCGGCCCCGACCAGTCAAATCCAATTAATTACATTCTCATAATTAAGTTGTCCTATTATCCGAGCACACTTCGCATGTCATATGTACCAGCGCCGGCTAGAGGCGACCGTGCCACCTCCGAATAGGACAGATTACAAAAATCCACAAATTAACAAGTTAATTACTTTTTTTTCCGGGCGACGACGCACGACGCACGTCGGCACGTCTCTGTGCGGCGGAATGCGATGCAAAGTTTACGCTTTAATAAATAAATGATTAAACTTAATGAAAGGCGCCATTATTAGCATTCTAATTGGAGGCGTGGGGTGCGGCGTTACGAGTGTGTGAACACCAAGCCTGTGCCGCAACAGTGCCGTGCGTGCGGAGTGCATTTCTCACTTATTCGGGGAATGCCTCCTTTGCATCCAAGGAATTCAATTTAAAACTTTTCCGTCAGCATTTTCCCAACCACGTCGGTAGGGGTCTCTCGAGGGGGTAGGCACTTCGAAGTTATGAAGTGAATTCTCGCTTCTTTTTTTTCGGCAGGGAGTTTCACACGTGCTTTCGAGACTGCACTCGACGGTGTGCACAACGAGGACATCCATTAGGACTGGGGGAAGATTGGCTGGGGACTGGTGCCGACGCAGAGCTAATTTATGCAAGATTAGGGAAGTTTCTACATCTAAACCGGTAATGGTTTGATGGTCTTTAAATCGAATCTGAGGGGATGTTAATTTGTGTGTAGAAAATGGGATTTATCAATCATCTGGTTTATCACTTTTCCTTTCTCTTGCTGTGAAGTGATTTCATGTCGGAGGTGGAATGTGTGTATACGGACTAGGAAGGCTGTGAAAGCCAGATAGCAGATCTTATGACTAAACCCATTCTGTTGAATTTATGATCATTAATTATGTCACGAATAAACATGACTGAATATTCCTTCGGCCTGAAACGTAAGGTTCTGATCTGAAGGTCCACTGATCTTGTCACTTTGGTTACAAGGACGAAGTTCGGGTGGATGGACATTTGTTGTGTGTTGTTGTTGTGTTTATTGGCGTGGGCAAAATGATTTCACTCATATTCAAACGATTCATTTACACTTTTCTGTGTGTTCAATTTATTCATTCATTGTTTTGGTTCCTGTACGTGGCTTACGATATTAGCCCCTGATCGGTTTTATTCACGTATTTGTAAGTGTGGTTCGTGTATTAGATCATTTTAAAATGTTTTTGCATCCATAAGTATGCAACTTTTGGTTTGAGTGCTGAGTGTTTCAGAGTGTCTCTTCTATACATTCCATTTAGGTTTCGTAATCGATTCTTTTCATTAGATGAAAATTGTTTTTGTATTATAATTATTAACTGTTTTTGCTTTTAAAGTTATGTTCCCTCTACACAATCGCAAACCGAAGATTGTACCCATTAACGCTCAACTATCACCTTAAACGATTCAACTCCCCCTGACTGTCACAATTGTCATAAATATCTTCGGTGCTGCCAAGATTTTATGCTGAATTATAAGCGCCGAAGATCTTATAATTTTAGCGTGTATACGCTTGCAAAAAAAAAGCTAACAACGCCCAAATCTATTGAGCATTCGAAACGACATACGTACACAAATATGGAAAAACTATCTGCCATCGCAAAATCGAATTTTATGGTTGGGATACTTTTCCTCATTGGCATTACATATTAATCATAACCCTTGAGCTTCATATCAGCATATTATAAATCTGAATGTAATCCTTCGTCGAGGGTAATGCCTTGTTGTTGCTCTCCTCTTGCGGGTTTGCTAATGCTTATGCGTCGCTGCCATAAGGTAAGGTATAAGGTATAAATCTGAACGTTCTGTTGAACTTCGTTTGTTCAGTGCGGTGGTGCTGCGTTGTTAGTACTCTTGGACTTTTCTAAGGCCTTTGACTCTATTGACCATAAGATATTGCTGACTAAATTAAAAGATTGGCTTTGGAAATCATGCACTTAAGTTAATGACTTAATATCTGAATAACAGACCATTAACTGTTGAAACATCTGTTGGTATGTCTGATTCGTATTATGTCAACTGTGGTGTTCCTCTAGGATCTATGTCTACCTACTCTCTGTGCATGAAAAGTTACAAACAATTTTTCATCAAATGTCGAAAATAAAAAAGTAATGGAATCAGAACATCAGTTGTAAGCGCAAAACATGTTTGAGTGTAAGTTTCAAACGGGAATACAATCTCGTTTAATTTACACGACAAATGGAACTCAGTTTAAGGAAAGAATCTCACGTTGAACTGAAGTTTAAGCCAAAAGCGGAATTTGCAACTTGCACTGCAAAACTGGGCATTAGGAAAACATAATATGAAATGTTTATTCATACAAAACAAAGCAAAAAAATTTTTATGATTTTCGAATCCTGCGGATTTTCGAAATCTGTACAAGCTGCAGAACCGCGAGCAATCTACCAACCCACTCCGGCTATCAAATACATTAGTTTCAGAGTGTTTTCTTCGACCGCATTCGGTATAACTGTAGCGCTTTATTATAATAGATTAGGTGAATAAGCTTTTCTTTTTACATTCCGTAAATTGTTTAATCTCTTATTTGACCACTGGATTCTAAGCTAATGACGCGTTTTAGGTACAAATAAATCAAAACCAGAATTAATTTTACCTATAAATACATCGTAGGTAGATGCAAAAACTTATCTGAGTTCTGGCAACAAGTTAAAAAACTTGGAAAATGGAAAAAGCTATGTGGTAAGCAAAGATCTCAGCACTAATACCCGGAACACTTTAAACGATTATGGAATCCATCAGTAAGCTGCCTTAGCTTTCAATTGGTGATGCCAGACTTCCCAAACGATATTTTAGACGCACAAATAACGCAACAGGAACTAAGGGAGAGTGGCGGGGACAGATTGCATCCCTGTCGAATTTTATAAATACAGTACTCATGGTCTGAAAGCACGCCTACCGGACTTCTTCAACATCATTTTAAATAGTGCGGTAGTATCTCGCAGGTTTAAGGAAGCGCTGATCTTCCCTTTCCCTAAGAAAGGTGATGTGCCTGATCTAGCAAACTATCGAGGCATATCCTTTTTAAACGCATGTTGTAAAATTTTCGCAAATATTTTGCAGAGGAGATTTGGAACGTGGATAGAAACTAATAACCTACTTAAGGAATTTCAGGCGGGTTTTAGACCTGGCTACTCAACTGCCGACCACATTTATGTATTGAGTAGTATAGCAGGTACATACATAAGACGAAATAGGAAACTTTACACATTATTTGTTGATTTCAAAGCAGCCTTCGATTCTGTAAATGACTTATTCTATAAATTGTATGGAATCGGAATGTCATCGAAATTGGGAAGGGTTCTCCATAACCTGTACAGGATGACAGGGCTGCAGTATGGAACGGAGTGGAGTTATCCGATTGGTTCCAAACGAGAACAGGAGTAAGGCAGGGATGCCCACTAAGCCCAACCTTGTTTGCCCTTTTTATAGAGGATATTGTGGATTTTCTTTCTGGAGGCGTAGCTCAGGCAGGCGTGCTCATTAAAGCTCTCATGTTTACGGACGACATCGTGCTGTTAGCGAACTCACCGGAATCCTTTCATTTGATGATTAATCGATTAAGCGAGTACTGCAAAAAACTACGGAGTTTAATCGTTAGTCTAGAAAAATCAAAGATAATGATTTAAACAAAAATGGTGGGAGAGTTGCCTTCTACGAGAAGTGGTATTTTAGAGGGATTAACCTAGAGGTCGATAAAGAGTATAAGTATCTAGGAATCTTGCTTATAAGCAATTTAAATATAATAATCATCGGAACGACAAACTCACAAAGGCTAAAAATGCCATCAGTGTAGCCTGGAAGAAGTAAGCTGTAAGCTTAAATTATACGAAGCTGTAACTGAGACGGTTTACGAGGAGGCAGAGGCAGAGCTCTTTTATTAAAAAAATGTTTAAACTCCCGCCGAAGACTCCGAACTACATGCTCATGGTTGAAACAGGCATATCTCCACTATATATAAAAACACTAAAGATGCAAATAAATTACATACTCCGAGTAATGAACATGGCAGACTACAGACTCCCAAAGATAATGGTGATGCAAGCCATTCGAAATAAAACAGCTGGTGAATGTGGAGTAGTACTGAACTTAATTGGGGTAATTGGGGTAACTCACTAAAATAATAAGTCCGAGGTGGACCTGGGCCTAGCTTCTCAGCAACCACTCGTGTTGTGTGTGCTATTGTTCTCTCACGTGTGGAAGGGATCTACAGTTTAATTCCGACTCCGAACGGCGTAGTTTAGAAGCTTTTTCTAGACAGAAATACTCTTTGAGCATTGTTAGTGACTCGAAAGAGGTGGAGCCGGAAATATGAAAGGTGGTAAATTCGGGTATCGAACCTGGCACCCTCTGCGTAGGAGTCGACGCACTAACCCACTACGCCACGGCGACCCACGGGGTAACTCACTATGCCAATTAATAAAGCAGGTCCACGAGAGAAAATGCGGCGGGATCAATACATCGCATTACAGTCGGCTCCAGCACCTGCGGAGTCGAAATTACTTTAAAGATACCCATAGCATCCAGGAAATTTCAGTGATGTTTAAACTTAGAGGTGAACTTATTAAACTGCATTTTGTACCACATAGAGAAGATCTCCTCATAATCTGCAGTATGAGTAATTTGGAAGAGAGGGAAAATATCATACATTTCCTTGGCAAGTGTCTTCCTATAAGATCCTTTTTTGGAAAGAACTACTTATCGGAACAAGAACTCCTATCAGTCCTAAACGGAATGGACGTAAGCAAGTTGTTTAAATACTGCAAAATATCACTAAAATACAGAGATAATATCCTAACAGGGAACTTTTGATTTTGTATTACTCCACATGGAGAGCTAATAATTACTACTTGTATATAATAAACTATAGTCAATCCGGCAGAGGGCTTTGCTGACTTTGATTTTATTAAATTTTTGAGAAAGGAACATTATTCGAAATAATAAAAATCCAATCTGTCTATCTAGATCGTAATTACCTTTTAAATTGTAGTCGTTCAGCAGTGCATCCCAATCAAAACTTAATGTATAATCCAACGAATTTGGTCTTGGCGAATTGCGTGCATCTCCTTGAGAATCTTCTTGGTTGAAGCTCAAGTCCGCCCCGGACTATTGCTTCACAATAAGGAGAATTCCCGCCCGATTTACATGTTCTGAAGCAAATTGGTTCTCCCTTGCTTTAAGTACAATAGTTTATGAAGCCTATCTCCAGTTCGGCCATAAAATAGTCGCCTCCTTACTTGAGAAACAGTCACTGGCGGCCTATTATTTAGTAAGCAAACCCCTCTTACAATAAAAGTACCTTAAATTGAAAGGACACACTTTTCGTGGTTTGAATATCAATGCCTAAATACCTATATCCTGTCTTATGGGTACATCCAAGTGTGGTAAGCATCTCGTGGGAATTAGCCACATTACCCACATTAACGTATTCAGGGGAGGCACCTCAGAGACACGAATCGTTGTCTCTGTTTATTGCGATGAGATTTAATAATGTTACTCAAGAGCCTCAATCGATTCCGGGGAATACTGGCAAAAGGGAGCACAAAACGATAGAAACAAACATAACACAATCTATGACACGTTGCTGTCAGTTGATGCATGTAAGATATTTTCGCATGAGCCTTGGGATACCTCGTAAGCAGCAGCATGAGAAATAGAAGCGGATGTCAAAAGTTTCTATGCGTCAGACTCTTTGATTTCTGCTCTAAGAGATTACTGTTATCACGCAGTGGGAAACCATGATGCCAGACAGGATTTTGTGGATAAGAACTTCATCCTATCACATCTATCATGTTTACAAAGGGGGGCTCAAAATCCGAGACGCAGATAAATATTAGTCTCTTCATACGACTTACGAAAATTTGTCCAGTGTTAGGGCTTGCCATTTTCGAGTGTAGTAGATCCTACAGATGGCGATGGCGTTGTGAGTATGTGCGTGTGTTGACCACTACGCAACTTAACCTCGCTGCCTGGGTTCGGTTCCCGGCCAGTACGACCAGAAATAATATTCACGACACCGCCTCTTTCGAATCACTGACAGTGCTCAAAGAGTAATGAGTGTCTAGAAAAAGCTTCTCAAACTTGACCGTTCGGAGTCGGTATAAAAATGTACGTCCCTTCCACTCATGAGACAACAACAGCACGCACAATACGAGTGGTTGCTGTAGAAGTTAGGCTCTTGGCCTCTATGATCTAGCGCCTCCCATATTATACTAGTATCATAGATCCTAAAGAAAAATCGTAGTAGATCTAAAAGTTCTAAAGGAACACTCTATTTTAATGCTGTCATAAATGAAATGAAACAGTTCCTCTCTTTCCTGTGTGATCACATTTTTGGAACACAGTCGTCAGTTATACCACGTTATTGTAGTTTCATACATATATAGGCACGAGTACTATAACTCTGGTGCCAAGATATTAAAGAACGTATTTCTGGCTTTCAAATTCGGTATAGTACTTCAATGTAAGGGTTGTCATTTTTTTAAAACTAATTTCGATCCATTTTAATTATGCCTAATCGGGGAAAGATAGACCCACCCTCCCATAGTAAAAAAACGATAGTTTTAACTCCTTACAAAATACTGCTATCCATTCTTGGCGCCAAAGTTATCGTACTCTCCCTCATATATGTATGTACATAGTAACTTTTTGCCTGAAACAGAATAGTGCGTTTGCGCTGGCATTGTACTTCAAACCACACAATTCAATGGCCATGCACAAAATACAGCGTCGACCTGCGTAACTAAAAACTGAGAGAGATGAGAGGATCGTAATTCATTATCATTATCGTAATAAAACGTCCGTCGAACGTCATTATCAAACATGTTTAATATATTTTGACAGAGAGGTGCGCCTTATGGTGTTAGGTTAGTAAGGTGTGCTGGACAGTTCTATTGAACCCCTGCGTGACGCCATCGCGGGAATTTGTGTGTCAACAGAAACTTAAAGGCGGAAATAAATTAACAATTTTCACACGCTTAAAAACAAAAGCGGATTGCTTTTCAACATTTTCTATTCATTAAGGCTTCTGCTAAAATTCACTGCACATAGTCACATTTTAATATAAATTTATATATTTATAAATTAATTAAATTCTTTCATTTTACATCAATTTGCAATTCAATTCTTGTTTTTCATGCATTATTTTGATATTTACGATGTCGAATTGTGATGTAAGCTTAAGCAACACATCTGTACAATGTCAAAAACGGACCCTGAGTGACATAACAAAACAAAAAGATGGTGGTTTTGACAAGCTGTGAAATAGATATTCTCCCAAATTGAGAGTATTTTGTGTCAACTGTCATTTGAGAAATGAAAACATCTGATTTAAAATAATTTAAAGTCCAAAGTCATGTCAAATAACTGTATGCAGAAAGGGGGCAATGTTTTTAAAATTGGTAGATGAGAGAGAGAGAGAGAACAGCTGATAAATTCAGTTATCACTTCAACGCAGCGCGTCATCGCACTCTCTCTGTAACTTGAAGTCGGCTCACGCAACGCACTAGAGTGTTACAGACATTATTGATATATATAATAATAGATTTAAAAAATTACAATCTCTATATTATGATAATTCGAACGAATTTAGTAATATAATTTTAAAGATGAAGTTAGGGGGTGTAAATAATTACTTATTCCTATAAGGAGTGCCATCGAAAAAATATACCCACCGAAATTTGATTACAATAGTTTTGCCCCCGTTGTTTCCCATCCATTTTTTTTTCGTTGCGATCTGGAACTTTTTTGGTTTATATGTTGCTAAAGGTTCTCCTCACTTTTTGCACTTCAAAATTTTAATATTCCAATTTGTTTGTAAAATGCGAACATTCAAAAATGTTCGGATTTTTTCAAGAAGGCTCAAAATCATAGTGACCTTTTTTGGGTCTATTCTTTCAAATGACAGGTTCTCTTTGTAATTCTTAATAGTAGCAGCAACTGTTTTCCTCTCAACATTTAATTCTTTTGTGATTTTTTCATACGTAATTTTTATTTCTATTTACGTCCTGTCGATGCCTTATTTCGACGACTCTGGCGCGTAAATGAGGCAGGGCTCTCATCGCGTAAGACGACGATCGACTGACGACGTCGTGTCGACGATTGCATTACTTCGTGTAACGCTAAAATTATTGAATCGTCTAGTCGACGTCGATTTTGACGATTCCGATTGCCACCTTCACAGCTGATTGCCCCCTAGTCCATCGACGAATTTGAATGCCTTTTTGACAGATATTCATGAATTTTGACGGTTATTCACGAAATAACGATTGGTCAACTTGGTTTATGAAAGCCTTAAAAAAAAACAGTTGTCAAAAATCTTAAGGGGAAAGAGAGGTAGAAGACGGCCATCTCTGTGATACTTCATTTCTGGTATAATTCCTTGAACTATCAAAAGCCGACGATTAAACGATTGCTGTTGTGTTTTCGATGACGAAGAAAGTGAAAATTCTGTTGGACTATTGCGAAAGCGAAGGACGCTTAGAGATGCATCGGATCCTCTTTCAATATCCACGAAAAGGAACAAATATTATTATTTTTAAACAATTAACTTGCTAAATTGTATTTTGCATTTTGGTTTTAAGCAACGTTTTCGCTTACCAAAAGAGGCGTTCGTAGTATTGCTGGAAACGGTAAACCCAAGGAGCGGCTCTGTCAACATATATTCCTTGAACTTGGTGCTACTTTGGAGATCCTAGCTGGAGGTGGCTACCAATGGTTGGTTCGCATCTTCATCCGCCTTACAGTTCGCTCTGTCCTACGACCGCACCATAGCAATCCCAACTGCTACCTTTCACAGCACTTCGAAGGGAAGTCGTCTGAATTGCTTTTTTCTTCAGCTCGAATATTGGAATTTGATCAGATGGCCCACCCCCTGTTTTAACTCTTCAAATTTCGGCTGCATTTGAAATCTGTCCATACCTAAAACAAATTAATTAAACTTTTAACTTGAACTTGTGATGGCATTCAGTTTTTGAGCTAAATCTGCCCACAGCTTGTTGATAGACTGTCTGCCTTGTGTGGTTCTTGGCTTGTAATTTTTTCCCATTTCAGGATGCTCGTCCTGAACTTCCATATGCCTTTGCGTTGCTGACCTAGTGTGTAAATTAATAAATCAATTAATTGACAAAAAGTTATTTAATACTTACATGTTCTCGAAATTTGGATTTAAAAGGAATAGACGAATCATCAACAAATTTTAAAAGCGACAGCATAAATTCCGTTTTCTATATGACATCTAACGTGTTTATTAGTTCTCAAACTGCCTACTATTTGAACGACACGACTGAACGATTCGATTGTAGTGTTACACGAAGCAAACTTTTGACGACATAGCTTAATACAATCGTTTGAACGACAATCGTCTTAAAAGTTACGCGATGAGTGCCCAGTTCCAATGTGGCGTGAGCTGTAAGACATGTAGCGCCGTCCTAGGCGTTTACCTTTAGCTCTTGGGTCAGTCGAATTTTAGATGGGTGCCGGCCTAAGTCATGACTCAAAATTCGTCAAGTTGTGGTCTGCGGGATGCCCAGTTCTTGTGAGCGACGCCAAATTGACTGCTTCAGATTCTCCTGCACGCGTTCACGGACAGCGGCGATGTTTTTGGAAGGTCTTGGGTGTCGTCGACCTACGGGTGTTAGTTTATCGTTTACTGAACCAGTGGTCTCAAATGTATCCATTGTTGACAACTGTTTTTTATTACGTTTTCTTAAACCAAATTGACCAATCAGACGACCTCATTCACGTTATTTCGTGAATAACCGTCAAAAATTCATTAATATCTGTCAAAAAGTACTCAAATTCGTCGATGGAGTACGGGGCAATCAGCTGTGAAGTCTCTGTAATGCTTAATTTCTGCTCAACAATATGACCGCTTTCAAAGTTTCGAAGATCCCCATTGGAAAATCTAAATTTGTGTATTTACCATAAAGATCATGACTGAATGAGAGACTTGAGCAGCTTGTGCGATTAGCATCGAAGGGAACCTGCTCGTCGTTGAAGTTGATTGATTTCTCATCTCGCCTGCATCACACACAAGTTTTATCCAGAAAGCAGGAACAAACAATCAATGAAGTGACAGTACAAATCAGTGCATCATTCTCGACAGAAGTCATAAGCACGTGGCAGTTCAACTCGTGACACACGTTCAGTATGCACACACACATATTACCCTTGTCAGTGCTTTAATCAATTCTGCAAAGTCCCTCTTTCAATCTTTTCCAATTAATGATTGTCCTCTTATTGCCTGTCACGATACACGACACGATGCACATTGCAGACACAATCCAGACTCATTACATCCCCGACCATGCCGCGTGCCACTTTAAAGTGATTCCACAATACATCACAGCTTCTGCTCCTCTCCACACCACCCACCCACCCAGCCACCACCAGCCATCTCGTTCATTCGTTCGTTCGTCCTTTTGTCCTCTTGTCCACCCACGGAGACTGTGAGGGCCACTTTTAGCTGAGCTATTCTCTGCTGTGATGCTATTTTTAAGTAAACACAACTATAAATTACTATGTCCTTTGCGCTCCATCGTCGTTCTCCGACATGACCGTTCGCAGCCCCCTCTCGCCAGCGACGAGCGACGCTTCGAGGCAAATCGAAAAAGAATAAACAGGCCAGTTGGCTGCAATGATGTATGGAGACGTGAGCACAATGGACTGATGTGTGCCTTTCAAAGGATCCAAGTCATAGATGTAATTATACTTCCCACGCGTGGGAACGCTCGATTCCTGGAAAAAAGTAAGGTTCGTGTTGTGCGTTTGATTTTTTTCAAAAGTCAGCCCGGAGATGGAGTGGGGCTGGGTAGCGTGACTCAACCGCAAGAAGGCACAATCGTCTTCAAGGATCTCTAGAGGAATGCCATCGGTCAGTCGCCACAAATGAATTGACGGCAATCTGTGCACTCAGGTGAAGCGTCGCTCGGCAACTAATGTCTTTGACTTCCTTGCAACACCCTCGGCCAGGCCAAAGCACACGGGACCCCTGCTGGCGTCAAAACAACCCGCCACCGCAAGCGCCACGGCCACCCTCCTGCGGAGCGGGGTTTTGCACCAGGCCGAGGAGGAAATCCCTCAATGAATTCGAATTAGGTCACGAAGTTACCACCGGGGGGAGGATGGGACTCCCCGCCTTCTCGCAAACCGATTAAATACGAGTAGTTTTTGATTATTTTTGTTTGTCATCGCTGTTTGCTTTGGGGTCATTACAGTTGGACTAATTCAATGCTCTCCCTCTCTTCTAGTTCTATGATGTCACAGACATCGTTGAGGACGCCGCCCACGAGTTTGGTGAGTTTTTATCGGTGAAATTCCCGACGCCCACGGAGCTGAGCATCACGGAACAGGTGCGCGACGAGGTGAGGAGACGCGCCAACAAGCTGGCCACAGACGCTCTCCAGCAGGACGATAATCTATTGGCGTTTGCCATTGCCGCGCCCAGCATTCATACGGTTGTGGTGAAGTTTCGTGATAATGTAACGGTAGGTGGCTTCCTGTAAATCGTCCGTTCGTGTGTTTTATTTCTATTTATGTGTTCTTGATTTTGCAGATACCACCGCACGAAGTTCACAATAAATCATTCCTTGGCAACTATTGGCGCGAGCTTGGTTTGGCGTGGAACAGCACGGACGGTACGCAGGAGTGGAGTGCACCGTTTAGAGATTGCAACCTACTGAAGGGGCGTTGGCTGTGGCCGTTCCGGATATCGTTTGCAGAGTTTCGAATCAAGTGAGTAGTGGAATCCTTAATGACAGCGATGTTCCACGGGGACAGTGGGTTATCGGAATGGATTGAGTCCGAGGCAGACCTGGGCCTAGCTTCTAGGTTCTACAGCAACCACTCGTATTGTGCGTGCTATTGTTCACTCACGAGTGGAAGCGGCATACAGTTTTATGTCGACTCCAAAAGGCCACTTGAGAAATATTTTCTGCACAATTATTGTTCTTTGATTACTATCAGTGACTCTAAAGAGATTTTTGGTCTTGGAAATTTATTTGCTCGTACCGGCAGTGGCTCGTACGCCACAGCCACCACGATTAGTTGATCATAAATTTTACGCAGTCATTAATCGTTCAACGATTCATATTCAAAAATGGCGGACCTTAAGCTAAACATATATGTATTTTGCTCTAGAACCCGTAGAGCTGGTAATATATTTGGCAAGCCAGGCTAAGGTTCCTTGAAATAATCCGAATTTCCTTGAAATATCTTGACCCCTTGGTGCTCCATGGACAAATTCACATCATCATCACACATCCATTAAAGCCATTCAATCAATACCCATCGGAAGAGGTCTCCTCAAAAGTCTCCCTTGTGGTTTCCGCACTTATCATCAACTGCCTGCAGCTCGTCCTTTAGAAGAGCAACTCGAAAGCACTCCCCCATGCATCTTGCAAAAGCAGGCAAACACCACTTGCCCCGGCACTCTGATTCATCATCTCTCGAGCGGGTACATTTTCTTTCAATTAACAAAGTTGCTGTGGGATTGGGTGGGCCACTCTGTAATAAACTCGAGAGCAAAACTATTCACCCACACATTTGAGTGCCAGCGACAGATTCAGCCATCAGCCAGCATAAGGACAATGATTGATGAGGCGATGCTAGTTTCGGACTCTCGGATGTTCATCAAATATGTATCTCTCCATAAATATCCTTTGTCGTCCATCCGAACACACATCTCATCAAAACCAGTTCGGTTGGCTTCCTACACGAGCGCCTAATTTTAACTTGAGTAACCCCACCGCAAACGCTAATGCCAGTGAACCAATCGATTACTCCACCTCCCACTGTGTCTCTTTTTCAGAATTGTGGCAGCTGCGTTTATTGCCGCCGACGTGGACCTCTGTAATGATGCGTTGGAGGAGATTTTCGGGCGCCGACACGGGTGAGTATGAGTGGCCAGTGCACAGTCGCCGAAAGCAGACCAGCTCAATTCATAATGGACTCCCATAAATATACCACACAGCTGTGACCGCAACACAACGTTCTGTTTGCTCACCGAAACGAAACCATCGACAACACGTGACGGCTACACATGCATATGCAAGGACTCGTACTATCTGCCCAATTCGTCCCTGCAAGGCTTTCCCGGCGACAAGGTGGAAACCAGCGTAGACTATGACAATTTCTCGTGCATTCCATGCCCCGGAGGGTGCACAACGTGCGACCAGAGTGGTGTCTGCCTGTTTGGCGAGCCCCAGGAGGCTGTATCCATGGAGAATCTGTTGCGTGTCTCTGTGGGCTCAATACTGGCCTCCTGCATCCTCTGCTGTTTGGCACTGGCGGTGGCGGTTTTCCAGCATAGGAAATGCAAGGTATGTGTTGCGAATGTGTGCGGTGTGCAGCAGGAAATGTCTCATTCCGTTCTCCCCTTATTACTTTCAGGCAATCGCATCGGGAATGTGGACCGTGCTGGAGACCATACTTCTTGGGATCATCCTCCTCTATGCATCGGTAAGTCTGGCAAGGGGACGCCCGGGCGGGCGAAATCGGGCCAAATCAATTGGGGATGGAAATAAAATCTGCAATTCGTGCCCATATGCTGGTGAATTAGATTCCTTTATGATCTGCAAATGAAATCGGAATCTGGTTGGATTCCTGAAATGAGAGTTCACATGTGCCGCCAGTTGTGCAACTGGACGGTGGGAAACTGTTTGAATTGGTTTTTGGACTTGCATAAACGGCTTAAGTGCCACAGTCGTTCAAATGAGTGCGGACATGATGGGGTGCACTTCTAAAATAGACTCGTCATTGTTAACATAATCCCCCATTTGAACAGAGTTTCTGGACGCAACGACAACTTAAAAAATCATGCAAGTAGCCAGAAATTGTATTCTACGGATATAAGAACACTTCGCTGGGTTTCGTTAAGTTTCGTCAAGTTTTGTTAAGTTTCTTAAAATTATCCACAGTTAATTGGGGGCGAAATAATCGCTTTCGGACGCAGTAAATGACTTGTGTTAAAATTTTGCGTAAGTTTCCAGAGTCGGTTATGGGTCCTAGCTGCTGTTCGTTCGATTCTGACATAAAATTAAGTTTACTCAAATATTGCGCGGCAATAAGCGCCATCTTAGAAAGGACCTACCACTTTGCTGAGTTTCGTTAAGTTTCGTCAAATTCTCCACACTTAATTAGGAGCGAAGTAATCGCTTCCTACGTCCGTAAATGATAGCGTCTGTTGGAACTTTGCGTACGTTTCTAGAGTCACCACTAGAGTTCACTCAAATACGGCGTCGCCTTAAGCGTAAGCTTAGAAAGGACCATTTGTACTGAACCACTCAATTCTCATTTCAGGTTGCCCTTCATTTCTTTCAAGCATCAACCGAACGCTGTCTGCTCGAGCCGTGGCTGCGGGAATTGGGTTTCATCACGTGTTACGGTGCGATCATTCTCAAACTCTACCGCCATCTGGTGGACTTTCGCACACGCAAAGCTCATCGTTGGGTATTGCGCGATGTCGATTTGTTAAAGTATCTAGGAACAATGGTGTTCGCTGTGACTTGTTATATGGCTGCATTTACGGCCTCATCTTTGGACCTCATCGAAACCGCTAATTTGACCGGACTGCGTGAGGTGCAGACGAATACATGCCATCCACTCAAATGGGAGTACGTGACGCAAATTAGTGAAATTTTAATTTTATGCTTTGGATTAAACCTAGCGGTAGCCAGTCGGAATGCCAACACACAGTTTAGGGTAAGTTTGAGTTATCCTTTACAGTCTCACAAAAAAGTGACACAACACATCTGTTTTTGTTTTTTTTTTCTGTTTCTCCTGTACGGTTTTGTAGGAAAGGCAGTTCCTTGTTGCATCACTACTTATAGAGTTTATTGTATCGTCTACTTTTTATATAGCAAGGGTAATTTATCTACCCGAATTGAGTCCAGGAGCAATACTTTTAGCGCTCTTTCTACGGTCCCAGCTGACGAATACGGTCACGCTGGGATTGGTATTTGTGCCAAAATTATGGTATCAGCATAAACAGGTATGACTGGTTTGAGATGTGTTCGTGAAGTGTATTCTTTTTCTTTTGTTTTGAATTTTTATTTTATCTTTTTATTTTGTGAAAGGTCCTCACCAAGGACATGAGAACTTTGAATTAAGGTTCTGGATTTTGACGATTTAGTCATTGTTGCACTGTAGTTCAGAAATTCGCACTATCCTGTGTCAACTGTCATCATTAGTATGTCATTCCGTGTTCACACAAGTGTCATTTTCAGAAATGGATCGACGAGTCCCGATTTCGTGGTTTATAGACTAGAAAAAATACACAAAAATATAATAACGAATTAAAGTAAAAAGTATTTTAGACCCAACTACATTTTTGAACGAGTGTATTTAGATTACACCGCACTCTGGTGAGGGTTTCAAATTAAGAAACAGTGTAGCCCATTGAGTTTAGTTATCCGTCTAGTTAGTTTGTCTTTTTCAATTATTTTTGTTATTTCCCCAAAAATTCCTTTCAACGGCCCTATCCACCGAGGGATAAGTAAGTCTCCTAAGCATCGCTTATGAGATTTTCTCTGCCGTTGTGTGTGAGCGCCTGAAACCATTCGTCAATACGCGGAAAGCTCGTTATTAGTACGGTTTCAGGTCGGGGAAGTCCACTATCGACCAAATCTTCACATTACGGCAGATTTTGGCAAAAAAACAACTACCACCTATTCGTAGATTTCATGGCATCATATGACAACGTGCATAGAGACAAGCTATACAACGCCATGTCCAGCTTTCACATTTTTGCCAAGATTCAGGTTGTCCAGGATGGAAAGGAACTCACAGAAGTCTTCAATGTCAATAAACGTCTTAGACAAGGTGACCCGAAACATAGGCAGCTATAACTTCAAGGCAGTGCAGGACTTCTTCTGCCTCGGCTTCCAAGTAAACTGTACGAATGAGAAAGTCCTTGGTCTCTTTGAGACCAAGGTTCTGCTTGCGACCTTGGGCTCTGTTTGCGTTGACGATTTTTTGTACAGCGACATGAGCGTCTACGGATCCGGCGACGACATAATTGCTCCAGTCCGAAGAGTCCTTGACTCCAAGTCAGTGGGACCACGAAATAAAACACGTCCATGGAAGTGGAGGCAGCTGGATAAAGATCGTGCCAGCTCGAGAGGCTTATTGGGCGAGACCCCGATTCATCCAGGACTGCAACTAGACGGGGATGTGGTGAATATTCCGCTTGATAAACACGCCAATCGCAAGTGGATTCACAAGACTTCAATCCATCGGGTCATTCGGAAATCGCAATTTCTATCCAGTCAAAATTCTCCTTTATGCACCACCTGTATACAAATCTCATAAAATTGTCTTTCAAACAAGAATTGTTTAAGTCACATGTCTCAGACGCATAAACAACAATGATCCCCTGTACTGTGTTGTTTTTTACTTTTTACTACCTTGTCCCTATAAAACCCATCAAAAGTCGGCAACGTCTTGCTAGAATCCTAATCTTCGCACAAGCAAGACCAAGATCTTATCGAAACGCGTTTAAATTAATTTTGCACAATTTCAACACGGTCTTCGAAAATACCGCAATAGATTTTTCATCAGAAACAGGCATCGGTTTATAATACGACGTTTAACCTAAAAGCTGTTGTTCCTGGAACTATTAACAGCGCAGCCATGGTTCATGAATATTATCTAAGAACACAGTTTTAAATAATTTTGGCATCAATTAGTTGGTAAACTGTGAGCACTCCTAGTCTGCGTTAAGTTTTTCACAACATTCCGAACAATATTGAACTTGTCACAACACATCTATGTTATCCGTTAAGATAGGACCAGAAAGTTATAATGACTTTTGTTTATCTGCAGTTCCGATCCTTTGGTTGAATGTACTCAGGCTTTAAAAAGTCTTGGCGACATTGTTGAAAATACAAGACCAGCCTGGTTCATTATTCTACTAAGTTGGTTTTAGATGTTCCGGTTTCGAATTTATTTTATATATTATAATATTATTATATAAAAAACGCATTTCACTGCCTATATTTAAATCGAAATAAGTGACATATTGCAATTTTGTTTCACAAATGTCAAAAGGCCCGAGGGACAGGATAGTAGCTCTACCTAGAAATTTGTGCTCGTGCTTACGATATTACGGTCTATGATAATTCAACGACTCATTTCGACTTTGACATATAATTTACATGTATCCTACTGAAAATGTCAAAGCCCGAACGCCTTAACCCGCCATTGCGATGTGAGTATGATGGATGCTGCCCTGGCGTTGTCTTCAAACGCACACAATTCAATGGCCACTCACAAAATACTGTGACGACTTGCATCAGTAAACAATTAGAGGGATGAAGACGAACAATTGTTTGACAGATAGGTGCGCTATGAGAGATTTTCTTTTAAATTTAGGGTATTTTGCAGAAATGAAATATTTCAGAGATTCCGGACTTCTACCTCTCTTGCCCCTAAAATTGTTGACAGCTGTTTTTTATATCGTTTTCTCAAACAAAATTGTCCAATCAGAGGACGGCATTCAGGTTATTCCATGAATAACCGTCAAAAATTCATGAATATCTGTCAAAATAGTACTCAAATTCGTGGATGGACTAGGGGGCAATCAGCTGTGAAATCGGCTACCTCTGTACTATTTCATTTCTGGTATTTTGTGTCAGCTGTCATTTGAGAAATGAAGACAACTGACTAAAAATAATTTAACGACAAAAGTCATGTAAAAATCAAAGCAGCGCGCAATAAAATGGCACTCTCTAAGTAAAATGATGCCAACTGGCTCAAAGTATTAGGCGTGTTTTTTTTTTTTTTTGAGATACTCAGAAAGTAGGAAAATTTCAACGCAAAACAACAACAACCCCTACTGAAACTTTTACTGGAAGATCATTTTGCCTGCAGCCTTTACTCATGGCTGTACGTTGAGTAATCTCAAGGTAGTTGGCGTTTCATGTACCACAACTGAATCACAAATGCCGTTGACAAAAGTTCTTGAAGATACATCGCAGTTGTTGGTACTTGTGTTCTAAATCTCGATATAGGATATCGTAACCCAAACTAGTCAACTTTTGACACAAAAAAGTATGAGTAAAGAACCTTAGAGAGATTTTTGAGATTTCACTTAATGTGCTGTTTCAGTTCTCAAAAAATCAAATCTCAAAAAAACACGCCTATTTTCATAAATCTGATGCCGGCACATAAAATACTTTACGTGCGTTAGCGTCAGCATCGGCCATACTTTGCCAGATACACAAAGTACATACATTCTCATGGGACCTGACCAGAGATGGCAGATTAATGATTAATTACGCGTAGTTATTCCAATAAACTATACGCCCGATTTGTTTCATTGACTGTATACATTTGTTACCTGCATTTTGACATTTTTTCTACGTCTACTACATTTCCTTACTTATACTTCATTAACTACCTCAATGAGTAGCAGACGTAAAATTACAGACAGACGCGACATTTATGCCATCTCTAGAGCTGACACATAGACCAAACGCTAACCCCGACGCGACGTTGCACAACTTTTAACTTGTCTCTCTCTCCTTCAGCGTTGACAGTCGTCGCACGTTTTTATAAAAGCCGCTCTGCAATATAACCAAAAAAACTTGAATGAACTGTCAAATGAAGTCTGTGCTGTTGATATATTGATTGTCTTCATCGTGAACGAATGACGCTACACAAGTAGCCTGTGTCGGTACAATAATTTTCCAGAAATCAACTACAGCGATATAATCAACTTCCGCTATTATTGGCGCTCAGACGTAACAATATGTCGTGACGATTTGCTGAAGCTGAAAAGTCTGAAGTGAAAAGTTTTGTTGTAATGAGCGTCAATCACGGTTTTCAAACAAATTGTTGAGTGTGAAAGCCGCTATTCACCGAAGAACAAATTTTTTGACAGTTAATCACGAATTCTTGGCAGTTAATCAAAAACTACCGCATATTGTCTATAAGTTGACATAGGACTTAGAAAATGATTTCCATGAAAATATTTGACGAATAATGTTATGGCATTAATGGTTGGATTTCATTTTAGATATGTGACAGTCGCGGTTGTAGCTTACCTGGCGTAATCTACAAGTCTGATCTTCACATACCCCTCACAGTGCGTTAGGCTTTATTTCAGCAATAACGTATTACACGAAGAAGCTGGTAATCATGTCTCTATACCGTTCACCATTGAATGTCACGTCACCAAAAGCTTGACGAACTGTCAACCCAATCTAACCTCGAAACAACCAAGTACTGTGAAATCTGTCGAAATTTCAAGTTCTCCTCTTCTAAAAAAAACACCCTGTATTAAGCACACTTGATTGTATACACCATCATTCGAATAATATTCTCTGATCCTTTTTTTATACACGTTCTCTCAATTCAACCAAAAGTGGAGAAAATAACAAAACAGAAGACGGGCACGTTAAACGCAAGAAGTTCTTGAAGAGTTTACACAGAAGAAATTGTGTTTGAGTCACACCAAATTGTTACTACGTTTCTTCAACATGTGACGTTATTTGATCGCTTCCATTTTAGTGATCAACCACATTCTTTTCCACGGAACACACCTCTCAGTGGAAGCATTCAGCAATGACTAAATGGTCAAAACCGAACAACAAACGTAACATTTTGCATAAATTACACGAAGTATTTAGTACTGAAATGAACTTAAGATTTATCTTTAAATTAAATTAATTTGAAATGGAAACGATTTTTGTAGCAAACCATCATTTTGTTTTTGTTTTCGTTTTTGTTTCTTCTTGTTTTAAAATACGATACATTATTATTATTAGGTATTTAAGAAAAAATTCTAACAAAATTTGCCGAGCTATGAAGTTGCTGCAAGTAAAAAAGAAATGTCTTGTTATGACTCCTTGTCTGCACTTGGTTGGGGTTTATCTTCTTTTCCTCGTTTTCATCCTTGATTCAGTTGTATCCCTTTGTATATAAAACTCAATAAATTTGTTAATTTGTTTCTGTTGTATTTTCTTCTGTTTTCAATTCAAGGATTATTCTATTTTAGTCGATTTTCTGTAAATGCATGCTGAGTAGATATTTTCCTCTTAGACTTAAAGCATTTGTAAATATTTTCATCTGTCATCATTTCTTTAGAGAATTTGTTTATTCTTACGAATGGTGGAATCTTGAAAGCCCTCTTTAGTAATTTTTCATTTTTTCAAGAAGCTTGGAATATAAATTGTTTGCTACATCTTCAAATACTTTTGCGCTTCTCCAAGTCTTAAGCCAAGTTTATCATGAGGCGAGCATGTTCAAATACCGTTTCACACTCTTAGAGCATCGCTCGGGGCAGAATTTGCGTAACAATTTTTAGTACTGTAACTGTCTTGGCTAAAGAGTCACACCAAGGGCAGATGTCATTTGTTCATATTTAACTCTCTGAGCCGCCTCCCTTTTCAAGATGGCCGAGCATTTTAGGACACCCAAATTATATGGGTGGCAGGACACTACGGCCTTTTGTAATGCTGACGAACTCGCGAGAAAAAACACTAGGTTAGGTTAGGTTGAAGTGGCTGACATAGACCGGTATAGGCCCATTGTCCTACCACGCGGATCAGTGAGTACTTATTCCGCAAACCAGTTAGTGATTTTAATAAAGTGAAGAACATGGCTGACTTTAAAGCTGCTTAGTTCAGCCAGTCTATCAAAATAGTAGGTACCCAAAAGTTTAAATCTACGCGATGAGAGAGCAAATCGTCAGCTTATGAAATATCTTGAATCGCGGAAGCTTCTTAATGACCGACAATATGGTTTCCGCAGCCATAGCTTATCTCACCGAAAAGTGGAACCAGTCTTTGCACAATGCAGGCGAAAGCAAGATCGTTGCGCTTGATATTTCTAAAGCATTTGACGGAGTTTGGCATCAAGCTCTCTTGTCGAAAATGCGTGCCTATGCTATCGATGAATCTCTTCTTCTATGGATTAGAAGTTACAATTCAAGTTGTGTTGGAGGGGTTTAAGTCTGATATCCACCAAATAAATGCTGGTGTTGCCCAGGGCTCAGTTCTATCTCCGACACTCTTTCTTTTTTATAAATGATCTCTTGTCTGCTACTTCTAATCCAATCATTCCTTCGCTCATGACAAGACCCTTAGCTCTTCATATTCAATCCATGCCTTCGCTGATGACAGCATCCTTAGCTTTTCATATTCGTTCAAAGACCACGGCAGCGTATGTTGAGCACATTGAATTCCGATCTTGACAGCATAATTAACTGGCGAAAAAACAATAGAGTTTAATTCAATGCTTCAAAAACTCAATGCTTTAATTTATAAGGCGTACATCCGCCCCAAGCTTAAGTACAACGCTCATATCTGGTCTGGTGCCCCCAAGACCACACTGCACCTACTTGATAGAATCCAAAAGCGAGCGATAAGACTTATAGGAGACAACAATATCGCAGAGTCATTAGACTCGCTCGAACATCGACGTACCGTCTCTTCTTTGTCGTGTTTTATCGTTATTTCAACAAACGATGCTCAAGCTCACTTGAGCCAACTGCATTCCTCCTCTCCATGAATTCACCCGCAATACTCGTCTCGCCAGGAATGCCCATCAGTATACCCTTAAGCCTACTTTCGGATGCACAGTTAAATTCAGAGACTCGTCCTTCAGCCGCACTGCACGAATATGGAATGCTCTTCCCAACCTAATATTTCCCACAGACTACAACCCGCAGATATTTAAGACCAATGTGCACAGGTACCTCCTCTCCCTTTCTCCCTCTATACCTTCGGCCCGTGCTGTGTCTTGACCCCGGACACATAAGGGTATTAAAAAAAAATAAATGTACAATGTTTTCTTCCTCATTCTCGTTTCTGCAGCTTCTGCAGAAGTCCTTGTATTGGAAGCCAAGTCTTGAGGCTCAGGGCGCCCTCACGGTGCCCTGTTATAACGCCAACGAGAGGTCTTAGATTCAGCTTTCTCGATCGTAGGAAAGAGTTGTTTGGTAATGAGGCATCCTATACCAGCTGACCGTCTACGATTCATTTGATCAAGCTTTTCTTGCTTTTGCAGATGTTTCACAGTAGTGATAGATATGGAGGGTGGATCACCACCCGAAAAGATCTCAGAGTTTGTTTTCTTTCTATCGAGTTCGACCGCTTCGAAATTCTCTGGAATGTCACAGTGTCCCGGCACATACATAAGATGGTTGCTAAAATACTTGGCCATCTCGTTTAGAGATAGGATGCAATCAAAGGAAGTCTTGGAATTAAAAGTGACTGAACTCAAAGATTTGATCGCTGCCTGACTGTCGGAACAGATATTACAGTGTTTTTTTTTTTAGTCAGGACAGGGCTTCCTTAGTCGTTATAGTTTCATGTGATGTAGAGCTAGACGATTTTCTAGACCCCGGAGCTGGTTTTGGGCCTGTGCGAGAACTGGGCTTTGGATTCCCAATCAGTGAAAGAGCACCGGTCTCGTTTGTTTTGGGGAGGGAGGTTTGGTTTGGAAGACATAATTCCCGCGAGGAGCGGAGAAAAGAAGGTCAAGATGATTAGCCCGGCGGATCGCCAGGTTACTCCGACGCACCGTTTGCGACTGAGCTATTGTTTCAAGTGGGCCCCCAGCCAAGCTGATAATTGGCACGGTCCGTATGACAGCTTTTTATATGTAATATGGTAGGGAGAAGATGGCTGCAACTTGACTTCATGTCTCCTCATAGGGAAAATTTCGGTAGAGTCACCTTTACTAAGCCTTCCCACCGCGACAAGGCGAAATACACTAATTCACTGCTATTTCTGGGTAAAGATCTTCCAGCCATTTCAATTGCTTCTTCAAAACATTTTTAGAAGCTTAACGCGGTTACTCTCACCTATCGTAGAGGCCGCTAACGGCAAAGCATTTATGCCCTGGTCTCAATTCAAGACTATCACTCAGCTTGATGAGAACTAGCAGGCCGATTCTCAGAACTCTTATCAGTGTCTTCACAATGGCATAGTGCATTGGAACTGACGTTTTTAGGTTGTCTCTGTTCTACAACGACTTTTGCAGAGACGCCAAAAGGAGGAAGAAAATATTGTGATGCTTTTCCAGTAATTGAAGATATCCCGAATCACCTATATGTGCCTTCTTCTAGTTGTACCTTTTGCCATCTTCATTGCATTCACCCATCAAGAGGTTTTCGGAATACGATCTTCTAGCTCCGAATGGTAGCACACAATCCGCCTAGGCCTTGTATTTCTCAATCAAATTATCAGAAATAAAAAGCTTTATGGGACGGTGATCTTTCATAAATGGTAATCCTTTCGCACCAGACAAAGTGTCCCATTCAATGTGCCAACATTTCTTGCTATAAATCTAATAAACGTATGCCATTTTTTTCCAAACCCTTTGATCGAACAAAATTATTGATTTAAGTTCACTGACTCATTCCGGGTTGAGGGTGACAATATTTGAAAGATCGCTTCTTGGCCAAAGCTGAACAGCGGTTTTTCCCTTAAGGCTCTGCTGTAATGGACATTCGTAGACTTACTTACTTTACTTAGGTAACCATGGAGAGTCTGATCATGGGCAGTAGCTACCTTCCATCGCTGATGGTACTGGAGACGACACTTCCAGTCATCAATGCCAAGCTGTATTGCGACCGCGATAACTTGGTCTTTATACTCGACATTCTTTCTTCCTCTCCTTCTCGAACCAGAAGACTCGGCATACGTACTTAGACTTAAATCAAAGAGTGCCCAGCAGTGTCACTATGCGTGGTGTGAAGCAAACTTGAGTGTGAGAATTGTGGAGGGAATTGGATCTGATATGGAAGCCGATTTCGTTAAGCTTAACGAAAACAATCCACTCACACATTTTGATAACTGACTGTTCCCTCCATTTTGTTGCAAATAAAGATGGAATGCATTGCGTGAACACTTGAAGAAATTGAGTGTGCATTGGAGGTAACTTCAAGGGATAACAAAATAAGAAATTGGAAGATACTGCATCGCAAAAGGAAAACTTTTAGGGTTTAAGTGAGAAAAAAAAATAAAAATCTGGAATGGAAGAATACGATTTTATAAAAGGTCTACAAATTTATCCGTGCCGGAATATCGGAAAGGAACTGATTGTTTATCCATTCCCTGTTACAAAACTCGAATCTATAAAAGTTCTCCCCTGTGCCCCCGGCGTTTGAATGTTTAAAAACACTGAAAATTAATATTTCCTTTGCACCAACTTACAAGAATGTTGATAAATAAGACTCTAGTTTTCAAACGTCAACTTGAGGTACAGATCCTCCTTTGAGGACATTTTTTATTTACTCCAAATTGAGCGTTCCACAGAGGTACTAGGTTCGAGTTCCTAATTTACCAACTTTCATAATTCACGGATCCACCTCTTTCGGTCACTGACAATGCTCAAAGAGCGGAGTCGGCATAAAACTGCTCACTCTTTAAAGAGCAATAGCGTGCACGACATGAGTGGTTGCTGAGAAGCCAGGCCAGGTTCACCTCGAACTGTCGCGCAACCCATATTGTTATATATTATTATTATTATATTCACTCATGCTTTTATTCACACCACCCAGTGTCCACATCAATCACTTCGCACAATTTCGTTAAGCTTCGTTCAATTTTCCGAAATTAAGTAGGAGAGAAATTAATTGTTGTAAATTGCAGCCCACGTTGGAGTTTGACTATGCATCTACCTGATTTTCTGACGTTTCTGAATTCTGGATGGGCATTATAATTATAACAAAAGCTGAGCGCTATGTGTCTACCAAACAAAATCGCGAGGTTTCATCAAATTTCTCCAAACCTTTTTCGGGATTTCGAAACCTCGCGATTTCAGTCAAATCTAGTTGAAACCTACTTGTGTTCATCCGTTAGAGTGAAATAAATAATTCACTATTATTTCTTGTCAAGAAACATCTACTTTGCCGTTTAGCCACTTCAAAATTGACAGCTAATGACACATGAAATCACTTAAACTCTGTGGTAACGGCCTATTAAGGTTTCAGTTAAGTTCATTCATATCGCGTGCTTTCGGTTCGTTAGTTGATTACGATTGCCCGTGGTCAATTCACAAGTGGCCTTAAACAAGATTGAATGTGCACATATGACAACAAAGGTAAGTGCTAAGATGCACGTCATGTGTATTATGACATATCGAATAGCATTCCGACGCTCCCAGGTGGGAAGGATAAATATATATAGAATATGAATATAGAATATTGCTTGTCTACAGAGCGTTCTAAGAACTTGGAGAGCTACAGAGTGTTCGAAGAACTTTTAGAAACTGAAGTTGCATATGAAACGTCTAACTTTGGGCAGACATCTTCGACAAAAGCCGATCAAGTCTTGCCTAGTGTAGCTAGAAATTCATAACATAGTCTCATACCTTCTAAAGTAATGCACTAACATCGTTTAATTTTCAGAGTTTATTTTCAGAATGTCTGCTCACTTAATTCCACTTCTATTCTTTCGACTGCTGAGAAGAACTCACTCCATGCTGTAACTGAGCCAAAAGACGCAACACATCTTCTTGGCATTCTGCTCGTGAGAGTACTTTGATAGATTACAGTGGAAACATGACATTGCATCTTATGTGACATTTACCCCACACGTCAAAACGTGACTGACTGACTGACGCATTTTGAAGTGACATTTCGTTTTTCTGACACGCCCTTGACAGCTTGGCAGAATGCAGCACTGAATGAGTTCTCCTCACAGGCGTAACACACCTTGCAACTTTTCGCTTAACGAAGGCTTTCAATTTATTTATGTTTTCTATTTTAAAAAACTTTAAACTTTGTATGCAAACATTTCTTATTACAGTAATCATCTTTTGCTTTGTAAAATATTTATACAAAAATCTGTTTCCTGTCTTCATACTATGACATTACTCATCTAAAACTAACTGTGATTAGAGAACCTATTCTATTAGAGAAACTTCTCAGATAAGTGTTAGGACGTTTCTTAAAATATTTCGTTTGTATTTCCCCCCCTCCCACCATAGTTTCGGTTTTCCTCGAGAATTTTAATTATTTCACTTTTAATTGTGTTTCCCTTTATTTGTAAAAACAAATACTCTCTGTCGTGCTCTCTTTCTCTCTTCACTGTCACACAAATCGCCATCCTCCAACACGCATTCACACACACACACACACAAAGCCCACCCACACGCCCACGTAGTCCTGATACACTGCTAAGTCCACTGAAACGAATCATTGGGTTGCGGTTGTCGGTTGTCGGCTACCGACTGTCGACTGTCGGGTGCCGAGTCGAAAAGAGATTCAAAAACTTTTTCGGTTTATTAAAAGAGACGAAGAAAAATGAAAAATAAATTAATCCACACCATACAGCGACCGCAACCCTCAGATTTGTAATTAATTTCATTTTCGTTTTCGTTATTCTCTCGTCTTAATTTTGTTGTTGATTACGTAGCCAGCCTACTTTCCATTTGAGTCCTTGAGAGTTCTTTGGTGTACTTCCGGTTCCGTTCGTTTGTTTACTTTGATTTTTCTGTTCTGTCTGTTCCCTTTTTTTTGTTGTCTTCCCTTCCAATTTCGGTTTGTTTTTGGTTTACTTTCTGTCTGTGTGGTTTGCGGTGTTCGTTGCATCTTCATAGCTTGCAGGTACGTTCCCTTGCCCATGATCTATCATTACGCTTACCTGTGGATGCTTTCAAGGGTTCCCACGATACTGGACATCACCTGGGTGGTGGTTACGCCGGTCTCTGCCTAGGCGATCCAGACATCGGTGAGCTTACGATATCCGAAATGAGTCCCGAAGATATCCGAGCTGAACTTAAAAGGTATGCCTTCTTTTTTCCACACATTCAAAATCATTTCCTCGAAAATTGACTGACTTTCAGACTGTATACACAACTTGAAATCCTGAAGAACAAAACTCTACGGCAGGACAATCCGCACATAAGCAAACGTCGTGGCGGACGAAAGGCTGGACACCGAAGATTCTCGTTGCAGGTAAGCCAAGCCATCCAGCCGCCCACGCTGGCTGAGTGCGATCAAATTGTATATACTTTTCAAATTAGGGTTGAAGTTTCCATGAGTTGAGTTCCATTGAGTTTTTCATTTTGTATTCTACTTCCGCTTCGTTCAGTTACCGTTTACAGTACAGACTTGCGTTCATCCTTCAGTCTGTCTCCTTTATGATTTCGTCTATTCAAACATTGATTATGTTCCTCGAGATCTTTCTCCCTTTTTTGAGAGTGACTTAACTTACATTTGAACATTTGTGAGCTTCTTCTAACGTAAAACTAACTCTTTCTTTTATTTTTTTTTGTTGTTGTTTTGAAGAAGAAACATTGATTTGTTTTGATTTTTTGGGTTAATTGTTAAATTTGTGATTTTTAATGTTTATTGCAACACCTTTAGAAGAAAGGAAGCAAGGATAAGGTAAGAGTACAGCTCATCCGTATACTATTTGGGTTCTGGCAGCAATGCTTACCTGTTCACGTTTGTTAGTGTTTATTTTGTTCAGCAAATGAGTCACCACACTTGTCGATTGTTTCGTTTTTCTTTTTCTTTTCCTTTCTTGTTTATGATTTCGAGTCTAACCACAATTCTGATTAAAGAGCATCAGCTGATGCGCAGGGGTTTGCTGTGCACTGTGAGGGGAAAAAATATGTATCTGTATCTGTTTAAGCAATGCTAAGTATGAAACGAGGCTATCTGCGGAAAAGGTGTTCTTATAATACTATGTGCATTACAAGAGCTTACGATTTCACTTTTTGACAAGGATTTGTGTTACAGGACGCCAATTAAATGGACGTAGGTAGTATTGGGAAATACAGCGAAAGCTCCCATAGGTGGACAGCGACGGTCGCAGCAGTTGTGTCCGGCTAAGGGAATTATCCGTCCATGGGAATTTATGGAACTTCAATATGATATCAACGGTCGTGAGAAATTGTTCGCTAAAGGGTATTGTCCGCCTAATAGAGTGTCCGTAATAGCAGCTTTCACTGTAAATATACGACGCTACCGCAAGCATATTAGGGTTGCAATCACACACGTTTAACCAAACTCTGTGTAAGATTAGTTAAAGGCTCTGCATTTCACTAATACAGTCTATTGGTGGTGATGTTAAAACTGTGAAAATGTAATGCAAAAACAGTGATCCTTTACGTTGCGCGCTTTACGCACAGATGATGGTACACAAAATCATCTATCCGATTTAACTAATCCGCGCAATTTTGTTGATCTTAGGAGAGTGACGAGTACTACTGATTCTGTAAGGTGGCAATATGAAATTTTCAATTTATTCGAAGCGCATAATTTCTTGTTATTATCATTTATTACAGTGGACTCCTGTTAATTTTCACACGTACAAAACCAAGGTCGCTGAAGTTACTTAAAAAAAAAGTTTGTTTTAAATGTTTTAAATACAGATACAGTAACATCTCGTTAATCCAAATAAATTATTGGGGGATTCTAGGGTCTCCGGGTCGCCAGGATTTGAAAATGCCATTTTGTAGATCTCGAAGAAATAAGAACAAAATATTATGAAACAAAATATTAATAAATCGCTTAGTTTAGAAGATATCGAGGATTAAAAATGTATTTTTTCTTATGAAAATTGCAGTGAAATTAAGAATTATTGTTATTGTCCTTCCGTGCAAGAGAGTGTGGCACATATCTAGAAGTAAACGCAAAAGTGGTGCATACTCTTAGACTTGGCTTCAAATATATTATTTAAATCGCGAGTGTGCCACCCGGCTGCTGTTATTTGAGAAAGTTGTTGATATAGGCGCCTGTCAGGCGAAAAGCACTTACCCTGAGCGGAGCAAGTGCGGACCACCTGCGGAAAGGGAGGTTAAATCCGTTGATTCCGCGAAGCGCGGAACAACCCACCCAGGCACTGTTTATTAAGAAAACTATTTAAATTGGCGCCTGCCGGTATGCAACACTCATTTTGCACGGAAGGAACATTTATTTCACTGCAAATTTCTAAACTAAGCGATTTATCAATTATTATATTTCATGAAATTTTGTTCTTGTTTCGTCGAGATTAACAAAATGGCGTTTTCAAATCGTTTGGCTCCGGAAGTCGTAGACGTGCCAGTTGAAAATGAGTTTAAGAAAATTCCCTAAATGTCTGTTTTTACACCTTTTATAAACAACTTTTCTTGTTTGTTGTTCGTACAAAGAATATAAAATGTGTTATGGTGGATATAGATACATATATAAGTCTTAATTAGATTCTCGTAAAGACGAACAATTTGAAAATATGATCGGAGCCTGTTTTATATGTGCTCATCTTTCTAAGATTCAACTGTAATAGTAAAAACTAAAAAGGAACTTAAATAGCAAAATGCAGGCAACACCAGGGAAATAATAATGAATAATGAGAATGTGTATGCGTATACAATATACATTCATAATTCTGATGCCAAAAGGCGAATAACGGTAAACGCAAAAAAAAAAAACAGTGTAAACCAATATTTGGTATGTTTTTTTAGTTGGAATTCGAATTACAGCGTATAAAAATCGTGGTAGGTTCGGATTATAGAATGAGAGAAAATAAAGGTTAGGCACGGATTAACGCCACATTCGCATTAAAGGCTGCGGCAGATTCATGAGCACATCTGTCATTGTTGAGAGGATAGATTTATTTTTGACTGAAGAGAAATTCTAAACTAATCATTACTCCACTCGATCTAATATAAACATATCGAATAAACAAATATTATTGTATTAGCTAGACCACTTCTAAGTCAGCTGCAAAAATAAAAATCTTGTCATAAGTATCTAAACTTTGTATTTTATAAATGTATTTGTGAAAAAAATCTCAATAACGTACTACTAATAGTACTCCGGCAGATAGAATACTTTACTTGCGTAGCATCAGAGCATACGTACACGAAGAAGTATCTGACGCAATGGAATGACGCAATGAATACTTCAACGCACAGCTGATTTCATTTGACAGTTTCAAGCTTGAATTGAAAATTCCAGTTGCTTTGTTTATTAATGCACAGTAAAAATATGTATAAACACTCAATTATAAAAATTCTTTTATATTTTTATCTATTTTAACTACAGCATTAAATTCGAATTCTCTTGAAATGTCACAATGTGAGGATGGAGAAACGCTGTCAACGCTGGAGGAGAGAGAAAAGTTAAAAGTTGAGTGACTATATCCATCGCGTGAGCGTCAGCTTTGGTCTATGTGTCACTTCTCATACGAATTGTATGGGTATTTTATTCTCTCTTTTTCCTGGTATTTTATTTCTCTGTCAGAGTATTGCTGACGCTCACGCATGTAAAGTATTCTATGTGTCGGCACATTCGATGGCTTTATCGAACAGTTCAACTGCTTCCTTATCGGCCACAATAGGGACCTTCAATGAAAACCGTTCAAATGATGATTCAAATTTTGGTTTTCACATAAAATTTGTTTAAGTAAAAGAGCTTTAAATTTCTTCGTTATTCAAGTTATAGAATACATAATGGAAAAATTCGAGTAACTGAATATTAAGAACTGCCTGTTGAAGTAGTAAGATACCTACCGTAAATAGTATGTTCAATTTACCGGGAGACCACTGTAATAATAACCTTATTTAGATTTCTTTCCTCTAAACAATAAGTTAATAAATAATTTATGATACATGCTGAATCAATGATATGCATCCTAAGGTGGGCACACAAGAGTGCTGCCTGTTGGTCGCATTAAGAAATCTTAATGTGTAATGAGTGATTTTCGAATAATGAAAATGACATGCAAAACTGGGTACATAATTTCGGTTTTTCTGGTTTTTCATAAATACAATTTTGATTTACGACAGGTTTGATTGAAATAGTCAGTTGCTGTCGGACAGGAACCTGTCGGCCTATATTTTTATACTTTTTCGAACAGTGATCTTTTTTTTTTAAAGCTCACACCAGCAATAATATCCAGTGTTGTTTTTGTTTTTTGAAAATCTTCTCGCGAAATGTAGCTTTTGCCATACTGATCTCAATTAAGTGAGGATTAACAGTTTTGGCCGCCCACGTTTTTCCGTTGCACCGTCTTTTTTTCCTTTTTTTCGCCATCTTTTTTTACCATATGAAAAAAAAAATTGCTGCTACCTCTCCGTATGATGCCAAAATCACAATGACAAAATATATCATGACAAATGATAGGCCAAGTTTAGACCTAACGGTAAATGCACAACAAAGTTATATATAGTTTTTATACACATAAACGTCTATCTGAACGTACTGTACAAGAATCCGATGAGACTGTAAAACTAACTGCATACGCGTGACGGTAACTTGAAGTGTGTCCTGTGTGTGGAGTAGTCCTTCTTCTTCTTTTTCTTCAGGTGGCGCTTCAGTCCGGGGTGGACCCGGGCATCAACCAGTAAGGCTCTCCAGCCGGCACGATCTTTAGCCAGCTGTCTCCAACTGCGCACACCAAATCGATTGAGGTCCTTCTCCACCTGGGTGCGCCATCGGTTCCGTGGGCCTCCTCTATTGCGTTGTCCCACTGGTTCGGAGTCGAAGTGTGGAGTAATCCACTTATCGGGCTTTCAGGGTACCACGTTATGTGACAATGTAAATAGATGTCCGAAATAATTTCCTTGTACGAAACGTTAAATTAATGTACGAATATTGTTTCTACTCACAACATTAAAATGTTCATACATTTATTTAATTTTTTCATTTATTAAGAATGTTCACAGAAAACTATTCAAAGTAAAAAAGTAAAACAGAAAAATAATACACTCCGTTTCATAAGTATATAGCTACCGCCAAGAGTTCAGGGTACATATGCCGATAGGAAGGATGCCCAGAGAACTCTCGGCGAGCTACTACAATGCTTACATAAGCACTGGTTCTGGCCTCAATGTTGAATGTTTCAGCTTGTCAGACCTTACAATTGATTGTGCTTCCGTTCGTTTTAGTTATAAGAGAAGTACTCTTGTTGGGGCGATCATTTTTGTTTTCAATTATAGAGTGAGCAGATGGGTAACAGGGTGATGGCATGTAAAGACGTCCCCCTCCAGTAGTCGGCCGCCGAGAAAGGATGCGTAATTGTTAATCCGTTTGTAAGACAAACACACATGCATATTTTCTTCCAAAAGCTTAACAGTTTTCCTGTCTGTAAGCAAGTAGTTTCTTTATTAAAATTATAACTTTGAGTCAACTTCTTATTTGAAGTGAAACGTCGGGATTTTAGTAGAAAAAAAATAGTGGAAGGGCTTACAAAAATGTCAGTGTCATGTCAATCAGTGAAATATTGACAGAAGTGTGTTATATTATTATATTTGTCTTATAAATATGTTCTTTTTACTGTTTATGGAACACAAATCTTAAATTTTCTTTTTTTAAACAAAAAGAGAGGAGGCCGACATGAGAAGACCATTTTTTGAGTGATTTTTCTTAGGTCGGCCGCCCTGGCATGGCCTGGAATAGTCAAAGTATGCGTGCAAAAACTCGGATCGACTACTAAATACTTCATTGGCCGACTTCTGAAGTAGAGAGGGTCGACTACTCAAAAACTATGTTTTTATTAACATTTTTGCAAATTATTTGTTTTAGGTAGTAAATACACTAAAAATATCTTGAATTTCATAATTAACACATTCCAATTAATCCTTTATTCCTTATTATAATAACGGATATTAAATGAAAAAAATTAGTTAATATAAGGGGCCGACTACTGGCACCATCACCCTATTTAATATTCAGGTTACCGTGTTAAAACGAATCGCAGTCCAACCTCTGCTCTTCATAAAAAAACCTCATTGCAACGAATTATGTTCTTCAGGTTCGTTATATCGGGGTTGAACTGTATGAACCAACAACAAAAAATAACTTCAACAGCGTTTGAATGTAAGTGCAGCTTATTGGATTGAAGAATAGTGTGGGCTTCAATATTTGCCTTTTGACATGGAACCTTCATACAGTCTCCTTCCTAAAAAGCCGAAAACCATTTCATAGTGTTGTGATCTAAAATTAACTCAATTAGCAACTTCCGTCCGTAGGTAGCCTCTCATAGGGCCTCTTAAAGCAGCAGAAAACAAAAACGTGAATCCACCGCATCTACCAAATATAGGCCCGCTTGCACAATCGTAGAATAAAAACAATTGCATGCGTAGATAGAAAAAAAAATGCAGAATAATGTATGTAGCTAGAATTCACTTAAATAACGTAGCTTTTTTCTTAACATATGCTTAAATGCTTTCGTGAATTTTTTGGCACTTTAGTTCGCACAATCACCGTTTGGCAGTGTTCACTATCCACCAGCCTTGCATGTCCTAACGATCCCTTACGTTCTCTCATTTCAGGCGCTCAGTGCAAAACACCGCAACAAGCAACATCAAGACGTCGAAATCACCGAAGCAGAGCCATCCCGTACGCCCGAGGATTCAGTGTGCAGCGCCGAAGGTCCAACCGACACCTACGCCGAAGTATCCGGCATATCTCATTCCATGCTCTCGCACTCCATGGTGTCACACTCAAAATGAGCCCGTCACGGCTTAGCAACACCTCAACTCTTCTGATTTTGCTTCATAAACAACTCTTCGCGTCAACCCATCCACACAGGGTGTCGCATTTCCCTTTGGTTTTGTAAAACTTTTTCTTAAAATGTTCCAACACACTACTACGTACTTTGTAAGGTTAAAACTTTTCATTTCAATGTTAACATCTACTACTATACGTGTACTTGACATTTAACAAAAAAAAAAAAACAAATACAACCAAAATAAAAAAAACGTTATACTTACACATTAAACAATTTATCATAATCAACGCTATTTAAAGAGTAAAATGGTGGAAGTAAAATATTATCTATTTATTGATTGCTAAGCAAACCACAAAAATAAGAAAAATCAAATAAAACAATGTATGTACTGTATATTTAAAACAAAACAAAAAAAAGCATTTCTTTGTCAAAAGCAAAATGGGAGTTTGTGAAAGAAACAGAGATAAAACAAAAGTCATGAAACAAAATCGTAGGTCTAAGTTTAGCTAATTACTTGGAGACTAGCAAGCAAATGCATTTGTTGCTGCAGTCATTGGAATCATTTCACACGGCATCGGGGCGTGTTTGGGCGTGGATGATGGGCAGTGGGTCCGGGGGGTGTTCAGAGATTGTAGCTCTGGCATCAGTTTGTTGGAGAGTTTGAATAGTGACCAATATTGTTGATATTTTGTGTCTTTTACCATTTCGTAGATTTCGATAAGCAGTAATTTAAATATTTCAATACATGCTTGGGGTTTTTTTTGTTTGCCATCACAGGGCACACACAAAACACTAGTTTTCTTTGAGTGTATGCTCTCAGCTTTACACAACAGATGTTTGTTGCGCGACTAAGGATCATCTACCGATGTAGCATCTCGCAGAATACTTCAAGAAATAAAAATATTATTAATCCGAAGTCAATGAAAATACGCAATTTTAATCGAGATACGCTAAAATCATTTTCGTTGCAAAGTTCGTTGAATGTTATTATGCACCTAAGTTCATTGCAACCATAAGTTGTTCTATGCCTTCTGTCGAAAAATATATTTTTAACCCGAAGAGGTCTTTGGGGAGCATAAATATTTATAAGCAAAACCAATTCTGGTGAATTTATATGATGATTAATTAAGTCGCGAATAAACATGACTGAAGATGCCTTCCGCCTGCAATTTAAGGTTTGGAGGCCAATGATCTTGCATCGGCAAACATATTTAATTTACGTATGGCATACCTTGTAAAACTCTTTTGAATCTAAGTCCTTGAACACTACATGGGGAATTACAAATAAGGGATGAGTATTCTAAATGCGGCCAGACCAACGAGCAGTGTACAGTTTTAAGGCTATACCTTTCTGGGAAGTCTTTAGAAATCCTAACATTCAGCTAGATTTAGATATGGCATAATCATAATGTTGTGAAAAGCTTAATTTTGTATCAAATATGACCCCTAGATCCTTTACTTCATCAAGACGAAGAAGCAGAAGGTCTTTGATAAGAGTATGAATAATCGAATAAGATCGGCGCTGTAATACGGTGCACTGTAAATATCTTAGATTTTGATATATTAATCTCTAATTCATTGTGTTTACACCATTCTAAGAATTTACATATTTCCAGATAAAAACGAATACAGTCTTTAACATCTGTGATGCTTGCAAACATTTTTAAATCGTCCGCAAATGTTAAGACCTTGACCAAATTAAATATTTCATGAATATCATTCATAAACAATACAAACAGCAGCGGGCCGACATGACTACCTTGAGGAACGCCAGAAGTTACTTCTACTACGCACGATACAAAACTATCGACCTCTACCAATTGTTTTCTATTACTTAAACAATTCGGATACCACATCAGCACAGAGGTGTGGAATCCTAATGATTTAAGCTTAGCCAAAAGTAAAGTGTGATGTACTCTATCAAAAGCCTTCGAAAAGTCGGTGTAGAGTACATCAACTTCTAACTCGATTTTCCAAACTGTTAAGTATATAGTTTGTTAATAAAGCTATATCAGTTAGGGTTTACAGACTACACTCTGCATATTGAAAAAAATAAACAGCAGAATAAAACAGCTAGAATTCTTGTTTTTATTTCATTCAAGCTTGAATTAAATTTTTCTTTGCGAAGTTTTAAGAGAAGTCGAGCTAGGAGATGAAATACTTCTCGACTATTGTAGTCTTCCCTGTTGCGAACTCTTAATGCTTTACTGTACGTTCAGATAGGTTTTAGCAATTGCTTACAAAGGTTGGTGCAACGAAAACACAATATGGCAATTGTAAATAAAACAAAAAGTTTTTAGATAATTATCTTAATATTTTTTATTATGATAGAAGGATCTACGACAATTATGTGTGTTAAATGCTCACCACGGCTTCGGTGGCATGCCTCCATCCGATGGTCCATATTTTCAAGGACTCTGAGACATAATTGAGGTTCAATGTCGTTAGTAGCTCTTGAATTATTCATGGCGTATTGACCTACACTTTTTCTTTTAAATATCCCCAAAGAAAGACGTCTAACGGTGTCGGCCAATCAACATCGCCACGACATTTGCGATAACTCGGGCATTGAATTTCTCGCGTAAAAGAACCATTGTTTCGTTGAATGTGTGGCAAGTGACACCATGCTGTTGGAAGCGCATGTCGTTCAGGTTCACATCCTCAATTTCTGACCGCCAGAAGTCGGTTATTCACGGTAACTGCTTGGCCGATCTCATTTTCGAAGAAATACGTCCCGAGGAAGCCGCCCATAAGCCGCACCAAAATGCATCGGCTTTCCAACAATTACTCATTGGCCCAAATGCGGCAATTCAGCTGCCCAAAAAAATCACGAAGCGCACAAAATGCATTTTGATTTGAACGCCCAATTTTTAAAAGGCTTCAACAATTTTAACGCGGCAAGTACCTCTTCATGATTGGATTTGTCAAACACTGAAACAAAGAAATTTCAAATAAAGTTAGGCAAGAAAACTTGACGTTAACGTATGACTCACAATTAACATGGTTTGGATTTTGGTAATTATGGTTGGACCAAATTTACGTTAATATGTCGAAAATTATACCAAGGCATTATGCTTCAGTCTTGTTTGTTCAAGTCTATTTGAACACCATTTATAAGACGAGAGCAGGCGGCCTAGTTAAGCTATAGTAAGTGAACATTACCTTACGAGTTTAGGCTTACTAGGCGATAGTCGCCTGTTTTTTGTCCTTTAATTTACCCGATTTAAGGCACGTAAAATGTAAGCGAGTGCACCCAAGTAGGGCTCCTTAGTCTTGTGGTTTATCACAAGAATGAAGTAAGAATAGATGCGGACTAAGAACACTTCCATACGGTACTCCAGCTTAAATGGCCTTAAGATCAGAGTTTAGCCTTGCCTTGCATTCTACAGACCTTTGTCGGAAAAAATTGATACAAGTTAGGTTTGCCTGCTTTTACTCAGACAAATTTCGCCAAATTCTGTCTCATCAAGTGCGAGGTTGTTAGGCAAGCGAAAAATGTGGAAGGATCTTGCCTCAAATGCGAGGCTTTCGAGTGATCATTCGTAATTTGCCTTTCTTTTTTTGTTTTTTTATTCCCATCCTTAGATACCGGAAGCATGTACAGCGTGTATGGGAATGGGAGAATCCAAATCTGATTATTTGACCGTGTGAAAGTGTGGTACGATTACTTCCCAGAAATGGCGGCATTTGATGCAATGAAAGAGGGGCTGTGTAAGAGGGGCTTTTTGAGTCTTAGTGCCATACTTTGTTAAGAGCTTGGAAAACGTCAAGATATATTGCCGAACAAGCACATTTTTGTTGAAAAAATGTCAATCACTTTTTTATACGATTCTATCTGCAAACAAGTTTTGCTGGGTGCAGTCTTGAGAGTTCTCGTTTGGTTCGCCATGGTGGCGTATACGTAACATTTTTCATCGTTCGAGGAGGCAGTCTTAAGAGTTGTCTTCCATGGCCTCGGGGGCGTATACGTAACATTTTTCATCGGGATTGAACCAAGCTTTTTTAATGTTCTTCTAATTGCCCTGGTGGGCCGCCGTGGCGTAGTGTGTTAGTGCGTCGACTCCTACGCAGAGGGTGCCAGGTTCGATACCCCAATTTACCACCTATCATAATTCACGGCTCCACCTCTTTCGAGTCACTGACAATGCTCAAAGAGTATTCCTGTCTAGAAAGAGCTTCTTAACTTCGCCGTTCGGAGTCGGCATTAAACTGTAGGTCCCTTAAACTCGTGAAAGAACAATAGCACGCACAACACGAGTGGTTGCTGAGAAGCTAGGCCCAGGTCCACCTCGGACTGTCGCGCCACCCATATTATTATTATTATCTAGTTGCCCTGGATGTTTTCATATGCAGCAATCAGACTGCAGATCGAACACCGTCACTACATCACTTGTTTGATTGGAACTAATTTTCGATTACAGTGGCTATCTGCTACTGTTGACAGACATGTTTAATCTTAAATTAGAGTCAAGCGAAAATGATATGAAATGTGAAAATCTATTGCTGATAATTTTCACAGATACCAAGGAGTTCACGATCAGAGTTTGCAATCAGATTAATAAATGTTGGAGGTGTTAAAGGGAGAATGAAATGATGGAAGAGGAAACAGAAGTGAGCACAACGAAAAAATATTAGTTCAGATTGTAGAGAAGAATTCAATGGACCGACGTTTTCACAGTGCGTTTAGTTTTGACCAAACCTAAGTTAGTGACGTGCTCGAAATTTATATCTATTGCAATAACACTTAACGTTGAATGCCTATGAATTACATGTGGCGATTGTTGAAGAAAATGTTATACTACCGATCATGAAAAGGAAGCAGTTTCTGGCACGGTAAGGAGTTTTGAAAATGCCCAGCAAGAGTAGTTTCAAGTCACTCGTTTCTATCGGTAACGAAAACAAAGGAAAAGAAATACTAAGCTAATACTAAGTCAAGCATTTTTTTTGTTTGTTTTATTTTGGTTGAATTGAAAATGTTTCACTGAAGACTCTACTGCCAATAGGAAATGAGAATGCATTAATTTATTTTCTTTGTCTTTTTAAAAGACGAGGTATAGTCTTCTTATGCCAAAACAGAGTCAAATACCGATTCAATCGCAATATTAGCACCACCGATGTTGACCACATTTACAATATTTAAGAAGAAAGAAATTTATTTATTAATTTTTAGGGAAATCAAACGTTCTAAATGTCATTTCTCATGTTTGACTATTTCTTTGGAGTCAAAGGGTTAGCTACACAATGAGATTATGTCCAATGATAATGTCGACTTATGAATTTCACTCCATTACCATTCAGGAAGGCGACAGAAAAAGTTCAGCCAGAATAGCTTAGACATTTTCAAGAGCTAATCATGCGGCTGCTTCAATTCCAAAGCTCTGGCTTTTTGAAAAGTAATTTTTTAAATATTCAAATTAACAGGAAGACAGTTTCAATTCAAACATGAATCCCATGAAATCCTGATTCATCTTCTTCTTTATTTGGCGCTATAGTCCGGGGTCAACCAGGAACTCAATCAACAAGCTTTACCAATTAGCATGATCACTGGCTAGCTGCCTTCAGTGTCGCACGTCAAGTTGGTTGGCGTCCTTCTCATCTTTGGTGAACCACACTAATCACGCACGCCCTCTGTTTCCTTGTCCCATGGGTTCGGAGTTGAAGACTACATGGCCTGAAACTCCTGTTTTTACAACATGTATAAAATGTTGATTGATATACTGCTTCAGGTATAGTAAATGGATCTTTGAAAAACAACTCATGTGTATATTAGACGGTCTTAGATAAATGATGCTTAATCGATTGTGCAATGTGTTCAGACTCCACTATGAGCTATTGTTCACATTGCGTACTCAGTTCTTTCACTCCCTTGAATTATTTACTACAGAACAATCAAATGTAACACAATATGTTGCTATGTCTGAGCTCATAGAGGGAGAAAATATGATGCATTGTGTTCAATAGTCATTTTACAAGTGATCTTCTATGCCAATAACTTGAAATACATGTGTCGTATAGATCTTGCCGTCTACAGCACTGCATAGTCTGTGTAACCCCTGAAAATGTGAACCAGAACATATTCACCTCAAGAGCGTCCTTTTAACTAAGCCCCCAGTCGCATCAATTTAATAGAATCATGATGCTGATGTTGATTGATGGATCATGATAGACATTTACGTCGATGTGCCTCATAAGCGTACTTGATGTGAACGAATGTGTCACTATTTGTTTTTTCGTTTATAGTGCACGAGCATAATACAAATTGATCGATTTGTTGTAGGATTTGCTTGATGACTTCCCTTGTCCGATCAAATCGTTCAATGTGAACACTCATTCTACAAGTCAGTCAGATTTGTTGATTAGAAGTTCTACTAAGGTACATGAAAACGCCATTTGCATTTGAAAAACGCCAATAAATTTATTTTCAGAATATTCATTCGTTTTCGTAGGTCCGAAAAAACAGAGGGACGAAAGATTGAACTTGCCCCCCTATTACGGTCGGCGAGTCGAACTATTAAACCTGTGAGTGTGAGAAATAGGTATTACGGTTGGCGAATCGAGAACTTTTAATTAGACTTAAATGTCAAACAGCTTTCGAATTCTGATCTCGCCCTATTGTGGTTGCGAATGTTTGCAGAGTTGAGCCGCATTTGAGTTATTATTTGTCTAACGTCTAACATTGACTGAGAAAATGTCGATCACTTATTTGTTTGTTTTTTCCTAATAATGAGAAGTCAAGACTTTTATTCTCAAATATATTTTGTTCAAGGATATTTTGAGACAACATATAGTTTCCACACGCCTGAACAATATGCATTAAAAACCAAAATGATATCACTAATCGGCAGCTTACGTGCCGGTTCCTCTTTGAATACTAACTAAAGTACCTGAAGATACCAACTGCTATGCTAGTGGCATATTCTGGATCCTTTGCTGGGTTACAGCAAATTAATACTTCTTATAAATTTTGCTATGTCCAGAATTTTAGATTGAAGAAGATTATTTGAAACTAAAACAAGGTGACTGGACCAGATTTGCGAACCAGATAAAAGTGTATTGACATTGCTTTCACTGGAAATCGAACTGGAGAGCCGCTAAACAGGTCCTTACCCAACTGCGCCATCCAGTCGTTGAAAATGGGTTGGGTGTTTCAAACCGAGTTACATCCAAGCCGAGTTGAACCGAGAGATATTTATATCAAACTGAGTTGCCGAAACTAAAATGAAACGAGTAATTGAACTGCAAACGCTTCGACTCTATGTGAAGTGAACACACATTCTCTCTTGGTTGGTTAAAACAAAGTGAGCGCATTGCACATACACATATGAACATTGTTTTTGTATAAATCGAGTTGTAGTTGACGGTTCAATATCTAGTTGGATTTCAGTATTGTTTGGTATATTTTGGTTCCTTGTTTGTCTAGCTGCTCTTCTCTTGCTGTTTATTTTTCCACATACTTATTTGTGTAGTGAAACCTCTGAAAGAAGGCCAGCTGCGGTGCAAGCCTTTCTGGCCAACTCAGACCTGGTTTTTTTCTCCACGAAAGTCAAAGAAACACTGTAGTCCTTCACAAACTCAGCTATGTCTGTCTGTAAATTTTTTCTAGTGCATTTTTATACACACATAACAAAATGCAAACGCCACAATGGCGACCAGCAGACGATTGTGTTTCTGGCCAACTTTCGGAGGATAATTATTGCGGATGTTAAAATAATATAACAAAAAAATTGCGGCCAAGTCCCAAGATATTGTATGAAATGTTCTTGGTGCTACTAAAGTATTTTCCAATACGGAATTAACAGCTTTTTTTTCAAATAAAACACAAACCATTTGTGATATTTTAAAAACATTATTGGGGTGAGGTATAATAAAAACATTTAACAACAAATTTTCAACGACTCGGCTACAAATCTCAGCCGAAACGGCCGCTATTTTGCGTTCAATGTTGGCTCTGAGTTCTTCCAATATCGTCATGTGCATGTTGGCATAAACCAATTACCAACCAACTTAACGTAGCCTAACAGAAAATAGTCAAGCGGCGTTAAATTGCACGAACGAAGCGACCAATCGACGGACCCATTCTTACTCTTCAATAAACCGATTGTAACTTGTGCTGTGCTGCTTGTGGCACCATCCGGTTGAAACCATTTGTCGTCCAAGTCCATAATTTCCAATTTGGGCCAAAAATAATCGGTAGTCATGGTACGATAACGCTCACCATTCACAGTAACGTAACGATCGTTATCGTCGACGAAAAAATATGGCCCAATCAATCCGCCGAGATGTAAACAACACCAAACAGTTACTTTTTGTGGGTGAAGTGGTGATTCATGAAGGACATGTGAACTTACACCGTACCAATAACGCATATATTGCTTATTAACGAACGCATAGAGCCTAAAATGAGCTTCGCCACTGAACATGATTTTACGATGAAATTGATTGTCTTGGCACATCTTCCATTCTTAGATAACGTACGTCGCTTCAAATGGTCCATCCGCTTCAATTGTTGAGTCAGCTTGATCTTGTATGGGTATAAGCCAAGATCCTTACGCATAATACGCTATAATGTGGTTTAAGCGATGCCCAATTCTTGAGAACGGGGAATGGACTCATTTGGATCGTTTGATACAGACGCCTGGGCGTCAGCGATATTATCGACACTTCGACAAACCCCTTCTATCACTCACACGGCGACATCACAAAATGAATATTTAGACTCAATTTTTTGCACTAAACTCGTCTAGTTTACTTAATAAATTTACAGTGACAGTTTGATGATTAGTGAAAGAGTGCGTTCACAAATTAAATTCAAACTTGGCAAGTTCCTAAAGGAAAACCCTTTATATACTGGCCAATTTCGGCAGGTGGCCAACTTACAAAGATGACTGACTTGACAGATTTCACTGTACAGGCTGCTTTCTTCTATGGTGTCTCAATCTCAAGCGAAGTGAATAAAGAGTGTAGTATTATGTAGAGAACATTATTCTGTATGTTGAATGTATTATTTCAATGCATTAATTCAATAGTGTACTAAGCTAAAGCGAGATAGTTTTCAATCAGTTTGAAAATGGATAAAACCAATGACTTCGTTTGAAACCAAGTTAGCCAACTCGAGTTTCAACTCGGTTTGCTTCAATTCGAACTCGGGCAAACTCGGTTTAAGAAATCTTGGGATTGACACTCACAATAATCCAACACTGTCGTATTCAACTCCTTCATTATGAACATAAATAAGGCAACTTACTAAATTTTAAAAAATCGTATCAAACTTGAACTTCCATGACCCACCGCCCAGCATCTGCCAACACACCAATTTTGGAAATGCAACTGAGCGCGATGACGATGAAAAAAAATGCAAAATTAATAAAAAACGTAAAATCAAATACACCGAACACTTATCTATGTGTCCCACCTTTGTGTTAAAATGAACGAGTGAACAAATAAACAAAACAAAACTCATTATAAGGAAATATAATAAAATCCCAGTGGGAGAAAATAAGAAACAAAAAATATATTATCGCCAAGAATATAAACAAATACGATTTGGATAGGATATTCTAATAGACACTGTAAACAATTGTTGTTAGGACAAGTAAATAAACAAGGATTGACAAGAATAAAAATACCACACGGTTACTTTTTAAGATGAAAACGTATTGAATCATAGAGAAAAAAAAGCCTTAACCACAAATGATAATGAGTAATGAATACCAGCACCAGCATAATTTATACTAGTTAGGAAGTTTCTTGAACCATAGACCAGCACTTGAATCCGTTCGGTAGAATACCAAGAGCCAGAAAAAATCGAAAGAACAAAAGCCCACAGGCAGTAGGAGTACACACACACACTTCCCTCTCCTAGACCCAAGAATGCCATGAATTTCTTTGAAAAACAAATGTCCACCTTTTGAGTTTTGTTCCCTTTTTTACTCGCACAATCGGAGAAATTTCTGAATGGGGTTTTTTGTTTCATTACCACCAATAGAAGTTGCAGGAGATAACAGATTTTTGTTTTTCTTGATTAAACGATTTCAATTCGAAAGGCATACGAACTTGAGTCGAAGTTGAACATTTGGGCGAACGACGTTGATGCATTTACGCACATCCTGTAATAATAGCAGATAAACATTTGTAAAGTATTTTTAAATATTTTACATGGAAATATATATATATATATATATATATTATATACATATTATATAAATATTATATATTATTATACTATATAAACAAAAGCAAACAAAATGTCACAGTTTTAAAGAACATGAGGAAATAGAAAAATAATACAAAAATACAAGAAGAAATATGAAGAAATATTTTAAAAGTGTGATAATCGTATGTAAAAAAAAATAGAATATATATGAATAAATGGAGAAAAACAAAAGAAACAAAATCATGATTATAGTATAACAAAATGTTGTTAAATACAAGTATAAGAAAAATCAACCGTAATGTGGAACAATAAAAACAAAACTTGACATGTGAATGTTGTTTTTTCTTTTATTCAAATTTGTTTTTGGGCAATTTTGTTTTCATCTTGTTCTATTGTGGGTTCTAGGGGCTCAACAATACCTACGCGCCATCGAGTGCGGTTTCTGGAAAACTGCTTCAGCTCTCCTCAACTTTATCCCAGTTGCCGTGCTTCATTCCAATTTTTCTTCGCCACGTACTCCTAGGACCGCCGCACATCCTGCCATCCTGAATAAGCGGGTTCCATTGCATCGCTTGGCCAGCTCTGGACCTGTCACCCTTTCGGAGAGTGAGACCAATCAACTTCCACTTACGTCGTCGTATAGTTCTGCCTATAGGATCATGTTCCGTTCTGTTCGTTAGAGATACGGCTTGGCCAGAAAATCCTTACATGTAAAACCATGCCGTAGAGACAAAAACATGGAGACGTCTATTGTAACTTTTAGATTGTTAAGGTTTGGACTTAATCCAGAAGACTTACTACTTACCTCATTAAAGATAGTGTGGCCGTTGGAACTGTGGAGTGACATTCTTTAAGTCAAGTGAAGTGAATATCTCTCTATGGGAGATACGTTTCCATACGTACATCCACAATAAATATGCTCGGAAGTCTCATCCTCTTTAAGACAAAGTCGACAAGCCTTGTTCTGGGACAGGTTCATTTATGATAAGATAGGTAATTCAAGCCGTAAGAAACCTAGTTAGCAATATTATGCTTTCTATATTTAGGCAGAAGGCCTTATGCATAAATAAGATATATTTATTTATTCTCATTCTTATGATTTTATGATACAATTCAATTATAATACATACAATAATTCATGTCACTGGCAAAAATAAGAATAAGAAAGTTGGTGACATTCCATATTTTAATTCAAGAAAAATAAAATCGAGCCGAATGCCACTTCAATATGCAATATGCAATATAAAATATAAGTTATGGGTGGGGCGACCCTCAAACGCAATTTCATGAAAAAAAAAATTTAAGTACTAAGTTAGTTCATAGCAAAAAAAAAATCAAAACGCAATAGAAAGTAATGGCTGAAATATACAGTAGCAAATATTAAGAAACAAATATTAAAATTTATACCAGAAATCTTAGATTCTAAAACAGTAAAATTGAAACCGAAGAGCCACATTTTAACGCGTTTCATACGTTCCAGGTATTGATAGTGCCCTGATCGACTGTGGAAGTTTATTAAAAAGTCGATGAGATAAAATAGAAAAGAAATGTCGATATGCAGTGGTACGGAATAAACGTACAGATAACATGTTAAAGAAGTTTCCCCGTAAATTATAATTTGAAATAAGACGAAAGTTACGGTTATTAGATTTCATGAAAAACGTTTGTAACACTTTAAAACAATACAAGTGACGAATTGGAAGGATTTTTTGGTTGCAGAACAGAGTAAAGCTTGGAAATCTACCAGGTTTATGACAAATTTTCCTTAAAACATATTTCTGCAATATCAGCAGCGGTTGTATTTTATTTAGGTAGATACCTCCCCAACAAGTAACTCCGTATTGCAGCTTAGAATGGAAAATTCCATAATAAATTGTCTTTAACAGCTTTGTTGAGCATACATTACGTAAAAAATAAAAATGTCTAAGTGTGTATCGAAAATACTTTTTCAGTGAGTCTGCGTGATTCGAAAAACTCATTCTTGAATCAAGGGTGAGTCCCAAGTACATAAGGTCGTCAACTATTTCTATTAGAAAACATTTATCACTACAATTGAGACAGCTACAAAAAGTGGGAGAGGGAGACGTATAATTACAGTTACACAGTTTGTATTTTTCACACTCAGGTGCGTGGAAGTACATATTTGGCTCTAATTTGTGGACGGAAGACAAGTTAAAAAACATTATTTTAGTTTTGGAGCTTATAACTAAAAAATGCTTTGCAAACCAGTGTCTCAATAGATTTATATCCTAATTGATGTCAGACACCAGGTCCAAGGGACTGTTTAGGCCATATGAGAAACCGATGTCATCCGCAAATACAGTAGGTGAACCTTTAAATTTGAGATCAAATGCCGAATTGATATAGATTAAGAAAAGGATTGGACCCAAAACAGAGCCTTGAGGTACACCCAGAGTAAATAACTTAATTTCGCTCCTAATTTCATCTATCTTAACTCTCTGCGACATATTCATCAAATATGACCTGAACCAATTTAGGATAAATCCACGGTAACCAGCGTTCTCCAGTTTTTTCAACAAAATATTGTGGTTTACCATATTGAAAGCCTTGGTTATATCAATAAATAAACCAGTCGTATATTTTTTTCCATCGAGATGCGACATTATTTGAGAACAATACTGCAAAAGTGCCCCTTCCGTCGACTTTCCTTTTTGAAGAACATTGTTTTAGTTAAGAAACTCACTATCCTATTTTTCATTAGTTTTTCAAAAACTTTGCTGAAAATTGGAAGGAGTGATATTGGTCTATAGTTGCCGATCTCAGTAGCAGAACCATTTTTAAACATGGAACATGAAATGACATCAGCGCATTTGAGATCATCAGGAAAGACACCTTCAAAGACGCAACGATTAAAAATATATGCCAAGACATCCACTATGAAACATCCAATTTGTTTAAGGACAGAGTTACAAACACCATCAGCACCACACGAATTCGATTTATTTAAGGTACCAATTACTTTTAAGACTTCAAGAGGTGTGATAGGCTGAAAAACAAAACTAGTACAGTGCAATGGTTCAGAACAAGCGGATGGACAGAACAAGATGATTGGACGGAGCAAGGTTGTATACTGCAGCCTATATTAGAGGAATAACAATTAAAAGCATCAACAACAGCACACTTATCAGACAATTCACAGTCATCAACACGTAGAATAATAGATTTTTTTGAAAATTTGGGTTAATTTAGTATGCTGTTTACTATCTTCCATTTATCTTTCAGGTTTCCCCTTGCTGAGCTGAATCGATTACGGTAGTAGGTATCGCGACAAATCGGGATCTCCTTTTTAAGTTCCGCGCACAGTTTCTCATATTTCCTACTTAGCTAAAGTTATCAGGATACTTATTGCATTTTATTCTAAGCTGATTTTTTCTTATAACTTTTTTTTAATAAGAGCCTCGATATCCAAGGTTTAAGTCTTTTTACACGCTTTTTGGAGCGAAGGAATGAGGAGCAACCTAGAAACTGCTTCCTTAGAGTATCAATAAAAGCTTTATAAGCAGAAGTTGCATCACTACTAGTGTACACATTCTCCCAATACTCATAAACCAGCTGGTTTTTTAGCTTCCTGAAGTTAATTTTCATTATTCTTTGAGGGGATTCGGACATTTCTTTTCTATTAGATATATTTACTAAGAGTCCCGTCAATCGTAAGTGCATTGCTCGCACCCACTAACCGCAACATTTCTAAAACGTCCATAAATATGGTCTAGACAACTACCCGAAACAGTCCGAGTGGGCTCATTGATAAAGGAAGACCATGCGAAGCCAGTAATGCCAAATAACTAGTTACCGTTTCACTTTTATCCATAATGTTAATATTGATATCACCTACAATAATTAGGTTTTTGCAATTTTCCCTTTCGAACAAATCTGAAAACTCTTTTACAAACATTGAAACATTGAAAACATGCAGTCTATAGACACACAAAAAAACATATATTTCACGATTAATTTCAAGGGAAACCCTTAGAACATCAGCACTCGTAAAATCAACACACAAGACATCAATAATTTTGTAGTTTTCTTTAATAAAACAGCCAACGCCAACAGCAGCGTAGTTTACATTTGAATGAAGCTAAGTATTTACTAGTAGTTAAAGTTGTACGTAAGTACTAGTACCACTAGTAGAAGTTTATATTTTAAGTATTTACTAGATTTGGTAAGCATAAACACGAGTTTTGACTTATCAGCAAATACTTCTAGGAAGTACTGAGTAAACACTACCAGTTCATTTACCAGAAAAATTGGTAGTAATATTATTATAATTATGAATTTTTTATTTCATTTTATGGCAAATACAGTCAGTGCACAAAATCTGCGTACAAAGCATGAGACTTTCATTAAAATGAAAAAACGAGCGAATCGATCAAACAAATTAAAACTTTTTTACTGAGTTAATTTAAGACAAAAGTATTTAAGTAATTCAAAAACGAAAGCAAAAATAACTGACGCAGTTTTCGTAAAATGTGGATTGGTATAACTCAAGTTCAAAAAACAACACACAAGAAGTCTGCATACACCATTTAAAACTAAACGAAAACGAGGGAATAATATTTCAATATTTTGTTGGGTACCCTCTTCTGAATCTGACTTCCGTCAGTCGTTTTCAAATTGAATTTACTAAGCGTTTCGTATCTTCAGGAGTTATTTGGGACCATTCCTCAAGCAGTTTTTCTTTGAGCATATTTTTGGACGATATGTTATGTTGACGGTTGCGCCGGTCCAACAACTCTCTGTTCTAAGGGCTTAAGGTCTGGTGATTGCGGAGGTGTATGCAACTGTTTTGGAACATTATACAGTAGCCAAGGCTTTGCAATGTAAGAAGTATGGGATCATTATCGTGTTGAAATATAACTTTCACGGATATTTTTTTTATGGTGTTCAAATACTGGAATCTGTCCATTGTACTTTCAATAAATTCCAAGTTCCAAATATGCAAAATTTGCTTTGGTCCGAAAATAATAGACTATTCCAAATACTTTCTTGCTTGTCAATATTCTCCTTGGCAAAAGCAACACGCTTCTTTCGGTTGATTTCTGAAATATAGGGTTTTTTCCTTTCGAATCGTCCATGATTATCGCCTTCTTAGGGTATTTCTAACGGTAGAGCAACTAACCGACTTTTCAAACTTATCTTGGATTAACTTATCTATTTCAGGAGCACTTATTCTTGGATTTGCTTTTACTTCAGCCAAAACTGGCTTTTTTTTCTCTGGCTGTAAGTACTGCTGGGCGTCCAGATCTGTGTTTCGAAGTAAAATTTCCAGTTTGTGCACAGTTTTCTACTGAAACCATTGGTAAGAATGTGGCTTACCAATGGTTTCACCAATTTCTCTTAAACTTTTACCCTACGAAAGTAGTTTTTCTATTAATTTTCGAATATCCGCTGATAATACCTTGGGCATGATTTTAGTTTTAAAAAAAAACTCTTAAAAGTGAAGAAAATAATAATAATGCATACGCCCTCAGATAATTCAAGCGGTCGACTGAATGAAAGAAGAAAATGAAAATATAAATTGAAGCGAAAAATGGACCGGAATTGGAAATTCTCCGAAAAAAGTCTGCCTAAACCATAAATGTACGCAGACTTTTTGTACGGCATTTTCAGTGGTATTTCCAAGAATTGAGTTCTGTTGAGTTCCCGAATGTGGAGAATTATGAGAAAAAAACACTTATGTTACGATGAGAAGGAGCTATTAACAATATTCCTAGACAAAAATTTATTGTTTTCGATAAAAGTATAAGCGTTTTAGCTATTTTCCTAGAAAGGGTGGTAATGTACGCAGACTTTTTACACTGACTGTACCTGCCGTAAGCATTGTACAGTATAGTAAACAATATAACAGCAAATACATTTTTAATAATAAATAACTAGTAAGGTGACATAATATGACAATTTTAATTATTTGAAACATAAAATACGATAAGAGATTCTACACATGACCGTATGGTGTAAAAGTATGACAATATAATTGGATGAATAAATTATATTATTGCAGAAAGCTATTCCGGTAGGCAAAAGCGTGATTGCAACAGTTGTACAGGCGTAGCCATCCTTCTGTTCTATTCAAAATTTCGGAAAAACGCGGCAAAGATATGCTGTAGGGGTTAGGTAGGTTTGTCCTCACAATGCTTAGATGATACCGTTTCTATGCTAAGCGGGCTGCGGATTGGTGGCACTCCTTAGTAACCTGGTTTCCATAAACATAAAACGGTGCTTTGTCTACCTCTCTTTCGTTTATTCAGTCCGAAGTCCGATAGTGAACGATGAATGTAATGATAATCCTATATTGAAGTTATTATTAATAAAAGAAGAAGAAGGAATAAGTAACGATAACAATTTATTAACAAAATAACAAAGAATATGGAACAAGTAAAACAACAAATTAACGAATAACAATTAAAATATGGTATGAAGAAAAACAAGCAAATTCCTTATACGGCGTGAAAATATTTAAGCGAGTAAGCAAGCAAGCAACCCAGTGCACAATCTTCAGCATTCCGTAGGTGTGCGGTTAGAAGAAACCGTAGCACAAACAGATGTACCGTCAACTTTCTTTTGTGCGCTATATTACTATCTGTCATTAGCAAGCAACCAAATCCCCCGGCAATACTATTTATTTATTTAGTTATTTATCTACAAGTTACCTTCGTATGTATGCCGTAGAAAACCGTACCACTAACGAATGTAGTGTTGTGTACATTGCTATTCACCAACTTGAAAAAAGTCTAGTTAAGACTACAGAAGTATAAGTTCTCATTAGTTTGAATGCATGCGGCACTATGTATTGCCTAGTGAAATTCATCCGCTCCTAGTAATTTGTCCTCTAGCAAATGCTTGTTCTCAAGTACTTTCTGAAATTTTATGCATATGAAAATCAAGTAGTCAAAAATCAAATAAGCGACGCGTAGTTATAGTCCCCATTTGCATCCTTTCGCTTTTTAAGGCTGAAAAGAAAGGAAGAAACCTTCTTGGCCTTTCCTGGATGTTGAGTTTCCAGCTTAGCGTGTTGTCGAGACCCATAAATCTCGCATTGGCTGTTAGTTGTAAAATGGTGCCGCACAGCGTGGGAGAGTCAAACTGAGGGATCTTGTTCCATCTGGTGAGTAGTATTTAGATTGTTGATAAAGGAAACTTCTTCCAATATTGTCGGCGCAGGGATCTACTCTGTTTTTAGAATAATAACCTTGACAATTCATGCAGAAGCTTCTGAATCCACAGCGCCTTCACAATATGCAAGCAAAATAAAACATATTCAGATCTTTTTTTTTAAATCTCTCTTTAAGATCATTTCTTTTCGGTTTTTTATTAACTTTTTTTTTCTTTAAGTATTGCTTTTCACAAATCTCATTAATTTACTTATTCTCTTTTGTTTGATTGTTTTACAACTTAAAAGTTATACATTACATATTGTGCTAGATTTTTTTTTCTTTCTTTGTTCTTTCTTTTTGTATTGTTTTTTGTTTTTTTGTTTTTTTTTTAGTTTTACTTTAAAAAGTAATTTTAATAATATTAATAAAATTATGACTTTGTTCAAGATAATTACTTTTAGCAATAATAAAAAAAAATTAAAACAAAGTATATTAAAAAACAAGATTAATAATTTAAATTCTTACAAAAACACAATAATTGATAGATCTACATCCACACACCGTGGCCATTCCTATATTCCATGTACACATCTGGCTATTGTGCAAAGATTCTAATTGATTGTGGGCTTGGGGAATCCCTTCCGTCCGTTTGGAATTAGAAATGTTTTGAGTTTTTAAACATAATTGAAAGGCAAAACGATGATTTCTCGAGTGGGGAAGGGGGGAGGCGTTAACTGGTTTGTGGTTGCTCTTTAATGTTCATTATATAGGATGCAGTTTGGTCGTGTGTACGGTGAGTGCACTCCGCTGGGTGAAACGCTTATCGCAGTACGGACAGGCGTATGGCTTCTCTCCCGTATGAGTGCGAATATGTTTGGTGAGGTAATCTTTGACGCTGAATGCCTTATTGCAGTAGAGACATCGGAAAGGCTTTTCCCCTGAAATGGAATGAATGCAATTTGAATATAAAAAGGCTGAGAGCTGGCTGATGGATAGTTAGTTAGGAGTTATGGGCGTGTTTTGATGTACATTTCTTTGAATTTCGAGTCTTGACTTTTTTTTTTTGAATGCATGAGAATTTAATGGAATGAGATAGAAGAATCAGTGATCACATAAAGCAACTAACATAAATTAAGATGAGTCGATGGCAGAGAGAAGGCAACGGGCAAATGAAAATCCAGTTTCATTTGGGCAAGGTGTAGTTGTGCGTCGTCTGGGTCTGCAGACAGGAAGTATGTGTGTGGAGTGGCTAGATTGGGTTTGTAGAGAATAGTGTTAGGCAGAACACGCAATTGTATGAGGTACTTATTTCAGACAGGGAGGTGGTGTAATGTCCCACAAAATCTGAAATGTGTGAGATTTGTCACATAATCATGACTCTCACACTTCAGTGTTTGGATGGCGTTGCAAGTGTTGCCACAAATGTGAATGAATGATTGAAAAATGCTAATAATTTGGGATTATTTTATTTACACGATCAATTTTCAATTAAATGTGCAATGAATTTTGCTTGCGTGGTATATACATTTAAGATGTAACATCCCTGTCAGCAAAGATATACCAGCAACAACCCTGTGAGCGAGGACAGCGCCATCTGACTATAGATAACCAAATAACATACGACACAAGTGGAAGAACGGGATGATCCTTTGATCTCGTCAATTTGAGAAAACCTTCCGATAAGTACAACTTGAACAGCTAAATTATTCAATAAAAGTGTAATAAACTTCCGAAGTTATTCTAATAAAACCAAATCTGACTAAACTTTCTTATATTATTCTATAACAATTGTATTGTCCTGCAAGCATCGCATACATAAGAACAGAAACAATATAGTCACAACTAAAAAGCAATATAATTCGTCTACCCAAAGGAACAAAGTTGAACAACAAAAATTCAAGCGGGACAAATTTTTTTGACATTTTGCGACATTTCTCTAATGGGGTATAGAACATTTCTAGACCATCTTATATGAGTAACACAACACTAGTAGAGAATAAGTCTGTATTTGGAGTGACCAATTAATTTGGGGACTGGCGGTTAATCTGACGAAACCTTTGCACAGAATTATTTGGAACGTCGTATGAACGTATGCATTTATTAGTAAGTTTGGCAGACACCTTTGACTGGGTGTTGAGTGAATTTCAAGGTTGCGGTGCCAGCACGTTACCCGACCGAGTGAAATGGAGATGATACACACGACTTTTTGGTAGCAGTTTTTTGATTCATTCGACTATCACACAGTCAATGTAGGCAGCATACAAATTTGAATACGACGTCTCAAATACACACTTTTGGTCGATAGAAAGAACTTATCGTCGTCAGTGGAAATATTAATGAAGCGACGTATAATTAGCAGAAAACAAATAGAGATTTGGACCAATTATACGAGTGCTCATCAAGTCTTGGCAAAGGGAATGCTGAAAATTGCTCAAGGGATAACAGAAAAGAGGTGGTCTCTAGAAATAGGTGCAGAAGGCTGCAACACTTAGGGCAGTAAGTCCATTGTGCTAATGCTGATACTATTAAATTCCTTGAGGTTATTGAAATAGTAGGACCTTAAGTGTAAGTATCCATCGGTCAACTGGATTTCATGTTGACGACCAAGCAAACGAATTAAGGACATCGATTTTCGTTTTTGCATGTGAAATGTGAGGCCCCTTACCAGAAAACACGCAGCAGAAGAACTCGCGAAGGCTCTAGATAATGCAGACATTATCACTGGAATGAACTTGGCAAGAAGAGGATGACTGTCGGTCTTGCAACTTGCAACAGAGTGAGGGTCTCATTTGGATGTGAACTTTTTGTTGAAGGCAGTCTTTGCACAAAAGTCTTAAGGTTTGTTAGTTCGGTCCACACAGCCAGTATGACAAGTCACCTCAACTCTCACGATGGGAGCGGTCCCCTGATCAATCAACCTCCAACCTGATTGATCACATTGGGATCGGCGTGAGACACTCCCCAAACATTGACTCGGAATTTTTCATTTCCTTGTTGTAACCAAAGTAAGAGCTCGAATATCACGGGAACAGTGGAGTCGAGGAAGGACACAATTGCTTGATGTCTATCCATGCAGCTTCTCCGGAAACAACGTACGAAGGATGAAATAATATATCAAACATTATGGCCAAGTGCCAAGATATACGGGGGGCCAACATACATAGGTATTTGGATGAATATTTGCATGGAATTTTCTTGGTACTACTATGTACTGGCCAACTTAAAAGGTTTCACTGTAATTATTTTAGCAAAGACAGTTTATAACCAATGTATACCGAAAGACCCTTGGAACTTTTGTCTGTATCATAGTCAGAACACACATTTCTTCCAACAATGAACTTTCGCTGGCTAAACTGAAGCTTATGAACTGTTGTGCTTCTTCATTTTCCTGAGAGAGCTGTCGGATTCATTATCAACAAGAAATAATTCTTGATTACTCAAATCTGCTACTTATAACTAAACAAAAACGTGCTGCATCTTTTTGACTTCAGCATTAGACAACTCCTCATCTTCCCTTTCCGAATCAAAAATATCATGTTTCACAAAAAGGCTTAAAAAAGGATACCGAATTGACATTTCGTAATGACTTTTGTAAGTATAGTTTCAGCCATGAACAGCTTCATATTCAACTCCAGAGATGGCTGGGAATTCCACAAAACACTCAAAACGCTGGCAGAAAATCAGGTTAAATTGAATAAAAGGTCCTGGACATGAAAACTCCGACGACAATAGGTAGGTGTTCAATTAAAAGAAATAGCGAGAACACACGTGGTCAAAAATATGGCAAATACAATTCAGGAATAATCAGGAGTAGGCTTGTGCATTTTAGTTCAGTCCAGAGAGCGCTGAGTTAAGTAGAAATAATTTAAATGAACTAGTTCGTCCTTTAAAGTCATTTAGTTCAATATAGATCCATTTGATAGGAGACCCTTCAACTGCGCTTCAACGCGGACGACATTGACGTGTTTTGCATTGAAACGGAGGCGGCCAAAATGGGTTTGGCGGTAAAAGAGTTCCAGACTAAATGTACAACACCGACGACTCGACCAGAACGTCACCATAGAAAGCTACAACTTGACGGTAGTGAAGGATTTCGTGTACCTCGGCCCCCAAATAAACAGTACGAATACCACCAGTGCTGCGATTAAATGCAGAATAACTCTTGCTAATTGCTCTTTCTTTGGGCTCATGAGGCAATTGAGTAGAAGAGCCCTCCTGCGAAGGACCAAGCTAACATTCACCCCGATTACGGAATTCGTTGAACGCCTTGTGTCGAAACGCCTGTGGCTTGTTGGTATTAGGATTCTCGATAAAGTAGTCGTTTTACGTCATAAAACGACATCTGGTTTTGTGGAACGTAAATTTTGTGTGACTGTTGTCGTTTGTCGGTATTCTGAAAGTCGATTTTCTACACTAAAACAATATTTTTGGAGTATTTATTCGGGCATAATTTATGAAACTATCCAGAAGAACAAGTTGAACTTTCAAAGTGACAGTCAGCTCAAGAATGACAGCTTTGGAATAGATGTGGAACACAAGCTTGAGTCAATATGGGTTCGTTATACCGATGCATAAACGCCTAAAAAGCAACTCGACACTTAAAACGCCTTTTATAACATTTTGTTTACATTCGGTGGAAATTGTTTTTTTCTGAAAGTTCGCGGCTCAGTTCAGGACTTGGAGGGACTCCAAAAATCCATGCGGGTCGATCTCAGTAGAACAAACCTGACCTAAGGACACTATGAGACACACTTATACTATGTTTCACATACACACACTGGTGCCAAGAAGCTCAGAAAACTGTGGACAATCAAAGAAAGCCAGGGAACACTCGTCGTGTTTTCCAACTGACGCATTAAACAGATATAAAGTAACGAACGGAGAATCACATTAACAAGAAGAGACTATCAACACATTTCATCTAGAGAGATTACCAATTTTCTCTAGATAGCTCTCAAGCCCTAGATCAAGAAAGGGAGCACAATGATTGATCTCATCGCGGTCGACGTGCTATGTGATTGCTAGAGTCACTCCCCCTTTTCTTCAATTCAATTCAGACGTATGGATTCAAGCTGCCTGCTGCCAGAAAATATTTTTTGTGCGTCGCCTCCTACGCAGAGGGTGCCAGGTTCGAGTCCCCAATTTACCACCTATCATAATTCACGGCTCCACCTCTTTCGAGTCATTGACAATGCTCAAAGAGTATTCCTGTCAAGAATAAGCTTCTCAAATTCGCCGTTCGGAGTCGGCATTAAACTGTAGGTCCCTTCCACGCGTGAGAGAACGATAGTACGAAGCTAGGCCCAGGTCCACCTCGGACTGTAGCGCCACCCATATTATTACATTATCTTAAATCACGTAATACATAGAAACCAAAAGGGTTTCGACTCACTTAGCTGTTTTTTTTTTATATATATATATACATACAGTCCAAATCGGTTATAACGACCTTCAAGGGACTGACGAATTTGGCCGTTATAACGCTGTAATCGATATCAAATGAGGGCTAAACTACTTCCTTTCGACTTAAACTTATTTAGTATAATAATTAAATCTGGGTGGCAGTCTAGCGGTGTGACCCGAATAAAAACCCAACGGGTGTCTATTTCAAAATCGGTATTTATCGGGTATAAACCCACCCAAATTAGGGTGTTTATAATTTCGATGTGATAAGTAAGCTTTTATTCAACTATCTCATGTTTTTAAAATAGTGAAATTAAGTTTTATTAAACACTAAATTTATTTTGTATCATTTGCTCTTTAGAAAATATACATGAAGACAAATGAATGAATGAAAAGAATGAGTGATGACAAAACATGATAAAAAATAATTGTTTGAAAAGGGTACGCAACAGCATTCAATATCAGGCTCATGTGCCTAAAAAAGGAGCATTAAATCATAAATGCTATCCGTTTTTAAATTATTTTATATAAATAAATAAGAAAAGATATATAAGAATGTAATGTATTATCACTTATTCCAGCAAGAATGTGGGTATATGCCATACAAATTGGAATACCATGATCGTGATAAAATATGCTGAAGTGGTAAAAGATGCGCAGAAATATTACGCAAAGCTATTTTCAGATCAATCAAAAAGTACAAAAGCATTTCATTTGCTGAAAGAAAAGTTTACACATATTATACCGCTGCATAGCACACACTCTTCATTTGTCTCGTAATCAAATTATTAACTTCAGTTCAGTGAAAAGGATTATACAAAAGGCAACATTGATTGTTAAGACTATCAAAAGCAGTCAGTTTCTAAGTGGTTCCCTAATTAAGATCAAGAAAGAAAAAGGTGTTACGATTTTCTTAAAAATTCCGTTTATGTACGTTGCCTTGTTGCCTTGCTAGGCTTGGTAGCAATAAAGTAAGTCTACAAACATTGTCAGTGGATGAGTCCTCTTCACTCTCCAGAGAACTTAAAAATGATTTGCTGAATGAAGTTTGTTTTTGGACTGACATTATAATATAAATTGAATGTATTAAGCCAATAGTGTCACGGATCACGATGTTTGAATCCGATAAGTGTTTAATGCACAAGGTCCACCAAGTACTCAAAGAAGTGCAAAATTCCATGGCAAATTTATTGGAAACTGTTTCTTAAACGATTTGGAGAAAAAACAGATTTTAGAAAAGTTCCAGGGGAGAATGCGTTTGAAAGAATCACCAATTTACACTGCGGCTGGTCTTCTTGACCCATCAAAGCAAGGTTGCCATCTAGGTGATTCGGAGCAGATTACGGCAATGCAATTCATATACGAAGTTTCAAGAAATCTGGGTATAGATATCATGTCAGATTTGGGTCTTTATCGATCAAAAGGTCTTTGGGGAAGGGAATTTGTCTGCGCAAGTGCTTCTTCAATCGAACCATTGGCTTGGTGGGAAGGTATTTGAAACAAAATTTTAAGCAAATTCGTCAGCACCTGTAACTTGAGCATCCACAGAAGGGTAATTCCAAACTTTTAGTTGGATAAATAACAGACACAGAAATCGCCAAACGACCTCCAGAGCCGGAAGATTAACAGCATATCGCACAACTGGTCACAACTGGAACATGGGAACAAACTCAGACAGCACACAAAGATGATACACCCAGCTGCGGTAACAAGTTCAGCACAATTTTCGAAATCAGTAGACCCCGCTAGTCTCAATAAAATTCCAGATGTTTTATCAGAGTCCAGCAACTCAGATTAATTTGTATCGATTACATATGTATTTCGTTATTAAAAAGAAACAAATTTTGTTTACCGAAAATGTAGTATTTTTTTATGAAAATAAGTAACTACCCTGAGAGGGTGATATACCGTGAATTAAGAAGCCACAATAGCACCCACAACGTGAGTGGTTGCTTTGAAGCTAAGCTCGACCCATATATATAAATATATTCTCCCGACGTGCACCGGGAATCGAACCCAGACAGCATAGGTCATCAAGTGCGTAGGGCTCCACGCACGTAGCCACTGCGCCTCGTCGATAACCTTAAACTAGTTTAAATGTGCATATACTCCATGTTCTAATCTCGCGACCCCTGTGGCATGAGATATTCACGCTTATTCTCTTAGTCGTGTCACATGTCACTGTGACAAATTCTCTTATTCGCTTTATGTGATATTTAAGTGAGGGGGAATATGATAGACAATGTATGCTCAGTCCTGGACCTGGACCTAGCTTCTACAGCAACTACTTGTGGTGTATATGGTCCGAGCGAGTCCGATATACAATGACAATAAGTATGAGTTGTGAATTACAAAATTGTTTTAAATCTAGACAATGTGGGAGTTGATACACCTACTCAATACGCCCATAGAGCAGACATCATTATCTGCTCAATACTCCCCCAATTTAACCTAAAACATGTTTAACAAGAGAGTATGCTCCGATGACTGTTGAAAGAATTGTTTCGTTCATTCTTTCTCTACTCAAACCTTATCTTGAACCAATGCCAACCTCACCAATTCCCAATCCTTCGAAACTCTTCACCTGTACGCCTGCTCTTAAAGAATCCATGTGCAATGCGGACATTAAGTACAGAAATTCCTTGATGGAAATAAATCAACCAACGACGTGATGGAAATTTATCTGAGAGTCGACCAAATGTTCACTTTCAATGTCATATGTTGGCTAAGCACTTGGTCTCCTACGTGGAGGTCTACACACAAAGAATGGATGAATAAATTCTCCAATGGTCATAATTTATGTAAAAGTCATGACAAAGAATTTATTCACGACGTAGTCACCCTCACTAAAGAACAGATGACGTCCTACCCCCGTTGACGCAAAAGGTAATTGCTTCTGTCTACACACTCATTTGCGGTCAGATAATCAGTACTAAACAACACACGCGTACACCCACATTTCCCACAAATTCCTGCGGAGCCATCAAAACTGGTGTCCTAGATTATTCTGTGAATAATAATCTCCTCATCCTGCCGATCATCATGCGTCGCGTCAGTTTAATTGTCCCCCAAAGCAACAATCTATTGCAACAACTTAAGACGTCGAAAACCTACAAGCGTCGGCATTCATCATTCAAAATAACGACAGTATCGATTTTCCCAAAAAACCAATTTGACCTGTCACCACCAACCGCCTCCTTCACCACCTGCCAACCACAATCACACGTCACCCTTCGCCAAGTCATCTCCACCCCCCAGGGCTTGTCAAGGTCATGGGGAGACAACCGAAACACAGAATCGCACACAGTTTTCAAATTTCCGGTTACATCCAATTCATCCACAATCAAGGCACCTGGCAATTAGTGAGAATCAATTCGAGAAGTAAATGAATCCATGCGGCACTCGTCCTCGGGCATTCTGTAGCACACCTGCTGTGTCAGTCAGACAGTCAGTCAAGCGAAACCCAGAAAACACACCCAAAATCACGAACCGCTGAGCAACGCAGTTCAGCAAATTCAATTTCAACCAAGGTCACATTGAAGGTCATCAACCTTAGAAACAACTCTATCACCTATGCCACCGGTGACCCAGTTATGTTGCGTGATATTGTGAAGTTTGCGACCGATGAGCAGCCATGAGCAACACACAAATCCACACGAGGATTGTAACTCCCAAGCTGACGCACACAAGAGCCGACTCTACCCCCATGATTCGTGATTCGTTGTGGTGCGGATGCATGACACATCCGCCAATCCATACCACCGCATCACCGCTCACATCGCACATCGTACACCGCACTCAATCCAATCCATCTTAGTCACTGAATGTAGCTAACGGTTGACAATACGACATATAGAAAGTTGAAATTTGTAAAATGTTTGTTTTTATATTCCTCACCCGTGTGAGTTGTGATATGTTTGTTCAGGTAGTCCTTAACAGTGAACGCCCTGCCACAATAGCCACATCTAAATGGTTTCTCACCTGTATGTATTCTAGTGTGCTGTTTGAGCGTGTTCGACTGTGTGAAGCACTTGCCGCAGTACGAGCACGAGTACGGCCGCTCTTTAGGCGTGTAGCTGTGGAATGAAAAGAAATTGATTAGACAGACCAGGGTGAAGGTTATGGGGACATTTTGGATGTATCCTAACTCACTCTGCTTCCCCGCTGTGGATCTTTCGATGCATGGCTAGGGTGCCTTGGGTCTTGAAAGTTCGCGGACACTCGGGGCACTTGTGGCGCACTTTACCAGGCGGCGTCGGAGGCGTTGTCTCCTGGGGCTTATCAACCTCTACTTCCAGGGCGGATGATAGGAAAATTGACGGATTCTCCTGGATAACCGATTCTTCTTTGATCTCTTCAGCTTCTTCTTTGATCTTTGAAAGTCGTATCGTCAGCGGTGGGACCTTCTGCTCATCGTCCAAATCCTTTTCGTCGTCTTCATCGTCTACCAAAGGCGGGTAGTTGTTCATTGAGTGCTCCAAATACACGGGTTGTCCAGCGCCCGGCATTGTTGGTGCCACGCCGCATGTATTGCCGCAATGGACACACTTATAATCTCCATCGACGGTAGCAATCCCATATAGACCACATGATATGCAGCGCGTAAAGCGAAATGCTTGATGAGCGACACGATTGTGCTCATCCAGTTCGGTTCCGGAAGAGAATTTTTCATCACAGCTTAGGCATGGATACTCGATTCGGTTGAGGTTGTTGCCGGAGAACAGTCCCGACATTTCAGACGGATGGCAAGCGTGCATATGTTCCGTGAGCAGATTCTGCTGCTGGAAACTTCGTCCGCACATCGGACAAAAGTGAGCGTCTATGCTGAGGTTTGGCAGAAATGATGTTTTTAATGTGTCCACCGCTGCGATTGTTGTCTCATTGGGTCGCAGACGAAAGCCCTGTTCCTGTGAAGATTTTATCATTTTGCCTGCGTCACCACCTGAAAAGTACAAAAAATCAAGGGTAAACATACAGAATTGTGATGGCTAATGGCAACGCACGCGTCCATTTTTAGACGTGAATTTTCGCTTTTTTTTTTGCCTTTTTTTCACTTTAGGTGTGCGGACTCGAACAAGGGGGATGACGGCAGAGCCTAGTCTCCCGGGGGGTTGGGCGCGCAAAACAACACCCGTGTGCAAGCGACGCACAATGTACTCACTTGAAATTCGGAAGAATGTGTCAGGTTTTTCAATTGGCTGGATTTATTTCATATTTTTGTTTCTATAAAAATATACGGATTTTAATTCTGGTTGAGAAAATAAACTCTAAAATCTATTTTCTACAAAACTATTTTTGACATATCTGTCAAGTGTGGGTTTTTGTACAAATGGCCGTGATTTGTTGGGCTATGGGGTATGTTCAGATGTGCTGTGAGCGTTATGTTTGTTTTAAGAATTCCGATCTGACTTGAGAATGAAACAAATCTTGGGGTGTGTTTTTGTTTACCTGTTGGAATAAATATGTTTATCGTGGACGGGTCAAATTTATAAATTGATCTTAACAGATCTGAATGGCGAGGGGATATTCCTGTAGGACATGCCAATAGATCTCCTCATTGGGATGTGTACTAAGAGTTACCACGGCAAAAAGAAAGTATTATTTTGATGGATAATCTCCGCAATAGACATATTTACCATCGGAATCCAGAGAATCATGACATGGACACAAATCGAACATTTTATTGCTCCCTTATAACACACAAGAACTCGAACTAACAAATGACGTTGTTCAAGATACAAACAAACTCTTTTTCAGAATCTTCGAACACTGCTTACTACGCAGTTGAAATCATTTCTCGGATGAACGTGGCAAATTTCCCAATCACAGGGAAATTTCACACCGACAGCTGATGTTGACATCAAAAAATGTCCTCCTCTGCCAAACACAACCTTCTGGCGTCATGGTATTTTTCCCCTCTACAGCTGTTATTGTTGACAGTTGTTTGTTGTGTCTGCGTTTTCAGTATTCCTTGTCTATTGTCTAAGAAAGTTAAAGATTTAACAAAGCCTTGCAATGGCAGAAGAGATCGATGAAAACGGTTTTTATCGCGAAGATTTTAGCACCAAGTCGGATTGGGAAGTGTTCAACGCCCAATTGGGTGAGATTATTCAGGACTGGAATCTCTCGTCGGCTGAAATCGGTCCGGCCCTCAAGAAGAACCAACTGTTCACGGCCAATTGGGACATCAAAGTGGAAAAATTGAAGCTAGGGAAGCGTGAATTCACGGCGTCCTACTACCAGGCAGTCATTGAGACATCGTCTGAGGATGAAAAGGCATCTACCGTTCCCGAACCGCAGCTGTTCACCGACTTGATGAGTTTGGAAAACACTTTCTGTCCAGGAGATGCTTCCGATGTTCACCTCTTGGCCAAATGGTATGGCCTCAGGCGGTTTGTGATCGTTCAACCGGACCACGGTTACATATCCAACACGTGCGAGTGCAGTTTCTTTCTGAGTTCTGCGAGTGTTGTGGCTGCTGAGACCAACTCGGCCGTGCCGATATTTATGCCCGTCTTCAATCCGGCGTGGAACTTTTTCTTGGGCGTCTGGGTTGGACAGTCTGTGAGGATGAACTTCGACGTGGTAGCCCTGGAAACCGCTCCAGCTACCTTGAAGTACCTAGCAGGCCTGCTGTCGATGTTTAAAGAGAAGCTGCGTGGCAACACAGGGCCTGCTACCGTTTCCATTCGTCAGACCTATGCTTTGGGGAACATCACGAAGTACACGCATCGCATGAAGGTTCCGTTTTTCGTGAATCCATCAAGCGAACTCGACGTTGCTGACGAGGTTCCAATGGACGGGACCTACTTCGTAGCTCTACCGTACGGGTATTTCGGCGATTCTAGAACTGAACTGTTGATCCACTGCAATTGGCCAAACATAGCTGAGAACGTGGCTGTAGACACAGCAAACTATTCGGACTTGGTTCCGAGGAAGGCCGACGTGTGGTCTATCCGTGTGATTAACAAGGTTCGGAGCTACTTGTCTAGTGCGCTCGACGATTATTTAGAGCTCCAGAGCAATTCTTTGACTGTGGAGAGTTATGTTGGCCGCAACTATGGCAGTGCTTTGGGCACCGGAGATGAACCCAATCCCTTGGACGTACTGACCAAGCCTAAGTTTGTCCCGGATGCCCCACATTTCCGAAAGTGGAGTCCACAAAAGAAATTTGCGGGTCCAATCAAGGACAACGAACTGCTTGAGATGATGAGCTATATTTTCCCCGACATGCAGGCCGAACCATTGTTCCCGTACTCGAAGAAAGGCGAAAAAACTAAGGTGAGTGATCCGGGAGCTGTCCGTCTGTGCACAGTTGATGAGAGACATTTTTTGATTTTCTAGTTCGATCCAATGAGGATTAAGTCCGCTGAACCGGATTCGCTGGTCGTCAGGCTGAGTTGTTTGCTGGCAACTTGTCATGCTCACTTCGGGGGAAAGAGCGGCATGGCACAACTTTGGGCGAACTTCACCATGGAACTGAGGTATCGTCTGGACAATTGCTTGCAGATTCCAGGGTGAGTGTTTCGAGAAATGGTTAATCGTTTTCGTTGCGAACATGAAGGCGGTCTTGAACTAGACTGTATTTGTATGGGGTTTCTGTTTTGGCAGGCTTGTCATTCAGTTAAGATCCCCTTCCCCCACAGTTTAGGGGGGGATTAAGGAGTTGCTGCACAGTGGTTAATGAATCAGTTAGCAAATGAATTTTTGTGCCACAATTACTTTAGTCTTGGTTCCGTTAAAATGGGATTCTTGTCAAAAATGCATTACTCTAGACTGGACTTAAGGGTCGGCCTGCACTTCGTGAAGTATCAGTACTCCATTGGACACAGCAATTCTGCCGCGTCTTAATCGCGGACGTCATCTTCTGTATTGTAAGCTATAAGCCGAAGTTTGAATAAACCTAATTGTCCTTCCGCCCGGTATAACTTGAGGGATAAAAGCACTTAATTATACCTGACAGGGATAGATGCAGAATCGATTGTACTTGCATTTACTCCAGTCAACGTATACCTATAGAGCCGTAGCCATCTAGGTAGGCAGGTGTAGTTAGGTGCGACTAGTTAGTTTACTTATTTATCAGGCCAGCGACTCATGGAGGTCTGAGCCTGATCAATTGCTGCCGCCTATCGCGGACGTACCTGAACACGCTGCTTCCAGTCATCAATACCAAGCTGTCTTGCATCCGCGGTGACTTGGCATTTATACCGGAGGTTCGGTCATCCTTTCCTTCTCGAACCAGGATGCTCGGATTCGAAGACCCTCTTAGCTGGAGCGTTGCGCTCGATATGGCCGAGCCAGTGCAGTCGACGGATCTTTGCCTTCCGGACTACATCCACATCCTGGTACAGTTCGTAGAGTTCACGGTTGTGTCTTCTCCTCCATTCGCCTTCCTCGCAGAAAGGACCGTATATCCGTAATATATATATATATATATATATATATATTAGCGTCCAGCTTTCGGCTCCTCATAGCAGGACTGGCAAAATAAGAGTTTTGTAGAGCATGGCTGAACCCGGTTGTTTCTGCAAACCGAAGTAACACCGGTTGCCAAGCGTGATTCTACGTAGGATATCCTCTAAGATGTTATTCGTGGAATTAAAATTTGGCCGAGGAAGACAAAAATCTTCACTACCTCGAAATTGTAGCTGTCGATTGTGATGTTTTGACCAAGGTGGTGTGTGACCGATCGTTTCTTGCTTGACAGCATATATTTAGTCTTATCCTCATTGACCTTAGGACCAGCTCCTTTTGCCTGTTCTTCAATCGCCGTAGCTTCCACTACGGCACGTTGGGAACGCGACGAAGTCGATGTGAACTGCTTATCCCATCAGTTGGACTGACTTGTAGAAGATAGTGCCTTCCCTGTTTACAGCTGCCCGCCGCACTATATTCCCCAGTTCGACATTGAAGAAATCATACGAGAGCTGAAAATGGGTGCAGGGTTCAAATGGAAGCTCGAAAGTCCCTGAGCCGAACTGTATGATGCATCGCGATGTATTAGCGTGGTGCGACACAACTGGATCAGTTTTTCCCGAGATCCCGAATTCGGTCCTCCCATCAAATAGCTTGCGATGAATGCTGTTGTATGCGACTTTAAAGTCGATAAAAAGGTGGTGCGTATCGATTTGCCGGGCTGAAAGCCGCAACTGTAGGTACCGATTAATGCGGTGCATAACCGTTTTAGACGTTCACACAGTACGTTGGACAGGATCTTGTTGGCGACATTGAGCAGGGATATACTTCCATAGTTGTTGCAAGAGGTAAAATCGCCTTTTTGTGGCGTTACTGTAATGCTTCACTTAGACCTTTAAAGGTCCATTGTGTTGGCAGATAAATAGCTCTCCCTGACTCTTCCTGAACCCACTTATTTCTTCGTTTGTTATGGGGAATGACATCTGCAGATATGTGTTTTTAATTTTAACTACCTACAGTGGCGAGCAAAACTGGAAACATCATTTTAGTTTTTGTGGTTATTCATCAATAAAATTGTTTCCTTATGATGGATTTGATTTGAATTTTCAGAGCTATTCTTATTTAATTACTAACAGATAGAGGCATCTGTTGATTGAAATCGTACAATTAAAACAAAAACCAAGCCGATCCCATGTATTCAGTTTTGCACGTTTAATGTTAGTTATTTCTTTCGTGCATTTACCGTTAGGCGTATCTAAACTTGGCGTATCATACTCAATGATATATTTCGTCATTCCGATTTTGACATCACACTGAGTGGTAGCAGCGACATTCCACTTGAAAAATTAACTATTTATTTCTAAATTTTCAAAATATAAATTTTGAAAAATAATATAAAGTAATATATGTATAAAAAATATTGAGAACAACATGGTTTTGTCTCAAAAACGTCCTTAATCATGAGACGTAGCACAGAAATTCGGTCTATGCCGTCGCACCTTACTTTAGTACGAAAAGTTGCAAACAAATTCAGATCGTGCATAATTAAGGTTATTATTCCTCAGCTGATTGAGATCTGTAAAGCAAAAACTTGTGCCAAAAAAACCCAAAGCAAATGCTTGCATTACGCGAGGGGACTTCTAAAATGACAGTGGGTAGAATTTGCTGGTTTCCACTATAAAAAAAAAATAAAAAAAATCAGGAAAAAATATAGGCCCGACTGAAAAGCTGAGGTACAGAAGTCTATAAACGAGTCAAAACCAAGAAGTTCCAATCCTATGGGAACTGATAGTTTCAATCAAATCCGTCCTAAGGAAACAATTTTATTGATGATAAACCAGAAAAACTGAATTTATGTATCCAGTTTTGCTCGCCACTGTATATATAGCCGGTTGATGGTTTTGAGATATTTAATGATGTCCTTGATATTTGTCGTTCGCTAGATCCTCAAGACTGTAGAAGCAATAACTACCCATTCGTTTTCGTCTTTTATCTCTTAGAGCAGGTGTTTACTCATCCATGGAGTTTCTACAGAAGCGCTCCAAGTCTTCTGGATTGATTGCAAACTAGGCAATAACCAGTCATTTCGCCTACTAGTTTGCCAATTAGCTTCCTATCTAATTCTAGGAGATCTTCAGTTTCCGTTGTACCTACTGTAGCCCACATCGTTTTCGATGTCTTGCATGTGTCCATTTCTGCCCATGGTGTTATTTATGGCGTTTGTCGGTAGCAATGCTTTTAAAACATTCAATGGCGGGTGCGGTGTCCTCTAATTCAACGGCAGACGCCTAGTTTCTTGTTAATTCATCGGCGCTTTCGTTTCCCGAAGTACCCTCGTGCCCAGGGACCCAACAAAGGGTAAGTTTTCATTTGACCGTTATCTCTTGGAGTCATGGAGTTCATCGATGGTGTTTCCTGAGACATTATGGACGCCTGGTTATCATTGTATATAACAATAGACCTTCCATCATCATTGATAGCCGGAAGGCTGCCTCTTAAATAGCTTATACTCTCTGCAGTTTTTCGGAAGACGCTAAGCTGAGAGTAACTCCGGCGAATTAGCGTATACACCGGAACTTGCGCCAGCCTTTGGAACCGTCAGTGTAGATTTCCATAGCAGTCGAGTTCCACACCTTTCTAAGAAACCATCTAAGAAGTTAGATTTGATGGCTTGATTACCTGGAAAGATTGATGTCCAATCTTTCCAGGTAAACTGAATAATCTCGTAAGGTGTCTATAAGAGATATAGATGAGAACGAATAATATTGCAAATAGGTAGGTATGTAGAGGAGCTGTTATTGAATTCATCAGCACACTTAAGGCTCCGGTGGTGCCGTGACATTATGCCAAATGGAAAAAATTAGTACAATGACGTTTTTGAAAGTGTCATTAGGCCGCATTTTTCCATTCGGCATAATGTCGCCTTTGTAAAGAGCCAATTTGGCACTATGTCACTTTGGGTTTGGAAATTTGGTGTATTTAAAGTATGAGGTGGGTGGCTCGCTTCGCTCGCTAACAGGATTTGAACCGTTTTTCCGAAGGGTTTGACCCGCTCACGCGACTTTGTCGCTCAGCTAAGGGTATGCCAACAACCGTCAGCACCGCCAGTTTTTCTAGAGACATAAAGCCAAAAACGCAATATTTGCGCTATTTCCAGGCTTACAACGAAATTGGGCCATATTTTTCACAATGTCGCTAACTAGTTTGGCCCTATGACGCTTTCGAAAGCGATATTATGCCCAACATACATATTCGGCCCTATGACACTTTCAAAAGCGTCATTATGCCAATTTGGCACAATGTCACGGCACCGGCTAGAGTACATAGAATACTTTCAAACGTACACAGTGAAGTGACGCAAGCGGCTGACACAATGAATACTTCAACTCACAGGTGACAGTGACATTTCATTTGACAGTTTCAAGATTCAATTGAAAATTCAAGTTGCTTTAGTTATAAATGCGCGAATAAAATATGTATTTTTATATAAATACTAAATTATAAACATTTATTTATATTTTTGTGTATTTTGAACGAGAACCAACTCCCAAACTTTAACATAAAATTAAAATTCAATAGAAATGTCACAATTTGATGATTGTCAACGCTGAAGGAAAGCGAAAAGTTAAAAGTTGAGCAACTACATCCGTCGCGTCAGCGTCTGTTCTATGTGTCACCATCCATAAGAATACATGCATTGTATGTATATGTCAAAGTATCGCTGACGCTGACGCAAGTATTCTATGTGCCGGAGCCCATGTGAACCAGAGTCAGAACACTAGCATATTAACTTTACTTTCACTGGGATTCGAACCGGAGACCCCACTAACCAAGTGGCAGACACTTAAGAAACTGCGCCATCCAGTCGTTTAATATATATAGAATAGAAATTTTCCAACCATATTTGTGTCCCTCATGGCTGACCATTCCATCTTCCATCACGCACACCACCTTCCCTTCATGTTCTGCCATGTAATTTTTGTCTTCGCGAACGATGCTGATGATTTGACATTCTCTACCCACAATCAATGACGTTGCCGATTGTTGTACGTGACTCATTTTCCATCACCGGTCTTCGAAGTGGCTCAATTTCATTGCATTTCAGAAGAGCATCGCAGATGCTTCCCTGACTTTAAAATAATTGCGGTGATATTTATTTTTCACACGAGATTTTATTCGATTATATATCGAACGCGTGAAACGCGTACCAAAGTTAAAAACTCTGTTCTGGCTCCGCAAAGCCAATCAATTGAAAATGTATTGTTTGTGGTTTCTGCTTCGTGTGTATGAATATTGTGAAAACATTTGCTTGCAGTTTTTTAAATCACTGAATTTTTCTGAAATGGATGGAAATGATGTGACTTTCAATCGGAATCAGATTTTTATTCACGTGACTTTGTTTTGTTTGGACTGATGTACAAAGATTCGTGTTATTCCATTTTGTGGGTGTTAATATTCTGTATTAACTAAGTCGTGGACAGGAAGTAGGACAGGAAGAGCTGGTATCGACGTTAACCCATCTAAAACTGAGAAGCTCGTTCACAAAAGGATACAAAATACCTCCAATTATTCCACGAAGATAATAGTTACTGTCTCACCTGGAAACCAAATATTCAGGGCGGTATTACGAAGGTGGTAGCGGCGGCCGTGGCGTTGTGGGTACGCAACTTAACTTCGCTGCTTGTGTTCGATTCCCGGCCGGTACGATTAACAATAATGTGTGTCTGAACATCTCTGAAATACAAATATAAGCTTATTTTCCGTAGAGCTAGTCCTCCAGTTATATTCGAGGTAGAATGTCGCTTACTTACTTCTCGGGCCAGTATCCCTCTCGGGGTACGCTTGTTCAAGACACATAGTCTTGCATCCCCGATGTCTTGGATTTTATACTAAAAGTTGGGACCTCCTGTCCTTCTTGAACCAGGAGGCTCGGATTAAACGACCCTCTTAGCTGGAGCATTGCATCTATGTGCTTGATGTGGTCGAGCCACTATAATCAATGGATTTGCAAAGTTCGCGGTTATCTCTTCTACTCCGAAGAACGTGAATTCCACGCGAAAGGGATTAAAGATCCGACGTAAAATACTTCTTTTTTTTTAAGAAACCAAGAATCAGCTCTCTTGTTTTGTCTATCGTGTCGACTTGCAAAATAAAAAGAAATAGAATATGGCGGCTTTCGAGTCTATGCAGCTGTGACAATTCTAAACCATAAATGGAATCCCGGTCATTTTTCATATGTACGTGCCAGCACTGACTAGATCAAGACAAAGGGCACTGAGTAAGCGTATCAGTAGAGGGCACTTGCTGAAAAAACATTAAGGGGCGTGATTAAAGAAATTAGCCTTCTGTAAGGAGAGCCGCCTATAGTGTGTCTGACTGGGCGGATAGTCTCGAGATTTTTTAATTTATCATGATTTATGATCAGTTCTATTCTGTTTCCCTAGAATTCTCATTAGCTTCCTTTGCTTCTGAGGATGACCAAAAGCTCGACCATAATGGACTTAAGGAGACTTAAGTCAACTTAAGCAACCGTTCGAATACACACAAATATAACCATAGCCATAATAAACACAACCAAGGTTGAGATTTTCAATATTTTCCTTTAGGCTTGTGGTTTCATTTATGACGACTCAAAGACTAACTACCTGGCAACTATTGCATCAGTATAATATTTATAGACAGCGACCATGTATATCTTGAAGTCTTCAAAAATGTACGTGTCCTGGATACAACATATACGCGTTTCCAGCCAGCTCGGTCTTTAGCTAGCTGCCTCCAGTTTCGAACTCATATGGGTTGAGGTCCCTTTCAACTTGCGTGCGCCGCCTGAGTAGCGGTCTTCCTCTGCTGCGCCGTCCCTCTGATGTGGATGCGAAGACTTTCCGGGCCGGAGCGTTGGTTTCAATCCACTCCAAATGACCTAGCCATCTCAATGGTCGGATCTTCACTCTTCTGACTGAGTCGATATCGCTGAACAGCTCGTACAGTTCGTCGGCATATCTCCTCCTCTACTCACCATCTATTCAGACGGGACCGAAAATCACCTGCAAAGCAAACAAGAGCACCTTCGCCCGCTTTTGACAAAGTCCATGCATCTGCGCCATATAGCAGGACTGGAACGATCAAGGTCTTATAGGGGTAACTTTGATTGTCCGAAAGAGGGCTTTGTTTGTTAATTGCTTTCATAGGCCAAAGTAGCAGCGATTGGCAAGAGTTATATTTCGTTTTATTTCAGCGCTGGTGTCGTTGTCTGAATTAAAAGCTGTTCCTAGAAAGCCAAAGTCTTTCACTACCTTAAAGCTGTATCTGTCTATCGTGACGCTCTGTCCGAGACGTAGCTGTTGGAAGTCCTTGCTCTCACTGATCGTTAAACCCATCTTCGCGGACTCCGTTGCGTCGCCTTGTCTAAATCATTTTCTGACATCAAAGGTCTCGGTTAAGTCTTCACCGACCTTGATGGAGCAGCGTGCATTTGCCATCGCCATCCTACATAAATCAAATTTTTCAAATTGTGGTATCGATCTGTTGCTTCTGGGTTTTCTTGAAAATTTGCTGTAGTGTGAATATTTAACCGATGGTGGAATTTCCTGGCCTATAGCCACACAGGTACAGCCCAACCAGGCTTTAGGCGCTCACACAACAAGGCATATAATATCTCGTAAGCGATGTTCAGAAAACGAATGCCTCTATAGTTTGCGCAATTCAGAGGGTCTCATGGATCGAGCAAACATTGCGTATTTCAGCAGACATAATTTCCTCAATAAGGTACATACTTTCTTTCTCTTCTCTTTTTGCTTTGATGGCTGATTTCAAGTCTTGCCCGTTTCTGTCGCCAAAGCATGTACAATCATTATTAGCATCATCATCTGAACCGCATGATGCAACAAAGGCGTTTCGGAGGTGTCAAAATTAACCCAGGTTGTGTAATCATACAGCAAAGCTCCTCAAAATGCTTCACCCATCACTTGTGATGAAGACTCCGAGATACATAAGCCACTCCAACTGTTTCAATGGAACTTCACCAACGTATAGAGTGCATTACAAAGACGTTCTGGGAGTGACCATGACCTCTGTTCACATTAGACGGAGTCTCTTGCATTGTCCTCCAGATTTAGAAGGGAGCTAAGTTGTCCATGCGCAGTACACGGCCCATCCACCTCAGGCGTTGGATACGACGCCTAGCTAGGCTCATGTCGCTGTACAACGCGTACAGTTCGTCTCCAGAAATGATCGCACGGAGAACTTTTCTCTGGAAGAGTCTAATGGCAACTGAAAGCGAATGACGCTTTCAAGATTGTCATATAAATTTATCTATATTCTCCACTCTATTACTCAATTGCCTATTGAGCCCTAAGAAGCAGCTGTTGGCAAGAGTAATACGCGCGGAATTTGCTATTGAGCGCTAAGAAGCACCTGTTGGCAAGAGTAATACACGCGGAATTTGCATGCATTTTCTTGAATACAGCATTTATTTCGCTTTCATCTCGTTCTTTCATCTCCATTCTAGCCACTTCTGTCTCACTGCCAGCCAACACCTCATTGACGGCTCTGTGTTCGGCCCATCACGTCAATGCCTTGTCAGAGTCAATGTTGTACAGACTTCGTGCAGAGATCGTGCCTTTAGTTCGGCATGTGAGTTTTCTCTCCACGATGATCTTGAAGAAGTCACATGTCATTTTGTACATTCCTCGAAACTCTTTCGGTTATATTGACCAAAGAATGTAATGCTCTGATTTATGCCATTAGCATTGTTCCAGGCCTTCCTTCTTTCTAGTTCACTGAATTCTTTTCTGTAGACATGGGCTACAGAATAGTTCAGGGCCTGTGAAAGGTTCCGTTGCTGCGTTCTTAGCTTGGTAGTCGGCGTTTTCATTGCCTTTTATTCCCGTGTTCCAGGTATCCATCAGAGGTTTGCTCTGATTCTCCTTCTTTAACCTTGTGTAGGGATTTCCACGCAGGCTTGGATTTGTTGATGTAGGAGCCTAGTGTGTAACTGCGGATCTTTCTGAAATTATTGCTATTGTCGCCGTTCGTACAGTTCCTGTCATGATTATTTCGAACTAGTTAGGTTAGGTAGAGGGGCTGCTAGTGAATTTACCAGCACACTAAGACCATGTTGGTCCGTTGTGATACCTACAGTCAGACTACTACTCCGAACGGCTAATTTGAGAAGCTTTTTCTAGACACGAATACTCTTTGAGCGTTGTCAGTGAATCGAAAGACGTGGAGCCGTGAAATGAAAGGTGCTAAATTCGGGTATGGAACCTGGCACCCTCTGCGTAGGAGTCGACGCACTTAGCCACTACGCTACGGCGACCAGCGAGTAATACTAGAGCTTTTCTTTCATTCTGGTTATGTCCCTGATTAGTATTTCTCGACGAGAACTATTTGGTTCTTGATCTCGCGGTGAATTGAGGCATTTATCGAGTTATCTCGAGTTTTCAATACGAAACGTAACTCCTCAATGTATATCGTTACTATTGAGGTATCGTTGCATTTTATGCCTACCTGTACTATCGACTTCATTCGACGTCGTGTGTTCACTTTCTTCTCTTCTCTTCTAAGATACATTATCTCCATACTGTTTTTAATGTGTAGTAAGCAGATTGGTTTTTGAGTGCGCAGTGTTATTTAGTTTGCCACATCGCATCGATATGGTTTGTTATACCTCTCTTGAATACGAGATTTGTGAAATGTCTTTGGGATGATGTACAGTGTGATTTTCTTATTCGTATGGGTAGATATCAATGCGGTGTGGTAACGATTATATACATTTGTTTGGTATACGCTACTCTTAAAAATACGAACATATTATGGACGTTTGTTTTGATTTAGTAGAGTAATTCCATTGCGCTAATGAAAAGTATTCTACTAACAAAACTATGGTTATTTGAATGGTTAATTTTTGTGCGAATCTTGTGAATCTTGTGACCTTTCATATGATCATGTGTTTGTTACATGTAATTAAAAAAAAGCAGATATCATTCATTCCAACCTAAATACTTTATTCAGTCCTTAAAAGAGGGTTCTTCAATTTTAACATAGAAATTGCAATTTTGAAGAAAGTAACGAAAGTAACTAGTTACTATATTAAAATTACCGATATGCAGATAAAAAGCAACAAAGTACTCGTTTTGTCGTTACTTTTGCAGCTCAAATTCGAACACATGTATCTCTGGCATATATTTCCACTTGGAAGATGCTGGTACCTTTGCCCATGACATCGAAGTACTTTGTCCAAGGTCCAAATACACGTGCCTCTTTTCTTCAACAGTTATTGATCCATTTGTATTCCATTTTACCGTTTTGCTGCTCAGCGAATGGACTCTGGACCAGTGATGGGGCTTCTTCCATTTATTTCTACCAGTTTTTCCAACGTTGAAAAAACCTACCAACCTTAACTGTGAGTCTACCACATTTTGTCCATTGCTCATGATACAATCATTGTTCTGATTATGTATCAAGATTCGAGAAAAATTTGGCCTGTTAGACACTAAAATTTTAAAAATTTAAATTTTAAAATACGGAGGTCCAAAAAGGTTGTATCTTGAGCAATCGCACCTATTATAGGAATTATCAGATTTGTTTCCACAAAACACAGTGAGTATTGAAGATCTTAATGTATAGTGGATGAAATTTAAAGGCGAATGAAAAATAATTGAAAATAATGACAATGTGCCTTAATGGAATTTATTTCGAATCATTAAAGATGGTATGGAAAACTATCCCTACAATCTCAGCAATGTGTTTCTTTCTTTTACTTCATTTTTATTCATAATAACTTACATACTAGACAAAAATGCTTAAAACTAGTTAGACGAACAATGTTGAATTTCTAACTTACTGGCCCTAGGCGGGCACTCTAAGCTAAACTTATTCTTAATCTATGTATTTCGACCTAATCTAACAGAGTAAAATATAAATGAAAATTTAAAAAGAACAACTTACTATTAAGAAACAATTGGGAAACTTAATGAATGGACGGTTTATATAAAAAGTTACAAGTTAACTTACATTCTACCATACAATAAAACCTACAAACTAACTTAAGCTAACCTACGTATATATGCATAAACACTTGTATATACCCCTATAAACATGTGTACACACATATATCCTTATTATACACAATGTATACATGTATCGTCATGCATACACATATACATTCTTGCTCTTTTTTTTTACTATTTTATTTTATACACATATTTACAACTTAAGAAACTACCTTAAAACTACCCTAAGATATATAAGTCGGCCGTAGGTTGCGGCTGATAGATTTACCTCTAATCCGCCATAAGGGGGAACGCAGAACCCTTTCTACCCCGGGTCTAAAGGGTTCGACGCTGGAGTTCCCTCGGTCTCCAGCCACCAGAAATTTTGGTGCTGCCTAGCAACATCCCGAATGTCTCGGCTGGAGACTGCCGTACTGAACCGGAGTAGACCCTCCTAAGCTCGTTGTGCGACGGAACGGTCGTGGTTGCTGGTTGAGTCGCCCATCCAAAATTTATCTGGCTATGTGATAAATGAGCGGTACCGTATTCAGATCTTTTAATAGGCCGTGCTTGTCTAAATGGAGAAAAGCTCCTGAGGGAACGAAGCCACTGTGGCGTACCTTTTCGTGGTATTCTGGATTGGAGTAGTAAGCCCCTGAGATCAAGTTATTAGACGAGTTCATCGCTCTAGCAGTATGACCTCGAATCAACTTCAACAGGAAATTGTCCACTCTTATCAGGATTGCCCTGTTGTATAAGACCTCGTTGGAATAGAATTTTATGTACTGGGACTCTGGAGTTCGATAAAGACGAATGCAAGCCCTAAGACAAGCCCTCCCAAACAACCGAATCTTTTCCATCAATCTTGCACTCACGTTGAACCACACGGGACAGCCATAGGTGAGCATTGGCCGGATGAGGGCCATGTATAAGATAACCTTCACCCTCGCATAGAGTTGGCTGTTGTAAAACAGTCTCTTTGTAAGAGCAGAAGCGCCTCGGGCTCTGGCCAGAGCAGCATCTATATGTTTATTAAAATATAAATACTGATCTAGCCAAATCCCCAGGTATCTGACTACAGTCTTTTGCGCCAGTGGTTCCCCGTGTCTTCCAACGATTGAGAACTTTCGCCAATTCTTTTTCCTATCCGCCGAGGCCTTATACAACGGCGTTCTGAACAGAATGGTTTCCGACTTCCGGAAGTTGATACTCAACTTCCAGTCGTCGCAACTTCTCATGAATGAATCGAAGTCACCCTGCGTGAGAGTAGGGATTTCCTCGATCTTTTTGCCTGATCTGTACACGATCAAGTCATCGGCATACGCAATTGCATGAGGAAGAGAACTTAACAGATCGCTCAAGTAAATGTTGATCAGGATCGGCGAATTAACGGCACCCTGTTGGAGACCATTTTTTACCTCAAAAATAGCTGTGGAGGTTACGTTGCCATTCTCGACGACGAACCGTCTACTGGTGAGCATGTTACACAGTGGGTACAGCAAGGGTTGCCTAATGCCTAGCCGATCGAGCTTGTAGAAAAGAACTTCTAACCATACGGTGTCGAAGGCCTTCTCCAGGTCAATCAAGCAGGCACCCGTACATTGTTTCTGGCTCTTGTTCCATTGGATGTCCGACACCAAAAACCGAATTGGTTATCCGGAATTATATTTTTGCCCTTAGTCCAGTTGATCAGAACTCTATTTATCACTTTCTCGAATACCCTGCTGATGTTCGGAAGGAGACTAACTGACCGGAGGTTGCACGGATTCGAAGAATCTTTTCCTCGCTTGGATATGGGTTTTACAATCGCAGTTTTCCAATGGTCTGGATAATGTGCATTATTCAGAGCATTGTTAAATAGGATCGTGTACATATTAACCACTCCTATGGGGAGGTGTCTTAACACAATGTTTGAGATCCCGTCGACTCCCACTGACTTTTTCTTCTTTATGATTCGAAGACCGCTTGGAGTTCTGTCTTCGATATGAACTCTCAGCAATGTTTTGCATCAAACATGTTGCAAATTTGTTGTTGTTACTATACTTGTTCTCAGCGAAAAGGATGCCATGTATTCATGAATGGATAGAGAAAATTGTTCAGTAAACTAGATCGACCTACGAAATGATGCCACCAAAATAATAAGATCGGGGTACTTGTTTTAAATGTTTGGCTTGTGTCGGGTTATTTTTTATTTTGTTTTTGAAGTAAATTTGAATGCCTTACAGCCATCAAAATTGCTAAAAGATTAGATTAAAAGCCCTTTCAAATCAGCTACAAAGATTATGGTTGAATTAAACTTAATAGTCTAATCCCCAATAATGCAGAAAAGACTTGAAGAACAAAATTTCTTCGGAAGATTTAGTAGAGTAGGCAGATGTAGCCCAGAGTAGCGCCGGTCCTTACCAAAAGCACAGGATGTCCTACAGCCACCATCTTAAATTCGCAGACCTCTTAAGTTTCAAAAAGCAAAAATAAAATGGAAAATATTCATTAGTCCGGCGAGACAAAAGTGAATTTGGATTGATCTGATGGTCAAAGATATTCGGTGGTCCTATTGTTTTGTCCGTAACTGTACATATTCAATCATATTCATATATCATATATCATCATCAAATAAATAAGTGAATAAACATGGAAACCTTTTTTGTCTTTGCTACTACTTTTCTACCATCTTTTTCCTGCGTATCTACCACCATTATTCATTTCCCAAGTCCCATCATTGCTATGAGCTGCCGCTGAGCTTAGTGCTAAACTCCATTTGAAAATTTAGTTTTCTGATCACTTCATCCTTCGGAATGACCAAAAGTAGCAGCTTCTTGACAAGTGCATCAAATTGTCTTGAAATCGGCGAATAGGTGCCTTGCCGATCTGATCTTAACCCACACCAATTAAATTTACTGACAGGATCTGCTATATAGGCTCCAAGACAGCCACAGTCGCCCGACGGGCTTAATTTCATTGCATTGCTCCTCTTTAAGAAGATACCTCCTAATCCCATTTTCAGACCAACCATTGTTTAAAGCCTCTTTTTTATTCGAACCACAAATAGCCAGTACTCTTCCAGGCGCGAACCAGAAATACACAATGATTATAATGCAGTTCATTCCTGCCACAAACATTCAAAAGCAATTTGCATCAGAACGCACCGCGACTTGACTTGTGACATTTAATTACACGTGCTTTCAAAAAAGCCTCCATTCACAGTGGAAGCTGTATTTTTTTTGTTTTGAATGCATTTATAAATTAAACATCATTACACGGCGGTCAGATGCATTTGAATATGGTTTGCTGATGAGAATTATCTAATGATTACAGTCAATTTGCACATTTCAATGATCCCTTTTATTGGAGTGCACCCAGGTCCCGCCCACTTACCGTTATCACTCATCCATCATTGTCAAGTGTAAATCAAACCACATCCGCACACAAATAACCACAAAAAATAAATGGCATTTATTAAAAATATATTCATAATCAATTACATGGATTCTCTAAGTGCGTACCGACCCTCATCTGCGTTGCATAGTTAGTGCCTCGATGATCGATGGGTACATTTGCAAATAAATGTCAAAACGAACAAAATTCAATTCAATTTATTTTTGAACAGTGTTTATCTACTTGCTGTGTACGGATTACGAGAACTATGAACTATTGGATTTCTACAATTCTAGGATATATTCGTGCTAAGGCAGTTTTTTTTTTTTAAATTATTATTTGCAATATATTTTATGTATATAATTTATGTAGTCCTACGGTTGTCTATAGCTAATGATCTACGTTATGTACAAAGCACTGTCTCATTCGGCTTTCGACTTAAAACCTATATTTGTTGGCAAATTTGTTACTACTTGCTCAATTGTTCCCTTTAAGAAGTGTTGTAGTAGCGGTTGTGGTTGCATTTGCTGTTTCCTTTCTAACTACTATAATTCTAGAGATGATTTCATTTGATTATCTACAGGTTTCGTTTAGAATGAATACTCATGTCTATTCCTTGCTTTATCTAATATTCTTATTAATTGTAACGTTAACTCTCAACTGTGTTCATTTGGTTTGAATGCGACTGGACGTGGAAATGTTTTGTTTTATTCCTCTACACATGTCCAATCGATTCGACTTAAGACTAGAAGTTTTCTAATTTTATTTTATTTACAAACTTTCACTCCCTCGCACGCTCTCTCTCTCTATCTCTCTCTCTCTGTCTCTAACAAACATGTAGCAAGCAAATTAAAACATAAAACGCCGGAATGTGGGATGCTATGGGACGAACAAACGACACGGAAAGTCCTTGAAGTGTACTACTGTTGTGTATGGGAACATTTCAGCACAGCACAGAGGATGTGTTGGAAGCATAATTTGAGCTGGATCTCCTCCCCATTCCGAATGCAGTCACTTATTAACATTTATTTCAATTGCATCGTTTATTCTTGTTTCTTGTGAAGCATTCGCTGGTTGTGCCATTTGCTATTACCGTTGTATGCTGCTTCGTGTTGTCGTTGTCGTTGGCGTTGTCCCCCTCCGTTGAGAAATGTGATGCCCAACGATGTGTAAAGTTTTTGTCCCATTGTGTCTTTGAAAAGTCCCTTTTTTGGCCGAGAAAAGAAGGACTAATGGGAATTCCTTTGAACTATTTTTGTTTGTACACACACGCACGCAAGGACGATTTATCTTTTGACAAAAATAATGCAGAATTATTAGCCTTTACACTCTCTCAGTCTCCGTGCATCTCTTTTGAAATGGGACTTTGTGTATGGCGTGGACAAACATCTGTTGAACAAACTTGTCCCTCTATTGAGAGGGGAGACAAATTGCATCTAAGTGGCATGTTTATGCATTCACCAAAGTTTGTGACTAAATTAGAAAACAAAAATGGCGGATGGGAGGTCTGAGGAACAAAAGGAAAACGAAACAAAAAACGAAAAATACAAATACAAACTTTATTTCCTTTCTTTTCGTTTACACAAAAACAAAACAAAACAAAATTAAATCAAAAGAAAAATAGTAGTAAAAAAAATTGGGTGGAGGATAGAGTAAAAAATAAACAAAAAATAATCCTCTTCTTCTGTTTTAGAATCCTACATTAAGCTCTAAAGTTTATATTCTATGTATATGCATGTATATCTGGGTTTATTTATTAATTGACTTAACTAATGTTTGATATACCTACTCGAAGTATTTGCATTTTGTTTTTCTTTAAATCTTAGCAAATAATTTTCAGTGTTAACTATCTGAAGAGCACCTACTAGTTAGTGTTGATTTTTTTGTTTCTTATTTAATTGCTTTTTGTTTAATTTATTCGAACATATTCCTAAGAATCAATTGATTTCTTATAGTTTTTTTTTGTTTTTTTCCAATGCTACACTAGGATATGTTCTTAAAGTTTATAATACATAGCTTGTTTGCGGTTAGAATTTAATATTTTCATACTCCTACGAATTGTATAATTTACTTGAACTATTTTTTTAAGTGTATTCGAACGAAATTCAATGGAAGGTATTTGCTGTGACAGGTGACAGGTGGTAGTTTATTTGTTTCTTATGGATAGCACTGAAAGATCTGTTTGTTTTGTTGATAGTGATGAAAGTTTGGTGAACGAAGAGAAGTGGAATTGTTAAATAGCAAACGTTGTTGTTCTTAGTTTTATGGCGTAAATGAAATTAAAAAATTGCATACTTTCTTGGAAACAATGTCGTAAGGGCCAACTATAATAAGCATGAGCTAATGTCAGACGCGCATGGATGAGGGAACGAAAAAAACATAGACTACCACAGGATCGGTCATAATGGAACTCACGAACTTTTCGGAATGTTTTGTTAAACATGAGCTAGTACATCGGGACCACACCACGCATATGACAATTTGACAGATGAAACAGGAGAAATTTGCAAATCACTGTCGAGCTAAGAGCTTATGAAATAAAAAATAAGACAAAAACGGGAGAAAAAAAATGATGACAGATGTCTGTGCACGCAAAAAAGTCCATAATGGCGAAATATTTGGTTCTTATTTAACACTAGCTCATGTTCGTGCATGTCTATTAAGGCCAAGTCGCAACAGCGCACGTTCGGTCTTTGACAGGGATTGGTTTGCATTTTTGACGCGTTCAATCGAGTTCACTAGAATGTTATATGTATCTAAACGCGGCACCCTTAATTTTCCAAATCCAAATAAACCGCTTGCATTTGACATGTCAAACGTTTTGAAATACAATTTACAAAAAGAAATTTAATTACGATAAATTAAAACAGAATACAAAATGAAATACTTAGATACAGTCGCGTCAATCTGCAAAGACTTCACTCTCACGATTAAATAAAAGAAAATGTGTTCACAACTGTCAAAGCGTCCGAATTTGTAGAGATTGGTTTTTCATATTTCGGTCGGTGAAATATCAACGCGCGACCGACATCTCTATTGTGACTTATGCAAGGGCATACGTGTTTCTTACTGAAAATGTCAAAGTCTGACAGTGCGTTCGAGCGATGTGCCATGGGTATAATAGACATGAGCAAGCATGAGCTAATGTCAAACGGGCATGGGTGAAGGAATGAACAAAATACTATACACAGACGTAAGATTGACAAAGCTCACGTACGATTCTGCTTGGTTCGTTAAACCTGACCGAGTGTCATCGGAACTGCGCCGCGCTTGTACCTATTTGACAGATGGCACACAAAAAATGGAAAAAAACATTACAAATTATCTGATATTGGATTGAATGAAAAAAAAAAACGTAAAAAATTCTTTCTATTGCAATAAAAAAAAGGACATATACAGGAAGAAATTTTGACAGATGGCTATGCACGAAAACGTCAACAAACATTCTGCTCTTATTTGACACTAGCTCATGTTCGCTCATAGTTGCCCCTTACTTCCTGCTGATTAACGTGAAGATCTTCAAATTTGATCGGTAAACTGTCAAACGAGTCCTTAAAAAATGCATCATAAATGTCAAACAGTTGTCAAAATTCTGGAAATATAGCACCAGTTTCTTCATAAGTGCGTATCAATACCCATCTCTCCATTTATTCACACAAACAATTTTTGTATTCCGACTGTCATCTTCAGCGCTGTCACTCTATCCTTCAAATCAATTCCACTGCATACCTTCAATGGTTAGTTATTGCACAAGTGAAAAAAAAAGAACAAAGACTCCAGACAACTAAGACAAAATTATTGCACACTCTCCTATTAAATATACGTGTCGTCATCATTGAATTCGTTCAAATTTGATTCGCTAGCTTTGTGAAAAGGTTCGAAGTTTGTATTGGAAGTGTTCCTTAGCCTATCATAAGTGACGTTTGAGTTACCATTAATATTTATATTCATATTTATATTATTACTAGAGCTATTAGTACCGGAATGCAAAAAATCATTTAAACTATCGCTAAGCCTAGGGTTACTTCTACTGCTGTGTGACTCAATTGTTGAAGTGTCAAACTGTTTCAATTGTATCGCACGTAAATGGCGGATTTCCTGTCTGTCATACTCATCGAAATAATTCTCGACCACGATCTCACCCAGCTGATGATGATCACCGACAGCAGCAGCTATTGCGGCGGTATTGTTGTCGGTAAAGGCATGTGCTGTGTTGGCTGTGACAAATGACGTTGGACGTGGCACAACGTCTGGTGGTGATGTGCAACGCGCCGGCAACGGTGAATGATGCCGCTGTAGATGATGCTGATGCTGGTGCTGGTGATGATGATGATGGTAGTGATGGTAGTGTCGGTGAAACCTTTCCTGTTGTCGTTGTCTCCATTGCTGGGGTTCCTGGTGTTGCTCCAGTTGTCGTTGCTGTTGCTGCTGCTGCTGTTGATGATGATGGTGGTGGTGTTGATATTGATGTGGGTGCTGAGGACGATGCCGGTGTCGATGGCGATCATCCTTGTATGGCCGAACGCTTAGTCGTGGCCGAGAAACGTACCGTCAGAAAATCTCATCCAAATTTAATACAACATCGAAATATCAGGATAACAGGACCCGCCCTCATAATGGGACCAATCCATTGCGCGTCGTTGGATTCCTCGCCATATATATGTCCATGTCATTCTCGGTCCAGTTGTCCGATGTGTCGCAGTAGTTGTTGAGCGTGTGTGTCGATCCAGCTGTCGAGTATCTAAATAGGGATACATTGGATCATTAGCCTTTAACTCGATCTCCACAGGCGACGACGGGCGCAAATGTTAGTAGAGGCGGCTACACACCGGTGGAAATGATGGTTTAACACAAAATTCGAAATCATACAAACGATAGTGCAGAGTGGGAGAGCAGCAAAGTGAAACAACAAATGAAGAAGTGAAACACAAAGTAAACCCAAATGAGAAGTGGAACAGTAGCGGTGGTAATTAATAGAACAGAAATTAAAAAGCGTGTTAGTTGTGTTAAATAGTTAATTGATTGTTTGTTTGTTTGTTCGTATCGTTTTCATTCTTGTATGTTACAGTGTTTGAAAGTAATTTGCTTAGAGTGTTAATCGTTTAGTAGTAGGAGATGCAGTAGAGTGCAGAAGAGTAGAGGTTGATTTTGCGGTAACGTGGCGTTATCTGAATCCAGTCCAGCCCACTTACCGACTTCCTGGTCGATGACTGTGAATATGTGGTCCATTGAGATGATCACGTGATCTAGAACGCGGCCGTGAACGTCTTGAGCTAGACGCAATGCTTGTTGGACCATGAATTGAGCCAGCGTATGATGCACGCGACATGCGTTCCGATGCAGCAGCCAGTGATTGACGTGACTGTCGCAGTTCCGGTCGGGAGTTTACCAAATTCGTTGGGAACGCACTGCCCAAGTATCCGCGATGCGAGTTGTTAGAAAAGCTGTGCTGCGATTGCCCGTCCGCAATGGATCTGAAGAGATGATTTGTTTTTTTTTTTTTTTGTTTTGGTTATGTCATGAGTGAGTTGGCATTTATGAATGTGTGTGTGTTTGTGTGGCGTTATGTGTAAAGGGATGTGACATATCCCCGCAAAGAAAAAAAAATCAAGTGTCATGCGTAATAATCAAATAAAATTCAAAGAATAACCAAATGAATGTAAATGATAATCACTTTCGACGTTTGAGTGTGTCACTCTTCCTTTTTTTTTGTCTGATCTCATCAGGCCACCAGCTGTACTCACCGTGCTTTGCTGACTTTTCCTGGCATGCCAGAGAAGTGACTCCTTAAATCGTCCTGATTATCCATTGGATATATCCTAGGCCTTGGTATGGATCGACTGCTGTACGCCGATACTTGATCCCATTCCTGTCGAAAGAGAATTGTTCACAGGAGCGTACAATACAAATCGAAATTAAGATTGAAATAGATTTTTCTGATGAATGCGTACGTCTGCCGGTGGTGGGGTGTCTCTTCTCGACGGCATTCCGAAGAGAAGAGAGTAATGCCTTTTGGGGGGAAGTTGTGAATGTGAATCAGTTTCATTGTTTACTGTGTTACAGAAGCATGGAGGCAAATGCAAATTTGTCTTAACCGAATGGATTTGATTTTATATAGGGACTTGGTGTTTGACAATTCTCTTGACTGCTGCCGACGACAGGCAGTCTGTCAGGCGGGATTTGAATGTTAAGCGAATAAACATGCATACACGCATCATTTGGAGCGTGGACGGGGATGAGGCTGGGATGTGTTCAGTGAGTTGGGAGTTGTTTGGTTAATGTGTCTTTGACATACGGTTCACTTCAGCTATCAGCTGAAGCTGAAGGGGATGCACTGAAGATTTGTGGCGAAGTTGGAATGTAATTAACGAACACAGCTACATGAATGAACGCGTAATAAACTCGTCGAGTGGAAAATCGACATCTCGTGTAGGTTCAGAGGTTCCTGGAAGTGCTGTGTGCACATCCTGAAGGTAGGTGCTGCTGACTGGAGGTTTGCTGTTGACGTTTCTGGCTGATAACCTATTCAGCGTTGTAAACTTGTCGGTTTGCAGAGACTTTTTCTTGGTGATGGCAGAAAAGTGACAAATTTCACTTGAGGAGACAATGAGCGAATTCCCACCATATTTGCCACTAAGCTTGGTTTCGTTAAGTTTCGTTCAGTTTTGGTTACTTTAGTGGGAGTGAAATGAAATGTTGCAATATACGCTAGTGACAGAATTCACAGAAATGATACACTCTGATCATAATAGCCACATTCGTTAAGTTTCGTTCAGTTTTGTTTACTTCAATGAGGTGGATATAAAAGACTGCAACGAAGGTGATTGACAGTTTAAATTATGCTTAAAATTCCAGAATCATTTCTGGGAACTTTGAAGCTTGACACCGTTTCTGTCGACTTTTAGTTCGTTTTTGACACAAGCTTAAGTCAGTTATGATTGAATGGATAGCGAAAATGGTGAAATTAATCCATGCTATCCACCGAATTCACTGAAATGATAGACTCCCACAATAAAAAAACAACTTAACTCAGTTTCGTTAAGTTTCGTTAAGTTGTGATTACATCAGTGGGATCGAATTGAATAACAGCAATGTACGTAAATGTCATCTGAAATGCTCCTTAAGGTTCTAGAAACTATTCTGCGAACTTTGAAGTTTGACACCGTTTCTGGCTACTTTTCGTTCGTTTCTGACTCGAGCTAAAGTCAAGTAAAGTTGAGTCGATAACGAAAGTGATCTTGTAAGCGTAGGTAATAAATGGCATTCACAGAAATGGTAACCTTTGGCCATGATAACCACTTTCGTTCAGTTTCGTTAAGTTTCATTGATTTTGTTTTTCGTTCGTTTCTCAAAATTTTTTTTATGGATGAGTCGATAACGAAAATGCATATTACACATTCTGACAGAACAGTGTTGCTGCTTGGCATCCGTCACATAAATTTATCTGCGCTGTCCATTAGCTGTCGCATTAATTGTTTCATGTTAAACTCCAAAAAAAAAAGCACCACCTCAAAGTACATCACCTACAGGTCACTCAAAAATGCAAACACAGCGCTTTATAAATTGACACATGATTTATCGTTAAGTGCAACCTTCAGCGCAAAGACAATCTCTGCGGAAAAAGAGAGTATCTCAGAGGCGAGGCATGTGTGTGGGTGGGTGCACGAATGCCACCGAGAAAGAGTTGGTGGAAAAAAGGCACTTAATGTCACTCAAAAACATGCATCCCGTGTTTACTCTTGCGCCATTTGTTCTCGACCTGTACACTGGTGAACATTTCAATTTAATCCTGCATCCTCATTTTTCTTCTCCTTCAGATGGGAAGCGCTTCGGATTGGATGTATGTATTTTTTTTTTTGTTCTGTTTCGTTTTCACTTAAATCCGATTTAATGACCCATTGCAGCAACCGTTGCTCCGATGGCCCGAGAACACCGGGACCATATCTCTGCCGAGCAGTGGATGTTTTATGGAATGTTTCGCTTCCAGAACACTCACCTTATGGTTATTGAACGCCGACAACGTGGCCATCGATCCCAATGGTCCCGGACTGCCAGCCGGTCCGCAGCAGTTCACCGGCAAACCGCCGATGGGGAGTGGACTCTTTTGCTGTGATGTCTGCAGCTTCCTTGATCGCCTGCGGAGGGAGAAAGAGAAAGAGAGAGAGAGAGGAGCGATAGGGAAAAGAAAGGTGAGACAATTCACGGGGCGAAGTGATTGAAAATCGTTTAACCTGCTAGATGCGATGAACACAATTACTGCGACGATAATTGTTCCGCAAATGGCTGCACTGGCGGCTATTGTGATTTTGTCCATGTTCGATGTCTGCGAGGCGACCGTTCGGACTTCGCGGCACTGCTGGTAGGGCACTGTCTCAGGGGTGACGTGGAGTTCCTCCAGCGAGATGACACACACAATGATGCACTCCTGGGCGGGGACATTTTTTATCTTGAACTCACGTTCGCTGGACTCGAGCGGTGGGCCTTGCTTGAAGCTCTTCTCGCCAAACAGACGATAGACAACACGGAAGCCAAGGATGTTTGCGGTATCGGAGTCCCACTGAATTATGACCGAGCTGTCCTGGCGGAAGGCATTTTTCACTTGCACCTCGTTGGCATCGTCGATGCGGGTGCCGCGCTGCGGTGGGAAGCCGAGCACCAGCGGTGGTCGCTGCTGTTTGTGTGATGTGCCGGCGGCTGATGAAGCGGCTGCTCCGCCACCGAGGCCGCCTGGTTGCTGTTGCTGCCGCCAAGCGGGCAGAGCCTGATTTTTGGTAGCTATCGGTGCAGTGCCGGTCGATGAAGACGTGGATTGATGAACCTGGTTGTTCGTGGGTGGTGCCTTCGACTGAAACGAAAAATATTGCCTTGTGATGCAGTGGGAGAGAGGGATGAAGCCACTCTGGAATGCTTACCGTGCCCAGTGTCGTGGAGGTGGGTTGTGTGGTGGGTGGACTGGGGGGTTTGATTGAAGTGGCTGCTGTAGTCGGCCGGACGGTGGTGGTGCTCGTGCCGGTGCTCGATGATTCTGTAACTGCCGGGGTGGTGGTTGTGGTTGGCGCAGGAGGTGTGGTCGTCCTTTTGGTGGTTACTTGTGGCGGTGCTTCCGTTGTGGTAGTTACAGTCGTTGAAACGGTCGGCTTCGGCGTGGTGGACGTACTGGCGGCGAGTGTGGTGGTAGTCGTGGCGGCCGCAATGGTTGGCTTCACGCGGGGAATAAGTGAGTCCACAACACCGACGGGTCCATTCAAATCGACTTCCGATTCGGGGCAGGCCAATTCCTCCGGCTGGATTGAGTAGAAGCCACGGTCACTGAAGCGACTCGGGGTGCCGCAGAACTGTGGGTTCCTTTCACGAGATGTGACCTGCAATACGGGATGTTTGAACTGGAGAGTGAAAAGGGGGATTTGCGGGGGCTTACCTGCAGGTCACCGGTTCTAATCCACTCAGCGACCCAGCGCAGCTTGCAGTCGCAGTGCAGGAAGCGTCCGCCCAGCGAGAGGCCTCTGAGGGTGGAGTTCAGATGCATGAATGCCTTCTCTGGCACAGTCGGCAGTGGGTTTCCGTCAAGCGCGAGGAGCGTTATGCTCGGGTTGCCGCGGAACGCAACTTCGGGGAGGGCAGTGAGTAAGTTGAAACCGATGTCGAGGACGCGGAGCTCTCGCAGCGAGTGCACAGCTCCGACTGGGAACTCAGCCAGGAGATTGTTCAGCAAACTCAGCGAACTCAGCGTTTTTCGCACTCCAGCGAAGGCAGTCTCTCCCAGGTTCTGGATGAGATTCCTCTCGAGGTTGAGCGCCGTTAGCGAATCCAAGCCCTCGAAGGTACGTGTGCCTCCGACACCCGGCAGCTCCTTGATTCCATTCAGCGACAGATCCAGGAACGCCAGGGATTTCAGTCCTCGAATCGACTCGGGAACCCGCTTCTGCCGAGTGCCCTTCAGATTCAGGTTCTTCAAGCTGTTCTCCAGTCCGTGGAAGGCACCGGGCGCCAGGGTGACGTTGTTGTCGTTCAACTTCAGCGTCGACAGCTTGTTGAGTCCCTCGAATGCGTTGTCCGGAATGGACACAATCCTGTTCTTGGACAAGTCCAGCAAGTTCAGAATCGTGAGCACTTTCAGTGCTTCAATCGGCACCGTCTCGAGCAGGTTGTCCTGAAGATTGAGGTTCTTCAGGACGGTCTCTTGACCCTTGAACGCTTCGTCGTTGATGTCCTTAATCTTGCAGCTGCTCAACTGCACGTTGTGCAAGCGAAGATTCACGAAAATCTCTGCGGGCAGACTCTCCACCGTGGAGTTGTTGACGTACAGCAGGTCGATGGGTTTGTTCCGGGCGAACTTATTCAACGCGTCCAACAGCATCGGGAAGTCAACCTGGGGACGGGGCAAAAGGGATGCGATAAATTTCACTCACCACCCCAAGATCCAATGGCTTACCTGGTCACACTGCACTGAGAGCTCCCTGCCCAGGTTGTAGGAGCAAATGCACGTCGACTGTAGCTCATCCAGCTCCAGTTCCTTCTGCCATGGGCACTGTGCCGTCGTGGAACCGAGTGCCACGGCAATTACAATGGCTCCCAGTAGCCACTTGACTAACTCGGTCCCTCCTCTGGACATTGTTATCCACGTATGCTGTCGACTCATAATGTGTAGGGTGTCTGTAATGAAGCAGAGAAAATGTTCATGAGGATCCACGGAGATAATGACAAGGAGGTGATTAATGGCAATTGCGAGGAGTCTTATTAATTAAAAGGAAAGAAGGATGTGCTGCCCATTAAACAACAACCCTCACGCCCGCCCGTCCGCCGAGGAAGGAGTTAATAGACGGACATCCACTTGGACGTTATCTCTCTCGCTCTCTCTCTCTCGACCCCTTGGACAGGTGAAAAGGTATCGTCTCTCGCATTGAAATTACTTCCACTCCTAGATGGTTGACAGGGGAGGGGGAGGATGCTCTCTCAAGGGTGGATTGATTAATATCAGACACACTAGGTCAACTGCTGCTTGAAACGGTTTCTTTTGTTTTCACTTGCTCAGCTCTTCTGTACGGTGTGTGGCGGTGCGGTGTGACAAGCAACTGTAATTGAATCTGAAGCTCGAGCTTCGCAAACCAGATAAGTGCGTCGTCATTTCACCTACCCGGCAACGACCGTCAACGGCCAGCCAGTGAAACGTGAACTATCCTGGTGATCTGTGGCGTCTTAGCATTTACGTTGTTGTGCGTACGAGTTGACGTTAATTGCATCAGCGTTGATATTGTTATTGCGTGTGCGGAGCCAGAGCATGCCAAGTGAAATGAAGAAGTCAATGTTTTAATCAAGTGGATTGTTGTTATGCTTTAGCCAGATTGATGGCCAATCTGAGACGGTACCTTCTCGACTGCCTTGCTGTATGGGTGAGCAGTGAAGTGGACAGCGGTGTTCTGTGGTGGTCATCGGTCGGTCGGTCGGGTGGCCGGTGCTCGGGGGAATGGTCATTAAGGTGCTTTTACCATTATGGTAATGACATTGGAGATTGCCTCGGTTGCACGCTCGGATAAAGCGCAAGAGGCGGTCTGGGATTATGATGGAAAATGGTTTTGCTTTCGAATGGGTTTTAGGAGAAAAGTTGAAGAGGGGGGCAAAAATGTTTGCCGCGGGGGAAGCGGTGGGCTTTGGTTAGGATGGATGGGAGTTGGTGGCACTGGTGGAGGTTATGGGAAATTTAAATGAGTTGAAAATGCATCTGATTAGTCAGCAGTGCAATGCCCCTTGAAGAAGCTGGCTAGATTCTGCCTTTGGTTCAGTTTTTCCGTCTTTTTATTTGTTAAGACATCCGTCGAGTTATCGCCGAAAACAATGACGTGTGAAAATTGGTCAGCCAGATGCTGCTACTCGAGTACGACGCAATCTTCTTCTTCTTGTTCTTCTGGTGGCGGTACAGCCCGGGGTAGACCTGGGCTCCAACCAGTAAGCCTCTCCAGGCGGCACGATCTTTAGCCAGCTGTCTCCAATTGCTCACACCAAGTCGATTGAGGTCCTTCTCCACCTGGGTGCGCCATCGGTTCCGTGGGCGTCCTCTATTGGTTTGTCCCACTGCTTCGGAGACGAAGACTCTTCGGGATAGAGCAGTGTTGTCCATGCGCTCCACATGGCCCAGCCATCTTAGACGTTGAATCCGTAGACGCCTGACTAGGCTCATGCTGCTTAACAGTCCGTACAGTTCGTGGTTGAACCTTCTTCTCCATTAACCATCAACGCAGACAGGACCAAAGATTGAACGCAGAACTTTTCTCTCGAAAAGACCAAGTGCTTCTTCATCCGCTTTTGAGATTGTCCATGCCTCCGCACCATAGAGCAGGACAGGGATGATCAAGGTGTTATATAATGTTAGCCTGGTGCTTCAAGAGAGGACTCTACTACTCAATTGCCTCTTGAGCCCAAAGAAACAGCGATTGGCAAGAGTAATTCTGCGTTTAATCTCGGTACTGGCGTTGTTCGTACTGTTCACTTGCGAGCCGAGGTAGACGAAGTCCTTCACTACCTCGAAGTTATAGCTGCCCATTGTGATGCTCTGTCCAAGACGTCGATGTTGTGTGTACTTTCTCGATGACAGCATATATTTCGTTTTGCCCTCGTTCACCGCTAAACCCATTTTGGCCGCCTCCGCTTCAATACCGGCTCGCTGTGTTCGACCAATCACGTCAATGTCATCCGCGTATGCTAGCAGTTGTCCGAACTTTTGGAAGATCGTGCCTCTTGTGTTAGCGTGTGAGTCTTGCACGATCTTTTCCAAGATGATGTTAAAGAAATCACATGACACCGCTTCGCCTTGTCTAAAACCTTTTTTGACATTGAAGGTCTCGGTGAGTTCCTTACCGACCTTGATGGAGCAGCGAGAATTCTCCATCGTTAACCTGCACAACCTGACGAGTTTGGCAGGAATGTCAAAACTAGACATGGCGTTGTATAGCAGCTATGCACGCTGTCATACGCGGCATTGAAATCGACGAATAGGTGATGGGTGTCGATCTACATTTCTTGGGTTTTTTTCCAGGATCTGCCGTAATGGGAAGATTTTGTTGACGAATGTATGTCAACTTGACCTGTGCATTTTACAATCTCGCCAAGTAGAGAGCAGTCAACAACTTTACCCTGGATGCACAGGCCCATGCCCTCCATGCAATCGAAGGGTTTAATTCCTGATTTATTTGGATTTTATAGCAGTGTGGGAAGGACATGGGGCCCATTCTGCGAAGTAGGCCTCCAATATCCTCCGAGACGATAGCCCCCTCAATCGACTCAAATTTCTGCCCGGCGAGTGACTTCTTCAAGTTTGGAAACAAAAAGGAGTCACACGGGGCCAAATCTGGAGAATACGGTGGATGAGGCAGCAGCTCGTTGCCAAATTCGATGAATTTGTGAGTTTACCAAAGTGAGCAAAAGCGGAAATAATCGCGCAGACTGCTTCTCATGCTCAATATTTCAGGCAGGATATGACCATCGCGTCTTTTCAAATGCCTTCTGTCTCAGCTAACTTCATTCGGCAGTCGGCTAATATGAGATCGTGGATTTTGTCGCGTTATTCTGCGTGGTAGCCGTTTTCGGGGTTACCAGTCTTTCAATTCCTGTCTCAACTTGGGCGACTTCTCCTATCCACTTCCAACAATTTCTGTTAGTTGATCCATGATAACCCCTTGCCTACTTTTAGGCGAAAACCTTTCACGTTTCCTGGACAGTACAAAGTTCTCCTCTATACTAATCTTAAACAAGCCCTTCACAGACTACATCTATTCATGACGCTGCAGTTGAAAAAAAGAGAGCCATCATGGTTACCAGCTAGTTAAAGAGCTTTAAAACTAATTTAAATGAAAGAGAACAACCCAATCCCCGCAATGCAGCCTTCAGTTTCTATATCCTGTTCTAATTCCGCTGCAGGGTGTAGAAATTCCCAAACTAAAACCGTCCATAATCTCCGTTTCAGGGTTGCGCCAGGAAATAAGAGTGAGTTTGCCTAACCCAAACACACCCAAGTCCTCCCCGCCTTTTTTTTTCTATCCACCCCACATGGATAAAAGATTTTCGGCAGATTTATCTGACCCAATTCCCAAGACCTCGGCGAATGCCAACAACGTCAGCCAGCCCCCCGTGGCGAACTTTAAAATTGGAATATTGTTCCCGATCAAGTGTGTGAAGACGCCGACAGCGCAAGCAAAACAAAAACAACACAATCCGTATCCATTCGATGGACAATGTACTGAAATTATCCTGCCCAAATATACGGCTGGGTCTACAATGGATATTTATCGTTTCAAATAGATACACGCCACAAAAGTTTCTCTTTCTCTTGCTGACGGGCGAAAAATTGCAAAAAAAACTGGAAAAAAAAGGAAAAGTTTTTTGTAAAGATTTTTCCCTCGGACACACATTTACAATCCACGTTCCGCTCAGATGAGTTTGCTTTATTTCTGCAAATAGTGGTGTGCTGCTCTGTTGTTGCTGGCACATCAGACGACGACGCTGATGACGATGACGGTGACGACGACGACGACGACTAGAACACGACACGATACGACACACCACCACCAGCAGCTATCTCCCCCTGGATGGCTGGGCTGTGTTGGCAAAGCCTGTTGGGCATAGATTCCCGCCTGTAATGACACCAGTGATTTCTTTCTACCCGAATGCACCCGATATCCTTTCTAAAACTATTTGTATGAAACATCCTTCCTTCTTGCCCCCTCCACAGCATCCACCATTCACCGTCACCTCTCAGTGGAGGATAACCATGGATGGATTGGACAAACAGATACGGATACTCACTCGTACTCTGGGTGAATTAAGTTCAACTGAAAATTGATTTCTTAGTGGTTTTGTGGTTTGTCTCTCTGAAGTTGTAGCGAGACATGCCTGCTGTCTGGTGGCCGGAGTCGTGGCTCCTTGAGGTTATGGCGGAGAGTATGGATTTGCGGAAAGTTTGCGCTTGTGTTCACGTCAAATGGAAACGTGCAATTGCAGAACCTTCATCGGGGATAAAGGAGCGAAGCTCTGTGCTCCCGTGCGACGGGCCAGGGAGATGGGTTGGATTGGGATATCGTTGGAAATCAGCGAGATGTAATGGAGAGATGAGTTTTCGTCATGCCGCCAATGTGATGGGAAACGCGTGAAGGGAACTGCTTCCACATTCAGTCGGCTGGAATTTAGGTTTTGGGGTCTGCTTGAATTGCACTCAGTCCGGAATGGTGTTCCATTTTTTTGCGAGGCGACGTCGCGATTTATGCAATTAGATTTTGTATACAGTGGCGACTAACGGCGGAGGAAGGAAAAAAGAAAATGTCGGTTCTCAGCAGTGTTGGAAATGATACTGAAGGTCTACCGTGTAGTGGAGACGATTTTGATTGGAAGCATAATGATGTCCACGCCTTGATGTTATAAGGGAATTTCTTTAGTGTTTTTAAATGGAGATGAAGAAACTGCTTGGAGATAACTTGTCATGTCTGTCTGTTTGTGTATCAGCGAGAAATGTGAGGGCGGGAGAAGGGACATTCCTCTATGAGTTGGGCAAAGTTGTGAATGCAGTCAAAATAACCTGTCAAATACCGGATTAGTCACATCGAGCGAAAGAACAGTCCACATAAGACACAAATCCGAACATCTTGGTTCGAGAAGGAGAAGAAACTTAGTCTGGTAAAAACACGAAGTGATGGTGGACACAAGAGAACGTATCCTGGAATTTTGATAATAGACCATCACGCTTTCATCACGATGGCATCACCACTATAAGGTTCGTGTATGTGGTTTACAATATTAAGCGCCTGTAAGTATTTGTTCATGTATTTTCGAACAGTTGTAGGGGTGGTTGATATATTAGATTATTTTAAAATGTTTTGCATCTAAAAGTATACAACTTTTGGCATACGCAGCGTGTCTGTGCTATTCATTCCATTTTTGCTCCGTAATCGTTTCTTTTCCTTGTTTCTTTCATTTGACAAAAAATGTCTATAAATCGATAATATTTATGCCTGAAACACAATAGTTTTGTTTCAGCCATTAAGACTTTATGTACAGCATTCATTGAACATATGTCCTTAGTTTGGCCTTCTGGTATCAAAACAAATCCAATGCATTTGTCCAAAACATTTAAATGGCAATCGTTTAGGTGTCACATGAAATCAGAGGCAAATTTGCGATTGCTAATGTGATCATCACACATTATAAACATTACAAACCAAAGACTGTGAGCCTCACCTTAGACGATTCCACCCCAGCTTTATGTCGGTCTCATGGTTAAGTACTAGGTCTAAATACATTGTTCTAGGATAATCTTTTGAACGCTTACAGTGATTGTCTGACCTACTCTGACGTATGGAGCAATAGTCTGCCACCAGGCTGCGTTGAAACCCATCGACTTATTGGCTTCGTCTTTTCTCTTCTGCAGACAAGTTCACTGGACGGCATATTTTTTCGACATACTGTTTTGAATGACATCAGGATCTGTCATTAATTAAAATTGACATAAAAAGAACAGAGGGGCTTAAAATGATGGAAGTATCAGCAGGCAGACACCGATTCCATACAGCAATCTGTCGCGTTTTTGGGAACCCTGCTCGAAAACAACGTTTACCTCAAACCACTTCAAAGACCGCAGTGGACTGCATCCCCTCCGCAGCTCTGAATATACTCGTTAATCCACCGATAGACCTAATCGGTAAACAGAGAGATCTAATACGGCGTCAACCTGAAAGTGCTGCATATGTGAAAAGAACTCCGGTCTGGGCACTCAACGATCCTCGGAAGGTAAAGATCTATACCCATTGAAACTGATCTCACATTACCTTAGCTCCTCTTTGAGAAGAACCAGCATCCCCCCTAGATCTTAGCACCTGACGCCGGATGAGCCTCTGCGAATCAACTTAGATGCATCGAAAATGGATGCAGGTGTGGACGTTGGCGTCTATTCGAGCTATCTTTCCGATCAACGAATCACTGTAGCATCTTTTAGGCTGAAACTATAGCAATCAAGGAAACTCTGTCTTGGCTAATAACACAATGTAATTTTAAGAACGGGTACCGTTATATGCTATGACAGACAGGCAGTGATCGAGTCTCTAATTTCAGCCACCTTAAACTCTAAGGCTTCCTGTAATTACCGCTTATCTTTCAACGACAAGGCCAAGTTTTTGAACATCCGACTTATGCAGGTCCTGGGACACTGACATTCCAGAGAATTGCGAAGCGGACGAACTACTTAGAAAGGGTTCCAGTTTCCATGCCAAAACGTCTACAGAGACTCGAAACACTCGCTCAAGTAGATCATAGGTGTTTTACTTGCACAGGATGCTCCCCCCTCCCCTTCCACCCCCCCCCCCCCCCCCCCCCCCCTCCCCCCACACGCCTCCGCTATGCGACATTATAAAATGGTCAGTACGACTAACTAGGGACTGGTGCGTGTCGGTTGGGTTGAACCTAAATCCGGCACAAGCCACAATAGTAGCATTTACTAGGAAACGAAAACTGGGTCTACCAAAACCAATAAGTCTGTTGGATACAAGACTAGCTCCAGTAAACGAAACTAACTATGTAGGAGTAATCTGGGACAGCAAACTCATTTGAAAGAAAAGAGGTAACCAGGAAAGCGACGCGTGCTCTTGGCGTGCAAATCCTGGGTATGTAATCCAAGCATCCGAAGATGCATGTACACTGCTATTGTCAGACCAATTCGATACGGTGCAATAGCATGGTCCAAAAGAACCAACCTGCTCAGTGCAACCATCAATAACTATCAGACAAAGTTCAAATGTTGCTTGGATTACAGGGGCATTGAGTACCTGCCATGGAAACGCTACTGGACTTCTTCTAGTGGTTGCAGACTGTGCAAACACAACAATCATGAGGATGGCAAAAGAAGGCATAAGGAATGACAGGTGCATTACATCGAGACAATTCAATGCACTAGTCAAAATGCAACAACTCTTGTCTATTCCGAAGGATGACATGATTCGGCTCAGAACCAAAAAGGACTCATGCAATGAATCCATAGTCCATAGAATGAGGAGCAATACGGTCAAATAAAATACTAATGGATCAAGAACTGATGGAGAATCAGGAGTATTTGCACCCCGGACTAAGTCCTACAAACCCATGGACAAACGGACCAGTATCTTTCAAGCAGAAGTCTATGCCATGGACAGATGCGCTCAAATCGATCTTGTCATGAACTCTACCAACTGCGACATAGCAATAATGTCAGAAAGTCGTGCCGCTATCCTGGCACTATACTCCTATCGTCAAACCCAAGCTTGTGTGGGAATGTCTCTCTACAGACGCTTAAGAAGCTGAGGAGGACTAACAGAGTAAAACTCTGCTGGATACCTGGCCATATAGGGAAATAGCCACCTCCCTCGCTAGGAAAGGACCATCAGTTTCTTTTATAAGCCCCGAACCATCCATGTCCTCAGGAAAGAGTTCAGGGAACTAGAAAGAAGGAACCGATTAGATGACTGGGACAACGCGCATGGCATGAAGCAGGCCAAGGAACTCTTGGGCCAATATAACCGGAAGAGGTTTGAGGCATGTATCAGAATGAGCAAGAACAACCTTCGTATCCGAACAGCCTTCCTAACGAGGCACTGCGGACTTAAGGAGCACCTAAGGAAACTAGGAGTATCAGAAGAAGGTCTCTGCAGATTCCGCGCAGAATCAAACGACATTCCAGAAAATGTACTGGGATTTTGTGAGGCTCTAGCCAACAAAAGACAAAGATATCTGGCCATGCGCCTGATATAAGAGGAAGAACTGAAGTCACAAGAAACAGCTCTCATTCTCAGATTACTAAAGGCAACTGGCTTAGAGGGAATACTCTAGGATAAATCTCTTCCACCTTAGCGCAGAAGGAGCATATAACCATCAATACAACTCTGTAAATAGCTGCATGGAAGGGGAGCTCTTAAGAAAGCAAAGATTTGACAGGGGGCACTATAGACCATACATATTCTCTACAACAATAATTAATGCCCCATTACCAAGCAACTCTAGCCTACGCTCGACACCAAGCGATCACATAGCCCAATCAGAATAGTGGGCCGAATCTTGGAACTCTCGTCGGTGTTATAACAATACAACCCACGCCTCTAGACTAAACCTTCCTTACAATGTCTTTTGCAGAAGCTACAGGCACGGGAACAGGAAGAATCCACTACGCATGTGCTATGCAGTTGGAGTGCTTTCTCACCAAGTAGAAAAAGAAGCCTACTACTTCAATAACTTGACTGAATTAAGAAGGGTAAGAGTCAGCCATCTCCTTCGCTTTATAAGAGGTCTTACTGGTTTGCTGAATGGGCATTTATAAATCGTGGTTTCACAATGGTCCAAGTGGCTGCTAAGTGGCGTTAGTGTGGTTGCTGGCATTCCTTAAAGAAGTTAGCTACTTCAACCTAACCTAACTTATGTATGTGTTGGAAGAATCTGATTTGCGTCGTTAAGCATTGGGCCCAAGATTTATTTAAGACGACCCTGTGGCCTCCAAATGGCGACGATGTTTGTTTGGGACCACTCACTCATCTTCCACCTCTCCGTCTCAACGGCAGCTGTTCAAAAAGTCGCTTTATACAACTTTTTCAATTTTGCAGAGCCTTTGCAACGCCGTCATCGTCAAGGAAACTGTGTCAAAGAGACGACAAAAAATTATTCCATGTGCTGACAACAGGGCCGCTTCAAAAATGTCTTCCGAGAAAATTAATCACATTGTCTGGACACCCGCTGCACAGAAGCCGTGCATAAATTCATTCACCAGCTCTTCAGGAATGCTTGCAAATACAAAAAAAGGAACCCGCCACACAAGATTCAGTCGTTAAAATGTTTGCAATTCAAGTAAATGCAACCCGTTCTTCTTTTTCGTTTTTCCACCTTCACGTGCATAGTACACCTTCCGCGGTGTCCATCCACGTTCGTCGCCATCTCAAATAAACTCATTTAAATAACATTGTTACCAGAAGCCACTTAATTAAAAATGTACAAAGGGACACGTGAAATGTGGTGAAAAGTTTTCACCCCCCACTGTAGTGACACTGTTATTCGCTTTTGCGGAACCCGGCACGCCACGCAGAGGAGATACCTCTGAGCGTGTGGTCGAACATGTTCACCCATTAAGTGTGCGCTCGTGGTTGGTGCTGCTGTTGTTGGTGGGTGTCCGGAATGTTTTAGTTTTACGGGAATGACAACGACCACCATTATTTGCATCTTAAAATTTTTCACACACCCCCCGGCTGTGGCACAGTCGGGTCAACACCGAAAAAGGGGTTAAAAATCGACTCAAACTTCATCGCCCATCTGGCATCCTCGAGAGGAGGACCATTAAATTCAATTCCAACGAACGAGTGCAATGAGCCACCAACAACGGGGAGAAAATGGAAAAATGTTCACCATCAAGTGAGCAAGCAAGTTCTTCGGTTGGGCGCCATGAGCAGACGAGGCATAGCGCCAGAGAGTGGTAGTGGGTGTTTGCATTTCGGGAGTTGTACCTTGGATTGTCTTGCACAGAATTAATAATTAAATTCCATTCTCACTATCAACTCTCTGACAGCGAGAGCGAGAGGGACAGGTTTTACTTAAAATTCGCTTTTTGGGATGCAAAGTAGGTTACGTCAGGTAGGTCGCCGGCCCACCTCTCACCTCCGGTTTCGTCTAAGCCAAAACCGAGAAAGATGATATAAGCCCCTTTGTGCTGAACTGTGCTCCGCCCTCGGAAGTCCAAACTGATTCGAGAAATTTAATTTTTCGCAACGGAATACAACGAACAACACAAGATACTTTGCACAAACGAGGCAGAAAAACCAAAACAAAACAAAAAAAAAAAATGAAAACAGAGAAAAGCCGGAATAATCCCATTTTACACAAGACCCGGCGGAGGGTCGGCGGGTATATTTTGAGCCTAATTGGATTAATTCACTAGGAACGATGCATGCATGCGGATGGGAGAGGCGGCAGCGGCAGAGACAGTAGACTGAAGTAAGAGCACACGAGACTGACTGAATCGCACCGAGAAGGGCAAACATTTTCACTCGGGCTAAGTGTATTTCATTAATTTACTAAGTCTAAAGTGCAGTCAGTCGTCGTCGTCATCAGTGGGCTGCTTAGCACTGGAGGGCGCCCGCAGAGAGACACCGAGACACCCGGAGACTGAGGAGTGAGTGTATCCGAAGAGATTAATGAAATTTCACCTTTTTGGATACAAAGTTTTGTGCGCCCCCTGATATATGGATATGGGTAACTGGCTCTGGCGGAGAGGCGTGATACGGTGACTCATCGAGGTGCAGGAACTTTTCAAATATGTGCAGATTCTAATCTTTTACCGTAAACTTTACGACGATGCGGATCGTATTATGGTTGTTCTCTGCTATTTATTTTTTGCTCTTCTTTTGTTTGACGCTCTCCAGAGATTAAAAATGGATTTTTTTCCCTTCACTTGGCGACGGAGGATTATGGGTAACTTTGCGTAAAATGATTGTGACATGTTACGGAGCTTGTCAGAGAGGAGGGACAGAGAATGAGAGATGATGGGCGACGTTGATGTAAGAAAGTGAGCAGCTTCACGACAGATGATCCAGCTCTGGTTGGTTCCCAGAGGGAGGGAAGTGATCGGTTGAGGATGTGATGAATGTGTCTGGAATTTGCGCAGAGTGGACAGATTGGAATTTTGTACTGAATTTGTTCTGATGTCTTGGGAAGGGCTTTGCTTGCAATGTGGAGGGATCTCCGACTTGGATTTAGGTTAGGTTTTTGAGATTGAACATGTTGGCAGTTATATTGACGATGTCATTGAGTAACTTTGCGAAATTTGAGGTCTGATCTACGCCGCGCCAAGGTGCGCCATTGGAATGATGTTACATTTGCTTCCATAGGAAATATACGACACGATAGTGGTCACCATAGAACGGGTAGAACAGTAACTGCACCAAAGGCAAAGGAAAAAGACATGGTTCCAATGGCCTCGGAGTTACAACTGACTCGGAGTTACAACTGTTTCCCAACAGGGACAAGTGGCTTTCGAACGCCGTTATCAACAACCATGAGATTGGCCTTTTCACCGACGGATCAAAAATGGACTCAGGTACTGGAGCCGGATTCTACTCAGACATCTTGCACGGACAGGAATCATTCAGACTCCCTCATATGTGCAGTGTCTTCCAAGCAGAGATTCTGGAAATAGAGAAAGCAGCCCAGCACATTGAAACAACAACAATCACCATCTTTGTTGACCAGGCCAGGCTGCACTGAAACCAATAGGATCTTGTACGACGAGATCAAGGGCTGCTGTTATGAATTGCCGCAACCTACTAAAGTCCATCAGTTACCGTAAACTCTGCTGGGTCTGGGGCTACAGCTCAATAGCAGGGAGCAGCAGAGAGAGCGGACGAATTAAGCAGACAAGGGTCTCAAATGGACATCGGCGAAGCGGACACATCGAGCACACGTGCGCTCGTCGGAGTGATCACAGGACACTGCCCCATCGGAGCAATGCTCTGGGCATGAATGCGGAACACAGCGACCTCTGCCGGAGTTGCGGTGACGAGGAAGGAGCGTTTCGGTCCAACATCTCTTCTGCCACTGCTTAGCTCCCCAGAATGGGCAGCTATCTTCACTGGGCCAAAGATTCGTCACAGAGACTACGGACTGAGTGAATGTAGATATATCGGCGCTGCTAAGATTTGTAAAGAGCACGGGGTCGGATCCTTCACAGAGACTGCGGACTTAACGAATGCTTGTATATCGGATCTGCTAATATTTTTAAAGAGCACGGGGTCGGATCCTTCACAGAGACTGCGGACTTAGCGAATGCTTGTATATCGGATCTGCTAATATTTGTAAAGAGCACGGGGTCAGATATGACACATGACACAGGATAGTTTTAATTAGAATGTGTACTCCACAAGTGAAGGGATTCACACCCAAATAGAAGTTCTATCATCACACGCACCTTCCTAACCTAAAGTCCAAGCGGAGATAGTCCAGCATAGAAAGATCTTAAAAAAACCGAATTATCTACTACTACTACCTAGTCAGAAATAAAATTGCTTTCGACATATACCCGAATGGCTCTTTAATGGATGAGGGTGTTGATTACATCGCCCCTTTGAGTCTCCATCGAATAGACCATAGAAGTATATTACAATCAAAAGCTTAGCCTAGTCAAAGAGGTGGCCCTTTCCTACTGGAAATGAAACTCTCAGAAGGGAAATCTATCCTTATACGCATCGACAGTCAAGTAGCCATACTCTTCTCCTTTGTTTTGTCCAAATGCAGTAGGATGTGAATGAGGGCAGGCATGTCTTTCGCATCTAATAAGCGTGGGTGGTAGTGTGGGTGTGTGTGGACCCCTACTGTTCATCAAAATAATCTGAGTTGCACTGCACTAGACTAGGACCCAAACCTGTCCTAGTCTAGTCCAGTTAAGGATTGAAGTGACTGACTGCCAGCAAGTAGTAGTTATTGAAGAAGTAAGCTTCTAATTGACTGACTGCCAGCAAGTAGTAGTTATTGAAGAAGTAAGCTTCTTCGAGAGGTGGGCTTCAATTGCATAGAATTTACACAATTGTTTCCTCGTCCCGATGTTGCACAGAACTATGAAATATCACATTTTCTATTAGGTGGGTCAATAGAAAATACATAATAGACGTACACACCATCTATGGGCAACCGAGAAAGAAGAATGTGAGCGAACACATATAGCGCTTGACAACGTAAAGACCAAGAAATTGGTGGAAGGTGAACCAACAAATAAAAAGTAAATTCTAAAATGAGAAGACACGAAGCAGTTCCAACGCATTGAATTCTGTCCCGCTCAGTTCCAAACCCCATTAAATCCCGCGTTGTATTTACACAGCTAGCATCGCTCTCTTTTGTCGGGAAACATTGTAAAAGTGAATCTTCCAAAAAATCACACGTGTTTTACTTAATTCTCTAAAATTGTAGATTACAAAGATATGTTCACAAAAAATAAATAACGATTTTCGAAAACGGAAAAAAGGAACGTTGACTTATGCAAAACGAGGAAAAGTGGACGAATGTACAGTGGTGGACACAGAATTAGAACACCCGAGGAAATCTGTACAAAAAGAATGTACGGCTTGAAATACAGTTTGGTCTCGTCGGACATGAAAATAATTCCTTTGGTCACTAAGTAATTCTGGAATTACAGACTACATTCATTTAAGAAAATAGGTCTTCAGATTGTCAGGTCCTATTATGAGGGGTGGTCACAGATTACCACTCCAAAGTTAAGAACTTCGCTAAGAGCACATAAACTCTGCAGCATACCCGATACTTGAGGAAACTAATATCTCGCGCCGACTACAAAGGATTAGACCAATTGACCTCGTGCGATAGTCTACACCCGCGCATGGTTGCCGTGTTTGTTTGATTGGAGAGTAATCTGCCGATCAGTACCTAAATCATGAAATACAAACTACTGGCTAAGTTTCACTTAGTTGTAGACTTAATAAATTCAGGGAGGTGGTGTGAGTGAGTAAAAATCTCACACTTCTATGTGCGAATATTCGCCATAGAGTCTTTTCAAAGATTCCCACGTACCCACGAAAAAAAAAACAGAATTAGCACACATACAAAAAAAAATACATTTTTTTAAAGAATAAGATTGCAAAATGTTTAATATTTAGTTGGATATCCCATTTGTCTTAAAATTGACTGCAGTCGTGGTATGTTTTCAACCAATGTCTGACATCTGTGGGTTGGAATCGAATTCCATCCTTCTCTAGTAAAGTGCCAAAGCTCCTCAAAATGTTTGGGTTTCTTCAATTAAATAAAGGATTCTACGTCCTTCCAAAGATTCTCAGGACTTTGTGCAGACCAAGGTAAATCATTATTTTTTTGGCTATTAAACCAGCCGTTTAAAAGCCTAGAAGTGTGTATTGAGTCGCTATTGTGCATAAAAGTCCACGCCAGTGGCAAATTGTCATGAGCAAATGGATCCATATGATCTCCAATATTCGTTTAGACGTGTGCGGATCCCTTCAGGTGTCATCCATCCCATGCAATAAAAATGCAGCCCACACCATAATGCACCCGCCACCATGTTTGAGTGTTTTTATCGATCCCATCAGAACCGAAGCAATTTCATTTGTCACTCCACAAGCCATTGACAGTGACATGTGTAACAGTAAACTCTAGTGTAAAGTACTTGCTCTAAGTCTTTTATTTCTTTGCTTGGTAATCCTTAACTAAATTCACCACGACTAGTTGAATCATTTGCTAAGCACATCCTGTGACCGTTTAAAACAAAACAAGGGTTAAGTGTCTCTTTACATTTGGATAATTTTTAAACAAAACTGAAAACTAAAAGCTGAGTGAAATGTCATCGGGCACACGTAATAAAACTGCTCAACAGTCCCAAATGTGCAGCACTCCATCAAACACAACTTCAATGAATGCAACCAAACTATGGAGCCGCATTAAACGACGTTTCGCTCTTTTCTCCGAGGAAATAAACAGCAAAATAGAGGCTTATTTCCATATATATATATATATATATTGGTTATGTTACATATATATGACAGTTTTTTTATGACAATTAATTAAATTAAAACGCTGTGTACTTTCTTTTTATTCTGACGCAAGCTGTACAAACTGCACAAGGAAATTAATAATAAATATATTCAGGGCATATTAAAAGAACTCTTTAAAACATTTTTAAATAAACAAATTAATTACAGATGGTTTCATTTTTTCACTGGAACAAGCATTTTGACCAAATTTTGTCTAAGATTTTTCAATGTACCATTTTTCTGGTAATTTTAAATTATCGTAAACGTTTTGATACATCTACAGTTTTGGGCAAAACTACGGCAACTCAAATTTTCAGTACCTTTTTTTAAACTTTGAGCAAGGACCAATTCATTGGATTGTCCAAACTAGAGAAGCGTCGAGGTGGAATTTGATGTATAAATACCCACCGATATGACCAATATTGCTTCCCTTACATAAAAGAACAACTGAAATTTAAAAACAAGCGCTAGCACAATTTGCCAAAGAGTTGTTGATGGTTGTTTGCCATCTTTCAGTTTTGTTATAATCAGAGCGCACTTAGGGAATCTTGACAAGGTTTTCAGAAGCATCTTGGGATCTTCAATCGACTTCTATAACCATGCCCCGGTTTTCTCCCACTCGAAATGAATTCTGTTTTTACACGGTTTTGATTTAACACGATCTAGAAAAAATATGATATCGTTTTTGAACGATTTCATTCGATTAGCACGGTAGTAATTTTTATTCATTAATTTGTATCGTTTTTTCAATGAAATCAAACTCGTCCGGATTTTTTTATGTTCTTCATGTCGTTTGCACACAGTTTTAACTGGAATGTATCCGTGTAAAAACGGAATTAGGCATTAACCGTTTGGGCTCGTCATACTCGCGCTTCCGCAGCGTAACTTCGCCTTTTCGCGCCCTCTCATTCCGATTGCAACACAATGTTCTCCCCCTTCTTTAATCGCGTATCATTCCAAGTCGTAGCAACACCAAAGCCTCGCAGAAATGGCAACAGAATTCCATGACCAACATTCTGACTGCCCAATGACCCGCGTTTTGTTCGCTAAAGATTAAAAGTAAAACGATTTCCGGCAAACATTACAAATTCCAAATCACCCCTTAACACCATTAGAGAACAATTTGCCAACAATTTTCTTGTGCATCGCAGCTCATCCCAACTTCGAGCAAATTATGCCTCGGTTACAAACGACTGCATTACCCGAGTCACCTGCATACAAATGATGCTTTCTTTATCGTGTCTTATCCTTTACACAAACTCCCCTTTGAGAGGATGCAAAACTTCTTCAAGCAGACGATGTCCTTGCGAAGGTGTAAATTCAGAAACAAATTTCCGACGAATGAAATCGAAACTTTGTCCCATTCGTCGAGTTAAAAGAGTTTCCTTTCAAACTGAAGACACGCTGCATTAAATCTTGCCCGAAGAATCCGATAGGACACTGCGTAGGAACACACACAGAGAAAAACGAAAAAAAAAAGCTTTCAACTCATTCGTGAATCAAATTCGGATACACGCGAGCACCCAGTGTTGGGTAAAGGACTTTCAGACCCTACCCACAAGTGGGTCAAATGTAATCGGAGGTCGGTAAGATTATCGCCGCACTCCCGCCTCTGCTCGAAAAAGATCCTCACTTTTGAGAGGTAAAACTTCATCTTTGCCAACTCCCGGCGCAGAACGACGGGCAAGGCAAGGCACGCAGAGGAAGGATACACACTCCTCGTGCACATTAAACTTTAAGTGCGATTCCTCGGGATAATTTGTGTGCAAAAATGGGATGAGATTCTCCCAGATTTTCACAGATTCCTTGTGTGTGTGTTTTTTTGTGCCGAGGAACTGTTCGGGGATTATATCTCTGAAAACGAGCGCAAATAGATGAGATTTCAATAGCCGCAGGTACTGCCACCGCACCGGATATGGAGAGGGCGGAGTGGCGACAATCAGAATTGGGATGTTTCAAATGCCATCGCCATCATCGAAGTGCTCTCACAGTCGACGACTGCCGCACAACACAAGTGCCCGATGTAACAACGTCGACTGAAAACAAGTATCCAGCTCTTTATGTGACTATTAGCCGCCTTTCGATGGCATTGTAAATTTCCACCCTTATGGCTTTGGCATGATGGCTGGCGGCGGCAACGGCGACAATCCTGAGTGTCGTATCGTCTCTCCTCCTGGTGCAGTTGTCGGAGCGAATGCCAAATTCGGCATTTGGAATTTCAGAGTTTATCCGGTTAGGCAGAGGGATAGAGCAATCGCTTGTAATCCCATTTCGATTGGCACTTCTCATTTGAACGGGCAAGGAAGTGGCAAAACACAGACAGGGCGAGAGAGAGAGAGAGAGTGCGAGGGATGTTGATCGAATAACTTTACAGGGGATCTGATTTGTGGACAACTTCTGATGTCGTTATGCAGGATGGGTGTCCATTTCGATTGATGCAGCTGCAGTGGTGAATTAAATCGAATTATGGTTTTCTTTTAAGAGCGGCATCCGGAAGTGTTTCAATCTTGATTCAAGGGAACAATCGGGGAAAGGCCAAAAAATAGGAAAGCCAGTTCAGATTGATTTCATTGAGACGAAGATTGGGTAATAGGTTCAGGTTCCTTCCATAACTACGACATTACTAAGTAACCATATTCCGAAAGATTCGCTTCCGTGCCGTACAAAGTTTAATCATCTTCTGAGCCCCAAGATCCACGGATGTAGTGTTGGAAAGGACACGTATATGTAATGAGTTTGTATGAGGCACTCATTTCAAAAAGTAAAGTCGAACAATGTCCCACATAAACTCTGGTGTAAAATTCGTCACATAAGCATGACTTCCATACGTCACTATTTGGATGACGTTTCAAGTGTTGATATAAATGAGAATGATTGGAAAACCAGGCAACTCGATCAGTCGATCCTCCGCCACCGACTTTTACTCATCAGGAGTTATGCAAAGCATAACAAGATGAGGTCTTGGACTTGGTTCATCACCACGTCCTGGGTCTGACAAGCGCTCGCCTTCCTGGTGGAGTCACATTTAAGACACGCCTCGGAAGTCGTGATGATGTGGACATTGTTGCCACATGACTAAACAATTGAAGCATAGCCCTTTCGGTTCAGTTGCTCAATGTTGAGTTCTTTGCGCAGTGCCGAAGCACGAAGTGCCAGCACGAAGAAATCTCATTTCAGCAGCTTGTATGGTAAGTTCGGTAAATATGGCCCACGTGGGTAATATGGCCCATCCTTATATTTCCTAAAAGCAGAAACACACAGACTTAAACACATAAACATATGTGAAGTAATGAAAGCGGCACACGCTGATGATGTCAGTCTCCGCCAAAGTGATCTGATCTCATGTGCAAGAGAAAACCAAATAAATTAAGTTAAATTACATCGGTTTGTTTTATTTGGTTGTTCTTCACTTTACGCATATTAGAATCGGTTCTGCCCAAACCTATCGTCGTTGGCCTGGTTCGAGAAATGTGCAATATAGGAGTATAATTGTATGTTTTCATTGCTTTTGCTTTCTTGGTATGTCTTAATAAGTGTTTTCACAGTGACTGTATGTTGATTTCCTGATATCTTTTTAAGGATAAATAGTACTCAATGTGTTCTTATTTTTAGTCATATCCCCATGTGCATGCAGGCCCATCGCATAGTAGGCCATATTTAACACATGATCTTTGCCAGCTACATCTATTGCGCCAGCTTGCGTACAAAGTGTTGTATACTCAACGGTAGTACAAGAAGACTGTACATGCGACGAGCAACAAGGAAAGTGAATTTTGGTGCAGTTTAACCCAAAAATCATTACCAGGTCATATGTAACACCAGGTAGGCCATATTAGGCGCAAGTTTTTTGAAAACACAATATGAGTTTACTTTAGTTTCAGTATATCTTTTTGTTATGTTTTTTTAAAACCTTTATATAACTTAAGTGTGAAGATGAATAAATTTTAATGATTGTAAGAAAAGTAATTAAAAGAATTCTAACACTAACACTTTTGGGAGTTGGCATAAAAAGTGAGTTGAAAACGGCTAACTTAGCTTTGATACCAAGCTTGTTTCAGAACTGATCCAGCTAGGCCAATTCTACAGGAAAGCTGAGCATTGCTCCTCCCATCACTCGAGAAAAAGACCTCGAGATACTTGAACTTCTCCCCCTGACTCAATGGGACTTAATTTACTTATAAAGTATACGACTGGTAGTTAGTTTAGGGGCAAATGGGCTAAGTCTGCTGGTGAGTTCACTAGATGCCCCTCCTGCCTGCCTCTGCTCTGGAAATGACCATAGCCTCCGATTTATCCGCGTTAACCTTTATCCCAATAGCAGCACATACGGCCACAAACATCTCGATTGCACGTTGAAGTTCCCTCTGGCAGGGTGAGAGGATAACTAAGTCATCCGGAATATAATGTTTATAAATTCTCATCTCTCACACTGCGAAATCCTCACCTTGGCTGCGCTGCAAGACCCAGACCATACATACGATGAAAAAGGACAGGTGACAAGACGGACCCTTTGTGATGTCCAATGCCCACGGTAAAAGTTGTTCAATTGAATTCTCTAACAATTCGTGTATAGAAACTGAATGACCCTCAAAAAAAAGACACACGAACATCGCACAGTTTAACTCGAGAAACTCGAAAACATCTGTAGATCGGGTTGGCATACTCGCAAGCCTTCTCAAGTTTCATTCTAAGAGTGAAGGGGTGGTTGGTTGTACTTCTGCCGGGACGCAAACCGTTCATCGCGCATGGGCGCGACCGTGCCTCTAGAACACACTTGCAAGACCTTAGCGTAGAATCTCTTAGGGAGACTCAAAAGAGATATGCCCCTGTAGTTGGAACAGTCGCTTTTGTCACCCTTCTTGAAAAGAGGGACAATCACACCAGTTTGCCAATCGCCATGTGTCTCGCCGCGATCCCATTACACGAGAGAGTCTTAAAACTCGCTCTTTACCAATTGTCTTAAGCATTTCATCCAGACCGGCGGACTTGCCAACTTCTAGGGAATCAATAGCCAAAATCCGTTGGACAATTCTCCACCCCACTCAAGACTACGGGTCTGCCATCCTCTGTACCCTGTTTTCGGCACAGAGAATAGCTCTCAAGAGTGCTCGCTTTAATTGCGCAAGGTTTCCACCGCATTGGAAACCAGCACAGCAGCATATCATTGGACTTGACTCCTATCTTTCTCTGAGTCGGCGTTTGGTTTGACAGAATACCTTTTTCGCAGATCGCTTGCATGATCGCTTCACAACTTCACTACTCGCACAGCCAATTTGCCAGTCCTTCGGAACAATGAGGCTTACCGGTCAACAGAGTTCCCCAAGAGAATCAAGTCTCTTTGGGTCTTGTTCGTGCATAATTTTTAAAAAAGAAATTCTAAACAGACGTCGATGAGTTCAAAAATTGTCAAAATATGCACATTTCGTAGACAGACGGAAGGGCGGAATCGCGGCAGTCTTTGTTTTCGATGACGGAACCTTTAGAATGCTTCCACCAATCGAAATCGCGTGGTTTCTTAAAATATCGCCAAACCTCTAAGGTTTCGCCATACATTTCCGGAATATTTAATTTCGGTTTGGAAACCTCGAGATTTCGGCGAAACCTAGACGAAATCAACTTGAAAACAGAAAAACCAACAAAACAACAGAGTGAACATGTAGAAATATTGTTTATTTAAAAGAGAAGTAAATTGCAGTCGATTTTGGAGTTTGACTTTAAATCTGCCTAATTTTAAATCACTTCTGACATTATCTCGTCAATTCTGGTTATGTGTTACGATTATAACAAACGCTAAATGCTATTACTCCAAACGAAATCGCGAGGTTTCTTCAAATTTCTGCAAAACTCCAAATTTTCGCCATAGATTTTCGAAACATTTAGATTCTGTTTCGAAACCGCGAGATTTCGGCGAAACCTAGACGAAAACCCAAAAACCGACAAAACAACAGAGTGAACGTTTAGAAATATTGTATCTAAAAGAGAGAAGTTAATTTCTGTCTACTTATATGAGAAAATTGTAGTCGATTTCGAGTTTGTCTATACTTCTGCTAATTTTCGGTCGCTTGTGACAATAGCTCCACGAAATCTAAAGATTTCTATAAATTTCTGTAAAACTCCGAGGTTTCGCCATAGATTTTCGAAACGTTTAGATTCGATATCGAATCCTCGCTATTTCGGCGAAATCCAGTCAAAATCCCCTTGAGGCTCATCCCTCCGCGAGATGTTGTCAAATCCTACAGCGTTTTCTTTTGATCATTTTTAAGTTGTCAAAATATACATACATACATGCTTTTCTGTCTTTTCACCTCAACACTCTTAATTCCTGTCAACAAAAAGCTGTTTCATCGGCACTTCGACTTGAAAACACTTCAACTCGGTGGGAACGACCTACTTAGGTAAAACTACACCAAACCGCGCCATTTCGGTTGCATTGTATTATTTCAAAAACTCGAAGTTTCTTCTAATTATGTACAACTGAACGTGAGGACCGGAGATCAAACGTTTGACAGAGGGTGTGTTCGTAGACACTACATATTTAAAATGGCGAAGTGTTGAGGAGGGGTCTTGAATGCATTAACAAACTCCAGGACTTGCTTTCAATAAATCGAAGCACACATTCTAAATGGAACACAACCCCAGAAGGATAATGCACTCTAACAAGCCACCAAGTGATGGATTATCCTGCATTCATGCCATCTCCTCATCGAACACTCCCCATCAATGCATTCGAATAGTCGATGAGAATCGATGAATCATACTTAACTTTGAATAAGCCAAAATTCAAATATCAAAGATGAGCCTCTTCGAAATCTCCTCAAACTGTAAATAGTCGGTCGTCCTCTGAATAATGTGCCCATCTGTTTGGCTGAAGTACGTACCTCAGGCAAGCACTTATCATCGAAATGGAATAATTCCTTCGCCCATTACAAGTGTCCTGCCATCAAGGAGAATCCTTATCGGAAAACCATTACGAATTTCACCGACTATTCCTGCTGAAGGTAAACAGATTTGCATATCAAAACGCAATTGAATGGAATTTATTGAAAGTACCCGGTACACAGTACCCTCTCAATATCCTTGATTAACTCGTTAAGGCATCAATTTAATCAATTAATTCCCAATAACTTCGACTTAAGTACATCCTTACGAATCATCTCGTTCGTTTTTAACTTCGAAGGGGAGGGGGATGGAGAAAGACAAAACCACTTTACTTTAATAGTCCAAAGAAGCGGGAAGGCGCCAAGCGAACTACCGAACCACCGTCGTTGTCCTATTAAACTTTACGACACTCGTAAAACAATATTCCTGAAGGATATGTACATAACTGTCTTTGTATTGCTAACTCCTGTTTCTGTTTCTGGTCCTTATCGTTGCCTCTGCTCACCAGTGAGTGCATTTCATTTCGAGCGAGAAGCGAATCCAAATGGAATGAAGTACCACAATCCGTTCCACGAACTACTCCGAGACCCGACCCGACGCAGCCAAACAAAAACACACAAGTGTGGTAAATTTTTAAACCGATTGTTATCCTTGCTCCTCTTGCAGTTCCATGCGAGATGGGAAATTATTTATCCATATCCATCTTAAGGTGAGAGCGGAATCTCGCCCCTCCACAGTGATAGATAACAACCGTGTTGGAGCCACAAGGGCGAATCGTATTTATGCGCTCTTAAGTGAAATGGGAAACCGCCCTCAGTTGCATTCTGGCAACGACTACGAGTGCACTCCACGGCGCGGAGGTCGGTGGCAAGGCTGGCCCTCGGCAACAACAAAAAAAAAAGGCCAACTTGTCGTCGAAGGTGTTTTAAGTCTGCCCGTTTTTTTTTATCCCAAACCTCCTGTTTGTCGAGCTGAATTAATAATTCAGAAGAAAGGATCAACATGCTTCCGGTGTTGTTGTTACCCTTTCGGGGGAGGATTTCAACTTCAATTCTTTTTGCTTTGTTTTTGGCTTTCACCTGAATTTCTGTGTGTGTGTGTGTGTGAGGTGGCTCATACCGCGCGTTCCATTTGAGTCGATGTCGGACGGGGGTGGACCCAAAAAGAAAAAAAAAACGAGACCACGAACGCCCCACGTTGCTGACATTTCAAGCACGATACAGGACATCGGGGCACATGGGTTGGAAAATTTCAATTCAATTTTAGCTTTGGGATGCCGCTGCTGAATGGAAATAGAAAGCAAACAAAACGAAAAAAAGTGTCCAATGGACTAGGCCAGCAGGTAACGACAACATTTCTATAAATAAGTTAGCATGCATAGATAGTTTTTAGTGACGTTTATGTTTGAACGAAATGGCAAGGCGCGGCATGGCACGAGATGCGGTGCGGCAAGCGATAACGTTGTATCGGTGGTAGTGAGGCGGTTGTGCATACTAAATCGTTGTCTAAATTTTTGATAAAGGATTTTGTACTATATTGAAGTTTTTTTAATTGAAACTGTTGTGTGTTGTCCGGCCAGGGATGTTAACTAAATTGATTCAATCAATCTCTCCCGATTGGTTTGGCAACAATTTTTTTTAGAATTGTTTGACTTTTTTTTTGTTCGAGTGTTTCACAGTGTTTTACGATTATTTGCCTATCGATTATTTGTTTGTCGGCTAAAAACACTGATTCACCTTTTCTGGGGTGCCACATCAAATCCTTGTCAGTTTTTTTTTTTAATCGGCTTATGGGAAAAAAAAAATTTGGTGGACTTGGTGTTGTGGGTATGTTCGTCGAGTGCTACGCACTTGAACATGAGTGTCAAGGTTTGATTGCCGGTACAGCAAAAATAATGTTAAAGGCCTAACCTCTTTCAAAGTCAAAGTCAAACACAATGCTCAGGGGGTACTCTTGTCTGGAATAAGCTTCTCAAGACTGGCCATTCGGAGTCGACTTCATTTTCCATTCCACTCGTGGGAGAACAGTAGCACGCACAACATAAATGGTTCCAAGCCATGGCCTGACCCTCTTCTTCTTTTTCTGTCGGCGCTACAGTTCGGGGTGGACCAGGGCCTCATCCAACAAGCCTCTCCAGCTGGCCCGATCTCTAGCCAGTCTCCAACTGCACACGCCAAGTTGGTTGCCTGACCCTCTACCCCTCTATTATTATATAGAAAAAAAGGAATGACTACTTTCTTATCATGTGCCCAATGACATTTTGTATATTCAAAGCACATTCCCTGATTCAGAGACAGTGAACCACCGCATTGAAGGATGCACACGTTTTAAGAGGCACACATAGCTAGAGAAGGATCTCAGCCAAGTTGGTAATGCAGCTATCGCGTGAGCTGAAAAGGCTTGCTGTTTGATTTTGGGAGGCTAGCTGGAAGTGTCTATCAAGCTCGCAAGGAAGAGTCAACGCCTCGATGACTACAAGTTGATCAAAAGTTTGCCTTGTTTAAACAACCGTTTTGTTTGTCACAAAAGCTCTTACACTTGATATATCGGGGACCATTTAACATGCCCCTTATTTCGAAATTGAATGCGGTATCTTAAGTTTTGGACCACAATCATGACACAATTCGTGTCACTGCGACAAGTCTGTATGTGTAACATAAAGTGACTTAGTCAGTACAAATTTGTCACAGTGACATGTGACACGACTAAGAGAACAAGCGTGAGTGTCAATTAGAGCGACTCCGATCACTCTTGTTCTCTTGAGTTCCAAATCGGATGAAATTCCACAGGCCACTTGAGAAAACCTAGGTATTGTCCTGTGAATGGCCTGAGGTGAGCCAAAGCTGCTGGCCACTTGAGAAAACCTATGTATTCTCATAAGTGACTTCGAATCTGTCCCGTGAAAGGCCTGAGGTGAGCAAAAACTGCTGTCCATCATTAGCGGGTACTCTACTTTCGCGTGGTCATTCAAGAATGGTTGTTTATTTTAAAGCTTATGCTTTACTTCGACTAATGGAGAGTTGAAACCTGACCAATAAGTGACTTCCATCGCTGACGGTGGGCATGCCGCTTCCAATCGGCAGTCGTCATCTGCCAGTCAGTCGTCTGCTCGTATGGGGCTCAACAAAATAGCCGAACAATGAAAGTCGTATACAAGTACAGCGCTAACAAATCATTTTCAAATCTACAAACAATCACGTCGATTCGTCATCTGTCCACATTGATGCACACCTCCGTGTTTGCTGACCACCAGCGCTCTCGACGAGGACACGGGACAATCCGTGCAGTTTTAGAACTTCTCATGCACACCTCTGCCACTTTAAGTGCCATCCAATTTCGTTCTCGTGCGGACGAGTGCTCTCAAAACTCACTTCATTCCGGCCTCACGCTGCTCACATGAATTCCAAACAACAGTCGTCATCTCGAAGAATGTCCTTTTTTTTGCTGAAATAAAAGTTTTCCGTCCAAAATTCTCCACATGAATGGAGCGAAGGACAGCAGGACAGCGACGACGACACGAGATGCACAGAAAAACAAACAAAACAAAAAAAAAAAAACTATCAAAGTGAAAACTTGTACGGTATTGAATTCCCCTCGCCACCTGACCCAGCCCACGCCACGGAAAAGTGAAAATGGATTTTCTTTTGCGCAAACTTTTCGAATATTATTGTCAAACGATGAGAGAGCTCGCGTCTCCCACAGCCCACAGCCAACACCCGTCACCCGAATCTCGGAATCTTGTGTGTTTGTGAGAGATGCAGTTTTTTTTCTTCAGTTTTTGGAGGGTGGAGAGTGGCGTGTGTGTGGAAAGGTATTCCAGTTATTTGATCTGACTTGAAACGATGCAGCATAACGGGGGACACCGAGAGCATTGATGCGTCCTCCGCACAGGAACTGCGAACAGAGACAGATCATCGGGGAATTCCCTAACCCAGTGAGACGAGGGGCTGCTGGGCGTGTGGATTGTGGAGAGTGGAGAGTATGATGTCGGCGCGCCACCCACTGGCATTGTTATGGAAATTTAATAGGTTCCTCTCTTGGGCTGCTGGCGTGAATGTCCCCAACATCCTCTCACAGATGCCTCAGATTTCTTTCGGTTTTCGCTTTTCCCCCATTTTCATCTCGTTGAAATTAAATCAATGCTGTGCGGAGATGCACATCAGCACTTCGGGGGGAGAAGTAGAAAATAAAATCAGATTCAATAACCCCGTCAACAACGACTACAGTTGCAACATGTGTGCACCGACAACTCATTAAGCTGTAATTTGCCAAAGTGGTGGTGTGGCTGCTGAAGTGCTGCTCCTGCTGCAAGAAACTGTTGTTTTTCTTAGACTCCGCAGTCGCATGCCACACGCGGTGGCAAATTTTGCGAGAAAAACCCGTCTTGCCAGAGTGGGTAACTGCCACTGGATCTTGAAGAGAACGCCAAACTGCGACGGCTTGCTTTTGAGTCCCCGTGGCGCGGTGGCACGGAGGAACGGAGGCGCGGAGTCACAGAGCCACAGAGTGCACACGCATCACTGGAAACGTGGACATTAGATGATGCATCGACAATAGACCAGAATCTGGAGTAGAACAGAACGGGATTTTGTGGCGTAAACCAGAATCAAAATCGCTTGACAGGTTCTGCCGCGTCCCGTGTGTCGTCTTCATCGATGACGACGGAAACTAGGTTACCAATGCAAGTGCAGTTACACACGTGTGCGTGGGGCGTAACTAAGGGTTCGCAATCTCTGATCTCTGATGTCATTCGATAAATTATTGTTGTTTTTTTTTTTTGCTCTTTCATGGACACACATGTTCGTTAATCCTCTCGAGTGGGGGCCGCCGCCGGCCGAACAGCTTTCTCTGATTTATTGGTTATGGTCGCAACGAGTTCATCCACTTTTGTGTCACGTGCAATTAACGAGACAGTGGGTTGGTTTTTGCAGCGCGTTTGTGTTTTATCAAAGGATTAGCAGGATAATGCGGATTTGATTTGTTTCCTTTTTTTTTTGTTCAATTAGTCGTAAATCAAAGGAGGACGGGTGAACATCTGGCAATTTAAACGTTTTGTGTGTGTGTGTGGGGGGGGGGGGGGGGGTTCTGACAAAAGGACAGACTTTGAAGACAGATAGACAGAGTGGACGGTTTCAAAAACAGGACAGACGTCGAGATGACGAAGAGGGTCGTCAGAGAGAGAGAGAGAGAGATAGAGAGAGAGGGAGTCCCAGCTCCCAAAGGAGACCGAAAACCGAAATTTGATTCCAATCAGACAGTGATTTCCATAATTATTCAATCAGTGAGTGTGAGATGGACATTCACAATCTTCCTGTTTGAGGTCGTCCCCCACACTCAAATCCACTTAGCAAACTGCTTCCCTGCCAACCGTCGGTAAAACGACCCGACCAACGTAAACGGAGAGTTGGCCCCCATCGCATGACTCATACAATATTCAATGTAATGGCAATTCCCTCAATTACGGGCGTTGCGTTGCCTGGCCTGGCCAGCGCGAATAAAATTGCTTTTTATTTGGCCATCAATTATTGGACTAATGCAGGACAAACAGAATATTCCCCCGCTGCATGCGCGGGATGTGTATTTAATTGCGCCAGGACAATTAAAAAAGCCTCGCCGCTAACCACCGACGCCGCTGCGCCGTTCCACTGTAAATAATGATTTTTCTCGTTGATTTTTTGAAAGGCAAACACTGAAGCACGACGAAATAAAATCCCTCGATGATATTTAACAGGATAATGCTGTTTTTTTTTTTCTTGTTTTCCATTCCATTTCTGTCTGTGGACAAAAGGGATTCGCATTCGGGAAGCAATTAAATGTCCACACTCCGCCACCGTAACCGCCAAGATAATGATAGATGTGAGTCGCCACACTACCACCGGAACGTAATGGCAACTCCCACCGCTGTCATCATCAGGGCCACCCTTCCAAGGACAGCTTCTTTTTTGTTTTAAACTCAAATGTTTGCCATACACATGAGACCACACACTCACAGGGCCCATCGCATCGCAACGGTCATCGGGTGTGAGACGAAAGGCGTCGCGGTCCCGCCGCACCGCTGCCGCACCGCTCGGTGCCCATTAACGGAAAATAATGATAATAATGAATACGAGATATAAAAACGCAAATGGACCACTAAAAGCCCCAATTTCGGAAGCGCCTCAAAAATCTAGGTCACATTTATTCGCAGCACTTAGCTCGTCGGTGATGGCGCTGCTGCTGTCTGTAGTGGATGGGTGGTGGAGGGTGGTGGTGCACACGGAACTTTACTCTCTTGTCCTCACCGTGTCATGTGAAACAATCAAGAACATCCTGCTAACAAGGCACATCAGCCAGATCCCAGGTAGGTACGGACGTACGTATGTAGCTCATTACCCGATGCCAACCGCGCCAACCATCCTCGCACTGAGGACCCTCCCTCCGTGGCCATTCAGAGCTGGCCAAGTGGAACACGAAAAACGACCGGTGTGTGCGACTGTGTGTCATAACCACGAATTGGGTGTGGATAGACACTTCGGACCTAGTTGTGACTTTTCCGACGACGCTACCGCCTCACGCGCTGTCTGTCATCAAACTCGTGACCGCACACACACACACCCTGTTAAGGGAATAATGATTCGAACACGACAACGACCCGCCGCCAGGTGTCAACAAAACGGAACACATCCAGCGGAAATCGATTATATGGTCCGCTCCAAAAACTCGTGTACCGGTAAAGAGACTCTCAAGCCCTCCACCCCAAACAAAACAAAAAAAATGCCTCCATCCGTTTGGCCGGTCATTCATTTGCAATGATTACCCTGCGGCGTGGTGGTTTTAGCGAGCGTCCTCATTTGGTGCGACGAACACCGACGATGGCACACTTCTTTGAAAGTAACAGTAGTCGAGTGACACATGCGTCCCTCCTGTCACTGAATGAATTTCAATTAGGATGACAGTTGATGGAGTTGAATTTTAAAGTCTTTCTTGCGCAATCGGACAACTGAGCGTGTGCGCCCGACGACGAATGATAGCACATTTGGAACTTAATTACAATCGTAAAGGATGTGCATTTAAAATTCTTAATTGCGTGAGGTGCAACCGTTCACCGCGAGGGGAAATTTAATCAAAAAGCCAAACGCGCACACGAACAATGGGTTGCCTGTTTCTGTTTGTTATTTTTTTTTGTATTTTCCTTTCATTTGGGTTCTCATCATCCGTTCATTAACGGTATAATTTATCGGCAACAAATGACCATCAACGGGTTACATAACGTAATTGCATTTTAAAGCAGTCAAGTTGCGAGAGAATTCTGCGCGATGTCAGAGTGTCGGCGGCGATGCTGCCAAGACAAATGACGTGTGAGATTTATGAACGAAATTTGCATTTTGGACAATGCCATCTGTGGGGGGCCCGAAGAAGTACATCAGTTTACGACTGATTTGGAATTTAGCGATGGGAATGGGAAGAAACAATAGGTGCTTGTTTGGAAGACGAATTGTGTGCGAAATTTTGATTCATTACCGTTGGTCTGACAGATTGCTCCGACTGGACGCGAGTGTGACATGTGCTCTTGGAAATGACAGTCAATGTTAAACGTTTTGTGGATTACTTGATGTTCGAACCTTGATTTGAGATGATTCAAAAGGTCTTTTCGATTTTTTGACATTTCAAGTGAGACAGAATGACGTCTATCATGTTTTACATTGGTTCTGACATTGAATTTGTGTTTCATGTTTGCATCTGTCAAGATATGTTTAAACGTCATCTTGCCGAACGTGCCCGTCTCTGTTTTTGATGACGTGAATAAAGTGACGTCTGTCATGTCTTACTCAGGAATCAAGATCGGCGACTTCACACAGCTGATCGACTCCTAGTTCATCGATAAATGAGGAAGACTTTTTGCCTATTAATAATGAATTGTTGACGCATTTTCGCGAAATAATATAAATGACATTCCCTGATTTGTCCGTTTGATTTGAAAAAACGATACGCTGTCAAAAATTTTTAAGAGGGTAAGGAGGTGAAAGTTTCCCTTATCTTTGGTAATAAATTGTTTCGTTCAGAATTAATCTCAATCTGTCAAACTTTCTGCATGTGTCAGCCGAATTTAATGTCATATTGACATATCCAGGTTTAAGGGCCAGCCGTAAGTGACTTAAGGATATAGAAACTTACGCAATCAAGCGAATTAGCCTATATGACACAGTGTTCATTGTAATCATCTTTCGTTAATTTTCGTTAAATTGTTTGCATTTTAAGACCAATTACCCAGACGCGCCAGGAAGTGCGCGAGTAGAGTAGATGACAGTTGGTGTTGACATTTGACTTATGTTTCCTCAAGCAATTTTTGATCCTTTGAAATTTTACCAGGATTGTATTTTCAGTTTCATTCAGTCCTGCTATAAATCTTATGTTATGTTCTCACCAAACGAAACCGTGAGCTTTCATTAAATTTCGCCAAACACCTCGGTGGTTTGGCATACATTTTTTGTCATACTTTTTCGAGATTTAGAGACCTCGTGATTTCGTCGAAATTTAGTTGGAATCCCCTTGAGTTCATCCGTCCACGAGAGGTTGTCAAACCGATCGAGCCTGCAGCGTGAATTTCAGATTATTTTAGTGTTATTTTTTAGACGTTAAAATATATAAATATGCTTGTTTTATTTTCTTCTCAACACAATTATCCTCTGTCAACAACAAAACATGACAGTTAATGACATTTGAAAACAGTTAAACTCGATGGAAAGGGACTATTAAGCCACGGTCAGCAACACATATTTTTTAACAACCTGACAATGAATCTTATACTTCTCTAAAAAGTTGTAAACGTCAACCTCAAAACAAACCGCAGTAATGTTAAACTTCTGAACTCTAAACAACATCAAGACTTAAAAATGAATTGAAAACTTGGACCTCTCAATCGTTACTACGCTCCAATCGCAAAACCGTGTTAATCAACGTCACCCTTTTGTTCTGTCAAATTTCCTGACACATTCCCTAATGTCAATACTCTAAATTACTCGAGGCGTACCATTCTCAATCTTGACGGCTTGTGACGCAATCAAATTCTCAAAATGACGCACATTCAATTCGTCAAAAAAAAACCACTCCTTACATCGGTTGACTTCACGAACAGATCCCAAATGAATTCGGCTCGTGTAAAATGTCATTCACTGACATTACGGTCACATGCTGTTGATTTGACGAATTACTCAAGTTCATCAAAACATAGAAACATCGCAGACAATGCAAACTCCTTATCGCAAATTCAATTCGGATCTACCGATTCGGCTGAATTTTAAGTGCCGTCTTAATGGCAATTAATTTTGTCTTTCACTTCGCCATCATATCCTTATCTGGCACAAAACAATTTTATTATCCTCGCCCCGTTAATGATGGCGATGGCGGGCGGGCGCTCTTTTGTTTGCGCCACAGAACAGAAAAAAAATGGTCATAAAACTCTGTAAGGACTGCGATTAGAGGCGAATCCACCGCCATTGGAAATTCATGAGGTTCAAACACAATGAATTAATATCCTTTGTGCGTTGCACTGTCCTTGGCTAGCTATTGAATGAGTTTTCACAGAATTTCTCAGAATAGAAGAAATCCCCAATAAAGTGCAGCGGAGTCAAGTTTTGCTCCTCCCCAGTTCACATTCCATCGGCGAACACTGACTGCACGTCGTCAATGGAATTAGGGTGCATTATCCTTTTCAGTAAATCCACTAGCCGGTCGATGTGGTGTTGGCCTGCCTCCATCGGTGGGGGGGATCATGACGCCAGGATGCAGTGTCATCGATTTTGACGAGAGGAAACCGTAGACTTAGCGTTAAGACTTGCAATTACCGGTGGGATATGATGATTGATTAATGGTTTGAAAAATAATTTCCCACATTGCAGGGTTGCCGCAGGATTTCCTGATATGCGCACGTGTCTTCTGCACCAGAAACTTCAAATGCTGAATATTTGCATGGAGCGACGTCGCATACGCGAGTGCGGGCTACCGTTTGGGGTGACAGAGAAGACGATGGCTTCGACAGTGTTTGCGGGCGATGACGATGACGAGGAGCTGACAGAGGAGGATGATGAGTTTTTCGATTGTTCCGATGAGGAGTCTGGCGGGAGTGGCGGTGGCAACCCCCCCAAACCGCAGGGGAGACAGTCACGTCTGGGTGACATGAAGTTGATCAATTCCGATGAGTACTTGTATGTCCCGGCCACACAGGAGCCCGTGCCGAAGACCGAGGACCAACTGCTGGATGACGCGGAGGTTATGCTGAAACTTGGTCCTGGATCGGGTATGGTATGCGTTGCGTTTTGCAGGGCCCTGAATGAGAGCGTTCTTTCGCAGGTCTTTCCACTCAGATGATGTGCTCTTCGCTCAGATCCGACATGGAGAGCTTCAAGGCAGCCAACCCGAACGGCAAGATCGAGGACTTCATCAGATGGTACAGCCCTCGAGACTGGGAAGAGGAGACCGATGGTGGGTTGGAGGGGAGCTGCCCCGAAGTCAATCCCTAACCAATTTCTTACATTCCAGAGGACGGCAAGGTCACTGCCAAGCTCAGTGCCCGAATGACTGCGGAGGACAACACCTGGCAGAGCGTCTGGAAGCAAGCGGAACCTATCCCCGCTTGGCGGCAGGTAAGTTCCCCCGCCGAACTCCCCGAAATCGACACCACTTAAGTATTTCTTTCAGAAACGCCTCTTCGATGATACCAATGAAGCTCTGAAGGTCCTTCACTATCTCGAAACTCGCACGATTGGCGAGCTGTACGAGCTCTCTGTGGTCACACTCCTGCATTCCGCTGTCCTCAAGCTGAAGGTGAGTTCGTTCGGTAATCTACACCTTGAATCACACTCCTCTCCTCCCCCTCCACCACCAGGACATCATAGCATACTCCAACATTTTGGACGCATTCAACGAGCAAATCGAGGAAATCCTCTCGGGCCTGTGCAAGCTCTCCCGTGACAGTGAACTCGTCCCAGAGGGCTCCGTGCAGGGAACGCTGACACAAATTCAAAAACTCGAGGCATCCCTGTTCCAGTACAAGAATCTTGAGAAGCTCTTCCCAGAGCAGAGTTCGCCCAAAGAGCACGAGGAAAAAATCATCATTCAGTCACTCTCAGGGGACGAAGTGCTCCTGCCAGGAGCTGGCAATAACATATTTGCAAGAAGGGTTCTCGAGAAATACCGCCTTGAAGTGGCCTCCTCAGACACTGGAGAGGTACGTGTCACAAAAAACGACTCAAACTCATTCACTTGACGTGTCCTCTTTCTCTCTTTCGCAGATCCTTCCTCCGCCATCGAGCAAGGAATACGTCATCCGACTGGAAGGTGAGTCCACCACCACAGGGCCACAGTTTGTACGCGCCATTGTAAGCGGCAGCCGCATTCGTCTCTGCGGAGCGTTCTCCGAGAACACAACCTTCGTTTAAGTTCTGCAATGTTTCTCCACATGTATCCCTTTGCGCATTTGCTCTGTAACGGTGATTGGAAATAAAGCTCAAGTTTGAGACAAAAACAGTGTAATTGGGTTGCAATTAAAAGTTTCTTGTTTCCTTGGTCGCGTCGACAGGCATTCATGACACAGAACCGGCAAAACTTAAGGGCGACGCTTGGTACGGTGTGCACTTTGCAACTTTGCTCGGTGCACCACAGCAAGCCATCGCCGCGACGTTAAGGATCCGTTCACCAGGCATCAATGGCCCCAGGGGCGAATGGGGTGCCTTTGTTAGATGTCGCACGCAAAGCACATAATTACCGCATTTATTTCGATGTTTTGCTGCGAACGCAGAAAGTGGAACTGCTGCTGCCTTTCGCTCCGAGTCTCAAGCCGCTGCAGGTGTAGCGAAAGTGTTTGGCACTCGCCGACGAGAGGAAAAGACATCTCACCACGGAAAGAATAAGGTTGAACGGTTTATCGATGACGAGACGTTTCAGTGTGTGTGTGAGTGTGGAGGGAGGGTGCAGTTTCATTGAACAAGATAATGACTTGCAAGCAACCACTTGGCGGTTAGTGTGTGGCAGCAAGTGGAACGTGGCGGACGGCGAGAATAGGTCAAACGAAGATGTTTGAATTGCGTGGCTGTTTGCAATTCAGTGAAATGATCGAGATACCGTACACATGCAGTGTCTGGCAGACTTCCCCGCGCCGTCGCCGATCTGCGGAGCTGGACGATTGAACATCGAATTAAATGACAGTGATTTCGTGCTGAAAGTAGCTCGAAATGTTCAATTGATTCGGGGGGAAGTGATTGGAACCGATGCGAGGAGGGATTTTGAGAACGTGTTAACGATAGCCGTTTGGTTTGCCGATGGGTATGGATTTCTCTGGAAGTAGCGCGGATACATGGGATGGCCAGCGCTTGTGGTTGCCTTTCTCGTTAATGTCCGACCGTTTGCGGTCAATCAATCAGTCATATTTAATTAGTTTGCATGTGTAGAACCGGGGGCAGCATCGATTCAAGACAACTAGGTGGCAATTAACTATTATCATTGACACATCATTGGCACACATCGCCTAAATGTAGGCAATGCAATATTGGGAGAAATCAAGGAGGAGGCTGGACTTTGGCAAATAAGAAGTTTAAGGATCTGTGCAAGTTGGACAAAATTCAAGGAATGTCTATGAAGACGTGAGTTGTGCTAGAAGTCTTCTCGCGCTTGTGTGCGGGCGGTGCAATTAAAGGTGCACTCGGGATCTTGCAAACAACAAAGTTCTCCAAAAAGAGCTGTTTCTAGATAGCTGTCTAAGTTTCTTTTTTAATTAGGCGCGCAATTTGGATTACGAATAATAAGTGTCCGGGGAGAAGACTCATCATAGGCGGGGATGGACCAGTGCACATTGGTCAATGTCTGCAGATTGTAATCTCTGGGAAATATTAGGCTGCGAAGAGCATTCCATATTCGTGTGTCGAGCCTATAAATTTACATGCATATGCATCCGAAAACATGTTTGAGGGTGAACAGATGAGCATTCCTGGCGAGACGGTTATTGGTAAGGGAGAGGAGGACTGCAGTTGCCTTGCGCACTTCAGACATCGTTTGTTAAAATAGCTGTGAAATATGGATGAAGAATAAGACGCTGTACGTCGGTCTTCATTGGATTCTATCTAGTAGGTTCAGGATGGTAAGGGTAGCACCAGTCCAAATATGCGCCTTGTACTCAAGCTCAGGGCGGATTTATCTCATATGTGAAACTAAGTGACGAAAGGCGTTTGTTACCCTCTGTGGTGTAAAATTTCTAAAATAGAACCGTTGTAAGCCCTTTAAAATAGAGAAATAGTAGTTTAACGATACAATAATTTACCACAAGAAAAACTCAACGTTAATTTAGATTTAAGTTTATTGCCTCTGTATTTCATATACTACTCCTTTCCTTCATCCTTCATCCTTCATCAGCGACATATTGAAAAGGGGTTCTCTTCAGTGCTGCCAAGTCTCGGCAGATGTAATCGTCACAGTAGAGTGTAAGCCATGCAAAACTAAAAACAATCCTCAAAAACATCTCTTTTTCAATAAATGTTAATTTTGCCAGATTTTCAAATTTTCTTCCCTTTTTACTTCGAACTCTCATAAAACTGTGACACATAGAATTTTTGCTGAGAGTCAAAGCATCCGATCACGGTGAAGTACCTGACGCAAGAGGTGAATACTTCAACGCACATCTGATTACATTCGACAGCTTCAAGTTTCAATTGAAAATTCTAATTGCTTTGGTTATTAATTCACAAATAAAATATGTATTTCAATAAAAATACTACAACTACAAATATTTACTTAGATTTTTATGTATTTTTGAACTTCGCTTCGACGAGAATCAACTCGCAAACATTAACATAAAATTCAAATTCAATAGAAATGTCACAATTTGATGATTGTCAACGCTGAAGGAGAGAGAAGGGTTGAGCACCTACGTCCGTCGCAATAGCGTCAACGTTGTGTCACCTCCCATAAGGTGCATGTGTTTTATGTAACTGTCAAAGTATCACTGACGCTGACGCAAGAAAAGTATTCTTTGTGCCGGAGCTTGCAGGCCTGCCGGTCGTCTGGGTATCCCTCAACGTAGTTGGTACGTCATAGTGGTCGTTTTAAATATTGTAAAATGCATTACTTTTTCGTGAGACGAATTAAATTTGATAATAAATTGTTTATTAAAGTGTGTGAAAATGAATGATGTGTTTCTATTAAACCCAAAACTCCACCGCCCGTAATTTTCAACCACTTGAGTTGAGGTTGTTAAAAAATAAATATAAAAATAGCTGTGGACCCGACAGGTGCCGCCTTTGTGGTTGAAAATGCTAAGCTTGTCGAAGCGGGCTTGGTGTTGATTGTATGGGCTAGTTAATTGTAAATCAAAGCCAAAGCAGATGTAAAATATTTCATGAATCGCTTTAGGAAACCTAGACATTTCTCATCTCTCACATCTCATCATCATTTCATTCCAATTTCGGCGGTCGAACGGAAGGCCGCTGAGAAATTTGAGGAAGTCGCAAAAAAAGTGTCACGGAGCAAGAAAAAAGTCACAATAAAAACAGTTTACAAAGAAAGATTGTAATTTCAATGCCTTGATCTTTCCCCGGTTACCTAAAGCAGTCCGACTAGATCTTCACAGACTTAAATTGTAAATAAAGAGATAAAGAAATCCAACCTCATCAACTAATTAAACTTCAGCGAAATGTTTGAAGAATAAATCGACCATACTGACAGGTTGAGCAATTTCACTGTTTGATGAGATATGCCATCAGATCACCGGTGGATCTTCTGCTGCTTCTGCGATTCAAAATATTTCAAGCAAGATGATGATTTATCAACGTTTTCATGGTCTTAGAAAGAAGGCACGTACTTGTCCTTTGTGTCGACATGAGAAGTGTGACGAAGATTCGCCCATAATCAGATCTTCCATTAGTTCGGTTGAAACATTTCACACGTTGGTTTTGCCAGCAAAGAAAAACACCTCCATTTGTGCACTTCGAGCCCTTTAAGTATCTACTTCTGCATCTGTACGAGTGCGAAAGTGGAGGCAAATTAAAGAAAAGGGTGATGGAGACAAACAAGAATATGCCAGCGTTCGGCTACCTGATTGGACATCTCTAAACAGCTCACAGAAGGGATGTCTTTGTAAGTGAGCGTGGAAATTGAAGACGCGGCAGTACACAATTGTTGCCTCATTATAAAGTTATTCTCCGTATGATAACGGTTTTGGTGTACTTTGTGACATTTACAGTGAAGTAGACGACGAAGAAGTGGCCCATTGTGTTGCTACCGCTTTCGAAGATGGCGAATGTTGTGTGTTCTTGAAGATAGCATTTAAGGGGCCACTCACACTACACATTTATTTTAGACTTGTTATTTTAAAATATGGATGGTTGATCGATCGCTGAATGTGATTAAACTGTGAACACTAACAAAAGGTTGTTTTTAAAGGCTGACAGCTTTATTTGTTTGATGAAATTGTTTTCTGTGACAGCTGATTTGACAGTTCTCGGTTGTGTTGAGGTTAGCTTAGTTCGGGAACTCATCATGAGTAACGGAGTAACGTTTACAAACTGTAAAAATTCATTTTAAAGGACATGGTTCAATTCAAACTAAAGTCATGGCGAGACCCCTTTACTTTCAATTTTGTACGCTTTGTGGATCGGAGGAATCATTGGTCCACTGCAGGCAAATATTTAAACTGCTTCCGATAGAGATGTCCTAAGGCCAAATTATCATGGAAATTCATGCTCTTACAAAATTATAGATGGCGTTAGTTAAGTTGTTGAAGAACATCGATTTCCATCTCAAAAATTTCCCTCACTCAATATTGGAACTCACTTGACCATGCTCCGATTGGTTGAAAGCATTTTTGTCATTATTCACCATCAAGTGGAAACGATCAAATTTCTTGCAAACGGGGAAATGGACATCAAAATCATAAATATGTTTTATTTATGATAACTTTCCCAACTTCAATTTCAGCCAATCAACACTCAATACCCGCATTAAATCGCCCAGGAAACCAAATCGAATGGCAAACGATTAAATCGACAAACCTCCACCTCTGCCTCGTTTCGAAATCAATCGTCCGGGCAGACGCTCCGAATCAATTGTGAAAACTGTTCAGTTTCAAGCGCACTTACGTGCAGTCTATCCATACTACCACTTTGAACGGCAGTCTCTGTCGCAACGCAACTCCTCAACCTCAACGCTGATGCCCAACTGGAATGTTGACAGCATAATCGACCGAAACCCAACCAATTAGGTAGAGGAAACCACACCTAACCTGTCGCCAGCCATCGAACCGAAAAGCGAACGCTCATCATGATGCAACCTCAAGACCAAATCCAATTACATCCACAGATCCCAATTAATGCCACACACAAGCAAGAGCCCCATTCCCTCGTTCCCATTGGCAGGTATCTCAGCTATGGATTCCCGTCCCATTGGCGCTTGGTAAGTACTGTTTAGTGCTCCACCGTAATCCAACAATGATCCCTCATCTTAAAGAGCTGTCGACTTAAAAGCCATGCCATTCCATGCTTTCCACTTGTGCATGCAGATTCCACTCATAATTTGCGCCCTGGATCTACTGCTCAGTAATCGGCATAAGACGAAAGCAAAAGCTGCTGCTGCTAGTGCTGGTGCCATGGACAATCCTACGGTTCACAGCATGTAATTCCTCAAGCATGGAATCAAGACCAGCGCGGCCAGCCAGCGCACCCCCAGCAGGTATGGCTAATTTCAGAGTTGCAGCAACAGACCCGAGTGATTAATTAAAATGAGGACCATGCAATTGCAATGTGGTCCCTCGAGCCGTATCATTCTGTGCGTGGTTAATGAACTTCAGCGAAGGCGGTGGCGGTGGCGGCGGCGGGGACAAACCCAGCTGTGAATTCCTGCCATCTGGGCAGGGCCGTGCCGCTTTGCGCCGGCAGCCAGTGGAAGGGACTATGGCATTAGTACACAATTAAGTAATAGCGCAGTTATTGATATTCCAAATGCAAGTGCACCGAAGTTGCAACTGAATAATTCATCAGCCCTGTCAGTCCTGGTTGCCCTGTTCCCATCGTCATCGTCATCGTTGTCGCTGTCGTTGCCAGTCGCACAATGGAGCCAAACAATCCCCCAATTGATATGCAACAAAGTACGGGCATCTTCTTCCAATTGTGCGCGAGTGTCGTTTTTGTTTCGCTATTTTCGTCGAACCCTAGACCACGATTCCGATTCCGAATCCGACACTGCGACCGAAATCGAAACCAGGAACGCGACCATAACCGAAACCCTAAACTAAAACTGAAGCGCTTTTTAATTTATCAACATTCTCGTTGTTGGACTGAAGGAGAGAGCGGTTCGTCATCGTCCTTATTATGCATTCCACGATGCACGGTGGTCCTCGTGCACTGCCACGCGACGTAGCTTCTTGCCTGCTTGCGTCAGTTGAAGAGGTTCGGTTGACTAAAAATAGCAAAGCCAGTCGACATGAGCAGTGGATGAGCCACAAGACGACGACGACGACGACGATGACGATGATGATGATGACGATGTCTATGACGACGATGACTATGAGGTTGAGAATGACGATGATGATGTACGGAATAACTTTGCATACACATTTCCAAGATCCTTTCCTTGGCTGGCTGTCAGGGAAACAAGGACGAGACCGTGCACGTTGATTTGTGCATGGCTCTGCCTTCGGGGGTTCCATAGTTCCATAGTTCTTTCAATGGCAATCGCAGAGGAGAACAAACGTGCACGTCGTCCTCGGCGGGCGCCCGGTGGAAGCTATGATTGGCAATAATATTTTTTGACAAGTGTGGTGTTTCGAGTTTTGTATTTTCGTGTGTTTTCCTTGAAAATCTTCCTCGCTCTCTCGAGCTCCATCGAGATCTGCTGTCGTTTCTTAATCATTGAAAATTGTGCAATGAGATGACATTTGTAGCACCACCCCACGCCCGCCTCGTCAAACATTCAACGGAATAAATCAGAATGGAAATTCATTGGGAATGCATTAGGATTCATTCTTTCAGCTCGGGAAGTGGAACAATGGCTGGGAAGACACTCGGAAAGCAGTGTCTTGCAAAATGGTTGAGGTTATGGTGGGGATTTCGTTTCGTTTGACAGCCACTGTGATGGTGGATATTTTGCAGCCATATTTTGGCAGGTCGACAATTGGCTTAACGAACTTCGTTTGCGTCTGAGAGGTTTTCCAAGGGATTTCTTACGGAAGTAATGTCCGATGAGATGAGAATTGAGGGTCAGTGACAGTTGGTAATGTGGTGACAGGTGGTAATTCACCACGACGTGGGGAATCACTGACAGATGGTAAATCATTGATCGAAGTTGTTAGTTAGGTATTCAGAAGAAGATGTGGGCACGGAAAAATGTAGGCATGTGGAGATTGTGACGTTTCTTGCGTGTCAACTGTCAGGTCAATGATCACTTGTTTGATGTTTGTCAGGAAATCACAAAGGTATATAGATCACTGTGGTTGCCGTGGCGTAGTGGGTTAGTGCGTCGACTCCTACGCAGAAGGTGCCAGGTTCGATATCCGAATCTGGCTGCTATCGTCTTTCAACTCACGCCATACAATGGCCATGCAGAAAATACTGCGCTGATAGAGATGATCGACGGGTAGAGACAAGGCGACGCGATGTCATGTGATTTCGTTAACATCATCCTGGAAAAGATCGTATAAGACTCACACGCCAACACTAGAGGCACAATCTTCCAGAAGTCCGTACAACTGTTAACATACGCGGACGACATTGACGTGATTGACAGAACACAGCGAGCCGTCAATGAGGCTTTTGCTGGCATTGAAGCGGAAGCGGCTAAAATCGGTCTTGCGGTGAATGAGGTCAAAACGAAGTATATGCTGTCATCAAGAAAGGACACACAACATCGACGTCTTGGACAGAGCGTCACAATGGGCAGTTATAACTTTGAGGTAGACAAGGAGCTCGTCTACCTCGGCTCCGCAGTAAACAGTACAAACAACATCAGTACCGAGATTTATTTTTTGACAGAGGTGCGCTGTGAGAGATATTTTCACCCAAATTGGGAGTTTTCTTCCAAATTGAGAGTAATTTGTGCCAACTGTCAGTTGAGAAATGAAAAATGTCATTTGAGAAAATTTAACGACAAAGGTAATTTTAAATGAGTGTATGCAGGAAGTTGGCAATATTTTTCATCTCTAAGATCAGAGAGAGAACAGCTGATAAATTGAGTAACCATCAACACACATTCAACGCAGCGCTTCATCGCACTCTCTTCGTCCTTCGGCTGGCATAATGGTTTCGTCCATTGCTGTCGTTTTATTTTATTGAACCTAAGAAGAGATGACAGACATGTCACTTTTTTGGGATGACTAAATTCCTTACGTCTGCTACTAATTGTGGTAGTTGATGTAGTTTGCTATTGTGGTAGCTGATGTAGTTGCGATTGTGGTGAGAAAATGTAATGGAACCTTTGGTTTATTCGAATAACTACTCGTAATTAATCCAGTACGTAACCTCATGTAGTCTATCCGGCCGTCTCTTAACGTAAGTGATTAATTTACGTCCAAATGTCATATTCCTCTTTTCCTCTCACTTTGTGTTCACTGCTATATTAGCTTTTTTTGCAAATTAATAACATAAAAGCACATCATACCATGTACGAACCGAAACGAAACCGAACTGAGTTTGACATGTTTTCAAATGTCACGAGCTGTCAATTATAACGTGATCGCCAAAATAGCTGTTTGTTGACAGGAAATTTCAGTGTTGGAAAGAAAAGAGAAGCATGCTTACATATTTTGACATTTAAAAATGAGTTCACGCTGTATGTCGCCTTGTCGCTCCAAGCTTTTAGGGTTTTTATCGAAATGACGTGCTAAACCTCTGAGGTTTGGACATCTCATTTGATGGGAACACATTATGCCGCAGACAAAATTAAGACTTAATTAACTTCAAAGCTCAAACCAGCAACAGTCTATTGGCCCGCCACTCAAGACCCTTGACTTGTTGATACAATGTATGCAGGAATCTAACAGGATGGTGTGCAAGAACCAAACAATTTTCCAACGAACCACTCAACTGTGAAAGCAAACAACCTGCACCAGTTGAAAAAATAAAACAAAGAACATGAAATAAATAAGCCGAGGAGTCATACTCCTTATTATTTAATTCACAACATTTTCTACACCCCTCAATTACATTTTCGATGCCTTCCTTATAATTCATCCAGTTATCGTTCTGCAAACCAGCAAAAAGAATTCCATCTGCTTTCTTGGTCGCCTTGTCGGTGTACTTGATAATGTGCATCTCGTAGAAGCCCTCATCCGAGTGCATTACCTCATCGACCGCATTGTACGAGGAGAGACATTCATAGATGCTGAATCCAATGTGTTCCTCATTCTTGTACACTCTATTGAAAAACTCCCCGGGCTCCACACGAAACGCGGGCTTTGGTTGTTTCCTTCTTGTACGCTTCATCAATGACTTGACATCGCCAAAAAAATTCCGCGTGCTTCTGGGTATCCTTGGGTAAACAACTCCCGTCTTTAGGTTATCGTCGCCAAATGGAATTGTTTCGGTCACCTCGAATTCATGCTCGTGGAAATTGAAGTCTGCTCGATCGGACAGCATAGAATCATTTGAATGATTTCGGATCAAATCAAGTCCTTCGTGGGGAAGTGGACGTGCCTTGTACTCGGCTTCTTCTGTGATCTTCAAATCGAATACAGTAATTCCACTGTACACGCGCTTTCTGTCAATTTCGATACGAGCAGCAAAATAACCCGGTTTTAGAACGACACTACATGTGGGCAGGTCGGTGCGCAGAAGGCACGTTTTTTGCAAACATTCTTCACATAAATTTGGGTGCGCATACATAATTTAACAAACCAGCGATCCACCCAGAGATAATGGATGATAGAGATATCCAACTTCGGCCATTTTTACCCCTAGCCCACAACGAGGATGTAGTGGTAATCCCTTGTATTTCACTTATACATTTACAACGCTCGTCAATTCACCACAATATGGCGGCCGATTCGTGAATTTTGTGGGAAAAAGCGGCAGATTCATGAATTTAGTGGGAATCCATGTACTTTCCATGTAACGTACATGGGTATGTTGTTCGGAGGGTGTTCAAAAGTTGACTAGTATTTTTAAGGGAATTTTCTTACATTGTTATATGGACTTTTGTGAATAAAATTGTATTGCAATGTCCATTTAACTGGAACTATTTGACCTAAAATTAATTCTTAAGTCTATATATAGCCTATTCATAAACCATACCTGACAAATTAACTAAAAGAATGAACCCCGCTTTATACGCTTAAATCATGAATTCTGAAAAACTCAAGAATTCAATTTAAACAATTTGATAATAACAATGGCAAGGTATTGCAACTTTTACTAATGCTAAAAAATGGTTGTCAAAACATCTTATTTGTGATTCACGCTTCAATAATATTTTTATTATTGATTAACTGAATGTGTGAATGTATTATTAATTTTTATATTATACATCATTTGAAAAAATTTACACTATGTTGTGCATTCATTAATTATGTCCAAGTATTTTGAGATTGTAAATTGCCGAAAGTTTTAATGAATCGACTTCATGAACATAAGCTTTCTTCGTTCGTTTACCCCTCCATACTGTGTTGAAAATTGATCACCAAAATTTGAAAAAACGTTCAAATAACGAGCGAATTTTCAAATAAGAACTCTAATTCACCCCATTACTAAGGTGGGGAAGGGTATCAGCTGTCTCCACAGCTGTTCTCAAGATCTCACACGTATTCACAGACATGGGACAAAAAGCGTATAAAAAACGCTGTCAGATGAAATCAAGGGGCAAGGGAGGTAAAAGTTGGATATCTCTATAATAGGTTATCTCTGGATCCACCATGCGACACAGACAACAGAAAACTGGTTTGATTGTCGGTTGGTGATGATCGAAGGGACATAAGCTTGAATGGAACAGCTGTGGTGTTTGGGTTTGGCACGACAGAAAAGTGCTGACAAATCTCAATTTAATAGTTTTAAAATCGGAATGTGGAGAGTACTGTAAATTACTGTACGGATGAACATTTGAGATCAGTCAACATTTTTCGACATTTAAATGTTTCCTGGGTAGAGTTAAAAATAAGTGTTTTCCATTGTTTCGACAAGATCACTGCTTTTATTGAATGATTGCATCCTCATCTTAAGAATTTGTCTCAAAATAATTACCACGAAAAAGGGAATGGCTTCAGATTCTAATCTTTTTCTGCACGATATTAGGATGAAAATGACGATCGCAAATTTTGGCTGCTGTTGATGGGGGGAATCGGAAGAGCCTTGCATCAGACATAAGGGAGAAAAGACATATCCTTCGGCCATTTTGTCCCCTTGTCCACACCAGAGAAAAATGCAAAAGTATTCGTATTCCCTTGTATTTCACAAATGCTTTTACGCAAACTATGGATCCGAAACGCGGAAATGGCTGCAGATTCGTGAATTTAGTGGGAAAAAATGGCGGCAGATCTCTGAATGTGCCCATGTACGATCCCTGTAACAAACAAGGATTTGTTGTTCGGAGGCTGTTCAAAAGTTGACTCGTATTTTTAAGAGAATCTTCTTACATTGTTATATGGACTTTCGTGAATAAAAATCCATTGCAATGCCCATTTAACTGGAACTATTTGACCTAAAATTAATTCTGAATACAGGCTATTCTTTAACCATGCCTGACAAATTAACTTAAAGAATGAGGTCCGCTGTATGCGCTTAATTCATGAATTCTGAAAAACTCATGAATTCAATCTAAGCAATTTGATAAGAACAACGGCAGGATATTGCAACTATTTAACATGAATTGCATTACTAAGGCATAGAAGTGGTTGTCAAAATTTGCAATTAATTTGTGTCGCTATTTTTGTAAAATGTACAAGCAAAGAGTCTTATTATTTTAAGTGATTCATGCAAACTCTTTAAGTATATATTTATAGTTCGTTACTTGGCCGCTTGAATGCATGTCGTATTCAGGTCTTATTCAGTTTGTAACTTGCTCAAAAATTTAATGAATCGACTTCATAAACATAAGCTTTGTTCGTTCGCTTACCCCTCCATATTGTGTTGAAAATTGAACACGGACATTTGAAAAAAGGTTCAAATAACGAGCGAATTTTCAAATAAGAACTCTAATTCATCCTATTACTAAGGTGAGGAAGGGTATCAGTTGTTCTTAATAGCTCACACGTATTCACAGGGACGCGACAAAAATTGTATAAAAAACGCTGTTAGATCAATTGAAGGGGCAAGGGACGCAGAAGTTGCATATCTCTATTATCTGCAGTGGACCCAAGTCCAGACTTGTGACACATTTTCAGAACAAGAGAGAATTGAAATCTCAGAATCAAAAATATTTGCAGCACCTCAATGGACCTGTCGTCATCAGCACCTCCTGGTTGAATTTTTTATTACCTCATAACCGAACCTGAAATCTGACAGCTATTTCGCGCGAAACAATTTGTATGGAATTTTAAAATTCGGTGCAGATCTATATTTGTTAAATAATAATATAATATTGGTGGCGCGGCAGTCCGAGGCGGACCTGGGCCTAGCTTCTCAGCAACCACTCGTGTTGTGCGTGCTCTTGTTCTTTCACGCGTGGAAGGGCCCTACAGTTTAATGCCGACTCCGAACGGCAAAGTTGAGAAGCTTTTTCTAGACAGGAATACTCTTTGAGCATTGTCGGTGACTCGAAAGAGGTGAATTATAAAAGTTGGTAGAATTCGAACTTGGCACCCTCTGCGTAGGAGTCGACGCACTAACCCATTACACCACGGCGACTCACTCATTTGTTAAAACTATTATAAGATAATTGACTCTAAATAAAATTAATGGTGGAATACTGGGAAAAAAGTGTTTGTTATTAGTGCTTGGAAGTGATATTTTACGTGGAATCGCATAATGAAAAATGTAAACAAACCACTTATGTACCAGTAACTATTCATTGTGCATTTTATCATTATGTAAATAGTGAATGATATTAAGTGTTGTTTTACTGCATATTCATTGTATTATAAAAGAACAATGTCTGAAGTAGTGAAACACAGCTGAAATTCGCACATTACATACATTATTACATATTACGTCCTACTAAAGGCGTTTTCTTCGCGTAGTGCACATGAAGAGATCATAGAAATTGGTTTCCGTTTAAAGCCATAAGTTAATTATATGTTATAAACAATTTCTTTTAATTAACTGAAGCAATGAACGCAGCCAGCATAAAGTATTATCTTTCATTTTGCACAAAGCAAATGTAATATTGTGCTGTATTGGAGAATATGTACGTACATACATACATATATGTGAATGAGTGAATCTTCAGCAGACTATGCTGCACTGAATATGTTTAAATTAAATTTATTAACAAACTATAAGCAATTAACACTAAATATTGTTCGCCATTTATTGTATATTGTGTTGAAGAATGATAAAGAATGATAAGCATACGCGGATGACATTGACGTGATTGGCAGAACACAGCCAGCCGTCAATGAGGCTTTTGCTGGCATTGAAGCGGAAGCGACTAAAATGGGTCTAGCGGTGAATGAGGGAAAAACGAAGTATATGCTGTCATCGAGAAAGGGCACACAACATCGACGTCTTGGACAGATCATCACAATGGGCAGCTATAACTTCGAGGTAGTCAAGGACTTCGTCTACCTCGGCTCCGCAGTAAACAGTACAAACAACATCAGTACCGAGATCAAACGCAGAGTAACTCTTGCCAACCGCCGTTTCTATGGGCTCAAGAGGCAATTGAGTAGTAGAGCCATCTCTCGAAGGACCAAGCTGACCTTATACAAGACCTTGATCATCCCAGTCCTGCAGTACGGCGCGGAGGCATGGACAATCTCAAAAGCGGATGAGGAAGTCCTTGGTATTTTCGAGAGAAAAGCTCTGCGTGCGATCTTTGGTCCTGTTTGCGTTGACGGTTTATGGAGGAGCAGATTCAACCACGAACTGTACGGGCTGTACAGCGACATGAGTCTAGTCAGGCGCCTTCGGATCCAACGCCTAAGATGGCTAGGCCATGAAGAACGTATGGACAACTCAGCTCCGGCCCGAAGAGTCTTCGACTCCGAACCCGTGGGACAACGCATCAGAGGACGCCCGCGTCTAAGGTGGCGAACCCAGGTGAAGAAGGACCTCAACCAACTTGGCGTGCGACACTGGAGACAGCTAGCCAGAGACCGTGCTAGTTGGAGCGGCTTGATGGTTCAGGCCCAGGTCCATCCCGGACTGTAGCGCCAAATAAAGTAGAAGAAGAACGATAAAACAAGAACAATTTCATGTTAAACTGGTACTTTGTTTACACTTTGCAGAGAAACATTCCTCAAAAACTGTCACAGATAGAAACTGGACAACAGCTTAAATCAAAACTTCTGCATTTAAACTCGGCATTAAAACATTTATTTGAACAAATCATAACAATTTTCAATTTTTTTTTAATTTCTCACAAGAGATTCATCAAAAAGGTGGGAATTTTAACTAAATACAGCACGTGGAATTGATTGAATGGCTTGATTTAGTAATATGAAAAAAAGGCTTTACCTGAATCGATGTTTCGGTTACAAAATCGTATCGGAACATCAAGAATTTAGTATTTTCTAAAGTAAATTAACGAAAAATCCGCACGTTCTACTCAAATGATTCCATGCGAAAAGTCGAAATGATGTAATTTCTGTCATTAGGAAATATTTGCATTCAGACGGCGTTAACATGTAGAAGAATGGCATCACATTAATGATTTTATTTATCTAGGATTGCGCCTCAAAGTTCTTGGCACCCTGTAAACATCCCGCACCCATTCCGTTCCGTTCCAGTCCAAGAGAGAATAAAGAACTACGTCTTGAGAACACCTCTGAATACGTCTCTAAGACACCGCGCGGTCAAGTCAAGTTTGATTACTAATTAAGTTTCCAGAGCCACATACAGTATGTGACGAAAGTTTACAGCGAGGAAATGAAGATGAGGTACTTGGTCACCGTGGGCAATATCTTCAATGGCTGAAAAACGAGAATCTTAATTTAACTGAGCGTCTGAAGGCCCTAGGGTAGACTAATGGATTGACTTGAGAGGAGGAACACAATTGGCTAGCTTATTAGAGTTTGTTCTTATGATGTGATAAAGCTGCAACAAAGAAGACAAAGTACAACTGCGTCCCCGCAAAAAAAAGAGAATAAAATCCAAAAGAAACTTGATCATGGACGATTATGCCTGAAACACAACAGTGCGTTGCGCCAGTCGAAGGACGAAGAGAGTGCGATGACGCGTTGCGTTGAAATGGTTACTCAATTTATCAGATGTTCTCTCTGTCATCTGCGAGATGAAAAATATTGTCACCTTTCTGCATACACTCATTTGAAATGACTTGTTGTTTTCATTTCTCAAATGACAGTTGATACAAAATACTCTCAATTTGGAAGAAAACTCTCAACCTCTCTGTCAAAAAATAACCAACATCTTCGATAATGACGTGCGATAGACTGACGTTTTAAGTTTTATTACGATCCTCTCATCTCTCTCATTTTTCACTAACGCAGGCTGACGCTGTATTTTCTGCTTGGCCATTGAATTGTGTGCGTTGAAAGCCAACACCAGCGCAAAATGCACTTTTGCGTTTCAGCCATTATGCCTGAAAAGAAGTCAGTTCTTCTGGTGACAGATTTCATCCATATTGTGTTCGGGGTCTAATTAATAGATATTATTCATCAAAGCTTTTGCCACTCATTCTATAATACTGCATGCATCGTGTAATCTTTTAAATTTGGTGAATGCGGAATGGACCCAATAGTTGCTCTTAAGCCTTTCTTGATTTTATGCGCAACAAAAGAGTCACAACACTTCCTTATGGTATACATTTTTATACCAACAAGACTTCTATCAAAGTCACTATGATTCATGTTAATCCATGTGTCCCATGTTAATTTATGCCAAAAAAGCGTCTATAAAATGGGGCTTGTTGCATTCATTTCAGTCGCGTATGTGTGCATTCATGAATAAAGCAATATGTCTCATTCTTGCGTTTATTGTCATTTCTTGTGACTCAATTATGATCTGAGACCCTTTATTATTTTACGACAACGATATTTTAATCGCTGCGATTTAAATCGCAAATGTGTGGATACCCTTGCCAGTATGTATGACGCGTTCTAACTTGCGTTGCCAGAAAAATGGGGCAAATTGCAGATTTTTAATCGTTGCCATGTGTGAGGTGTTATGTGAGATCGTTCATAAGTGAATAATCGTGCGATTAAGAACTCTTGTGCGATTTCAGAAGTGAATGTCTTCTCAGAAGTGAATAGTCGTGCGATTAAAAACTCTTGTGCGCTCATAGCCTTAGGGTGTTATTAATCGCTCCTAATTGTATGCCACAACAGTAGTTACCACGGTGTGGTGGATTCTAGAACCAATTAAATTGACGCTTAAGGAAAATGCTTCTGCAAAAGTGCAACTGTTTACATTCGATTGGTTATTTCGAAAAGAAAACGTGTATCCTATCCAATTCAATAACAATGAAGTCTGCAAATATTGAAAAAAAAGAGACTTCCACTTTTCATTTCCAAGAGCAACCCTTTAGCAACAAAGACCAGACCACAATTGGTCTGCATTCAAGAGGAACTCTTCGTGTATTATCCCAGTTTGTGTTTTCGTAAACGAGTCCAGACGATTGGCCTAGTCTGTAGTTGTCTGTCTACAATAGATGATTTTCTGTTTACGTTGATGAGTCCTTACGGTCCCATTGGAATCGAACTCTTCCGTGCTATGAGAGGCTTGCCATTTCCCCAGAGGATTAACAGCACCCCAACCAACCAGGTTCGGGTCAACAGAGTCTGTCTTCTAATTCAGGAGAGTACTTATGATCAAGGCTATTAGTTTATATTCTACATAATTCCGTAGACATCGTGGGCAGCCAACCCCTCGCTGGCTAATACAGTCTCCTCTCAAATGGAAACTGATCAAATTCAATAAACCACAACCCTCTCACGATTCCGTGAAGCCTCTCCCCAGGACCTCCAGCCACCCCCCAGGACCAAGCTGTTGCTGGTGCCGGTGAATACCATGTTTCCCTGAATGGATTACCCATAGAAAAGGATATAAATACACTGTTAAATCAGTTTCAATTCATTTTGCAGTTTTCTTGAGGGAGCACAAATCCTATTCAATATCTTGTATGCGTTGAATTAAAATTAAAATCCCTGGATAAGCAGAAAACATTCGTACCTGGCCGAGCAAATCGAACATCGACAGCAGACGGTAGGTAGGGAGCTGAACTGCAAGATGACGACGGAAGACGGATGCAGGAATTACGGAAATAATTTCGAGAAAGGGTCCCAGACTCCTCGAATGCAAAGATTAGATTTTCCTTTCCCTCGTCGTCCTTCGTCCTTCGCCTCGAAATTAAGGAAATTTCCCATTTGCTGCGACGGAAAATGAAATAACCGGTACGCCATGAACGAAGACGCTCTTCAGCAGAGCAGAGCATCCACCCGCCACCCCCATTTCGCCGCAAGCGGCCTGAAGCCAACTAACCAACCAACCCACCCGTCTTCAATTTGAGGTCGATTCCGTATTTAAATATTAAACTGTTTAATGTATCTCCCGCCGACGATGCTGCTCGCCACTGCACCATGTACCTGCGAGCGAGCGTGTTTTTATGCGCGCATTCTGAATTTATAAGGACGAAACTTTGTTTCGAAGCTCGCCGCATCCATCCCGCCGAGATGTGTCCATTCGCAACTGAATGGCAATACTTGCCCTTCGCCGTCGATTGCAGCTAGCGATGCACCGACCCGTCCATTCATCCGCCTGAATAGATCGACGATCCTGCGCGAGTGGTGCTTGCCTGCATAATAAATATATTTAATTAGTCAGCCTTTGGATTTTTGAATACGCCCGCTTCGCTCATCAATGGCTCGGGGAATTGAAGGAGTATTTGTAATAGAATATGCACACAGAAGGTCCTTCCCGACGGAGCGATGTGGAGAGGCTCGGTAATTAGATGAAGCTCACGTAGGCCACCACCACCGGCAGCGGCTCGCTTCGGCAATCGAAAACTTTAAAAGCTGAATGGGTCGATGGTTGATTATTTCATTATCGGGAATTCGTAACGAGGTCCCTTTTGAGTCGAACAATAGCGCCGTGTGTGGATGTTGGACTCATGAGGGGATCCCTTTGTGTTGGCGCATTAATGGAAGGGAAGGTTCCACCGTCAAGATTGAGACGCTCCTGTCCCCCAACGCCTGGGGGTTTTTAAGTGCTCATGAAAAATTCACAAATGGAACGCAGCTGGATGAAGCTAATTTAGCATTTATGCAGATGCCTCTGGAGCAGGGAGCGTTCAGCGTGAGGCTCCTCAGAGCTCGGGCGCTCTGAATGGCAATGGATGCATATTTCATTTAATCGTGAAATGATTTGCAAATTTGAGGTTTATTACGGTGGAGTGCTAGATATCAGATTTGGGGACAATCGCTTTACCGAGTCCCATTGTTTGTGTGGTGGCGGCGGGGTTGGCTTATGACGACGTCGGCAGCTCCTACAGATGTAATTCCTATTTGATGACATTAAAGTCGGTATCAATGTTATTTGGAAGTTTTTTGAAATTAGATTAAACCGTGCGGAGTGCTTGTTGCTCTGCACATTGCGCCGTACGGTGTGGTCTGCACGTGCATGGGGGTATCCCGAAACCACAATGACGGAGACACATGTCGCAGGAACTGTTTTGTAATCGAACGCTCGCATGAAGTAAGTCTACCGATCGACGCGGCCTATCCACGTCTACCCATTCACCTAACATAACCCAAGGCTGCCGACAGCGGATATATGTGGGCCGATTGAGGCACTGTCATTGAAGCCGATGAATGGCGTGCTATTTTGGCATGAATGGAGCTTCAAATTAAAGTCAGAATCAGACTTAGATCTCATATGGTTGTTGTTTTATTTAAATTTATTTTCCTATTGTTCTTATCTGGTCGCCCTGTAAATGGAGCCTTAGCTCGGGTTTCAAAGAGATGGGGCAAGTTGGTGGGGTGTCATTCCTCCCAACACAAAATCTCTTTTCTAAAGCATCTACGGACAGAGTTTCTGCTGTCAGTCTAAGAAAAAAGAAAAAGAATAAAAACAGACAAGGATTCTCGGCTCTGGACGTAGAATGTGCGGCTCTTAAACAGTCCACATGAAGCCGAGCTGTTTCGTGGTACACTGGGGTGCTATAAGCAGAAAGCCCTGCAGTCCTGGGAATGGGAAGGAACCAGTAGGACAGCAAGATCTACTGCGGTGATTGTAAATAGTGCTCTTGATCTAACCCGGGTAATACCGGACTCGAGAATTACCCGAGTACCCGGGTATACGGGTAACGCGGGTAATACCCCGCAGGCACTCAATACGAATGACATTTGAATTTATTGTAAGTAGCAAATTAGGTTAGTTTGGTTTTGGAATTGAAGTGCAATGACAGAATAGGGCCCATTGTGAATTCAGTCCATTTGTGGGGTACAAATTCTAATTAAACCTCTCCTGTATCCTGATCCACCCCGCGGCCTTTACAAATTTTAGAAGATCCGATATATCAGCATTCGCTAACTCCGCAGTCTCTGTGAAGAATCTTTGGCCCTCTGAAGCTAGGTGCCGATTCTCGGGAGCTGGAAAGTGGCGAAGCAGATGTTGGATAGTTTCAGTCTCTTCTTCGTCACCGCAACTCCAGCAGAGGTCGCTGGATTCCATGTCCGGAGCATTGCTCGGATGGGGCGAGCACACTAGCTCGGCGGACGGGCACACGGATCGAGTTGCGGTCCAACGCCGGCAGCGAGAATTCCGTTCCACAGTTCAAGAAGTGCATCCTCAGACCGCCTTTCTCGATGCTTGCAGCTTGTGATGATCTGGTTAGGCAACTGTTTATCAGTAATCTCTGTTCGGAAAAATTACCGGCAATTCTGGTCCCGAATAATTTTTAACTCCTCGCTGTGAAACGAAAAAACAGAGAAGATGCGAGTTTGTTCTACTTTGTCAGCTATTCCCATCAAACCGCTGTTTTACTCCCGCTAGACTCAGTGTCCATCATCAAATATTCCATAAAATAGTTAAACAGACGCTAAAACAATTAAAACTCAATGCAATCCACATTGCAACAGACATACCTTCGTTGCAACGAAAGGGGACGTTCACAAACTCGTGTTTTTTGTTGTTTGACTTACCACTGCATCTAGATTTGACAGTCGCCTGCAAGAAAAAAGAAAACAAAAACACCGTTAATCTTCAATCTACATTCAAGTACAGAGTATCAAAAAAAAAAACCACACTCACAGACATCTTAAAAAAAAAACCCAACCATTTCTTGCGAAACACCAAACGAACACATCCCCCGAGAGATTTCTGCGATGCACCTCGGCGCGCAAAAAGAAATTTATTAGGTCACACAGCAAAGATACAGCAACTGGAGTTTGAAGCGAACGCTAAACTTAATTACAACACCTTTAGGGCGCGCAAAAAACAAAAAACAAAAAATGCACCAACGAAGAGCGATATCGGGAGCAGGCGGCACGGAGAAGCAGAAAAACAATAACAAACCCAAGGCCATGTTGACATTGCTTAGCCAGTATGCTTGCGATCAAAAACTCTTACTTTGCGTCTTACTTTGGCTGTGGATGCTGTTGTTGTTGCTGTTGCTGCTGCAAGTGGTAATGACGGCACAGACCTGTTCGCTGACGTGTGCACGCTGCAAGAAGCAGGCCATCGCGGTGCGACCGAGGGGTGTACCCGACGATTGGATGGAGGCAGCAAAAGGTGCAGCATGTAAATTGGCAATAACGTGCCGCACAGATTCAAGTAGTTGCCAGAACTCTGGCGTTCTTGTTTTCCAGCCAGCAGCGCCCCCTCCGCTTCGGCTGATGTAAATGAGCTTTCAATTAACTTCTTGTGCATGCAAAGGTGCGAACAGTCAACTTGTAATTAATTGCCAGCTCTTGAGCAAGCAGCGTCTCATTGTTTACAGTGATTACAGAGCCTTGACGCACGGCGAAATGTGGGACACAGCTTCGGGCTGAATCATCTGTCAACTTTCTCCCCACACAGCCGCACTTGAGTGGGTTTTGAACTTCTTAAGGCATCGCATCGCGGGCCAACCTTGATGTTGAATGTTTGCAGAAATACATTTCGCCATCGAATTGGAATTCGCTTCAACGCCCGTCCGTTTCGCCGTCTGTCATCAAACCAGAAAATTATGGAAAAAATAACGATTCAATCAGCGAACGCACCCCGTTGAGTCGTCATCATTGCCGTTGCCATCGTTCGACCCGCAGACCTGTTTCGTGATCGTGCTGTGCCTTTGCCTCTGCCTTTGCGCCGCGCAGCGCGTTTTTCTTTCTTTAAACAGCTCCCGTGTACGCGGCGGCGATGATGTAAATGAAATTTATTCAGGTGGGTAACCGGTGTAGCCACCATCAAAGGTGCTAAGTAATACAAAAGGCACTCAATCGATTACGATAATGTTTGCCTAACACAGTCGACGTTGTGCTGGATGTGAAGTCCACGGGACCGTTAAGGTTCTTCAACCTGCCGCGCCGTGCCGGTACTGGGGTAAGTGCAAGAATGTTCTTCTCGTACGCGTTCGCGTCCGCCTGACCAGACCGCAGCACAACAATGAACGTGTTATTTAATTTCATTTCTTAAATTGTCCATGACACTGACGCAAGACGCAAGGCTTCTATTCAACGCACGGCTTAACCTCTTTACCGCATTTAGGCCTGGACACTGGTTCGATGACTGTGTGTGTTTTGTGATTGGAATGCCAATTCGCGCATCTTCCGGATGTGTCAAATTTGACCACGACTGCGGTGACGCCTCCGTGAGTACAACGCACACGCAGAGCCATATGAAGTTTGAGCAATTAAGGTACCGTTGGGATGGGGTTTTAGCCCGATGCGAGTATGCGGGGAATTTGAAATTTTCGCATAAATCTCTTGCTCGTTAGTCACCCACGGTCGTTGGAGTGCTTTCGGGGTCAGGCGCGAGCGAGAGAGGATCTTTTTACGAGCCTCGTAAATCTATGGAAGGGATCTGGAGCGTGACAGGGATGTAATGTGCAAACCGCTAGTGGCCTATTTCAAGCGAAGCTATGTGCGATGTCGTGCGGCGATCGAAGGGAAGCCAGAATCTGATGTGAGATGATGTAAGACCTTTGAAATTTTGTGTTTGTTTACATTCTTTACAAAACGTGACATTTTTGTCGAATGAAAGCATACGATTTTTTGGACGACAAGAGAAGATGGACGTTGCCCTAAGAGGGCTACAATCTGATCGTTCAAGCCAAAATGTCCATTTCATCTACGTTACTAAAGCAGAGACTGTTTAAGCTTACTGGGAAACGAAGGCAAGGCCGTCAAAATAGGCGTCTTTGGTCATCATCATCATTTTCAGTGGCATACATGTTCCACTTAAGGGATTACGGGACTAAGCACGCCCGAGTGGTCGCCAGACTACTCAATCCTTTGCCATCGACTCTAACTCACCAGGAGTAATGCTTAATCGCAACCAGGAGAGTCTCTGCACTTATTAGAACCATAAACTTGTCTGGTTGCAGTTAGACAAAGCTCCGACTTTGGTGCCAGCAATAAATCTGTTTCGAATTCACGCAGCGCTGCTCTGACGTAGAACGTTTCCTTTCCGATATTAACGAGTATATAGCTCACCAGAAGTATTTCTTATGCGCAATCAGGCGAATTCCTGGACATGGTCAAATAAAGAAACTCGATTAGTTGCACTTAAACATAGCTCCGTCCTTTGTGCCGGCAACCCTCTAATGACTACCACCACCTCTAGGCGGGATATAGTTTGCAAGCCTTAAGAGGTACCGATTCAGTTTTGTTCGCAACCTTAAAAGTCCTTCATCTAGTTTAAATATTGCCCTTGCCGTTGCAATTTACTTCATGGCTGCCAGAGAGTTTTGTTTTCAAGCAAAGTTCGTTTAAAGTAAAAAAAAACACCTTTTCGACCCAAAAAAACAAAAATGAAAGCTGTATCATAAATCAAAGTGAAAAATTGTACAATGTCATCAGGAATACTTTGCTTTTTTTCTTAAATTCCAAACGGTTGTAAGTCGTATGTCCCTTAACAACCCAAGGCAGTCTCAAGGCGGTTTATGGATTTTGAATCGAATCAGAAACTTTGACATTAGTACGAGTTCTTTTGCAGATGTCGCTACAGCAAAGTAGCAAAGATCTATCTAACAAGCAGTGTTTTGTGTGTACAATTGTAAGGTAATATAGCAAAGGTCCTAGTCGTGAATCCTGTGGCACTTCTATTAAATTTAAAATAAACGCATCATTCCCCTGACAAGCAAACTTGATGTATTCGCGTTGGTTATGTATTCTATCTCCACATTTGCTAGCGTTGGTGTAGGCTTCGTTAAATTTTGCTTTTAAATTGGAAGCGAAATTTTGCTTAAGTTCCCAGGCCCTTAAGACGTAATAACTGCTTCGTTCAGTTTCGTTAAGCTTCCTTCAGTTCTGCTTATTTAACTCAAAACGTAGAGTGTCAGTAGTGTTCAGACCATATTGGCCGCTTCGTTTAGTTTCGTTTAATTTTGAGTTTAAGCAACATTTTCTTTAAATCCCCAGAGCCTTAAGACCATAAAAACTGCCTCATTAAGTTTCGCTCAGTTTTGCTTATTAAAGTGAAAGCAATGAGCTTAAGTTCCTAGATTTCGTTCAGTTTTGTTAAGTTTCGTTAAGTTGCGATAAGTTTCGTTAAGTTTCATGTGCTTATTCTGAAAACGAAATTTTGTTCCCAAAGGGAACTTTTAAATTTTATGATGTTTCGCTCTTGTTTGGTTTCCGTGTTGACATAAGTTCAAGAATTCGCAGGTTAATTATAGTTGGTTCTTTAGTTCGATTTTACACTTAAATCTTTTTAGGGCACATCTTGTCAGATAAGATGAATAAGCAAAAATATAATCATTTCTGAATATGTTCGTAACTTCGTTGATGTTATGGACGCCGTTGTTGGTCCTAAGAGATATGGATCGTGTACCTGGTCATGGTTTGCTCCACGACTGCACACCAGATATCTTCTGTTGATTGGAGCTCTGGATCATGCCTTTGGTAAGTCAGTTGTCCGTTGCCATTCTTAAGGACAGAAGAGTTTAGATGTGGATTCAATCTCTTTTCCCGCTTGCAGCCGCCAACGACATCCCAAGGAGTTTTGATATCTCATCACCGGTCGAAGTTGTTTTGTTCAAACATATCACCACTTGGGGCGGGAGTAGGAGTTCGATAACAGCCCACAAAGAAAGTTACCGCCAATATTTGAAGTATGTTAAGTGGCCGCCGTGCGTAAATGTAGGTTCATGTAGTCCTTGCAGTTGATCAATGACGAAGCTGTCTCAAGAGTTGACAGTTGAAGACTAAGGAGGAAGGATTTGCACGACGACGAACGGACCATCCGTGGTCGACTTATGCTTCAAGCTTCGTGAGTCAGCACATTCCTTCATTTGTTTCTTTCAATTACATGAATCATGGTATTAGTGAACTCACCCACGCCCTTAATATCCCACATCACAGATTAAACTGCTATAACCAATTTAATTTTCACTCTCCAACTGGCACATGAACTGTGACATCTTTCAATTTCTGTCTCAAGCACGTAACGACTAGCACTCTCTAGAGTGCATCACTCCGGAAATTGATCCAGAGGAGCAGAGTCATTTGCTCTTATCGGGTTTAATCAAAAATGCACGCCCCGCATTTTCCACGAGCAACACTTGTAAACGTTTAAAAAGTTAGTCGCCGTTTCATATAAAAGCCGTTTCATATAAAACAGCTGATAAAGATTAGGAATATCTTAAGATCTGACTGGATTGCTACTAAAAATCGTTTTTATCTCTCTCAAATGAAAAAACTCAATGCAAGCATTAAGTTGTTGATTTCAGATTTCAGAAACCAATCCTGGAATTATAAGTTACAAGATTTAGCGAAAGGTAGCAAGCCCTTCTGGAATACGGTCAAGGTCATCAAAAGGAAAAATTTTCACATACCTGCATTTAAAGTAGGAAACTCTGTAATGATATCAAATCTCGATAAAGCAAACGCCTTAGCTAATGAGTTTTTTGATAACCATGGCATGACTCATAATATAATCACTAATAACAATATTTCTTCTGCAGTTGAGCACTCCATGCAACTGCTAAGCACAACTTCTTTTGATGGTAGTTCTAACCTTGTGTCTTTTGCGGAAGTGAATAGTATAATTTCTTGTTTAAAAACAAATAAATCATCTGGTTTTGATGAGATGAAGAATTTATATCTGAAACATCTCCCTAAAAAATGTGTTCAATTTCTGCAAGGTCTGTTTAATAGCTGTTTCAAGCTCAGTTATTTCCCCGTAGATTGGAAATCTGCCAAAGTTATCCCAATCTTGAAACCGGGTAAAAATTCTAGCTTGCCTGAGAGTTATAGACCGATAAGTTTACTTAGCTCCTTGAGCAAATGCTTCGAGAAAGTAATTAAAAATAAATTAGTGACGTTCATGAATTCTCACAATATTTTGCCTCCTGAGCAATTCGGATTTAGGGCACACCATAACACAACCCAACAGGTTCACCGTATCTCGAATTACATCAAAAGAAACTTAATTGAAGGTAGGAGTACAGGTATGGTATTGATTGATGTGGAGAAAGCTTTTGACACAGTTTGGCATAAAGGTTTGCTGCACAAGCTTATGTCTTTTAATTTTCCTATTTACCTTGTCAAGATCATTGATTCATTTTTATCTGAGCGCTCTTTTAAGGTGTCCGTTAATAACGAATTTTCAAGCGAGTACTCAATCGTTGCAGGTGTTCCTCAAGGATCTGTGCTTGGCCCTATCTTATACACTATTTATATTTCTGACTACCCAGAACTTAATAATTGTCAATCTGCTATGTTTGCTGATGATACCTGCATTCTCTCATCAGATGCCTTTGGTTCGAATATTGTAACCAATCTGCAATCTGCTTTGGATGTTGTACTAACGTATCTCAGTAACAATAAGATTAAAATAAATGCTTCAAAGACTCAGGCTGTCTTTTTTACTAGAAAAAGAAAAGCCTGTTTCTTACCAAGCAACAAACTTCAAATTAACGGAACTCAGACTGAGTGGAAAGACAGTGCCAAGTATCTTGGTGTACACCTGGATAAAACATTAACATTTGGCTTACATATCCAACAAACGATACGTAAGTTAAATGCTAACATTAAAATTCTCTATCCGTTTATAAATCGCAAATCAAAGCTTAGTATTGAAAATAAATTGATAATTTTCAAGGTAATTTTCCAGGCAATATTGTTCTACGGATGTCCCGTTTGGGGAAAATGTGCAATCAGCCATATACGCAAACTGCAAATTTGTCAAAATAAACTGCTGAAAATGATATTTGATCTCCCATGGCATTTCTCTACTGAAGAGTTACATTCGTTGGCAAATGTTGAAAAAGTCCAAGCCAAAATCTTAAGACTATCAAATCATTACAATATGTCTTGTAGTTTGTCTGATAATCCTTTGATTTCCAATCTAGTCACTTAAATACCACCTTACTTATTATCACAGATTACTATTTATATCTCATTACTCTTGTTAACATTGGTTTTTTGTTCTATTTACTATATTTTTTATTATTTGTTATATATTATGTATTATTTATTACTTATTATTTATTATATATTTATTATTTATTATTTATTTTTTATTATTTATTATTTATTATTTATTACTTATTATTTATTATTTATTATTTATTATTTATTATTTATTATTTATTATTTATTATTTGTTATTTATTATATTTATTTAATATTTATTATTTATTATATTTAATATGTTTGTTATCTATATCAAGTTTGGTACTGGTACTAATTGTAATGGAAATCAAATATAAGTTCAGAAAGTCGGCCATCGCCTCCCCTTCCGTCATACCTAGTATCTAGGATATATATTATTTCGTTTTAATGAAGGTTTTTCGGTAGCTTTTCCTTCTAAAATCCTAATTAATTTATTAATATATTTTCTTGCAATTTATAATAAGTTTTCAGTAGTAAGGTAGTGTATACCGTATCTCTGTAAATTGTGCAATGTAGTTTTAAGATAAATGTACTTTTTAGCTACAATAAAGAATCAAACAATCAAAAAGTTAGTCCCCGAAGTGTCCGTGCCCAATCATAAAATAACTCAAGTGAGAGTTAGTTTCATCGTGACGGTGCTGCTTGTGTACACGTTCCATTGCTCTTCGGGGAATCGATCGACTACTCATTCGAGATGCACGAATCAAGTTAGTTGAGTGAGTTGAGACTTTTTCGCTATTCATTCCTCAATTATCTAAGTACTTTGAAGTTGCGGAATAAATTGATTCATAGCCATTCGAAGGGGGCTAGGAAAAAGGTTTGAATAATGGATTGTCAAAACTTTTTTGTGGACTGAGGTAGATCCAGCAGATTGGCCTTAGTGTGAACTACTGGTTGGGATTCATGCAAATGTCTATAGTTCATCGACAGTTCGAGATAGACCTGAGACTAGATTTTACAGCAACCACTCGTGTTGTGCATTCTATTGTTCTCTCAGGAATAGATGGGATTCACGATATTTCGCTTCCGCTGACTTTTTCGGAACAGGAATAGTCTTTAAGCGTTGTCAGCAACCCGAATGAGGTGGAGCCTTGAGTTAACCACATTTTATACCACACAGGAGTTATATCTTGATTTGTGGAATATGTAACAAAAACGAGAGGGAGGATGTCTTCCATTTCATAGGAAGTTGCCCAACACAGCGAGAAACAAGGCGACACTTCTTGGAGTATTTATCCGAGGAGATGGTTATCGACCACCTAAATGAAATGAATTTTCCAATATTGTACGAATTCTGCAAAACTGCATTGAAATATGGAGGAAGGATACTAACCGAATATATTTTATTGATCTTAAAATTAAATTTGTACTAGAACACTAACTTAAAAAAAAATAATGTCAATCATCAGACGGCAATGCCTCTATATGACTTTGTCCTTTTATGCTATTGAAAATTAATTGAATAAAAATCATTTACTATTTCTACATGCAGTGGCTATCCGCGCCAAGGGAGCCGCCATTGCTCATACTCGAACATAAGCGCAACCGTATGCCCACTCCATAGATGGAGCCTCTTGGTTTTATTTGCTGCGTCCATTACTGAAGGCAGTAAGGCAGTGAATGGTAAAAAAATACCCTAAACACGACCAAATTTATAAACTTTCTTCTAGACTCGTTTGCATTTTGTTTGCCATATTTTTTGGGTACTGATGCGAGTTTCCTCTTTTCGTCCATATTCCGGAACTTAACCAAAATTATAAACAAACATGCTCAGCATAATCGAACCAGTTTCGCGAATGAATACATACTTCGGAGCACGCTTTTCCGGTGACCCTGAAAATGTTCACAAGCAGGTGCCATTTTTATTCAAAAAAAATACCTCATCGCTTTGTCACTGCAGAGGTGCAGAGGAGAGGAGCACAGTTAACGCCTTCATAACGAAATTTCCATAATCACATCCAACCGGTCTTTGAAATTCGTTATTTCAACTCGATGCGATATAATTGGAGATGATACAGCGGAGATGTTTACTCGCCTGATCAGTGAGTGAGAGATCGCAGATCACAGAGCTAACCCCGATTTAGAAGCACTATGGGTGATGGTGTCGGAGGCGAGTCGTCTTCGGCCGAGTGGGCTAAGTGGGAGGAGGACGTTCATTAATTCAAGGCTGCGCTGGGAATTTATTTCGCAATGGAAGATATTTATTTGTTTGCAGCTGTAGCAATCGCAATGTGTGTGAAAGAAGCACGGGGCGCATGCCATTAAAGCAGATAAAAATAAACAAGCGGATGCAGGCGGCGGAGATCATTGTGCGACTTCAGAAAGAAATCTATTATTTATTCGACGTGGGCTATAGATCTTGTGAATGGTATTTAAGCTCGGATTATGCAAATTTGATTGCTTTTGGCACTGTTCAACATCTTTGCAAGTCGTTGAAGATGACGACTCGAAGACCATATTTATATTTTTGAAAATGGACAAGGTTTGTCATTTGTTCAGACGCAGAGACGGTTGAACGCAGCGGATTAGCCTCGGCAATGAGTTCTTGACGGGGTTAACCCCAGGCTAGAGTTTGTAGACAGACGAGTAGCATAGGAATGTCAACAAGCACATCATTTTCATTGACTTCGTGAGTTGAGACTAAGCCCACAAGACTGAGAAATTGTGAAACTGAAAGCAGAGCCTTAATGGATACTGATTGCGCGAAAGCAAACACGAAGATCTTAACGATGTCTTTAAGAGTTTAGTCTTGATAGGTTTGTGGCCGTATGTGGTGATGCTGGGATGAAGGTTAACGTGGATAAGTCAGTCATTTTCATAACGCACTCAATATAAGTATCTCGGGGCCTTTTTCACGAGTGATCGAAGGAGTCATTGGTGCTGTAGCAAAATGTAAATGTGTGTAAACGAGTATTCAATAAAGTACCAAATAACGAAACGTTACTCGACAATCTATATCGTTACTATTAAGGTGTCGTTTCCTTTTCTGGAATGCGAAGAAGATATTTAGAGTATTTTGTGCGGTATCTGATTGTATATATCTAGTAACCTTGTGTAGGGAGGTTTGAGATGGAACCGTCATCGGTCTGTGAACTTTCTTCTCTTTTCCTCTAGTACACTTTTTCTCTATACTTTTTTTGATGTGTAGTAAACAGATTGCTTTGTGAGTGGGCACATTGGTATTTAAATTGCCCCATCCAGCGTTATCGGAGAGAAATTCTATGAGGTAATTTGACGGTCATAAATGGGGAGTATTTTGAAAATGATAGTAGTATCGATGTGTGTCGCCGTGGCGTAGTGGGTAAGTGCGTCGACTCCTATGCAGAGGGCGCCAGGTTCGATACCAGAATTTACCACCTTTGATAATTCACGGCTCCACCTCTTTCGAGTCACTGACAATGCTCAAAGAGTATTCTTGTCTAGAAAAAGCTTCTCAACTGCGCCGTTCGGAGTCGGAATTAAACTGTAGGTCCCTTCCACTCGTGAGAGAACAATAGCACGTACAACACGAGGGGTTGTTGAGAAACTTGGCCCAGGTCCGCCTCAGACTGTAGCGCCACCGACTCGGACTGTATTGATATTTTAGGCCTTCAAAACTATTTAAAAATTAATTGTACGCGTATTATTTTGACATAATTGGTAAAACAAGTAAAACATTGACTAAATTCACAGATAACGGAAATTATTAATGAAAAAAATACAAAGGGAGAAACAACTCGTTCTGCTGCTGCGTATCTGTAGGGAAGTCTTTATGATGCACTTACTAAATCTAGTGTTAATGGCAAACGTGTTTCATTTAAAGAATTTCTGCAGTTTAATATATCTGGCCAATTAGAAATCATGGTTTGATAGCGAACTGTTCGTCACTCCAAGTCAAGGCTTTCAATCTCTCAAATAATATAATCACATCATATATTAAAGAAGAAATAGCATTTGATCCTTCTGCAAAATAAAATCGACCAAGGTCTCATGTATGGTGGCCGTGGCGTTGTGGGTATGTGCGTCGATTTCTACGCTACTTAACCTCGCTGCATGGGTTAGATTCTCAGCCGGTACGACCAAAAATACTTTTCACGGTCCCACCTTTTACGTCCCACCTCATTCGAGTCACTGTCGATGCTCAAAGGGTAATAATTTCTTCTCAAACTTGGCCGCTCGGACTAAGATTCTAGGTTCCTTACAGTCGTGAACGAACAGAAGCATGCACAAGCCGAGTGGTTGCTAAGAAGCTAGGCCCTGGCCCTCTACGGGCTGTACCGCCACTCATATTATTACATCAAGGCCCCAAATAAATTTCAAAATTTATTCATTAAAATCACTGATGTAGTCAATGGCTTGTAATATTCTCTCTAAACACATTTAAATTCAATTACTTGATTTATTTAAAATTGTTTTGATTCAGTCAAAGTTCAGCCCTAGCGCCAATATAAACCGATTCACAAACAAATTTCGATTTAATAAAATTACATATGTATAATGGATCTATAAAAAGTTCTAATATATGGCACAAGTTTATTTATTCAGGCTGACTGAGATTGAAACTCTAAAGTATGTTGTTTATTTAACTGAAGAAGAACACAATTTTGTGGTGTAATTTAGTGCTTATTGAAACAAAAGTATTGTCTAAAAAGTAATGTATTAATGCAGGCCTCTGTTTTGAAGTTGTTTTAAGTCCACAACATGTACAAAGATACGGCCACAGACTAAAAGCCTTTTTTAAAATTGTATGTTTTTAAGTTATTCGTCTTGAAACTCTTTAAATTTAATTTGGAGCAAACATATATGTACCTTAGAAAAATTTCAATACTCTGCGGGATTTTTTTAGTTGCAGCTGAGGAACAAAAAGGATACTGCATTGAATGGCACGTAGACCCAAGCGTAAACAGATTTAACACAGATCTGACTCTGACTCTTTTTTGCCACGCATTTGTTTGACACAACATCAAACTCAAATTCAATCAAGGATCGAGTTTGTCTCCAACCCTATTTATCTTTTTTTCTAGTCCTTAGGAAAGTAGTAGCACAGTCGCCAAAGGAGGAGTACAGGAGTACGGACGTGTCGAAAGTAGTAGCCATTTCTTCGCTGATGACAGCACCCTTAGCTTTTCATATTCGTTCCAAGACTCGCGACCCCGCCCTCCGGCCGTAGAATTGGAACGGCAGCGTATGTTAAGCACGTTGAATTCCGATCGTGACAGCATAATTAACTGGGGAAAAAAACAATACAGTGGAAATCAAAGCTTCAAAAACTCAATGCTGTCTGCTGTCACTCAAGCGAACCCTTCATAATCAGCCATTATCCATGAATGGCGCTTGTGTCGATGAAACCGGAAAACTTAGTTTAAACAACACTTAGTTGGAGCGATCACATATTTGAGGTCGCCAAAAATGCTGCGAAATGTTTAGGTTTCCTTAATCGCTGCAAGAAATATTTCACCCCTTCTGATTTGGCATTGATTTATAAGGCGTACATCCGCCCCAAGCTTGAGTATAACGCTCATATCTGGTCTGGTGCCCCCAAGACCCTGCACTTACTAGATAGATTCCAAAACATAAGACTTATAGGAGCAACTAATATCGCAGAGTCAATAGACTCGCTCGAACATCGACACACCGTCTCCTTTTTTTGTATTTCAACAAGCGATGCTGAAGTGAGCTAGCCAAATGCATTCCTCCTCTCCATGAATTCACCCGCAATACTCGTCTCGCCAGGAATGCCCATCAATATACCCTTAAGCCTACTTTCGGACGCACAGTTAAATTCAGAGACTCGTTCTTCAGCCGCACTGCACGAATGTGGAATGCTGTTCCCAAGCTAATATTTCCCACAGACTACAACCCGCAGATATTTAAGACCAATGTGCACAGGTACCTCCTCTCCCTTTCTCCCTCTATACCTTCGGCCCGTGCTGTGTCTTGACCCCGGACACATAAGGGTATTAGCAATCCCTCGAGCACGCGCAAATTATAAAAAAAAAAAAAGTACAATACTCCTATATGAGTACTATCGCCAACGCTGGTTGTGCCAAATCACGCATCGATACGGTATGATGGTACACCTTTTCCGTGTAGACCGTATTTAGAATATTTATTTATTTATTTATTTATTTATTTATTTATTTATTCTTCCGTCTTTCAAGTACAGAGCTTTTTTAAGACTACTGATAATATTAATAACATTTCATTTCTTATTAATAATAATGCCTAGTATAAGCAGAATTTAACATACAATTATAATGTAATTTAGAGTAAATTGCTACTCAAAAAATTTAAGATTTCATTTTTACATTTATCTCTACTCATATTTAATTCTATATCATTTGCAACTAAGTTGAATTTTATGCAAGCATTAGTTATAGGATCATTTTGCCCATAGTTTGTACTATGCCTCGAAACATAAAAGAAATCTCTAGGCCTCAGATAACGAGACGGGGTGTAAACACTGAACATGGAAAGCAGCACCGGATAATCAATGTGAGCAGTAATGACGTCATGAGCGAAAAGAACTGAATAATAAGTCCTTCTTACATGCAGTTGCTTTAGATCGATAAGCTGACATCTAGCATTATAATCCGGCATATTTGAATTCCACGACATCTTTCGAAGAGCAAACCTAGTAAATCTTTTTTGTATTCTCTCAATACGAATAGCGCTATTGTTATATAAAGGATTCCATATTAAACAACAGTATTCTAATATAGAGCGAATTAACGAAACATACACAGACTTAAGAGTGTAAGGGTCTTGAAAATCTTTTGAATTTCGAAACAAGAATCCTAGCATGGAGTTGGCCTTTGAAATAATATAGTCTATGTGCATAGAAAAAGTCAGTTGAACGTCGAATATAACCCCTAGATCTTTATGCGAACATACTCTTGTTAAGATTGTATTATCAATCTTATAATTATAGATTATAGGAGATAAAATTCTAAAAAATGTCATAACTGAGCATTTACTAATATTGAAATGTAGTCCATTCAAATCGCACCAATTCTGTACTGATGAGATATCATTTTGCAACTCCATTGCATCGGCCAATGATTGGATTGATTTAAAAATTTTTAAATCGTCAGCGTATAAAAGGCATTCGGAATGGGAAACATAGGAAGGCAAATCGTTAATAAAAAGAAGAAACAGAAGAGGGCCGAGGTGACTACCTTGAGGTACCCCAGTGAAATTGAAAATTACTCGTGACTGATCATTACCTATTTTTACAAACTGTCTGCGATTTGTAAGGTAGCTAGTTATCCATTTCAAGATTTTAGAATGAAAACCAATCATCTCTAGCTTTTTTATGAGCACATTATGTTGAACACGGTCAAATGCCTTCGAGAAGTCAGTGTATATGGAGTCAACTTGAAGTCTCGCTTCCATGGAACATTGTATGGTATATTGGAAATGGTATACAGTATGACTTATTTATTCGTATCGGTCGGCATCGATGCGGTATAGTAACGTTTCTACACATAAGTTTCGTATTTGCTATTAATGAAAATGCGAATATTTTGGGGATGTTTGATTTGACTTAGTAGAGTAATTCCATTGTGCTATTTCAAGAGGAAGGTATAATGAAAAGTGCTCTACCAACAAAAACTATGGTTATTTGAATGTTTAATTTTTGTGCAAGATTTTGTGATCTTTCAAAAGATCATGCTGCCGTTATGAGTGTTTGTTTCACGTAATCAAGTTGTTTAGTTGAATACGTTTCTATTGGAGGTCCTAAAATCAAAAGCCTCAATTTAAAAAAAAAAAACAATTTTGAAGAATGAAACGAAAGTAACGACTAACGATGTTAAAGTAACTAGTATTTAGGCTCAAAGTAACGAATAATTTTGCAATTCTGGTGGACAGCCTTAAGCCAAACCATAATAGACTTTGAATTTGTAAGCAAAAAATTATAAGAAGTTAATAAAAAAAAAGTCACTAACTAAACTAACTAAAAAGTAACGAATACGTATGGGTAGTCAATTTGGTGTTACTCTTGCAGTCCTAGGAGTTATACAAGATTTGTCAATTTTGAAGAAAGGTCGAGCTTGCTGTCGGAGTTAACAGTATGCGATTGTGGAACTCAGTATTCAATTCAACTCTCACATATGGCCATGAAATTGGGTAATTACAGAGAGAATAAGCTAATAAACAAGATGCTGAGTTGAAATTTATTCGTTATGAGTGTTTTGTTTCACGTAATCAAGTTGTTTAGTTGAATACGTTTCTATTGGAGGTCATAAAATCAAAAGCCTCAATTTAAAAAAAAAAAAACAATTTTGAAGAATGAAACGAAAGTAACGACTAACGATGTTGAAGTAACTAGTATTCAGATTCAGTATCGAATAATTTTGCAATTCTGGTGGACGGCCTTAAGCCAAACCATAATAGACTTTGAATTTGTAAGCAAAAAATTATAAGAAGTTAATAAAAAAAAGTCACTAACTAAACTAACTAAAAAGTAACGAATACGTATGGGTAGTCAATTTGGTGTTACTCTTGCAGTCCTAGGAGTTATACAAGATTTGTCAATTTTGAAGAAAGGTCGAGCTTGCTGTCGGAGTTAACAGTATGCGATTGTGGAACTCAGTATTCAATTCAACTCTCACATATGGCCATGCAATTGGGTAATTACAGAGAGAATAAGTAAATAAACAAGATGCTGAGTTGAAATTTGGTGTTTGAGGAGTTACTACGTATGAAGCACGGCAGTGCTCGATGAACTCAACATTGGGCAGCCGCTTCTTCGAACGGAAAGGGCTTCGATGATTTGGTCACCTGACATGAATATCCCCATCATCAGGCATGTCTTGAATGTGATTCTTTTGAGTGGGTGCCGTGATTTGTCACAGCCAGCCAGTTCCCTCAACAAATTTTATTAGTGAGTTCAATGGTATTTTTCTGAGGTCGATTAGGCTGTCATAGAAGTCGGAGCCTGTAGTGGCTTTCGTAGTTGAGGCAAGAGCAGGGCAGTTGTAGAGGAGTTCTTTGATGCTTTCCTCCTCCTCTTTGTTTTGATAGCTTCTGCAGAAGACATTGGATAATGTACACAAACTTTTTGCGTGAAGCAGGAAGTGTCCAGTGATAATTTTCCTATTTTATTGACCCTTTTCTCATTTTAGGGTTACCCGTAAGGATAGAATCTGCCAAAGTTTGCTGATAAAAAGGTCGAAGGTGATTGTGATTGGATGGGTTTCTTATTCCACGTCCAAGCAAGTCTCAGTAGATAGATGGTCCTAAGTCGTGTTGTGTAAAGCGCTACTGAGGGCATACACTAAAAGAACGCAGTGTCTTGTGTTTGCCCTGTGATGGTGAAAAAAGAAATAGCTGCCAATTCCTCTAAAAACAAGCCTTTTTCAGTGGTGCTTACTTTCTGCAATTTAACCAGTTCTTTATGAATTTCTGGATGCTACCATTTTCAAGCCAGGGCCTTCTAATTTGACCCAGTCCACTCGTGTAGAAATGGATGCACGTGGGTATATAATCGACGACAGACTGCTTGCGGACAGTGCATCGGTAATCGCCAGCGCGAGCACAGTGGTACAAATAAAGAAGAAATTTGCACAAAACAGTCCGTGTTTTATTTCGCGCCTTAATTATTGTTTAACACTTGTGAACAACCTCCTTTCAAACCGCCTCATTGGTAGTCAGACCTGTTTCCATCCGATTCACTATCAACCACCATCCATCGACTCCCAGTTGGTTCGAGCCAAAGAAAACCTCCAGCAATCTCTATTTTCATGGCCAACACAACACGTCGGGTGTATCGTTAAATGAGTCAACTAATTGCCTCCGTCGACCGAGCCTCACCACAAGGCATCCATCCATCTAGCAGGCCTCCGCTGCGAGCCATGCCACAGTCATATCATCCATCCACCGCAAAGAGGATGCTAGCTTGCCGATTGACTCCTTTGAAGATATGACAACCACTTTGCCTTAATTCGCTGTGTGCCGGGGTTCACTTTTAAAATTGATTAACTCGCCCACGGCTCCTATTCGAACCGAGAGACATGCCGAACTGCGGGACAGTTCCTTCCACCGGCATCGCCATCGTCGTCGTCGTCGAAGCGTTACGATGATATCTGCACTCGCAAAAACACAGAAAATAGATTGATGACAAGGACTTAGTTAGCTTTGGTCTAAGTGCCTCCGCCCGTTGGACATAAATCGACGAATCCATTGACACTAAGGCAGCTTAGTTGATTGGTTCGGGAGTTCGAGAGATGAGTGTATCCATCGTCCGTGTCCCCGCCGGGAGCCCATCAACTGCTCGTGTGTGACAGCAGCACACACCAGAGCCGTGCCATCTCATCTGAAGGTCTGCCGAGACGTGTCATATGCGAGGACGGTGGTGATGAAGGAAAAAAAACGAAGAAATATTAAGCAAACATAAATCTCACATTACGAGACAGTTGAGTGTTAAAAGAGCACGGAGGAAGGATGACACCGCCGCCCGGCTCGGGTGGCGGGAGTGCACGTCAAGATGGATCACACACTGTGCGCTGGGATGCCGATGATGTTGGCCCAAATGACGACGAGTACAACCAACGCGGGGGAGGGGTTGCTGACTGCTTTTTGTAATTCATAAACGAATGTCGCATCCTATCGTCGTCGTCGTCGTTTAGTCGATCTCCGCCCCGCGCCGCGCCATTGCCAGGGTGTCCTTGGCCCTTATCGCCTCGTTATATTGCTAATGCATGACTTCTGAAATTTTAGAGATTACACGACACGATGACGACAACGGCGGAGTCTGTCAAACAGGAAACACTCCTCTTTTCAGACACACACGCACTTCGCGCACGCACTGCGACGCCACCAACAACAACAGCGAGGGCACAGCAGCGCCTCTCAGATTATCCTCGCATTATGTCGTATTTTCCCCGGAATCGGAATTCCTCCTTAGCCGGGCTAATGTAATTTGGCACAATCCAAAAATACATTTTGTTCAAAAAAGATTAATACTCATGGGCGGGGGGTGTTGTGGTCTGTGAATAGAAAGCTTGCGATATTTTCTGCTGGCGGCATTCTTAGCAAATTCTGATGGAGGGGGTGGATGCCACAATGAGGATTGACCCACAGAAGACGGTCGTCGTGTACATTAGTAGTCCTGACGACGACGGCGGCTGGAGGGGGTGACGCGATTTACGACGTTGCCTCAAAACATGCTCGACGGAAACTACCCGTCCTTGGGAACGTCATCACTGACGATACGGAAGAGCTGCATGAAAGAAATCGCGTGCGGAGATCGGAGTTATGGCTTTCGAAGGGGTTTGAAGATAAACCGAGCCATGCGATGAAATTTGATGGAAGGCACGAGGAATGTCTGGAAATGTCTTGGACATTTTTCGGGTCAGTGGAACTTAGGGAACAAGGATCTCTTTAACTTTTCACTTAACAGTCTGTCTTCAGTGTGACGGAACCAGGCCCTTTAAATTTGTATTAAGGCTCGCGCGATACAATGGCGTCAATGAGAAATCATTTTGGTGAACTGCTTATTTCACAGTAGAAGGCCGAAGTCTTCGCAGCTAAGTCAGCTACTATCCAGGATGTGGAAGCAAAGATTATTCGCATAGTTTGGTAAATATTCGTAGCAACGCTGAACAGTGTTTGGTAGAGTTTTATTTAATGTACCCCGATGTAGCCGGGATCAATTTTACATATGTTGTAGCTGTATCTGTGAACTTTATTTTAACACATGTCGTAGGACAACTCGGACCAACACTACATAAGACCTTGATAATCACAGTCCTGCTGTATGGCGCGGAAGCCTAGACAATGTCGAAAGCAGATGAAAGCTGTGTTTTTTTTGCAAGCGTACATACGCTTAGTTCTCAATTTGCATGTAAAATACGCTAGCAACGAATCCTATATCCGCTTAAGTTACTCATCATATCTATCGCCGCTTAAGAAATAAGCGCGAATAAAAACAATGCTTCCAATAATTATTTTCTGTGTGTTCATTCCTGAATTTATTCATTCATCGTTTAGGTTGCTGTATGTGGCTTACATTTGCAGGTGTGGTTGGTGTATTAGATCATTTTTAATTGTTTTGGCATCCATAAGTATGCAATTTTTGGTATATTCAGAGTGTCTCTGCTATACATTCCGCTTAGGTTTCGCAAACGATTCTGTTCATTTGATGAACATTTTTTTTTATTTTATAATTATTAAGTGTCTTTGCTTTTAAAGAGATGGTCACGCTGCACAATCGCAAATCGAAGATTGTGCCCAATAAAGATCAACCATCAACTTCCACGACTACACCCCTGACTGCTTAGCAAATGTAATAAATTTCGTCGGTGCTGCCAAGATTTTATGATGAATCATTAAGCGCCGATGATCGTTTTTTTGTGCACTTATAAATTAAGCGTATATAATAATAATAATATAATATGGGTGACGTGACAGTCACCGTGATGTGGACCTGGGTCTTCCGCTTCTCAGCAACCACTCGTGTTGTGCGTGCTATTGTTCTTTCATGCGTGGAAGGGACATATAGTTAAATGCCGCCTCCGAACGGCGAATTTGAGAAGCTTTTTCTAGACAGCATTGTCAGTGACTCGAAAGAGGTGGAGCCGTGAATTATGAAAGGTGGTAAATTCGGGTATCGAACCTGGCACCCTCTGCGTAGCAGTCAACGCACTTGCCCACTACGCCACGGCGACCCACTTAATTAAGCGTATATACGCTTGCAAAAAAAACACAGTTGAAGTAGCTCGTGGTCTCATCGAGAGAAATGTTCTGCGTTCAATCTATGGTCCTGTCTGCGTTGATGGTTGTTGGAGAAGAAGAGTCAACCACGAACTTAACTCCATCTACGGATTTAACGCCTAAGATGGTTAGGCTATGTAGAGCGCATGGACAACACTGCTCCAGCCCGAAGAGTGGGACAAGCAATAGAAGACGCACACGAAAGCGATGGCGCAGGAAGGTGGAGAAGGACCTTAACCAACTTGGGGTGGGCCATTGGAGGTAGATGGATAAATCGTGCCAGCTGGAGAGGCTTGCACTGGTCCACTCAGTGAAATTACATCAATCATTTTCACATTTGCAGCAAAATAATGTGGTGTACAGGTGGGAAAGGAATAAACTACAATGTAACTGTGAAATCGAGTAAATTGTTAAACTGAAGTTTAAACCAAAAGTGGAGTTTAATCTTGCACTGGGCATTAGTGATTATTAAACGACCCATACTTTGAAGTGTTTACCCATAAACTAATCGTTAAATATTATTTGTTTGGTATTTTACAATCACCGCAGCTAACCCTGCGAAAGCTGTGGTTTATTTGTATTATTTTGAATGCCTTAAGAAGGATAGGCTTTAGCGAGTGGTTCGGATTTACTGGGAGAATTCCGAAACAAAATCGTCTAGCGTCGGATAGAAGGCAAATCCCCAACCATTCAAAAATAATCGAGAAAGAGCTATAATCTGCGATGTTCTAGTGCAAATTGTTCAAGATTGACAAGCGGAAGCTCAAGAAGTGACCAGTAATTAAGAAACTTAACTTTTCAATTGGGGTGACTTTCCATTCTATTTTGTATTTGTTTCTACGTACATAAAGAGTGTCACTAAACAATTTGTATTATTCATCAAAAGAAAAAGGCGGTGATAGCCGAGTAATGGGCTATCTAAATGGGATACCTAGTTGTGGACGTTTACCCGGTGTATACCCTGTATTAAGCACCTGTCCGTTGGGTATCTTCTGGTTTTAATTTTTGTGTCAAAAGTTGGTTCGTAACTTTGCTTTAATTCCGCGATGATTTGACTAGACGCCAAAATTCAAATAGTTTTGGCATTTGGTTGCCAACGTTTTTACAAATAAGCCATATTTATTAAACAAAGGATGGATTCAAATGCCCCAACGGAGGATAAAGACGACGACAGCAAAGATGACTCTTACAATCTCCTAGAAAGACCATATGATCAATGCCCCAGCTACGACACCAAGATCGTTCTAGGAGATTTCAACGCAAGGCTGGGCAAGGAAGACATCTTTGCTAGAGTCATCGGAAAGCACAGCCTTCACGACAAGACGTCCGAGAACGGACTCAGGCTGTTGGACTTCGTAACGGGGCGAAACCTCTTTGTAGCCAGTACGCGGTTCCCGCACCTCAACATCCACAAAGGGACTTGGCGGTCTCCTAATCAATCAACCGTCAACCAGGTTGATCACATTGCGATCGACGTCAGACACTCCTCCAGTATTCTCGATGTCCAAACATTCCGCGGTGCCAACATCGACCTCGGATCATTTCCTTGTGGTAGCCAAGGTAAGAGCACGGATATCGATAGGACAACGGAGTACAGCAAGACCAAAACCGTTTGACGCCGGAGAGCTACAATCGCAATTGACCTTAAAAAACCCCTGGTTTGACAATGACAACGAGTGCAGGCAGGCACATTCAGCGAAGCAAGCAGCAAACTTGGCGACGCTGGACAGAAGGACGAGAGCGGTTCGTGAGCTCTACGAACTTAAAAGAAGGAAAGAGCACCGGCTTCTCAAAAAGAAGAAGAAAGAGCATGAGAAGCGCGCGATCGAGGGAATGTAGAGGTGCTACGGCAGAAATGACGTCCCAAAGTTCTGCCAACGGATAAAACAACTATCCATGCGGAGGCATGGACAATCACAAAAGCAGATGGAGAAGCACTTGGTCTTTTCGAGAGAAAAGTTCTGCGTTCAATCTTTGGTTCTGTCTGCGTTGATGGTTGTTGGAGAAGAAGATTCAACCACGAACTGTACAGCGGCATGAGCCTAGTCAGGCGTCTACGGATTCAACGTCTAAGATGGCTGGGCCATGTAGAGCTCATGGACAACACTGCTCCAGCCCGAAGAGTCTTCGACTCCGAACCAGTGGGACAACGCAATAGAGGACGCCCACGGAACCGATGGCGCACCCAGGTGGAGAAGGACCTCAATCAACTTTGGGAGGGCCATTTGAGACAGCTGGGTAAAGATCGTGCCGGCTGGAGAGGCTAACTGGTTGAGGCCCAGGACTGTAGGGACACCAGAAGAAGAAGACGGATTCAAATTGGAATACGGTATGCTATGACGAAATGTAAAACACCAATGCCAAAATTTCTGTATTTTCAAAAATTTTTGTCAGTAGCATCTGTGATTCATGTGTGGTATCTGAATCGCCATCTATGCTTGAGCTTATACATCGCCCAACCATGAGTAGAGGTTGCAGGTAGAATAAGTAGGTGTTTTTGTTGCTTTGCGTTGTTGCTGCCAAAGTCCACTTCGGACAGAGCTTTATTTCTGGGTACCCATTATTTTTCGACTGGGCACCTGGCTGTATAAAAATGTTTGACCCACACTGTACATGGCCTTGGATGGATGATCGAACTGAAACAAGAATGTCAGTATAGGACTATCCTATACTTCCCTTGTCACGTTTGCTGTTTTAAGAGACACCCTTTGCATCAGAATGAAGACATATATTCAATAACCTCGAATGTTTTAGTCATCAAAAGTCATCGCGATGAAAGTCACTGCCATTATATTTAAACTGAAACGTCTTGTTGGATGATGTCACATCTTTGCTCACATCTCATGTTAGATTCAAGCGGACCAATTTCCCACAATTTGTTTACCGACGTCATAACCTTGCCTTTCTTTTGAACCTCGTCGGCTTGCAAAGCCAATAAAAGGACTTACTCTCTTCCAAACTCAATTCTCAAGGTTTTTACCGAACCGACACCCATCTAACCCCCAAAAGTCCAGCTAATGAACAGTCTCCCCTGAACTGTAACTGTAAAAAAAACATTATTTAATCCATAGCCGACAAAGAGATACCACAGCGCTAATTGGCCAAGGCCATGAACCACAAAACAATAGTCTTCCTCGTTCGAAATCGAGCGCCATTTCCCCCACTCTCCGTGCTTCAGATCCCAATTTGCAACCACCGCCATCGCAGACTGTGAGAAGCTATTAATTGGCTCCAATAGGCTGAATTCAAATGCCCGCCAATAATTAAAATCCCAGCTGGGGCTGCCGGATCAGCCGAAATCCCCAGACCAATCATAATTAAGTCGTTTCTTCACTCATTTCCTGCCAGTCACACGCACACACAACCGCCGCCGCGCCGCCTTGCATCGATTTCAATCAGCGGCCCGCTGCTTTGAAAGACATTCCATCTCGCAGGCGAATGACTGTGATTCATCACTTCTACGATGATGGTGTCATCTCGTCCAGTGGCACACCTCGAATTCGGCTCGTTTTTTGCTCGGCATGGATGCCTCTTGGAATGTCAATTAGACAGGTACTCCTTCAATTACGCTCGATCGGCAGAGCCACACAGCTCCCACTCACTCACATGTGTGTGTCTGGCTGCTGCTGCTGGTTTTTGTCTCGAAAATCTTCTTCTGTGGGTGGTCGGCGCAGAGCACTCAGCACTCCGGATGCCCTAAACTTTGGCATTTCCATGTCGTGCTGTCATCGGTGGATGTGTTGTGTGTTATTTTTTCGTCTCTGTGTTTTGTTCACTCTGAGGAATGAACTCAAATGCCAGAGGCCGGTAGTGGTTTGTGTGGACTGTGCCGCGGGGATGGAGCGACGGAGGACTCTGGGTACACTTGCAAATTTTCTAAAATTGGACAAATGGTGCTATGGTCGTTTGATGCACTTTTCAGAACGTCTGGTGGGTGATAAATGGCATGCATTCCAAAACGCACTCAGACTGTGTACTGCAAATTTGCACCACAGTGGTGGCCTGGAATAGTGAACCACTTGTGTTGATGTTAATCAGAGTAGGATTTCTTTGACTTTTTTTGATCGAAAGGTGATGGAAAAAGGGATTAGAGATCAGTTCGTTTCGTTCATGTGTGACTCAGGCTTTGGCAAGCAATTTGTTCAAAGAAGAAACTATTTATTGGAAGGAAATCCTTTGACATCACGTTGCGGCGCCTTTGTATTGATTGGAAGAAGACTGAAAGTGAAGAAGTTGTAGCAGTATTCAGACCGATACTTCTCTCCAGCAACTACAAGCAACTCAATCGGGTGCCGTGCGTATGAACCAACGGAGTGTTAAGGACAACTCTCTCCAGAAGCAGCGTGTTGTTTGAGATATATTTCGTTTGAAATTATCAACTGACGTCTATTGTCGATGACGGAGGAGTCGCGTGCAATGCAGGGGAATTCGTATTCTTTGAAAACGTCTGCACCTGTGACTTGGATTTTGAACTCGCTGACAGTGATAATTACCCAGGAGTAGGTGACAGCAATCGCTTTGTTCAATTCATCACAGTCGATCGGCATGGTGAAGGCATGTTGTTGGCACGCATTGGAAAAAAAAAACATATAAATGAGTGGCGTGTGAAATCTCACGTGAAGGTTTTTCGAAAACGCTCTTCTGGGAAATCCACTAGAAGTCAGTAATAAAATCCAATTGCAATCTATGACCATCATAGATCAGAAAGGGACATACGGTCAGGATCCTATTGCACATATAAACTTCTCTAGAACTGACTTTTTTCATGTAATAGGCTTTCTTTTGCAAAACCCTACGTCATTGTGGTGAGTAAGGACCAACTCAGCCTGCATTGCTGAAGGTGGTGATTTCTGCAGGTCGAATTTCTTTTTTCTTTTCCAACTCAATGCACTAGCTACTTTTTCACAGTGATTGAAAATTCACGGTCTGCTATTAACTGTGATTTAAACAGTGAATACGTTCCACGTAGTGAATACGTTCCACACAGTGAATACGTTCCACGTAGTGAATATGTTCCACACAGTGACTACGTTCCACACAATGAATACGTTCCAAATAATGATTACATTCACAACTTATATATTTTCAGAATCTCCTTTAGTGATGGGCATAGTCGAAAGATCTTAAGAATCGAGACTTAAGTAATCGATATACAGTCGAACCACCAAATGCCACAAAAAAAATTCGAGTTATCAAGTAAAATACAAAATTGATATAAATATTTATTTATCTGCATAGCATTATCCACAGAATTTTTTTGTGTGTGAATTTCATGTTGATTTGAGTCGACATGCTATGAGTCATATACAGTGGAGGCGGTCTGTACTGCCGTGACCTATAACCTCATCTAGAACATAAGCAATCTATGCACCAAGTTTCATCCGAATTGAAGCAGTCGTTATAGCTGGAGCTCCACAAACATCGAAAGATCCGAACATTCAAATATTATGATTCATGATGGGATTAGTGGTGTTGAAGCAACTTGGTTTGAGAACTGGACTTCATGGGTATAGGACAGCTTAGACTGTTCAAGACTGTTTAAGTTGGTCTAACGAATGGCTTCTTTGCTTCAGAAGCGTACGATTACACATGCACTTTAAAGGTATTTTAGTTCAAAGGAAGAGGAGCATCTGTGTTTGAAAGAAAATCTGTCGGTGTCATGTTTAAGATCAATACACTTTTGCGTTCGCTGAAAATGATCTGATGCGGTTTTTAACGTGAACATGTCACTTTAAATCAAACCTTTCATTCGATGTCTCTCGTGATGTAAATAGGCTTTAAAAGAGTCGCATTAGAGCCTGTCACGAAGCAGCTTAGTACACGACAGATCACATCTGCTGAGCAAATTTTCACCAATAACTGCTGCATGTCGACCGTTAGGTCAGACTTCATAACTGAACACGTTTATCTTCACTCACCATATGGATTCATGAAAGGGAAAGGATGTGTACGTTGTGGCGGTTACACAAGTTCAACGAAACGGCTCCTACTCCTTGTTGGAGAGAAATGTTTGGCGAACGGTGGTGACCTTTGATGCCTTGAACATCTTCTTGCTTTCATGATGTACAAGATCTAACAACAGGTGGCGAGAAAAATTGACTTTCTCTGGGAAACACCATCCGCCATCCGTGTGGCGGCGGCGTGCTGCAATAGGTATTAGCATATGCATGAGTCCATATACGAGTGTGTACTTACGCAATGTTGTGCTAAGGCGTTTACGTACACGCGCCCGATTGTCTGACAATCAGCAGTCGTTGGGCGATTGTATTTAACCGATGACAGCTTGAGTGGATGACGTTGCCGAAGGAAGTTGCACAATGATTAATGGGTTGCGAAAATTAATAGTTAATGGTGTGGATGCAGGGAAATTGAGGTGAGGTAAGAAGACGTCTTCACAATCATAGATTAGGCGTCAGTATGCAACGCAATAGGGGACGCCCACTATACTGATGGGGTGAACAAGAGGAGGATGATCTCAGACAACTTGCCCAACTGGCGAAGCTCATTGATTGAGGCACATGTCCAGTCCGGATGGTAGCACCATCGGAAGGAGAAGAAGATGACCTCAGGTCAGGTTTTTATGAATTCATTGAAAAAGTGACTCTCGAAGAAATATATTTCGATGCCTGTAATGAAATAACCCATGCACCGAGAAATCAATTCACTATTTATAAAATTTTTCTGGTAACTTGGAGGATTAGGTCCGTCAGTAATTTTTTCGGAGAAGGAGATTTTTACTTCTTGGTCCCTTCGAGGAAAAATTTTTGAGTACAATCTTTTGTTAGGCGCCTGGAAGACACGTGTGGCATGTACACCGTTGAGTCTAGCCAGTCGTCTAAGCATTAAGCGGACAAAGTCTCGATGATAAGGAGACTTAAGCCATCTGAGGTATTCGAGAGTGTACATAGAAACTATTCCCTGTGAAAATAATATTCACTTTGCTCAGTTTCGTTAAGTTTCGTTTAGTTTAACTTATTCAAGTGGGAACTAAATTGTTCATCGCCCGTAAGCCGCAGATTGTAACAATTTTCTCAATTTTCACAGGAAGATATTACAGACTGCGACAATAGTCAAATTTCCTCAGTTTCGTCAAGTTTCGTTCAATTGTCGTATTAAGGTAGTCTCCATCTACGTACGTTAATGACAAGGAAATGATACACTGTGTCAATAATCAATTCGCTAGGGATGAAATTACTCCCCCTATGTGACATACATAAGCGACAATAAATAATTTGCTCAGTTTCGTTAAGTTTCGTTCACTTTCGCTTATTCAAGTGGGACCGAAATTAATCCAACCCTACGTTCGTAAAAGACAGAAATAAATGCTACACTGTGACAATAATAGAATTTTCTCAGTTTCGTTGAGTTCATTTGGCGTAGTTAAGTAGTCTCCCTCTATGTACGTCAATGACAGAAGGAGATGATACACTGTGTCAATAATCAATCCGCTAGGTCCCCACGTGACATATTTGACAATAACCAATTTGCTCAGTTTCGTTAAGTTTCGTTAAATTTAGCTTATCCAATTGCGAATGAAATTTATCTCCCCCTACGTACGTAAACGACTGGAAGATATTATAAACTGTGGCAGTAATTAATTTGCTCAGTTTCATCAGCTTCGTCAAGTTTCGTTCATTTAGCTTAATTAAGTTGCTTTTTATGAAAGTAAGAAAAATGAAAATGACTCACCTACGAACGGAAACGAAATAAATTCACAACTACGTACGTAAGCGACGGAAAGAAATGATGCGCTGTACAATAACAATCAATTCCCTCATTTTCGTTTACTTTAGTTCACTTTGGCTTATTCAAGTGGCAGCGACGTTAGTCAGTCTCTGTGAACTTAAATGACACGAGGAAATGATACATTATGACATCAATGCAGTGAAACCTCCCACATGCGGACATTAACGGTGGCAGCACTTTTGTCCGTCCATGGGAATGTATGGAAGTTTAATTTCAGATTCGCGGTAGCGAGGAATTATCCGGTCAAGGGGATTGTCCACCTAAGAGAGTGCCCATAATAGGAGCTTGCGCTGTAATACATTTTCTGAGTTTCCTTAAGTTTCGTTCAATTTGACTTAACGAAATCAAATATAAAATTCGCGGTCGTAAGGAATTGTCCTATAGAGAGGATTGTCCACCTAAGAGGGTACCCGTAATAGGAGCTTTCACTCTAATACATTTTCTGAGTTTCGTTAAGTTTCGTTCACTTTGAATTAATCATGTGTGACTGAAGTCTATCGCTCCCTTCGAGCATATACGACAGGAAAACATACTCATTGACAGTAAAAATCCATTTCCTTAGTTTCGTTAAGTTTCGTTGATTTTGTTTATTCGAGTAGAGACGAAATTGATCTCCTCTACGTATGTAGGTCAGAAAAAAATAATACAATGTGTTAGTAATCCATTTGCTCTGGTTCGTTAAGTTTCGTTCTATCTGGCTTATTTTACTTAGGACGAAATGAATTGCACTCTGCGTATCTAAAAGGTTGGTGATATGTATTGACATATTTCGAAAGTTCACAGAAGCAGGTTTGAAGTATGGGAGTTATCGTTCTTCGAGATATTGGCTTGGAGTGGCTTGATGTTGAGGCGCAGATCCACCTGAACTGAATGCAGATCACCGTCTATTCAGTCATTCCCAAGCCATGTCTATCTCTGACATCCCCTCAAACAATTTGGAGCGATGGACAATTTGTCGTACTTCAAATGTGGTGACTACGTCGCGCCGCCTTCTGTTGCAAATTTAATGCAGTTCAATGAACGCTTTGATACTTAACTCAATAGCAACACAGCAGCAACTCATTTTATGACTTCAACTAGTTTGACGGGTGTTTGAAACGGAAACTTCATCCCCTCCTATTCTGTCAAAGAAAGAGAGCCGAGCTATGCAACTTTTCTTTGAACAGTGGACGTTTGTTTTAGAACCTTAATTATCGAACTCAATCGTTTAGTTTGAAGAGCAGGTATCAAAATCTCCAAATACCTCTCACAAACTCCATCAAACCTCGCCGACTCAGTGGCAATTGCTTACACTCCCAGAATCTACTTTCCCTTGAGTGCCCTTTAAGCGGCCCCCACTGTAGCCGAGATTCAAATAACTCTTCTCAAATGCGAAACCAAGTGTGCATGTACATAGCTCTATTCCATATCACATGGAGCTCTTTGAAAACCACTGTAAATCACATTTAAAAGTCATTACACTTAAGTGACCCAACTAGGGTTCGGGGTGGCCGGGGTTGCGGCTTGTTTTCATCTTGTGATCGAATGATATATTCTAGCTGCAGATGATGGAGGAGCACAAGGAAACCGCAGGACTGAAGGCAGGCGGACAAGTGTTATTGTTGCATTTTGCGAAATAACTCCATCAACTTTGGCATCCTTTGGGCTTCAAGGAGAACTGCTGCCAATTGAGGAGGCTGAGGATTTTTCGCATTAATTGTCTCCACTGCTCCGACAAGCCTACTACAGACGATAATTAGAAAAGTTTTCCATTCACCTTGTGCAGGGATTCAACTGTGAAGCAACACTCTGTTCGGCGGATGGGTGGAGGAGGCAATGTGGGACAGAAAAAGGGCGAATTTCAAATTTTGTTCATCAACTGAACAGTGCTTGAGCTGAGCTATTCAATCAAGGGGCTGTTAATGAATGCCGGAGTCGGCGGGCCCATCGAGAGAGAGAGAGAGTGTGATGGCACCTGGGGCGGGTGCAGTTCCTGCGATTACGTTCGGTTCACTAATGATGCCCCTTCCTTCGATGAAGGAAGTACAAGTAATGCAAGGTTTCAAGTGATCGTCGTCGTACGAAGGGAAATAATTTCCGGGTGGTACTTTGCATGCCTTGGAGTGCTGTCGAGTCGACAGGTCGGAATCGATTTTGAAGCAAAAACCACTCGATCTTAATCACTCCAGGTGTGTCATTGATTAGGCTCTGTTATTTCATGGGAATATTAGGATAAATGTGTCAATACGATTTAGGAGAAGATTCATCACCACATCGGGACCGCAAACAATGGCAGGGCAAGTGGTATCAGTCGAAGATGTGCTTGCTCTGTACATGAATGATTAAAAAGGAGGGGTTCCCTTTGACCCTTTCGAAAAATTCGGATACTCTGACATAGAACTGGCCCGGGTATGTAGGCAAAGCTTCAGTGAGCTATCCTTGGAGAGCACGGTGGGGCTGGCATTCCAGAAAACGAGAAAGTAGACAGTCTTGCGCAGGAGGGATCTGAACTAGGAGAGTTTCTAGCAATCTTCTATGTACACAGCGCTCAAGCTCAAGTAAGGAAAATAAAAAGGAAGACGAACCTCTGAATAGATTCAGAAATCAAGGGCTTAGTCTGGGCGTTGGATCAACAAAGAGAGCTCTACGGTCGACGATGAGCCAGCAGTGATAACCATCGATTGTTAGGTTTAGTCGTAAGTATGTGCTCATTCTAGTACGAGTCCTTTCCGAGTACTGTGACACATACCGCATGGCGTCATTTATAAAAAAAAACTCCAATCTATCAAACATCAGCTCTGTGAATTAGAAATGTCTCACGAGAGTAAAATATCCCGTATTAGGTGCCCAAGTCACTAATAAGACTCGAAGAGTATAACTGACTAGAAAAAGCTTCTCTATTTGGCCATCCGAAGTTGGCATAATACTGTAGGTCCCTTTCACTCGTGAAAGAACTATAGCGCAACACGAGTGGTTGATGTAAAAGCTAAGCCCTGGTCTTCTCAGGGCTGTAGCTCCATATATGAAGAAGTAAGTGCAGTGAGGGAACAATACAAGTAGAAGACGCAGTGTATGATCTAATCCCACCTGACCATAATCGAGAGGGAGACCCATCCTAAAGGCGCGCGTACCTACCGCTTTATGATTCCGCCTATAAGAGCCCGAGTACAATCGTATTTAGTCCAAGCGGTGAAGTTAAGGGCAAGTTCCAGCCAAGTTTACTCTGCCTTCTATCCAATCAAGGTTGCGCTGATTTAGGGAATTTGAAGAAGAAAGGTGTATGTATCTCGAATTGTGGCACTGGGAACGAGACGGAAGGTAGACTTCACAATTACATAGCACTTGTAAATCACATCTCCTTGGCACCCATATGGGGTGAATACTCGACCATCTCCTCCAGACATAGTCAAAGTTACCTAACGCTGTGTTAGGAATTGTGGAATGATGAGTGCAAAGTTTGGTAAATAGTCGCCTGTCTTGATACGGATAACACCGCTGACAGCAACCAGCGGAGGAAGATATAGAAAGAGATGACCCGTATCTCCAATGGAGACAATGAAGTATTTAGCAGTTGAGAACCTTTTCAGAGGCTGTCCAATCTGCTGCTAAATAGAATGGGTAGGGATACAAAATAAGCAAATGTAAATTGACGTACAAGTGCCAGTTAGAGTTGTGAATGATCAGAAGAGTGCAGAAAATTAATGAATGATAGCTAGATACTGTCTGTTCCGATACCCAGGCAGCGATCAAATCTCTGGATTCAGTCACCTTTAATTCCAAGACTTCCCTTAATTGCCGCCTATCTCTCAACGAAATGGCCAAGTTTTTAAGCATCCAACTGATGTGGGTGCCGGGACACTGTGTCATTCCAGAGAATTGCAAAGCGGACGAGTTCGCTGGAGAGGGCACAAACTCCGTGCTCTTTCCGGGTGGAGACCCACCCTCCATGCTTATCGCTACTATCAAGCCTCTGCTAAAGCCTGAAACGTTTGCCCAAATTCCAAAACGCTGACATCTGGCACAGGATGCCTCATTACTAAACAACTCTGGCCTATGATCGATCCCAATCGATCGCATAGCTTGATCAGACTAAGCAGGACAAACCTCAGATCTCTTATTGACGTTATAACAGGGCATTATGTCATCGGAACTCACGCCTGTAGACTAGGCCTTCTCTATGATGATTTCTGTAGAAGCAGCATGGACGAGGATGAGGAAGATGCCTCTCTAATCCCGCAGATTAAGACTTCCAGGACCCTTTTCTTTGTTAATCTGGCTGAACTCAGCAGCATTAAAATCAGACCTCTTCTTCGCTTTATCAAAAGCACAGACTGGTTTGCGGAATAGGTAGCCTAAGGTCCGCGTGGTAACACAATGGGACTATGTTTGGTCTAAGTGTGTCTGCTGCTTGAGTAAGCGGCAGTCAACCACTTCGACCTAACCTAACCTAGATATATGCTGATGTAGAGCATTTAACAATGCAACCACAGATGATATTCGCTCAGACCTTAAGAACTCAGTAGTCTTTGCAGCGTTTTTCGAATGAATTAGATAGGCAAACAGAGACTGACATCAAAACGAGGAACAGACATACTCTCACAGTAGACGCATACGATGCACGGCTCGCAACTCGAGGGCCGACATATACATCGGTATGGTTGGTCTAAAATCACAGGTGGAGCACCCGTAAGGGCATTTTGGGTGTTTCCTAAGCAATGCTCACCCCATTCCTGACGTTTGCGCCGTCTAAAGATTGTTTCTTAGAGCGCTACACAGAATTTGAGGCGGACATCTAGTCGTCATTGAGGCCAAATGGGTCTGTCCGGTAATCGAGGAGATGTACAAAGCATATGGAGAGGATACACAACAGACTCCTACGCTGAGGGTGCCAGGTTCGATACCTTGGGTTGGGGTTGCTGAAACTACGGTCGGACACGCTGATACAGATCCCGCAGCCCGCAAAATGCAGGAAAATAGAGTATCATCCTCTAGGCTATTGATGAGGTATACTAAAGAAAAATAAAGACATTAATGGTTAGTGCAGGTTCCTGAATGAAAATGAGACTACTTTCAAGAATTCATACACTACTAATATGAACCTGTTGATTTCGGTAGACGTGTAGTGCGCAACACGTTGAAATTAGGTTTGACGATTTGTATACTGTACTGTACGGCTTGTGTAGTTCATGAATGAATTAGTTCAAAAAAGAGCTTTAACAAGTGAACTAAGTGAACTAGTTCACAGTGATTTTCTATTTTAGTTCATTTAGTTCAATAGAGATACCTTACTGTACACACTTGAAGATCAGTAACAACTGAACTAAATCGAACTAAAATTAACTAAATTGAGTGCTTTGCTTTGTGTGGTGGGCATTGTGCACATCAGGGTTGTTTTTGTGTCCCTACCGCAGCCCAAGTCCATCGTGGTACCAGTGGTGTAGTGGAATTTTAAAAGATTCTCATTATTTTTGTATTTTACTCAATTCATGCATATTGGCAGGATTATGAGTGAGTATCAGTACTGCCGCTGTCTGCTTAATGCTGCTCCATTCCTTTCTTTGATGCGAACTTCTCTCTATTAACGCTGACGATGATTTATTTACAAATCTAAATTTTTTCAGTCTTATCTATTTTTGTTTTTCTGTCTGTATTGTGTTTTTCTGTGTTAACAACTTCAGTTGGAAAATAGCGTAGTGGCATATGGGCGCATTTTATTGAAGAGAATGATAAGAAGGCTGTAAATGTAAGATTGTCCTCAACGTATCGGGGCCACATATACACGTGGTATGAGAGGAAATCGTCCATTTACCCAGCCTGCTATTGAAAGAAAACACATCGCAAGATCTTGAGCAGTGAACTATATTGAATTAAATGAACTAGATGAACGAAATTGATCAAATAAACATGTCAGTCAGTGGAAGCAGTCTGACTGTGGGTATCCCAATGGACCAACAAGGTCTAAGGCTGCTGGTGAATTCAGTAGTAGTCCCTCGAACTAACCTCACCTAACCTAAACTGAGCGCTGAACTCTGCACTGAACTAAATTGCACAAAAGCAACGCTCCGTGTTCGTGTCTTCAAGTAAAATCATCCAATATACCAGGAAGACTCAATAGTGAGCTGAACTGCGACGATGCTCAAGCTCTGTGTTGGACGGGGGGCTTGTATTACCCCTATGCTCACCAAGAAGGTATGCATTTTATACTCCTTTTGAGTCCAATTTTTTGATGAATTTCATGGACTCCGCACCACGAGACCGATGGAGTACAAAAGTGGAGAAAGACCACAATCAAAATGGCATGTCCCAGATCGGGCCAACTGGAGAGGCCTGTTGGCTGGGATCACACAAGAAGAAAAAGAGTCCAATTTGCTTTCATAAGGACTATGTAGCTCGATACACTGGCTTATGCATTTCTTAAGTCGACCCAGAGCTGCTGGTAAGATTTAAGAACATTCTCAAATCGACGAAGAATCTCTTGCGGTTTAATTAACTCAATTTAATTAACTTCCAAACTCATTCGCTGCAAGCAGGGACTACCTCAAATTCACAAGATACGACATTGATTTCGTTCAATTCTAAAGCACTTCTTTTTAGTTCAGTACCGTCATGAGACAAAAAACCACACGCCTCCGTCTTGCCCGACATTCCGCGGCATCTCACTTTCCCTCGCTTGACCACCTCTGGCGTGCGAGAGAAATCTTTTGTCCGAAACCAGCACAATAACCTGCTGAAACAGGTCCCCAACGACATTTTACATGCCCCGTTGGACATGCCTCAGCCGCACTGGCTGAACCAAAGCGCAGCCGTGAACGAGCGTTATTCAATCCAACCGCACCAAATGTCAAAGTAATTGGGCAAATGATCGCCAGATCACGGATCACGTGTGCTGCCTCTGATTGATACGAGCCATTGTCTTCGACTTCATTAGGGCATCCATTCATATTGCTACACCATCTGCAGCCGCCACCATCGTCAGCCATCACCGTCGGTGATTGCAGCACTTACGAAGGTTGCATCACTTGTGGGCCCATTAGCGTCGTGAAGCAAAAAAAAAAAACGGCCCAAGCAGCCTCCATCATGACGATGCAGATGATGGTGACGATCATCGGGCCCGGCGTCACTTCTTATGCAATCCTCACTCACATAACGTGGAACGCTCCCGTGGCCGCGCCGCGCCTTTGTGTGGTGCTAAGTGCATTATGCTGCAAGCGACAGCCTCCGAACGAGTTATGAGCCTCAAAAATCCTGCTAATTGCATCACAAAACCTTGCTCTTGTCGAAATCGGAAAACAACCCAATTATCGGTGCGTATTCCGGAGCATATGTCAGCGGCAGAGGTGTCCGTCGACGGCTTAGCCCCGGGCCGCCGCCGAACAGATGCTGTTGAGCCGGCAATAAGCCTACAGAATGATTACACACACGGCAATCAGTTTGTGGATCCTGCAAAAAGCGAAATGCAAATATCCCGGTCGACAGCAGCACCGGCTACCTTCATTGGTTCCGATGTCCGTGCGTCCCTGGGTGTGCGACTGGCGAACAGCATTCTGCCACAGCGTGTTACTTGCACCTCCGGAGTGAATTTTAATCAATGTGACACTTGTACTAATGGAATGTGTCCACATTTTTGAATTTTCTGATTTTTCGTGCAGTCACCCGGCGCACGGGTGTGCTGGCGGATCGGCAGGCCAGCCGATTTTGAATAAATTTCCAGCTTTAATTAAATTTCGAAGTCACAGTCATTGTGTGTATGTGTGTGTTTCTTGTGCGACGACGTGTCTGGGAAGAATTCTTGCCGGTCTCGACGTCGCGTCGGAAGGATGCTCCTCGTATGTAAATAGTTTTGTGTGGCTTCGGGTGATTTTGTCGGGATTACACTTAATTGCCCACACATTCCTGGCAAATCTGCACAAATCTCTGCTAACGTCTACCTCCCGGGTCGATGCAGGGGTCATGCGAATGTTTGCTTAAGGACTGAAGTTAAGACATTAAGTGACTGGTGGATGCAGCTTTGGTCCTTGGAGGTGATTTCGTCGTTGAGTCGGAACAACAATCGTTGCCAAGGTGCTTCGGTGGGTGTTTCAGTGGCCATTGGAGTGGATTTTCACCTCGCTTAGGAGCTTGTGAGTCCCGTCAAGACACGTTCGAGTGGTCAACAGTCGATTATGCGAAGGCATTTGGTGCAAGAATTGATTTTATGGCAAACTGCATCCATCCAATAAGAGGTGTCATTTTAAAATCAGCGTCATTCTTGAACTGAGTGCACACAACTATCATCGCGATGATTTTTGAAAATTAAAAACTAGGAGGTTAAAAACTGTGTGTCCCAATATATGTCAAAATAGTGACAATGCTCACATGTCACATATCGAATTTCCATTCGTATTTCGAGTCAAAAAAAATTCCAAATAGAGTGATGGATGCCTTCGACATTCGGAAATTCGAAAATTGAGTATGTTCGAAAGTACGACTTATGGAATATACAAATTCGAGTACAGTCGCATTCGATTACAAAATACGAGTTGTAGAAGCGAGATCTCTAGTGTCTTCTCGTCCAACTTTAAGGAAGTTAGTCGATGTATTTTTGAGCCTCGGTCGGTTTGGTGACGTAACTCTTACCTGAGAGGCTCAGTGGGATAATGTACGGAACAACACCCGAATTCTAGAAATTACTTCAAACAAAACTGGAAGATCGTACGAATCGAAATCTTAGTCCGAATTGGATGATCAAAATGTACTAAGAAGCCAATTTCTATGATATGATCCATGTATTTTCGTGTGGTTTTTAGTAGAGTTTCAAGGTTTTCAAGAGGCAACATGAACGCTCTTCCTTGCGTTATGAGCTAAGTATGGGCCAAGGTTCCTACATTAGTTAAAATTATCCCGTTCAAGTGTGACGATAAACTGATGCCTGACGTGACAGTGGTTTTTATTGAAAAGACAAGGATGACCTATAAGCTTCACCAGCGCCTGCAGCTGTTTTTTTCTTTTTTGTATGACGCTACTATTTGTGGAGAACCAGGCATCAATCTCTAAGTCTCTTTTGTTAGTGTGTACATCACTTTAAGTGCAGGCGTTCTGTATGCATTCACTTACTGAGAAAAACATCTGCACTTAACCTCTGTAAACGAACTCATATTCTCACTTCCTTCTCGTATTGAAAACCGGGAACGAAGCTTCTTCAAAAAATTGTGTGTCCATTCTCCAGGGACGTCTTTAGTGCCTGCAATGGAGAGATGAGTAGAGCGAGTAGAGTATCTACCTGAGCTAACTTCTAAGACTCGTGTACTTGGTACTCAATGTTATTGGAACTGACCCCAAATATTTAGAACTCACGTCCTGTCCTGGGCGGGCAAAATGTGTTAAGGTCTCCCTCTCAGATATTTTGTTGCAACTGCGACATTTTTATGTTGTGTGGGCATGTTCCGCTGTCGGGCAGGACGCCACAAATTTTGTGATATCATAACAGTTGTACCTGATGTAGCACAGCTTGTAAGTTTGATCTATCTGGGCTTTACTATTGCGAGGAAGTACTGAGAATTATTAGCATTGACAGCTTGTAGTGAGATGTGCATCTCCTCTGCAAGCAATTACTGAAGGGCAGACACCTCCCTGGCCATCGACAGATTGAATCGATGGTCGACGAATCTATCAATTGAAATATATTTTGGAATTGTATAACTCAATCCACTGAGAATTGTATCATTTTGAATTAAAAACGTGTTTCTGATGAATTTTCATAAGACTGACGGTGGTGGATGTCAAATCTCTAAATTCATCCATTCAAAGGTTTGGTATTAACACAACAAGTGTCTAACCATAGATGTGTAAATTGGAATTCAAAATGTGTGGTTTACGAAAAATTCGTGATAAAGAACGTTGACTCATCCACTCAAGACTGACGATCAACTGCAGGTTCTCAGAAGAAAACATCCTCAGCACACTTAACCCTGCCAAGGTCATTCAAAAGCTCCTGCAATGAATTTCGACTTCAATGACGGATGCTTGTGATTTAGTGCACTCGTGAACATCGTTCTCGCAGCCGCGCCCCTAATGACACCCGCATTTCCATAGGGTTCCTGTCAAATGCACTCAAGGGGGTAACCAATTAAGATGTAAATGCCCCGCTCTCTCTTCACTCTCGCCCCCGCGATAAACTTCCCTTATCCACAAACTTTAAATACGATTCCTAAGTCGTTCGGGAACTCCTTAAAAACTGCAAACTTCTCGTCAACTTAATTAATCTAAAGACAATGAATATTGTCATCGCAGCCAAAGTGCTTATTTAACTTTACAGAAAGAACCCACCACGTTCAGCCCGAGACCGTCGTGATTGAGGGAAAGTTCCCGCGCGCAGAAAAAAAAGAACCTCGCATAAACGGATTCCACCTCGCCTGCACAATGCAAATTGGATCATTAAGTGCAGAAATGATTTAATTTTGCAGGTTTTCCAACCCAAGTGCATGCAAAAAATAAAACCGGTGGCTCTCTAGTCCTCTCTGTGTGCCGTGGGCTGCTGATTGTTTGAGATGCTCCCACATCTCCTCGCATGACGATGGCTGACTGGCTGCCTGACTGGCTGGCTGCTGTTGCCACAGGCTGTTGATTTCACAGATTGTTTACTTCCATGCCACCATTTGTCAGACGTCGGTTGAGACTTTGTCTTCATCCTCTCCACGAAGCACACACACACACACACACACACATGAGTATCTGCATCTAGTGGATATGCATTCATCAAGTCCCTCCTTGTGAGCCGCCTTATCTCCTTTGTTGGATCAGGTGTGCCAAATGTTAAATATTAGGATTGCCTCCACGATAACCCCCGAACGACTCGCCTTATCTGTGAGAGCAGGAAGAACGAGGCGAGATGAAAGAACTAACAAGACAATTACAAGCCTCCGAGGGTTGTTTAACCCTACTCCGAGATGCATATCGCTCCGGCTCGGTGGAGGGAGGCACTAGTACACTCCCATGATTACTGGCTGGAGAGTGAGGGCAATCTATTCATTTGGACAATTGTCACGTGCGAAATGCGATTTAAATAATTTATAAAAACGATGCTTGTCGAGAAGTCCTGGCACGTTCCAAGTCGTGTCGCCGCGCCCGCCGCTCCCCCATCCCAGCGACCCAACGACTCCAAGTCTCAGCTGTGTGATGTGCCATAGCCGTGCCCAATGCCCGTGACATTGAACTGAAGTCAAAGTTATTTTTGGCCAAAAAATAGTTGCACTCGTCATCAGTCGAACACCAGCACCAGTCTCGCTCATCCGTATCATTAATCATTGACAGATTTTGTTCGTCGTTTTCTCTCTCGCTCTGTGTGTGTGTCACGCCTGTCAGACTGGGAATTGAGATTTTATGGAAATCAGGCACAGCACGAGCACTGCCTCAAGTCCGAAGTGCTTATTACGTAGTCATTAACAATTTGTTCGACAAGAATTGAGATTGTTTTCAAAGCCAACGGATTTTCACTGACACTTGCATTCACTCTCTGTCTCCGGACAATTGCACTGACACGTGATTGCCTAGTCCCGTTACGGTTTACATGCGAAACACGACAAATTGCCGTTGGATTGTAATTTGAATTTGCTACGAGATGAGCTCTCGATGTAATCCGACCACAAATTGTAACACTTTTTTGATTAAAGCTCATTTTTCCCTACTCCGTCGAAAATGCTCGTAAACCATGTCAATTGCTCGAACTAACGAGATCCAGATCTAAATTGGTTTCGCCTCGGTTTAGTTGGTTGCTTGTTTTTTTTTCGGTCGAATTTATTTGACAGGTGATGCTATCTGGCATAATTCCGCGTTTAATTCACTCGCAGAAGAGTCTGGCATGTCCTCGGGGCATAACTCGTAAATAAGGCTCCCCTCCAAGTGATTTTGTTTCTTTTTTTTGCTTCTTTTGATATTCCGAACAATAGTTCAAAAATTCTTCGTCTTTTTTTCCGTACCCACTTTGAATGGAATAATTAATTACGCGTCTGATGCGAAGGCTTCGCATTTGAATGTGGCCCGTTCGCGTCCGCTGTGAGCGTGGCTTGCTTAGACAGGCAGACGTATTGTTGTCGGTTTGTTTATTTGGTGCGCGGGGAAATGCAGGCAGCAGCGTGTCGTTTGAGATATATTTCGTTTGAAATTGTCAACTGACGTCTATTGTCGATGACGGAGGAGTCACGTACAATGCAGGGGAATTCGTATTCTTTGAAAACGTCTGCACCTGTGACTTGGATTTTGAATTCGCTGACAGTGATAATTACCCAGGAGTAGGTGACAGCAATCGCTTTGTTCAATTCATCACAGTCGTTCGCCTCTTATGAGAGCATGGTGTTGGCACATTTTGGAAAACAACACATAAACGAGTGGTGAGGGAAATTTCACGTGAAGTTTGTTCGAAAATGGCAATGAGGCCGGAAAACAAGGACCAGCACACTCGGTAGTTCAAACCAATAAGATATTCACAGAAAATTTTAAAATTTAATCTACAAGATCGAATGTCAAAGTGAAGGATTTAAGGCGATGTGGATTTCGTTGTCCTAACCACGGCTACAGAGGACACTATCAGTGGTTTAAGGCTGATTGCGTAAGTTCATAACTCCAGGGTATGACAGTAGATCTATTGTGGCCCCTATTCATACCTTTGCTTTCTTAAGAGCTCCTCTCCCATGCTGGCCTATCATCGCGTAACTTTTAAGACAATCTTCGTTCAAACGATTGCATTAAACGATGTCGTCAACAATTTGCTTCGTGTACACTACAGTCGTGTTGTCAATCGTTCAAATAGTAGGCAGTTTGGGAACTACTAAACACGTTCAATTTCATATAGAAAACGGAGTTTATGCTGTTATTCGATTGAAATTCAATTTCGAAAACATGTAAGTATAAAATAACTGCTTGTCAATTAATTGATTTATTTTTTATTACACTAGGTCAGCAACAAAAAGGCAAATGGAATTTCTCATTCATTACATGGACGAGCGTGGTCGCCGTGGCGTAGTGGGTAAGTGCGTTGACTCCTACGCAGAGGGTGCAAGGCTCGATACCCGAATTTACCACCTTTGATAATTCACAGCTCCACCTCTTTCGAGTCACTGACAATGCTCAAAGAGTACTCCTGTCTAGAAAGAGCTTCTCAAGTTCGCCGTTCGGAGTCGGCATTAAACCGTTGGTCCCTTCCACGCGTGAGAGAACCACACAACCACACAGTCTATTAACAATCTGTGGGCAGATTTGGCTCAAACACTGAATGTCATAGGGTTACCCAATAATAGGCCCTCATCCGGCCTATACTGGTTTATGGTTGCCCCCTGTGGTTCAATGTGAGTCCTTCCCAGATGGAAAAGATGAGGGTGTTCGAGAGACAGTGCCTCAGGGCCTGTCTCAAGTTGTATCGCACACCCGAGTCTGACTACAAGAAGTATTACCCCAACGAGGTCTTGTATAACGAGGAAAACGTGAATAGAGTAGATAATTTTATCATTAAGTTGATAAGAAGGCATGTGGCCCGAGCTATGACGTCCACCAACAGTCTGATTTTCGGGGCTTACTACCCCAACGATATGTATCATGAAAGGGTGCGACGGAATGGCCTCGTCCCACCTGAGGCATTCCTCTACTTCGATAAAACCGGCCTGATACAGGATGTATAATCTTCCACGTGGTACGCTGAACAGTAGAACGGTGACTCTTATACGAACCTGCCGTCGCTCGGGAACACGAGGAGCTTCTCCGGTTCAGTAGAGCGATCCCCGCTCGAGATAGAGAGGAATCTGCTAAGGAGCGGTGTTTCTTTTGGTGGCTGGATCAAAACCAGTCACCGACGCCATAGTCTTCCGACGGTTAGTGTAGCTGTTTTTTCTTTGTTTAATGCCTTCCGTGTTGTGAACTAACAGCGTCCTTACATAGGTTTAGAGTAGGTTAAGCAGAAAAATGTAAAGAAATGTATACACAAAAAAAAAAACATTTTGAAAAAAGGGGTATCAGGGCGTGCTTTGGATATGTTACGCATATGCATCGACACACGGCCTGAAGCACGCGCGTCCGTAAGTTGCGGACATAGTTAAGATAGCTTAAGTTTTATTAGGGTTTAGAAAGGTTTTGGGTAGGTTAAGTCTTAGAAGAGCCAAGCTTTCAAGCTCTCTTGGCAAACAAAATAAAAAATTTAATACGTCTTGGACGGAACAAAAAAGTACGATAGTATAGTCCGAAAGGCAATTAGAGTAGAAGACTAGATCAGCTTAGACTACCCGCAAAGGGTCGGTAAGTTAGTTATAAGTTCAAATGAATTGTTAGAGTTAAGCTAGAATTAAACATTTTGTCTAGGATTAAGTTAGATATAAGATTTGAGCAAATAAAATGAATTAAAAAACAAACACAAAAAAGTCTGTACCTGCTTGGAGGGAAGTGAGTGCATAATATGAACATCACAAGTTCAAGTTAAAAGTTCGATTTATTTGTTTTAGGTGTGGATTTCAAATATCGACCAAAAAGGAAATGCAGCCAAAATTTGATTTCATTAAAAAAAAAACAGAAAACTTCTGGGGCCTATTTCACAGAACATACATCTCATACTTTGTATGATTCTGACACTTTCGCTGTATGATTTCTGTTTCTCAGATTTGTTATATGAGCCGTAGTAATACAGCGTGTATCACCTAAAGTTTACACTGGAAATATGGGAAAGTTGTATGATTCCGTTTCACAGAAAAATATCATACACATCATACAGCATTTTCTTTCAAATTTGAACATACATTTCATACAGCACTTAAAACTGCTGTAGTCATGATGTTTGAAAATGAGTTTTCAAATGAGAAAAATGAAAAATGATTTTTGAATCATGAATGATCGTTCATCTTTCATCTTTAATAAGACTTGTTCCTACATAACAAGGAATGCTAGTTCGTCAAGAAATTTTTATTTAAAATCATGTACTATTTGGAAAAATTGTCTTAAAATAGAATTAATCTCAATAATTTCGAAATCATATTTTTCATCATTATTGAAGAACTCCAATGCTTAATTTTTGTTGGTTTGTATGTTTGTATAGTTTTCAATGAAATTTGTCATTCAAAATTAAACGTCAAAATAATATACATCATACAACAAAGAACATATCATACAATACTTCCAGTAGAATCTGTGAAACAGAAAATTATATGATGTGTATAATGTATCACAGTTTTGTATTTTGTATGAAATGTATGTGATGAATGATCTGTAAAATAGGCCCCTGATCAAATTCCAATATCCGAGCTGGAGGAAAAAGCAATTCAGATGGCTTCCCTTCGTAGTGCTGCGACAGGTAGCAGTTCGAATTGCTGCGGTGCGGTTGAAGTGCACGGAGAGCCGAACAGAGCGAACTGTGGGACGGATGAAGATGCGAACCAACCATTGGTAGCCACCTCCAGCTTGGGCCTCCAAGGTAGCACCAAGTCCAAGAAATATATGTTGACCGCGAGCCGCTCCTTGGCTTTACCATTTCCTGCACTTTTGCAAACGCCTCTTTTGATAAGCGAAAACGTTGAATAAAACCAAAATGTAAAATACAATTTGACAAGATTATTGTTTAAAAATAATAATATTTTTCCCTTTTCGTTTAAAAGTGAGAGAGGATCCGATGCATCTCTAAGCGTCCTTCGCTTTCGCAATAGTCCAACAGAATTTTCACTTTCTTCGTCATCGAAAAACAACGCATTGTAATGCAGACGCATTTTTTTTGATTTTTATTAAAAAATTCAAAAACGAAACTAAACAACAACCAAGCACTAAGTATGAAACGATTGTAAAATAGCAATCGTTCAATCACAATCGTTTAATCGTCGGCTTTTGACAGTTCAATGAGTTATGCCAGAAATGAAGTGAGAGAGAGAGATTTTGAGCGCCTTTTTGACGGATATTCATAAATTTTTGACGTTTATTCACAAAATAACGCAAATGCCATCTTCTGATTGGTCAATTTGGTTTATGAACACGTTATAAAAAACAGTTGTCAAAAAGCTTAAGGGGAAAGAGAAGTAGAAGTCGGGCATCTCTGTAATACTTCATTTCTGAGTTATGCGAAGCATTAGTGCATCGTCAAAAACGACGTCGACTAGACGATTCAATAATTTTAAATTTATACAAAGTAATACAATCGTCGAAACGACATCGTCAGACGATGGTCGTCTTACGCGATGAGAGCCCTGGACAAGCACCTAATTTTAGAGAAGGAATTGTTGGTCACTAAAAAAAGCTATCGTGTTCAGATTCTTAAAGGAAACTGGGTTAGAGGGATCACTCTAAAATAAATCTCTTCTACTTTCGCACAACAGGAGTCCGTAACCCTCAATACTCTGAAAATAACTGCATGTGAGGAGAACTCTTAAGAAAGCAACGGTTTAAAAAGGGGACACAATAGATGTGCAATATACAACAGCTTTTACACGTGTCACTGTAGTAAAATAATCTAATAGGTTAAATGTGAAGAAAAAATAATTGTGAAACGCGAACAAATTTGGCAGCACCGTTCGACTCAGCGTTTACTAAAGAGTATACCCGAGAAATTAAGTATTACATAGTTGGCCGACTTGACAGCTGATTGCCCCCTAGTCCGTCAACGAATTTTAGTGGAATCTGTACATGTTTCTCCTCTCTCCTTTCGACAAATATGTTGAGTTGACATCAGAAATGAAGTATTACAGGGTTGGCCGACTTCACAGCTGATTTCCCTCTAGTCTATTGACGAATTTGAGTGCCTTTTTGACAGATATTCATGCATTTTTGACGGTTATTCACGAAATATCGTCAATGCCGTGCTTTGATTGGTCAGTTTGGTTTAAGAACACGTTATAAAAAACAGTTGTCAAAAATTTTAAAGGGCAAGAGAGGTAGAAGTTGTCCGTCTCTGTAATACTTCTCTATACACTTCGGTCTGTCAAAATTGTTCTCGTGGTCCCCCGTTCTCAAAAAGAATTCTTACAACACGAATTCTATACATCATAAAGTAAAACGAAATAAACAATAAATTGAATAAGCTTTTATGCTTCAGAAGTGGGATACGAACTGAAAATTGACAGTCGTAAGAGGCAAGCCCTGGCGAATACGTCGGTCAGTATCATGCAGCTGAGGGCATTATTGCGGGAAGTATTAGGACCGTTGGATGCGGAAGCCTCATCCGTGCACACCGCTGCAAACACCGTCGATGTTCCTGCTGCTGTTGCCTCCACCGTCCCCGCCGCTATTCCCGCCGCCACCATTTCTGGTGCTGATGCTGTTAGTGATTTTACCGTCCTAAGATACGACAAAATAGAGGAGGACCAGATGTCGGAGCGCAACTGCGGAAGAAGAGGGAGTTGTTGATGCTACACCGAGAGGTCGATCTCCTTGAGGCACAGCTCCAGCACGCCCCAAACGTTGACATGTCCTCAGTGAAGATGATGCTCAGCCGATCCACAGGCGATGATGCTCCGGATATGGCCAAGTGATTCGCTGAGTTAGAAGAAGTGTTTGAGCTTACCAAGTGCGACGAGCCAAGTGTACTCGCCGGGTGGTGGACAGAACCGCCAAACTTTTCACTGACAGTTGTTTCCCGCTCGAAATCTTGACAGAGAGGCAGTATCATACCTCCGCGGAGCGAAATGACTCGCTTTACGATTGGACAACGTGGGGAAATATTGAAAACCTTTTTTTTTTTCAAAGCGAGTGCTGTGTAGCCCAAACAGTGATTATTTTGAAAAAAAGTTTTGGTCGAAATTAAGCACTTCTGTACGCAAGTTTGCGAAAAAAATTGTGAGACTGGTGGACAACACTCATGGTCCCCTTCGTCGTGTGGCTCCTGTGGCCGGAAACGTTATTGAATCAGGCTGGGAACAACGTTTCGGTAAACGATGAGCGTTTTAGAGCCTTGTTGAAAAAGAATACATGGATTTTGACGTCCTCTAGTTCATCTCGGATGGCGAGCCATGCCACACAGGCAATGCCAAAAGCAATCCTTTGCCCACCGTGTTATCAGCCGCCTTTACGATGTAATTTGGCCTCCCGGGAACTGCGACTTGGACATGTTTTTGTAGGGAACCGTGACTGGACTATGACCTGTCAACAATCCGGAAACGATTCAAGCACTTGAGGCCAACATCATCCAAGCAATCCGTGAGCTACAGCCCGAAACTACCAACAAGATCTTCGGAAATTGGGGTGACAGAAGGCGCTACTGCGAAGCCAGCCTAGGCAGCCACTTGAACGACGTTGAATTTCATAATTCATGAGAATGTTTGTCTTGTCTTGTATTTGGCCCACCATTTTCTTAAGATCCTCTGACAAGATCCTAATCTGATTAGATGCTTAGCAATTAAAATCTCAAACGTAGTGGTTTTTAAAGTCAGATGGAGCAGCACCTATACGCTGACGTAACGTTATCTCAAACCCGAATCCTCCTTTGTCCCCACTCAGGAATCCCATTACCAACGAAAGCTATCTCTTACGCAAGACCCTCCAGACAACCAACTCACACACTGTCATTAACAACGTCCCTTGAACTTTCCACTCAAGCCACTCAAGGACTCAATGAGCGTGCTGCACCATCCACCCACAATGACTTTAACATATTGTATTGGAATCGAACTTTACGAAACAAATTAAGTCCCAACTTTGGGTCAACTTCGGGTCCTTACACAACCCTCCATTGAGCGAGCACAAAGAATGCACTTTTCCACTATTTCTCCACAGACACCCCGGCCAAGTCGTTGTTGCCAATTCACTATCTAAATTAAAAAATATCCCCTAACACTCCGCATACACAGAGAGACACAATACATCGCTTACTTGAGTCCCCCGGGCGCCGCCAGTGCCACCGCCACCACATCACCACCGCAGCCGCAGCCGACGAGCCGTTGAAGCTATACGAAAAACTTTTGCAATAACTTCCAACTCGCATTCGAAACTATCAAACTATAAAACAATTACGAGAGTTCGCTTTCGCAGCGACTCTGACTACAATCGGAAGCAACAGCTACAGCTTCTCGGCGCGGCGCCCCCGCCGCATGTACAACTTCCTTCGCCTTTGTGCCCGTAAATACCTCAATTAAAAATGTAATGAAATTGGAATTCTCAGCAAACACCGAACCTTTGGCCTCGTCGCGCCCCGCTCTGCCCCCTTCGGAGGAGCTACGCGAGTTGTAAGTTGCAGCGCCACCGCTCGATGGGGGCATTGAGACGCTACCGTAATTCACCGTCGAATCGACACGGCGGGCTAATAAATTGAAACGCAAACATAAACTTTTGCAATCCTTGACGCAATGCCTGCAATGCCCCTCGGTCTGCGATCGGTTTTAGTCACTGACCAGCGGCTTGCATCCAGATGCCGTGCTGCCAATTCTGTGTGTTTATGGGTTTCGGTGGATGGATCGCTCATCGATCGTGTGATTTGTCTTCGGCGGCTTCGTCTTGTGAAATCCGATCGATTTCGTGGGAATCGCTTACCTTATGCGTGGTTGCAGCACCTGGAACGAGAAACAAGAAACCAGAGTCAATCACTGATGAGCTGCTTTCGCATGTGTAAAGGGGGACAAAATAGAAGGCTGATCGCGCCGATCAAGCACGTTCTCGGATCTCGATCTCGAGATGCGGGACATGGCTTGATCCAGCGACGAGTCACGGCATTTTCGGTCAACTCTGCGGCAGGTTTTAACTGCGCCGTAGTGGGCGCTGTCTATCTAACTGGGTATCGGGTCTGTTTTGCATAAGATTTTGCCGATACCACTTGTTCGCTTGTCAGAGGTTGTTGGTCGAGTTTTCGTCAGCGTCCGGGTTTTAATGGAGATGATGAGTGTCTCTGGGCACTCTGGCCCATGGAGGGGGTTTGCAAAGCGGCGATGTAAATGGAAATCAGCGCGTGGAATTTTGTTTTTTCATGCGACACTCCTTAATTGAAAGTTTTTGGCGTTGGAAATAATCTTGTGGACCGATCTGGAGGTCTGCGTTTAGGGTTTCACTTTCATCGGTTTGCAAGTGTGGCGAACTTTGGGAAAGGGAACTCATTAAGTCGTAAACAAATGGTGATGGATAGGGATGTCGGTGATGACAGATGGTGACGATAAATGAATAGTTTGACGTGAAATAAGGCCAACACCACTTTATCTTGTTTTTAATATTTCAATAGAAGATAAGCGAACGTTAGAAGCACACTTTCTTTATTTCAATTCTCATTTTGGGGATAGTATAGACGATCACTCGACTTTGTTGGTCCACTGAGGGTACCCCAACAAATGCTGGGACGGGGCTTTGGTCAAAGTGAGAGGCATCCTAAGTTTCTCTGGCATTATAGAAAACACATTAAGGAACTTCAGTTTATTCTACGCCGGTTTAATACATCAGTTTGTCAATCAGAGACGAGACTGTATCTACAATGTTAATGACAATTTCGGCGACAAACGACGAATTTAGTCATTTTCGTGATTCGCTTTCATGCGTGTGTCCCTTACTGGCTGGTGATGCAGACGTGCGGAAATCTTTGATGCAGGAGAAGACGATCTTGTTAGCACGTGGGTGGATCTCTGGTACGGTATAACCTATCCACACGAAAAAGTGATCGCAATCACAGTCTGTCATCAACTGTAATTTAAATAGTTACTACGCTGCAAACAGTGAATACGTTCCAGAGAGTGAATACGTTCTACACAGTGAATGTGTTCCACAAAGTGAATACGTTCCACACAGTTAATAAGTTCCACAAAGTGAATACGTTCCACACAGTAAATAGGATCCACACTGTAAATACGTACCAAAGAGTAATTCCTTTCACAAAGAATGTTTTTTTCAAAATTTCAATCATACTTTGGAATTAAACATACGCCTTGGCTGCTACAAACCCATTCATATTTTGATTCACACAAGCGATTTCATGTTCAATGTTATGAAGAATCATGTTAAAAAAATGCATGGTCGGAGTAGCGGATATATTAAGATTTCATATACTATATAAAATGACGATGTATATTTGTACAATTCAGAATGATTGAATTAAAAAAAGTGATATTTGGTGTGAGTTTTTGGATAGAAGAGAATTACACAACAATATAAAAAATTTGAATTGACAACACAACAATTAAATATCACTGTGATTGGAAAATCGCAATCACAGTTATACATGTGAATAAAAAATCAAATCTTAACCCAACTCTCATTTCTTATAATTCTAGAACTTAACATATCGAAATGGATTCCATGGGCCGGGCCTTTAATTGTCGAGTAACGAGTCACATTTCTTTCGGTGAGTATTCTGACATATATACTGGTGACGAAAAGCACTGAAGCTTCTTGGATCAAATATCGCCGAGCACAGAAGATTTCATTTAGTATGTGACCCTCACTCTTGAGTCGCTGACACTGTTGAGCGTCTTTCACAAAACGCTTCTCAAAACTCAATCGCTCCTTGTCGGCATACAACTTTAGATTTCATCAGATCGTGAGAGAAGAAATACGCAGAACATAAGGCCTACTTGAAAACTATAATCCTACCTGAAGCCGCATCACGTTACCGTGGTCCAGGTTGCAGTACATCGAGGGAAATTCTCGCAAACTTTATTAAGGTTGATGAAGAACAAGAGTCTAGAAAAAGTTTTTCACAAATCATTTGCCCTCAAGAGGGTATGAACGAATATGTGTTCGATGAAGTCTTTCACAGCAATCTAATAAGAAGACGAGTTCTAAGGACAAAATCGAATAAGCAAGAATCCATGCTTCACACACCTCAGATAAAGGCGAGGTAGGAAGAGTCTGTTTATGCGAAGGTGAGCTCCATCATATTGGAGATCTGACCCTGAGTCGCCCTTAGCAATTGTTAGTAAGTTCATAACGAAAGAAATGATTCCAAATCTCTAGAAGTTACGCTGCACAAACTGGAATCACTAAATGGGACTAGTTTCACACTCTAAAAATAATGCAATAGCAGCCAGTGATCGACTGGAAAAGAAATGTGACTAGGCTATACCCACTCAACAGACAGACTTGTTAAATTAACTGTCCGCTAACAACCGCATACATATCTTAAAAATCACTCGTTCACACTATCTGACATGTTTTAAGATTTTCGACACCATCTGCCAAAATCTTAACAGTCTGACAGTCCGTCGTTTCTTGACTGTCCAATCAGGTCTGTCTGTTATATTTGTCCATGTAAGCCCTCTTTACGATGACGACGGCACTCGCACACTCGATCTCATCCGGTTAAGTAGAACAATTTCAGCTCGTGATAGTGAGAGAGAGTTCCAAAGAAGGGCATTTGTACTGGTGGTTACGTACATCAAGTATACGCCCTGGTACACATGTCTGAACTGTTACGGAAAATGTTCAAAATATTGTAGCTTCTAAATATTGTATAAGTTTAAGGTGGGTTGAGCTAGAAAATCCACAAGTTTTTACAAAATCCCGAAAAAAAAAAAAACAAAAACGGCACAAATAAGCATGTAGGTGGTTCGTAGATTCTATAAACGGTATCGACCTGTTTTCTTGATATGTTCGGTGCTATGTTCTCTGAGTTGAAGGCAAACTCAATATTGCTATTTTTCAGTAATTAGCCTACATCCGTATCTAGACAATGAGCAATCTCTACACCAAGTTTCAGCAAAATCCTCTCAGTTCGTCCGAAGTTAGGAAAAATAAAATCCTACTCCCAGATATTAAATCCTAGCAATATAAAATGTATCTCGCGGGTGACTGGAGGGCGTGATGTGTAGATAAAAATTTTGTCAACGACCAGACCATGTTGAAAAAATCGGTTCTCGTCCGATCACCGAAATCAAGCAACATCGGGCGCGGATAGTACTTGGATGGGGGACCGCTTGGGAACACCGCGTGTTGTTGGCATCATCTTTTGCTCCCCCAGCACTGCTCCCCCCCCCCCCCCTCCCTCCCCGCCACCACAACAACATCAACAATTCCACAGTGGCAGCCGTACACGAAACAATCTCGTTCACCTTTTTAATTCTTGTCAACGATTTAATTGTGGGTCAAATCTTTTACGTACGCACTTCTGCGATCAGCAGCGATCATCGGAATGATGACACGAGAGGAACAAGATCTATAAATAGCTCGTATGGTTTCGAATAGAAACAGATGGGGCGGTGGCGATGGGTGGGGGGGGGGGGGGGGGGGCAGTGGCTTCTCACGAGGGACTCAGATGAGCGATGTATTGTGCCTATATGCATATTTCGTATTTCGAGTGTTAGATATTTTTAATTTACCCGTAGTCTTAGTTCATAGGGCAAAGATCCATTAATTAATCTAGCTCCACCTCATCCAAGGTATGAACACGTACGATCTAGCTAAGAGGGCCTTCGAGTACGTTTCTACTGATTCAAGAATTCAAACACCTACCCAAGGACGCTCTGACCAGTTGAGTAGAAGCAGCGACCGTCAAGAACGGAAGACAGCTTGAGTCTTGGCTAGTACAGCCAAGACTCAAAAATCAACCAGCTTCGTCACGACAGGCATTCACCACGAAAAACGCCCTCAAAACGAACTATTTGTCTGAGACTCGTTAAAAATTGGAACTGTTCAAGTCTTAAGTCCCACGAGTCTGGGAACAACACACGCTCTTCAATCGTGCTCCTAACTCTTGTCCGACTCAATTAGAAACCAACTCACATGCGTGCTATCTATCAGATCACCACCCGTAAGTGTTCGTTACGATGACACCATCTTAGTGCGCCAGCCAGTAAAACAAGCACTCGTTTATTCTGAAAGATCAAGTCGAACACAATCGAGATACGAAAGGAGCTCTAAAACCCCAGAACAAGCTGTTGGCTATGGTCATGGCCAGGCACGTACACGGTGCTATTTTCTAGTGCGCAAAATAGGATAAGATCTGCTCATTTGTTTATGGCTTATCAATAACGGCGGCAATTTGGATCAAGCGGCAATAAAACTATTTCGCCCGCCAGATGTGATGCCATGGGCAATTCCAGGCACGTAGGCCGTGTTTGATAATCCGATTGGAAAGGTTCTCACAGAGCCGTGGTACATTGGGGAAGGAGTTTGTATGATCGGCACGCCAGAGGGAAACACTGGTTCTGATCAGACATCTATTCATGAGCGAATCTATCGTCTGTCTATGGGGGGAGTGTGATTGACAAGTTATGATCGAACTTTCGGCATGAATTTCAAGAAGAATTCGCTCCGCATAAACGATCGATTACGAGTCGGTGGAGAGGAGCACTTAACCTTGTTTGGGAGGTGTTGCGTTGAAGGCTGAAACATGGCGTGTTTTATGGGGGATTTGCAGATTAAAGCGTTTCTGTTTGGAATATGGGCGTTACCTAAACTTCAACTGTGTTAGAAACGGAGGAGATGATGTTTGACAAGTTATCCAGTTAGAACTGATGAAGAGCAATAGACAAGAGCAGTTACGTAATGAAGCAGACGAGGCTTGTTTGATAAATCAGTGACTTTTTGAATTTACTGCGCAGTCAGTGGAACACTGCTCCGTCAAGTGTCATCTGATATGCTTTCGTGAAGTCTTAAGCAAGCTTCTTTATTTATATTGTTTTTGACAAGGATTGAAAGCAGACCGCCGTGTGAATTTCAAAGTATTACAAATTTTATAGGGATTCTGAACTAAGGGGCATATTGTTCGTCAAAGGTTGTTGCGATTTTTATTTTCAACTTCTGGGTTTGCTCAAAACTCAAATTTTATGACTTCAACTTTCAATTTACAACTCATGAGTTTATCAACTCCTCATTTCTTCAACTTACGGAAATAGCAGAAATTATGGGGCTCCCATCAGGGATTTTGATCTCTTTTCTTCCACTTTCGTAGGGCACTACATCCTGCGTGCCTGTGCCTGTATTTATACAAGATGGGAATGATTGTGATTCCACTTTTATGTCTCTCAATGCACACAAAAATAATGGTGATCGATCTAATGCAGGATTCATTGCCGGGAAATGCGAGAAGATACTAGCCCTTTAGATTTGATTTAAAATAATGAAAATAATCGATTATTTTCCATTTCTTAATAGACCCCGTGAACAACGGGCAATTACAGTCGCTTGTGCTTTTCTCCATATCATAGCCGGCATCAACTGAAAACCGGAGATAAAGGAGGATGGATATATCCAACCATTGTCTCTGCTGAAAACGTTCGCTCGTAATTCTCCTTTTCATAGCGCTCACGAACAGCAGACCACGTAAATTCAAAGTTGAAATCTACATTGTATGTCTGAATTGTCAAAAATATCCCAGAAGAAATTCAAAATCCTGAAGTTGTCCAACTTTAAGTTTTTAAATTCCCCCTGGAATAACTGGACTGTGAATTGAAATAGTGAACAAAACCAATTTTCAACTCGTCGGTTGAACTCCAAGTTGAGAACAACACCGCAGTTGATTAACTCCCAGTTTTCCGGCAAGGTGAGCAATAGCAAAAAGGTGACTGTTTTCAGAAGCAAAAACAAAGTCATTGACTTATCCAACCACCCACATCCGAACCGACGTCGATGCCCCATCATTTTTGCACCACAAACATTGGCTGCACTACACACGTTAAACGTTGTTTTATGTATCACAATAAGGATAACATCATTCACGAACGAACTAGTCCAAAAAAACAGCTCGAACAGGTGAACTAGTTTAGATATTTTATTTCAGCGCATTTAGAATTAAGATTCGGCATAGCCATTGAAAAGCTGAACAACAACAAAGCCGCAGACTGAGAAGGCTTACCATCAGAGTCTTTCAAGGCCTGTGGCGATGTGCTGGTAGGGAGCATGGACCAGATCATCTAGAGATTATCTAGAACTTGGGAGGATGAAAGCAAGCCCGACGACTGGAATATCAGCTCCATATGCCCCATTCCCAAAAAAGGTGATCGTACCTCTTGCAACAACAGAGGTATATGCCTGATTAACGTTGGCTACAACATCTTGTCCAGCTCAATGTATGATCGTCTCAAGCCGTTTTGCACCACAGTAACCGGCACGTACCAGTGCGGCTTGCGGCCCGGCAAATCGACTATAGACCAAATTTTCACACTAAGGCAGATCCTGGAGAAGACTAGCGATTTTCAAAACGATACGCACCACCTCTTCGTCTGTTTTAAATCCGCATACGACAGCTAGGATTCATTCGATGCGATGGCCGAAGTCGTGTGTCGCACCGCGCAAATAAATAAGTGATGAACCATGTAGTTCGGCTCAAGGACTACGGAGCCGCTTGAAACCTGCACCGAATTTCGGCATGGAAATGCACTGTCTTGTGATTTCTTCCATCTGATACTGGAGAAGATAGTGCGGCGGGCTGCTGTAAACATTGAAGCCACTATCTTCTACGAGTCAGTTTGAATGGTGGGATAGGCAGACGTCATCAAAATCGTCGCTCGTTGGATAGCCTTCAAGGCGGTCAACTATGCACGCTGTCACATGCTTCAAGGCCGCATGTGACAGCTATGCATAGCTATATAGCGACGAAAATGTGGTGAGTTTTATTCAGGGACCATCGACCACACATTACAGCAGATCCTGGAAAAAAACCCAAGGGATTCAGTCAATCTGCAGTCGATCTGCATCCCTTGGGTTTTTTTGGTCGATGGTCCCTGAATAAAACCGCACTGATAAGGATGTGTCGGGTTATTCGCAAATGCTTTCAGGCGATGGCACAAAACGACAGAGAGGATCAAAGAGGCGATGTTAAGAAGACTTATCCTTCGGTAGTTGGCGCAGTGGAAGGGGTCTCCTTTCTTGTGGATCGGACAAGGGAGACTGAGATTCCACTCGTCGGGCATGCTTTCCTCCGCCAATATATTAGAGTTTCGTGGAGATTATTTTTTGTCACATAGCAGAACTCTGATCTTTTCATATCGTTTGCGCGCGTTTGACAAGTAAAATTTCAAAGTTGAAACACAAAAAATAAATTCCGCGAAATTCCATGAATATTGAAAAAAAGGAAACTGAAGATCCAGAGCACTCCTTTAAATGGCACACGCGCTCCTTGCACTACCATTGAGTCCCCATACCCGGCAACCCGTTCGGCAACCCGTTCGCTTCCTCATTCAGATTAGCCGAGGATTGTACCTGTCTCTCTGCTCCCATCGTGCTGTTTTTCTTTTCACCACCCCTTCACGAAAGCCGTTCTCTGTTTATCAAATCGGCAATCTCGGCCTTTGACTTGTTTGACTTTTGTGAAGGGACTCGCAGCAGACTGCGAGTCATTCCATCAAAGAGAAGCGATAACAATCACCACCTCTTACTTCACATCCAACCGTCTCCATTAGCCGTCGCATGTTCCACTGCTGATTCAATTCAGTCAATGCCACAATTCAGCCGCGATTTCGGATAACGCCACCATGATGATGCGCCAGTAGGTCATCTTACCGCCAACTTCACGACTTCAAATCCACTGCCTACCGCTGCTAGTCCACATTCACACACAGACCCACTCGCAGAGACAGGGTGCACTGAACTCAGATTCTGCGGCAGCGAAAGAGAAAAACCGAAGATAAATAAATAAAAGCCGCAGCTACCACTGCCGCGCCGCTTCCCCGGGCCGGCTTCCAGTTGAATGGCAAAAGGCATTCGTGGCGATATGGTGAGAGCCGCAGGTGCATTCCTTTCATCCGGCGGGAGCGAGGCATTTTTTTCGTGGTTCATTCACGCGATTCGCTTCTGTGCATGCGGTGCAGTCGTAATTCGCTACAAAAACTCAATTAAACAATCCGAGAGGATGCCCAGAGGGAGTGCTCCTACACAACGCGCACGCATTCGATTCATTTGGCCCGGTCCTTTGAGCTCGCTATCAATCGAGCTCGAGTTGAGGCTTTGTGTGTACAATGGATTGAAATGGAATGGAAATCATAGCGGTTCGTTGTGTCGTTATCCTGCTTTACGAACGGGTTCACACACAGCGGCGCGGCGGAGACACCAGCGACCACGGCCAACTGAAGAACTGGTCCGGCTGGCAATTACCTTGATCAAGAGCGTTTCCTTCGTCGTCTAACGTTGACCCAATTTCGGAACGGGTTCCCGAAACGGCAATGAGGTGCCCGTCACACGGGAGCATGTGCGCGCACGCTTTGCCGCTGGCTCCTTCGACGGCAGGTTCTGGGAGACCACTGTGACTGTCTCTGAGAAACCCGATCTCTGCAGATCGAGCGATACGCGAAGCGAGTGTGCATCCGAGCCGAACGACGGGACGGCTGCCCGCACCCCGCCCGCCTCAGGGCCGTGGTTATACAATAAATTGCGAAATATAAATCGTCAGCGGCACTTCGACGGACAGTTGGAAGCCATTTGGCATTTCCATGTCATTAGACATCGATGCAGTATCCGGTACGCGATACGCGGTGCCAATTACTGCGTGTGCTACGGCGACTAATGGATTCGTGGAACCGTGAAATATTCACGCACATTCGCACCTCATAAATTGTCATAGATATGCGGCCGCCCCTCCCTCCTCGGATTGGATTTGACGGACGTCGAGCTCACCACCTCCGCCACCAGAGTCACACACAATGCGAGGGAGTCCGTCGTCACAGTAAATTTGAAATTCATGGGCGAGAAAAACTGTACAGATCGCATCTGGGCTGTGTGCACGATGGATGGAGAATTAAATGGATTCACTGGGGTGTGCACTGACCTTTGTCAGATTGTGTGTGGGGAGCAGAGGGCGTCGTCTGTCGCGTATCTCTCTGTTGGATAATGTGGCGTCAAATTAGATCCATATTAGAATTGTTTCGGTTTTATCGCCATTTAGTTGCGTGGCTTGGCTGGTGGCTACGTGCTTAACTGTGGGAATTCCATTCAATCTGAATCCGAAACTGAAACTGAATCCGAATTCGTAGCCATGTGACGGTGCTAATTGACATTGGTATGCTGATGTCAAAGAATGATACGGTGTTTGGACATGGGATTTGTGCACATCATGATGCGGCGTGTGTGCCATGGATCGGGAGTAAATAAAGCAGTTTATGGGCGGCGGTGACGGTGGTTGGATTGAATTTGATGTCCGCTGGATGTTGGATGTTTGCAATTGCAATTTGGGACATTTGCTGATGGAAAAGTGGCCAGGGCATGGCTGGAATTTGATTTCGTCCCAGGAGATCGGCTCGTTTCGGTTGAATGGACACACAAATTTGGCCGGCGACTCGTTACCACGCGTGGTGGTAGGGATTATTATTTTTTTAAGCGACCTGCTATGCCGTGGAAATTAGTGGGTTGTTAAAAAGGGTAGACGCGGACGAATGAAGGAGAGTGTATAATCAGGAATTAAAGCAGATTACTTGAGTTAATTAAGTCACGTAGATTACGACGGGCATGTCGTTAAAATGAGAGAACAGCGAGTGGAGGTCATGGGGACTTTTTTTTTTTTGGTTTGGATGAACCGAGGAAAGTGAAGACCAATGCGGCAGCGAAAGCATTTGGGAAAGCGATGACTTTTGAAATGCACGAGAGAGTGGGATTAATTGGAGTTCCTCATGACTCATGTTCATTATCTTCTTCTGAGGTGAAATATGACCGTAATCCAAAAATTGTTTGAGTTTTTATTTATTTTCAAAACGAAGGGTGTGTGAACCTTAAATTCACTTGAAACACATGCAGTTTTACTATGCAGAACGAATGATTGCAGGCATGTGACCTCCGCAAATGAGGGTAGTTTTTCGAAAAACAAACCGCGAAAAAATATGTTTTTTGCCGAATAAAGTGCTACTTGGCTGACTCAACTCTTAAACTACTTTAAAGCTTATTTCTGTCAAACAAAGGGATAAAATGATTTCAAGCTTACAATCCTTTTTTAAGGGTAATCTACTGTAGGTTCATGATCCCTCTCTTCACACTCATTCAAAACAGATGTACAGTCAATCACAAAAGTAGTTACACAGCATAACGTTGTCTGTGTTGTCAACGAGGCAGGACTCCAAGAATACCCTAAGTTGTGTACTTTGAACAAAAACGAGCATGCACAGCGAATCATAAACCACAAATAAAGCAAAATTCACATCACAAAAGTAAGTAAACTACATGTGTGTTTACTTACTTTTGAAGGAGGAAGGAGAAATCTGCCAGTAGTATCCACTAGTATCCATTGATCAAAAATGGATGTGTTTGGTTATTTGAACTAACTAAAGAGTAACCTGCGTCAAAAGCGTTTTCAAGTAAAGCTTAGCAGAGCCATTTTTTGGTGATCTAAATTGCGTTACATTTTTCGTTTATAACCCACTGTGCCTTTAGTTTTAGGGATATCCTCATTTTGTGTCTTGTTCTAAGTACACAAAGAAATGCTTTATAAAACTTATATTAAGATGTTTTTCTTTGGAGTAACTTTTGTTATAGAACACAGGCACCGTTATGCTGTGTACTTACTTTTGTGGTTGACTGTATGTCTAACTGTCTAGTTAGAATGCACAAACAATATGATTCTTAATTTCTGAATTCTCTTTTTCTTTCCGAAAGCAAGGCTACGTGAAAAATAACTGGGCTACAATGAACAATTTTGGCACTTGGCGAACATTGAGTGGGGCATACAGTCAACGTCAATTAAATGAGTAGGTGTTCACTTGAACCAAATCATTATTCATAAAAGGACAACACTTGGGAAAAAAATACTTTTCAGATCAGACAAAGGCTTCCTCATTGCATGCGAAGATAAAGGAAAGATCTTTTAATGCGAGCAATGGTTGGGTGACAAATTTAAAAAAAAAGACGAATTTCGAGTTTTGTATGTTTGCGGAGAAAAACTGTCAAACAAACCGCAGTTTGTGGATCAATTTTGAATTAAGTTTAAAGAAAAAGTTGGAGAGGTCGCCTTGACTGCCTATCAAATTTATGACGCTTTTTCTACCGACTAATGCCCAACCAAACTCCTGTAGATTTTAGGGAATCGTCAACTCCTGGCCGAAAGATAAGTAAAGAAAGAATTACGTTTCTCGCTTGCACCAATGCCTCTGGTTTACACAAAGTTAAGCTTTTCGTTAACTAAATCTGCAAACCCTCGATCTTTTAAAAATTTTAAACATATACCCGTTGTGTACAAAGCAAAAAAAAAATGCTTGGATGACGTTAGCATTCCTTGAACAAAGGTTCCACTCCACATTTGTGCCGGAGGTAACAAAACTAAACCGGCTAAAGTAGGGCTTTATTAATATGTTTTTGTGTCTTTTAGATCCGACGATTTTTAAGTTCGAAGGGTCTTCCAATGAAAGCTATATAGATTTTCGATAACGCTCCGAAGATGGAGAATTAAAACGTGATGATGGGATGATTGTTGTCAAGTGTTTTCCGGCGAACTGCACTGCAATTCTTCAGCCAATGGACCAGAATGTTATAAACTTGACGATCAGACCTTGAGTTACAACTTAAAGCATTTAACCTGTGAAATGCAATTAGCCTTCTATCATGGATTGAAGACAGATTCAATAAAAAAATGCTGGATTGTATTGGTGGATTTTCATAGTCATTGGGAAGATGAAGCTCCTTAAAATGATTCTAAATCTCCCTTGGTTTTTCTCGACTACGGAACTTCATAAGATAGCCAAGATCGAAATGGTCACAGCTAGAGTTGAAAAACTTTTTCTCCAATATAATCAATCCCTTTTATCATCCGGAAACGACTTGATTTCAAACTTAGCTGCAGGGTGAGTGCAATACTTACCGGTTTATTATCTATCTGTATATTGATTTGTTTAATATATTAACATATTTATTTATTAACTTATTTATTTATTTATTTATTTATATACTTAATAATTTATTTATTTAATAATTTACTTATTTATTTGTATATTATTTATTAATTTATATTAACATATTTATTTATTGTCAATCATTTTTGTGTTTTCTAAAACATTCTAGTCAGAAATTTTAAATCAAGACTAACCACTTCTCTCTTCCCTCCAACGGAATTAGAATTTTTTTTTCTTTGCCATGAAGGTTTTTTAAGTGGCTTTTCCTTCAGACTAAAATCCAATACTTCTGTGATAAATTATATAAAGATTATATGAATATTTTAGGAGTAAGGTGATGCAAACCATATCTCTGTACAACTAATTGTATGCAATACATTGTAAAATTTGTTCCACTATAAAATAAAATAAAAAATTATTTTCTTATTTTAATAGGAAATTTTTTAAATTATTCGAAAGTCGAAGAAGGCATGTGCTTTATTATTTAGTGCAAGTGAATCTTTTGGCTTTTATTTAGTCCTTAAATTTGTAATCCAGGGATCCGATAATAGCAGTAATTGGTAAAATGGTAGAATCCGAAAAATAAGGAAATTCTTGATTTACTTCATGTAATGCTCTCTACGATTTGCTCAAATTTGTCAAACTGCCACGGGATACCTAAATTTGTTATAGTTCCTTTAACTTTTGTTTGACTTAGAGGAAATTGAAGAAGATGTATGTAAAATATTGAAAGTATATGTTCGAGGTAGAGAGAGTTTCGAGTTAAAGAGAGTTTCGACTTCGGACGAATCCACTGTAGTTTGTTTGACCAAGACCTATGGCCCAGGAAACCACTATGTGCCTTGCCCATAGTTTTTGAGATATCCTCATATTTTTTTATTTGTTTTAAGTACATAACACTGCATTTATGACTCTTTTTCTTGCGGGTCCCGTTTGAATTAAATATTATTTAAAACGCAGAACACCTATATGCTGTACACTCTGTACTGACTGTATGTAAGTCGACGGCGTTTCATCGATCGCATCTCCAGCCTCTGTACATCAATAGAGCTTAAGACTTCAGATTAAAACACATCAACCCGGACCATGAATTCGTGGATCCCTTTAAACGATATAGATTATTCTACGCTTTCATTCGACGGACCATAGACCCTAGCACAAGCTACCTCACAATTTGAAATCATCTGGACCACTACTCTTCTACCGATCGAGGCCAATTCCACTAAAGTTTAATACTTTGGCGAAGTTGGAATTTCAACGAGTGTCAACTCATGTTCCTTCTTCATGTTCATCTTCCGCAAGATCTGTCTTCTAACGTTTAGGTATGCAGCAGTGGGTTGGTCTAGAATGTACTTCTTGCTTATTTGCAGAGCCTTTTCGTCTCCACTATAGAGTGCCCATTCACTTTATCTGCACTTTTGAACGTCATTTCTATGTCGACGGCACCCACAACGTCTGATTTTAGAACTACAGTAGGTCTCACGGCAGCTTAATGTCCCCACACATGGTCTAAGTGAGCCGCTGCCAGTAGGCCGCCAGGGCAGCTACCAAAACGCATGCCAAGTACCAGCTGTTCATCAATAACGAAGAGCGCCTTGATTAAATCCCAACTTGGGCAAACAAAGGGCCCTCATCTCAATTCATTCATTCCCAAAATAAACATCAAATCCCATTAATCCTGCATACAATCATCGAGCGGTTGCCATTAAGCGGATTACTGCTTCCCGGGCATAGTTTGCCTCCAAATGCTTGGCAAAAATTAGGCTCGAACTTAAACCTCACCCCCGCGAGTTTCTCGATGGTCGGGTGTGCAAACGATGAGCATAACACAAGCACAAGAGCCATTAGAGCTGAATGTTCAATTTCACTGATCACACTTCAGGCGCTCCGAAAGTGCACACGCAACAGTCACAAGCACTTGCAATCTGCTGACTGGGTGCTTTCGTTTTCATGGCGCTGCTGCTGTTACGCAAATCGTTGCAAGTATGATTTATACACTCATGCCCGCTCCACTCGACCCAGCTCATCTGGATGCACATATTGCAGTCAATTTTAAGGCTATCACCTTCTTTGCCATAATTAGCCAATTTAATTGCAACATGCAACCCAATTACTACCCCCCTCAGCCCCCCTAAAGTTATCTACCTAATGTTCATGTAAACATCATTATACCCACCCCCAGGGGGGTGACAGGGGAATACTGAAAACGATAGCCACCGACCGTGCGGAGCCATCAGCAGCCCACTGGTCCAGTGGTTCACATCTCGTCACGTTTTGCCGGGCTCTCCCTCTCTCTCTCTCTCCCTCTCTCTCCATCTGATTATTATTTTTCCATCCCCAGAGGAGATCACGATTTTTCGCAGTAGAATCGAAAATTAAATTGAATTACAGGACCAAAGGAGCAAAAGCATCATCAGTCCACCGCGCCGCGCCGCCCCTTTGGTTGGTGTAGTTGTGCCCCCTCCGCTCGCCCGCTTGTGTGACCGAGCCGAACTTATATATTACATTTCCAAAAATATCCTCGGCGAGCGAGGGGAGGGCCGGCAGCGAGCTCATTCATCCTCGTGTTGTAACAAGGATTTTCCTTAACTCCTGCCGCAGTCAGATAAATGTCAGCGGAGCTCGGTGTGGATGTGGGCGAAGTACCTTGCAGCAGGTGATTATAGATATGAGGACTCAGGGAATATGGGGACCTTCTTAGCACTCTGATTCCCTTTCAGCTGTGTGAATGGACGGGTGGCAGCACATAAGACACACGCTGACGACGGGGAGTGGGGGATGGTGACACCTTTAAGGAAATGAGATAAAAGAAATGCAATTCGTCTTTCAAGGATGAGGATTATGCTTCTTTGATTCAGTCGTCGTTGGATCGTTGGGTGTGCGACCAACGAATGTGACACTTCGGCTGACTACTTGTCGAATGCGCACCACTTGCCGAAGGAAACTGTCTTGCCGTCGCCGCGTCGTGCCTTTTGAAGAGCATCAATGAGTTGCCTTATTTCGATATCAAGAGTTATGAAGTGGGAATGAACGGAAGGGGATTTGATTCCGTGTTCGAATGGCTGTGCGGGTCTATGAACCTGTCCTTTGTGCAAGACAAGAATCGGTGCGAGGGGGTTTCTTCTTTCAGGCTTCTTGGAAGTCGAGTGGAGCGGTGAAGGTGAACTCCTCGGAGCTGATGAATTTCGCACCGGGTTTGAAAGTGCACAACAAAAGGACTTGTCTCTGTTCCGTGCTTCCGTCTCGAAATATGAGAAGCGACGTGGAGCAGTAAGTCATTGGCTGGGTGAGCACCAAAGTGGATGTGATCAAATTAACGTATCTCTCGAATGGAGAACGTAAATGTCTTTCGACGTGGACATCGAGAGACTATCCGAGACTTTTTGATATATTGAGAAAATAAAGTGCTTCCTTGATTCCGTCGGTGGGGGTAAGTGACTCCACTTTAGTGGGGAATTAATTTGGTAAAGTTTGCGGACAAGTTTGTGTTGGATGTACCCTCGCGGTGGGTGTCTCGAGCGTTGCTTGGCGTTCAAGTCACTAGAGTGGACTTCGGAAAGTCGTTTGCAACCTACGAGAGCTTATCAACGAATTAATGGAGGAAGCACAAATATCCGGGAACCAAAGCTATTGCCTACGTACAGTGGTGCAAAAGCGGAAAAAAAATACAAAATTAAAATTAAATTTAGAATAGCAATAGAGTTGTTGCATTTATTTTTTATAGATATACTAGATTTCGTACTCGGGTTTGTTTCTTCAACCGGTACTTTACCTGTAGTGAAAATATAGTTTTTTTCAAAATATCCTGAAGAAATGTGTTTAAAAAAGTAAAACGCCAAGAAATGAGTTCAATTCGTTGACTGTGTGCATACATGATGAAGTTTGAATTATCAATGTGTGCTGCAGCAAAACGGACGGAAGTTACGGTTTTTTCTCAACCGTTTACACACAACGTGGAGGGATATCAAGCGATTCATAAAAAATAAGTTCTTGGAAATCCCATCTATGTACCTGCGCGCGATGTTCACTTGTTGTGCAAATTGAAGTCAAACTTCATGAAACATGAACAAAATTAGATTTTATCTTGCAACACATTATGTAATTAGTCTAGCTCTGAAATTTTATCTAAATCGGCTAAATCTAAAAAAGAAAAGTGCGAAAATGTTCATTGTTTCCTTTTCGTTTGGTGAGTCAGGCAGTCGTTCGTATATGTTCGATTGAGACGCAGAAAAAATGAATGGTTGCACCAAAGCAAAATATGAAAATTGTGTGTGTTTATATGGAAGTTACAACACACGGGGGGATGGTTGATATCCACGACTACGCAATTTGAAATGGTTTCATACCGGATTGATGCAACCACCCTTATTTTGAGAATTTTATTCCCGTTTAAAAAGTGCACGTAACTGCCAAACCGTATGTCGTACCGACTTAAAATTTGTCGCATTCAGCATCTAAATTTTAGAATGATTTTTGTTTGAAAATTTCAGAGCTCTGCGACGTGTAGTTTCGGAGCCTTTGTCGGTCAGACACACTTCCTGCTTTATAGTTAAGAAGATAACCCAAAATTCCCAAAATTTGGGCAAGTTATGCCAGTTTTTTTAGTCTTTACCATTTCTTTTAGTTTTAAAATTCATGTGTTCTCTTGCAATAACTCTTTTTAATGAAGCGTTACTTATTTAATAAATACTATGTTATTTAAGCTTACAAGGTAAAAATAAAAATTTAATTTAGTACATTAGAAGTAGCTTTAGCTCCACTAAGCTAAAACGAGTGGTTAACAGTCTTAGAAAGCTACAGTATTCAGCTAAGTATTCTGAAAAAATTGTATCCGCCCTGATCCGCCTAGAGACGTAGTGTCCAAATTTGTTTCGCTGAATTGGGTTATAAGACCCGCGGGGTTTGACTTTGGTTGTGTTACACAAGCTGTAATTTCTTGGCCAATAACGGTTGGAAAGAATGCAGCAAGGTCTTTATTGCCAGAAGAAATATAAATCTTTCTTAAAAAAAAAACAAAGAAATGAGTCCATTGACGGAGCTTTGAGATCTATAAACCTTTGCAGGGGGATTTTTAAAATGTTTTTTTCTTCCAGAGCCTCCAACGGGAGACCCAGGTTTTTTGAAAGAGTACTCTATTCGTGCGTGTTCTATATTATTTTCCCTGAAACAACCTTTTAAGTATAGCAAAATGTTGACCTCCACCAGAACCGAGGTTAAATGCAGAGTAACTCTTGCCAACCGCTGTTTCTGCGGGCTCGAGAGGCAATTGAGTAATTAAGTCTCCTCAAAAGACCAAGACCTTGATCACCCCAGTCTTGATGTACGGCGCGGAGCCATGGACAATCTTTAGAGCCGATGAGGAAGTTCTTGATCTCCTCGAGAGAAAAGTTCTGCTTGCGATCTTTGGTCTTATTTGCGTTGACTATTTTTGGAGAAGAAGATTCAACAACGAACAGTACGGGCTGTATAGCGACATGATCGGAACCAAAGCCTAAGATGGCTTATCCCATGTAGAGCGTATGAACAACACACCTCCTGGCCGATGAGTCTTCTACTGCGAATCTGTGGGATAACGCAACAGAGGACGCCCGCGTTGAAGGTGGCGTACCCAGCTGGAACTTGATTTGTGGACTAGACTGGACTGTGTTAGTTGAAGAGGCTTGTTCGTTGAGGCCCAGGTCCACCCCGTACTGTAGCGCAAAATTAAGAAGAAGAGAATGAAACCTGATTTCATTAACATCATCCAAGAGAAGATCGTGCAGGACCCTTACGCCAAAACTAGATTCACGATCTCCCAGAAGTCCGTACAACTGCTAGCATACGCGGATGACATTGACGTGATTGGCAGAACACAGCGAGCCGTCAATGAAGCGTTTGCTGGTATTGAAGCAGGGGCGGCCAAAATAGGTGTAGCTGTGAACGAGGGCAAAAGGAAGTATATGATGTCATCGAGAAAGGACGCACAACATCGACGACTTGGCCGAAACGTCACCATAGGCAGCTATAGCTTCGAGGTAGTGAAGGACTTCGTCTATCTCGGCTCGCAAGTGAACAGTACGAACAACACCAGTACCGAGATTAAACGCAGAGTAATTCTTGCCAATCGCTGTTTCTTTGGGCTCAAGAGGCAATTGAGGACCAAGCAAACATTATATAACACCTTGATCATCCCTGTCCTGCTCTATCGTGCGGAGGCATGGACAATCTCAAAAGCTTATGAAGAAGCACTTGGTGTTTTCGAGAGAAAAGTTCTGCGTTCAATCGTTGGGCCTGTCTGCGTTGATGGTTATTGGAGAAGAAAATTCAACCACGAATTGTACGGGCTGTACAACGGTATGCTGTGCCTAGTCAGGCGTCTACGGATTCAACGTCTAAGATGGCTGGGTCATGTAGAGCGCATGGACAACACTGCTCCAGCCCGAAGAGTCTTCGACTCCGAACCTGTGGGACAAGACAATAGAGGACGCCCACGGAACCGATGGCGCAATCAGGTGGAAAAGGACCTCAATCAACTTGATGTGCGCAGTTGGAGACAGCTGGCTAAAGATCCTGCCGGCTGGAGAGGAAGTCCACCCCGGACTGTAGCGCCACCAGAAAAAGAAGAAGAGAAGAAGAATGAAACCTCAGCTTTTGTATTAAAGTTACAGGATTTATGATTTCCGGGATCTCATGTTAGGTCCTAATTACTTAACGTCTCCCAGGATCAACAGTTCCCAAGATGTTGCTTCAAGCAGGTTTATTACTTTTTCGCTTTCTTGATTTTCGACTTGAAATGTATATATTTGAAGATAGAAATGGCCGCTGTAGCGTAAAGGGTTAGTGCGTCGACGCCTACGCAGAGGGTGCCAGGTTCGATACCCGAATTTACCACCTTTCATATTTCACGGCTCCACCTCTTTCGAGTCACTGACAATGCTCAAAGAGTATTCGAAGCTAGAAAAAGCTTCACAACTTCGCCGTTCGGAGTCGGCATTAAGCTGTAGGTCCTTTCCACGCGTGAGGGAACGATAGCACGCACAACACGAGTGGTTGCTGAGAAGCTAGGCCCTGACCCTCTACGGGCTGTAGCGCCACCCATATTATATATAGTAGAGATAGAAATAGGTACAGAAGATCTATTGCAACAACTCTGACATAAATCATCTCTAATGTTATTTGTGCACCCTTACTCCATGATGACGAACGGAAATTAAAGTGTGGATGGAGTCAGTAAGGGCGGTGATGGGTGGCGATACAGTGGCGATGGTGATGATGTTGGCAGCGGGCAGTTTTGTTGTGTTACGTTGTTACCTCCAAACTAATTTTAATTAAATTTTTTTCATAAAACCAATCTCAGTGGCGTTCATTCTTTTCATAATTTCCGTTGAAATTCGCACACATAACTCTAAGGTCTGGTCTATAAACATTCTTCTTACAAATGTTGCGCAACATTGTATATGTATGTATACAATTTTTTATGTTATAATTTAATTAAGCTCAACCTCTTTACACACGTGTAACCCACAAAGAAAAAATGTCCCTTTATGTTCTATGTTTTTTTTTCTTATAATTTGCGCGTGCTCAAGGCATTGTTAATACCCTTATGTGTCCGGGGTCAAGACATAGCACGGGCCGAAGGTATAGAGTAAATATCTGCGGGTTGTAGTCTGTGGGAAAAATAGGGCTGGGAAGAGCAGTCCATATTCGTGCTTAAGGGTATACTGAGGGGCATTCCTGGCGAGAGGGTTTTGCGAGTGAATTCGTGGAACGAATATAAAAAGCTAAGGGTGCTGTCATCAACGTAGGAATGGATAAGATTAGAAGTAGCAGACAAGAGATCATTTATAAAAATGAGAAAGAGTGTTGGAGACAGAACTGAGGCTTGGGGAACACCAGCATTTATTTGGTGGATATCAGACTTGAACGCATCCAAAACAACTTGAATTGAACGGTTCAAAAGGTAGTTTCTTATCTATAGAAGAAGAGATTCATCAATACCATAGGCACGCATTTTCGACATGAGATTTTCAGGTTTATAAGGATATCCGGATAGCTGAACAACATAACAAGCGAAGTAGGAGCTAGAAGGTTATGTTCCCCCAAGGACATCACAATGGATCCAGCAGGACCTATGTGAGTCATGCATTACTCATGTCTACCCACTCACCTAACCCAACCAAGTCACGTGGGACCCTGGAGTCTTGAAGTGCTTGAATCGTTTGCATTTGCTTATCGATTATCTTGACATTCTGGCCAGACAAGGATTCTAAGGCACCTCAAAACAGCTTCTTATTGAGTATTCAAAGTTAAACAATCTCATTCATCAAAGCTCAAAACCCGACTTGAAAGTGAGTCAGCTTCCATGCGGAATTCTCTGTCATCCATCGACGCCACTCTCCCTTTTCCCGATCAGTCATCAATATTTTGACAAAACAAAATAACACTAAGCTCGTGTCGTTAGCCCAATTTATTGCCGACAACACCTTTTGTTTTAGACCCCTAACCTAACCCAACCCAACCCAACTCAAAACAAAAAAACCTGCCATCGATCGCCTCGAAAGTGGTTCCCGATCGGATCTCCACACACCACTGCCCGACATCTTTTGTCTTTCGTCAGAAAAGTGAAAAAGCGTCCATTCTCGACATCAAAAGGAGCCATTCCTCATCTGACCTCCATTGAGGCACAAAAAAAGCTCAGTTATAAGCTCCGACAAGTAACGCGACTTTGCCTCACAACCGGCCTCGTTCATTTGCATGATAATCGTCATCTCGAGAATAATCTTTCGCTTCCTTGTTCGAGAATCTAATTCATCCGTTCGAACCCGGCAGTCGGCGGAGATATGCAGATGTGGCCGTTGAAGATGTCATGTTAGCCGGTTTACTTTCGATTTGGAATGTAAAATACGTGAGTTTGTCGAACGGGCTTTGTTACAGCGGTCGGCTTGTCGTGCCGCGCTAATCGAAAGTTATTCAGTATCGAACCACGAGCGGATATATAGCCTTGATGGATATGGTAATCGAAATGAAAGAAAAAAAAAAAAAAACAACCAACAGTACCGGTTTCGGCGCATAATTGAATGATAAATGTCAGTGGAATCTGAATTTCGAATTCGATGCCTGACGACGCGCGGGAAGTCGCTGGAACCGGTTGAGGGATTTTAATTGACTCGTGGGTCAGCAGATGCAGCGCAGAGAGGATGAAGGGATTTGGTACTTGTGATGCCAAGACGTCTGGAGAGACAAACTAGATTTAAACTACATTTCATTTAAAATCTTCGGTATCTCCCGGAGAATCCCTCTAAGTTGGACACAGCCTGTGCAAACAATCGAAGCAGATTGTTGGCGTCTGTCAAGAGGTTGGATTGGGTCTTTCGACACCACCAACGATAACCTCATGATCTGACAACGATTTCAGCCAGACACATGCAGGGGATCTGAAAGCAAACATAGCGACGCTTCAACAAACAGCGAGAGCTGTTCCTTCCTGATTCTCGATGACTCGACTATACATTCATTCGTTCAGCGTTCAATTTTCGGCCTATGCTCCTCTAAAGCTCCTCTAGACGTGTTCAATCACACAATCAAATTGGCCAATTGACAGGATACTTTCACGGTATAAAGCGTGAATCCAATTGGATATAAGCCTATTGTCACCCGTACAGCGGCAACGTGTGGCTTGTGGAGCTCTTGTTATGATGTCCAATATCTAGGGCATAAAATTTGCAAACCAAAAACATTGCACAACGCCATGTCCTCTGTTCGATCAAGATTTAAATTCATTATTGACTGTACGACCGATTTAGGTGTTGCCAAAATTTGCTTAATACAGTTCTTTCGCCTTGGGATATAACACAAGCCTAACACAAGCGGACCAAGAACAGTTCCTTGAGGTACTCCAACTTTTATGGTCTCATTTATTAGTTTGCGGGTATAAATATCATAATATTATATATGCGTAACTGTTTAAGGCAGCTGGAGATGAGCGGTAGGGTACATGCACCAACTCATCTATAAGATATGACCGGAGTTGAATCACAGTATCGTTTGCCCGATCCACAAGAAACTGCGCCAACTACCGACGGGATAAATCCCTTAACAACGTCTATAAGATCCTCTTTGTCATTTTGTGTGCTCGCCTGAAACCATTCGCAAATAACCTGAGAGGTCCTTATCAGTGCGGTTTCAGGCCGGGGCCATCGAACACACATTACAGCAGATCCTGGAAAAAATCCCAAGGGATGCAGATCGACACCCAAAATCTATTCGTCGAATTCAACGCCGCATATGACACTGTGTATAGAGACGAGCTATACAAGGCCATGCCTTATTTTGACATTCCTGCCAAGCTCGTCAGGCTGTGCAGAATGACGATGGATAACTCTCGCTGCTCCCTGAAGGTCGGAAGCGAACTCACCGAGACCTTCAATGTCAAAAAAGGTTTTAGACAAGGCGACGCGCTGTCATGTGACTTCTTCTATATCATGAGGCACGATCTTCCAAAAGTCCGTACAATTGCTGTCATTCTCCGATGACTTTGATTTGATTGGCAGAACGCAGCGAGCCGTCAATGAAGCGTTTGCTGGTATTGAAGCGGAGGCGGCTAAAATGGGTCTAGAGGTGAACGAGGGTAAAACGAAGTTTATGCTGTCATCAAGGAAGGACGCATAACATCGAGAACTTGGTTAAAACGTCACCATAGGCAGCTATAACTTCGAGGTAGTGAAGGACTTCGTCTACCTCGGCTCGCAAGTGAACAGTACGAACAATACTAGTACCGAGATTAAACCCAGAATTACTCTTGCCAATCTCTGTGTCCTTGGGCTCAAGAGGCAATTGAGTAGTAGAGCACCCTCTCGAAGGACCAATCTGACTTTATACAAGACCTTGATCATTCCAGCCTTGCTGCATGGCACGGAGGCATGAACAATCTCAAAAGCGGATGAAGAAGTCCATGGTCACTTCCAGAGATAAGCTCTGCGTGCGATCCTTGGTCTTGTTTGCGTTGACGGTTTTTGGAGGAGAATATTGAACTACGAACTGTACGGGCTATACAGCGACATGAGCCTAGCCAGGCGTCTACGGATTCCACGCCTAAGATGGATGGTTATTTATAAACGGCTTCAGGCGAGTACACAAAACGGCAGAGAAGATCTTGTATGCGATGTTTAGGAAACTTATCTCTCTATAGTTGGCGCAGTCAAAGGAGTCTCCTTTCTTGTGGATCGGGCAAACGATACTGAGATTCCACTCGTCGGGCATGCTTTCCTCCGACCATATCTTACAAATGAGCTGGTGCATGAGCCCAACCAGATCATCTCCAGCTGTCTTAAAGATTTCAGCGGGCAGTCCGTCCGCACCGGCAGCTTTGTTAGACTTCAGTCTTGATATTGCTATCTTGACCTCGTCTAAGTCGGGGGGACGGAATCCTCGTCGACCTCGTCGATCATCCTTATTGAGTGGAACATTCAAGATTTCCACCTACCCTTGGCAAAAAAAATTCCTAAACTCCACAGATTAGATTTAGCTAATCTAAACAGCTCAGGTCTTCAAGGCATGGTATCAAAACGGCGAACAACGTACTACTCGTACCCTGATTGAGCCCAATTGGGTAGCCACTTAAACCAACATTGTTCTTGAGCCAAGACATTACCTCTTTTATCGGTCTTGCACAAATTTAACATAATTTTTGTTTAAATTGCAGAATATTTCGGAGTTCCGCAAGCGAGATGGCCAAGTTTTTATTTTTCAATAAATCTCCAGCGCCGTCCAAAATCTGACAGCCGCTTCCTACTTTCAAAAAATTCCCACCAGAAATCCATAAACCATAACGATGTTGTTTCGTCCCAATTGAAGACCTTCAACTTATGGCATTTTCACTCCGTGCACTTCACCTGATCGTCAAAAATACCATTCCAACCAGCCACACAATGAAATACCAGAATAAATTACATCCAACCGATGATCTGAAGTCTACTTCATCGCCGCCGGTGATAGCCAAGAAGTCCAATGCGCCAAAAGCATATTTCACAGTCTCCGCATGAGTCCGACAAATCATCTGACTACTGCGTCTTCAATTCTTTGCATAATCCCACGGCTTTCGGCAACTGATGGATGTGCCCCGATTGACATTGATCGCGGCATCCGCGATCAGTCGTTAAAGTTCATCAACTCCGCCGCTGCGTACAGTCAAAATAAATGACACTTTCATTAAAATCTGACAAGGCCCAGCGGACGAAACAACAAAGCAGACAATCGCCGATGGATCGGAATGAAAAACGACCGATCAATCAGTCGGCAGCAAAATTCGTATGAGTGGTGCGTGAATGGATTTTGAAGTCGATCGATTTGAGTGAAGTGAAGGCCCTAGAGAGAAACAAAACAACTCTTAGGCGTGGCGTGGAATTCGATCACGCATCGAGCAGCAAACGCTGAATTGAATTGACAAATATTTGTCTACACACAGAGTGCCCAGAACGGTCTCAAATGATTCAATTAACAGTTTCGTAATCCGTGACACTCAGCAGTTCACTCCACTCCCCTGGATCGCCTGCAAAAACTGGAATCCGCACGCCTTGCCCGAGCAGACCTCTCGCCGGAGTGGAATTCCACATATTTAATTGCATAACCAGTCGCCAGATCAACAACGCAGTTCGCTCGGGGCTCCGCAAGCGATCTGGCCAAGTTTGGCGCGATAAGCGCATGGGTGTACAGCCACCGAAAGCAGTCGCTCCCGAACCCGAATGTCAATCAGCACAGTTGCGACTTGCCGTCACAATTGTATCGCGAATTGTAGCCACTTTCGTATCGCCTCGAACTCGTTCTCCTCGCACAAAAACAAGTCCCATCGAACCATACCGGACAAAGCAGCACACACAAAACGGCCGTACCTATAACCATTAATTTTCCAATTCAATTGCCTCTTATGGCGAGCCGACACCGGCCGTAGAGCGGCCGCGAAGCCCTTAAAAACTCCAATTCGCCGATTTAACAGTTCGCACACGTCCTCAAATCGCCATCAGGACAATGGGCAGCAGAAGGAACAAAGCAGGGCGCTGCAAAAATAAAAAAAGAGACCCAAACAAGTGCTAAAATAATAATAAAAAAAGTCCCCTTAATCATTTTAATTTAATATTTATGCCGTTTCAATGGCCGACAGGAGATTTATTTTTTATTAACTCCTCCGCGGCGGCGAGGATGAGCGCCGATAAAACCATCATCCGCCCAATCCACAAGGAGGGCTGATGCCTGACGGAGCTCGGGATTAATTAGCAAATGCACAGTGAAATCGTTTAATTCAATTGAAACGAGATATTTTATCGCGGCATTGATGCTGTTTTAGCCGGCACAGAGAGGGCGGGGGTGGGGAGGCTCTGCATATGTACTTGTCGGGATGCGGCGCGCTGGTGCGGGGTGCGTCTATTTGCTGCCGTGCCAAAGAGTTGATTAATTATGTTCAAGGTAGCGGCGGATTGCAGAATATGTGTAATTAAAATACTTTCTGCTTGTGGATTGCTTCAATGGACGGACGGACGTTGGGAAGACAAATTGCCCAACAGCAGCCGTGGAGGGTTTGTAATTTTTGGTCGTTTGCTACGGTCGGCCGATGGCTGGGGGGAGGAGGATGGCTCGCATTGGGTTTCGGGGTGAGTGTGTCAGAAATGGAGCCGCGCTGAATGGCATAAAATGCGCTGCTGGCCGTTGAACAGATGCCATGACCCGTGTTGTGGTGCGATGGTTGTTTAGTGGTTGGCTCAGTTTCTGCACTGTGGGATTCCCGAATTGGACGCTACTCAGAGGAAATACGCTTTAAATTCGGAATGTGGGTTTCTGCTTCTGTTGATCTGTTGGCTTGAAGTTTGTACGTAGATAGAGAGGACATCTAGGAACCAGTGTCTTTTTCGAACATCATCTTCATACTTAAAGGCTAACCATAATACAGTTAAGAACACGCAGAAGCGAATGAAAAGCAGCCAGAAGCATTGTCAACTTGCGAAGTGCCTTTAATTGGTTCTCGGAAATCAATGATCTCGGATTTACTTATTGACAGAGTGATAATGCCGCTAGCAGTTAAATAAGCAGAAGTGAACGAAACTTGACGAAACTGTGCGGGCTGCTATTGATGTATGTTTGTGTCATTTCCGTAAGTGGGACGCCATTCATTTCGGTTCCAGTGAAATAAGAAAAAGTTAACGAAACTTAACAAAACTGTATATGGCACTCCCATTGCACATGTCTGTCATTTACTAGCGTAGGGAGCTATTTATTTCGCTCTAAACTAAGTAAGCTAAAGTGAACGAAACTTAACGAAACTGTATATGGCACTCTCATTGCACATGTCTGTCATTTACTTGCGTAGGGAGCTATTTATTTCGCTATAAACTAAGTACGCTAAAGTGAACGAAACTGTATATGGCACTCCCATTGCACATGTCTGTCATTTACTTGCGTAGGGAGCTATTTCTTTCGCTCTAAACTAAGTAAGCTCAAGTAAACGAAACTTAACGAAACAGTACATGGTGCTCTTCTTGTATGCTTGTGTCATTTCCGTAAGTGGTAGGCAATTCATTTTACTCCCAGTGAAATAAGAAAAAGTTAACGAAACTTAACAAAACTGTATATGGCACTCTTATTGCACATGTCTGTCATTTACTTGCGTGCGGAGCTATTTATTTCGCTCTAAACTAAGTAAGCTCAAGTAAACGGAACTTAACGAAACAGTACATGGTGCTCTTCTTGTATGCTTGTGTCATTTCCGTAAGTGGTAGGCAATTCATTTTACTCCCAGTGAAATAAGAAACAGTTAACGAAACTTAACGAAACTGTATTACACTCATTGCGTAGTGCGACTAATTTTTCTCAGCACTTTTAAGTTTCCCCCAAATGAAAACACTGCACGCATTCATGAGTGTTCACTGGGAGTGTTCCTTTAGTTTTTATTTCACTTATTTCGCTCTAAATTAAGTAAGCAAAAGTGAAGGAAGCTGAACGAAATTGAGCAAAAATGTAGACGTGTGCCATTTACGTAATTTACTTACGCGATTCATTTTGTTCCCAGTTAAATAAGAAAAAGTTAACGAAAGTTAACGGAACTTAACGAAACTTTGAACAGCACTCCCATTGTATACATCTTTCATTTACGTAAATAGTGAGCTATTTATTTCACTCTAACTTAAGTAGGGAAAAGCGGACGAAACTTAACGAAAATGTATGCGGGCTTTTACATATTTGTTTACCTACGTAGGGAGCCATTTTGTTTCTTTCTAACTTAAATAAGCAAAAGTGAAAGAAAATTAACGAAACTGAGCAAAATTTTTGCTTCGTGCACAGTGTATCATTTGGTGCAGATTTCAAGACGTATCTTCCTTATACTCATCTACTTGGAAATCACAAGCAACGTCTGTCCTAGTAAACCCGGTTTTTCTTTTTGAAGAATGCAAGTTCTGCTGGTCAATGGTGAAGCACTCAAATAGATCATGTAAGCAGGTCATTCCATTTTGGGACGCTTCAGAGATACCAAATGAAGTAATTCTGAACTTTCGTGGTCATTGACTTCTAGGTGTTCAGTAAGCGAGCAGATGAGGAAGCGTCTTCCTCTTCATGACTGCTGTACATATCCTGAAGCATAAGCAATTTGAACAGCCAAACAATAAGTCAATGATATGCACAAACAAAGGTTTCTTAGTTCCATACAAAATCCTGTCTAGTAAGTGGACTTCTCCCCACCAGCGGTAAGAGGTCAACAAATTATTATTCAGGCACTAACTAACACATTGTTGCTTGAAGCAAACATTGGTCCTTTGAGCCGGATCAGTTGAAGTCCCTACAGTCTGTCAATGATTTGTGTCATTTTCAGTGAGTAGGTATTCAAAAGATAATGGGCTGTAAGTCATCTGGGCTCTCTTTTAATTTGGGACTGTCATGCCAAGGTCTCCGGTCTGCTGGACTTCGTTCCTTCTCTCCAAGTCAGATTTATGACTTCAATTCTGGATAAAGAACAGCGCGCAGACATGATAGCACTTCGAAGACCTACGCGACCAAAGTACCGCATATAGCTAGTCTGTGATAAAATATTAGACCGAATGGCCACTCATAAACGATTTAAACGTCTTTATGACGTCGGTTACTTAAACTCTTTATTACCTCTTCAATTTACTGACTGTTTTTATTGCTAGCTTGTGTGTATAATTTTGTTGACCAGACTATACACTTGAAAGCGCTCTTAATATGAGAGTTGAACTTAATGAGCATTGGAGAGGAATAATGGAATATTGATGGCTGAAGACGGATTAAGTTTCCATTCATCAAACCGCTGACTCCACTTAAAAGGGCTATTGTAAGGATTATTGCTTGGAGGAGGAAATCAAAATCATTCCTCGCTCTTGTGGCGCTATAATCCGGAGCTGAACTTCTGACAACTGCCAAAAATTGAAACTCGAAGACTGGTGAGAGATGAAGATGTGTAAAGCCTTGCTTTTAACATGGTATCCTAAGCCAAAATTTTGCAAAATTGTCGAGTTCAACCTTGAGCACCACAATCAATTCACCAGGGATCTTTTGCACCATTTCTCTTGTTAATCTAATTTGGGCTCAAGAGGCTCAGTAACTACGGATGGCTCAGAGGCTAAGGGCAAGCAGGTTCTATACGAGATCCGTGCCACCTCATCCGTGCCGAAGTCGTGAAGGAATAGCCCTTCCTAAAATTGGATAAGTCGATAGGAATAGCAACAGAGTTCACGGCTTCAAAAAGAAGGGTCAAGTAAGCGCCAACCAACCAGAAATACAATCATCCTGCAGTACAACCATGACTTGAAAGTTGATATCAAGCTCGAGGTACCCTCAAAAAACCAAAAATAGGAAAGCAAGACATAATATAATAATAATATGGGTGGCGCTACAGCCCGTAGACGGCCAGTCTAGCTTCTCAGCAATCACTCGTGTTGTGCGTGGGTGGACCTACAGTTTAATGCCGACTCCGAACGGCGTAGTTGAGAAGCTTTTTCTGGGCAGGATGTACTCTTTGAGCATTGTCAGTGACTCGAAAGAGGTGGAGCCGTGAAATATGAAAGGTGGTATCGAACCTGGCACCCTCTGCGTAGGAGTCGACGCACTAACCCACTACGCCACGGCGACCCACAGACGGCGAAGCAAGACATGACTGTGTTTAAAACTTGAGAAGGGAAATGGATCTGATTTCATCACGAATGGATGGGACCGTCAGTTTTTAGGTTAGACTGGTCTAGGCAGAACTCGCAATAGGTTGAAGTGGAAATTTGGATATTGGAATTGAATCAAGAATCCTCAACCTAGCTTGCCCCAAAGCCATGGCCTCTGCCATCAGAGATAAAGAAATCAGTCAGAAAAAGTCCACGATTTCGGTTGCAGCCCGGACACTCATCGGACTCCAAGGACGATTATGCAACCAAAGGTCTGCATGAGTTAGGTTAGATTAGTTAGAAGTTCCTGGCTGTAGAGTACAATCGAATTAAGGCCAGCCGAAGCATGATGCCAAATGAATTGCAAATTTGTAATGCATTAAGAAAGTCTTCAGAGCTACAGTCTGAACTGGTCCTCAGCCAACACACGATCTTTAGCCAGCTGTTCCATTTTTACACAACTCAGGTTCATAGAATATGCTTCTTTTTTTTAATTTTTGGATATGAAAAAAATTGGCACTTCATTTACTTAAAATGAAAGACTTGTGTTTTGGAATTCTTTCCGTCAGTATTTCAACGAGAGAAAAAAAGTTCCCAATGCGAATAGAGAAACGTAACATGAGCAGAGACTAACTTTTACAATCATCCTCTTTATCTCCCTAGTTGCTAAAACGACTAGCGTAGTCATTCTATGGCAGATCCTAGATAAAGGCGTGTTTGCTAAAGGGGCATTATCCTTTTAGGATGCCGATGGATCTAATAAATAATGGCCTGCTCACATCATCATCTTCTGACCTGCATGGGAAGTAACGCCCTAGATATCTCTAATTTACTCCACCCTCCAACATCAAGAGTTATGCCCAAGCGGAGCCAGGTGAGTTTTTGGCCAGGTCAAGCTGGTTAAATTTTCAAATCTACAGGAACGCTCAGCATCACGCCGCCCATCACACGTAAAAATAAACCACGAGGTACTTAAACATAGAGAGTGCATTGAACATAGAATATGAGGTCTGGAAATATTCATAGTAGCACACACGCCCACAAAACTATCTAGCGCGTGTTGGAGATCCCACTCGGAGTATAAGAGGGGAGCTAAGTCGCCTGCAAGGATCAACTATTCCATACTCTTGGTGCACACTCCAGAGTTTATTTCGAGGAACTTGGTCGTAGGTCCTTTTCAAATCTACGAACGAAGGGCGCATTGTTCATCCACCATCCTGGAGGCATACCTGCGTAGGATCGTTGAATGTCCAGACTGCAGTTCTTTTTCCAGCTGCTCAGCGCTCTTAATCTCATCGCCGTGCTAGCTGCTGTCTGTCTGCCAATTAGTTCTATCGGTGGCAGGTTGAGGAGTATGTTTAATGCTTCGCCGGAGGTAGTACTTAGCGCCCCGATAATGCATACGCATGTCATCCTCTCCACTCTAGCGAGTGGGGTGATGTTGATTCTCTTGTCGAGTGCAGTCCACCAAATTGCGACACCATATAACAGATTGAGTCTGACTACTGATATAAATAGCCAGTGAACCATTCGGGGTTGCAGTCCCCATTTGCACCCAATGCCCCTTTTACAGCTGTAGAGAGCCGTTGAGGACTTCTTGACACGTTCCTGGATATTTAGCTTCCAGCTTAACTTCGTGTCTAGTATTAGGCCTAGGAATTTAGCAATTTATTTCACTCTAACTTAAGTAGGGAAAAGTGGACGAAACTTAACGAAAATGTATGCGGGCTTTTGGTTGTATACATATTTGTTTACCTACGTAGGGAGCCATTTTGTTTCTTTCTAACTTAAATAAGCAAAAGTGAAAGAAACTTAACGAAACTGAGCAACATTTTTGCTTCGTGCACAGTGTATCATTTGTTGCAGATTTCATGACTTATCTTCCTTCGTATCTCCTTGAATTTAGCGCTATCGTTTAGCACCAAGGTCAAGGTTAGGAATTTTATACTTCCTAGTAAACTAGACGTGGGTCGCCGTAGCGTAGTGGGTTAGTGCGTCGACTCCTAAGCAAAGGGTGCCAGGTTCGAATCCCCAATTTAACAACTTCCATAATTCACGGCTTCCACCTCTTTCGAGTCGCTGACAATGCGCGAAGAGTATTCCTGTCTAGAAAAAGCTTCTCAACTTCGCCGTTCGGATTCGGCATTAAACTGTAGGGCCCTTCCACGCGTGACAGAACAATAGCACGCACAACACGAGTGGTTGCAGAGAAGCTAGGCAAAGGTCCACCTAGGATTGTCGCGCCACTCATATTATATATTATTATAGTAAAGAGGACTACATCAGTTTTTTGCGGATTGACACGCTAGTCCATTTCAATAGCTTGGCAGATTGCATAATATCCCTGATCGTGGATAAATATTTCCCAGATACAGCTGTGGCAATGCCATCTACATAGGCCCATCTAGTTTCACAAGTAGTTTGTTGACCACTATGTTCCACAGTAGAGGGGAGAGTACACTACCCTGTGGTGTGCCTCTGTTCACAGATTTACGGATCGTTGTATCACCAAGCTTCTAGCTTATCATTCCCTTATTGAGAAGCCGGTGGATAAAAGTCACTATGGGCTGTTCGATCCCAAGTCTGTTGAGTGCTGAGGTTATTGCGTGAGGTTCTATGTTATTAAAGGCTCCCTCGATATCGGCAAAGGCAGTGAGTAAATTCCTTGAAATCAAGGGATCTTTTTATAGTGCCAAAAAGTGAGTGCCGGCTGTTTCCGGCTGTTTCCACAGATGTGCCCTTATTTTAAGCATGCTGAGAGATCTAAAGTTTGTCTGTGACTAAGTGTTGGATGAATACATCGATCAATTTTTCCAAGGTCTTTAGAAGAAAGGAGGATAGGCTTATAGGCCTAAGATCCTTTGGGTTGACATGTGAGCATGTTCCAGTCTTGGGTATGAAGACGACTGTGGTCGTTCTCCAAGTTGTGGTACGTGGCTTAGATGTAAGCATCCTTGAAGGATGTTGACCAGCCAGGTCGAAATTAGAAACTTTTTGCAGTTCTGCCGGAAAAATGCCATCAGGTCCTGTCATCTTGTAGGGCCTAAAGGAGTTGATGGCCCACAGGACTGTGTTTTAGGTCACCCTCTGCAATACTAAAACCAACCAGATTCTTGAGCGAATCCTAGGAGGTTTTCCAAACCAACACCGCTAAAGTCCGCTAAAGAAGTGCTTTCCCAGAAAATACATTGTTTTCATTGCTAGGGCTGGCCATTCGAAGAGCAGATATTAAATGGATTCTATTTTTTCCTCGTCTCTGCAGGTTCTGCATGAATCGTTATGCGGTATGTGCAGTCGCATGGCATGTGTACCTATGGCACTATGTCCGGTAAGGACTCCTGTTAGCGTACGGACGTCCTTACGAATAAAGCCGATCAAAAACTCCTGGATGGCGCGGTAGGTAGAGTGCCTGCCACTACTTAGCGGGTCCCCGGTTCAAATCCCAGTGAAAGCAACGTTAATACGCTTTTTTCTGGTTTTCAAAATCTGGTCCAGTCACCATTTGCCGTTGGGATCAAATTTACTTCACTATCACTGGAATAGTCAATCAGTGGTAGTAGTGTGACTGTGGGTATCACAATGGACCAATATGGTCTAAGTGGCAGCCGGCCTACCTAACCTAACCTAAAGCCGATGGCCGATGGCGTTCAGCTCTTCTTGTTCAGCTTAGGCCATATGGCCCTTGCGGTTTGATGTGAGATGGAGTTTGCCTAGGCCTTAGGGCCCTTGCGGTGTTCAGGTATTGCCAGTGATTACTGGCGTGCCAGTGAGATGGAGTTTGCTTAGGCCTTAGGGCCCTTGCGGTGTTCAGGTATTGCCAGTGATTACTGGCGTGCCAGTGAGATGGAGTTTGCTTAGGCCTTAGGGCCCTTGCGGTGTTCAGGTATTGCCAGTGATTACTGGCGTGCCAGTGAGATGGAGTTTGCTTAGGCCTTAGGGCCCTTGCGGTGTTCAGGTATTGCCAGTGAGTACTGGCTCTGTCCAAGCCCTCGTCTCGCAGCTTTTGACACAAGATAAAATGCGCGGCCTGCCCTCATCAGGAGAGGGACGGGATTGACGAGTAGTCTTTGAATGGATTTTGACCGAATTCAATCGGCATGACAGGACTCTAGTGGGCATCTGCTTAAGGACTGCACATTAGACTGTGTTGATGACGTGAAGATCCTTAGAAGGGATGTCAATTCCCACTCCGTCAACCGTCTTGGATCCATTTGCGAGCAATTTATTGTGGATTCTTCAGCATTTGTAGTTCTCATCTATCCGTCGCGTGATACACGAGCATTAATGATCTCATTCACAAGACAAGAGAAGTCAAGAACATGGACTGGCATGCTTGTTTGCATCTTTGGTTCCTCAAATAAGATTCAACCAAAGACACATTCTGGGCTAATAACACTTTGTTGAAGCTGTGCCTCGAATTTCACTTATCAACCACGACCAGAAGTCCCCGCCTTTTGATTAATCACGAATCATCGACTAACTGCTCGGCGCATCGACTTCCTCCATAAATCTCACTCCCTCCCCTCCCCTCCTCCAAAAATCACCAAGCTTCATACTCCATCAGATATAATCTCAAAATCAGCACGATGGCGTCCCAAAAAGAGCACAACGTGACGTTGATATTAATGAGTGTTGTCCTTGCAACCAACAAATATCATATAATACACATAACAGTACAGTTGCACATGGTATCTCCGTTTCACCTCTTCATTCACTCTGCACTACGAGCTCTATGAGCGTGGCAGCCGTAGCGCAGCGCGGCTCGGCGCCCCATTCGAGCACATTGCCATAAACTAATCTCGTCTGAGCACGAAACAATTCCGAAGAAGTAGCACTTAGTACCGCGAAGCCACCAGGGAGAACATAATCCAAGTCTTGAGATCTTTCAACGCGCTCCATTGCAGCAAATGACAACGATGCTGCACGTTTTGGCGGCGACAAGACGCAAATGCTGAGCGACCACGGACGGGAGGAAACTCATAAAAATGTGCACCTCAGAGCTGCCTGCACACACGCAATAGTTGAGGATTCATTTTTCTTCTGCGGCACACCATGCACCGGCAGTGGCATCGCGTCTCTCTAACGGAATCTGTTTACTAAATTGTTCACAAACCAAATCGGAGACACTGACAGAGTAAGAGAGAAGGAACGAGGGAAACAAAACGTGTCAGAGTTTGTATCTCGATCTCGCGAACGACGACGGCGTGCGTTCAGCGTCCAGTCCAGACTCGCGTCTCAGTCCATTTCTTTTATGGCCCTCATTTGAATGTAAATAGGTGATCCACCACCAGGGTCTCCACGGCGTCTTCGCAACTTCCTCGTCGTCGTCGTCGTCGTCGTCGTCGTCGTCATCGACTTCGTTAATAATCGCTTAGACCGGGAATGGCATAGTACCGCTGGCCTTCGGAACAGGGACGGACGTGCATATTTAAGATCCAGATGCTGTTGCCATGGTCAAGGCGAGTGTGCGTGTGTTGGGTTTTTGGAAGAATCCATCTCTCGAAGCGAACAGTTATGCTTTATGCATCTCTAATGGCCGCAAGGCCCCCCCCTCAGCCTCGGGAGGAGGCATATGCAAATGGGAAACCCCAGCGGCAGTGGGCAGAGAAAGTTCTCTCCAATCCAGAGCTCGCCTGTCGAACAACCGGCGAGCGGGGATGTATTGGGCTCTTGCAATCGACGTGGCCGTAAGACGGCCGACTGAGTGACCGGCTTTAGAGGCGTCGTGTCCCACTTTCCGAGAGAGGCGGTGGAGCATTTGCATTCGCCCATCGCCGAGAGTGTCTGTCGGTTTTTGTCGAGGTGATTTTGCAAAGCCCTGCGCATTGGGGAGCCTCCAAACAGACGCCGGGACTGCTGAGTGACGACGGGATGAATTCATTACCTGTTCCGTTTTCCGATCCAAATGGCAAATGACAGGAGAATGGGTAGAACTGTAATGAGAAAGAGAGAGAAGAGATGAATGAATTATAATTGAGAAGATCTTTTGGGTTGTTTTTGTGTTTTTGAGGTTAGGTTAAGCGTCAAGTGGTTTATGGATTGTGTGCGCACTTAAATGTCAAGTAGCTGATGCCCGGTAGGCTTCCGTGTGGAGCTGATTGAGGGTGAATGTGGTCGGGTCACGCGACAGCGTGACATTTGAATGCTGACATAACGAACAAGAGGCTGGCCGTGCGTTGGAAGGAGACGGAATGTTTCGTGATTGCGATTGTGGTTCGAATTAGGATAGGCTTTGCAATCCGGTTTGCTGATGGTGTTGAGAGAAGGTAGGTTTGAGACTGGGAACTGTTATTTCTTGTGGAATGTGTGGCGTTTTATGAAAGGTTGCAATTAAGTGGTTGGGTGTTAGAAGTTATTTGGCTTGTAAATTGCAGGCTTATGTTTGACAGATTGTGTTGTAGGGAAGATCGCAGTCTTGTGGAGAACTAGCTTGGAGGTGGGGTCGGAATCTACTTTAATTTAACAAAGGCTTTCAAGAAGGAGTGCAAGGTGCATTCAAGAATCTAGTTCCCAACTTGTGAGTCTGTGGAAAATTGAGTAAGTCCATCGACTCCCACAACTAGGTTCATATTTATTAACGATGTGAAGTGATTCTTACATTGACGGTTCTTGATTCGATCCCTGACACAACGACTTTCCATTTCACGGCACCATCTCTCATGAATCACTGACAATACTGCAAGGGCAAGCCTCTCACACACGATACGATACGAATGGAAGCGTAGCGGTACACAAAAAAGAAGAGCAACACTCTGCAGCTCATGGCAATCTGTCAAAATGTGACAGAAGACACAAAGCTTGTTTACTTTTTCCTCTTGTTTGCAATTTATAAACAAACTATTTTCTCGGAAGATAATTTGCTGCCAATATCTGGTGGCGCTACAGTCCGGCATGGACCTGAGCCTCAACCACCAAGCCTCTCCAGCTCCTCTCCAGAACGATCTTTAACCAACTACACACCCCAAGTTGATTGAGGCCCTTCACCACCTGGGTGCGACATCGGTTCGGTGGGTCTCATCTATTTTCTAGTCCCACTGGTTCGAAGTCAAAGATTCTTCGGGCCGGATCAGTGTTGTCCACGCGCTCTACGTGGCCCAGCCAGTGTAGACCAATTCCGTAGACGCCTGGCTAGGCTCATGTCGCTGTACAGCCCGTACAGTTCGTGGTTGAATCTTCCGCTCCAAAAAACAGGACCAAAGGTTGAACGCAGAACTTTGGTCTCCAAAACACCATGCCTCCGCACGATAGAGCAGGACAGGGAAGATCAAGATCTTGTATAAAGCCAGCTTGGTCCTTCGAGAGATGGCTCTACTACTCAATTGCCTCATGAGTCCACAGAAACAGCGGTTAGCTCGGCACTAATGTTGTTTGTACTGTTTGCTTGTGAGGCGAGCTGGACGAAGTCCTTCACTACATCGAAGCTCGTCGATGTTGTGCGTTCTTTCTCGATGACAGTATATACTTCGTTTTGCCCTCGGTCGCCGCTAAACCCATTTTGGCCGCCTCCGCTTCAATACCAGCAAACGCTTCATTGACGGCTCGCTGTGTTCTGCCAATTACGTCAATGTCATCCGCGTATGCTAGCAGTTGTACGGACTTTTGGAAGATTGTGCCTCTAGTGGTGGCGGGTGAGTCTTGCACGATATTCCAGGATGATGTTAAAGAAATCATATGACAGCGCGTCGCCTTGTCTAAAACCTTTTTTTACATTGAACGTCTGGGTGAGTTCGTTACCGACCTTGATGGAGCAGCGAGAGTTATCCATCGTCATCCTGCGCAACCTGACGAGTTTGGCAGGAATGTCAAATCTAGACATGGCATTGTATAGCTCGACCCAATGCACGCTGTCATATGCGGCCTTAAGTTCGACGAATAGGTGGTGGCTGTCGATCGGCATCTCTTGGGTTTTTTTCAGGATCTGCCATAGTGTGAAAATATGGTCCCTGGTGGACTTCCCTGGCCTGAAGCCACACTGATATCGACCTGTGAGGTTGTTGATGGTTTCAGGCGCTCCCGCAAAACGACAGAGAGGGTCATAGAGACGATGTTTAGGAGACTTATCCCTCTGTAGTTGGAGCAGTTGAAGGGGTGTCCGTTCTTGTGGATCCGGCAAAGGTACTGAGGTGCCACTCGTCGGGCATGCTTTCCTCCGACCATATCTTACAGATGGATGCAGCTGGTGCATGCGCCGAACCAGATGTGGACAGTCCGTCCGCACCGGCAGCTTTGTAAGACTACAGTCTTGATATTGGTATCTTGACCTCGTCTAAGTCGGGAGGACGGAATTCTCGTCGACAATCGTCAATTGTGTGGAGTGGAACATTCTGCTGGCCGCTGAACAGTCTACAGAAGTGATCTTTCCAGATTCTCAGTATCGACTGCGAATCTGCTACGAGTTGTCCCCATTCGTGACGATAGGCTTCTGTCCGAATTTTGTTTCCATTGGATAGTTGTTTTATCCGTTGGCAGAACTTTCGGACATCATTTCTGCCGTAACACCTCTCATGTGCCCGATCGGTCGCTTCTCGTGCTCTTTCTTTTCCTTTTTGAGAAGCCGGTGCTCTTAGCTTCATTTAAGTTCGTAGAGCTCACGAACCGCTCGCGTCCTTCTGTCCAGCGTCGCCTTGTTTGCTGCTTGCTTCGCTGAATGTGCCTTCCCGCAGTCGTTGTCAATCCAGGGTTTTTTTGGGGTGGCGTTTGAAAACCTAGCACATCAGATGCAGCTTCTCTAATGGCGTCTTGACAACGGTTCCATTGTTCGCCGATTGTTTCGCATGGCAGGGTTGGATTCTCTGAGAGCTTTAGGGAGGCTCGATCGGCAAAGTTGCTAGCGGTCAATTGCGATTGTAGCTCTCCGACGTCAAACTGTTTTGGTCTTGCTCTACTCCGTTGTCCTATCGATATCCGTGTTCTTACCTTGGCTACCACAAGGAAATGGTCCGAGGTCGATGTTGGCACCGCGGAATGTTTGGACATCGAGAATACTGGAGGAGTGTCTGACGTCGATCGCAATGTGATCAATCTGGTTGGCGGTTGATTGATCAGGTCCCTTTGTGGATGTTGAGGTGATGGAACCGCGTACTGGCTACAGAGAACTTTTGCCCCGTCACGAAGTCCAACAGCGGGAGTCTGTTCTCGCAGGCTGTGTGGACTGATAATATTTGCAAAGATAACTTCTTGCTGCTGAAACCTCTTAGAACGATATTGGTATTATAGCTGGGGTATTGATCGTATTCCTCTGATAAAAGATCAGTGTGATCAAGTGATCATTGATCAAGTCATGTTTCTTCTCATCTGGTGTTGATTGACGCTCGCTTTTTTGTTTAAAACTTCTTGCCTAAGTCTGCCTCGAACAATCGTCGCAGCAAATGACGCAGGTTTTCATCCTCTTTAAGACAAGCTTGTCCCACTGTACCTCCTGGATTGCTGTGATGTCTTCCCGGAGTTCATCGCTGCAAGTTGTCTGTCAATGGACCTGACCTTCCCTCCTCCTTACTTCGGCGTGCAGTCCATGGTAATCAGCAGTAGAGTCTCCGTATCCAAGGCATGCATGTAGTGAATATTTGAAGCCATATGCCAGAAAAGCAATCGATTGCGTATTCGACACAAACTACGGGAATCGTTTTTTAACGACCGAGTGAAAGCCCTGCGACTACTTCTGAGACATCCTTTGTAACCATCGGATGAAAATTTAAAAAGTCTCGAAGTCATTTCTTAAAATTCACCAACATCGACCACACTCCCCGACACTTCCTCAACAAACCCCGAACAAGTCTCCCGCCTCCCTGAGAACTTCTGCCAATTCGGCCTCGTCATTGTCATTCCTCCTCGCCGAACAACAGAACTCACAACATAACCTCATTGTTTCAGCAAAAATCTTCAAAACAAAAAAAACGGAAACATTTCCCGCAAACAGTTCCATTGCCAAGAGTACGAAGAGTTCAGCCACCACCCCCACGACACTCTGCCGACACCACGTCCTTGTGCCGCTTCTAACTATAGACCACATCTCATTCAGATATTTTTAGGCCAATTGCCGTTTTTTTTTGTTTTTTTTTGTAGGACGACACCAATCCATCCCCCACCCCGCTTCACTTGCGACAGTGGGTGCTGGTGACGGTGATGGCAAACACCTATCATCTCTGCAATTGTAGTCCGCCCCTTCGGTTATTTGTCCCCGGAACCCAGTCGCACTCGGCTAGCCCCACTTCAAAGGTCACATGTGAAATAGCGAAGATGGATCTATCGATCCGCCGCCCACTCACCCCTCGGCAGTCGGCAGTCAATGCGATGTGATGAACTAATTATCGATTTCTGTGGTGTCTGGGGGGAAAAAAATATCGGTCAATTGGGCGTTTAGTTCTCTGCTGGCGTCGCAATGGGGCGATACCTCAGCGAAAGGGTTGTGCAGTTGCTCGGGGTGTATTTGAAGTTTTGCGGTGCCTGCGGATTTGTGGTCTACTGGTACAACGATGACAAGAAGCGCATCGAAACCACACGGTTGCGACGCAAAGCCGGATTGTTCTTCGCGTCTGTGTACGTTTTCTTCGCCATGATGAGTCTGGTGATGCTTGTGGACCTACCGTACAGCAGCTGCAAGTTCCTCATCTTCAACATATCCATGGTCGGAGTGCAGTGGAACGTCGTCTTCATCGGGCTGATGCAGCGGTTCTACAACCAACGCCTGATGGATCTGCTGAACGGATTTCCGGTCATCCTGGAGGATGTGCACAAAATCACGCGACGCGAGATCGTCTTCAGCAAGATGTTCGGCATTCGCTCCATCCTGCAGTTCATCCCGATGTTAATCATCCTGTTCCACGTCATCAGATCGCAGCCATCCCTCTACATCCTAGTTCTTATTTTGGTCACCAAGGTGCTGCCGGATATCCTCGTGGAGATGCTCCACCACTCGGTGTACATAGCCCTGTACGCCGTGGCTAAGATGTACGAGAACCTGAACGAGACGCTGGCCAGCAAGCGGATGGTCAAGTTCGAGAAGATCCTCCGGGGCTACTGTGAACTGCACCGATTCACGGAGAAGCTGAACAACTTCCTCTGTGGATACTTCATCCTGCACTTCTGCATCGACTGCCTCATGCTGTCGGCCCTGATTGTGACCATAACGGTGCAGTGCTACACGATGAGGTCGATGCTCTTTCTGGCCGCCACAACCCTCAATAGGATGCGCACACTGATGACGGTGGCCGACGAGATAAGCGACAGATCGCGATTCTTCAGCAAGGTAAGTCTGTGAGTGCTCGCAGTGCGGCTGTTCTAAGAACCATCGTTTTCTTTCAAGATCCTCGACCATCCGATCGAGTTCAGCATGATCCAGGCGCACATTCGGCTGTGCAGGGCGTACGTCATCGACAAGAGGCTGTTCATGAGTGTGATTGCGAAGATTTTCCTCTTTCTGATTGTGACCAGCCAGTATCTGTACCACACGCCTGACGGATACAATAATTACTTAAATGGCACCCATTCGTTTGGGCAATAAAGCGGTAATGACTACTTCACGACTATTTCACGTGGTATCGATTTTATAAAAATAAACGCAACGTTAGCGTCTGAAGGGCACTCCGACCTGTGGAGTGATGGATTGCAGAGGGTCAGCAAAACGGCGCACTTTCTGGGGTTTTTGTGTGTGTCACCCGAAGTAGTGACCTTCCTTGAGTGAACAGGAACTTTATTTACGCAGTTTTTCAGATTTTGTTGAATAAGCATCGCACACATTGATGATTATTGCAGCAGCGATTTGTAAGAGGCCATAATTTAAGATCGTCAACTTTTCCCAGAGACCTTGAGTAACGAAGGTACGTTGTTGGACTTGGAAGCTGAATGTAATCTTCAGAAAGACAATAAAAAACTGTGTGGTCACCTCTACTTGTGAGTGAAAACAAAAAGACAAGACCTTGCTGTAGAAGCAAGGCCCTGGTCCTGGAGTTGACTGAATATCATGGACTTCGTCTACTTAAAATCCCAAGTAAACAGTATGGACACCGTCAGTACCGAGACGTAAAGCAGAGTAAGTCTTGCCAATCTCTGTTCTCTTGAGCTCAAGAGGAGTTCTTTAAAGGACCAAGCTTACCTTATATAAGACCTTGATCATCCTCCTCCTGATCTATGAGGCGGAGGCACGGAGGGAGCATTTGGTCTTTTCAGAACTCTTCGAGAGAAGTCTTGTGTGTGGGCTGAACAGCGAAATTAACCCTGCCAGGGGTCTACGCCTGGACAACACTGGTCGAGCCCCGCAGAGTCATTCAGTGAAACAACACAATAGATTTTCGTGTCGGTGTCGGCTATCCTCCATAGAACAAAACAGCCGTCTAGGCTCGACGATGTACGCTTATATCTCTTAAACTGTGCAATGGATCTTAATCCGGTTCTCATCAATAGATAGAGTGATTAAGGGGGAAGGTTTATACATAAACATGTGCTGATATTGTTTTGTTGAAACTGGACTGGAAGCATTCATCGAAAACAATTCCTTGTCGCAGAAATCGTAAGCTTTCGTTCTTTTCCCCTATTTTTTGTATGGTTATTCTCACCGGAAGCGGAAGCATGTCCATGGAGTAAGAGAGAACGTACGTGTGGGACGGAGAAGCACAAAGAATCCCATGGGTTGGAAACGTCTAAAGTGATTTGCGACAGTTAGGATAGGGTAGGTTGACGTGGTTGACTGCCACGCATACGGACAGCAGACACACTTAGGCCAAGCGAAGGCCCATTGTATTACCACGCGGATCAAGGGTACCTATTCCGCAAACCGATTAGTGGTTTTGATATAGCGAAGAAGAGGGCCGATTGTGATGCTTGTGACGCCCCAGAAGTCTGAATCTAGGAGATGAGAGAGCACTGCAGCTACATAGCAAGTGTTCATTGGTTTCTTCTTCATCCTCGCCCATGCCAAGCTTCCACAGAAATCGTTATAGAGAAGGCCTAGTCTAGAGGCGTGATTCCCGATGGCACAAAGCCCTGTTAGAACGCCAATAAGAGATCTGAGATTTGGCCTGCTTAATCTGATCAAGCTAAGCAATCGCTTGCGATCGATCATAGGCCAGAGTCATAGGCATCCTGTGCCGGATATCCATCCGCGGTTTGTTTAAGCAAGCGTTTCAAGCTTTATCAGAAGTTTTATAGTAGCGATAGGCGTGGAGGGTGGGTCTCCACCCGGAAAGAGTACAGAATTTGTGGCCTTTTCTTTGGAATTCTCTGGAATGTCACAGTGTCCCGGCACCCACATAAGTTGGATGTTGAAATACTTGGCCATCTCGTTAAGAGATAGGTGGCAATTAAGGGAAGTCTTGGAATTAAAACTGACTGAATTCAGAGATTTGATCGCTGCCTGGCTATCGGAAGAGATGACGATATCTGTACGCGATATTACATTAAGTTGGATTTCATAAAAGCTGATTACAATTTATTTAATAATTATTTCCTTTCAGTCGACTGGGATAAAACTGTTGACTTCCCAAGTTTAAACGTAGTTTATACTAAGTTTCGAAACATATTAGAAGATGCCATATCCAGGTCTGTTCCTATTAAGATATCTGCTAATTCCAAAAAACCCATCTGGTTCAATCGAAGCTTATGCAGACTCAAAAATGCTTTAAACAAGATATGTGAGAGATCTGCTAAAGACAATTCACTGCGTGGCGTATTGTGTCGAATGCGGAAAGAATATGAATTCCTGAAGAGATTTGTTTACAGCCAATACATATTTTCTCTTGAGTCAAGGATCAAACAGAACTCAAATGCTTTCTGGACGTTTATCAATGCTTAACGTAATTCTGTTGGCATTCCATCGAATATGTCCTACGACAATGTGTCTACTGATGACCGTAAGGTTATATGCGATAAGCTTGCATCACATTTCCAGTCAAACTTTGTTGACTAAGGCATAGGTTGCAGGTCAGAACTTCGAGCAAATACAATCCCAGACATAAGGCGATTAGAGTTGACGAATGATGATATTCTTTCTGAGCTGTCCTCACTGGATTCTAGTGCAAGCGTAGCGCCTGATAATCTTCCCCCGCTTTTTTTAAAACTGTGTCAGGACGGATGCTTGACTAATCCGTCCTGACACATTTTTAAAAAAGATTATCAGGCGCTAGGCTTTCGTAAAATTTTGTCTACAGTTTGAATACAATTCGGATACTAAAAAATACAATTAAAAATTAATTAACACCTAAATTAAATTTGGGCGGTGTTCAGAACAGTCTCTGACATTTAATTTTTGGGTATATAGTCGTTCATCCTGACTATCATTCTCAGACTCGCGGCGAATTTTTGGATTGCTGGAAGGATTCTCTCACCCCCCATAAATCTGGACCTAAAAGTTCTATTGTCAACTACAGACCAATAGCTAAACTCCAATTAATACCGAATTATTCGAAGCTGTTGTTAAGAAAAAAATATATGCTGAAGTTCGAAACCAAATATCACAATTTCAACATGGGTTTGTGAGTGGAAGATCAACTTCGACCAATTTGGTTGTATTTACAACTTTTGCCTGAAAGACGCTACAGAGGCAGTCGAAAAGATAGACGCCAGCAACCACACCTGCATCCATCTTCGTTCCATCTGTGAAGATTCGCAGTGGACCTTCCAGCGTCTGTGTTCGGACTCCCAATAAGATCTGAGCGGTATGCTGGTTGAGAAATTCTTCTCGAACAGGATTTTAGGTAAAGTGAGGTTCATAGGAGGCTGCATAGGATCGTTGAAGGTCCAGACTGTAGTTCTTTCCAGCTGCTCAGCGATCTTAATCTGATTGCCGTACTAGCTGCTGTCTGTCTGCCAATTTATTCTATCGGTGGTAGGTTGAGGGGTATGTTTAGTGCCTCGGAGGAGGTAGTCTTTAGCGCTCCCCTAATGCATACGCAAGCCATCCTTTGCACTCTAGCTAGAGGGGTGATGCTGACTGTCTTATCGAATGCGGTCCACCAAATTGCGACGCCATACAGCATGGGTTTGACTACTGATAGCCAGCGACCCTTTGGATTGACATGTGAGCATTTTCCAGTCTGGGTATGAAGACGACAAGCAAAGTAAGTAATCGCAGATGCAAGACAGCTTGATCTTGATGACTGGAAGCAGCGTGCCCGGGACCGCCAGTTATTGCTCAAGCTGGCGGCCCACTTACGCCGCCAGCGTAAGTTGAACATAAAAAGTAAAATTTTGTCTACAGTTTGAATACAATTCGGAAACTAAAAAACTAAATTAAATTTGGGCGGTGTTCAGAACAGTCTCTGACATTTCATTTTTGGGTATATAGTCGTAGAAATGGTTTGGATCATTGGTTCAACTGTTGTGAGCGATTAATGTAGTAGCTTGCTTCTGACTTCATATTACCTAACGGAAAAAGCCTAAAGGTGCATAATCACACGACCTAGGTTAGGTTAGGTTAGGGTGATTGCAACCACTGTAGCAGTTGTGGCCCACTTAGATCCTGTTTGGATCCTTTGTGCTATCACTACCCGGTGCTTTCCACCGCCTCCTCTTAAAGGGACTACGTCAAAGAAAATTAAATAAACCTAGAGGCTACCTAATGGTATTCTAGTGGCCTACTTTGACAAGTCCACTCCTGTGCTGATAAACTTAGCAATGTCTTGTATCTTTAAGTGCAACATTTCCTCTAGGTGACTGAAAAAGTAGTGGCCTAGTATATCTTTTCTAGTTTTTGAAAGGGCTGGACAAGTGCCGAGGAGGTGAAACGTATTTTCATTCTGCTCGTCTCTACAGCTTCTGAGTAGTCGTTGTGGAGGGCTCCCATTCTTCTGGCATGAATGCCGAGAAGGCAGTGGCCGGTGATGATGCCCACTACGTTCCTGTTTTAGGAGTGTATTTGTTTTGCATCGCCTACGGCAAAAATAGACGGCATTTTACCATCTTCGATTTAATTGATGCTGCATCCAGAGTCTTTATGGCCACCTGTCTATCTATGTAAATGGCGATAGATAGCCCGTCCATCGGGTTCACCGACAGTAAGCGGGTAGCTTTTACTTCCGCCTGGTATACACTACAACGGTTGGGCAGTCGAAGAGACAGGGAAAAGGATATATATACTCCTAGTCCCGTGCCCTCGTCTGTTTTCGAGCCAATCACACGACCTAGACGATCTGACAAACTCGGAAGGTCATTGGAGAAGAATTTGTATTGAAAAAACCTTCATTCGATTATAAAGAATCTTCGTTACTCACCCCGTACTGACCCATAGCACTTACGTCCCTTCTTTCTAAGGTCATGGAAACGCTGATAAATCGTTAGCTTATGAAATATCTTGAATCACGGAAGCTTATTAATGGCCGACAATATGGTTTGCGCAGCGACAGGTCCACTGGTGATCTGATAGCTAATCTCACCGAAAAGTGGAACCAGTCTTTGCACAATGCAGGCGAAAGCTAGATCGTAGCGCTTGATATTTCTAAAGCATTTGACAGATTTTGACATCAAGCTTTCTTTTCGAAAATGCGTGCCTATGCTATCGATGAACCTCTTCCGTTCAATTCAAGCTGTGTTGGGTGGGTTCAAGCCTGATATCCACTAAATAAATGCTGGTGTTCCCCAAGCCTCAGTTCTGTCTCCGACACTCTTTCTTATTTTTATAAATGATCTCTTGTCTGCTACTTCTAATCCAATCCATTCCTTCGCTGATGACAGCACCCTTAGCTTTTCATATTCGTTCCAAGCCTCACGACCCCGCCCTTCGGCCGTAGAATTGGAACAGCAGCATATGTTAAGCACATTGAATTCCGATCTTGACAGCATAATTGACTGGGAAAAAACCAATAGAGTGGAGTTGAATGCTTCAAAAACTCGATGCTGTCTGCTGCCACTCAAGCGAACCCTTGATAATCAGCCATTAACCATGAATGGTGCTTAAGTCGAACCATCCTGGGCATGTGACACTTAGTTGGAAGTATCACATATTTGAGGTCGCCAAAAATGCTTTGAAATTTTTAGGTTTCCTCAATCGATGAAGTATTTCACCCCCATCTTTAATTTATAAGGCTTACATCCGCCCCAAGCGGAGTACAACGTTCATATCTAGTCTGATGCTCCCAAGACCACCCTGCACCTGATAGAATCCTAAACCGAGCGATAAAACTTATAATAATAATAATATGGGTGGACATGGGCCTAGCTTCTCAGCAACCACTCGTGTTGTGCGTGCTATTGTTCTTTCACGAGGGGAAGGGACCTACCTATGCCGACTCCGAACGGCGAAGTTGAGAAGTTTTTTCAGACAGGAATAATCCTGGAGTCAGTGACTCGAAAGAGGTGGAGCCGATAATTATCAAATGTGGTAAATTCGGGTATCGAACCTGGCACCCTCTGCGTAGGAGTCGACGCACTTACCCACTACGCCTCGGCGACCCACATAAAACTTATAGGAGACAATAATATCGCAGAGTCATTAGACTCGCTCGATCATCGACGTAGCGTCTTTCCTTTGTCCGTGTTTAAGTGAGCTAACCAAATGCATTCCTCCCCTCCATGAATTCACCCGCAATACCGGTCTGGCCAGGAGTGCCCATCAGTAAGCCCTTAAGCCAACACTCGGACGCACAGTTAAATTCAGAGACTCGTTCTTCAGCCGCACTGCACGAATATGGAATGCTCTTCCCAGCCTAATATTTTCCACACACTACAACCCGCAGATATTGCAGGACCAATGTGCACAGGTACCTCATCTCCCTTTCTCCGTCTATACCTTCGGCCCGTGCTGTCTCTTGACCCCGGACACTTAAGAGGGTCAGGACACAGTACGCGCAAATTATAAAAATTATAAAAAAAAAGTGGAATGAATAATCTCAAGCATTGATCTATATACTCTCGCCTCGCTTGAGCAGCGTCCGTTTAACACTCTATCTCCACCTAAATTTACACAGAAGCGTTGTACTTTGGAGCTTTAAAGTTTTGCTGACCAGACAATACACGCTCCATAATCATTTCCAAATAGTTAACAGATAACAAATGACTGCCGGAATTAAAACATAATTGCATGCTTTTTCATTATCTCTCATTTCCATTTCAACTCTGCGGCATGCCGTCGAATAGGTTAAGATTTAATTTACCACTCCAATAAATCAAAGGCACAACCACAGCATTGCGGTCGACCACAAATTTGAATTCTGTCATTGTCTCCTGAGTTTGACATAACAAATTACACTGGTTCTGCTTCAGTCAGCGGCAAAGAGTGCAAGTGCGCTTCCACACCACCACCGAAGTGCTACTCTTCGAAAAACCATTTCAACTGTGATAAAATTCTGGTATCTCCTTGAATTCACATGACCCCCTCCTCCCGCCACTTTGCGGCCCTTTTCGGTTCATCTAGCATGCACACGCAGGGTTGACTTTTCGAGACGAGGACTCATCAAATAAATGTAAACTATCAGTTAAACCCAATAAATTGCTAATCCAACGGTAATAAATCGGGACATCATGGGAGCACTTGCTCTTGCCAGTGAATTTAACATTCACATGCCCCCATGTCCCATTTGGCTTGCCATGTGTGCCTGGAGGACGTATCGCAACCCTCGGAAAGTACGTTGAATTTACAAACTGGGTCAGGTTTACAGATCCCTTGACTGATGCAATATAAATAAATATACGCTTCTAGTTGACAAGTTAAGGTTCTGTTAACAGGACGAAAAAAATAAACGAAGCAAAACCCGCCGCACATATACACCCACTGACGTCTCTGGCGGAGGTGATGGTTTTTTTTTTTATCGGTTCTTTGAGGGTCAAGTATTGGTTTGGTTTTCGTAAAGTGTTTGATTTTAGTTCGTGATGATGGGGGGATGATGTGGACGCATGTGACTGTTCACTTTCGAATGGTTCTGTTTATGGGGTTTGGACGGTGGTCTTCGGGATGTTGTTTTTGTTTAGTAATAAAATTAGCATTATTCAGACAACCCAATAAAAGTTTCAAGACGTTGATTTCCATCAACTGTCGGAATACACTGCATAAGCCTTTGTGACTTAATTTCTCATCGGATATGGACATAGATGGACTGGCTTTACATGAACTTACTGCAGACGGTCGCTGACAGACGGACACCTGACATGTGGTAGTAGTCTTAACCATCACGTTAAAAAGGATTGGAAATCAGAGTAAGCTACCTGACGAGCAGAGGGGTATTTAACACGAAATCTTTGCCAAAAGTCAATTTTAAAAAGTTATAAGCAGAGTCAAGGCGGTGCAAGAAACGTCATACACTGGACCATAATTATCAGAAATGACGCATCACAGAGATAAACTCACAAGCCATCGACAATTTTTAGTGCCTTTGTGACGGATATTCACGAATTTTTGACGGTTAATCATGAAATAACGTAAATGCCGTCCTCTGATTGGTCAATTTGCTTTATGAACACGTTATAAAAAACAGTTTTCAAAAATCTTAAGGGGAAAGAGAAGTAGAAGTCGGTCATCTCTGTAATATTTCATTTCTGATAATTATTAAGAGAGAGTCCAAGTAACAAGGCAAGGAGTATTTGAAGGCGATTGTCAGAAAACAAGGTGTAAAAAATATTTTCAGCTACCTTTATGCCTGAAACACAATAGTGCGCTGCGCCAGCCGACTTCATACTACGATGACGCACTGCGTTGAAATAAATACTCAATTTATCAGCTGTTCTCTCTCTCTCTCAACTTACAGATAAACAATATTGCAGCCTTTCTGCATACTAATATAATAATAATATTGGTGGCGCTACAGTCCGAGGCGGACCTGGGCCTAGCTTCTCAGCAACCACTCGTGTTGTGCGTGCTATTGTTCTTTCACGCGTGGAAGGGACCTACAGTTTAATGCCGACTCCGAACGGCGAATTTGAGAAGCTTTTTCTAGACAGGAGTACTCTTTGAGCATTGTCAGTGACTCGAAAGAGGTGAAACCGTGAATTATCAAAGTTGGTAGAATGGGGATTCGAACCTGGCACCCTCTGCGTAGGAGTCGACACACTAACCCACTACGCCACAGCCTTTCTGCATACACACATATATTTTTAATCAGCTGTTTTCATTTCTCAAATGACAGATGACACAAAATGCTCTCAATTTGGAAGAAAACTCTCAATCTGGGAGAAAATCACTCTCACAGAGCACCGCCCTGTCAAAAATATCCAACATGTTGAATAATGACGTGCGATGGACTACGTTTTACGTTTTATTACGCTCCTCTCATCTCTCTCATTATTCACTGACGCAGGTCGACGCTGTATTTTGTGCTTGGCCATTGAATTGTGTGTTGAAAGCCAACGCCAGCGCAAACGCACTATTGTGTTTCAGCATTATTTTTATCCGTTCACCGAATAAAGCGATGTCAATTGTGAGATAAATTGGTATTCATTAACTAATAATGGTTTATTCAAGAGGTGGTTGGAAATGTTTAACTAAATATAATAATTGTAACACTGTGTGGGGAGAGTCTAGAAAAATGTCCTTCTTCTGTTATTCTTTTCTGGCGTTCGTCCAATAGACGAAAAACAGTTTAATCTCTTGACTTAGTCGTCCCCGATCAGGTTTGCCGCTGACAAATTTTGAGAGAGTCGCAGAAAAAGCATCACGGAGCAAACAAATTCGTAATAAGAACAATTAACAAAGAAGGAATGTAAATCCCTTGGTCTTGTCTGTCCTACCTAAAGCACGACTAGATCTTCTCAAATTTGAATTATTAATCTAGAGTTATAGAAATTTAACCCCACCATGATTTAAAAAATAATAAAAAAAACTTTGATTGAGTAATTTTCGAGTCCGGATGGCATGGTCGCATGTGGCTTTGCCAGCTTCGACATCCAATTAAAGAACTGCTTTTTTTCAGAGCATACAAAGACCAGTTTGACTTCTGCATTCTCTCCGTTTCATCATGCTTGGGAGTGAAGTGCAGCCATTTGGAGTTATCTTCTTATTTTCTTGGACAGATTTAATTTTTTTCAAATGTTTTTGCGCTTGGTTCCTCACGCATTTCAGAGAATAGCTTACATTACAAAATGGTCTCATTGTGTTCAGATCTTGACTTATCCATGCAAATTACATTGCCCATCCCTTGTGTATAATTCCTTTTCAAAATAATTTCAAAACTTGTAGCTCTTCATCAGAATCCTCATCTGACCAGAAATGTAGGAGATGGAGATGTACTACGGCAGGAACGATGTCCGAAAGTTGTACCAGAGGGTGAAAGAGTTATCCAGTGGATATAAGGTTCGGACAGAAGTAGTAGAGTCGCAGTCGATACTGAGAAGTTAGAAGAACCATTTCTGCAGACTGCTAAACGGCGTTGATGACACCAATACCCAGTCCCACTCAAAATGGACGATGTTCGACGAGAATTCCGTCCCCCCGACTTAGACGAGGTCAAGATAGCAATATCAAGACAGAAGTCTTACAAAGCTGCCGATGCGGATGGACTCTCCGGTGAAATTTTTAAGGCAGCTGGATATGATCTGGCTGGCATGCACAGATGAGCTCTGTAAAATATGGTCGGAGGAAAGCATGCCCGACGAGTGGAATCTCAGTATCGTTTGCCCGATCCACAAGAAAGGAGACCCCTTCAACTGCGCCAACTACCAAGGGATAAGTTTCCTTAAAATTGTCTCTATGATCCTCTCTGCCGTCTTGTGTGTCCATATCAGTGCGGTTTCAGACCGGGACCATCGACCACGCATTACGGCAGATCCTGGGAAAAAACCCAAGGGATGCAGATTGACACCCACCACCTATTCGTCGAATTCAAGGCCGCATATGACAGCGTGCATAGGGACGAACTATACAACGCCATGTCTAGTTGAGCCATTTCTGCCAAACTCGCCAGGTTGTCCAGGATGACGATGGTGAATTCTCGCTGCTCCATCTAGGTCGGTAACGAATTCACCGAGACTTTGAATGTCAAAAAGGGTTTAGACAAGGCTTCGGGCTGTCATGAGACTTCTTTAACATCACACTAGAGAAGATCGTGCAAGACTCACACGCCAAAACTAGAGGCACGATCTTCCAGAAGTCCAAACAACTGTCCACAACGTCTTGGTGCAAATCCGACGGCGAATCGTACTTGGCAACGATAGGGTCAAAATCCTGACTCTTAAGTGTCCCATACACAGCACACTGCCGACTTGAACCAGTGTGCTAAAATGTGTCCCGCGTGTGGCCTAGTCCGACCACCGATTCCACACTGTCGCATTTTTGTGACGTGTGTATGGGATCAATTTCAGCCTTCGGTTCCGATAAAATACACAGCTCTTGCTATGCGAGGGGTGCACTTGGCTGTTCTTATCTAATTTAGGTGTAATTTACGCCGAAGAAAACACGATCAAATGCCAATCACATATTTTGTGTTATATAAATCCGAGTTTAGTTGGGTAAGCAATTTACGAATAAGGCCAAGTCAAAAACTGCAGACATGTCATCTACTTCAGTCTATGCAAATAACCCTGCTCAAAATTGTTCTTGTCGGGGAACCACATTCAAACTCGGACCCGCAAGGTGTATTCCAATCAGTGGCAAAGACAAATCACACAGAGTTGTACAAGAGTAAAGAAGCAGACCAAGACTTCAATTCATAGCGGATGCAACATGCTGGGGACCATCAAGGCTTCAAAATATGATTGTTGCATGTAAGATATGCTGTTGGAAGGTTATGTTAAGTGCGTGGGTAGACGAGGGAAGCCACATCACGCTTCACTTGTTGTCCTGGTCCTTGTTATCTTGGATAGCTAGAAACTCTTTGCATCCGTCGTTACTGGTGATTTATTTCTCATAAAATTTAACCCTTTTCGAAATGGATTTCGACCTTTTTCTTGGCTCCGCTGGTGTGGAGTCGCTGCATTCACCCAGGGACCTGTACTTTTTCTGGGGTAAAACCTTCCCAGAAGATCACCTGATGTGCTGAGAAACCCTGCATCATCATGTGTCACCTTATTCGCACGTTCAGGGTTTAGCGAGGGTGTACTGGCCCCTAAGTACATCCCTTTTGTTTCTTTTTGTCAAGACATAACAAAATGCCGCGGACGGTCGTTTGGGGGAATGCGCTTCGTCTGTCTGCATCCTGGAGAGTCATGCCATCTTCGATTGTGCTCTCGAGAGGTCAAACCTTATATGGCAGTCCTAACCAAGGACGCAGGCAGTGCACAGGTCCTGAGAGTGCCTCTTCTGATAGCAGGTTCATCGGCGGTCTTATTTCCTGTGATCCCGTGGTGCCCCAAGATCCAGTCATGTCTTTGACTGCCGATCAAATTCAGACTTACGCTACTGAACTATGATGTAGTTAAAGTTGAACAAGACCTTAAGCATTGGCTGTCCCCCGCCCCGTCCACCAGTTCTCCATTAGAGAGTTCGTGGCCAATTGAATCGCATAGGTTCTAGGTTCATTCTCCTCAAACAAAGTGCAACCATTACACTCAAAATCGTAACACATCAAATTCACTCAGCATCCGAGAAACGTGTCCTATCACCCCGTCTCCCCCCGCATTCATCATCACCATTCCACAAGTCTTCCCATTCGAAACCATGCCCCATCAAGCAAATGTACGTCTGAAATAATAAAAGACGAATGAAATAGAAATATCCACTCATTCACAATTCCACCAGAAACCTATCAGCAGCAACAACACGTCACCGTCAAACCATTGCCCCCGCCGCGGCGCGCCTTTCCGACAGAATTTATTTATTTCGGCCAAAATTCAATTCGCTATCGACAATCCATCGCACCCACACGCGCACACACACAAGGACGTAGCGGTGGGGGGAGAGGCAATTTGCCAACGCATTTGATTTACCTAATGCACACACGTCAAGCTAGCTTTCTGACGAGTCCCCAAACAATTTCAAGTGGATTCTTGTCATCACCGAGGTACGCAGCGCCCGACCGGCTCTCGCATGCTGCTGTGCCCATTGCTCTAAGCAACTCCGTTCATAAGTGCGATACGATGTTCGTGTGGCGCTCGTCATCTTGTCGTTCCCTTATTTATGCTATACACAGTGATAATAAAACGCCGCCGCTTCCCAATCCCCGCCCCAGGCCCACCCGCCAGCAACGACACCTTACTGAGATCAATATCAAGTCGATTTCAACCGCATTTTGGGGGAGCCTGCGGAAAGCACAAGCGTTGTGCGCCGAGGACCAACAGACCGATGACATCGTGTATTACGACACCTAAATTGGTGCGGCACTCACCGGAGCGGCGTGTTGGCGGCGACAACAACAAAAATCGATTGTCTCTTGTTCCATCATCATCGCTTGGCCGTAAACCAACTTAACCAGCCTCAGTCACTGACATCTCATCTTCAACCGCCAGCCAGCCAATTGACCGACACAGACGAACTTTCGCCATTACGCAATGACAGAGCCGCAGAACATTTGCCCACTCCCTCGCCACCGTGGCCTGGCGGCAAACGAGGGCGACCTTTGGAGTGCCATTCCCCAGTTCATTTCGGCCCACTCAATGTATTGTCTTCATGGCAGGCCATGACCGAAGGGGGACAGGACATCCCCACCCTCGGCCAGCGACAGGAGGGCCTAAACTAACAATTTTATTCCAGGCGACACGTCGTCAATTGGCATACGTGCAATTACGGTTTCAGCATTTTCCCCAATGGCGTGTCGTCCTCTCGTATTTTTTACGACGGCCGACCGTAAGTATCCTTTTTTGTTTCCACCCTGTTCCGGCTTTTTATGTGACACCGAGAAGTGGGGTTATAGTGCATCTGGAGATTAAGTATTGCTCGTATAACCTTCGGAGCTTTTAGCATTGTGCTCCGCTCCTGATAGGATGTGAGTGGATAGGATAACGTCACGATTTCTTCTCGGCATCGTCCTTGTTCCCATCGCCATCGTCGTCGTCGTTGTCGTCCTTACTGTTATCATCATCATCATCGTCGTCGTCGTCGTCGTCGGTGGCAGCGGCGGCGGCGACTGCGACTGTGCTCGGTGATGTGTAATACATCTCCCATCGATTTATTAGGTGAGCACCGTGATCCTGCATCGCGGCGTGTGTATGGGGAATGCATTTATTGGTTATAACCTGTTTACTACCACGAGGTACTCGTAAATATTATATTGAATAGGGACCACCATGCTGGTGCTTCACGGATTTCATAACTTGTGGGGGGAGGTGGTGGGTGGTGGGTGGTGAATGGGTGGTCTGGGTGAAAGATCCTTTTTCAAATATTAAAAGAACATTTTCCTGCGCACAGTGGAGAGGACACCCGGATGCATCCTTTCGTCGCTTCGTGTCCAGCATTCGAGAAGACGGAGCAGACGGCGACGTTGGTTGAGATTAAATTTCGATGGATGGGTGCTCGAGTTTCTTTGATGTCTTGGGGTAAATGTTTGAGGTTTACTTCTGACTGATACAAAAATGCTTATGGTTTCCGTGTGAGTAGAAGCAATTGGATGCGACAATTGGATGATAAGATGCTTGAGGAAAAATACTTGAGACTATGAAATAATCAATTTTTCTCTTGAACAGGGAGAGTTTAGTTTTTGCTTGACGAAAAAGAGAGTCATAGTCGAATATCAAGCACTTCAGCTTGGTTTACCCCCAACAAGGTCTGGTGGCGTGGCTTTCCTCTGCAAGGCAAACAAGGTAGTCGCTTGCTTAATATAGCCTTAAGGGTATTATGTGAACGTCTTGGAGAGTTTTTGGATGGTGTACCGGCGTATAGACTCACTTTACGGAGATAGATGCTACAAGAGACTAGGGAGTTCCAAAGCAATCGAATGAACAGCATTCATTGCGAAGAATTCTTCGATGACATAGCCCACTTGTTCCACTCCACACAATAGAGGATGATGGATGAGAACTCCGTCCCCCCGACACAGACGAAGTCAAGACAGCGTTGTCAAGACTAAAGTCGAATAAAGCTGCTAATGCAGTCTTCGAAACTCTTTAAGGAAGCTGGAGATGAGCTGGAAGGGTACATGCACCAGCTCGTCCACGAGATATGGCCGGAGGAAAGCATGCCCGACGAGTCGAACCTCAGTATTGTTTGCCCGATCCACAAGAAAGGAGACCCCTTCAACTGCTCCAACTAACGAGGGATAAGTCTCCTAAACATCGCCTATAAGATCCTCTCTGTCGTTTTGTGTGATTGCCGGAAACCATTTGCGAATAACCTCAGAGGTCCATATCAGTGCGGTTTCAGGCCGGGACCATCGACCACACATTACGGCAGATCCTGGAAAAAACCCAAGAAATGCAGATCGATACCCACCACCTATTCGTCGACTTCAAGGCCGCATATGACAGCGTGCATAGGGACGAGCTATACAACGCCATGTCTAGTTGTGAAAATCCTGCCAATCTCATCCGACTGAGCTGGATGACGATGGTGAATTCTTGCTGCTCCATCAAGGTCGGTAACGAACTCACCGAGACCTTCAGTGTCAAAAAAGGTTAAAGACAAGGCGACGCGCTTTCATGTGACTTTTTTAACATCGTTCTTGAGGAGGTCTTGCAGAACTCACACGAGGCACGGTCCTCCAAAAGTCCGTACAACTTCTAGCATACGCGGATGACATTGACGTGATTGGCAGAACACAGCGAACCATCAATGAGGCGTTTGCTGGCATTGAGGCGGAGGCGGCTAAAATGGGTCTAGCTGTGAATGAGGGCAAAACAAAGTATATGCTGTCATCAAGAAAGGACGCACACCATCGACGACTTGGCCAGAACGTCACCATAGGCAGCTATAACTTCAAGGTAATGAAGGACTTCGTCTACCTCGGCTCGCAAGTGAACAGTACGAACAACACCAGTACCGAGATTAAGCGCAGAGTAACTCTTGCCAATCGCTGTTTCTTTGGGCTCAAGAGGCAATTGCGTAGTAGAGCCCTCTCTCGAAGGACTAAGCTAACATTCTACAACACCTTTATCACCCTGTCCTGCTCTAAGGTGTGAAGGCTTGGACAATCTCAAAAGAAGATGTAGAAGCTCTTCATCCTTCCGAGAGAAAAATCAATTTTTCGCCCAGTTAACGTTGATACGATAAAGGCGTCTACGGATTTAATGCTTAGTGTGTAAGTTAGTATATAAGTTTTAAGTATAGCTAGTTCTGTTATTAAGTTTTTTCCGAATTTTTCTTAATATTAAGTTGTACAGTTAAAGCAAGTTTTCTTTAAATGCATAGATCCTTAGTTTAAGTCGAAAGACATAGAATAAGATTAAGTTTAGCTTAGAGTGCCTGCCGAGGGCCAGTAAGTTAGAAATAGTAAAAATGATCGTCCAACTCCAACTTTTAAGCATTTTTGTCTAGTATGTAAGTCTTCATGAATTCCGAAAATAAAAATGAATTAAAAAAAAAAAACGGATTTAATGCCTAAAATGGCTGGGTGCATGAACAACACTACCCCAGCCTGAAGAGTCTTTGACTGCGAACCAGTGGGACAACACAATAGAGGACAACCACGGGACCGATGACACGCGCAAGTGGAGAAGGATCTCAACCAACTTGGCGTGCAAAATTGGAGCCGGCTGGCTAAAGATCGTGCGAGCTGGAGATTCTTGTTGGTTGAGGCTGAGGGCCACCCCATACTGTATCACCAGTAGATGAAGAAGAAGCTCACATCTGGGATTCGTTTGGTTGTTTCGCATCACGCTACAACAGCCGCAAGTTGTGATCGAAGATCTCTGAGTCGTTCGAAGCTGGCATCGGATTTCGGCAAGAAGATGTTCTGTAGTGTGGTTCCTGAAGCTTTGTAGTGAAGAATAATCGACCACAGAGGAAACATTTTCTAAGTCAGTCCAACTGTTGGGATGAGCAGATGACACTGGCATTGTCGCGTGTTTCCAACGTGCTACAGCTCGTCTGCGAGCGTAACCCAAGGAAGCCAGCTATTCCTCAGGCTAAGAATCTTGGTGGATCGGATGCCTGACAAGAAAGCGAGTGTGTAAGCACGAGAGATGTGTGATGTGCCAGAGTCTTGTTGAATATTTTAAGCAGCCTTGGGTTAGTAAAAGATTGGTTAATTTAAAAAATGCAAAAAAAAAACAACCTACAAACTCTAACTCAGAATTTAATAGAAAGAATTTAATAGAAAAAAGAAAGGTTTTACCAATTACGCCGAGAATATGCATATTTGAAAAAATGTATATACAAACAGTATGTATTGAAGACTGAGTCTAATATCTCCTTCAATCTTAAAGGTTTCTGGGTCTTTTTAAGTAATAAATGGAAGTCGAAGGATAATTTTCAAAATATGGAGTTCGAAGGGATTATGTCTCATAATATTGAGAAAACCTGCGAGCTATTTGCAAAATTCTTCGAAACAGTGTACGTTGATCATTCGAGCATAAATACACCTTCTCCAAATGAAGATGTGTATCAGAGATAACCTATAATAGAGATATCCAACTTCTGCCTCCCTTGCCCCTTGATTTCATCTGACGCGTTTTTTATACGCTTTTTGTCCCCTGTCTGTGAATACGTGTGAGCTATTGCAAACAGCTGTGGAACAGCTCATACCCTTCCCCACCTTAGTAATGGGGTGAATTAGGGTTCTTATTTGAAAATTCGCTCGTTATTTGATCGTTTTTTTTTTCAAATTTCGGTGTTAAATTTTCAACACAGTATGTAACAAAGCGAACAAACAAAGTTTATGTTCATGAAGTCGATTCATTAAAACTATGAGCAATTTACAATCTGAAATACTTGGACATAATTAATGAATGCACAACATAGCGTGAATTTTTTTATATGAATAAAAATTAATAATACATTCACACGTTCAGTTAACCAATAATAAAAATATTATTGAAGCGTGAATCACAGATAAGAAGTCTTGACAACCATTTTCATGCATTAGTAAAAGTAATATCAATATGCTGCAAGATCTTGCCATTGTTCTTATCAAATTGTTTAAATTGAATTCATGAGTTTTTCAGAATTCATGAATTAAGCGTATAAAGCCGGCTTCATTTTTTGAGTTAATTTGTCAGGTATGGTTTAGGAATAGGCTATATATAGACAAAAAATTCCAGTTAAATGGACATTGCAATACATTATTACTCACGAAAGTCCATATAACAATGCAAGAAAATTCCCTTAAAAATACTAGTCAACTTTTGAACACCCTCCGAACAACATACCCATGTACGTGCCATGGAAAGTACATGGATCCCCACTAAATTCATGAATCTGCCGCTTTTTTCCCACAAAATTCACGAATCGGCCGCCATATTGTGGTGAATTGACGAGCGTTGTAAATGTATAAGTGAAATACAAGGGATTACTACTACATCAAAAAAAAATGGCTGAAGTTGGATATCTCTATCATCCATTATCTCTGATGTGTATCATATGAGTATTGGATCAGTCCGCTTGTCTACTGATGATATATTACAAGGAATTAAATCCTTAAATTCGTGTCTAAGTGCTGGTCCTGGTAATGTACCGTATTTAGTTCTTAAACAGTGTAATGTATCATTGCCGTTTCCATTAAAAATAATGTTTAATTTGTCTCTGTCCTCTGGATAATTTTTTTGAAGAATGAAAATCCTCACTTTTAGCATCTATATATAAAGATGACAAAAAGTTGAGAACTATAGAGGTATCTCAAAGCTATCCGCCATTCCGAAATTGTTTAAATTAGTTGTGACAAAAAAAAACTTCTTTGTAACTAAGGAAAGAATATGTTCACAACAACATGGGTTTAGGTCTGGAAGATCCACCTTAACTAAATTGACTTTCACGAAATATCTTTTTGATTCGGTAGAGTCAGGATATCAAGTTGATGTGGTTCTGACAGAATTTAAAAAAGCTTTTGACACGGTATGTCATACAATAATAATAATAATATGGGTGGCGCTACAGTCCGAGGCGGACCTGGGGCCTCGCTACTCAGCAACCACTCGTGTTGTGCGTGGTATTGTTCTTTCCCGAGTGGAAGGGACCAACAGTTACCGACTCCGAACGGCGAAGTTGAGGAGCTTACAGGAATACTCTTTAATTGTCAGTGACTCGAAAGAGGTGAAAACGCAAATTATCCAAGGTGGTATTTTTGGGTATCGAACCTGGCACCCTCTGCGTAGGAGTCGACACACTTTTTTTTTTTTCTTAATACAATTTTATTTACTTCATTCTATATCAAACTAGCTTAACTATCTTAAGAATTACAATTGTTCTTAATACTAACCTACTGACCCTATGCGGGTACTCTAAGCTCATCTGATCTACTTTCTAAATGTGCCTTTCGGCTTAATCTACGTTTTTTTTTAGTCATTAAGACAATCTTTTATTTCTTTATTAATTTGCCAAGAAAACTTGTAAAAAACTTGGCTAAACTTAACTACTTACACTACCTAATACTAACTTACCCTAAGATAAAAATTAATACTATCTTGACTATGTCCGTAACAGTACGGACACGTGCACCAGGGCGTATATGTTGTGTATATGCATAACATATATAATTTATACGCCGTGATGCACCTTTTTTTTGTTTTTATTTCATATATATATATATTTTTTTTTTTTTTTTTGGATTTAATGTTTTATTATTATTTTTTTTTTCTTACATCTACCTTAGAAACTATGTAAGCTGGGCACTATGGTCAGCTATCTGATCCTCTTGAAAAGCTAGCGGTGGCGGAGGCTGGTTTTGGTGTAACCACCAGTAAAATTGCCGTTCTTTGGCAGACTCTTTCCTATCTCGAGCGGGGATCGCTCTACTGAACCGGAGGAGATCCTCGTGCGAACGACATCCGGTTCGTATTGAAGTCGCCTATCCACTGTTCGGCGTACGACATGGAAGATGATAGGACATCCTTGTGAATCCTGTATAAGGCCAATTGTATCTAGATAGAGGAATGCTTCGGTAGGGCTAAAGCCGTTAAGGCGCACCCTTTCATGGTACATACTATTGGGGTAGTAAGCTCCAAAGATCAGACTGTTGGACGAGGTCATAGCTCGTGCAGTGTGCCTTCTGATTAGTTTAATAATAAAATTATCTACCCTATTCACGTTTGCCTCGTTGTACAAGACCTCGTTAGGGTAGTACTTCTTGTACTCAGACTCGGGTGTGCGATACAGACGGAAACAGCTCCTAAGACACTGCCTCTCGAACACCCTCATCTTTTCCATCTGGGAAGGACTCGCGTTAAACTACAATGGACAACCGTACACCATAATAGGCCGTACTAGGGCCATGTAGCAGATTACCTTCACTCTGGTATCAAGTTGGCTGCTGAAAAACAACCTTCTTGCCTCAGCAAAGGCTTTTCTGGCTTTCGTCAGAGCAATATCTATATGTTTGTAAAATTACAGAAATTGATCCAGCCAAATGCCTAGATATCTGACTACACTTTTTACAGCTAACGGCCGACCATGCGGGTCAACTATGCCGAACTTATGCCAGTTTTTGTCCAACGGGGTCCGGAAAAGACTAGTTTCGCATTTCTGGAAGTTGATAAGCAACTTCCAGTCGTCGCAAAATCGCTGGATTTTCTCGAAGTCACGCTGCAACAATATGTTTATCACCTCGACCTTCGGACCTGATCTGTACGCAACTAGGTCGTCGGCGTACGCAATTAAGTGCGGCATGGAACCTATAAGATCTGCAGTCAATATGGAAAACAGGATCGGGGAACCAATGGCCCCCTGTTGCAGACCGTTTTTAATGTTAAAGACCGTAGTGGAAGTTACGTCACCATTTTTAACAACGAACTTTCTACCTGTTATCATGTCATAGACCATGTATAGCAATGGTTTACTTATGCCAAGCCTGACCAGCTTGAGGAAGAGGCCCTCCAACCAAACGGTGTCGAACGCCTTCTCCAAGTCAAGGCACCCGTGCACTAATTTTTGTTTTTATTCCATTGTTTGTCGGACACCCACTACGCTACGGAGACCCACATACAGTCTTGTTAAATAAACTAAAGTCCTTTAGTATTCATTCTACATCTCTGAACTGGATTTTGTGTTACCTATCAAATAGGACTCAATCCGTGAAAATTGGTACTTGTCAGTCTAGAATTATCAAGTTGTTATCTGGTGTTCTCCAAGGCAGTTACTTAGGGCCATTACTATTTACTCAATTTTTAAATATGTCAATTGTTTGATGTATGCTGACGATTTATAGATTTTTCTGCGTGTTGCTGTCGCATAAGTTAAATGGTGTGATATCAACCATCTGAAGTTAAATGTAAAGAAATATCATTCATTTTCTGTTTTCCATATTTTGTTGACACTTCTCTTAGAATATACTATACGTGGGATGACTCTATTGAGAAAAACTGAAATTCAAGATCTTGTCATCATTTTTGATACGAAATTCATTCTCATTTCATCATCACTTTAAAAGCAAAAGGACTTAATAATTATAAAATAAAAACAATTTTCATCAAATGAAAAGAATCGATTACGAAACCTAAACGGGGTGTATAGCAAGACTCTCTGGGTATCTATGGGTAAAGTACGTGTTACGTCTTGAAAGTCTTTTACGAGATACGTTATAAAACGAATGAATTGGAACCTTGAATCTATGCCTCCTTATCAAATAAGATGTGCCTAATTAGGACTAGATAATATATAATTTAAAATAATATGTGTGGCGCTACAGTCCGAGGCGGACCTGGGCCTAGCTTCTCAGCAACCACTCGTGTTGTACGTGCTATTGTTCTCTCACGAGTGGAAGGGACCTACGGTTTTTAACGCCGACTCCGAACGACGAAGTTGAGAAGCTTTTTCTGGACAGGAATACTCTTTGAGCATTGTCAGTGAATTATCAAAGGTGGTAAATTCGGGTATCGAACCTGGCACCCAGTGGGGAGGAGTCGACGCACTTACCCACTACCTCACGGCGACCCATTAGGACTAGATACACTAGAAAAAAAAACGGGTTCAATCTATATTCTCGTACCGTAGAAACTATCCTTATATACTTCAATGTGTTAAACTGTATGCCCCAGAAAGAAATCTTCGATCAAGAAACCTCTTATACCAACAAAGATACTTAGATAGTTATGGATTTAATTAGCCAGTTACAAAATGCATTCTAAATTTAAATTCTTCCTGCATTGAAATATATCTATGTGATGATAGATTTAAATTCAAAAAAATCAATTCCAAATCTCTGATTAAGAATCAGTGCCATATGTTTAAGTCACACTGTTGTCTATTTACTATTTTGTTGGGTCTTCAATTCATACGTTTATTTATTGTAACTTATTTTTATTAATTGTATTTTTTAACTACTGTATTAATTAACTAATTATTTACCTAATATTTACATAAGAAATGTTCCTTTACTATTAGTAAACTACTTAATATAGTTATATCTGCAATCTGTAGGAGTTAAACTAGAAGAAATAAAGAAATACAATTTTTACGTTACGGGGGTGCCATGATTGAGGTTTAATGAGGATCGCATTTATTGACAACGGAAAGTTCGAAGCGTCTTTGAAATAAACACAATCCTATGACCGCTACTGTCACCGTGGCGTAGTGGGTTAGTGCGTCGACTCCTACGCAGTGGGTGCCAGGCTCGATACCCGAGTTTACCATCTTTGATAATTCACGGCTCCACCTCTTTCGAGTCACTGACAATGCTCCAGGAGTATTCCTGTCTGAAAAAACTTCTCAACTTCGCCGTTCGGAGTCGGGATAGGTAGGTCCCTTCCCCTCGTGAAAGAACAATAACACGCACAACACGAGTGGTTGCTGAGAAGCTCGGCCCAGGTCCACCTCGGACTGCAGAGCCACCCGTATTATAATTATTATGACCGCTACTATAGGGCTCTTCATTGATTGCATAATTTTGTCCCGAAAAATAACAGTGAGCATAAATAAATGGTTTCAATAGTTGCTTTCATTCCTCCGATTTGTTTAAAGGGTTTTTGTTTCCAATCTGCCATCCGTAAACGATGCAACCCACGAATGTGAAACAAACTCTTTATTACTCAATCCACTCCCAACCAAGCAACACACTCGAACCAACACACGAAAAAGCCCCCACACTTGCCCTCGGCATTTAGTGGCACAGAATGGCGAACACAATCGTCCATAACGATCTCCCCGCACAACAAGCCACTCGTCCCACTCCACAGTGTTGGGTTAACTGCCTCGAATGCCTGTACTCACACATCATCGTCACATCGTTTCAGGCGTCTGCAGGTAAGTCCCCTCTCGCCGCAGCACTTCAACTCCCACAAGTGCCACCACCTAACATTCCCTCGGCTCGGCGGTGCTAATACCCTCCCCAGTCTATTACACCACGAGCAAAGTGAGTAGTCTGTAGACCCTTCGCATTCCTGGCCATCGCTCGCACATAAAACAATCATAACATCGCCGCTCCTTGGTGGACTACCTCAAGGACACGCGGTCGTAAAGGAGCCAACGAACCACGAACGAGCCAAAGAGGCACCCAACAGCGCTCTTAAACAAGCAATTCAGACCATAAACCAATTCAATGCTAGTTGTGTACCATTTACACACGGGAACGAACAAAAAAGAAAAAAAAAACCCAGCCGGTGCGGTGGCACACACAGCAACGCGCCCAGAAATTAATTGCCAACGATTCCCTAAGCGATACCTATGCCTTTGAATCTGGACCCAGCCTCTGAATCGTGCATGCATGCGGCCGCGGTTATGTGTGTGTGTGTGTAGTCCTAGAACGTCTCGAGCGCAATTAATAAAATTTTAATTGAACGCTAAATTGGCCGAGCAACTGTCGGGACTAAATCAAGGGCCGAGACGCGATACGAGTTCTCGTCCTGGATACAGAAATAGAAAAGTGTCTTTCTAAGCACAAAAAACTACTGTTCGGCCACCTAACAGATAGAAGGGAATGAAATGCAATTAACTAGCCGCCGGCGACGGTGCTTTGATGCGCCCGCCAATCGGACGTGCATCCAGTCAAGTCGAAGCGTCCTAATTGCCTGCGATCGCTGTCGACCTGGTGGGCTGGGGAGGAGCCGAGGATCTGGGGAGATGGGAAGCCCGGAGAAGGATAAGGTTTCCGAAGGAGATACCTATCTGCAGTCGTATCTATTTATTGTTGCCCCTCCGGTGCGGCCCCGTAATTGGTTGTTATCTTGGAGTCGGTGCCAGTGTTTTACTCGTGTTCCATCGGCAGATCTCACAAAGGCGAGGCGGCGCGCCAGTGGGGGGCGGAGGGCAATCGTCCTGTGGGGATTAATTCATTGCGCCTGGGCGGATTGGGTGATTTAAAGATTTCACGTCAGGATAATTAGTCTGCAAAGCCACCGCAAGGAACAGGGAAAAAATAAAATGACACAAAACTAGAAACCAAGTCAAACAATTCACCAGAGAGTCAACAGCATGCTGTGCTATAAAAAGTGGAACATTCGACGTACAACAGCAGCAGCAAAAGCAGAAGAAGGATAACGACGAGGGCAACGACAAAGGCTGGATGCATGTCACAGTGGAGCAGTGTGGAGGGAAATCCAACAAGATTTGTGGCGATGACGGACGGAGCAGAAGTTGGTGGTGATGCGTTTTTGGTTCACTGACGTATTTGACTGATTGTCCTGTGATGTCGGCCAGGAGTGAGGTCAGCGGCGAGGCGAGGGAGCAGTTCACCTCCTTGACGACTAAAAAGCCTCCTTAAGGCGCTGTTCACAAGTCATTTACAACTTCAACCACAACAAGCTACCCGCCGCCCATGCCCACGCCATATCCTGAAGGCATTCAAGTACTCCGAAAATGGGAGCAATTTTCGGAATCAGGAAATACATGCTTTTTCCGTCCACCGTCTGCTGTAAGTAAACGCAACGTCAATGGACCATCAGCGAAGGCGCCCAGTGAATTCCCTTCCGCTTAGACTCCTCCACAGCAAAGAGGAATGCAAAATGACAAACGGAATTTCAAGTAGAACGGTGCTTGCTTGCACCATCCACAAGCATCAACTGCAACAATTGCCGGTTGGTCTTCACTTACTGTGAAGGAGCGGAACAAGGAACAAGGGAAAAATGTTTATTTCAGTTTTTAGTGCGGAAAGGTAGTGAGTGAAGTTAGTGCACAAGAAGACATTCCACCCAGCCAGCGGAGAAAATTTGCAATTCTTTTACAACTGCATGCATCCTGTGTGGAGGCATCCAAACGACTCTAATGAAATGTGTTCTAGTAAGCGTCCGCCCAGGCACGGCATGCAGCAGCTAAGGAAGGATCGAGCTGAAAGCATAAAACTATGTCAACGCGCTTTTGTGTCATTTCTGTGAAATCTCAATTCTCCTCCCTTTGTCCGCGTTCCTCGAGCGTAATCCACAATTACACCACCACTCATCCAGTCCGTCCCCACTGACACCGCCAACAATGCCCGAGATACACCGCACAACCAGTTGTGGTGGGTGGATGCTGTGCTATGCTGGCAAGCGCTACTTAAAACCCCCCCACCCAGAAATAGATTCGGAGATGGAATGATATGCCTCATCGTTCAGTGTTGACGTTGGAGTTGTTCCTTGAACGTACTGACATGTCGAGTGCCTCTCTGCCTCTCCGGGCTGTGACTTGTCATGACCTTGATGTGTCAATGCTTGGCAATGTGATTTGTCCAGGGGCTGGTTGGCGTCTCGATTGCCTGCCTCCTTTACAATCGTAGTCCGTTTGATCTCTCTCGGTTCTCGGTTCAGCCTTGAGCGGCTTAATCGTTTGACATCTGCTATGTGTCACCTAGAATTGCCAATTGTGCTCTCATTTGCGCCTGTTGTTGCTGTTGTCGTCGTCGTTCACCTCGCGTGCCATAAGTCAAGTGGCGATGCCCAAGAAAGTCTGAACTGAATGTCAAGACCACCGTGCTGTTCAAGGGAAAATTCGGTTCCAAGTACGTGTAGAGAACCGGGAAAGTGGTCGCTGACATTTATGGCGAGTTAATTACACGATCTGCCGTGACGCCGCGGCGTGAGGAAGCCCATGGAATGCATGAGCAAGTGAAAATTGCTGGTGAAACCGGTCAACTGGGAGTGCATTGGCAAGATGACAATTGGCCGGCTGGAGAAGTGCAGGAAATTTGAATTTCTTGTGAAGACATGGGAGTTCGGAGAAAATTTGGCGCAGAATTGTGGAGAGTGAAGCGTGACGAGAGCTGAGACAGCTTTGACAAGAAGTGGACGACCGGTTGATGTTGATCCGAGGCACAAGTTCAACTGCAGAAGCCAAGGAAGGAATGCGTTCGGATCTTAAAGCTGAATGAATTCAGCAACTCAGGTTTGTTCATCAGAAGAGATTCGAGTCTCGACTTTGATCAAGGTTCTCTACACTTCGCCGCGCTCGACACGCTTTAAAAATGCTTGAGAATTGGCACCAGAGATAATGTGAACTCATGCCTGGCAACATTTTTAAATGTCTCGTCATTAATCCAAAATTTTGACGAAGTTTCTTTTACTAATGACTTCAGCAGCAAAAGAGCTTCAAAGTGTGACAAATTTTGGAATAAAATTCTATTTAAGATCATGCATGAAGAGGATCTAGATCCACATTTTGAAATGACTCGAATTTCATCAAGGTTCATATTTTTGTCAAGAGCGGCAATGAGTCCTATTTTGGCCCAATCTGGCTGCTGTCCTTACATCCACCAGTCAGCCACTGCTACCTTGCCTGCAGCGTTCGACAGTCAACAAGGGAATCTTTTACGAGTTGTTGTGGATTCAAAAGAAAGGATGTAGACCTACATTTTGAGAGATTTTATCGTTGATCAAAAAATGGAACGATGGTGATCTAATGTCCGAATTGCTGCCGCTTTCGACACGTTTCAATCATTGATGGAGACGATTTTCAATGAAGATGGAAACAAAAGAGCTTCAAATGATGTTCAAAAAGGTCTAGGTTAGGTTCGGTGAGGTTGAAGTGGCTAACTGCTGTGCGGAAAGATATCACCACAGTTAGGCCACCATAGGCTCAGTGTGCTCCCACCCGGAATACCAATTCAGCAAACCAATAAGTGCTTCGAATAAACCGAGGGAGATGGCTGAATCTTTAAGCTGCTTCGTTCAGGCAGGTTATGAAATTAGTAAGCAGGGTTTTCGCTGAAAAATTTGAGAAAGTTGGCACGGAGCAAAAAGAAACAATTAACAATGAAAGAATGTAATTTCCAATGCCTTGGTCTTGCCATGGTCACATAAAGCCGAAAAAAAAAACGTCCGACTGGATCATCTCAAAATTAAATTGTAAATGAAGAATTATAGAAATCTAACCCCACCAACTAATGAAAAAAAAATAGAAAACTTTAAGCAATTTTCTAGTCGAGGTTGAATGTGGTTTGGCCAGCTTAAACATCCAATCAATGAATTGGTTTTTCTCAGAGCGTACAAATACCAGTTTGACTTCTGCATTCTCTACATTTCATCTTGTCTAGGAGTAGTGCAGTCTTTTAGTTGCATCTTATTTCCTTGGACAAATTTCATATTTTTAAAGGTTTTTTTGTGCTTTAAATGGTTTCTTAGGCTTGGAAATAATTGTTAGCATACATTACAAAACGGTCGCTTTGTGTCCAGATCTTGAGTTATCGATGGAAATAGATTCTCGACCTTTGAAGTAATTCCTTATCAAACTAATTTCAAATATTGTGGCTCTCCATCGGAATCCACAAAGGATACTGATCTAATTCTGACCCGACTCCAAATATGTTGCATGGAAAAAATGTCTCTTATTAGACTCCAAAAGTCGCAAGAAAATATGAAAAATGTCAAAATGGAGGTATTTTTAAAAAGTCTGTTCACAGACTTTTGGTGTCAAAAAAGGCTCAAGCGGCATCCCTGTCTAAATCAAAATCTACGGGATGGAGAGCACTGTAGCTACACTTCCTGTGTTCAATGGTTTCTTCCTCATCCTCGTTTGTGCTCTTTCGTTTTTGTGTTGTGAGTTTTTGTGAAGTGTTTTTATGTTGTGAATAGTTTCGACTTTGTCTTGTATGAGTGCAAAGGCACATTCTAGAAAATTGCCAAGTTAATGATCTCGCCCTAGAAAGGGCACTAGTTCCTTGCTCTTTTCACCTAGACTTTTGGCATCCATTCAACGCTTTGATGATACAGGGTATCTCACTACTATACAATTATGGCCTATTCTCAAGCAACGATCACACAGACTGATCAGATTGAGCAGCCAGCTCTCAGAACTCTTATTGGCGTCATCACTTGTCACTTCGCCATTGGTTTGGTTTACCTTCAACAACTTGAGCTGAAAATAAGAGGAAGAGCAAAAAAGTCTTGTGCACCGTCACAGCAATTGCAGCGCCCTCTCCTTTTATCGAAGTGGAAGTCAAGGCTTAGTTTTAATAGCCGGGATGAACTGACTGTTTCACTACTGCTGGCTGGCAGTCTGAAACTTTAGACTAACCTAAGCTTAGGAAGCGAAGAAGCATTCCGAGAGGTCTGGCCCCGAAACCGGGGAGATGCATGGACGCAAATTGCTACAAAAGGGGAAAGAAGTGAAATATCTGGAGAATATTATGCACGACAAGTTACCTGAGTGAGGAAATATCATCTACTTAACACGATTAATGAAATAATGTTATTTTTCTTTGAAGGAGAATAGATCTTATCAGAAATTAGGTCAGATTCCGATCAGATGATGTATCCTGATTTATTTTCGCACCAAACATCCAGCGACATTGTGCCTTACCTGCAAGAGAGAAGGGAAACAAATTATTATTATGTTAAGGCAAAGGCATTATTTTAATAAAAAATCAAGTTCATAAATCGAGAGAGATATAACTTGGGAGATCATTATTATTCCAGGGGAGAGTAAAATAGCTTTCGCGCCAAGAATTGATGACGGTATTTTGTAGAGAGCCTCAAAACTAGCATTTTTTACTATAGGAGGGGGGAGGGGGAGTCCATCTCGCTCCGTTTAGGAGTTTGAATGGAAAAAAATTATTTAAAAAAAAAGACAACGGCAACACTTACAATAAAGTACTTATATAAAATGTACAGCAAATTATTTGTGTGAATAGTTCTTGAATAATACGCATTCATACTCAAATGTTTGGTTAAAGAAATAGAAACAAAATGTTAATCAATATTATTCAAAATTGCGAAATGATGTACCAAATTGGCTTTTTGTATTCAATGCGAGAAGCAGTTCTGAATAGAGCACAAAAAACCGCATGTTGTTGAAAAAATGTTCCCATTTTAAGACTTTTTTTTCTAAAAGTGCCTATAACTCCTAAACGAGATTGATTCCCCACCCCCCCCCAAATAGTCAAAAATACTAATTTGCTAGTTTTGAACCCCTCTCAAAAATACCGTTATCAATTCTTGGGGCCAAAGTAATCGTCCTCGTGCCCTATTCCAAGTAAGCCTATCATTAAAGGTCTGTAAAAATTACAATTCCAGGCTTCGACAACTACATATGTACATGGTCGGAAATTGAATAGTTTCAAGCATGATAATAAGGTATACTGGACAGTTCTTTTGAAGCCTGCTCTGCGTGACGTCATCGAGGGAATTTGTGTGTCAACAGAAAACAAATGAACAATTTCACGCACTTAAAAACAAAAAACCGGATTGCTTTTCAAGATTTTCTACTCATAACAGCTTCTGCAATAATTCAGGCATTTTCCTATACATGCTAGGTAAATTAGATTGAGAAAAACAAATCTGCGGCGCACGCTTCTTGCGTGTCTCTAGGTTCCCTTGATTCCCTTGACTTCATCGCCTACTACGATTGAGCTCTAAAAACACACGCAGACCTTATAATAGTCGACTTAGCTCAAACATTCTTAGAAACACTCTAACATACATTTAAATATTTCTAAATTAATTAAATTCTTTCATTTAATGGCATTTAATTTGTGCTTTTCATACATTATTCTTTTATATGCGAAATCGAATTGTGAAGTCAACTTAAGCAATAAACGGACCCTGAGTGACGTCACAAAAGAAAAAGATGGCGGTTTTGACAAGCTGTCCAGCGCACCTTATTATCCTTACACCAGGGTTTCAAGAATTTGTGGCTTCTGAATGGAGATTCCCGTAAAATTTGGCCCTAATTAAGATGACTTAAATTTCTATCAACTTTTCAAAGGATACGATAAGTTACTGAAGTCTAGAAATTTCTTATGAAACACGTAACCACGAACAGAAAAGGTTACAAAGCTTTGTCGAATATTAAATCGACTGAGGACACGCATAATATTTCAGTTTAATGTTCTATGATCCAATTTATCGATACCCCCTAAATAACCAAGTATCGTGGGCATGCAATAATGGGCTCCGTCATTGTCTTCTGCATGTGGACATGTGCTTTGGATCAACAGCAGTATTGGGAAGACAAAAGCTTTGAATCAACAGATGCCGAAGTTGAATGACGGAGGCCTTCGCTAGACCAGTTAACGTTTCAACAAGTAAGACTTTATAATTCCAATCTGTCAAAAAGTGGAAATAAATCAAAAACGAAATTAAAAGAACAAATTCAGAGAATATATGACAGGCCGGAATGTGAGTAATTATTTTAAACTACGAAGTCAGCTCGCCTGACCTAACCTCATTTATAAACTCCGTAATAATGTGGTGTCATGAAAATGAAAGTACCCGACTCCGGGATCAAATGACCACTGCAAGAACCTCCTTAATCAAGAAAAATCTCTAACCATCGATTTCATTACGTTCCCACGTAGAAAGTGACTAGCAAGGTGCCGAATCTAAGGAGGTTAGTGGACGGATCATCATTTCATAAATCAATCCATCAACATTTTCCACTACAGCCGGTTGCAGGGTGCAGCAGTGCCTGGTGGAGGTGTGCAACCAATCATTTGATTTGCTGACAAACCTGACTGGCTATGATGATGGATTGATTTTTCATAAACGTCGTGGAGGCAAGACAACTTTCAAATGATCACTCGATGGTATTTGTTGTTAGTTTGTTTTGCAGAAGTGGCACCCGTTTCCCAGAATTGTCTTGTTAAATGTTTGAATCTCGTTTAGATAAGAGGGTATATAGGTGGGCTGTCTAGGGTGTTTGCGGGGACACTATGGACGGAGGAAATATGAAACTTTAAAATTTCAAGAAACCACTGTATTTGGTCTCACAGGATACGAACGAGCAATTAAGCAATTTCAGGCCAATTGTACAGGTGACGCTGCCACAGCTGCAAGGGAAAATCACAGTCTATGCTGGAAAAAGGAAAGGTAGTTACAACGAGCGGCGACCCAAAACAAAGAGTCTACGTCGTCGCTTTTCAATAAGATGTGAAACAATAGAATTGTTGACCAATTTACTTATTTACAGAGTCATACTTGGAAAGTTCATGGTTCCAATATACCATAATTTTCACTCCATTGAGACATTAGTAAAGCCCAGCGTCTGCCACTGTCAAGTTAATCTTCAACTCGAGTCTCGAAGTCGCCCGGGTTCAGGAACAAAATTGTACGTCCCCTCCATTCATTAGAGAACTAAATCACGCGCAGCTCTAGTAATTGGAGAGCTGAGCTGGACTGATTCTTACTCGGGCTGTAGGTCCACCAGGAGAAGAAGTTCTTGGACAAGGCACAAACAACAATTAAGGGTGACCAGATAAGAATGATACGAAAAGAAATTAAAATAAATCAACACAGGTGTGAGATGTGTGAAAAATCTTTGCCGACATAATTTAAAAGCAATCTAATGGGGGAGAAGGGTAATGGGTAACACATTAAAAACGATCGTCTTGGCTTCGCAGGCAGTGCTTCAAGCGACTTTGTTTCGGCAAACGTATTTCGAATGTTGACCTCAGCACGTACAAATTGGTTGACTAGTTTACCTTAGATTAAAGTAAGCTAAGTGACACTACTCCTAGACCGTCATTTCTCATCATTTCATAGGTTATACGGTGTCACTCTAGGAATGACAGTTTTTCGAAAGTTTCCTCACACATTTTCGAACATCATTTCGTGTGGATCATTCTCCGACATTCCAAGGAAATCCAAGCGAAGTTTTAGCTCTCATCATTCTGACCATCATTTCATCATCATTTTTCAGGGTGCACACTGTTATTTTTCCATAATGCCAGCAAGAATGTCATTTTACGGCACATGACTTGACGTAGTCCCCGAGAAAGTTATCGAGTGGTGTCAAGTCGCATGATGCATCTCGCCGATTGATGAACACTCGCCGTGAGATGAATCAGTCCCCAAATTCCTCCTTTTTAACGTCACCTCTATAGCATATAGCTCACATGCAGATCCAGAGAAATTCCATGTCCCTTGTGGATTTAAAGCCTTGCACGTAAAGCGTCATATTGTTGGAACCGCAGCTCAGAACCGATACTGTCGGGATCTGGTCACAGAAAGCCGGTGCATTCACGATAACAGTTCCTCCTTTTTCATTTTGGACTCTCTCTAAGTTGAATTTCGCTCTAAATCGAACAAATCATGGTATCTCGTGAAAATTCGAGTCCACTATATGCCCATTAATGCCGTCATGCCCTAAACTGTCTTTTTGGACGCATTCATGCTTCGTCGAGCTCTTGTGGACTGCGTTCACTCCAGTAATGGCGATTTCGCTAGTTGACATAGCCGCTGGGTCAAAAAAAGAAATGATTTTGTGGCCAAAATGCAGAGCTCCAACCATCATTTAAAGCTCATCGAACTCACAGCATGGGGCATGGCTTCATTGCAATCTTATACGGATGATGCTGCAAGTGCAATGACAAATTAACCGGGTAGACTCGCTATGGTTCCGCTCAATACAGCTGATCGGTGCGGAATCGAATTTTCTGTCTCTTTTTCGCGTCTAGCCGCTACCGTGACTATGTTTTCTCCATTTCACACTAATCCCTGACTGGTTGGTGGTGTTGGGGCCAAAATAGTGCACTCAGCCTGAGTCTTTTCCATTGTCCTGCGTTTTCACGCAGGTCTTCACGTCGAAATTCGTTGCGTAGTTACAACTGAGTTCGAATTTCGACTAAATTTCTTAAAAATGTCCCCAAACTTGGCAGACGTGAAACGATGCGCGATGAAATGACAAACTTTGCCGAATAATTTGACAGGTAGCTGTCATTGATAAATTTGACAGCTGCAGAAACATAACAATGGGAGCCCTTTAGACATTTTCTGGAAGAGACAGGATTACTGAAAAGTTTAGGAAAGACGTGACACACACACAAGTCGATTCTTGAAGGCGACAGGGTATAATTGGGGCCACATAAGCTATGGCAAGTCATGTGGTCCCTGAAGACAAAATTTGGGGAGGCACTCGTGGAAAGTAGCAGTACAGAGAAAACTCCCAGCAGCTGCTTTAAATGTTCTCGTTTGAATCCATTTTGAGAGAGCACCGCAACAGGAGGGACGGATCTCGAATTCGTTCAGTCCAAGAGTGATCACAGAAGTTTTCTAAAACTGATTGACGTTGACGCCATAATTCAATCGACTGCTACAATGATGGGAATTTATGCAGCGAAACTTCTCTATAGCGGACAGCGGCGAAAGCATCATAATTGTCCGTTAAACAGGTTTTGAATGAATTGAAATACACGAATACTTTCATGCCGGGATTATGACGAACTGTGAACTGTCCGTAAAGAGAGGTGTCCTTTATAGAGGGATGTCCGTAAGGAGAAGTTTCACTGTATTGTGTACTAGTTGTATCCGGCACGCGTTGCTACGCATATTAAAAAAAAACGTTGCCAAAGGCATCAGTGCTCTATCTCTTACCATTTAAGAGTGTATGGAGGACAGTCAAACAAACATTCATTTTTATGCATAATAATGCTTTTTATGTAAAATTAATATACAAGGCATGGGAAATTATGTCTTTATAGATGGGATCATGAATAAGGAGTATTATTTGAGGATTCTGAGAGAAAATGTGAAACAAAGCGCTGACAAAATGGAAATTTGCAGGTTTTTCAAATTTTGTCAGAATAATGATCCTAAACACAATGCCCATATTGTCCGCGAATTTTTGCTATACAACTGTCAAAAAGTTATAGCAACACCTACTCAATCACCTGACCCATCGAAAATTTGTGGGCCGAATTCGATCGGCGAGTGCGGGTGAACCCTATTTCTTCCGTTAACGCTCTGAAGGTTAGGTTGCAGGAAGAATGAACTAAAATAAGTCCGGAATATAAAAAAAAATATAAAAACCATGCCAAATCCCAAGATTTGAAGAATAAAAGATACGCTTCAAAATATTCATACATTTTTTTTTGTGATTATTTTCATTTTTATTTTGTAAATTAAATAATATAGATAAAAAACCTAATATTAATGAAAATACTTTTTTCATAGTTTTTCGTGTAAATTCAATATCTTGTGGTAATGGCAAAATTGCTAATCTCGAAGAAAATGAAGGAACGTACCGAGCAGGAAAAGATTGGGTCAAAAATCATTTGTTTTTTTTTAACCGCAATTTTTCACACATTCTAGTAAACAACCGAAAATTAATGACACCCACTCTAGATGAAAAGATGCTCTTTTTAGCTCTAAAACATGCCGCTGCGAACAGCAGAAGGTAGGAAGAATGTGTTGACAAAACTAACTTCTTGGCCTTGACCATGGATAAGTCGCCCATGTATCAAAATCGGTTTGCCTGCCGTTGGACCTTCATTCTAGACATCGATAGAGGGTCCAATGACGCCTCATTCCATACCAATTTTGCCACTACCCGTATCGGAGCGAAACAGGTGATGACTTGGGGGTTACCCCAAGGGAGGCCTTCAGTTTGAAAAATCATGGTTAAACTGCACAAACACTAAAAATTCGAATCGCTTTTTTTGAAAACTTCTGACAAATCACAAAAAATACAGCCAATGTGTGAACAAAACCAAAAATTTACCGAATTTCAGGTGTTTTTTTCACGCACGCACAACACACACATACGTTTACCGATTTTAACCAAATTTCACATAAACCATATATAGACCAATAACAAAGACGTGTGAGAGTTTGGTTGAAATCGGTTAATGCGTTATGGCGTGAATCGGTGACAAACATTTTAGGCTCAATTTTTACATTTACAGTGGACTCCCCCTAAGACGAATTGTTACGCGATACCATAATTTGTTGGAGTGAGAGAGTGTTTGACTTAGAGAGAGGTTTTTGTATGGAAAATTGAGGGAAGTGTGTGTAAAATATGGCGAAAAAGTTCGAGTTAGAGAGAGAGTTTCGACTTAGGGAGAGTCCACTGTATAGAGGAGGAGATTACAAAAATTCAAAAACACTCGTTCGTGAGTCCAACAAATGTTAGAAATACGTTCGAATGGCGTATGTTGTTTGAAGGCTCGCCGAACTGAGGACTAGAACAGATTTGGGTTTCAGATTCGTCGAAAAAGGAAATAAATTTCCAAAATTGTACTTCACGCAACATAGTAGCCCAACAACCAGCCTTGGCAACACTGCTCGACCAACGCTACAAGACGACAACGTCCGCTTCTCTAACAATGTTGGCAGTCTGACAAAAAACGCCAGCCCTCCATCAGCGTTTCACAATTTACTCACGAACCACACTCCCCGGCCGATCAGCACACTCGCTCGCATTCGTCACAAGTTCTGCCATGTACGCCGCAGCACCGTGGACTATTCCTCCGCAGAGACTCTGGCCCCCGGACATGAAATTTTTACGACCAAATCCCGTCGTGGTTAGCGTGGTTACAAGACGACAAGATAGCTGGTGCGGAGGAGGGAGCAGAAGAGAGGGTGTCACCTCCTCTTGCTGATGGGGCAAGAAATTACACGATTTTTCGCCTTGGCCATTAAAAACACCTCCAAGCGGAATAGTTTATTCCCATTTTTCGCCTATTCCCAGCTCCACGCAAATGCCAGCCGCCGCGCTGGCAACGACAACCGCGACGCATCGTTGCGGTGAACGGGATGCGAAGTGAGATTGAGCGAAAGATGGGATACGTTGCCGAATGAAAGGCGTTAACTTCATTCGAGCTACATTCTTGGGCGTTGAAACGTTGAAACGTTGAAACGTTGTCTTCGCTCGGAAATTGGAACCGTTTCATTTGGAATTTAATATCCAGCCATGACCCCGCACACAGCCAGACACATCAAAGAAACGAATTCCATTCTCTGACTCAGTTAGACGCTGCCACCGAAGGGACACACTGTTTTTTCGACCTTCTTTTTATTTTTTGGGCGATGCAAGAGCTCATCAGGGACAGGGCGAGTTAGTTGTGTGTAACTCTTCATTCAGATAACCGACAACGGAGCAGTGGATGGGACAGAGTGAAACTATCCAAGGAATGTTAATGTCAAATGACTTGTTGCCATACATCTATGTCAGCAATGCGTGCACACACACACACACACACACACACAGTCAAAGAGAGGAGGGAGAGCGAGATGGAACGTGGATAAAGGGTCTCATTCCTCGCATCTCTCACAAGCTGGCAACAAGAGGCGAGATAAAAGACTTTGTCGGATATTCTGAGCGATTTAAGTTTTATCCTTTTTGTTCGTGCACCCGCCGCGCCGCGCCGCTGCACCGGAATGTCGGGTAAAAATGTTCATAGTTCAACGCGAGCTGGACGAGGACGACGACGATGAGCACGAGGACGAGGACGTGGTTGCGGAGAACGAGATCGAGAAGGAATGCGATGTGAGACAATCCTAGAAGCAAATGTCGGCATTTGCTTGTTGTCTTTGGCCGGGCCCCCACAAGAGCTGCCGCCACGCCACGCCACGCCACTGAAAGGGAAGGTAATCAAGTTGTCGCTTTTGCCACAATCGACATGAAATTCCCCAGGTGGACACACTCGCCTGGAGCGCGTGATGGGCGGTGTGGTGGCCTCAACTCCTCCTTTACATCGAATTAACAATGATGGCTAAATCGGTTCATCGGTCTTCTTTATCTTACCTCGCCGTTTGCCCGCCGCCGCGTCGTTGCTTTGTAGGCGACACGGATAATGATGACATCCCTCCGTACAACTGCTGCTCCGCTCCAGTTGGCATGTGCATGCAAAGACACATCTCAGGGGATGATTGCATTTTAATAGCCCCGGCCATCCGCCGTCCTCTCACTCGGTGTGTAATGGATTCACGTTTGACGCTGAATGATTGCGATAATGATTTCTTTTGTCGGCCGCTGCGATGGCGGTGGTTTCGCGCAGGATGATGCATTGGTCTCGTGCTCACCCTGGAAAGGGGGTGTGAGGGGGGGATAGGAAATTAATTACATTCCCTCCTTTTGTTGATTCTAGGGCTCAGTCTCATTTGGTCCGCACATTTAGAATAACACAAATACAAATGCACCGGTGGCGGTGGATCTCGCCATATGGAGGAGGTGCGCGAAAATTTATTCCAATTTGTGGCATCACACGCGGACTTGGCCAGCTGCACATACGGTTTCGGTTTCGAGTTGAATTTTCGAAAGTAAAAACGTTTAAAATTCCCTCTGATGAGAGCGAGAGGGAGAGCGAGCGAGCGAGAGAGAGAGAGTTTTAATTAAAATTCAACACCACTCAACTTTTGCCTTCCAGGACATAGATACTTGTGCATGCACCCCACTCGCCGCTACGTGCAGTCCGGATTGGTTACAAGCGATTTGAAATATGTACCTTGACCAGTTTGGCGGTCGGAGCGATTGCTCGTCACTGGCCGTAGTCGTAGCTCAGCGGATGAGGGCTTTACATGTTGAGAGAGTACATATTTTAAAATGCACACGCACGCCGCAAGTTCCTGAGTTCCCGAGCGCCATGATCCTATTTGCTCGAGCCGGTGACTGCCTGCCGGCGGCGCGGCGCTGTGGAGAGGACAAAGTTTCCGAGCAACAATTCGGCACTGAATTGGCTCAATGGATGTGTGCTGGGCGGAATGCGATGTTGATTCGAGTAACAGCAAAACAAATTGCCCCATGACGGGTGTGTGCCGAGTGAAATTTCAAAAATTCGCCCCAGCTGCGGGGTGAGAACTTTGTGTGCGTCTCTGCTGGGCGCAGGCAAATTCAAATAAGGTGTGTGCGCCGGGGGTAGCCGCTGAGCGCTGCCCCAGTGTGTTGCCTTAAAAGTTAAGCGCATGGATGTGAGGACGGAACACTTATCGCTGGGCTTGGGGACGAAGTTGGAGCTGGGCTCGGCGGGTTGACTGGTTACTCTTCGAGTGCACTTTGGCGTGAATTTGTGGCTTTTTTTCGTCTGCGGGGTCTATGGGCTGCCTCTCGGACTGGACGCCAAAATCCTCTTTGTGGTGACATTAAGGAGAAAACTTTTTCCGTGGAGAAGGAGCATGGTGAGCTGAGGGCCTTAAAGAAATGCGCACTTTGGTGGTGGTTAGGTTACCACTGCGTTGCAGGAATCTATGGAGCCTGAAGATAATTGCCAGACTCCTGGTGGCTATTTCGACTTATTTCATCTTTGGACAGCAGCAGAGTCCTGACTTGCACCGATGGGCCAAGGTCGTGTAAATTCCACAGGGTTCCCAAACCAGTCCACCCTAGGTCTGTTCTGTTTCGTCTTGTGATGAATGCTAGGGATTATGGTGGTTTGGAGTGGCTTACTCGCAAGAACGTGAAACGCTGATGAAGAGCATGCATTTTTGTCATACTGCCAACCAGTTCCATGCAACTCAAGGAGTTTTTGTTCTGGCCTCGCCGTGGATGACTCTCAAACGGAGCCTCGATCATAGGAGGATGTACAGATTGACACGGATTCCTATTGCATTGGCTCGTGGGGCTATATTCATCAATCTCTGGAGCGGTAGTGTTGTCTTCTTTTGAACGCCAATTGGTGGTGCAACAACCCTGTGTAAACATGTATGTTCTCCCTTGTGCACGAAAGAAGACGGGCCGGTAATGGTGCTCTGCAGTCTCTGATGATTGAGGAAGTTGCTTCTTCTCCAACTCGTCGTGGTCGTCACGGATACGTTTGGGTTGGGGAATGTGTTGGACATGGCATTTGAAGTCGTTTGACGATGAGTGGTGGGATGGTATGGTAGGTTAGGTTACGGGGTGGCGAGTCAGCCTCCCATGGACCTGTTGGTCCATAGTGCTACATCATGGAATTGGTAAGTAAATGGATATTCTGTTGTATTGCGAGGAAGCATGAGCAAGACACCCACCTTGAAAGTTGGTCGAATGGTGAGTGATTAGAAGGCAAGTTGCGGTCCTTTAATGGACTGACAGAGGGCAACAGAAGTAGATGATAGAGCAGGAATTTGGGGACTGTCATTTTTATTAGCTTGCACATTGCGCCAGCTTGGTCATGACTGTGGTACATCCTCCTCCAACCCACTCACTGCTTGAAGCAGTTCCCAATGTGCGAACTAGGCGTTTTGATATCTGTGATAACTCAAACAAAATACTATGTAACTTGGAATCTATCTACATTCTAAAGGCAGTTGGGAGATCAATCGACTCAAGCGCATTAAAGACGTTAAGTCCATTCATAGACAGACACAGACACTGTCTCCATTCATAGTACGCTCGTTAACAAATATTACGTGCAGTAGGTTAGGTTAGGTTGAGGTGGCTGACTACCGCGCAGATGAACAGAAGGCACGCTTAAGCTAAGCGAAGGCCCATTGTGTTACCACGCGGATCAGGGGGACCTCTTAGGTAAACCAATAAGTGCTTTTGATAAAACGAAGAAAAAAGCTGATTCTGATGCTGCTCAGTGCAGCCAGACTGACAAAGAAATGGGCGCCCAGATGTGTGAATCTACGCGATGAGAGAGCACTACAGCTACATAGTGTTCAATGTCATTTTCCTCATCCTCGTCCATGCAGCTTCCACAGAAATCATTATAGGCAAGGCCTAGCCTAGAGGCGTGAGTTCCGATGGCATAATGCCCTGTTAAAACGCCGATAAGAGAGCTGAGATTTTACCTGCTTAACCTGGCCAGGCTTAGCGATCGCTTGCGATCGATCATATTTCACGGCTCCACCTCTTTCGAGTCACTGACAATGCTCAAAGAGTATATCCTGTCTAGAAAAAGCTTCTCAACTGCGCCGTTCGGAGTCGGCATTAAACTGTAGGTTCCTTCCACGCGTGAGAGAACAATAGCACACACAACACGAGTGGTTGCTAAGAAGCTAGGCCCTGGCCCTCTACGAGCTGTAGCGCCACCCATATTATTATTATACTTGGAAGGCTTGGAGTTAAAAGTGACAGAGTCCAGAGATTTGATCGCTGCCTGGCTATCGGAAGAGATGACGATATCTGTGCTTGATAATACATTGCTTTTTAGCCAGTATAGAGCTTCCTTAATCGCTATAGTTTCAGCCTCAAAGACGCTACAGGGATTAGATAGTTGAAAAGATAGCTGGATATTTAGATCCTTGGAATAGACCCCACAAATGCATCCCTCTTCGATCTATCTGTGAAGATTCGCAGTGGACCTTCCATCGTCTGGTGTTCAGACTCCCAGTAAGATCTGGGCGGTATGCTGGTTGAGAAATTTTTCTCGAAGAAGACTTTAGACCACGGAGAAACAACTAAAGACAGGACAGAGAAAAAGAGACGAGATGGGGAAAGCGGAGGAAAGAAAGTGTGTTAAAGCCTATGCCCCTACCACCAAAAGTGACCGGAAGAAGGCTCGCCTAGCTAAGATAACTAACCTAAACTACGCTTGAGCTAACCTACCTAAACCTACAGCTATACCTAACCTAAGCCTAATCTGAACTAAAGTATCTAGCTCAGTCCTACATCGTGTCAATGCTCTTCCCGCGTCGTTTGGCGATATAGGTTCGTAAAGAAGCCGAGGCTGCACAAGTCCGCCAGCCCACCCCTCATGTCAATCGACATGACGTTTGCTATCGCCCTTAGCGAATTTTATGGGAGATAGCGCCTTTTTTGCTTGAGCACGCTTCAAAGTTGGACAACAACAAAGAGAAAATGCGCCACATTTCCCAGTTTTTCTTTGATAAACGCGAAAACGCTATCCAGGCGTCTGGAAATGTAAATAATGCTTAAAGTCCTTGTAATGTAACCGTAAATCATGCGCAGTTTTGTTTCCGTCGATTCCGTTCTGGAAAGTTCGATGTCAGAAATAAACCACGCTCTGAAAGTCTAACTGTCGAAAATTTCGATAAAATCAGAGAAATCGCCGAACCTGACCGTCACGAGCTAAACATTGCATTAAAAAAAACAGTTTAGAACCATTTGAGCAAGGTTAGATATAAAAATAATCTCGATGAATGTGTACCACACGAGTTAACGCCAGAGAACCTCAGGTACGGAATTCCCATCTCCAATTGACCGCTAAATCACAAGAACATCGTCCATTTTTGAAGCGGATGGTAACTGGTGACGAGTCGTGGATCACTTACTACAACGTCAAGCGACGTGCGTCGTGCTCGAATCGAGGTAAGTCGGAGCAAACGGTGACCACGCCAGGATTGACCAGGATATTGGCAAGAAAGGTCTGCCTTCGAATTTGGTGGGATTGGCAGGCAATCATCTACTCTCAGGTGATCTCTTACGGCAAGGCTCTTAATTCGGACCTGTATTGCTAAAAATTGGATCGTCTGAAGGAATCAATCGCTTAGACGTGGCCAGCTTTGGTTCATGGGAGCGAAATTGTGTTCCATTCGGACAAAGCCAGGCCACATATATCGATAGAGATTTGACAGAAGCTCCGGGAGCTTTGTTGAGAGGCTCATAGGTATCCACCTTATAGTCCCGGCTAGCACCCAGTGATTGCCAGCGGTTCCATGGCGCATGATTTTGCTGGTGAAAAATTCGCCTCAAGAGAGGCCTATGAAAAAAGACTCTCTCAGTTTCGCCTGTGGGGATGGAGGCTTTTACGATAGAGCCTTACCATCAAAATGACAGCAAATAATTCCTCAAAACAGCTCATATTTGATCTAAGTCGGACGATTTATAATACAATACAACCCTAAATTGCGTGCAAGAATGTATGGATTTCTTTTTGCTACGCCAATTATATTCCATTTATAATTCCAAGGTCCAAGGAATATCCAAGCAATATATTGCAGCGTTCCACTCGTGGAAGAACAATAGCACGCACAACACGAGTAGTTGCTGAGAAGCTCGGCCCAGGTCCGCCTCGGACTGTCGCGCCACCCTTATTATTATTATTATATTGCAGCAAAAATGTGATCGAAAGCTAAGTCCATAACATTTTATTTGAATTTACTTTCGGAACCATGATGTGGATGAGCTTGTCTCTGTTTCTATATGAGTTTGAAGTAAATGCCTCGCTTCGTGTCACTAAGTCAATGTCAAAGTCTTAACTGCATCTCTACAAAGCAACCTGCCAATCCTACAATCCACCTTTTAACTGAATAAGAACCGAGATCTACGGCCACTCAAATTGTAAACTACCCAAAACCAGGTACTTAATCGATTAGAAATTAATTGCGAAGCTTGAGCACTCCCATCGAATTTCTCTTTTAACGCTATTTTAATAGGCGACCCATAATCACTCGAACCGTTTCCAGTAACCCACTGTGAGTCCATTGAGTGACCATGAATTAAATGTTAACAATTGTGTTCAGCCGCCGACGAGGTGTTGAATCGATTTAACGGTTCACAGTTCTCAGTGGGCTTTGCATAGAAAATTAACAAATGAACAGAGATCGATTTCACAGCTGGCACTGCGTTGGATGTTGGATGAAGAACTCTCATTGGATGTCAAGAATAACCGAATATAAATCTTATTGCAAGAGATTTGTTGTTGACATCATTTGTGTGTGGTCCTCGTCCTTGTCTATAAGGTAGCATTCATATAGCGAAACAACCAGCAAGAGATCTCATTGTGAATTAATCGAAAAAGTGAACATTTTTGTCTGAGGCCATCCATATTATTATTTATGCAAATGCTAAATACGTACTTTTGGTGAAGTTTTGCATATCATTTGTCAGAGTTACTCAAGAAACAGACTTCTATAGCCGACTCCACTGCTAACACAGATAAATAATCAATTTAAGGTTTTGAACGCGTGCCTAACTGTATCAGAAATATCGATTAAAGACTCCTTTAAAGAAAATGAGCAAAGGCAAGATTTGGCAGCGTTGGCCTCGTACTTAATTCTTATGTTGACAAACTTTGCAGACAAATTTGTTAGATGTCCTGCTTGATCTTAAGCATGCTAAAGTAAGTCCTCAAATAATAACTCCGAAACAACTTACGGAGTCTCTGTTATTCATTAGAAGCCATATTCCCGGTACTCTACGGTTGCCTAAGAGTCCAGCAATGGATTTTTACAGAATGGCTACCGTTAAGTGTCGGGTGATGGAGGAAATTATAGTTCTGGAAATGCGATTGCCTTTGATACAACTTGAAGCTTATCAAATCTTCGGACTAAATTCGTTACCCATCATCTATAATAATTCCAGTTATTTGATCGAAACATCTTCGTCTTATTTAGCGATTTCTCTGGCCCGAGACAAATTCTTTCCGATATCAGAATTAGAGCTCAATCCTTGTAAAACCTTTTCACTAGGACAATATTTCTGCTTGAACCAGTTTCCTATTTTTAGTGAGCATTCAAATAAGAGCAACTGCGAAGTCTCTTTGCTAAATCATAAAACTAGCAAGTTACATGAGTGTAGGTTCAAAGAGGTTCCGGTACACAATTTTTGGAAAAGACTTCATATTCCCAACTCGTGGATTTTCTCCGTGACAAATATTATAACAGGGCACCTCATTTGCAACCAAACCTCCACGAGTCTTTCCATAACAGGGTGTGGGGTATTAAGTCGGTATCAAGTCGTCCTGCAAATTTCTTCTTCTTCATTTGGCGCTACAGTCCGGGGTGGACCTGGGCCTCAACCAACAAGCCTCTCCAGCTAGCACGGTCTCTGGCTAGCTGTCTCCAGTGTCGCACGCCAAGTTGGGTGAGGTCCTTCTCCACCTGGGTGCGCCACCTTAAACGCGGGCGTCCTCTGTTGCGTTGTCCCACGGGTTCGGAGTCGCGTTGGATCCGAAGACGCCTGACTAGACTCATGTCACTGTACAGCCCGTACAGTTCGTGGTTGAATCTTCTCCTCCAGAAACCGTCAACGCAAACAGGACCAAAGATCGCACGCAGAGCTTTTCTCTCGAAAATACCAAGGACCTCCTCATCCGCTTTTGAGATTGTCGTACAGCAGGACTGGGATGATCAAGGTCTTGTATAAGGTCAGCTTGGTCCTTCGAGAGATGGCTCTACTACTCAATTGCCTCTTGAGCCCATAGAAACAGCGGTTGGCAAGAGTTACTCTGCGTTTGATCTCGGTACTGATGTTGTTTGTACTGTTTACTGCGGAGCCGAGGTAGACGAAGTCCTTGACTACCTCGAAGTTATAGCTTCCCATTGCGACGCTCTGTCCAAGACGTCGATGTTGTGTGTCCTTTCTTGATGACAGCATATACTTTGTTTTGCCCTCATTCACAGCTAGACCCATTTTAGCTGCCTCCGCCTCAATGCCAGCAAACGCCTCATTGACGGCTCGCTGTGTTCTGCCAATCACGTCAATGTCATCCGCGTATGCTAGCAGTTGTCCAGACTTCTGGAAGATCGTGCCTCTAGTGTTGGCGTGTGAGTCTTGCACGATCTTCTCCAGGATGATGTTAAAGAAATCACATGACAGCGCGTCGCCTTGTCTAAATCCTTTTTTGACATTGAAGGTCTCGGTGAGTTCGTTACCGACCTTGATGGAGCAGCGAGAATTCTCCATAGTCATCCTGCACAGCCTGACGAGTTTGGCAGGAATGTCAAAACTAGACATGGCGTTGTATAGCTCGTCCCTATGCACGCTGTCATATGCGGCCTTGAAATCGACGAATATGTGGTGGGTGTCGATTTGCATTTCTTGGGTCTTTTCCAGGATCTGCCGTAATGTGAAAATCTGGTCGATGGTGGACTTCCCTGGCCTGAAGCCACACTGATAAGGACCTATCAGGTTATTTATAAACGGCTTCAGGCGAGTACACAAAACGGCAGAGAAGATCTTGTAGGCGATGTTCAGTAGGCTTATCCCTCTATAGTTGGCGCAGTCAAAGGGGTCTCCTTTCTTATGGATCCTGCACATTTAAGCTGCCAAAAATGTCAATAAAAGGATATTTCGGGTACAGTAACACAATTAGAAAAGTTTTAGTATTAACATAAGTGCTTGGGATTCGGATGGTAAGGTGCCAAAAAAAAAGTTCACCATCTCAAGATTTTGAAATAAATCACACAGATCTTATCAAGCTTAAAGCCGAAATTGACATGGTTCGGGAAGAATCCAAAAACATTGCTGATGCTGCTACTTGCCACCACCCTCGTATTTGTTATCGTTTACCACCGGCATTTAAAAGGAAAAAATAAGAATCCCGTACCAAGACCCTGACGGAGACTCGCTCGGAGAGTTCACCTAGATGATTCTCATGCTGTGTTTGCTTCTGATACTTGTTGAACTGATTTCATTCGTCTATCAGCATAGTTTTGTTTAGTTCACACTCTATTCCACTAATGTTTCATTATATATATATTCCTATCAGTCTAAACAACTCAATCTTAATCTCTAATTCCGTGCATTCATTCGGCCATAACCCATATATATGTAAAGCACACAATTTTGTAAATATTATGTATCAATTTTATTCTGCTGATATTGTCAAAATCATTATATTTAGTAGATAACATAGTTTAAGAAAAGGTATAGCAAAAAAGTGTACTCTTTTCAAATGGCACATAAATCTTAATGTACGCAATGCGTTAATTTTATAAATTTTTGTTAAGCTGTATCTTAAATAAATAAAAAATGTTAAAACATAAGCTAAATATTATTTAAGAGAAAAAAAACAACAGAAATTAATATTGTAACTAGCTTAAGATTTTTACTGATCTTAATAAAAAATGCTTGCTTCTCCAAAAGGGGGAGGAACATGTGGTGTAAAGTGTCGTCTACGTAATTGTTTTCATAAAATACTTTACGTGAATGATTCGGCAGGCAAATGCATCGCTTGCATTTTTACGCCGTGTGCACATCGGGTTTCACATTGACTGTGTGACAAGTGAATTTCGATGTTCCCACGGCGTGTGTCTAACTGATCTACGAGGCGACACTTTGAGCCACCTCTTCCCGTCACGGAGTAGTTTTAATAATAATCCACACGACACCACGAAGAAATACCCGGGTTATCAAAAATCCCAGGACCTCGAATCAAACTAGGCCCAACTAGGGGCCTTCCACCAGATTAGACATCAAAGTTATATTCGATCCATGCTCGGGAGGAATGTTGGGAGAAGTCCAAAAAGATGGCCTTCTCAATTGCTAGCCCTGTAATTAGAGTCCTGCAGACGTAGAAAAGGAAGCCGTGGTAGAACTTAGACATTAGAATGAGGCAAACAAAACGGCAGGCAAAATTGGAAATTCCCAAAACGTCTTATTCAAGGGTTTGCAAGTCGATCAATTGTAGGCGATAAGGTGGTAAAACAAGGCTATCAGATCATGGAATGGCCCGTAGTGCAAAACGTAAATATCTACGTTGAGCAGCTCATGTGGCTGCCTTAGTAGTGAGACCAATTCCTATATATTCCAAGAACGCTGTGACGATAGAGATTCAGAAGGATATGGGCAATATTGCCGATGTGGCACGATCGTGCCATTAAGGCACTTTATCATCTAAAAGGCAAAATTTAAAAATAAATTTTATCTGTAACCTGCAACTTCGTCTACTTGAATATCAGTTATGGTGGTTGGATAAATGATATTAATTTAGAACAAATTTGATCGCCATAAAAAAGGTTAGAGGGTGTAAGTCTTAAAAGATCCACATATGCTGTCACGGACTTTTCTTTAGAACTCTTAAAGAGGAACAATTCCATCATACATGATTTTTTTGTAACTTAAACCGTTTACGAAGCGCACGCAAAGGAATCTCTCAAAAGGGAATAATTTTTCTCGTTTTGCAACATTTTTCAGCGATACTTCGCTCCTTTTGGTCGCAGCTTAATGTTACAAAGCCCAAAGCCTTCCGCCTCGATAAATGAACTATCCAACGCCAAAAAAGAATGTTCCAGTTCAAATCAGTAGTTCCTGACATTAGCAGCGCGTTCGACCAAACAAACTCTTCAGCTTTATAGATTTAGTAGATATAAGACGAAAGTTAAGTTTTGATGAATGTACATATGATCTTCCTTTAGTTTTCCTTAACTCAATCGAATCAAAGCAATTATCTTCTGTAGATTAGTGTTCTCTCGAACTTGCGCCTAAGACGTCCCCACTACACGGCTTCATTTTGAACTACAAAAAGGTCCTAGTAGGAAGTGGTATATATTCACTGAGTTATGCCCAGTCGTCTAATGGGTTAATTGCTCATTGAGTGCTCACACATTTTCTTATTTTCACATAAATCTCGCATACCCCTTGAGTGCGAAGCTTCTCCAGATGTTGCCTTCAGACACAGCGGTGGGTTAGAAACCCTTGAACTAAAAGCCTGGCAATGCGGAGCTAGTACTATAGCTAGTACTAATGCTAACGCTAGCTATAAGCTATGACAGGACTACACAATCATAGTTTTGTACAACTCTCATACATGACATAAATAGTTTGGGTATATTTTTCGACACCAGGAAGAGGTTTTGGCATTTTACGAAGTGAGTGAAGTAGAACTCAAGTCGCGTCTCTGATCCTCATAGGAATGTGGACTTTGTCGTATAAGCGAGGACTTGGACAGACTTACAGGAATTCGTGCATCTAGCCTTGACACACGTACTATTGTCGACAATGATTTAAAAAAATCGTCCTTCCCCTTGTGGTAATCTACTTTTTACAAGAGTTGATTAAAAAACATATTTTTTTGTACATTTCCGTGTGTGCCAAGTCTGTTCCACTGGTGGCACTTTGAAAAATATTTTTCTGGCACTGCTTTATTTAGTAGGCATTATTATCATCATTGTTGGATTTGATTTTGCTCCCTATCACATGTGGTGCCTAAGGGACGTACAAAAGGAAGCAATATTAAAAGACGGACCTTTGCCAGCCAATCTACTCTCACTTCAGCTTCTTTAAGCAGTGTTAACCCTTTGGCAGGATCAATGTTTTGTAGACCCTGTTTGTGCTTCTTCGAGTCAGCTTGCCAAGAGCGATTTTAAGTTGGATGTCGACTACGGTCTCACTCAACATTAAAAAAATTACGGAATATGCCGAGACAACGTCTGAAAAAACCCTTCAAATCGACTTAAGTTATCCATCATTTTTCAGCTTATCAAAGTCGAATGACACTTGCCCTTCACCGTCTGAAGGGCTCATTTTCCGAGTCATTGTCTTGCATGCCGCCGATTCATCCTAAGCTGATCGGAAAACCAATCCCCCGGCTCTTCCAAGTAAAGTGACCATGGGAATTACGAAACCTTTAACGACCCAAGTCACTGACACGCCCAAAGTGTCCATCAGCACCGCATCACCAGCAAACAATGCCCACAAGCCGGTTTGTGTAATTTCAGCCGATCATGGTCATGATCTCTGCCTACACAGCATCCAGCTGACAGCAACTTCAAGCAACATCTCCATTTGAACTTAAGGTTACACCACCAAATCGCTGCGACAGCTCCATTGCTCTAGGCCACGACTGTGTACGTAGCACTCCACTCAATACCCCTCGAAGTCTTCAAAGCGGAATACCCCTGCACCATATAGCAGATTCCGGTGATTGATTGTTACAACTCCAAGAGCATCCTCCTCACACTGCGTGCTCATGCAGGTAGCAGCTGGATCATCAACCTGTCCTGAGTGCATTTACATAAATGTCAAGGCAACCGATAGCGACTTAATGTATGCGGAGTGTAACTTAATCACTTTTCACCCATGGGGTCGTGCCTAACGTATGTGCACGTACTCGAGTGCCTGTTGACCTCAAAACACCTTCGTGCTGTGTGCGGACCCACGAATAATTTGCCGCACAACTTCACCCATCAGCGTGTGCTCTTGTAACAGAGCCCAGCCACAGAGCGGCCAGAGCCAACCGAAGCCAATGCTCGCCATCGCGAACGAAGCGAACAATCAAATTCAAATTTATGTGTCCGAGCGGGGATTTATTGTTCTGTTGACAAGGAAAGTTTAAGTTTTTACGATACCCAGCGAAGCCGGGCGCTGGGTCGGGGGCTCCTTCGGAGACCTTGATTTTGAATTTATTGTGATGAGCCACTGTCATAAAAATCAAGTGAAAATATTCTATTTAAACGAGACTTAAGCTTGGCTAAAAGTTTTCGACTTTATGGCTCGTTGTGAATATGATAGTGGCACAGGACGGCGCTGGTGATGGTGGTCGAAGACTTGTGGGATTTATCGGTTTTTTGATGGTTGTGTAGTTTTCGGTAATGGGTTCCACAGACTTTTCTGGCAGAGAGAGAGAGAGAGAATTTCTCCAAGAAAATTCGAAGAAAGTAAACGACTGTTTCACTTTTAAACCAGATTGTGTTCTTTAAATACTCGAGTTGGGTTTGGTTTTAGTATTTAACGGTAATTGTAGTTTTGCTTGGAAACTGGTTTGTCCTCGGCATTTGTGTAAAACAAAGGAAAATAAGCATGGTTCGGATTTTTGATTCTGTTTAAGGGACTCTTTCAATGATTTCATGGGAAGAAACCCCCGAAAGGAGGATGGGATGTGTTCAGTGAGTGCTTGCAATTTTTTTTTGTGAGTGCTAAACCTATTTGCTGAAAATAATCGCCACAGATTACAGAAAATCGCTTTTCGAGATAAAATCGTTACGGGAAAATGTTAAATAATATTGGCTGTTTGTGGCGCTCTAGCTCCTAAATGACTGATCGGATTTAGAGACAATTTGGTATACACATTGCGTATGTTCTGATTTAGGACATCGATAAGGTGACAATGGCAATGGGCCATAGAAACACTGCATTCACCTTTGAAGTGAGAGAATTTGTCAGCAGAGCAGAGATATAATCAGGCCAGAGACCTTGGAGATCTATACTGCCTTCGATCTGGATTAATTCCTTCTACTTGCCAAGACGAACCTATGTATGCCTGCCATGAATTTTAGATCTGTAAGAGGTTCCACTTTTTACACTTTTTATTCAACCAAGAGACTTGCGTTCTAAGACAATCTTAATTGAAAAAAAAGCCGTGCGGTCGTTCTCGAATCTAAGACAAGAAGAAACTCAAACGAAACATTTTTAATAGAAATTAATAAACAGTGAATTCAGCTGCTTACAAATTATTTTCTATTGCTTAACCTTTAACAAGTGATGCTCTTCCCAGCCTAATTTTTTTTCCCACAGACTACAACCCGCAGATATTTAAGACCAATGTGCACAGGTACCTCCTCTCCTTTTCCCCCTCTCTACCTTTGGCCGGTGGTGTGTCTTGACATTAGCAATCCCTTGAGCACGCGCAAATTATAAAAAAAAAAATGAGACATGGGGGCTCACAGACATTGGCAGTCTTTCTAGATAGATTTTAAGCAAATACATCATATTACATTGTTTTATTTAAATGCTCAAATAAAAAACAGCTTAAGACAAAAACGTGTCACTTAGTTTTTATCGCCGTTATATTTGAAAAATTTATTAAAGGCTGTTTGAAGTGTTATTTCTTAATTTTTATTACAGTAAAACATGCGTAAGTTGGCCGGGAGCGTGTAAGCAGTTTTGGCCATCAGAGATAGTGGCCGAAAGTCAGAGAAGTCCTTAAGTCATTCAGCAAAAGAAACGACGGAATCTACTTACATATACTTTTACCGCTATGAACATTTTGTTGATTTAATTTTTAAGAACACGCAACAAAATGCAAACGGCCAGCAGATGGACAACTTTAGCAGGATATTGAGTACGAAAAATTAAACAGTCTTTCATAAACAGCGGTCAAGTGCCAAGATGGACAGGCGGCCAACATATGGAACATATGGAATGTTCTTGATGCTTGGCCAACTTGACAAGTTTCATTGTAGAGGCCAATGGTTCAAAAAAGTTGTTTTGGTGTGTCAATATCAATAATAAGTTATTACGGTTGGGTGTCATCACAGGAGGTGGACTGAATTGGTTTTTGCAGACGTCGATGTGTTGAGAAAATGACAAAGGCATACTTGTTCTACGCACCCCACCTGAACCGACCTCTATCTCGAGCTACAACTTTTGGTTTAAGAAACATCCCTACTGCATTGATCAATTCTACGAATGTCTCAAGAATTCGAAGACAAACGTATTTTCATTAGTGTCTAAATGTCTTTACCGAGCCCTGCATAGGCATATTTTATTGCATCGCCCCCTAGAATGAAGTCGACGAGTTACTTTATACTTTTAAGGTTGGGTTAAGGTTAATGGCCGTTACTCGTTGCTAAAGTCCGGGGTGGACCTGGGCCTCAGTCATGGCTCTCCATGTAGTACGGTCTTGTGCTAGTTGCTTCCAACCATGAACGTGTTCAGTTTATTGTGGTCCATTTCAGCTGCATGCTCCACCGGAGGCGTGGTCTTCCTTTACCGCGTTGTTCCTCGAGGCCGGAGCATTAGTGTCCCTTCGCTCTGAATGACATAGCCATCTGAGACGAGATACTCGAACTCGCTTGACAAGATCGATGTCGTTGTACAGACCGTATCGTTAGTCGTTCAGTCTCCCTCTCCAAACACCATCAGTACATACCAAGGGCCAAAGAAAATACGAAGGACGTTCCCCTCGAAGCGATCAGGAATCTGCTCGTCCATATTTTTACGCAAGACTGGGACTATCAAGGTCTTATACAGGCATATCTGGGTTCTTCGAGAGAGGGCTTTATTTCTGAACGAGCTGTACCCGCGACTTCGTACGCGTAGACATTCGAATTTCCTGACGCGATGCCTGGTAAGATTACGTTCATGTTTATGAGTCCAGCAGGCATTTTGTCAGGTCTTATGACAATTCTATGATCGTCCAACGGCATTCTTTCCAACGCCACTTTAAACAGTCAGCAATTCGTTATGCTGATGAAAATATACTTGCAAGTCAGCAATTATTTCTCGAGGATGGTGCGCGTTTGATCAAGTTTAAAAAAACGGGTGAACAATTTAACGCCGACAATCTAACTTGATGAAGTGATGATCCATTTGGCTTTTTTTTTTTGTGCGAGGGTAGATGAAAATCTTCAAGAGATACTATGGGGACCGTTCCCACATAACGAAAGGGATTTTTACACAGTAATAACACCCCCCTTCAAATAAAGTATTGGCATTGAGAACATTTTTATGAAGTACAAACATAAACAGTTAGTGTGGAAATTTTCATTAGAATTAGCCTTAAACGGATTTAAATAAAAGGCAAACATATGTTGTACATGTGCATACAATCATTCTTTTTTAAATAAGTAATTAATATATGCAATTTTCCTGCTTATTTATTCGTGAGCAGGCTACGTCCATGGGAAAATCATTCATTGCTCGAATCAATACCGGTAAATTTAACTGTTTGACCTTGAGCCTTATTGATAGGCATAGCAAAACATAACTTAATTGGAAACTGCAGCCTTTTAAAAAGAAATGGGTAGTCCGAAGGTATCATCGGTATTCGTAAGATAAATACATTCTCATCTGTGCCTGGTCATGTTATAATAATCGCTTCAATTACATTAGGTCTTAAAGCTGTTACCAGTAACCTTGTTCCATTGCACAGCTTTGGAGGACACAAATTTTTAAGCAAAATTATTGGCACTCCAACTTTTAAGAAAATGATGTGCCCTGGTAGTCCTGCTGGATTCGTAGAATTTAAAAATTCTGTTGGAAAATGTACCGAATCATCCGTATTTACAACGGTGTCAATGGATCGATAAATTTATACGTCACCGTTGATCTTGCTTAAAATGAATTCATTGATTCTGGATGGTGAATAATTTCTTGGAGCCAGAATAGCTCTTTCTCTGAACCAAGAAGGGGTCTTGTTATTTATATATTGAACAGAGGGATATATCGAATCCATCAATTCATTAATATCTCTTCCCAACGGAAAGAGTAACTTTACCATTTCTTCTTGTACCGTACAGTATACACTCGCCGATAATATACATACCTCCAATAACCACATTCAGATTTATGTACATACCTTGTGTTAAATACCACTTTTTTATTATGGATTCGTTAATGAAAGTTCTACACAGATATGTAAATTAAGTTAAGTTCTGTTCGGTGAGAGTCAAGAGAAGTTGAGATGAACCACCGAAGAATGGGAAAAAATCAAATTTATTACTTAACATGTTTATTTAAACGGTTTTTGTTGAAAAAAACTTAATATGTGGTATAGAAAAAACTCCGCAGAAGAATTTTAAAGCTATAGCAGAAGATTGCGCTCGAATCTGTTGGGTAGATTCGGAGATTTTGTGTCAGATACATATATACATCAAATCTTAACTTCCTTTTATAAAAGTAAGTGAATGATGATTGCTCTCCAAGCCCAAAAACACAACGATTGGCAAGCGTGGTCCTTTGATTTATCTCAACGGTGGTGTTATTGCTCGCGTTAATTTCGGAGCCTAGGTAGACAAAGTCTTTCTCCACTTGGAAGTTATAGCTGTCCATAGTAACGTTTTGTCCAAGACAACTGTGTTGCTGGACCTTTTTTACAGCATATACTTTGTCTTCCCCCTCAAGACCCATCCTCGCCTCCTCGCATCCTTTTCGATGCTCACACGCACCTCACTGATAGTCCGTTGTGTTCTTCCGATTATGTCAATGTCACCGGCTTATGCGAACAGTTGAACAGATTTGTGGAAGAACGTACCTCTGGTATTGACGTTTGATCTTCTGGAGAATAATGTTAAAAAAATCGCATGACAGTGCGTCGCCTTGTCTAAATCCATTTTTGACATCTAAGGTCTCGGTAAAATCTTTAGTCCGACATTGATGGAGCAACGGGCAGTTTCCTCTTGAAGCGACTAAGAATCTCCTCGTCCATACTTCTACTCAAGACTGGGACTATCAAAGTCTTATACAGGCATATCTGGGTTCTTCGAGAGACAGGGTTTATTTCTCACTCACGGGCACTCATTCTGCAAAGACGGACGAGTTTAGCAGGGATGTCATCTCTGCCATCTTGCAGACAGCTCATCTCTATAAATTCTGTCATAGACGGCCTTAAAGTCGATGAATAGATGATGAGTATCGACTTGAAACTTGGGTCTTTTCCAAGACCTGCAGTAATGTGTATAATTGGTCTATAGTGGCTTTCGCTGGCCTGAACCCGGTTTCAGGCGCTTACACAAGATGGCAAGATTTTAGACGATATATTCAGAAGACTTATCTTCTCTTTTTTCCCTCTCAAGTTGGCAGAGTTTAGAGGGTCTCCTTTCTTTAGAAAAAATTAATTCACCTCATGCATTGTCAAGCATGAGCCCTTCGCCTCGAATTTCACGGCATCTAACCAAAGCCGTAATGTGTAATAAATGACTATGCATTTTTCTAAATCGTACGCAATATCCATCCAGCTCGCAGCCTTGGTGAATTCATTGCGAATCAAATCAGACCACGAAGCCAAAATGATCATCCGAACACCCCCACTCCACTCCAGAGCAACAGTCGCTCTCCCACCACAGCGCCTCCGAAAATCCCTGACCCTAATAGCTCGCATCTTCGTATTCACCACTTAATTGCACAAAAAAATGCCCATAAGCCACATGCTGGCAAATGATCAGCCTCGTTACACGCTCTTCAGGTCAGTCAAGGTCTGTCCGTCTCCAAAGGGGAAAGTCGCGGCGAAGAATGAAAATAACCAATCAATCCCTCATCGATTTCCATCTCAAAACGACTTCCTAATTAACTCAATTTCTATCTTCCGTACAGCATAATTTCACTTCGGCTCATAAAACCGAACGAGTATCTCTCTATCGCGGGAATCTAACCGCCCACATGCCAGCAACCAGACTGCCCAATTAAAATTCCATCAAAGTGACAAATGCACAAGATAAATCGGACCGGCGGCGCGGCCTCCTCCCCCTCATCCATCAGCTCAACCACCGGCAGCAGCAGGTTCGCCGAAATCTAGATACTTTCTAAGAATTTCACTTTTTCGTCGCCGAAATGAAATCAAACCAACACACTGCGCTCGCCGGCATACCGTACCGGCCGGCCGGGCCTTCTCTGACTGGGCTAATGCCCGATTACACTGATTTCAATTTTGGTCGATCTTCCGAACCGACACAGAATTCGAGCACCGGACAGGTAAGGCCGGCATAATTCGATTATGGGCTGCGATATACTTGAGACGAATGTAATTGGGTTCTCAATTGGGCCGGAATCGTCGCCGTGGCCGGTGCGATAAGCCCGGTGGAGTGTGAAAAAAAGCCGTGTGAATTGAGCGCCTGCTGCCACAAGTGTGGAACTTAATTTTATCCCGAGCAATACATTTTTAATTACTCTCATGTACTCACCACCACCACAAGTCGTTCGTAAGCATCTCGATGACAAGTGATTGGACCGAGCCGCTTTTTCTCCCACCACCGACCACGGTCGTGATGGTCGATTTAATTACGGAGGCAATTTGCGGAGCAAAGGCGCTATTAAGTGTTCATTTGGGGTACTGGGACTTGGGAGGACTCCCAGCGCCACCCAACCATCGCCGTTCCACATCCGTGTGGTCTAATCATCATCGCGGCTAAATGGTGATTTAAAGATGATTACCCCAGGGGGTGGTGCGCCTTGCGCCGCCACCACGTCTCGGAATATGTTAATTGAGTTCCAATGGGTTCCGATTAAGAATTGATGCTGGGCGGTGGCCAAAGGGTGCGACCGGTGCCAGGGATCGTGTGCAAGTGGATTAAAGTGACGGAAAATTGCTAAGGGAAATTCATATAAGCTGTGCAAGTTTGAGCAAAGTTGGCCATGGCCATAGCCATGGCGGTGGGGGTTAATTTTCCCACTATCCCCCGGTAATCCGTGTTTTGATGTAACACCTTTTCTTAGCCGGCTGTGCTGGGTTTGTTGCCTGCTGCCTGCTGCCTCCTGTCGGCTGTCGACTGTCGGCTGGGCGGGAGTGAACAGATAATGGTGAGAAACTATGACTTCACTTGGACTTAAAAGGATATAACTCCAGTGCAGCGAAGCAAGGAGTCTGCATTGCAACAGCTGCAGGGAATAGTGTTTCTTCTCGGTCTCGGTCTTGGGAGTCTGAGCGGAGCAATGAGCGCGGGAAAAGTTTTTTTTAATGATGTAATTCGTTTCAGTTTGCGGTGGCTGCAGTTGGCCAAAACGGGGGGGGGGGGGGGGGGGGGGGGGGGGGTGTAGGGTTACCACTTTTCGGAGAAAATTAATCTAAAGTTAAGTTCCCAGTGCGCGAGGGGAGGTGAGAGTAGCTCTTGTGGAACATATTTCCCGTGACTTAAACTCATATTTGATTGATTGTAAATTTGGTCTTATGAGTGTACACGTAGCTAACTGATTTAAGAGAGATTCGTGTTGACATATACTGCCTGCCTTCTTCTCGTGTCTGGCAGATATTCGTCTTCTGCGTGTAAGCCCTCTCGTATGAATGGAATGAGCCGCTGTTTATTTGCACTTTGCACGCCGAGTTTACAAAGGTTCATTTCCCATTCACGGCACTGTGTGACTTTATTCGCGTTACTGAGTGTTGATGGCTAGTTTTGATTGTTATTCGTGTGAGGCACGCGAAGCTAGATAGATGATGGAGGAATAACTGCGTTTTAAGGTTGTTTCAATAATCACATGGTTATTGTTTCGAATTCGATTGAGACTTGGAGCATTTATGATTTTTTTGTGAGAAATTGTATTACTTTACACATTACTCAATCCTTAGAAGGAAAACCAGCATAGAAAGGCGGGTGGTGTCATCCCTGACCATTTTACTCGTGATTGATGATGTTTTGTATAATAACAGTCTGCATCTTGACTTATCCAAAAATTAAAAAGAATGTCTCTTATCGAGTTGTATCGTTAAATGGAACGGCTTCCAATACTTGAAAGCCAAAGTGTCCCATCTTCGAGATGGATGGGATCTGCCACGGAATATGATTTCTTGACGCAGTTTACAATTTATCATTGACGACTCTTTCAATTTTACATCTCACGTAAAGAAGTTACTTCTGGTGTTCCCCAAGGCTGTCATCGTAAAGAAGTTACTTCTGGTGTTCCCCAAGGCTGTCATCTCGGGCCGCTCCTGTTATTTTTTTTTAATGATGTCATGAAATATTTAATATTTGCGAGGCTTTACTTAGAGTGATCTAATTGGACAGTGAAAGCTCCCTTAAGCGGACAGCGAAGGTTGCAGCCCCTTTGTCCGGCTAAAGGAGTTGTCCGGCCATGGGAATATATGCAACTTCAATTCAAGATCCACGATCGTGAGAAATTGTCCGGTCGAGGGGATTGTCGGCCTGAAAGAGTTTCCGTCATAGGAGTTTTCACTGTAGTGTTGAAGAACTTAGATCGAAAGGGATCAAAGGTATTGTACGCGGTATGCCATCCGTAAATCAAACATATTTCGTATTTCTAATCAAACTTCAACTAATTTTTTTTTATATTTATAATGAACTTTATCGAACCAAATATGTACCATTTTGGTTGACCACCTTTTGCCATTTTCCGCTAGTGACATTATTCCATCAGTGTAAAACTTTTGTGGTTTCTCGGCGAAAAACTGCGACAAGTAATTTTTACAGGCTTCTCTGGAACCCAACTTTACTCCATTAAGGGAGGTCTGCATTGACCGAAACAAATGGTAGTCCGATGGTGCAAGGTCAGGGCTATATGGTAGATGCATCAAAACTTCCCAGCCCCAGCTCTCCCAGTTTTTGACGAGTCATCAAAAATGAGTGTGGTCTAGTGTTGTCCTGATGGAAAACTAAGGCCTTTCTGTTGATCAGTCCTGGCCGTTTTTTTGCTCGATTGCTTGCTCAGTAAAGTGTAGAGTCAATCGTTCGACCATGACCATGATTCCTTTCCAATCCCACCAAACACTCCGCATAACCTTTCGAGGCGTCAATCCTGGCTTCGCGACCATTTGTTGAGCTTCACCACACTTGCACGACGATCTTTTTCGCACATTATTGTCGTATTTGATCCACTTTTCGTCTCCTGTTACCATTCGCTTCAGAAATGGTTCGATTTCATTTCGTTTCAGCAAGGAATAGCAGATGTTAATTCGGTCCACTAAATTTTTCACAGACAATTCATGTGGTACCCAAACATCGAGCTTCTTTTTGTAGCCAGTCTTTTTTAAATGGTTCAAAACTGTTTGATGATGAATGTTTAGTTCCTTGGCGATGTCATGGCTGTTTATGTGACGGTCCTGGTCAATCTTTTCCATAATTTCATCGACTTTTTCAACGATAAGTCGACCAGAGCGAGGTACATCTTTGCCATCAAAATTTCCAGAACTGAGGTGAGCGAACCATTGGTGTGCTACACGAACTGATACAGCATCGTCTCCGTAAACTTCACAAATTTCATTGGTGGCTTGCGTGGTATTCTTCCCTTTTTTATACAAAAATTTGAAAATATAGCGAATTTCTTCATTATTTTCACTAATTTTTGAACAGCTGTACATTTTTTTCAACTTCTTATTTTTTTTTTGGTTAAATGGAGCTTAAAATGTCACCTTTCGAACACCATATGGTATGACACAATGTGATTGGTGGTACTGGAGATAGACGACTCCAACGACATCTATTGACAAAAAAAAGAAAAGGCTTCTTTCGATTACCTATTATTTAACGAACTTCCTCCTTATGGCCAAAGAGACAGGATTATTGTCTGGTAAGCCTTGAGTCAGGGGAAAGACAACTGCAGCCTTGTTCCGACATTATTCATTCATTTTCACATAATGTCACCAGATTAGTTTTCCTCATGTACGCTCCCCGAAAATCTCTTCGGGTTAGAAATGTTGCCGTCGATTGCAACAAATGGTTGCAATGAGTCCATAACCAGGTGCCCAAGAATATTTTGAGGAAAGAAATTAAAAGAGTTTATTTTTATCCGGCATTTTTCAATGCGAGCGAAAGAAGTTTAAAAAACTCTGTCAAATACTTCTCACTTATTAAAAAAAACGTTAAGTAATTAAATACAATGAGCTTTGCAACGAAATTGACTTTTGTTTATCTCGATTGGTATTTGAAAATTGTGTTCTTAATTAATTGCCCCTATAAGATCCTCTCTGCCGTTTTGTGTGAGCGCCTGCAACCATTCGTCAACAACCTTATAGGTCCTTATCAGTGCGGTTTCAGGCCGGGGAAGTACACCATCGACCAATTCTTCACATCACGGCAGATCCTGGAAAAAACCCAAGAAATGCAGATCGACACCCACCACCTATTCGTCGATTTCAAGGCCGCATATGACAGCGTGCAAAGGGACGAACTATACAACGCCATGTCTAGTTTTGACATTCCTGCCAAACTCGTCAGGATGTGCTGGATGACGATGGAGAACTCTCGCTGCTCCATCAAGGTCGGTAACGAACTCACCGAGACCTTCAATGTCAAAAAACGGTTTAAGACAAGGCGACGCGCTGTCATGTGATATCTTTAACATCATCCTGGAAAAGATCGTGCAAGACTCACACGCCAACACTAGAGGCACGATCTTCCAGAAGTTCGTACAACTGCTAGCATACACGAATGACATTGACGTGATTGGCAGAACACAGCGAGTCGTCAATGAGACGTTTGCTGGCATTGAGGCGGAGGCGGCTAAAATGGGTCTAGAGGTGAATGTGGGCAAAACGAAATATATGCTGTCATCAAGAAAGGACGCACAACATCGACGACTTGGCCAAAACGTCACCAAAGGCAGCTCTAACTTCGAGGTAGTGGAGGACTTCGTCTACCTCGGCTCGCAAGTGAACAGTACTAACAACACTACCACCGACATTAAACGCAGAATAGCTCTTGCCAATCGCTGTTTCTTTTGGGCTTAAAAGGCAATTGAGTAGTAGAGTCCTCTCTCGAAGGACCAAGCTAACATTGTATAACACCTTGATCATCCCTGTCCTGCTCTATTTGCGGAGGCATAGACAATCACAAAAGCGGATGAAGAAGCACTTGGTGTTTTCGAGAGAAAAGTTCTGCGTTCAATCGTTGGGCCTGTCTGCGTTGATGATTATTGGAGAAGAAGATTCAAGCACGAAGTGTACGGGTACAGCGGTATGAGCCTAGTCAGGCGTCTACTGATTCAACGCCTAGGATGCCTGGGCCATGTAGAGCGCACGGACAACACTGCTACAGCCCGAATAGTCTTCGACTCCGAACCAGTGGGACAACGCAATAGAGGACGCCCACGAAACCGATGGCGCACCCAGGTGGAGAAGGACCTCCATCGACTTGGTGTGCGCAGTTGGAGACAGCTGGCTAAGGATCGTGACGGATGGAGAGACTTGCTGGTTGAGGCCCAGGTCCACCCCGCACTGTAGCGCCCAGAAGAAGAAGAAGTTTTTATTTGATTTCAAATCAATAACGTTATTGTTCATTGAAGACCTGTGAGATTCAACGCTAGATGATCATCTGTCGAGCAACAAACATCTCTTGTGTAAAGCGATATTGAGAATATACACCAAGAGAACATCGTTTCTTGTGTGGTCCGTGACAGAAAAAACGCATGGCTTCTATAAGTTAAGGAATGACATCCGTGAACCTACCCACCTATCGATCTACTGAAGTATGTTCTCTGGACCCATATAATTTTAATATTCTTAAATTGAATTCACAAAATTTTGCAAATGATAAACTTGAGCCTTAACAACTAGACTAATTTTTAAAGTTAAATTAAATTTTAAATTAGAATATAAAATTAATGGTATTTTCTTTTTTTGTTTAATTTTATTGATACTTCCTTAATTTGTTGCTTACAATTGAAGGGGCATTATTAGGCTTTGTTCAACATTTATGACAGCTGCTGAATAAGTTAAGCAGACAGACTTATCCGCATGATTTGAAATTATTCTGATAATTTGGAGATGACTGGAGGTGAATTTGTGCGCTTGTGCATCAGCTATTAACACGGAAGTTCTGGTGGTAAACAGCTGGTGGTCTTAAGTGGACTGACCTCTCAGCTTTCGGTCGGGCCTGTTCTTACCAGACCCGTGAGCCAAATTTGGCCAACAATTATCTTTGAACTAAGCTTTCTTAGAAATGAATGAACGGCTCAAATTATTTGTTGCAAACAAATGAAAGAAAATTATTTATTTTTCAAGAATGCCGCTGTCTTCAACTTGGCCGCACACTCATTCAAACGAACAAATAATTGCCAATTTGGTGACATTCGGTAGGTTTTTTTTTTAAATTGATTAGCCTACCACTTCGCAAATTCCAATTCGAAGGTAGCCTTTTTGTTGGGTTAGCACTTTTCGGTATATTCCGATGTTTTGCATTCGGGTAATGAACAAGTGTCAACTTGCAATTTCAATTTGGTAGGTGGTCAGCAACTCGAGCTACTCTAAACCGTTTGATGGAATGGACATAAGGGCCTTCGCAAATTCATGCTCTATTGCAGCTGAACGTCGGAATGTGCAAACAAATATTCAATCATTTTATGAGCATGTGTAGCATGCCTTTAATAGATGGCGAGTCTGTCGTCCTGTATACAAACAGTCAGAGTGCCACTAAAATTTTTGACACATCGTGTAAGACGGTGGAACAATGTCACTGGACTCTAATGAGCTATTGCTGATGTATGCAATCTCACACTGTTTAATCACAGGGCATACGTGTGTTCAAGGTTTAGTGGAAAACAACGTTAAACCATGCTACAGGTTTCCTATAATTAGGGTATCATTGGGCGTTCGGATCCTCATTATTTTTAGACAAGCCGATGTGCTGTCATATGACTTTTGCAAGATCATTCTTGAGGATGACATTGATGTGATTGTTCGAATGTATCAGAGCCGCTGATTAGATGTTTGCCCAAATGAAGACTGAAACGACCAAAATGAGCCGTGATTCACCCATCCTCGAGGTCCTTGACAGTAAAAGGAGTATCACTTTGTGATTAATGCAGTGTACTGTCTTGTTTCAAACGTTTTTTTTTGGGAATTCAGCATAGAGTTTGTCATCTACAATTATTCACACTCCACTCAATCTTTCGCGATCTCGAACTAGATATGCACTGGTTGGTGATCTTCGCCATTGAACTGTGCAAATGACAAGATGTTCGACTTAGATCAGTCAAGCATACGTTGTGCCTCATGAGTGAGAGCCAGAGTGAATTGATCAGCTCCATATAACAAATGAAAGATCAGTAAGTGAAAGGGAGTTAAATAAATGCCACTCGATCCCTATCCGGCAGCAGTCGAGTTTCCCTTATCTTCATCTGTTTTAAGCTCCATCTTCTGTAGAGATCAAATTCTGAGAAGAAAGTTAGGTTCCCGAAAAGAAGATGAAGTGATATCACAGTCAGAAGAAGAAGGACAAATTAATCGCAAGAAAGGCAAACAAATATCTATATCTATAGGGAGGTAGGTAGTAGGTGGCTTAGATGCACTTAGGCCAAAGTAGGCCCATTTTACTGCCACGTGGGTTTGGCTGAAAAGAAAGGGGGGATGCGCCGGCGTGGTTATTACGACAGCCAGCCAGATCTGTCGATGAAGTCTAAAAGTGATTTGATTGATGTCTCTCTCAGTTCCCTTAGATTATCGAAGAAGTGGGAGCCAAGAGTAGCTTTCCTAGCTGAGGCAAGTGCCGGGAGTTGCAGAGAAGGTGTTGTACACTTTGTTTTTCTTCCTCGTCTCGGCAAACTTCTTCAGAAATCGTTAGAAAATAGTCTTAGTCTTTTTGCGTGTAATCCCAAAAGGCAGTGTCCGGTGATTAAACCCACTGCCGTGCTAAATTTGGGTATTTTAATGATATCAGACTAACAGATCTTTTGGGCCAGATTTGTTCGTTAATTTGGCACGTATTGCCTGTGTTCCATCTGGCATTGAATTCCAGTATGCTTTGGTTAGTGAGTTGTAACTTAAAGGAAGCTAGAGGAGTACTAAATTATAGAAGGATCCGTCATCTGACAGTGTTATTATGATTTTTGCGAGTTTGTCAGCTTCGCAGTTTACCATACAGTCTCCTGGGACCCAACACAGGCGAGTTCGAAACTGTTCGGATATCTCGTCAAGAAATGTGCGACAACTTATGACTGTTTTTGAGTGTGTACAGAACGATGTTAGGGATTTGATTGCTGCATGGCTATCCGTAAAGATGCAGATATCACGGGCGGATATCACGTTCCACCTCAGCCAGGACAGGGCTTCGCTGATCGCTATTATTTCCGCTTGGAAATCGCTGCAGTGATTAGGTAGATCGATTGATTTATTGAGAGAAAATTCCACCACCTTCCCTTTTGGATCCGTCTGTGCAGAAATGTATGGCGTTACCGAATGGTATATTGCCGCCATTCCAGAGGTCTCTTTCCGGAATCAGGGTTTTGAAGTTTTTCTCTGAGAAGTAATCACTTCCAGTGTAATTCAGATTAGTAGAGGCAAGTCTTTGTTCTTGTTCTAAATTCTATTATCCTATATCTTATTCTATATCTTCTTTTAGTTTATTTGGTGCTACAGTTGGCTAGCTGGCTAGCTGTCTCCAGTGTCGCACGCTAAGTTGATTGAGCTCCTTCTCCACCTTAAACGCGGGCGTCGGAGTCGAAGACCGGGCCGGAACTGAGTTTTCCATACGCTCTACATGGCCCAGCCATCTTAGGCGTTGGATCCAAGGACGCCTGACTAGACTCATGTTGCTGTACAGCCAGTACAGTTCGTGGTTAAATCTTCTCCTCCAGAAACCGTCAACGCAAACAGGACCCGGTCTTCGAATCAATAAAGAAGAAAAAGTATGTTGGAATCGACGGGATCTCAAACATTGTGTTAAGACACCTCCCCCAAGAAGTGGTTAGTATGTACACAATCTTGTTCAACAATGCTTTGAATAATGCACATTAGCATTGGAAAACTGCGATTGTACAACCCATATCCAAGAGAGGAAAAGATTCTTCGAATCCATGCAACCTCCGGTCAATAAGTATCCTGCCGAACATCAGCAAGGTATTCGAGAAGGTGATCAATAGAGCCTTGATCAACTGGACTAAGGACAAAAATATAATTCCGGATAACCAATTCGGTTTCAAAGCGGGGCATGACACTATTCATCTATTCATGCCGCGTCGAAACTGGTGTCGGATATCCAATGGAACAAGAGCCAGCAACAATGTAAGGGTGCCTGCTTGATTGACCTGGAGAAGGACTTTGACACCTTATGGGTAGAAGGTCTTTTCTACTAGCGCAATTGGCTAGGTATTAGCAAACCACTGCTGTACCTACTTTGTAACATGCTCACCGGTAGACGGTTCGTCGTCAAGAATGGCAACGTAACCTCCACAGCTATTTTTGAGGTAAAAAATGGTATCCAACAGGGTGCCGTTAATTTGCCGATCCTGTTCAACATTTACTTGAGCGATCTATTAAGTTCTCTTCCTCATGCAATTGCGTATGCCAATGACTTGATCGTGTAAAGATCAGGCAAAAAAATCAAGGAAATCACTACTCTCACGCAGGGTGACATCGATTCATTCATGAGAAGTTGCGATGACTGAAAGTTGAGTATCAACTTCCGGAAGTCGGAAACCATTCTGTTCAGAACGCCGTTGTATAAGGCCTCGGCGGATACGAAAAAGAATTGGCGAAAATTCTCAATCCTTGGAAGACACGGGGAACCACCGGCGCAAAAGACTGTAGTCAGATACCTGGGGATGTGGCTAGATCATATTTTAACAAACATGTAGATGCTGCTCTGGCCAGGGCCCGAGGCGCTTTTGTCCTCACAAAGAGACTGTTTTACAACAGCCAGCTCGAGGCGAGGGTGAAGGTTATCTGCTACATGGCCCTCATCCGGTCAATGCTCACCTATGGCTGTCCCGTGTGGTTCAACTTGAGTGCAAGCTTGATGGAAAAAATTCGGTTGTTTAAGAGGGCTTGTCTTAGGGCTTACCTTCGTCTTTATCGAACTCCAGAGCCCAGTACATAAAATTCTATTCCAATGAGGTTTTATACAACAGAGCAAACCTGATAAGAGTGGACAATTTCCTGTTGAAGTTTATACGAGGTCATAATTCTAGAGCGATGAACTCAGTCAATAACTTGATCTCGGGGCTTACTACCCCAATGCACAGTACCACGAAAGGGTACGTCACAACGGCTTCGTCCCCCCAGAAGCATTTCTCCATCTAGATAAGCACAGTCTGATACAAGACGTAAATGCGGTGCCGCCCATCTACCACATCGCTAGATCAAGTGTGGATGGACGACTCAGACACGACCGTTCCGTCGCACAACGAGCTGACGAGGGTCTCCTCCGGTTCAGTACGGCGGTATCCAGGCGGGACATTTGAGAAGTTGCAATGCAGCACCAAAAGTTCTGGTGGCTGGGAAGCGAAGGAACTTCCCCCCTCGAATCCTTTAGACCGTTAGAAAGGTGTTAGTTCAGATCCCCGCATGGGGAGCAGTCGGTTTCATATCTTGCAGTCTATTGAATGTAAATATTCATATTAATTAGCTGCATCCTATGGCCGACGTACTTGGAAGAGGGTAGTATTTTTTAAGGTAGAATAAGGTGTAAATAACAAAAAAATATACATACAAAAAAATTAAAAAAAATAAAAATTAGAATGTATATGTGTATACATGACGATACATGTATACATTGTGTATAATAAGGATTTATGCGTATAAACATGTGTATAGGGGTATATACATGTGTATATGCATATATACGTAGGTTAGCTTAAGTTAGTTATTAAGTTTTATTTTAAGGTAGAATAATAGTTACCTTGTAAGTTTATATAAAAAAACTTCCAGTAGTTAAGTTTAAAAGTTTCCTTTTAAATTTCCATTTATATTTTACTCCGTTAGGTTAGGTAAAAAGACATAGATTATGATTAAGTTTAGCTTAAAATGCCGGTTAGGGCCAGTAAGTTAGAAATAAAAACATTGTTCGTCTAACTAGTTTTATGCATTTTTGTCTAGTATGTAAGTTTATTATGAATTGAAAAATAAAAATGAATTAAAAAAAGAAAAACGCAAACAGGACCAAAGATCGCACGCAGAGCTTTTCTCTCCAAGACACCAAGGACTTCCTCATCCGCTATTGAGATTGTCTACATCTATCCTCTATATTTATACTAATATTATAAAGCTGACGATTTTGTTTGGTTGAACACCCTAATCTCAACAGCTACTGGTTCGAACAATTCTTTTGGTCTTGGATTCATTTATCGTAGAAGGCTTTAAGGCTATATAACATCAAGTTGCGACCAATAGGACCCTTTTGAGAGCTTCCTTTGCGAGCGCTTCGTAAATGGTTTAAGTTGCGCAAAAATCATGTATGATGGAATTGTTTCTCTTTAAAAGTTATAAAAGACGTGCCGTATATCTTATGATTGACTCACTATAACCTTTTTTATGGTAAACAAATTTTTTCGAAATGAATATTATTTATTCACCCCCGATAGCGGAAGTCTCGGGGTACAACAAGTAACTCTGCATTTGGTTATTTTTAAATGGGCTTCATGATCAACGATCAGTCTGAACTGCCCGTGGCTTTTGATTTCAAATCCTTCTTCTTTTTTTCTGGCGCTACTGTCGAAGGTGGACCTGGGACCCACCCAAGAATCCTCTCCAGCAGGCACGGTCCTTAGCCAGCTGCCTCCAATTTTGCCGAGTAGTCTGAGGTCCATCTCCACTTGTGTCTGGCATCGAGTTCGCGTTCGTCCCCTATTGCGTTGTCCCACTGATACGGAGTCAAAGAATCTTCCAGCTGGAGTAGTGTTCTCTATACGCTCTACCTGACCAAGGCACCTAAGGCATTGGATCCGTTGACGATTGGGTAGGCTCATGTCGCAGTTCTGCATGTACCCTTTGAGGTTGAATCCTCTTCTCCAAATGCCATCAAGGACAGGACCACAGATTGAACGCACAACTTTTCTCTTGAAAAGACCAAGGACTTCTTCATCAACTCTAGAGAATGGTTATGTTGCCGGACAGGGTGGTCAAGGTATTATATAATGTCAGATTGGAGCTTAGAGATAGGGTTCTACTGCTCAATCGCCTCTAGAGCCCAAAGACCCAGCGATTGGCAAGAGCTGCAAATGCCGCTCAATTTCTTCTGACCCCACAACATGATTCATTGAGGCCCTTATTTCAAATCCAACCCAACCTCCCTAAACGCTTATAGAAGCTTGTCTAACCTATACAACCTAATAATGAACATAGATCGCAGTCCATGGACCGAACGAAAAAGCCTCCCTTTCCCCAACTTTGCCAGGTGAAACATTACGTCTTCAATCTTGTTTTATAGCCCATCTCTATTTTTTTTTTCGACAAAATCTCTATCAGCTCGTGTAAATCATCGCCATCGTGTTATATTAATTTTGCTTCATCGATTCGCAAGACCCTTTCCGGCACAACTTAATTAACGTACGCCGGTCGGTACACGCGAGCGTTCGTCTGCCATATGCGCCCACTCAGAAATTTAAGCTCGTTTTGTCAAAGACAACATCCGGGCATCTTGGCTTTCGCCTCAATCCCTCAGAAGAGCTCTTTTACAACCCAATTCGACGCAATCGGTTTTTTTTTATGTATTTTCAATTGCTCGTAAAATTTGCATAGCCTTCAACTTTATCGCCACGCTCTGGCAGTCATCCCTCATCGTCCCATTCGCACGCATCAACATCTCTTATCACAGTGGCATCACTGATTTCATTCGCTGGTGACATTTCACAGGACGACCGGAAGGATGGAAAAAAAAACCAGCAAAAGGAAAACAATTTCTTCCTACCAACAGAGGTCCGCGCTAAGTAATAAATGTTCTTAATTTTAGGACACCACCCCCAGGGCCTGCACACAGAGTCGCACGATTAGCACACCCCTTTGTAAGCTTCTTGCTGACAAAATACAAATCCTTGAAAGTGATAATAATAACAACAAAAGGCGCAGCAGGACAGCAGCACACGGGACGCAGACGACACGGCCAGCGACTACAAGGCAAGGACTACAAGTGCTCGCTAACCTATAACAAAACTTGAGTTATGACGGCCGACATCCTGCTGCTGCAGTAATTCTTTCACTCATTGCTGTCTCTGCCGCCGTCGCCGCTTGCTCTCTCTCTCGGTGTGTGCCTCTGTCTGGCTGTGTGTCACTGCGTGCTGGAAAAAAAAATATGAACACCGCACGATATATTAAGGATGTAATAAATCATCCATTTAAAGTCTGTCCCCTCGGCGGGTGGACCACCCGCAAAGGACCAGCGCCACCCGCGTTACACTTTGAGGCTAATTAAGTTTTATTTTTTATTTTAATTTGAGATCCTTTTTGGTGTTCTTTTTTTTTGTGCTGCTGTTGTCCCGTTTTTACGAGGAAGCCAGGGATTGTGTTGTTTTCGCGCTCTGGTTGGCGTCCTTTGCGCTTGCAATTTACAAGCTCCGAAGCTCTGCAAAGCCACCTGTGGTTCGGCAGAGAAGGTGCTTGAGAGCAGCAGCTGTGCTTGAGGGAGTGAGGAAGTGAGGCGCACTTCAAGGACAATTAGAGCGGATGAATCATTTGCCATTATGACTGTCAGAATAAAATGTGATGGAGTAGCAGGATAATGGGAGCTGGACGGTGGACGGTTGAAAGTGGCAGTTTAGCCGGAACAACAAAGCAATTTGTGGACAGTTTGTTGGTGATTTAAATGTCTGTTTGTTCACTTAGCGAACCAGGATACTGTTATCCTTTTAGCCCACCACACAAAGGGGGGAAGAGGAACGAATTGATTGATTGATTCTCTGGTGGAGATTCAGTCTACGCCCGCTTGGATCACGCTCTGATCCTGATACAAGGCGGTTTTTGTCTGAAACAGTGTCAGGGACAGTAAATAATTCCTGAATGGCCATTGATTAATGGTAGCCGGGCGTATGTCGCACGGGTGTGAGGTAGTGGCGGTGGGCCACCCAAGACATCAACGAATTCAATAAGTCCATGTCCTAATGCTGGTCCTTGGCCATGGATGGCGTTGACCTATATTCCAGATCGACGCTGAGGGGAAAGACCATTTCCCAGAAGTCGCAGCAGATAACGATAAGAGCGACAGGACATTGAAATTTATTTCGGTCTGTTTTTTTTTTGTTTTTTTCTGTTTGCGGATTGGTGGCGTCTCGTTTTTATGTGCGGCCGATTGGGCAACAAATTATGAAGCTTATCGGGTGCTTTATGTGCCTGTCATTTGCCGCACGTCGTCGCTGCAAAGTGAGGGCGAATGACATTCGCTTTTTACGACAAAATCAGCCATGTGCTTTGGGTGATTTTGATTGTACGCTTATGTTCGTTGAATTTTTGAATGTGGGAAATTGCCTTAATCGGCGACCTTGGATGGGGCATCTGCGTGGCTGTCGAGAGGAAGCGGGCGAACATGAATCAAAAATTGATTGAAAATGAACGATATGGGCAAATGTTAAGCGCCGAGGATGTTGTTTCGATTGTGTGACTGACAGGGATCTACATCGTATGCGGAGGTCCATAACTCGGAAGGAAGACATCAAAATCGCATTAAATCGGGCGTCAATTAAAATGATGAGAATCAACAAGTGAGGTGTGTGCTTTGTTTTTATGTTGCTTCCGCGCGCAACAGGGATTGGCAATGCCCGTGAGTGTCCGGAGGGATGGCGCAGCACGTGCCAAAGGTATGAAGGGAGGGAGAGAGACTGGGCACATACATAGGTCTTGGGAAGGGCAGGCAGGAATCTCAGGACCGGAAGCAGGTTAGACAGATATTCATTTCTGGCGGGTATTACGAGTGAAATCTTGAGCTCACTTGAGCATCGTTTGTTCAAATAGCGTTGAAACAAGAACAAAGAAGACACAAGGCCATGCTCAAGAGAGTCCATTGACTTTGCGATGTTGTTGTGTCTCATTGCTCGGTTTTGTTGATACCTTAGACCAAAACTTCAGTTTAAATACCAGATAGAAGACCAGATCGCAGACGCAAAGTAGCTTGGTCTTGACGACTGGAGGCAACGTGAGCAGGACCATCAACAATGGGAGCAAGCTATTGATCAGGCTCTGACCGTCTATGGGTTGCTGGCTTGAGAAGGAAAGAAAGGAACTGATGATCTTGGGGGTACGAGACTAGATATGAACACTGTACTCAACTTTAGGGCTGATTACTTCTTGTTACGGGAGCCTGCGTCTCAACGAACAAGCCTCTCCAACTAGCACAATCACACTGGTTAGCTGTCTCCAGTATCGTCAAATCATTCTCCATCTGGGTGCTCCAACTTACCCAACTATCCAACGTTGTTCCACTGGTTCGGATTCGAAGACTTTGAAACTTTGCAAACATTTTGCAGCATTTTTTAGAAGTGCTGTGTTTATCTAGTCTTAAGGTTTCATTTCCACTCATTATAGTGGTTGATTATTCGCTCAACCATCTAATCGAATCGCCTTTAGGCGGGGTTAAAAACTGCTATCCAAACTCTTCAAATAAATTAATTGTTGCGCATAGTAGTGCAAATGCGCCTTTAGCATATGTACGTAGATGCGCCTCCCTCTATTCCAGCACTGGAAAGTTTATTATTATCCCCTTTTTTCCACCATCTTCATTTATACCATTTGAGTCGGCAATATTTACTCCACTTGACTCGGCCATATTTGCATATTTCTTTTTCTCTTTGGCTATTGAGATTCGCACAAGCGCGACTTCGTACATTTAACGTACATTTAACGTAAACTTAGATACTCCCGAGATAGTAAGTAGCACAAATATCATAAAAAAAAATTGTATTAATCTGTATCTTTAATAACGGAAATTTGAAATTTAACCCAAATTCGGTGTTATTTTCTAAATAATCTCGAGCAGCCAACTGTGCGGTTTTCCCGGTTAGACAGTTACAGTCTTATCATCTGAAAAAAATTTCAGGTTAGGGGGTTAAGTAATGGCAGACATAATTTTATTTAAGAAGCGCATAAATTCCACTATATTGTTCTTATTTAACATTAATAACGCTTAACACCACATTGCTGTTACAGTCTGAAAGTACTGCCATCAGGGAACCAGTGAATTGGATCATTTATGAAAAATGAGAAAAAGTATGGGAGACAACATAGAACCTTGGGGAACACCACCGTTTATTTAAACTAGAGCGTGTGAATTGATGATGAGGGGAAATTCCTTGTATTTTTGATAAATAATCAGAGATAAACAGGTTTTCTACCCTTGGCCCCTGAGACATGGTAGCAATTTTTGTGGATATGAGATTAGGTTAGGTTAGCTGGTTGATGAATATTTACTACGTATCACTTTGCTCACAATTGACGTGTCAGTTTAGTACACCAGGAAACCAATTTTGAACTTTAAATGTTCCTCTGAAACAATGTGGTGGTCGAAAGCAAACAATTTATTCGGGAATTCTTATATAGAACATTGAATTTAGAAAATAATATAAAATAATTATTTGTGATGGACTGAATAATAAGGTCGACTAAAGGTATGTAGGTAAATTTGAGAAATAAATTTGGTAAAGCAACTTATGTCGATCTAAGAACAACAAACTCGTTGCATTTTTCGGGTTAAAGAATCTTAAGTGCGCCAAAGTTATTTTAAAACTGTTTATTAATACTGTCTTTATTGATATTTATACAGTGGACTCTCCCTAAGTCGAACTCCCCCTAAGTCGAAACTCTCTTTAACTCGAACTTTTTCGACATATTTTACATACATTTCCCTCAATTTTCCTTACAAAAACCTCTCTCTAAGTCAAACTCCCCCTAACTCGAACAAATTATGTCATTCCGTGAAAATTCGACTTAGAAGGAGTACACTGTATATTTAAATTGTTTTTTTTTCGCCTAACTTGGCTTAACATGTAAAGCAGGGAGAACGTGTTTGAAAGACCGTTAAACTGCTGAAACAACTTCAATCTCGGTGCCTAAAATAATGTTTTACATTCGTCGTCGTTCTCGAGAGTTTAAGCTTCCATACGACTTCACTGATTGGGCACCTTGGGGCACTCTATTCTAGAACTTGTGGCTACTATAGAACTATAACCCAACTTTGAGTTCGTCTGAATTGTAGTGCCCCGTTGGAGAGACAGTACGCAGTGAACCTGAGCCTAGCCAGTGAACAAATCAGAGCCATATTTCAAAATTTGCACCGAATGAGTGCTCTAGCAAGCATTGGCCGTAGGAATTGTGTGTCACATCGCGAAGCGGATCAAAACCATATGTTCAAGCGTGTCGAGGTGGACCTAAATACCCACATCTCCACAGCGACCACCCATTGGAGAATATGTTGCCGTTAAATTTAATTATTTTTCTTCAGGGGGTTTTCATGCGACTTGTAGATTAAATACAAGCTGCGAGAGTAGAGTAGTTTAGTAGTTCCTCAGGATAGCAGTGAATACAAACTTACGTGATAGATTGCATCACTGGTAGGTCACTGGAGATTTGTAGGCACGGAATGTATGCACGTGTTTACTTACGTGAGCAGGCTGTTAGCCCTTCAACGGACTGAACGCATGAAGCATGAAGCTTGTTGTGGCGATCCAGGGAATGCCGCGGGTAGTTTGTACATCAACCTGACCTAATCATTAACGGGGATTCCGCCACGCTATCAAACACCTTGCCTGTTTCCACAGTCCATATCACTCGACTTCACTGCTGTTCTGCTATGCAACTGAGAATATCTACGAATTCGATGTTCCTAGAACGGCAATAAGAAGGAAGCTCTCGTTTAAGGACCATGCCATCTCGGACGCAAGACAGCTTGGTCTGACTATAAGCAAGGTGCGCAGGTAGCTATTGTTCGGGCTCAGATTCTCCATGAGTCCCAAGTAAGAGAGTAAGGATGTGTCTATCATCCAGTTTATTTGTTTCTTCACTGATGACACCGATTAGAACATTCAGTAGGGCCTTGATTGCTCTATCCATTGAGGAACCACTGACTGGCACCTGCGAACTGCCATGTGACAGTGGCATTCATGAAATAAAGAGTCCCATACACAACCAACGCAAATTGACTTCTGCCCTCTTCTGAATCGCCTTAGCCAGCCCTTCATAGCCAGTATTGTTGGCACTCCAATAAAAATTGCTGTCTCCCTAGAACTTTTCAACACCTCTCGAATCATGCCGCATGAAGGAGAACCATCGAACTCTGAAAGTGCTAAGCCAGCTTACGATTACATTCAAAGCTAATTTATAATTAACGCATCACTGCTCACCCCTCGGGTGGAAAATAAACTGCACCACTCAGAAGTTAAAAGTCAAAATACTCTATAAATATTCCACACGAGGGGCGCGCTCTCATTCACATGCCCACACACCCACTCCGGGTGAGGAATTACTTTCCTGCCGGAGGTTGATGACTTACAAATTACAACATCCCCCATCAATGATTGCTTATCCTTGCTCCACTTTGTCTCCCCAATATTCATTGACACACCACCCCCACCCCTTCCCCCATCACTCTGCCACCATTGACTTGAATGCAAATACGGCCCCTCCTTGCCGGCTACCCGCATCAACTCGGCACCACCACCAGCGAAAAGTTTTCCAACGAACTGTCTCCGCCATAACGACACTTTCGCATTCTCAAGCTCATTCCTTTGAAATTATTGCCATCTCACTATCGCACTACAAGAACGTCCCAAAAGCGTACATCACCGACGTCTCGTACATCCTCCTCGGCTATCAGATTACGTGTCAACGAAGTGCTTCATCCTTTATCTCTGCCTTAGCACACAGAAAAACCAGAAGAACTTTGTCCGATCACTGCGACGGCCTCACCCCAAGTCGAACGCGACCAGCCAGTCAGCCAGCCAACCAGCCTATGTTTGTACAGCGAATACAACGAGCGCCGTTTCGCATTTAAATAACCTTAAAGCGCCCCCGCGACGCAACTACACGCCACCACACATGGCCCGCCACAAATCAAATACGTGTGTGGCATGTGTACTCGCTGCTGCTCGTAACGAGCACTTTTCATGTTAACTCAATAATTTATTCTATTTATCGCTAGGAAATGCCTCCAGGCCCAGGCCCTCGGCCTGAGAGAGAGAGAGTTTCACCTCGGGAGGGCGCCCCACCGCCAACGGCACACGGACGCAGGGAGCCTCTAATGAAAGCAAGAAAAAAAATGGCGAATAAAAGTCCTTAATCCAATTTGCATCGGATATTTGCACTCAAAGTTTAGACGCTCCGCTGCAGGCCGCCCTCGGGCTCGGGCAGACCGCTCTGTGCTTAATTAAATATTTAAATGATAATTTCATAAGGGCTTTGATGGCTTTGCATTGCGTTCGGGGCGGGGTCCTGGGCTGGTGGATAGTTTGCGCCCGGTTGTTGCAACCGAAACTTTCCCGTGTGAGAAGGACTTCACTTCCTTCGACTCTTCAGGATCCCAAGAGGAACTCTTCGGGCATTCGACAAGTGCCGCTGTCAAGAGGTGATGAAGTCGAATCGAGGGTGAAGTTGGATCTCGGTGCCAGGCTGAGACAGACTCCATCCATCCATGGGGAGCCCTGAAGACATGCGAGTGCATGTGAGTCCCTCACGACAGGTCGTGTCCATCATGGGTTTCGTGCCACGGGCGGATGATGTGCCCAAGGTCCGTGATACCCAGACCATTGACGTGCGGAAGGACACCGTCAGAGTCCCTCCAGCACTAAGGGTGTATTAAAAAACAAAAAGAAACATCCCCACACACACAGAGAGACCGAAGGGAAAGTGAAACAAAGCCACAATCGTGTTCATCTCCTTCGTCCTTGCGCTGGGAATTTGCATTTTTAATTTTTTAACACCACACGGGGGGCAGCTACGTCTCCAATCCAACGACAATCGTTGACCCCCAGACCAAAAGCATGGAGCAAGGACAATACGGAAAGATGTGACAACGCATAGAATGACTTCACCACGAACCATGGCGGGTTCATCCTTTGCAAACGAACCGAACGACCGACGACAACTCAATTCCAAGGAGCGCTGTACAATTACAACGCCACATCGGATAAGGGACACTACCCGTCGCCGCCGCCGCCACCGAGACAACGGTGACAAACAAATTAAAGGAAACGTGACGTAATCTGTTTTGTTGTACAATTATGATATTACCGTTGACTCGCAGTGCACTCCCTGTTTTTTTTTTTCGTGTTGTTTCTCGTCAGCTATTCCTGGACGGCATGAGGTGAATGGGAATTTGAAAGGATTCTCCCTTCTTCAAAACGCAGCAGCGACAGGTTGCACCAAGTGTCGCACATGTGGGGGAACGAACTGACATTTCGTCGTGTAAAGGGGCCGGAAACACGATGATTTCCGCTGGCAACTCGCAGGATGGCGCGCATAGAATAATTTTCATTTATTCCGTCCGTTCGGAAGGAAGTGTGCGTGTGTGTTTGTGTTTTTGTATGGCTTTGTATAGGTGGCTGCGAGTTAAACAGGGTCACTGTAATTAGGTGCACAAACGGTTTATGTGCAGCAGAAGGACGCAGTCTTGCGTTTGAAGGAATGGCGTTTTAATTAAAACACTGTGGACGACGCGGCGGCGGCGAGGTCGGGTGCATGCAATTTGGATTTGTATGAAGCTTCAAAGTCAGGTGGAAGATGAATTCTCACGACCCAGCTGGCAAGCAGTTATTCTGTGCTCTCGGAAGCGTGTCTGTATACAATTTGATTTCTTCATTTTGTTTGCCTTTTTTTGGGGTATCAGATCCCTTTGACTAATTTTGGTCAAAAATTGATGTTTACACAGCGGAAGGGACTGTTGTTTGACGCAGATGGGGATGAGTGCGCATTTTCGCTGACTCTTGGGAAGTTGGTGTCGTCTCATCGATTTAGTTATGAGGTGACGCAAATTCCTACGCAAAAAAATTTCTCCTAGCTGCTGACTTTCTTCCATACGAGAATACATTCCATCGGTCTGCTGAAGAGTGGGTCAGTTGCAGCAGAACTGTTGTAAAGACAATTGCGGAGGAGTTTGCCTTGTGAATTCACTACGACGAAGGCGGAACTGGACATAACTTCTCCGAATTTACTCCTAAAATCATAATTCATACCTCAGGATCTTACAACAACGTCTTCTTCAGCCGCGTAATTGACTGACTTCTCCAATATATTTTTGGAGTTCGATTTTGTTAGGACAGCGTTGAGGACTCAAATACCGCTGTTAAGCTAAATATTCCACTCAACTTGGACGATGATAGACGAGAATTCCGTCTTCCTAGCCTGGACAAGACAAAGATAGAAATCTAACAAGGGAACTGTAGCTACATTTCAACTCTGTCCTTTTTTAGTCAGTCCATGTGAATCCGCAATATGTCAGATCTTTCGCCTTTGACAGATGCTGATACAAACTCAGGATACGCTGGTCGACACTCAGCACCTTTACGTCGATTTCAAAGACGCATATGACATGACAGTACTGACTACTATACTCCGCAAAATCTTTTACAAATAGTTCTCGCATAACTGCCAATCGACAGGCTGTGGTGGGTGTTCCTTAGGAAAAAAAATAATGTGAATCTCATCAAGATACAAAGAATGGCAAGCAAAGACAAACTTCTTTAGACTCTTTGACGGTATCGACCTTCACTCCCAAGTGTAGCGACACACAGTGCGATCGCATGAGGAGCACAAGACCATATGGTCACAGTCGCATCCTGGATTGGATGCAGAGAGAATTCATACGGCTTCGAACTTACGTGTTCTAGTAGCAGAACAGACTGGGATACCAAGTGCATAGGCCTCGTTACGGATGTGAGTTCACGGTTGCAAAGCACCTCTGAAGGTTATAGATTAAGCCCGCATATTCCAAGCGAAAATCCTAGCCCTTAAGATGGCATATCGTCAACGTTAATCTCATCCAATCCAACACCAATGCAAAGAGTAGCCATCTTTTTGTTGACATCAAATCTTGCATCACCTTTTAGTCCAGGAACCCCGAAAATAGCTAAATAACCATTATATATGTCCAGGACCGCTTTTAGGAACGAGAAAGCTGATGAACTGTCCAAATAAGGAGCTGTCCGTCAGGTACTCATCCACTAGGGCTAGTGGTACTCATTCCACTTTAAGGTACTCATTCCACTTGGGCTAGTAAAATCATGAATTACAAAATTTGCTGTTATTAGCTGTGTTTTTTTGCAAGCGTATATACGCTTAATTTTGAAGTGCACAAAAAAACGATCATCGGCCCTTAATGATTCATCATAAAATCTTGGCAGCACCGACAACATTTATGACATTTGCTAAGCATTCAGGGGTGTTGTCGTGGAAGGTGATTTCTGATCTTTGATGGTGACAATCTTCGTTTTGTGACTGAGTACTTTAAACCACGTACGTGACCTTCACTTTAAAAGCAAAAACACTTAATAATTATAAAATAAAAAAATGTTCATCAAATGAAATAATCGTTTACGAAGCCAAAACGGAATATATAGCAGCGGCACTCTGAGTATACCAAAAATTGCATACTTATGGATGTCAACAAAATTAAAAATTATCTAATACATCAACCAATCTTGCAGGTGTAAGCCAAATACAGCAACCTTAACAATGAATGGATGAATTCAGGAATGAACACACAGAAATTAATGATTGGAAGCATTGTTTTTATCCGCGCTTATTCCTTAAGCGGCTATAGATATGATGAGTAAGTTAAGCGGATATAGGACTCGTTGTTAGTGTATTTTACATGCAAAGTGAAATTTAGGCGTATATACGCTTGCAAAAAAACGCAGCTATCGTAGTAATACGACATGACCTGAATCCTTGATTCACTGTAACACCTGAGCTCTTATCCAGCTCTTGTCAGAGCGAGACGAGAGACTCTGGGCAAGCCCTTCCTTCAATCTCTCATCGAGATATTTATAATAAGCATCAAAGGTGTGGTTTCAAAATTGCATCAGTTCTAATTGGGTTCTCATCGAACCACAAAGGTACTTCCTGCTCCATCAAGCTCAGTACACATGGCGCCTTCAATGTCAAAAAAGATGCTCGACAATATTATCTATAGGAGAGGTCACTATGAGCCTAACAATGAATGGAAAGTCGAGGACGCGTATAAGACAACCCAACACGCTGCACAGTATCTAGCACAACTGGTTAGGCGAGTACATCATCTCCCTAAATGGCCTTAAAGATTATGTCATGTAAAACCTCAGGACTACCTCCATTGAGGGTATGCGATATTGCTTGTCTGTAGTGCTAACCCAGATACGTGAAACTACTTTCAAGATAAAATTCCCCACAATGTTGCCGACGTACACCGTGACACCGTGACACTTTCTTCGAGCATAACTGCGGTCTGGCCTGGAAATGGATCCGTCAATCAGTCTCACAGCCAGCTTATCTTTTTCTCTATCTGACACCCTCCTCCACTTAAGTGCTCTTCTGTCTTCTGTTGATCTTAGACTTACAATGTAAGGTCAATTCACAGATACACGTGAATTTAATTACAAACGATTCAAAACTGGCACTGATAAGGGCACCATTTACTCCACGTCGCCTAGATTCACAAACATTTAGTCAGACATATCTAAGAGAATTTAGGACGAACTGCGTTTACCCGTTTATTTAGGCGCTACAGCCCGCTTAGATGGGGCCTAGCTTCGCATGTTGTTCTCTCACAAATGGAAGCGCCCTACTGTTTTATCACGTCTCCGAACGGCCAATTTCGTAAACCTTTTTCTAGACAGTTCTTATTTTTTGAGCATTGTCAGTGACTCGAAAGAGGTGGGACCGTGAAAATCTGTTTTTTTTTTTCGTATCGGCCGGGAATCGAAAGCAGTAAGCCAAGTTACGTTGCCTAGGGGTCGACACCCTTACCCACTACGCCACGGCCACCGCCCGTGTATTTATCGCTAACTTATTACACGTGTACTTTGTACCCTATATACAAGTCGGCCTAGCACTCTATATATGATTCAGCCACCATAGACGTTGGACGTCTGTTGACATAACTAATGACCTGCGTAACCTTCTTAGGGGGTAAAGAGAGCTAAAGCAAGCTCGAGAGACCAACTGGTTATTCCATCCTCCACCATTGACTCTAGCTCATAAGGTGTTAAGCCGAAGTGCACCCACGCGAAATTTAAGAGTTGGTCCAACCACCTACTCCTGGTTTGCCAATCAGTCGGGCACCTGAATCGCATTTAGATGTCGTAATGGTGGGGGCATTCGTGTCACGTGACGAAACCATCGAACAATAGGTCCTTCCCATCAAAGAAGCAGTTGCTTCAAATTGAGTTCAGTTCTAGGTAATTACTGAGAGAATAAAACCTGAGTTAAAATCCTCTACTTAGCTCTGACATAAAACTCTCCCTCTCTGATTACAGATCTTCCAACCTGTTCCAAAATTCATTCCTACAGGAAAGCTCAGAATTACTCCCCTCATCACGTTTCAGACGGACTCCGAGATACTTAATCTTCACCTGCTTCAATGGGACTCCACGAAGTTCTTTTCGATTTCTGGCAATCTGCTTCAGCGCTCACCGACTTTGCTTCACTTTTTATGCCAGAGCCCTATTCCCTATGTAAGGCATATGTTCTAAGGGCATCGAGTGGCTAGAATCACATTTGCCATTCACCTTGACCTCATTTTGTCTCTCCCTTCAGCTTCGGGACCAGATCAGGGAGCCTATGGTTGACATAAGCTCAAGAATCAGTGTTCATCTAAATTTGAGAAATGTTATGAACATGGCGGCAAATCGCGGCTTGGCACGTCGACTCCTAAGCTGTCTAGCTTCAATTCTCGACACGAACAACCATGCGCTCCAAAGTCACTGACTATGCTCATGACAAGTATACCTCGTCCTCCAGAATTGTGGGTCACCTCAACAATAGCTTGCACAGCATGTGTGTCCTTCCTGCAGAAACTAGGCCCAGACCACGCGTCTCGCCTCAAAAACTTCTCGAAACCTCTTCAGCAATAATAACTCAGATAAGTTTGATTATGCAGAAGAGTATTGAGTCACAAATGCAATTCGTCCAGACCACAAGACAGATTTCGAAAATTTGACAATCCCCGGTCAAAGACCTTTCCCACGCACCTAACCCCCACTCCGGACGTCCCGAACAGGATAATTTGCCATATCCCACAACTATTCCCCAGTCCGATGTGTCACACAATCAGTTGACACCAGCATTAATCATCACAAACATTCTCGGCATGAATGACCAAGTTACCCACAATCATGGAAACTTCTGAATGGAAAACCATTTGCGAAACTTCCACCCAAGAAGCACTCTCCGCCCGTCCCACATGTGTGGCGGCAAGGCCGAAAGTTTTGCGCTCCCTCAAAATTGAAACACAATTAAAGTCGGAAATGCGGAAGCTTACCCCTGGAACAATTCTTATTGTCTTGGTATTCAATTTTCAGTTTTCTGTTTTCAGCTTTGTTGTTAGCATTGCGGCCACCCACTACAAGTTGTCCACAACAATCTCGAGTAAGTTACTTAAATAAATTGCATGCACTTCATGTGTCATGTTGAGTGCTCGTATCTACCGGCAGACAGAGAGATGACATTAAGTTACTTCAGCAAGTTGTGTTGGAAGTTTTAAATGAAACAGATCAAGGGCTCTTAGAGATACATTTAAGTGTTGAATGGGAAGACGGAGCGAGTGAGTGGCGGGATGGGGGGGCAACTTTTTCTGTTTCAGCAATCATGCGGGAATTTTTATTCAGCTTGTCGCAATATCTGCGCGTGGTATTTCATTTCATCGAAAATGTTTTTTTTTTTTTAAATCACGGTAACAGAATGAATTCCTATAAGACTCCCACAGTGCAGAGTGGAGTGCAGAGAGTTCAAGTAAATCTGAAAAAAGCTGGAATGCACTTGGGAACGGGAACTCCGGTGAGGGCTTGAAGAGCCAATCAATTAAGCCACTTCAACAAGACTGAATGTAACAATCTGGACTGTAGGAAAATGAAAAAACGCTTCGAGGACTTGGACATAGTCCCAGTTCCGTTTGTGCCAAGAATTGAGATCATGGTTTGCGCAAGACAAAGAGGCATCAGTGTGAAGGAGGTATCCTACTTGTTCAGTTGTTGGTCATGGTTGCCTTGCCACTTTGCATGTTACCAAACAAATTCTAAAGCTGAAAACATAACAATAAACATCCAGGAACGTGTCAAAAAGGCCTACATAAAGCGGGGTCCATAAGCGCGTGTGGTTCACAAGCTATTACTATCAGTAGTCAGCAGGCATGTAGTTGGCCAGCTCGGCGATCAGACTTAAGAGGAAACTAGATCCGGCAAATTCTACCATCCGTGGCAAATTCGGGTCTTTAATAGGAAACACCGACTTCAGGATACCCAAACTCATCTTCGAGAAGAGTTTCGCAACGAGCATAACCTCCAGATCCTACTGGACGTCTGAACATCAGACGATGGATGGTCCTTTGTGCATCTTCACAGATGAATCAAAGATGGACATACGAGTGGGTATAGGACTCACTTATAAGAACCTGAATTTCCAACTGTCAGTCGTACTACCAAATCACTGTAGTGTGTTTCAGACCGAAAATATAGCGACAAAGGAAGCTCTGTGCTGACTAAAAATCAATGCAATATTAGGGACAGATCACGTGGGTGTCGAGACGCTGAAACATTGCATAAAATTGCGAAGCAGACGAACTCCCTAGAAAGGGTACGCTCTCAACTCTCTTTCCAGATGGAGATCTGCCGCCCATGGCTATCGCTATTGCAAAGCTCTAAACGCTTACTCATATCAGACGTAGATGGTTTACTGGTATTGTGTGCAAAACAATTATGGCCTAGCCTCGAACGGTCAAGTGACCTGAACAGTATGAGTAGGCTGAATCTATGAACTCTCATCGTTGCCAGTGTGTCATCGGTACTCTCACCTCCAGCTTAGGTTAGGTTAGGTAGTTGGGTTGCTAGTGAATTCACAGGGCACTTATACCATATTGGTCCATTGTGATACCCATAGTCAGACTGCTACCACTGATTGACTACTCCAATGATAGTGCCGTTAATTTGATCCCAATGGCAAATGTGACCAGATTTGAAGAACAGATAAAAGCGTATTAACTTTGCTTTCACTGGGATTCGAACCCGGGACTCCGTTAACCATGAGCAGGCACTCTACCAACTGCGCCATCCAGTCGTCCAGCCTAGGTATCCCCTCTTTATGCCGAACACGCAAAATTTGAATTTAATGTTTTAAATTTTTTTGCGTTATACGCAGACTTATACGGCCAAATGTATGTCGATACGACTTGCTTGACAACCGTGCCATATGGGCCAAATAGCCATTGTTAATGGTTGTTACAACAAATCGGCAGCATAAATTTTTCATCAAGCAAATCGAATCAACAAATGGTTGTCTGAAAGCCGCTTTACAAAAAAAAAATTGTGAACGGCTCCTTTAAATGCTCCAGATAATAAGTAAAATACGACATATTTTCAGCCTCTACTGTTGACTAAAGAAACAGTTTTGCCTGTCAATAACATTCGCCAAAAATAACATCTGCAAACCTTTTGGCCAGACATGAAGTATTACCGAAATGCCCGAGTTCTACCTCTCTTGTCCCTCATTGATAACTGCTTTTTATATGCTTTTCTCAAACCAAATTCACCAATCAGGGGACGGAATTCATGTTATTTCGTGAATAACCGTCAAAAATTCATGAATATCTGCCAAAAAAGCACTCAAATTCGTCGGTTGACTAGTGGTTACTCAGCTGATCTCTCTGATACTTCATTTCTGCTTTCAAGTGTACAGCAGGTCTCTTTGTTCATCACCACTTGGCAAATAAACCAGTGTCTTGTTATCTGTGCTACCTGGTGGATCTCGCTCGCCATATAAATGTGATTTAATTAACAAAACTATGCCACATAGAATCTTTCAAAACCAATGAATAGTGATTTGTCAGCACTTTTCTGTGATGTCACTAGCAGTTCGCCCAATTTCAGGTCTCTTGGATCACTACGAACCAACAACAAAACCAGTTTTCTGTTGTGTGTGCTACCTGGTGGATCGTTCGTCTGTTTCATTATGTTTGCGCATCGAAATTTGTGTGAGGAATGTGTGCAAAGAACATGTCTAGTGCGCACCGAACTTCCCACGTGTAATGTCGTGCTAAAACCAGGTTATTCCGTTGCTCGCATCGCAGTTTGTAGAAATCGCCGAGGCAACTGCATTACTATATTCAATTTGAAGATCACCGAAGAAGCCGAGTATAAGGCACGTCCTCTCCCCCACGAAGGACTCGATTTACTCCGAAATCATTCGAATGATTCTATGCTCTCCGATCGAGCAGACTTCAATTTCCACGAGCATGATTTCGAGGTGACCGAAACAATTCCATTCGGCGACGATAACCTAAAGATGGGAGTTGTTTACCCAAAGATTCCGAAAAGTACGCGGAATTTCTTTGGCGATGTCAAGTCATTGATGAAGCGCACAAGAAGGAATAAACCAAAGCCCGTGTTTCGTGTGGAGCCCGGTGAGTATTTCAACAGAATGTACAAGAACGAGGAACACATCGGATTCAGCATCTGTCAAAATCTGTCCTCCTACAATGCAGTCGATGAGGTAATGCACCGAGATGAGGGGTACTACGATATGCACATAATCAAGTACACCGACAAGGCGACCCGAAAAGCAGATGGTATCCTTTTTTCCGGGTTGCAGAACGATAACTGGATGAATTATAAGGAAGGTGTCCAGGGTGAAATGGAGGGGTGCAGAAATTGTTGTGAATTAAATAATATGGAAGGAGACTATTAATTTTATATCTGTGGTTTTATTTTTGAGTCTGATGCTCTTTGTTTACTGTCACAGCTGATTGGTTACTTTGAAATTTGCTTTGTTCTAGTACACGCAACTACCTCAAGGTCACTGAGTGGTGGTTTAACAGATCGAAGTTTTGTGACTTCCATTATGATGCATTATTTGTATGCGATGGTGACAGGATACAGTCAATCGCTGAGTGTGAAGCGTGTTGGATCGTCTGTTTGAAATTGTCGTGAATAAAACACAATCTTTATCGGTACCAACATTTGAAGAGTATAACCAGTAAAAGTGTCTGCTTACACTTTGTCTATAATCCATTAGAGTAGCAAAGTGTAGGGAATTAACATTTTCAAAGTGTGGTAGATTTGCAAAAAGCGTAGTAGATGGGGTTTACTTATTCAATTCCTTTGAAATTCCACACACGATCTACTACGTTATCGCTGGTCTTGTACATGAAATGAACAGCTCCTCAGTGCCTTCTGTGAAAAAAGGAACAACGAGAGATGGGATAAAGAGGAAGAATTGCAATGCGTGGTAGATTTTGCACTTTGGGTAGTAGATTAGGTAGATTTTAATATTCCAACACAGGAATTAAATACGGAGTGCCCTGCGTCCAATGAAATAAAACTACAGCAAAATAACATTCGTTTTGTGGACTTTCCTTCGCACAGCTTTCGAAAACATTAGGTACAGTGGTTTGTCAGCACTTTTCTGTGATGACAATTGAAACCAGAAATGAAGTATTACAGAGATGCCCATCTGCTAATGCGGCCCAATAGTTCTGCATCCTATTCGGGTCAGTTGGATCATTTTTGCCCAGAAGAAAATCGAGATTCAATTGCAAGAAATTCGTATAATGGTCCAACTGCTGCTGGGATGTACGCTGATATTTTCTTATTCCTGCAAAATATTCATTATTAATAAATACTTATACATTTTTCATTAATATACACAATATTACCTTGTTCGCTACGTTCTGCCTTTATTTTGTAGATAAGCTCAGTAAGAAAAAAAAGCGCGAATATAATAATTGTCAAAAAAACAATATTTGACATGACAACGAATTCACCTCACCATGGTGACTATTCTTGTGTGTTTTCTTGTGAGGTTTTCGCCAGAATACCAAATAGCTGAAACCTCACAAGGTAGGCATCATAATTTTCGCCTCACTGACAATCGTGCGTTGTGACCACATCACAACCAGAATAGGGGTGTAAAGCGGCGTTAACACACAAAAATTTGTCATGATGATTTGCTTCATAACCGTGAGTCGAATCGTTAGTGTGAATGCTCGTTACAAGAAAACGGCAGACTTGTTTTGCGGTGGATAAAACATTTAGACTTTTGTTGTGTCTGAACCCCGCTTTTGATTCATTTTGCCTCACCCCCCTTGCTAACAACATCGCCGACAAATTTAGCGAGTGTGGAAGCCGCCTAGGAAAGTTCCCTTCAACAGGCGCCTTGGTTCATCTACAGTTAACAACTGAACTGTCAACCGTTTAATTGTAGTCTATGCTAATTGGCGAGCTGTTGCTCATTTCACTTGAATGATGTTTATGCACCAAAAATATTTTGTAGAGTGTGAAGAGAAGGCTTGTCACCTGCACACAGGCTGGCCAACATTCAACATCGTGCTAAAACCAGGAATAGCCCGGGTGCCTGTTGCATGTCGCCTCGATATTTATAAAAGTCGCGAACGAAGTTCTGTTAGTATATTCAATTTGCAGATCACAGATAGGGCCGAGTATAAAGCCCATCCACTACCTCAAGGATAAGACTTGCTCTCCGATCGGGCAGACTTCCATTTCCACGAGCAGGATTTCGTGGATAAAAAGGATATCCCCTTTTTTTTACAAGTATTCATAGCCTCCTATCAACTCATTGCTTGGCCGCCGACATATTTGTCAGTTTTTAACATTTTTTAAACCCAAAAGCTGGGTTCACATTTTACAATCGTTCGACCAACTTCAAGAGGATGTCGTTTCTTGGAGGAATAAAAATGATGCAGTCTCATAGCTCCGTGTGATACCTCTATGCGTTGACCAACCCTTTAGAGTCCTTGAAATCCATTGGGACAAGTGGATCGATGGGTCATTAAAAGAGTTTGGGCTAAGCTCATACTAGGAGCTCAAGCATTAGTCAAGCGTCTGGTTCCATTTGAACGCATGGCTCTTTTTGTCGTTTGACTTTTGGTTGGGGTCTGTACAAACTTTTTGAAATCCATCATACAAATGGGATCATCTAATTGGTACGTCAAAATGTTATAAAATGCTAGAACTTTAGAAGTAGCCTGAAAAGGTGAGTGAATCGTTTGCTCTTCAAAAATACGGTCACGCACCTACCTAACTTAACTTAAGTTCAGTAAAACATCGTGGAGTGACAATAGGCGGTATAGAGCCGCTGTACGATTTCAACAGTTGAAACACTTTAAACGGATTCGTGTCCATTGCTTCGGCAGCTAAGTAATGTTCAACAGACAACCATAACATAAATTACAGATACAACTTTTTACGAAAGATGAAAAAATGTAGGTACAAGGGATGAAGTCAACAATGTCACCCTCTTGGCGCAACAAGAGCAACAACAGCGAACTGAACAGTTTGCGTCCAATTGTTGATCCAGCACAATCACAAGTCATAAAATCGTAACAATGCATCTAGGAAAGGAAAGGACTGCATGAGCGAACTCTCTTCCACGCCGATGGTGGGGAGGGGAGCATATTAAAGTAATAACAGTTTGATGTAGTCGCGGAGAAAAGGGAATAGGGGGAGATCTCGGAGGGTTATAACTTTAAAAGAGAGACTTTTACTTGAAGAATTCCTAGGGATGACGGCGTTTAACTTTCAAAAGAAACATGCAATTTGACTAGAAAATTACATATGGTGCGAAAGAGTGGCTGAATGAAATTAAATTAAATGTCAGGCAAGACAGCTCCAGAGTACTGCTCACTCTCAGCTAACTTAAGCCTCCGGCACATAGAATACTTTAGATGCGTGAACGTCAGCAATATTTTGACAGATACATAAAATACATGTGTTCTTATGGGAGGTGACACATAGACCAACGCTGATGCTCACGCATCGGATATAGTTACTCAACTCTTAACTTTTCTATCGCCTTTACCGTTGACAATCCTCACATTGTGACATTTCAAGAGAATTCGAATTTTTGTGTTAAAGTTTGGCAGTTGTTTTTCGTTGAAGCAATGTTCAAAATAGATAAAAATATAAAGTAATATTTATAATTGATTATTTATATTAAAATACATATTTTAATTTTGCATAAATAAGCAAAACAACCTGAAATTTCAATTCAAACTTAAAACTGTCAAATGAAATCATTTGTACGCTGAAATATTCATTGTGACATCCCCTTACGTCAGATAGTTCACCGTGTACGTATGCCGGACCATTTACAGCCAGAAATGAAGTATTAAGGCCAAACCGCAAAGGCGCGTTCGCACGGTCTGTCTTTGATAGGAGTTGCTACGCGTTTTATCAAGCTTACGAGAATGTTGTGTCAGAAAGCAGCACCCTCAGTTTTTCATATCGAAATGAATGCGCGCGCTTAACCTACTCAAATGTTTTGGAATATAATTTTCAAGAAAGATATGAAATTACTGTAAATAAAATTCCTAGAAAAAATTAATTACTTAAATGTCAAAAAGCCCGGGTAGCTCCACCTAGAAATGTATGCTCGCGCTTACGATATTACGGTCTCAAAACATTCAACGCGCGACAACGCCATTGGACTTTAACATATTTACATATATCCTTCATGTTACGGAGAGAGTGCGATGACGCCCTGCGTTGAAATAAATACTCAATTTATCAGCTGTTCTCTCTCCCATCTGCGATATGAAAAATATTGCCACCTTTCTGTATACACTCATTTGAAATGACTTTTGTCGTTAAATTATTTTAAATCAGCTGTTATCATTTCTCAAATGACAGTTGACACAAAATACTCTCAATTTGGAAGAAACTCTCCCTCACAGCGCACCCTTCTGTCTGCACTACGTTTTACGTTTTATTACGATCCTCTCAGTCTCTCTCATTATTCACTGACGCCGGTCGACGCTGCATTTTGTGCTTAGCCATTGAATTGTGTGCGTTGAAAGCCAATGCCAGCGCAAACGCACTATTGTGTTCCAGGCATAATTGCCTTTGGAATCCACAAAAATCGTAGTTGCCGCATTGCAAAGACGCGCCAAATGAGTACGTTGCGTTCTTTCATTCATAAAACATCGTAAAAACAATCATATAAGGAGCACCAGCGTTACCAGATTATTTTCTTCAAACCTACTAAAGCCAGGATAAGAAACTGCTAAGCCTTCTTCTAAAAATGTTATCATTTCTCCTTGATAAATATGAAATTCAGTTTAATTTTAGTGAATTGAAATTTGAATTGAAAATATTTATTTTCAAAAAATGTATACACATTTATTTTAAGTATATACTTGGATTTTCAGACAAATGTAAAGAATTTCGCGGCGCGGGAATCCATTTAGCACTTGCAGAAAAAACTCACAAATGTCACTTGTCTTTAAATGTATGTGGATCCACGAAAATGGAATGTAAAAGTAATTATATTGTTTAAATGTTTAAAACACACACTAATTAACAATTATTAATCAAAGAAGGCTTCGAAGGACCATGAAATAATGAGATATGATTATATATCGATGCGATATTGCGGTCTACCATTTTTCTAAGGCTTTGTGTAATTAAACAACTCCTTAAAACGTTATAATAAATTTATTTCTCGCTACTGCTCACGTTCGTTGTTTTAGAAGAAGTGTCTTTTTAGATTTGGTGAATTAGAAGTGACATTTTATATTCTTAGTACATGTGTAGTTTAGTTAAGTTAGTACGTTAAGTATTATTTAGTACAGTAGATAGACTACGGTAATGTAGTGAAATGATAAGGTAGATAACAAGAAATAAATGTAATAAATAAAAATTAATAAATTATTGGTGCTTCACATCATAAACAATTGTAATTAAACTCCTTCTCCAACACATTTTTTATTAAATTTTTATTTATATATATTATATATATTATAATTATTTATTATTAAATTTAGTTGCTTACAAAGTTATTTAAAATAATTATTCGGAAGCTTTATAAAGAACATTACAATGACATTTTATTTTTTTGGAAGAAATTTGCAACAGTAAACAGGAGGTACGCTTTTCTTGGAAAATTGATTCAGTATTTTCGTTACCGAAGCGATTATGGTTCTTAGTTTTTAATGAAGTATCTGCAAATCTACTTTAACTTTAACTTTAAAATTAATTTTTATTTTTAAATTCATGACTCTTAAAACTAGACAAAAATGATTAAATCTATCTTAATATCTAAACGATTCATGTTGTGCAAATCTAATTTACATATGTGTATTATTCAAATTTACATGCTGAATGAATGAATCTTATGGTTGTCAAAAGATCTCATCCATATTTATCAAATATTTGTCAATATTTGTCGTCAATTTTTTAAGTATCACATTCCTGTACCATATTGCGGATTTAAAAATGAAAGAGGTCGAATTAGTAAATTATCAATACTGTATCTGAACTGTACTGGAATTTTATACAAAGTTAAATTAAAAATGCACCCACACGTTGCACGTTGAAAACATGTAAACACATCCCTCCATTCCTTCCTCATTTGACGCTTGTAAAGTGATTCGCCACATTATTTCATTTAAAGGCTTGCTAGTGGATTTTATACAACTTTCGAAAAACTGCTGAAAACTGCCGAGATTTAAAAAATTGCTAACCAATCTGCTGCGTGTAATTTTTATGGTGAAATCCTGCTAAAATCGCAGGAGACTGCTAACTCTGGGCTCGAATCGCATATGGCGCCAATCGTCTCGAGCTAGTGTTTCGACGATAGTTTCGCTTCATGTAGGCATAAAAAAACGATAACGTCTTGCCTTCTTCGCGTAAGTTAAAAACTGTCATTAACTATCTTCTCAACAACTGATTTTTGGCGATACCTATTTCAGTATCGTCTCCTATTAAATGAGAACAAATCGTGTATACATATCGTGTCCTACAGTTTTGAGACATTATTAGAGTGATAGGTCGCATTTGTAATAGTTTTGTTCTCAAACTGAAATGAGAAAGTATTTGTGAAATTTGAGAGGAATTAGAGCACATACGTCATTTTTACGTGAGAGTTATTATTTTCAGAGCACTCAAACTGTAACGATCAGAAATGAAGTATTACAGAGATTCCCGACTTCTACCCCTCTTTCTCCTTAAGATTTTTGACAACTGTTTTTTATAACGTTTTCATAAGCCAAATTGACCAATCAGAGGACGGCATTTACGTTATTTTGTAAATAACCGTAAAAAATGCATGAATATCTGTCAAAAAGGCACTCAAATTCGTCAATAGACTAGGGACAATCAGCTGCGAAGTCGGCTATCTCATGAAAACATCTGTCAAACCCACCGTTGTTGAAATTTGCCCAATTCTATCCGTTGTGGTGAATTTCACTTATGGACTGTATTTACTGTCTCTCTCCCTCTCATAAGGCCGTATGATTTTATGGTTTTGCCTATACAGAGATAGCCGACGTCAAAGCACCCTAGTCCATCGACGCATTTGAGTGCTTTTTTGACTGATAGTCATGAATTTTTGACGCTTATTCGCGAAATAACGTGAATGCTGTTTTCTGATTGGTCAGTCTGATTTAAGAACACGTTATAAAAAACAGTTGTCAGGTAGAAGTCGGGGGCCTCTGTAATACTTCATTTTTGCTCACAACACTTCAAATGTCTGCAAAGCCTCTACGCAACTGTTGCGCTGACAATGATTGCGATAGATACTAGGAGTATGGGAGTTGGCTTTTAAGAGCAGTGATGCCAGTTTCGACGATTTATCGTATTTTTAAGATTTGTGGACACAAAATGTTAAGTAGAGGGGGCCGAATAACACTCGCACCGCTTTTCCTCACTCATCGCTATGATCTGAGGAAGAATGATCAAACATCGCATTGTGCTTCGATTGGCAAGACTACATGAACGCAATACCATATGTGTTTGCGATCAATGCGGTGGCGAGGAATATTTTAAAACCCAATTTAAATGCGTTAAACTAATAAGTGCGCTGTATCGCTGCAGATCTCTGGTCCCTGCATAACGGACAATCATGATGATCCCGCTGTTGTCCGCTTTAGACGAGTTTCACTGTAATACTACAAATGTGACTGTCTTCACTGCATTCCAAAGCCACAGCCACATCTTCCTCTCCCTCAATTCATTCCCTTTCCACTCCCACCCGTCTTTTCAAAACAACCGTCTTCCCATCCAACACACAGGAACTGCAATCAATAACGCAACCAATCTCACTCAATCCATCAGAACGTTCATGACAACGCAATCAAGTAACTCCTGTTAACACACATTTAACCAATTCGAATCGAGTCTCTTTTGTAATGTCCTGTGATCAGGTTCACTTGCTGGAAGTCGTTCACATAAAGCACCACATTCAAACTCGTTCATTCACCGTTAACGTGCGCAGCAGAAAAAGTGTGAGTCCCACCAAGCCGCACACAAAAGAACCAAAAAAAAACAATTTCCACATCCTGTGAGCTTCTGCTGAACCATTTGCAATTCATTGCTTTGATCCTTAAAGAGTTATAAAAATGTCCTCCACTAAAACTGTGGGAACTTTTCTCCACATCGACGTCGACTTCTGTATCATGTTATCCTTCTTTTTGCTTGGAAATCGTCGAGGTGGACATTTGTCCTCAAACTCGTTGAGTGGACCAACGGGATTTTGGATTCCGCTATGATAGTTTGCGCTTTGTAAAAACGTAACCTCACTCACGCAAACTTAAGAGCTGGGCACACACATTTATCTTGGGAACCGCATCGAACTCGTAATTCAAAACTGCACAAGCACGAGGCCAGATCGGGCCATGTAAATCATTTTCTTTTATTTTTTTTTTGCTGTGACCGTTAACAGCAGTTCCGTCCTCGGCTGGCAATTTAGTGTGTTTGTTTAGACCATGTCAGAACCGGATGAAGAGGCCGGCCCTTGGGCCCTTCAAGAGATAACCAGTGCATTTGATCTTTGTTTCGGTTGCGTTAGTAGCTGTTTGGAGAACAGGGCTCTGTGATGAATGATTATGAGTCCCTCTAATGTGTGGGTATTGTTAGAGTGAGTTTTATGAATGTTTGTGCAGTCGGCATTGTTTTGGCATGAGGGATGTAATGCAAAGCAGGGACAGGTCTTCACAATTTTTATAGTCTGACAGTGGGAACGGAGAGATTTTTTTTGTGTCGAGTAGGGTTCAGTGAAGGCTTCATTACTTGCGCATCCGTTCACGGTGAAGTACCTAGCGCAAGGGGATGACACAGTGAATACCTCAACGCACAGCTTATTTCATTTGACAGTTTTAGGTCTCGATTGAAAAATGTTTATGTCCAGATATTGACAAATCACATTTCCCAACCTTTGAAATAATTTCTTTTCAAATTAATTTTAAATATTGTGGCTCATCATCAGAATCCACAAAGGATACTGATCTGATTATGACTCGACTCCGAATCTCTTAGTCTCCAAAAGTCGCAAGAAAATATAAAAATACGTCAAAGTGAAGGTATTTTCAAAAAGTCGTGTCACGATCTCTGGACGTCAAAAAAGGGTAAAATTGTGACTAAAGTCGCATGGCGACAATCCTAACTCCAATGCACACTCAAAGTCTTTAAGAGTTCACTGAATACATTTCCTCTTAATTCACACCAAAATGGAGGCAACACTGATCTGTCAAAATGGGTGAGTGAACGGTTTACGTTAAACTTTACGAAATTTACTTTTATTCACACCAAATGGAGTGTACTCTCCAAAATTCTTAGAAACCCTCACATTCAATTTTTATTCGCACCACCCATCATCTAGTCTGCTTCTTTCCAATCATCACGAATTTCTCCCAAAAGGGTCAAAGCCATTCAATATACAAAAAAACTCGCAAAGTTACTGGAATTGTACATCGAATTAGATCAGTGCCCACTCTTCGTCTGAGAAAATCCAATCCAAAGAAGATGTTAACACGTTCACAGAATTTGAGAACTAATCCCACCCCAGTATTGACAGTGAACGTAATTGTTCAATTAGTGTCATGAGTAAGACGATTAAAAACCTAATGCGATTGTGCTAGTTCACTTGTGGGATCATTTGCGATAAGGGTCAAAAACAATGCTGCTGGGGTCTTCTGAAATATGGGACATCACAGATGTGGATTAGAAACGAATGAATGACTGCGTTGGATTATTGCATTTTTCGTCATGAGAACTGGAATGCTCTAATTTTTCAAAATAGAAAACTTAGGTATTCAAAATTCGTGAGGAAGGTCACGGAAGAGAAATCGTAGGGATTAGGGGATTTTGTAAGCGATATTCTCACGATTGACACTTCATTTGAAAGATGAACTATCAATCACACAAGAACTGGACTGGCAATTGGGGGGGTTCACATGGTCAGATAAATCAGAGCGACTTGGTGGGAAGAACTCAAATATGTCCGTTTTGAACGTGAAGAAAAGTAAGTTGATAATTTAACAGTCGGACAAAGTCATTTAATGAAGTAAGTCCTTCTGGGAAAGAATACAATTTTTAGGTTATACAGAGCTCTGGATAGAAAACAAGTACAGAGAGACGGCGGACTTCACAGCTGATTGGCCTTTTGTCCATCGACGAATTTGAGAGACTTTTCGACAGTTATTCATGCATTTGGAACAGTTATTCACGAAATAATGAAAATGGCATTCTCTGATTGGTTAGTTTGGTTTAAGAAAACGACAAACAGATGTTTTGCCAAACAACAAACGATGTCAAATATTTGTAAGGGGCAAGAAAAGGGGAAGTTGGCTGACATAACGCTACAGTAAAATCTGCATTAGCCGTCCACCTGTGGTGCAAGCATTTTTGACGACGTTGCTGGCCAACTTCTGCAGGTTCTTTAATACAAGATAGACAGGTGACCAACATACAGACGTATTCGGAAGAATATTTTTATGGAATTTTGTGCGTGTTACTTTATACTGACCAACTTACAAGGGCGGACAACTTACAAGGGTGGACAACTTACAAGCGTGGGCAACTTACAAGCGTGGACAACTTACAAGGGTGGCCAACTTGACAGGTTTCACTGTACCTTATAAGTATGTTGTTCAAGAGAGACTTTATTAAAATTGTGGGAGTTGTGATAATCTACTAGGAAAGACAAATGAAACTCTGTTAACAAGCAGCTTATTCTTCTGGTCTGGGGTGGAACAAGGCCAGCGAAATAACAGAAGAAACTATCTGATCATTCTTCATCTTCAAACTTCGGTTTTCTACCTTTGAATTTTCTTGCCTGTAATCTTTAACACGAGCGTTTCTTTAAAAGACCACATTCACTTCAAACTAAATTCTGAAGAGCTGTCAAACATGTACTCGATCCCACTTATTTAACATACCCTCAAACTATTCCCAGAAGTTTCGCCTAGACCAGTTGACACTTGGTCATGGTCTTATTCAGCCCAATACATTAATCAGCTCTTATTCATATAAGGAAAAACTGTTAATCTTAATAAGGATAGCTTAAAATTGCTAACAGGCTTTCTTATCGGCCACTGCGGCCTTAACCTACTAAACCCGTGTCAAGGCACGGTCTGTCGGCTTTGCCTCGAAGAGGATGAGACTTCCGAGCACATCATGCGTGAATGTAAGGCAATTATTTGATTCAGGAAACGTATCTTCCATAGGGAGATACTCATTTCAGTGTAATTAATAAATTCCATTACAAAAGATTTACTATCATTGATGAGGGAAGTGGTTTGTAAACTAACTCCAACCTTTCGGTACAATGGATCTACTCTGGTCGCGGTGTCGTTGCCTACACGGCTTGATTTGTTCAAGAGTAAAAATTGCAAGAAGTAATTTTGTTTGTGAATTCAAACTAACTGGACGCATCCTAGCAGCTTGGAGGAGAAAATGAAAATCACGACTCACGCTTCAACGACTTCTGTAAAGGAGTTGAGTTACGACTGGATGGCGCAGTTGGTAGAGTGCCTGCCCCTGGTTATCGGGGTTCCCGGTTCGAATCTCAGTGAAAGCAAAGTTAATATGCTTTTATCTGGTTTTCAAATCTGGTCCAGTCACCATTTGCCGTTAGGGTCAAATTAACGGCAAAGTCATTGAGTCAATCAATGGCAGTAGTCTGACTAGGGGTATCACAATGGACCAATATGGTCTAAGTGTGCTGGTGCATGCACTAGCAACCCACCTACCTAACCTAATCTAACCTAAAGTAGTTGAAGCAGAGAAAAGCTCCTCAGCTTCAACCCTGTCTCTCTCTCTCTCGACATAAATTCTTGGAAGACGACATTTGAGACGCCAGCGACAATTAGTGTCCGTGTCTATGGAGAAGTGGGTAGATGCGTCGACTCATACACTTGAGGTTCTAAGTTCAATCTCTAAATTCAGCGACTTTCATAATGCACTGCTTCTCGTCATTCGAGGCATTGACAATGCTTAAAAGGTATCTCTACTTAGAAACAGCTTTTCAAAATAGTCGATTATGAATTGTAGGTTACCTCGGCTCATGATAGAACAAAGGCACACACAACACGAGTAGTTGCTGAAAGAGCTAGCTCTAGGTCGAGCTTTGGGGCACCTTTGTTATTTGTATGATAAGCTATTTCAGTGGGACACCAATCACAATTCGCATCATCTTCAGTTCCCGGTGGTTATCCATCTATGGAAGATGTTCATGAGTGTATTTGCCTGCGAATGAGAAAACTCCAAATTAATGAAGTGTCACAGTTTGCGAAGCTCGCTATTCGTGGTGACCTCATATAATTGGCGCTTTAAGTCTCAAACCCACAAAATCCGTTGAGTGCACTGAGTCCTGTCAAAAAATTGACAGCTCATAAGGCCTTATGTGGAGGGTGACAGCGAATGCAGCCCAAAGTGGAATTCACCACGATCGATGGAATTACTCAACTTTTAACTTTCTCTGCGTTTGACAGATGTTTCCATGGCAATTCATACGGTAATTTATGAATGAAAGAATACAGTTTGTTTTATTCAAAATTGTTTTTGAATAATTCCTTATAATCCAGGAACTTTAAAATTTCGATTTTTTTTAGATTTACACAAGAGTGTATTTCGTACGCAACGTAAGTCATTGGGCAAGGCTTTGCAATCTGGCGAATACAATTTTTGTGGACAACGGATTTTATGGGTTTGGGCCTTTCGTGTATTCCAACACTCACCTCAACCTATGCACCGTGTTGATGGTGACATTTGGAACGACTTTTTTTGAGTACAATAGAGATCGTCTACTCGTAAACGAACAACATAACGCACAAGAAAATGTTATTGTTGCTAGACCATGTTCACCTCAGATTGTATCGCCACTAAATACAGTAAGAACTCGGTTTGAGCAGCACTTGCATACCCAATTTCTTAAAAACAAAAAAGTTCACTTTTGTATGTATCCTTCAAATGTGTTCAACAATAATGATTTGCCATTTTATCTATACAGACGTAGCCACTTTGACAGTAATTTCTTATTGAAAATGTGTGACCCTGTAAGTGAATCAACCTGGGTTCCTGCAACTGTCTTAATTTCTATTAGTTGCATAAATCGAGTTTGTACTACCATGTAGATTGCTTCCAGTCTACATGGGGCTCGGGGAAAAGCCTAAAAATGCGTGAGTGTAGAACTCTAGAATCTCATAAGTGGTCACGACACTTAACTGCGAGATCCCACAGAAATCGTTCACCATTTTCAAAAATTCCCAAACGAAACTCAGCAAGTGTATCATCGAACACATCCAAGACTCCAAGAGCCATGGCAAAACCCCTAATTATCCTCGCCTCTTCAAAAACTAACGCTTAACATAAATCTGCTCAACAAACAGCTCTAAAAAGTGAAACAGACACGAAACCCCCATTGACCACAAATGAATAATATTTGCCTTACAGATTTCACAAATCCATATGCACTTCTTGCCCTCAAAACACCTGACATTTCACTCCCAACCGACCTGAAGATTGATTTCAAATCAACAAGATATTTGCTTCATTTCAAGTGCCCTCTGAAGTTCAAGATCAATCACATAATGGGCCACTCAGCTACCAAAAGCGATCAAACACAGACAACAGAATACTGCTTAGATGCTTTCACACTCAAGATCGAACATGAGACTGAAACAAAGGATCCACAAGCACTTTTTAATTAGAACATCTCGAAGAGTACTCGACTGACTTCAAGGGCGCATTTGAGTTATTTGATCGATTGGAAGATAAGAGGATCTGGGATCCATGAGAAGGTGAATGATCACGAGGAGAACTTCAATTAATTACTTCTGCAAAACAATTTCGTTTTTATAACCGAATGTTCATAAATAAATTGTACTTCTTTTAAAAAGCAGAAAAAAATCCGTTTGTAGGTCAACATGTTTTTATTGCGCCCATCTAGCGTAAGTTTATGGCCGTAGCGAGCGCTTTAACAATTTCTCCCCCTCTCGAGAAATATTTGAAATTTTCCTAAGAATGCAACCCGTGCACACACCTGGGCGATTGAGTCGAGTAAACGTCATGATTGAACACTTCCCTTCCCGCTTGCAAGAGACCCGTGAGTATCTCGGGAAGTGATCTGATATGTAAAACAGATCAGAAACAGTTTCCAATGGGCAATAAAACCAACTCAACTTGAAGTCTAGCTTTAATTGGCTTTCCAAATAAGACAAAAAAAAAAACACACACACACACACTCGCAGCACCATCATCATCGTCGTCGTCGTCGTTGTCTTCTTTTGGGCGAAAACGGACATCGCAGATACACAGACAGACGACAGAGGAAGCGGAAGAAGAGATGAATGTGTCTCAAAAGTGATTAATTTCCCCAAGAGCAAGTACAACGACGGCGACGACGACGACACCCTGACACCAATTCTTTATGAATGACATCCGACTATAGACCAAATCGTGAACAAGAGGGAGGCCGCAGCACAAAACAGGAAAACCCGACCCTAAAATTGAATTTTTTCACTTTTTTCTGTTCACTTTTTGTCACGATAATAAGCAACGCCAGTGAGTGACCTCTGACGGTGGATCACCTGAGTCACATCGAAGGAGAAAAACCACAACGATTGGCCTCATCAGAACCCACACCAGCTGAACAACAAATAAACATGTACGCACCTTTTTCGAGCCTAGGGTGCCACCTCGTTCCAGATCGACCCGCGATAAGAGCAGTCTCCGCGTTTCCTTTTCGGCGGAAGAAGTTTGAAGTTTGATGATGGCCCAAGCAGCTGAGGGTGGCGGTGTATCCTTGGTGATTGGTTGACACCTGTTCGTTGCACTGTTTCGGTAACAATTCCTTCAGAAAAAAAAACTTTCTCAATCAATCAAACCAACGCGATCAACTCCCGGATAAATTAGAAGCAATAAAAAAGAATCAAGATTTTTCATATGAAACCAAAAAAAAAAAACGGTTAGGCCGAGTGCCACGGGAGAACGAACGCACAGAGAACGCGGCCGAGCCGGAGAGGTGATGATGATACTCGAACAAAACAAACTGCCAATTAAAAATTAACGGATACCACAAGAAGACCGCAAATGTGGCGGCGACGAGGAGAGCGTAAGTGTTGTTGCAGAAACAGAGAAAAAGAATTAAAGAATCGAATTAGAATTATTAATTTCTTTTTGAATTTGAGTTACATTTCCAACTCTCAGCGAATGTTTCACTAAACTATCCACCAAGTCGGCGAGCTTCGATGTCAGGAAGTCGCGGTCCGTCGCGCACCAAGGAGTATTGGATACTTCTTTTTTTCTTTTACAAATTAATCTCGAACACTGACTGTGGCTTCGATTACGGATAAATTCAAATTCCGACGAGAATAAGAAAAAGAACAAAATAAAATTGAAGAAAAAAAAAATAAAATGAAAAGAAAATTTCGTAAAGGGAAGTAGACACACACGATAACGAACAACGCAAACACAAAACACAATATCTAACGAATAAACGCAAAGGAGAGCGAGAGCCAACCACCATGTACGATGAGGCACGTTGGAACCTTTACAGGTGACTAAATCGTCTGAGATGTTTCACCGGAATCATTTGCTGACTCTGACTCTGCCGATGGTTGTCGGATCGGTGCTGCTGCTGCTGCTGGATGACGATGGTGGTGGTGGTGATGATGATGGGCCAAAGTCAGTGCTCGAGGAATCCAACAGAAAACAAAAAGAAACACACACGAATAATCTCCAACGAAAGAGAGGAGACAAACGAGGCAGAACCAGCACTCGTAGTATAGTTGTAGATACCTTCCAGTCGAGTGGAGAGTTTTCTTCGTTTGTTTTCTGTTTGTTCTCTTTTCAAACACACCTCGCGCGTTAGACAAACACACGCAGAGGAAGAAGTGCGGCGACAGCGGCTCCGGGCATCCCATAAGTGCATTAGAGGCCGGTTTGCGTTTTGTAGGACAAATTTTTATTCGACCAGAGCCTGTTGGTCTCAATTTGCGAGAGCAATCCGAGTGGAGCGGGGCGATCACAAAACAGGATTATACAGTTGCGTGCGACTGTGTAATTCATCAAACGTACGGGTACGTGCATCTAACAGCTTCCATGGCATTGCGGCCGCACTGGCTGCTATGGTCTTGCGAACGTAATGCAGCCAGTGCTGAGGAATGTGGATTGGTTCCAGTCTACATGGGGCGCGGAGTTAATGTCCAAGCCAATTTGGTTTGTTTACAATGCTATGTGACGAGAGAGATTGGTTGCTTGGAGATCAGTGTTGCCACTTTGAGCGAATCGTTTGGAGTTGGGGAAGCACTACTAATGTAGGGTAGTACGTTTTTCGAATGCAGCTTGTTCCATGGGTGATATAGGGGTTTCTTTCTAGACAAAGTGAGTGATGGTTGGGACACCACCGACACCACACCTTCAGCCTAGTGGGAGGATGATCACTTCACCAGCAGCCAGTATCGGAGATGATCCATCCACATGTCTATGCGGCATTGGTAAGCTGAATTGGGCATGACCAGAAGGTCAATACATTTTATCTTGCGGTAGGACATGGGCCTACATCTTTATAAGTTTGTGCTGTCTCAAAATTGAAACCGCAGGACCATAGGCAGTAGCATGAATTCGATAACTGGGCAGTGGAAATGTCGATCAGAGGTCTGCATTTTGTCCTATAAATAATCTTCTCGAACAAATCCCATTGGTTCATCAGCGGTTATCCGTAGGTAATCAGAATTGCCATCATTGGATTGAACAGAATTCTCTCCACGATTATTCATTTCCCAAGTCCCATCACTGGTTGTTTGTCGTATAATTAAAATGATCCATTTCTTCTTCCAGAAGATCAAAAAACTCTTGATCACATTCTCATGAAAATCCTTTTGCTCTGGCAATGGGTGTTGCCATCGCGAAACGAAATGATAAGTTGGGGCTTCTATCTGGGAACGATTTCAGACAATCTTTTCCTGCAGATTTGTTTTTCTTTAAAAATGGATGAGGAATTTTATTTTTTTCTGTTAGTTGAAATGCTATATTTTGAATGTCATTTCTCGTTAGTCCGAAGAACTTTTCTTTCATAGTCACCACATAGTCCACAAGCAGTTTCTCAAATGTTTTTGGAAAAAGCTGGTCTACGATCTAACTTAAAATGTACCAGTGTTGAAGTGACAGTATTTTCATTTTTAACCAGTCTTACTTGACTGATTTTGAAACATTACATACTTTTGCGGCTTTTAAATAGCCACACGAACTTGTCCTCATCATTTCAATAGCTTTTTTCATGTTCCCCGGATTGCATGTCTTAAGTTTCAGTTGGCTTAGTATTTTTGATATTTAATCCATAGCCTTAAGAAGACGAATGCAATGTCAGACATCGTTTGATTAAAATGGAGGGTAATATGGACCACTAGTCCAAATTATACTCCCTTGTCGTGTTCCATATTACCCGCAAAGTGTGGTTTTACAAAAAAAAACAGGACTTCTTCACTTTGGTTTGTTAAATACAAACTTTTAAACACAAATTCAATTTTTATGTTAAAAAAAATGTATACCTAGCTACACTTACGAAACAAATGATCAGTTCCTTCGAATTTCTTCTTCTTCGCACAACTCCGAAACGCGTTCCACCGAACTGCTGAAACTTCACTGAGGTATGTTTCAGCAGCTTATTGCGTAGTAGTGCAGGAAAACTTTACCTCGATAGCATTTGTGTGAGGAGAGAATAGGTGGTGGTAAAAATTAGCCACAATGCCCGACTAAATATCTTGAACTCTGCCAGGCAATACAAAATTTAAAAAGTAACAAAGCTATAATTTAACTACCGGACAAATCCTCAAGGAATTACCAAAAAAAGCGATTACTAAGCTCCAGTATTTAATAAACCCTTCGTTAGGACTATTATACGTTCCAGATTTGTGGAAAGTCGCAGAAGTGATAATGGTCCCAAGACCGGGTAAACCGCCAAGCGACAAAACTTTTGCCTATAACATCAAAGCTATTCGAGAAACTTCTACTCAAACGAATACAACCACTAATAGAAGAAAGACGCCTTATCCCCGATCATCAATTTGGATTCAGAAGAGTCATTCCACAACTGAATGAACTGAACTGAATTATTTAGAATAGCCAACGAAATCGGAAATGCACTAGAGGAAAAAAGGTTTGCTCCAGCGTTTTACTCGACGTATCCCAGGCCTTTGACAAGGTTTGGCACGACGGCTTGAAATACAAACTTACACCCCTATTCTGGCAAACCTCAGTGATGTGTTTTAAGTCACAAATACCTCAAAAGATCATGCTGAGTCACAAATTGTGAGTTTTCGTATTCTGAGCAAAACCTCACAACTTGTGAGCATCACAAGAACCGTCAAAATTGTGATGTTCTCATGAGCACATCACAAGGGAAATTAGCAACAAAAGAACTGTCTATAATGGTCCAACTGCTCCTGGGATGTACGGTGATGTTTTCTTGTTCCTGCTATATATATATTATTAATAAATACTTCTACATATTTCATTAATATACACAATATTACCTTGTTCGCTACGTTCTGCCTTTATTTTGTAGATACGCTCAGTAAGAAAAAAAGCGCGAATATAATAATTGTCAAAAAAACAATTTTTGACATGGCAACGAATTCACCTCACCATGGTGACTATTCTTGTGTGTTTTCTTGTGAGGTTTTCGCCAGAATACCAAATAGCTGAAACCTTAAGGTAGGCATCATAATTTTCGCCTCACTGATATTTTGCGTTGTGACCACATCATAACCAGAATAGGGGTGTTATATTAAATTAGAAATATAGCTACCACCGTACCCTTTCGCGATCCAAAGACGATTTCCAATGCATCTCCTCTCTGATTCACCCGATCGTTGACTGCTCTCTCTTTCACTCAAGAGTGTACTTTATGTTGATGGTTGAGTCGATGGAGAAAAGGGATAATTTTTATTCCTCGTACAATATCTAGGATATTTCCGAAAAATCTATATTGCATTTTAGAATCCTACCTCAAGAATAGGATATTTAGAGTTAAGCACGGAACGGAATACTCGGAATTTAAAGACATTGCCGCCGAGGTCCCACAAGGGAGTGTCCTTGGCCCTACTCTGTTTTTGTTATATACCCGGGACGTACTACAAGCTGAGGGCACAATAGTAGCTACGTTCGCAGACGTTACGGCTATTCTGGCTACGGAAAGCACAATCGAGTCCGCTACAGTAAAACTGCAGCACGCTGTAAAAAAAATTTGCGATTGGACATAACCCTGGCGCATTGCCCTAAATGAAACCAAATCCACGCATATTAATTTGACCTACAAAAACATAGACAATACTATGCTAAGCTTAAGTGGTAGGCGCACGTAAGGAAAAAACGTGACGAACTTCAGAATCGATATAGACAAAAGTACTGACTACTCGGACGACATTCCAAGTTAAGCGCGTATAACAAACTTCTTATATATAAGCAAGTGCTAAATCCTGTTTTGTCCTACGGTATACAACTTTGGGGTTGCACCTAAGCAAGTAATAGAGAATTCATACAGTCAATTCAAAACAAAGTTATAAGGGCTGTCGTGAATGCTAGAGATCTAGGGATCGCAACCGTAGACCAAGAAATAAAAAACTTCGCGAGGAAGTTTCATGGTCATTGTGACCATGCCATACTCCAAACACTGGACATGAGAAACCTCGTGAGCCGTCTCCAACGAATGAAACCGTTCGATTTAGCGCAATGAGTACAGGCCGCTATATAAGGTTCCAGCAGGTGATTTTATCGAAAATCTACCTGCCTCACGCGTAAAAATAATAAAGTTAAAACTACTGGATAGGGAAACCTAGTTGTAGTAAACAACTAAAATTATGGAAAGGGTGTGTTTAGTCAGTAAAAACTGACACTGTAAATGCGCGGGTATCACAGTGTCTTATTGAAGATTCACAGCAAACACGAAAAAAAAGATCTTTAATTTCTTAATGTGGCACATTGTACAAGTTCCCCATACTTGGCAATACAACAACAATATAGATTGGAAAATTACTCCAATTGAGAGTTCCGATTTTCTGTTAGTGAACGGATATAGTATCCTTTAGATAGAAAGGTTGATTTATTTCCAGTATAAATTTCATACATTATAAAGTGTGTGTGCAGGGATTTGATACATATTTATCCTGCTTTTGGAATATTATTATTAAGGTTTACAATTTTTAGTAGCTCGTGAATGTTTTTGAAGGATAAAAATGAAAAAAAAAACCTTCTTGTAAATTGTATTGTGTATATATATTACAATTAGTAATAAGTAAGTAAAAAATAAATAAATAAATAAGCAAATAAGAAAATAAATAAATAAAGGAAATAAATAAATAGATAGATAAATAAATAAATAAATGAATAGATAAATAAATAAATAAATAAATAAATATAAAAACAGATAAATAAATAAGTAAGTAAATAGATGAATAAATGAAAAAATAACTAAGTACATAAATAAATAAATAAATAAAAAACAAAAAATAATAATAACAGTCAAACAGGAATAAATATAAAGCTACTATGGACATGGCTAGTCATGTAATGATGCTGTGCTTTGGAGGTGCCGCCTCCGTTGCTAGATTAAGTTCTTTTATGAGTGGGTTATCGGCAAGTTCACATCTCGATAAGAATCTAAGATATATATTATATCCTTTTTTCATTAGCTGCTTTATTTACGTTTGCGTTATGTGGGAACCAATGTGTCCAATGTGAACCTGTGTCTAGAAGTCCTTAACTGAAGTTGACCAGGTAATGTATTTTTCCATTTATCTGTAACTACCCACTAGGGAGAAAGCATGCTTTTGTTTTCCTAGTGAAGAAGATGGCTTCAATTTTATCTTCATTCAATTTTATTTTCCACTTATTGCAGCGTTTATAGAAAATACTCATCGCATTATATAAATTCCTCTCAGCGTCAAGAGCGAAGACATGAGATGAGAATATTGCTATGTCATCCGCGAACATAGCTCTTTCACAATTTGATAATGACGGCAAATCTGACATGAATAAATTATAGTAGCAAGCACGGAACCTTGGGGAACACCCGAATGAAAAATTGCACCTATTTACCTCCTAAACGGGGCGAGACAGACCGCCGCCTATTACAGAGTAAAAAATGCTTGTCTTTGATTCCTCTAAAACATACCGTCATACATTTTTAGCGCCAAAGCTTTCGTACTCGAGCCCAGCAGTTGTAAGGACTTTTGGAAGATCGTGCAACTTGTGCTGGAGAGTGAGTTCTTCACTAATAATATTGGTGGCGCGACAGTCCGAGGCGGACCTGCGCCTAGCTTCTCAGCAACCACTCGCGTTGTGCGTGCTATTGTTCTTTCACGAGTGGAAGGGACCTACAATTTAATGCCGACTCCGAATGTCGAAGTTGAGGGACTTTTTCTATACAGGAATACTCTTTGAGCATTGTCAGTGACTCGTAAGAGGCGGAGCAGTGAATTATCAAACGTGGTAAATTCGGGTATCGAACCTGGCACCCTCTGCGTAGAAGTCGACGCACTTACCCATTACGCCACGTTTACCACAGACGAGACACGAGATCTTCTCCTGAACGATGTTAAAAAAGACAGCGTCCCGTCGCCTTGTTTCCATACTTTTTAACATTAAAAGAGTTTATTACCAACTACGGAATAGAGAGAATTCCCCCACGCTATTTTACACACTCTGACTGATTTTACTATTCTGAGTTTGGCAGGAATGTGAAAACTAGAATTGGTGTTGCAGAGCTCGTATCTGTTGACACTGTGATATACGGTCTTGAAATCGACGAATAGGTAGTCGATGTGCGCTCATGCTGTCTCCTTTAAATTTCTCCAGATTCAGTCGAAAGGGGCTATTGGTTGCTACAACTTATTCAACACGAACTGTCTTACTTTCCGAAATCAGATTTATATCGAAGAGGGGCGTACGAAGTGAGAGCTAGAGGACGATGTGTTTAATGAAGAAAGTCCGTGAAGAAATTGCAAATATTCTATATCGACATCATCCTTGATTCAAGTTTAGACATGTTGTGAAGAAGATGGTTTTAGGAGATATCATATGAATGTTTAAGTGCAGCTGTTACTGTGGGCTCAAAAGGCAATTGTGGAATAGAGACTTTTGTCGAAGGATCAAGCTGATTTTATACAAAACACTGGTCATCGCCCAAACTGATCAACACCATCCTGCTGTACGGGGCAGAGCATGGACAATCTCAAAAATGGATAAAGTAGTCTTTGGTCTCACCGAGGGAAAAGTTCTCAGCGCAGCCTTTCGGCCCATTTGCGTCGATGGCACATGTAGAACAAAATTCGAACACGAAATGTGTAGGCTGTGTATATTGACATGAGCTTAGCCAGGCGTCCAGGGACCCAACTTCAGTCATGTAGAACTTACTCCGGCCCGAAGAGACTTTTACTACGAACCTTAAACCCAACAGAGGGTGTCCGAGTCGACGGTAGTACACACAAGTGTAGAGAAGGACACAACAAACTTGGTTTGCGAAACTGGAGCCAGTTGGCCTGAGATCACTCTAAAAAAGAAAGGCTTTTTGATTGAAACCTGGTGAGGTATCATCAGCCAAGCTACCGACCTCATGGACGATTCTGTGCGAAAAATGATTGACTCGGTATGTATCCCAAGGAGAGTCCCGAAAAAAAAACAAGAAAAGCCACCAAAATGGCCCCTCCTGGTACTAAGGAAGTGGTCAACTGATTAATATTTCGACTTCGCTCCCAAAGTCTGTAGCTCCCACACCAGTTTAACATAAATTGGGAACACTGTTGCCACCCCGCGCCCATTCAAATTCAAATCACATTCTGCATCTCTCCAAACTCTCACGTCACACCACGCAGACGCATTGGAAGGCTGTCGATTCCTCGTGCTCACGAGGATACGCGGAAAAGCACGTGCTCCGTTGGGGGTTTTGCAACAGTGCAACTGTTTACGCCGCTATGTATTGTACGCGCCGTCCTTTGTCATGCCTTCCTTGAGACTCGTACATAGTCACACTCAATCCCCAATACACGAGTGTATGAATACAGTATCCACACTTTGAAAATTTTAGAATTGAATACAGGCACCACGTGACGATGTTATTGTTTTCATTGCATTGCGATAAAGTCCTTGAAATACACACCCACCGTGGAAGCACTTTTTGATCAGCATGACGTGAGTAGCGAGCATTGTTCTTTACGGCGTTACGTGCTTTCGGGGCTCGTGCTTGAATTTGATTGGGACTGGATTTGTTTTTAGAATAAAATTCGAATTTATCTATGACAAACAAAGAATCGTATTCGTTTCGGATCGGGTGGGGGAATGAGGGATTGCTCAAGGATGTTTACGGTAGTATCCTTTAAAGTTTCTATCTTGGTGGAGGGATAGCGTAATGACGTCGTTTGTCATGTACACTTGGTCGCTGATATCCGGCGAATGGGTCATTCACACCAAGCACCGAAGGCGGGTGGCAAGCGTGCACGCTCGAAGGACCAATTTAGTAAATTCGAATACTTGATGTAGTGCGTTGTGGCCAGGCGGACTGAGGCTGCCACATGAATTATTCAGTTTTCTCTTGTCTTTCGACTCAATACGAAGCAAGCGAAAAAAAAGAGCACAAATGGTTCCAATTGGAGACACTTGCTGGAGATCGAGGGAAGTTGGTGACGTCCCTCAGGATTTTTTCCAAAAAAAAATAAGCCCTGGTTTTTTGATGATTTTCAAGGATGTTCCGTTCATCGTTTGTACGGTTCCACCGACAGGGGGCTATCAATGAGAAATGTCTCTTGGAAGAAGCGAATGAATAGCTACGTGTGCGGTCTCTGCGGATGGTGTGGGGATTGTAGGAAAGCGCGGTAAGGGAGAATCGCTTATGAGTTTTCAAGGCCAAGCTGAAGACTGCATGCACCAGACAGCTTTGTGTGTATTCTGTGTCATTCTGTCGTTCTTATTTCTCAGCCTACTGACATTGTTATCAGACTAAACCCAGATCGAACTCAACTCAATGGAGAAGGATTCAATTGAATTGAAGATTTTGGCGTGTGTCAGCACAGTCTATTGTACCCTCTTCTTTTGGTCTATGACTTAAGTGCTGTGTTAAGAAATTTTTCCTCAACATCATTCAAATTATTAATCAAGAAACATTTATACTACAATTTACACTACAGCAATAAGAGGAAGAGGTACAAGAAAACCAGTACATTTACATCTAGATAATTTAAATCTTTGGCAATTCGGTGGGTGTAAATAAACATCCCAATTTATGTCAGAAACAAGATCTAAAGGTGAATTTACGCCATAAGTTAAACCCAGAGATAACCTATAATAGAGATATCCAACTTCTACCTCCCTTGCCCCTTGATTTCATCTGACAGCGTTTCTTATACGCTTTTGTCCCCTGTCTGTGAATACGTGTGAGCTCTTGAGAACAGCTGTGGAACAGCTGACACCCTTCCCCAGCTTAGTAATGGGGTGAATTAGAGTTCTTATTTGAAAATTCGCTCGTTATTTGAATTTTTCAACACAGTATGGAAGGGTAAACGAACGAGCAAAGCTTATGTTCATGAAGTCGATTCATTAAAACTTTGAGCAATTTACAATCTGAGATACTAGAACATAATTAATGAACGTACAACATAGTGTGAATTTTTGCATATGAATAATACATAAATAATATATTCACAAGTTCAGTTAACTAATACTAAAAATATTATTAAATCGTGAATCACAAATAAGAAGTTTTGACAACCATTTTTATGCTTTAGTAAAAGTTGCAATATCTTACCATTGTTCTTATCAAATTGTTTAAATTGAATTCATGAGTTTTTCAGAATTCATGAATTAAGCGTATAAATCGGACTTCATTTTTTGAGTTAATTTGTCAGGTATGGCTTATGAATAGGCTGTATATACACTTAATAATTAATTTAAGGTCAAATAGTTCCAGTAAAATGGGCATTGCAATACATATTTATTCACGAAAGTCCATATTACAATGTAAGAAAATTCTCTTAAAAATACGAGTCAACATTTGAACACCCTCCGAACAACATTCCCATGTATGTATGGATTTGTACATGGATTGTGGACAAATTCAGAAATCTGCCGCCATTTTTCCCAGTAAATTCACGAAGCAATATCCCACTAAAATCCACGAATCGGCCGCCATTGCGTGTTGGATCCATGGTTTGTGTAAGAGTATTTGTGAAATACAAGGGAGCACCAATACTTTTGCATTTTTCTCCGGTGTGGACCAGGGGAAAAAAAGTGCCGAAGTTGGATATCTCTATTATCCCTTATCTCTGGTTAAACTAATGTCGTCGGTAAAAGCAGTTGATGTACCTTTTAGCTCAAGGTTAAATAGTAAATTAATGTAAACCAAAAAAAGAATTGGACACAATACAGAACCTTGTGGTACCCCAACAACAGGAAATTTTGTGGTACCACTTCGCGTCTCTTCCAATTTTACTCTTTGCGATCTATTCTTTAGATATGACTCAAACCAATTTAGCATGAAACCTCGGACACCTGCTTTTTCCAGTTTTGTTAATAAATAGTTGTGGTCCACCATATCGAATGATAATCCGAATTTAGCTGGATTGAAGAACATGTTTTTATTCAGAAAATTAACTATCCTTTCGTTGACAAGTTTTTCAAAAACTTTACTAATAACCGGAAGTAGTGAAATCGGTCAATTCTTTCCAATATCAGTTGTAGAACCTTTTTTGAATAAAGGTAAGACATGTGCAAATTTGAGGTCTTCAGGGAAATATCCGTTGCATGGAATTTTTTTGAGGATGACATTGGAAATACCATGCTGCCGATCATTCTTAAAATTTTCAAAGGGGTTATAGGCTCGAAACAAAAATGTTACTTGGTACAAAAATCACGTTACCACAAGTAGATAGACATTGAGAACTCGAATGTTGCATTTGATCACTTTAAAGTATATGACCAATGTTAGAGAAATGTCTATTAAAAGTGTCAACAATTTCCTCTTTATTAGATATGTCGTCATTATTTACACGCAGTGTTATAGGTTTTTTAATCAAAGTGTTCTTATTCAGAATGCTATTCACAAGCTTCCACTCCTTCTTAAGGTTACCTTTAGCTGTATTGAGTTTGAAATACAGGAAAAAATTTTCACGACATATAGGTATTCGTACACTGCAAGCCTCATGCCCGGCCTCACCACGTTATCTAACCGAGCATATACAACTAATTCTCGCTTTATTTCGGAGTTACATTCTTGCTATTATATATGAAATAGCACATCAGTCAAGTGGCCACCTAGGGTTCGCTGGCAGCGGTCGGTCCAATTTTTGTAACGCGACGCAGGTGTGCTGCGTTATTCTCTGTTAGTCAGTCCTATCATAGAATCCATTCGTAGAAAATTCACAAATCAAAGTAACGATACGAACTAGGAGAAAATGCCATCACATAATCCGAACGCAATCACAAAAAAATTGCCGTCTCTCTTATTTTCGAACCAGCTGTTTAGTGTCAAATTTGTACAATGTTTGAAAATTATTGAAATTAGTTATGCGCTAATCTTATAAATAATTAAAAAAAAAACTCGGTTTTATTCTGAAATTTAAACATAAAATCATAAAAAATGGAAACTACTGGCTTCGCAATTATTACTTAAAAAATGGAAACTACTGGCTTCGCAATTATTACTGCTCAAGCGAAAGTCTATTCTGAAAATTAGAGAATTAAACAAGATTTAAAAATAGAATCAATTAACGAAAACGTTTTTATCAAAGCTTCTTCAAATCATTCTTTACCTTTTCACAAAAAAGCGTCACGTCTTATTTTAGAACATTTGTAAATCATCTTGCCAAATCTGGTTTTCAATTTAAAAATTCCAAAAGCCTTTCAGCAAAGCACAATACTTTGGTTGTTGTTTTGTTTTTTTAAAGTAAAAAATATGTATTAGAAACTTTAAAAAATATATGTACAGTGGACTTTCTCTCTCTCGAAACTCTCTCTCTAACTCGAACTTTTTCGCCATATTTTACATACAGTGCCCTCAATTTTTCATACAAGATCCTCTCTCTAAGTCAAACTTTCTCTAACTCGAACAAGTTATGGTAACCCGTGACAATTCGACTTAGGGAGAGTCCACTGTATATACTAATATTTTTAACAAAACACGCTCGTTTTCTTATACTCCGACGTAAATTACTTGTCGTAGAAATTCATAACAAATTTTTATTTGATTCATATTCTTACGGCCTTCGAAGTTCGTAGCCTATTTCAATGCTATTCAACTACGAATGAATACTGTGATAGATTTTTCGGAGTTCATATCACATTTTCGATTACGATGGAATTCGTGATAGCGAGTGTCTCAAATATTGGCTTCGAGCTCGAACCACTTAGGTTGGCTTGCTAACGCATGACTATTAAGTATTAAACTAGCTATAGAACAAATAGTCAAGCGTCAAGAGGTATGACTGAATACTTGACTCGAGATGACCCAGTCGCCAAATCCAGATCTGAGCCCAACATTTCAGACAGGTTTTTTGACAGATTTAGGTCCAAATTATACCGCAAAATAAACCGAATTTACTCTGCGGATACCCCATTTTGATCGGCGTCGAATGAACAGTTCATGTTCTTATTCGATACAAAACACTTCGGCGGCTAAGTTTTCTTCATTTCGCACCAGTCTCTGTCTACTACATACTACAAGCTACCAACTTAAGATTTAAAGAGTGTGCAATAATATATAATATGGGTCGTGAGACAGTGCAACGCGGGATTAGGCCTAGCTTCACAGGAAAGATCTAAAGAGTGTTCTCAAGATAAGACTTCTCTACGGTGCGACGAATTCACGTTGCATCTGACAACAACTCTGATAACAACTGAGACGGAATTCCTATAAAAGTGTTTAATTTTGTTTAACTTCCGCTAGCTCGCCATGGTGAAATGGCTGGATGTCATTGGCCACTTTGACAGTAACGGTAATTGGAAAAAACTGCCATCGCTATCTGGGTAGCCTTTATGTAATGTCTTCAGGAAAGGATATATAGCATCGAAGTCCTAGACACAACACAATGGGCATGGGATTCTTAAACATAGACTTAGTCAGGGACTTTGTCTACCGCGTCTACAGTTATCAGTACAAACACCTCCAGAACTGAGAACAAACGCAGAATTAGATACTGTGGCCAACAGCTAGTTCCTTGTCACAAAATTGATTTTTTTTAAAGAAGATTGAATATTTTAATGTTTTTTTCTCTAACTGTGGAGTGAAAAGAAATGAATAGCTTGTACAGCACCGTTAGATAGGCCAACAGTGATCAGCGTCAGACATGCCTAGAGGTGAATATATGTCAACCAGAAATGTAATATTACAGAAAAGCACGACTTCTACCTCTCTTGCCTCTTAAAATTTTTGACAACTGTTTTTGTATCGTTTTCTCAAACCAAATTGACCAATCAGAGGGTGGCATTCACGTTACTTAGTGAATAACCGTAACTTAGTGAATATCTGTCAAAAAGCACTCAAATTCTTCGATAGACTAGAGGGAAATCAGCTGTGAAGTCGGCCAAATCTGTAATACTTCATTGATGTCAACATAACAAATTTCCCAGAAGGAGAGAGGAGAAACATGTCCATACTGCACAATGTTAGCGAAATAACTTGTAAAATCGAATCACATTGTTTATTGTTCTCTTTGGGTGTTGTCTACACTGAATGTTGAAGTCATTGGTGATAATTATACCTGACTAGCAGCATTTTCAAAGAAATCTCTTTCACTCAGGTCTGTTTGTCAAAAATCTCTCGAGGATTTGTATGCCCGATATTCTTCACTTTTAACGATTAACAACGCATTTGAGAAACATCAATCATTTGTGCACTAATGCGACACCACTTCATTAAGTTAATGACATACGAATTGTGTTCGCTCGGTTTTTCCTTTTCTGCGAATTTTTGTTCTCCCACATCAATTAATTATGCATTTTTAAAAACATACTCAGCAAAACTATGAAATTGCAATATTCTTTTGGGTAGTTCTACGCTTTCTCCGAATAGTTAACCGTACAGCTGTGTACATTATTTTAGTGCTGCCAAATTTGCTGCAAATGTGGCACCAAATTCAAACCTTGTGCATATTTTTGGAACAGTAATTACAGTAAAAAAAACCCCATGGTTTGCCAACGAGTGCAGGTTGGCACATGCAGCGAAGCTGGAAGCCTTCAAAGCAACGAACAACGAGAGCTGTTCGTGAACTCTACGAACAGAGACGAAGAGACGAGACCCGTCTTCTCAGGAGAAAGAAGAAAGAGCACGCGAAGCGCGCGATCGAGGAGATGGAGAGGTGCTATGGCAGGAACGATGTCCGAAAGTTTTACCAGAGGGTAAAACAGTTATCCAGTGGATATAAGGTTCGGACAGAAACCTGCCGAGACGAGAAGCGACAACTAGTAGTAGAGTCGCAGTCGATACTGAGAATTTGGAAGAACCATTTCTGCAGACTGCTAAACGGCGATGATGGCACCAATACCGCTGTCAGACAGAATGTCCCACTCAATATGGACGAAGATCGACGTGAATTCCGTCCCCCCGACTTAGACGAGGCCAAGATCATCATATCAAGATTGAAGTCTAACAAAGCTGCCGGTGCGGATGGACTGTCCTCTGAAAACTTTAAGGCAGTTGGAGATGTTCTGGCTGGCATGCACAGATGAGCTCTGTATGATATGGTCGGAGGAAAGCATGCCCGATGAGTGGAATCTCAGTATCGTTTGCCCGATCCACAAGAAAGGAGACCCCTTCAACTGCGCCAAATATAGAGGGATAAGTCTCCTGAATATCGCTTACAATATCTTCTCTGCCGTTTTGTGTACTCGCATGAAGGCGTTTATAAATAACCTGATAGGTCCTTATCAGTGTGGCTTCAGGCCAGGGAAGTCCACCGTCGACCAGATTTTCACACTACGGCAGATCCTAGAAATTACCCAAGAGATGCAGATCGACACCCACCATCTTTTTGTCGATTTCAAGGCCGCATATGACGTGGCGGTCATAGGGCGAGCTATACAACGCCATGTGTAGTTTTGACATTCCTGTCAAAGTCGTCAGGTTGTGCAGGATGACTATGGAGAATTCTCGCTGCTCCATCAAGGTCGGTAACGAACTCACCGAAACCTTTTTAACATCATCCTGGAGAAGATCGTGCAAGATTCACACGCCAACACTAGAGGCACGATCTTCCAGAAGTCCGTACAACTGTTAGCGTGCGGAGGCATGGACAATGTCAAAAGCGGATGAAGAAGCACTTGATTTTTTCGAGAGCAAAGTTCTGCGTTCAATCTTTGGTCCTGTTTGCATTGATGGTTATTGGAGAAGAAGCTTCAACCACGAACTGTACGAGCTGTACAGCGGCATGAGCGTAGCCATGCGTCTACGGATTCAACGCCTAAGATGACTGGGCCTTGTAGAGTCTATGGACAACTTAGCTCCGGCCCGAAGAGTCTTCGACTCCGAACCCGTGGGACAACGCAACAGAGGACGCCCGCGTTTAAGGTGGCGCACCCAGGTGGAGAATGACCTCAACCAACTTGGCGTGCGACACTGGCGACAGCTAGCCAACTAGCAGTGCTAGTTGGAGAGGCTTGTTGGGTGAGGCCCAGGTCCACCCCGGACTGTAGCGCTAAATAAAGAAGAAGAATCACAGCACAAGAAACCCCAAAATGCACTAACATTTTTTTTTTTCTTTTAACCTAGTTTTTCTTATAAACGTTTTTCTCTTAAACTATATATTTTTCATTGGTGTATACAGTCAGAACCGTTTATAACGACATCCATTAAACCGACATATCGGTTACAAAGGCCAAAATCTTGGGTCCCGGCTGAGGTCCATTATAATCTATTGAATAACATATCGCTTACAACGACCGACCATATGTTGCGATATCGCAACATATCGACCCATAAGGCACCCCTATCGACAATGACATCAGTTTGAGTTTAACCTTGTTTTAAAATAAATTTAAACTTTGCTCCGACGTAAATCCATTCTCGATGGTGGCAATTCATCCGAATTAACCTCAAAATAACCTCAAAAATAACAGAGAACTGTCAAATCATCGGTCACAGAAAAGAATGCTGCCAAGTTAAGGTACACATCCTTTAAAAAAAAACACATTCAGATGCTGATGAATCCCCAGATATGGCACTCGTGCTGTTCAACAACAAAAAATGTCCGCCAATTCCTTTTTATATCCGCTGAGCTCCTAGACAATGGCGCTGAAGAAAGAATGCCTTGTCCTTCCGAAAGTTGAATTCCATCTTCCCTTCGAGCTGTTTAATTGATGTTCTATTTAGTATTTCCTTTTGTAATGCCTCATTTATTGAGCTCAGTCTCAACAAACGCACGTACATTCCAACATAGTTCCAATCGTTCACGCGGCAATTTCGGAAAATAGCTGCACCATTAATTTCCAAGCCGACTGCAGTTTAGATGATCATGTCCCATCTGTGCACAATGTGCCATAACTCTTGTCGGCGGTAATTTGAATCAATTCAATCTTATCGCCGCTAAGCATCGTGCAAAAGCGCACAAGATCGTCGCGCGATAAAAACAAACGAGATCGACTCACCATGTTGCCTCGAGACGGAAAATTGACTCATAAATCCTCATTAAACTTGCGCTCGCATCCTTTTCACCGATTGGCACGCACGTTTCCCTTTAATGACCCTTTGTTCCGCTTGCCACTCGCCCCCCGCTCATAGACCAGGCCATCCTAATCCACGGTGTATACACGGTGTTCGCGCCAACAAGATCGCCCATAAATAATGATCGCGCAAAAGGGTCTGCGCGCCAGCCCTATACTTTGACACAACCGAATCCGTAAGGACGTGCAATTTATTGGCCAAACTCAGAGGTTCCGTCTCTTCGGGCGGAATGAATTCTGCAATTTTGCAAGTCTGCGTCTATGTGCAGGCGATGTGCGATGCGCATAGATAAACTGCCGATAGTGGCGCGACGCAGCGGAGCAGGGACGCACAGTGTGCGATCTGATTTCGTGTTAGTCACGTTAAGCTACAATTTATCTGCGCATAACTTATCTCAGCGCGGAGCCTGGTGAGGCTGCGGGCCGTATGACTAGGCGTAGTTCGAGTTCAAATCCAGGACCTCTAGAGGGGATCTCAATCTCTGCACAGCAGCGCAACCGGCATTCGACTTTCGCTCTTTTTAATGAAAACATTCCGAGATGGGACTGCAGCAGGGCCGCCGCCGCCGCGCCATTCACTGCCCACCCGACATTGTGCCCATAACCATTTTTCACTTCCCAGTTCGTGTAATAAAAATACCACAAGCGCTCCTTCGCATCCACGCTTCGCGAAGGAACAAGAGCGCAGCCAATTCAAGCAGACGGTGGACATTGCCCGACCGCTTTGCGTGCAGTTCGCAAAGGTCGTCTCAAAATTCTGCGAGCCTGCAAACAAAGTCACACAATTCTACTAGCTGGCAAATTGTTCACGCTTAATGAGTTCATTTTTTATGTTCCCGGCACCTGTCTGACGTCGCCGAACAGCCAATTATCCAAACCACACACTTCCTCTTACCATCAATCAAAATCGTTGAACCCCGGCAAACGTCATCGCCGCACTCACACACAGGCACACAAGTTTGTGAGCACACATCCTGTGCCTGTGGAAGATTGATTCGCGGAGGATAACAAGCGACGTGACACGCAATTTGCTAACCAACGAGTTCATCCCGCTCTGGAAGTGCTTCCCTCTTCCCGCCATCCACCCCATCCGTCTATTCATTCATTTCCGATGCATAGGTGACGGTTAAAGCGGTATTTTTTTTCGGTTTCGTTTTTATGACGCGAAGGAATAATTTGGCAGAGACTGTTTGTAAGACGAAGAGAGAAGAATTTATGAGCGTAGCGACGACTGTCGACAGATGGCAGGGGCATCGCGATATTTGCTAATGTGTAGCAAGGTCCTTGTTGAAGCTCATCAACGGGAAGGAGGTTGATGGATCCATTTCGGCAATTAGGAGGAGTAAGGAACAAATTTATCATCGAGACCGATGAACTTCCGCTAAATAAGATAAGGGTTAGTACATCCGAGCTGCTTGTGAGGGATGTCAATTAAAATGATGAGCGTTCGGCATGTGAAGCGGGCACCTAGAGAAATTAGTTTTTTTTTTTTAATTTTTTTGCCGATAATTCTGGGGGGAAGTTGATTGGAGGGTCATCAGTATTTGATGACTTCCTTCTTTTGTGAAACTTGGGTGAGTGCACAGATCAAAGGAAATCTTTGAGAGATGAAAGGAAGACTCCAATGCAAGAACGTCGCCATGCATCAATCAGAGATAAAGTTGTCCGTATATATGATATTCAGAGGTGCCTTTATTGATATTGTTAAACCTTTTGTTCCACATTTGAACAAAAGTATAAACATTTTTTAGATTAATTTTATGCGACAAACCCATGCCTGCTTCTCTGAGCAAATTTCCAAAGTGTAATGTCTTGTTACTCTTGTACCTTCATTGTAGTAGATTCTACATTTTTTTGTCAATGCAAGTAGAGAGGGCGGTAGTAGCAGCGGCCATGATGCTTTTGAAAATGAAATGTGAAGATACCCTTTCTTTCTACTCGAACGCAGAAGACGTGTAAAGAAATATCGAATTGTAAGAATACAGGTGTCCAACAACAACAAAATATCTGTGAATCTATTCCAGATTTCACCCTAAAAAAAACTTGTTTCATTTGATTTTGAGTTGTAAACGTACATAAATCTTTAATTTAGTACCTATTTTATTTTGTTAAAAAAAGCTTATGGGAACATAACCCTCAAATTTATATGAAAGCTAAGTCTTCTATAGCGCGAATCACATAAGGCGGAATTTTTGTGGAACGTAACCACCGCGATATACGAGGGACACCTGTAGTTGAAGTCGTAGATTAAAATTGTGTCTCCTCTAAAAAATGCACTTTATTTGAGAGCCGTAACATTATTTCAACTGAGAAATGAAAGGCTTAAGATGGCAGAAAGAAGACTTTTAACTGTAGTATAAACTTCAATATCGTAACATCCCTGTCATCAACAATTGTGCCACTAGAAAACTCTGTCAGCGACGTTTGCGGCACCTTATTGTGAATAACCGAACAACTTAGAGATTTGACAGGAAGAACTCTGACCTTAAATCACATCTGGTACCTTTGCGGCAACCTTCCGACAAGAAGCAACTAAACTGGTGACATTATTCAAAAAAGTGTTATAAACTGCAGAAGTTATTTAAATAAAAGCAAATCTCACTATAACTCAGATGTGGGGTTCCCAAAATATAATAAACTGTCGAAATTCTCCGCGGATTATTAAGATAATCATAGATTAAAAAATGGCTAAAAACGTTAAACAAAATTCATGTCCGACGCATCAACGCCTCACCATACCGGTCCACTTCAGATGCTTCAACTACTTCAACTAGGACATCAAGCCCAGAGTCCGAAAGAACGTGTTTCCATTGCAGAAGACAGAAACACCCACAAGAAGCGTATTCATCCGGGACGAGCAGTAGTGCAAGATAGGTCCAGCATTGATGAATAAGCCCGAGATCTGAATGGTGTCAAACTATCTTCCGTCTTTAGCCATCTTCAGGCTTCGGCCATCTTCAATCTTCAGTCTTCAGCCATGTTCCGTTTTCGGCCATCTTTTATCTTCAGCCGCCTTCAGTTTTCACCCGCCTTCAGTCATCTTCTGACTGGTGTCCATCTGCCTCCGATTAAAAGAGCTTCCGTGGTGTCTGCACTCCGTCGATCGGGGGCAATGTAGAGCTCAAATTGGCCGAGTCGTAGTATAAACTTTAAATTCGTAACATCCCTGTCATCACTAACAACTAAAGCAGTACCACATGCTTGCTAAATTTCAAAGTATAAGTCTTCGATTGGTACCCATCCTAGGGCATTGTTGTTCGATTTAACTCATATTAAGACTACATTACCAAATAACGATATTCCAATGTTGAGATTTGAATCATGTAACAGTCTGTATGGAAATGGAATACATTTAACTGGGCGATATTCAAATTATGTACCTAAAATATGATAAATTAAAAGTAAGATAAGAAAACAGGAACGTTTTTTGGTTAGATATTCATTCGCATAAATTAGTACATGGCATGGTAAAGTATAAAATTGGGAACTTGTTTAGGGTGTGAGCACAATGAATTAGAGTCAATAGATCCAACCCGACCGCCATAAGGGCCTTGATACATAATTCCACAATCGAAACGATGAATACAGATAAGGCAAGGCCATGCTCCAAGCGGAAGGCGGCAGAGCGGCAAGAATCTGAGCCACAAAAAAAATTAAAGCATATGATCTTGTATACTTCCGGTCGAAAATGAAGTATTAAGTAAGTATATATTTTGATATCAGAAATTCAAAGCCGTCCTGCATTAGAGCAGGATAGGATTATAGATTTCAAAAATAGAAATAATACCGATAAACTGTGGAGTGATGTGGGGAAATAGATGTGTATGTATATTTGTTCATGTAAGTTTGGTTTTATTTATTTTAATTGAACTTACAAATTTGAAGAACTTTTTCCAACAGTAAGTCAAATGATTATATTCCTATACGCAGGTATTGGCTGAATCGATTGAAGTTTATGATCCAAATGGTGAGATTCGCCATCACCTGATCTTTTCCGGTTTTTGGATCAACACCACACTTTTTCTGTTTTCAAACTTATACGGTTCTGTAAATATTGGATCGACTTTCAAACAAAAGACTAGACGAACAGCATTCAGACATTTTTAGAACTATTCGCTCAAGAATTGCCGATCAATAAATGGCCATTTTTCGCTTAAGTTTGCCGTTCAGATTTTTGCCGCTCTTCCGCTTTTCTGATTGCCGCTCGGAGCGTGGCTTTGCTCTTAGCCTTTCTCTTAGTTCTTTCCTCATTTCGTTTTATTGGGACAGTCGCCTAATTGTGATGTGTCCTTATAAAGCGGAATCCACTTTATTTGTTATTCCTTCAGTGCGACTTCAATAAAATCGTCCTTCGACAGGTGCTACTTCGCAATAAAATCAACACCTTAAATCTTACCATTGTTGACTCAGTAATTGCAACTCCTTAAAAAAGCTGACTAGAGAAAAGCAACTACAAAAAAGTCTGTTGGCACAATAGCTCTGTTCAGGCATAACAATTTGTTGCGACGATTTGCTTGACAGTCGTGATTGATGGCCCAAAATGTGAACGCTTGTTACAACAAAATGGCCGACTTGTAGTGCGGTAGACAAAACATCTTGACTTTTCAGCTTTTGAGGTACGCCGTATGTCTCTTGGCTTATGATGAGAGATTACAGTGAATAGCCGAACAACTTAGCTATATTACAGGAAGAACTGGACGATCCTCTAACCTTAAATCACATCTGGTACCTTTGCGGCAACCTTCCGACAAAAAGCAACTAAGCTAGTAAAATTATTCAATAAAGTGTGATATACTTCCGATGTTATTCTAATAAAACCAAATTTGTTTATAGAATAATATTCTTTTTTATTTCTTATGCAATGCCTTATAAAATATGTTAAGCGTGTTGTATTGAGAATATATACTCAACTCAGTAGATTACACACCAAGCAACAACAAAAGAACTGAGCAAAAGTACTCAGTGATCAACCTTGACTAAAGCGAATTGAAGAATCGAAATCACAGGTGGCACCTCAACTACCATCACTAAATCATAGATTCCGATGATAATTCTGGACACATACAGCAGAATGGACAACCAACTGACAGAACTATTTGAATTTTGAAGTCAATAAATTAATAAAAAAAAAACGTAATCCGCTCACGTTTTAGCTAGCACACAATAGTGAACTTATTTGTTTGATAACTTTTGTTATTTGCATTCTTTATAGCTCAATAGCAAGAATATCAATTATCTCATCGCAAACAACCTCTGTATTAATGTAGTCATTTTCTATTAACGTAGAATTGGCCTGTTTCTCCTCCTTATCTTTGTATTCGGATAAGGGCACGCTTAAAACTAGAAATGAAGTATTACAGAGATGCCTGACTTCTACCTCTCTTTCCCCTTAAGATTTCTTACAACTGTTTTTTATAACGTATTCATAAGCCAAATTGACCACTTAGAAGACGACATTTACGTTTCTGTCAAAAAGGCCCTAAAATTCGTCGATAGGGAGCAATCAGCAGTGAAGTAATCTGTAATACTTCATTTCTGGTTGGCATTGTATTTCTTAGAAAAAAATTTGACAGATCTGTCAGAAGCAGCGATGGCAGAAATGTCGTTTTTGGAACAACTCTCTGCTACTCATTGTGGTAGTTAAAATGTGTGTGTCAAAATGTGGTTGAGACGTCAATTTAACGTCAGTTCAATTGTGTTTGTATGTGAAGAAACATTCTAAACACACGGCAATATCCACAAGTAACAAATGTAGATAAAAAATAAAACAAATCGGGCATGTAGCTTATTGGTATAACTACGTGTAATTTATCGAGTAGATGAGTCTATTCTGCCATCTCTGGTCGGAGCCGGAGATATTGTGTTATGAAGTTATTTTCGTGAGTGGGAAAAAATTGGAAAAAAAAACAAAAAGCGGTTGTAATAATTTTGGAGGCATATGTCGTTTAAATCTAAATCTGTCACAATGAACAATGTTCTAATGTCAGGAATAACTATCATCAATCGTCTAGCCTCTTGATTGAAGCACCCGAGTCGGAGAGTCTTCGAATCCAAACCGAGACGTGTTTGAGGAAGACTCCCCTCCGATCGATGACGTGAGCAGCTTATCAACTGGATGAAACTGGAGATACCTAGCCCAAGACCGTGCTAGTTGGAGAGGTATGTTGGCAAAAGCCCAAGACCACACCGGAGTGAAGCGCCAATAAAAGAAGAATAAGAATGTAACCAGACCTAGCCGTCCAGCAATTAATAAACACACATATTATGCACACATTTCAGCATTAAATCTGGCAATACTATTTTTGACACAAAATCATCCATATACAATAGAAAGAGATGGCACTTTTTCGCCAACTCCGAAAATAAAAAATAAATATGACGGCCAAGGAAAAAGTCATGTTGGGTTGTTGAACGTCATCGGTAGTGGATATTTACGCTTCTGTAAGTTGGAAGGCTTGGAAAAATAAGAAAAGACAAGAAAACTAAATACAGATCTCGCGAAAAGTGCTTCGAAGTCTCATATTTGTTCATTTCATACACACTTGTGTGTCATCTTGTGTTCTCGTACAACTCCTTGTGATGTGTGCCTGTGCTGAATGAACAATTTCCACACCGATTTTTTGCAAATTCGGGTGATTTTCTCATTAATAAAGGTAAATGCGCACATGTTCTGTGTCATAACAATTGCAAGTTCAATGATATTCGATTGAAATTTCTTGTGAAAAGTTGGGAGATATATTTTTTTCTTCATTGTGGAAATTCCATAAAAAAAATTGTGACAACTTGTGAAATGTTTCGGAGTTCTGTCGGCTGTTTTTTGTTTGTGTGAATACAGGGTAGGTTCAAGAGGTATACAGTCCTATATTACTGCCTACCAGATGTTTTGTGTTTTTTTTTTTTTTCATTTTCTTTTCACTTTTTTGTGCGTGTATTCACCTTGCTGCGATGGATGAAGCTCGTTTGTGTGTGACACTGACCGGCGTTGTCATGTCAAATTCGCTATTTGTGTGTTGTATTAATGTGAATTCCCCAAATGTGCAATTTGTTGAAGCGTGTCTCTTAAGTGGATTCATAAAATGGTCAACGTCTATAATTATGCCCATGACACATCAAATGGATTGTGATTCATCCGCGACTTAACTCTAGATCTAGCAAATCTGTATTTGTTAATCTAATATTTTTTAGGGGATTCGCCTCTAATGGAACACACGAATTGAGAATTTGACATGACAATGTTGTTGAAGGCATCGAATTCGTTCCTAAACCAAGAACATGGCCTGTTTTGTGTGACATGATCACCCATCAATCAATCAACTAACATTAGATTTAAGTGTCAGTTGACAATTTTTGACAGATGAGGTGAATATGGAGTTTGCGAGTTTAACCTGTTATCCGTGCATACAATTCATACTTTTGCAAAATGTTCACATAAGTCGAATTCATCATGTACCTTTGAAGTAGTGGCAAGGATAACTAAAACTAGATCTAATAGACAACATTTTAACGCAATTGACTTATGATTTATGTTGTCATCAAATGTAATCTTCAATTCTGTAGGCCTCTGAGTACTGACTTCTGCCCTTTCTGACTCTCTTAAATCTTTTAAAATGAATCAATTTAAAACTTCCCACATTGCACATCCCTGTATGAGATCTCGCCGAACACCCGGAGCTGTCAAAATAAAGTGCACTTTCGTTGGAGATGAATTCATCTCTGCTTTCGCCTTCGCTTTTACATTGTGTGGAGTCACTGAATATCATTGTGTGTGTGCATTTTTCACATTTGTGTGCGTTTTTTTGACGGTGGTGTCTTTTTTCCTGTGTTCTGCCGCAAAGTAGCTAAAATAGAAAAGGCAAATGAAATTAATTTCAATTTTATTCGAACAATTTCAATCGAAATCCGTAGAATAGGAATATAAAAAACAATGTAATTGCATTTAGTATACAATTTGTAAAATTTCACCGACCACCTAAACGTCCAAACAAACAAAATTCGCTCGTGCTAGCAAGAGAGAAAAAATAGGATTCAGCAGAAATCGACGTCGTCAAAGAAGTGAACAGATCCACACACAAGACCATCCATTGCTGTGTCCATTGTTGTTCAATCGGCTAGAAACAACAAGGAAACTTACAACAAAAATAATTGTGTTTTCCAAGCGTCCCTGACAAGCACATCAAAAATAAATCTTTTTGTTGCAAAGGTAGCGCGTAACAATTCCATATCCGCCTACTACTTGACATCTCCATTATTCATAATCACAGTGAAATTGTGTTTTACACAACAATAAAAAAAAATAATAATAAACTCAGGCTAACCGAACCAAAGAAGACCTGTGTTGAATTGAATTTTCAATATTTTTACATTTGTTTTATGTTGTCTTGCAGATACGGTGAAGCGAAGAGGTGACAGACATCTCACAAACCCAATGCATACGAGGGAAATCAAGTGATTATCTGAAGTGATTTGAAGACGAGGCAGGAGACGTGTGAACGGTGGGATATTGGCTTGTGAAACAGTATCAGAACTACAGAATAGACGGAGGACATCGAGAGGATATATATTTCGAAGTGACTTTGGAAACCAGCAACGATTAAGTGAATTTGTTGCTGACAACTTTTAATAAAGTGGAGGAGAATTGTAGACGTCTCCAGACCATGAGTATAAGGGGGACTGCTCCCAAGAAGGAGGGAAAGATGCGCATCCGTGCTTTTCCGGTGAGTATATTTTTAATTCGTGATAATGAAATAATAGAGTTTGTCATCATTAACAAGCTGCGTCTTAACACTTACATTTTTTATTGGGGCTTTTGTTAATTGCCAGACTGATTGTTACCCGCTGAAAGAACAAAGTTGAAAGCAAACTTTCCTCTTTCTCGTCTGAGCTACATAAGCGTCTGGATTGATTCGATTTAACGCCTGGTGTCATATTTTATTCCATGCTCAAAAAGCATTATTTTGTTATGTTGGGGTATTTCCTTGAGTCATACCTTATCAGAGGTCGAAACCTCTACGAACAAGTTAGATTAGCTAACGGGATCTTCTGAAAGCTGTTTCCGGAGAACAGCACGAGTTTTAGAAAATTGCATTCCGCATTTCATTCGAATTTCTTTTTTCGTATAGTTTCGGATTTAGTTGTTGTGGACATGTGTTCATGCAATGCTATTCCAAGCATTGAATCGTCGTCACTCTTGATTGAAACCTTGACCGGCTCAACATTCGCCGGTGGTAGATGCCAGAACATTAAGGAAGACATTTCAGGGAGCTATGCCGTGCTTGTGTTAGTAAGGTATCTGAAAATCGCTTATCACTGAACTAACTTCGACGGGAATGCTCGTCGCCATTGACTGCTCTTGCAAACTCTTGCTGTGAACCCCAGTAACTGAACAACGTAGTACGTGATGACTGACTGGACCTGGATCTGGTCCAGAAGACAGGTTCCTAAGGAAGAGGATCAGTCGTTTGGTTTTAACAGAACACCGCTTCGCCCCTAACGATTCCTGTTGAGTCTGCTATGGACGTAGAAGAGACAGACAGACGAACCGTTTGGCATCTAATGGCAACTAACAAAACGAGTATAAGGGATTATCCCTACAGAAACCCCCGCAGTGGTTAAGGGATCAAACCCAAGAACTCTGAATGACAATGAAGTGGATCAGGTCTAAGTGCCTGCCTACCTACGCTGTCACCTAGTGATAATTCCCAATGACATTTTGAACACAAAGAATGTTGATATTTTCTTCAGTTTGCAATGGAACCAGGTACATTGTATGCATGTCTTGACGCTCCCGCCCTCTACAGCAACTAACTTGTTTTCTACATCTCGACACCACCCGATTGATCATCTTCAAGTACTGAATATTCATTACAACTTCTTATTAATGTCCTCATAAAAGAAAATTTACCAACATTTAAGGTTTAAATGGAATAGTTTCCAAAATTATCCTTTTTTGCTTTGGTTTCCTAATCACTGCACTTGCCTTAGCCTTAAGTTAGGTTAGAGTGACTGTGACAGGACAGTGCTGGGCCTTCCTGTAACCACGCGGATCAAGTCGATCGTATTCTAAAAACCAGTTGTGGCTTTTGATAAGGAATGAGGATGGCTGACGCTAATGTTTCTTAGTTCGGCCCGGTTGTTGAGGATGTAAACCCCTACGTGACTTCTCCTGGAGTAAAGAGCTCTGCAATTGCAAAGAAGGTGCACAATAGTGTACAATTCATCCTCCTTTTCGTCGCCTATGCAGCTTCCGTGGAAATCGTAGAGTAGATCCAACAATGCGGCCCCCAATGGCATAGTCGCCTCTGATGACGCCAATTACTTCCTACCCCTGTTGTAAATCACATTCGTAGACTAAGAAAGTCAGTCAGGGTTAAGCAGGAAATTGTTTGTGTTGTCCGTTGCCAGACGGATTGCTCTTAGACCCACCGGCTGACGAGAGGAACAGTCCGGCCACCAGAAGCTCGCATACTGCCACCATTCAGGCCTGGCTCCAAATGGGACCCTGGCACACCAGCATAGGCGGTATCTGAGGCTAATCTTCTTTTTGTAATCATGTCGGTTTGCGTTTTGTTAGTCAGGGTTGGGCTGTATGAAAATAAATGCATACACCTGTCGCCCGCCCTCATCACGAGGAGATCAGCTGACGGGGGGGCCAACAATTACGACCGCATGGCAGACCCAGGTTGGGCCGAGTCTAAAAACTCGACTAGTTCCGCTTGGATATAACTTCTGCTGAGTTACAGTCGATGGCGGAGGATCGAGTTGCGTGGAGATCTCTCGTGCGTGCTTTACCTCCTCGACACCTTTAGTGGATCATGCGGTTCAGAAGATGATGATGATTGCTTGTATTCCCCTTTAAATCTACAGATAGGAACCTGCACAGTCCTTTCATCGCCAGAGCTGAAACGATATTGACACTATTCACCATTTGTGAGCAGCTACAGATGCTAAGATATCGGCTGTTTGTCTTTTTGTGCCAGAAGCGTTATAAACGATTACTTGTATAGCGCCATGAAAAAGATGATTCTCCTTGTCGTATGTAACAATCCATGCTCTTACAGTAATTGGTTAGGTTGGGAAGGAGACTGCTAGTGAATTCACCGCTTAGACCTCGTTGATGCATTGTGCTTCCCACAGTCAGACTACTACCACTGATTGACATCTCCAGGTGGGATCCAGTCAGGCGGTGTCACAGTCCTTAGTGGACCTGGGTGCAGCTTACAGAACCAGTACTCACGTTGTGTGCGTGTTATTGTTCTGTCAGGAGTTCCGTCGAAGTTTAAGAGCCTCCTACCTCTCTCAGTGATTCGAGAACAGAGAATGTCATTTGTTTCGGAAATTGAACCTACGCGTAGAAGTCGACGGATATACCCAACACCAGTGTGACTATAAAGACTCTGTTGATAAAATACATGATTGTAAATTGTTGTCGTGTATATCCGCAAGAGATAACGTTAATCACTGGAGACCGGCATGCCATTAGCATTGAATCATGAGCAAAAAAAAATGACTTATTGAGTCCGAAAAGAATCTATGCTTTTCTATCGCATAATTTGAGGGATATCAACAGTTTACATGTATTAGCGGTCCCTATCTAGTAGCCAATCTCACGAGGGGAGTGGGCAATCCCTTGAAAGACTTCTGTAGAGAACTGGAGACACGGAAAGGAAAAGGGAAACTATCCTCCACTTCGCGGGAAGTTGTCCATCGCTGCACACCACAGTCTTCTGTGACATCCCTTCAACAAAGTGAGTTGCACTACGGAATATCCACCCGTCATCGATGAAGGCTCCCTTCAGTTTACTTGACCCACTGTAAGTGCAGGTTTCTAGTCAGCCATTCAGTATCCTTCGAATCGATGAGTTTTCGAGTTTTGCTTTTTTTTTCTTTCCTTTTCGACAACTAAAAACATTTGAATAAAAATCAGTTAGTGGAACAAGCTGAAGGAGTTAGTTTAAAATTTCCCCGTGCACGCAAATCAAAGACCTGAGACTGTGGACAACAACGTTCAATAGAAATGCACATCACGTGCTTGAAGGGATCACTCGGTGAAACTGCTTCCAAACAATGCGAAAGACCCGAAAAGCTCTGAAGTATTCTCTGTTGCCTCGAAGAGTGTCTCATTTTCGCAATGGTCTGTCCAAAGACCTTTCAATCCCAGAAATACTCTGTTTATTCCCCCTCTGGCTGCCGCACTATAGAACAGGCTTTCGCGTATGATGATTTTGTTCACATTTTGTAAAAATTATAAATTTATTTTGCCTCTTCTTACAGACTTCCATGGATGAAAAGTACGTAGAGACAATCTGGGCCAGCCTCAAGAATGCCATACAAGAGATCCAGAAGAAAAACAATTCCGGGCTATCCTTCGAGGAGCTGTATCGCAATGCCTACACAATGGTACTGCACAAGCACGGCAATCGGTTGTACTTTGGACTGAGGGAAGTGGTGTCCGATCACTTGGAGAACAAGGTGCGGCCAGAGGTGTTGGACAGTTTACACAATAATTTTCTACCGAAGCTAAATCAAGCGTGGAACGATCATCAGACATCCATGGTTATGATTCGAGACATCCTCATGTACATGGACAGAGTGTTTGTGCAGCAGCGAGAAGTCGAGAACGTTTACAACTTGGGATTGATTATATTTAAGGAGCAGGTCTGTACAAACACCGCGACAAACATGTTCGCAGAGAGGTTAACTTTGATTTGGTGTGTTTGTTTAGATCGTCCGACATCCCGTAATCCAGGAGCACTTACGGGAGACGCTGCTTGGTATGGTCTTGCTGGAGAGAAGCGGCGAAGTCATAAATCATTTAGCAATCAAGAACGCATGCCAGATGCTGATGTCGCTTGGAATCAACACGAGATCAGTGTACGAGGATGACTTTGAAGTGCCGTTCCTAAAACAGTCGGCATCGTTTTATAAAGTAGAATCCCAAAAATATTTAGCCGAAAACGATGCCGGTGTATGCATTAAGAAGGTTGAGGTGAGCATTGAGTTTTTCAAAGCGTTTTCCCATTGCGGCTATGAGCATTTGTTGTTTTTGATCGATTTCAGGCACGAATTCAAGAAGAATCAGCACGTGCCGCTCTGTATCTCGACAAGGACACCGAACCGCGCATCGTTAAGGTCGTCGAAGATGAACTCATCAAACATCATATGCGCACCATTGTCGAAATGGAGAACTCTGGCGTGGTTTATATGATTAAGAATTCAAAAACTGAAGATCTAGCATGTACATATAAATTGTTTTCCCGCCTCAAAGAGAAAGGTTTGAAGGTGATCGCTGATGCGGTGTCCGCTTTCCTACGCGAACAAGGTCGACTGCTTGTGAAAGAAGAAGAGAACGGCAACAATCCGATAACGTTTGTGCAAAATCTACTCGACCTCAAGGATCGTTTTGATCATTTCCTGCACAATTCATTCAACAACGACAGGATCTTCAAGAACATGATTTCATCGGATTTTGAACATTTTCTTAATTTAAACAGCAAATCACCCGAATATCTATCACTCTTCATAGATGACAAACTCAAAAAAGGTGGCAAAGGTGTACGTATTTAACCTCAAATTTGGTAATTCCTTTTGAAGCATTCTCAAGTCTCCCTTCGCATGTGTTTGTTTAGATGACGGAACAGGAGATTGAAACAATTCTGGACAAAACCATGGTACTCTTCCGATTCCTGCTGGAGAAGGATGTTTTCGAACGTTACTACAAAACACATCTGGCCAAGCGACTATTGTTGAGCAAATCAGTCTCAGATGATTTCGAGAAGAATATGATATCAAAATTAAAGGTCCCAACCGCCCACCTCCCCCCTGACAATGTGACAAATTCTATAGCATCTCTCCTCCATTTCAGACTGAATGTGGATGTCAATTTACCTCAAAATTAGAAGGAATGTTTAAGGATATGTCCGTGTCAAATACAATTATGGATGAATTTAAAAACTATGTAAATATGCATAAGCTATCTTTATCGGGCGTCGAGCTAACAGTCCGAATATTAACAACAGGCTTCTGGCCGACACAAGTAGGTTTTGAAATTCATCTGATCATGAACTGCTGATGGTTAATAATTTATTCTTGTTGTTGTGTGTAGACTGCAACCCCCAACTGTAATATACCAGTAGCACCGCGGACTGCATTCGAGACATTTAAAAAATTCTACTTAGATAAACACTCGGGTCGACAGCTAACATTACAACCACAAATGGGTACAGTATTATGAATTGTTTCCCTTCGAATTGATTGACATTCTGTTCTTCCTTAGGTTCTGCGTACATAAATGCTGTTTTCTATGGAACAAAAACGGAGTGCGATAAGGATAAAGATGGACCAAGTTCTAGTTTATCATCATGCTCCAACGGTGGTCCAACTACAACACGAAAACACATCCTCCAAGTCTCTACGTATCAGGTAAGAAAGCTACACGTATTCACACGAAACAATTGCTCCTCAGAATGGACGTAGTCATCGTGTTTTGACGGCGAACGATATTCACCTTAACCTTGTTGAACTTGCCTCTTTTCGGTCATTGCTACAGTTTGTTGTGAACCACTACACCACTACAGGCAATTGTAGAAACAACAATTCACTGGATCTACTCTCCACGGATTGTATGTGCGTAAATGAAGACAACTGGCTTGTTTGTTCAGGCACAAGTGCGCTCGGATTGTGGAAGAAGATGATTAATTTTTCAAAGAAAAGTTATGCCATTATCATTATTGTCGCACGTAAGACGCAGCTCTCGTTCAAATATCATGCCGTCAATGCAAACGATACTGAGACCTGAAGAAATCTATAGTATCGTAGAGTTGTAGTTAAACCAAAAGATGTCCTAGGTTAGGATAGGTTAGGTAGGCTGGCTGCTAGTGCATTCACCAGCACACTTAGACCATATTGGTCCATTGTGATACCCACTGATTGACTACTGCAGTGATAGTGCCGTTAGTTTAATCCCAACGACAAATGGTGACTGGACCAGACTTGAAAACCAACTACCAACTGCGTCATCCAGTCGTTGCCATCCATGATGTCCCACTTCTCTTATAAAACTATGTCGTTTTTAGTGGGTTTCGTAAATTCCAGATCTCTCGGAAAATACGTTTCCTTAAGCAGAGTAGCGCCACATAAAATGTACTCGGATGTCCATCGTCTTCCAGGAAAGGCCGACATACCTTGTCATGGTTCAGGTTTATTTTGTGGATGGTAAATCAGGCCGTGGGTCGCCGTGGCGTACTGGGTTAGTGCGTCGACTCTCACGCAGTGTGTCAGGTTCGATAACCGAATTTACCACCTCTCATAATTCACGGCTCCACCTCTATCGAGTCACTGACAATGCTCAAAGAGTATTCCTGTCTAGAAAATGCTTCTCAGCTTCGCCGTTCGGAGTTGGCATAAACCTGTAGGTCCCATCCACTCGTGAAAGAACAATAAGCACGCACAACACGAGTGCTCGCTGCAGAAGCCCTGGTCCGTATCGGACTGTAGCGCCACCCATATTATATTACTTTATTGAATCAGGCCCCAGTGGCTAGCAAGAAAGCTCGTTAGCGATCTTATATGTTCTTTCTTAAGGCACATAATTTCCTTCTAGGAATAAGGCGTGACTAATCCCTAAAAGATAATAAAAGACCTTCACCGGTGGCCCATTGGTTTGTCTTTCCATTCGTCTATCAGCATTGTAGTTGCTGTTCAGTTGACATTACAGTACGGTTAATGACCTAGGGCTGGCCATAGCGACTCATCTGGAGATTCACTGTCTGCAATCCCCTTTTGTCCAGGGACCCATCCGAGCTTTACTTTCTTGTGCCTAGAAAAGGATTGATGTTCAACGGAGCATCATGTGAACGTTTGAATCGGTTAGGTTGTGCGCCTTGTGCCTATTTCATGTGACCCGTGCGCTGTCTCCGTTTCAGACTTGTTTTATTCTCAGAAATGAGAGACAGTATTGAATCCTCCTCTTTTGTCTGCGAACGCTGAAGAATGGCACAACTCACAGGACACAATTCTGAGATGACATCGATTAATTCTACGAGAGGAAGGTCGCTCTCAAAGTGTAGTAGCGCTAAAGTCTGATTATAGTTGTTTGACGCATGCAACAGCAGCGATTGATGTTAGATCGCATTGCATTTTGTGTATCGAGGGGTAAAGTTTTTGAACGATTTGTGAACTAGAGCTTTAGTTCAAGACCATGTAACTGAAACTCAAGGAAGTTGCAAGCAGTTGTGATATCAAACAGAGTGCATAGTTGCCTTATCTCACACAAATAGAGGAAATGTATAAATTGCTTTAACTGGACAGGAGCTGCACAGATGAGGAAGAAATATAATCTATCCGACATCTGCTCTGCGAATGTCAAGCCTAGCAAGGAAAAGAAAACAGTGCTTGCGAAAACACTACTTTGCAGAACTGGAGGACTTGTGCGGTGTAGAGTTGAAAAGCCTCTAATGTGTTCAAATGTAGCAGGATGGGTTTTGTATAAAAGAGGGATAATAGAAGAACATTATCCATTAGGGGTACAATGGACGTTAGTCTAAGTGAGCCACGTCCGCAGGGTTGTAAGGGTACCCTACTTGCTCACCTTAAGTGGACAACTGGATTTACTTCTTCTCCGACTCAGCCCTTAACACAGACGACATCATTAATTGTTAAGCACTTAGAATACATATCCACTGTCTGCACAGGATCAATAGCAGGAATGCAATGTGTTAAAGGGACAACCAGGCGCTCCTTCAACATCTAGTTCAGGCTCTGACGACTGAGCCGTGTTGACAAGAGCTCACGATTTATGTTTGACACTAGCACTAGATTACTGAAAATGCTAGCAAAGCAGATTTGATGGCAAATTGACGGTGCTCTTTGGTTCCAGGACCAAGTCGTCTCTTGGGGATTAGTTAGGTTTTGAAAGAGGAGTATGATGATTGAACATCACTTCCACTCGGGTCCATTATGAATCCCTTCATTTGTGGACTACACATTCAGTCAACCTATCCTGTCACGAGATGGCTAAACCACCCCGTGTTCTTTACGAATCTTAGAAGATACGATATTTCTACATTCGCTCTCTGTATCTCTGTGAAGAACCTTTGTCCCAGCGAAGCCGATTCTGGAGAACTGGGCAGTGGCAAAGCAGATGATGGATCGTTTTAGCTTCCATTTCCGAAGCATTATTCCGTTGGAGTAGTGTTCCGTGATCACTCCAAACCCAACGAGCACACGGATTGAGTTTCGATCCAATGCCAGATGCTTCTTTGTTTTGCCGTTGTTGAGCTCTGGTCACGTTGATATTGTCGTGTGACAGTAATTTCTTTCAATACTAGACGAGTTGACTTCTTTTCGTGTTGTCCCCTTCTCTGATGTCCATTTCAGACCCTTCTCTGTCCATTTCGTCTGTTCTCTCATTCTCTGCTATTGAGCTGTGGCCCGGGACCCAGCAGAGTTTCACCATGTGGTGACTACGGTGGACGTTTATAACAGCCTTTGATCTCATTGTACATATTGGCTACATCGCAGACTGGCTGTCCGATGGTGTGCTGTCGGTTGTGGGTTACTTCCTAAGCAACAAGTTTCATTGCCATTCTAATCGAGAGAAATTTGCCTCTAGCGATTATCACTCATCGGCGTACGCAATTTTTTTTTTTGGTCTCAAGTGTGAGGTCTTCGAGGACTTAATTGACGTATTTTAAACAGTCCATTATCAAAGAACACGATGTATTGATTTGATTTTGGCATTTTGCTGGAACATAGATAAGTCTGCGGTCTCGTTTATCGCTACTATTTGACTGATAAACACGACCTCTATTATCTAACGTTAAACTGAAATAAGTTTTTTTTACATATCATCAGAAACTAATGAATGGCTCCAAATACTTCTTAGTGTCTTCTTTACCGCTTGCAGTCGCGAATCTGCATGTCCCCCACGTGCATACAATTCTTACAGTATAACTCGGTAGAATGTTTCTAATTTGGCGCTATAGTTCGGGGTGAACCTGGGCCTCAGCCAATCATGCCTCTAATCTCCATCTTGCACCGTCTTGTGCTAGTTCAGCTGATTGAGGTCCTATTCCAGCTGCGACTCCTGAGCCGTAGTCTTCTCTTGCCGCTTTATCCCTCGGCGTTGGAGTCGAAGATTTTCCGGGCCGGAGCAATGGTGTCCTTTCGCTCTAAATGACCTTGCCAACTGAGATAAGATACTCAAACTCCTTTGACCAGATCGACGTACATACGATCAAAGATAATACGAAGAACTTTCCTCTCGAAACCACCAAGAACCTCCTGGTCCACTTTGGTTAGTGCCCATGTGTAATTGGCACAGATCAGTGGGTTTCCTTTCTTCAAGATCGTGCGAACGAGGGTGAGTGTCCATCCATTTTGCAGATTAAGCTGCTTTGTCGGCAGACAGTTTATCGGCACCTTGTTCGATGTTATTTTGGCGATTGCTGCCTTAACATCACAGAGATCGGAGGACGGAATTCTTGTCGAGCGTTACCTATATTCGATGGATTATTCCTCCCGACAGCAGTATTTTGGTTGTCATCACCGTTATACCGTCCACAGAATTGATATTTCCATATTCTTAGCACCGTCTGTAATTCGACTATTCAGTTCTAGTTCTTATCCCTGCAGGCTTCCGTAACATGTGGTACTTTCCGTACGTTATTCATGCAGTAACCTCTAAATCTCTCGACCGCACTCTTCTCATTCTGCATCTTTTTTTTCGGGAAACCGGTGCTCTTCCCTTTTTTTCTGCTCGTAGAGCTCCAGAGCAGCCCTCGTCCTTCTTTACAGCTCCATCTTGTATGCTTTCTGTTTTGCTGAAAGTCAAAAAACTGTTTTACAAGGCGTCGTGCTATGACTTCTTTAACATAGCTCTTGGAAGATCGTGCAAATCGTACAGGCCAACACTATAGCAACGATCTGCCAGACGACCATTGGGCTATTATCTGATCCGGATGACAAATGCAGCGAGTCATCTAAGAGGTGCTTGGGGCTGAAGCGGCTAAAATAAATCTGACGGTGAACCAGGGGAATACAAAGTATATGATGTAATCAAACGTCAGAACGTGCAGCTTTAAGTTAGGTTAGTGGGTGCGGCCTCACCAAGACCTTATTATAATTCCGTTCAGGTCCGGAGGTTGGAAATCATCGATACTAATGTTGTTTGTCTCGAAATATTTCTTTTGTTGAGAGATTGAGACGTTCTTTTAGGTTTGATAACCTTGTGGTTCGCTGTCATCCAAGACTTCTTCCTTCGATCCTTCCTTGCAGGCAGTAGTTGATATTTGCTGTTTCTCATGACATGCCCCAAGTACTCGATCTTCTTCCTCTTAATTAATGGAATGATTTCTCTTGTCATGTCCAAACGCCTCAAGATTCGTTATTCTATCGACCCGAGAGATACGTAAGATCTTTCTGTATATCCACATTTCGAAAGCTTCTATACTTTTTATTGTTGAAATATTAAGTGTTGTCACAAAGTTACAATGTCCAAAACTCCTTAAGTTAAAATTATTGAACTCTTTTGGTCTTGGTGTCGGCTTGGTTGCAAAGTCCGTTGCGCATAGACTAATGGGAAGGGCCCCTTTATTGCAATGCACATGAGGCTTTGGAGAAACTTTGCATAAGTGGATAGGACAGTAACCCCGTACATGAAGTTTGGATTAAACGCACGATCTTGCCAACCGCTGTTTCAGCGGGCAACACCCGGAGGCTGTGTCTATCCTCGGTAAAAGGTCCTCTGCTCTCCGTTTTTATCACGTGGTGCTGAGTGTAGGTTATGAATAATTCATGAGCATGTGCACCGTGTAAGGTCATTCTAATGAAAAGGGTGTCATTCACTGATACTGTGAGATGCACAGTTTGCCCAGTTGATAGTAGTAGTAGGCTGTTGACGCCTTGAGGCTAGACCACATTGCAACGAACAATATTCATAATTTGTACTTCCAGCTTTCAGTTCAGATAAGCTTCTCAAACTTTCCCGGTCGGAGTCAGCTTGAAACTGTCCACACTGAGAGAAGAATAGCTATATACCTAGGTTCTCTCCCGACTGCAGCGCAGACTCCATTTGATCGGTCATCCTTGCAATCCTTGCTTCTCCACATCAACAACATTGACTGCTTGATTTATTTAATTTCAATTTGATTACAGATGTGCATCCTGATGTTATTTAACAACCGTGAACGAATGTCATATGAGGAGATCCAACAAGAAACAGATATTCCTGAACGAGAACTCATCAGAGCATTACAATCACTGTCAATGGGCAAATCCGCGCAAAGGGTTCTTGTACGCAATCCCAAAACAAAGGACATTGAGCCCACTAATGAATTTCACATTAATGACGCATTCATTTCGAAATTACATAGGTCAGTACTACGCCATCATCATCATGGCCCTCGATTACTGATCCACTCATTCTCATTTTAGGGTTAAAATTCAAACTGTTGCTGCAAAGGGTGAATCCGAGCCGGAAAGGCGAGAAACTCGCGGTAAAGTCGACGATGATCGTAAGCACGAGATTGAGGCTGCAATTGTAAGGATAATGAAAGCCAGAAAACGCATGACGGTAAGTTAAACCTGCACATTCGATTGAGTCCGTTGATTACAAGACTTGTTCGTGTTTTTCTCTTTCAGCATAACCTGCTTGTGTCGGATGTCACATCTCAGCTTAAGTCAAGATTTCTACCCTCACCCGTATTTATTAAGAAGCGAATAGAGAACCTTATCGAAAGGGAGTATTTAGCACGAACGCCAGAAGATCGAAAAGTTTACGTATACTTGGCTTAAATTTACTTCAACATCAAATGCAAACAAAAAAAAAAAGTGATTTTTGTTTCTACAGACATAGGACGTTTCTATATTTTCTTTTTTTTTGGTTTTTTTTTTTTTGTTTTTGTTTCCTTTCCTCTGCAAAACCCAGGTCCACCTCTCAGACACATAAAGACATCCAAAAGTAAAATTCGATGAAAGCAAAAACGATGTTATTGAATTGTTGCCTCTTGTTTCTCTCACTCTCTGTAATGCAAACAACAAACAAATGATTATTTTCCAAGCCCTTTTTTGATTAGACAAAATGAAGAATAAAAATGAGAATGAAAATTATTGAAATTTATTTCTATACATACCCATACACTCGCCCACACATACACAAAGACACCATTCAGTGTACCTCCGCCTCCACTTGAAATATGAAATATTCACCGCCATTGCTTATAGAAAATGCATTCTCATTCATTCATCAGCAAGTTATATTATTAATGTCTTTTTTTTTAAATTAAACACACGTCCGTGCATACATACGGAGAAGATGACGCATCCTCTTGACCTATTCACATTCGACTTTGTGGAGGCCGAGTGCACATGTCATTTCATTTGACAAATGTCAGAATTCGTGTTACATTCGTTAGATTGATGGAAGAACAAATTAAATGAACAAAAGAAAAATGTGTTGAGACTCGAGATCGGAGACACGAATAACTTGATCGTAGCAAACAAGTTCTGCTTCGTTTATTTCTTTTCCTTGTTTTATTTTTTTTTTATTTAAAAAAAATACATATATATATATTTAAACTTAGTTACTAATTAATTGTGCGTTTTAATAAATGGAAATCAATATAAGAATGGAAATATATTGAGATATATTTTAAGACTTCAAATACACTGTTTTGCTTTATCCCCACGACACGTGTCGACTTGATTCATGTGATGCACTGATTTAAATCGTCGAGGACGAGGAACTGCGTCTGGTTTCGAGAGAGCAGTCTTGGTTGTTTACAGTGTTCGGGTCGTTTTTTGCCTTTGAATGCTTGAATATGTTTGACTTGATGTCATCGGACGTTGAATTTACAAATTTCTGGTTTCAAATGAATATTTTCACAGTTCTCTAATTGAAGACGTAGATAAGCTCTCGGCACCACAGCGTAATTGGGAAAAAACAACCGCCGTTTAAGGCCCGGTGGACACATGGTATTTTATGGTATAGTACGTGGGCTGGCGCAGTAAACCACGCCACACTTAGGTCTGGTTGGACCCATTGTGATATACATTTGGGGGTAGGTACAATCGTCCCCTGTTCGTACTCGTCGTCGTTGGTCATTCCAGCCATCCAGAAGTCTTGATGAACCTGCAAACAGATATTGAAAAAAATGTCTACAAGCTCACGTAAATCTTGGCAGAAGTCTTCTCCCAGTGTTCTACGTCTCAATGCAAAGAGACTGGGGCAGTGACAAAGGAAGTGAGGAGTGTCCTCTATTTCTTGTTCGTCCCCGCAGCCTCTGCATATTGCATCCTGGGTGATTCCCATTTTGTTACCAATTGATCTAGTCGTCTTTACTAGGGAGTAAAAAATTCCTATCTTTGACCCTCCCACACTATGCGGGACCCCTTTGGTGCTAAGCGACAGCGCTAAATTCTTAGGCCTTATACTAGACACGAAGTTAAGCTGGAAGCTAAATATCCAGGAACGTGTCAAGAAGGCCTCAACGGCTCTCTACTGCTGTAAAAGGGCCATTGGTTGCAAATCGGGGACTGCAACCCCGAATGGTTCACTGGCTATTTATATCGGCTATATGGTGTCGCAATTTGGTGTAATGCACTCGACAAGAGAATCAACATCACCCCACTCGCTAGAGTGCAGAGGATGGCGAAGCTTTAAACGTACTCCTAAACATGCTTCCGATAGAACTAATTTGCAGACAGACAGTAGCTAGCACGGCGATTAGATTAAGATCGCTGAGCAGCTGGAAAGAACTACAGTCTGGACATTCAACGATCCTACGCTGGTATGCCTCTATACCCATAGACACAGACCTCACTCTACCTAAACAATACTCCGAGAAGAATTTCACAACCAGCATACTGCCCAGATCTTACTGGGAGTCTGAACACCAGACGAGGGAAGGTGCACTGCGAATCTTCATAGATGGATCGAAGATGGATGCAGATGTGGGTGCTGGTGTCTATTCCAAGGATCTAAATTTCCAGCTATCTTTTCGCCTACCTAATCACTGTAGCGTCTTTCAGGCTGAAACTATAGCGATTAAGGAAGCCCTGTCCTGGCTGAAAAACAATGTATTATCGCGCACAGATATCTGTTCCAGGCAGCCATCAAATTTCTGGATTCATAATAATAATATAATATGGGTGGCGCTGCAGCCCATAGAGGGCCAGGGCCTAGCTTCTCAGCAACCACTCGTGTTCTACAGTTAAATGCCGACTTCGAACGGCGTAGTTGAGAAGCTTTTTCTAGACAGGAAATACTCTTTGAAAATTTGTCAGTTAATCGAAAGAGGTGGAACCGTGAAATATGAATGGTGGTCAATTCGGACAGGAAATACTCTTTGATAATTGTCAGTTAATCGAAAGAGGTGGAACCGTGAAATATGAATGGTGGTCAATTCGGGTATCGCACCGGGCACCCTCTGCGTAAGAGTCGACGCACTAACCCACCACTACTACTAACGATTCAATCAGCATCCAACTGATGTGGATGCCGGGACACTGTGAATTGCAGGGACATTGGGACAGAGAATTGCAAAGCGGACGAGCTCGCTAGAAAGGGCACAAACTCCGTGCTCTTTCCGGGTGGAGACCCACCCTCCATGCCTATCGCTACTACAAAACATCTCCTGAAGCTGAAACGCTTGCTCAAACAAACCGCAGATGGACATCTGGCACAGGATGCCTCATTACCAAACAACTCTGGCCTATGATCGATCCCAAACGATGGCTTTGCTTGATCAGATTAAGCAGGCCAAATCTCAGATCTCTTATTGGCGTTATAACAGGGCATTGTGCCATGGGAACTCACGCCTCTAGACTAGGCCTTCCCTATAATGATTTTTGTAGAAGCTGCTTGGACGAGCATGAGGAAGAAAACATCGAACACTTGCTATGTAATTGCAGTGCTCTCTCATCCCGCAGATTCAGACTTCTGGGGGCCCTTTTCTTTGTTAATCTGGCTGAACTGAGCAGCATCAAAATCATCCCTGGTTGCTGAATAGGTAGCCTAAGATCCGCGTGGTAACACAATGGGCCTACGTTTGGCCTAAGTGTGTCTGCTGCTCGTATGCGCGGCAGTCAGCCCCTTCAACCTAACCTTACCTATCCCAAATGGTTGTATCAGATCAGCGCACCCACTATCATTCGCAGCAGTTTTTTACAACATTGAAGGAGTACGTCGGTTCTTGCGCTATTATAACCTGACCAAAACATTCAGGAGGTCCTACAGATAGATTAGGTGCACACATGCGTTATATTGACGCGCGGTGCCGCAGCGGTGATAGTGCTGTGCCGCAATAGTTCAATACACTCGTGCGGGTTTCTCTCGCAGGACTCAGTCTGTAATTCGTATTTCGCGGTATTGCGAAAAAATGCGAGTCTTTTTACGCGCGCTGTCGCAGCGTCATCGCAATTTATTTGTGAGAACCGTAAGACGCAAAGACGTTTTAAAATATCGCATGTGTGCATATAACGTCAATATAACGCGTGTGTGCACCGGGCCCGAAACTGATGATGCACACAAGTGGAGAAGGACCTCAACCGAAATTGGAGATGCTTGTTGCCTGCTACCCAGGGGCCTTATTTTGTATTGAAAAATTGGTATTTTGTATGTCTATACCAACCGCACAATCCACATTCGGTATTCAAAAGTTATGCCAACACGTTTACGGACATTTTTTTTTTGTATTCCGAAAGTGGATGTCAAAATCGATGTCTCTTTCGGATTTTCATTCGAAAAGTGTGGTTATCAGATTCATTTTTTCACCAAAAAGAGAACAGTAATTGAGAAATTAATAATAAGTTTGTGAAGCTTGGTGAATCATGTGAGTATATTTTCTTTGTGTAATATTTGTCGTTATTTAAGACATACTAAGACTGAACAGTTGAACATAAGCATAAATCAACTAATAATAGTAGGTCTAATATTAGGTCATCTCTGGTTGCAGTTGAATTTATGTGCAAGCATGAAGGTCGGAATTCATCCATATGCAGATGCAAGGTAGAAATCCAACCATCTTTGGAATAAGCTGTTAGAGGAATCAAATTTAAAAGGCCTACCGATGCGGATACTATCGATCTAGGAAGATTCTGGCGGATTGGTAGACTTGAACATAGCAACGTTGCCAGTTATAGACAATGGACAACCATCCTGCTCTGAACAATCTTCAAATACCCACAATCGCCAAACAACAACAAAAATATGTATGCTTTTTGGATATACGCGTGGGTGGATAGCTAATTCCAATTTCAGAAGGAAGTCGTAGGCATCCTAACAGACATGAACAAATCCTGAAAGTATGTTGCTCGGTAGCAGAGGAAAAAACGTGGATTAAATCTAAAAATGGGAAGTAATTGTAATAATAATTCATATTCTTTTTCAGAAATAATAGCTGTGTTTTTTTGCAAGCGTATATACGCCTAAATTTCAATTTGCATGTAAAATACACTAACAACAAATCCTGTATCCGCTTAAGTTACTCATCATATCTATCGCCGCTTAAGAAATAAGCGCGGATAAAAACAATGCTTCCAAACATTATTTTCTGCGTTTTCATTCCTGAGTGTATTTATTTATTGTTTAGGTTGCTGTATGTGGCTTATATTTGTAGATTTGGTTGATGTATTAGACAATTTTTATATATTTTTTACATCCATAAGTATGCAACTTTTCGTATGCCCAGAGAGTCTGCTATACATTCCGCTTAGGTTTCGTAAACGATTATTTTCATTTGATGAAAATTGTTTTTATTTTATAGTTATTAAGTGCTTTTGCTTTTAAAGTGATGGTCACGCTACACAGTCACAAAACGAAGATTGTGACCATCAAAGATCAACCATCACCTTTCACGACTACACCCTTGACTGCTTAGCAAATGTCATAAATGTTGTCGGTGCTGCCAAGATTTTATGATGAATCATTTAGCGCCGATGATCGTTTTTTTGTACACTTATAAATTAAGCGTATATACGCTTGCAAAAAAACACAACTAATAATGGTTATTTATTATATGTTAAAATGTTAAGGGAATAAATTGAACTGAATCGATTTGCAACTGACATTTGAGTTTTTGTTTACTTTATATTGACAGCTCAATTCTTGTAAATTACTGGTAAAAGGTTGGCAGCACTCCAACTCAATCCGAAAGTGAAACAAACTACGATTTGATTGTAGTATCGGATTTCATTACCCAGTCCGAATACGAAAGTTATACAAAATAAGGCACCAGGTCCACCCCAGACTGTAGCCCCAGTAGAGGAATCGTTTGTTGGCGGCCTGTACTCGCCTAGAGTCTAGGGCATATGGGGAACAAAATAGAAGACGAAGCTCTGGCTAGAGCTAGAGCTAGAACTCGATGACTTGGTCTGGGTGCTAGAGCAACAGTAAGGCCTCTATGGCCTCCATCGAGCAAAAAGAGATCAACGTCATTGATTGGCTTAAGTCGCAAGGAATGGAAACGGGAGATCTTATCAGGTACCTATGACACGGTACCTGATAAGGTCTCCCGTTGACATGGGATACATGAAATGCGTTTGAACATACCGCATAACAAGTTTTACAGAAGCTGCTGAGATTAGTGCACCCCACAGTAAAGTGGGGGAAATATTTTCGCATCCCTTTGTTTTCCTGTTATTGAAAACACAATCGTGAAAGTAAGCGGATGTCGGTTTCAATCCAAACCAAATTCGTTGCCGCTTTCTAGGAAAAAATGTGATTTGGTGCAACAGAAAGTAATTTCAAGAGGAAGCAGCAAGTGTTCTATGGCCAATGACAAGCAAAAAGAGATCAAGATCTTTGATCGGCATTATGCTCCAATGGGAGTCCTTACCGGACACTGTGCCTAGGTACACATGAAAAGCATCTGAAAGGTGAGGAAGAAAGAGAATCTATCGAACATCTACTCTACGAATGCCTACCCTTAGCAAAGAAAAGAAGGAAGTTCCTCGGAAAGCAGTTCTTCTCAAAGCTAGATGACTTAAACGGTGTTGAACTGAAAACCCCCTAAGATTTAAATGTGGAGTTTGATTGAATATGAGGAATATTTTTTATTAGGTCATACGGTAGTAAAGCATCCCCTAGCAAGGGCACAATGGTCCCAAATCTAAGGGAACCACGGTCATGAGGCCAACAGGGAACTCATTTACCTAACTACCTGTAGTATCCACTCACCAGTACATGCACGCTTATCGGTGGTCAGCTCACAACTGCCGTGAAGCAAGATTGGAATGCACATAGGAAGATAAGACCTAAAATGCATGGCATGAGTAGTATGACATATAGAATACCACCTCCAACGCTCCAAGGCTCTACCGTAGTGTTGCCAATAGGCTACACTACATACAATCTAGTGGGTAACTTCTTTAATAACCTGTCCGAATCAAGCGATATTAGTGCAAGCCATCTTCACCGCATTGGTAAAATCCTACCTGAAACTTGATGGCGCTAGAGACTGTCGACGTGCCATGCCCCAATCTGCCTCCATTATTTGTTGTTTATGTCCTTCTCCAATAGTGAGCGGCACCGTAGACGCGGGCGTTCTCTGTTGTGTTGTTTTACTGTACGAGAGTTGGACGTTAAGCAAAACAGCAGAGCCGATTCTTAGTGTATTCAAAAGAAAAATTCTACAGTGGATATGCAGTCCTGTCTGGGGGAGGAATGGAGGAGAGGACATAAGAGCGATCTCTACGAGCTGTACCAAGACGTGGATGTATTCCAGAAGGCTGAAATCCGTCGACTGTGCAGACTAAGCCACGGCGAATGCATGGACAACAACGCTCCAACAAAGAGCGTCTTCGAATCCGAGCCACCAGATTCCAGGAGGAAGACCGAACCTCCGGTATAAAGACGAAGTCATTACGGAGCTTGGTTTTCCCGACTCGAAGCAGCGTGCCCTGGACCGTTATCGATGAAAGGCATTTATTGCTCAGACTCAGACTCTCCGTGGGTCGCAGGCCTGAGAAGTAAGTTAGTGTTTTGGCTCGTCGGAAGATTTGGACATCAAGAACACTGGGGAAGAGTCTAAAGTCGAACACAATGCGATCAATCTGAATGGCTGTTGAGTGATCAGCGTACCGCCAAGACTAAAAATGTATGTTTTGTTGTGGAAACCGCTGCGTGATCTGTGTTTTTCAGTGACTCTAGCAAAGATGACCTTAACCAGCGATCTTGGTGTCGGAGCTGAGGTTACCACTTTAAATCAAACGTGTTTTCCAGGAAATCATTGAAGTCAGCCGTGCTTTTACCAACTTTGCCCTCACTGGGGACTTGATGCCGATTGTTACAGTTAGAGCTTAAGACTTCGGGGCGTAGTCTGTCGCATCTAAATAAGCGACTCTATACATTGCAATCACCGTAGTTGATGTCACAGTTTTATATCCCCTTTTCGCTCGGCCCGTTCTATCGCACTTGCTGGATAGTGGTTATGTATACTTAATGGAAGAACATGGCCTCCTAGCTCTCGTAATTCGCTCTTTGGGATGACCCTCGAACGAAGAGTCAAAATATTAAGGTTGTGAGCACGCCTTTGGCCCTACAATATGGAGCACCGACTAGCTTCTGCTGGCAGAAGCTCAGGATGCCGCCATTGGCTAATCAATGGATCAGATCCTCAAAGACCATCCATAAAAAGAGATGAGCCGTGATACTAACTGACTTCTCTTGTCTGGTTTGGAGCCGCCAATGATGTCCTACGGTGGTTAAGGTTCCCGTTTTCCGGTTCCCAGGACGATGTGAAGGCGATAGAATGAGTTCGTTGACAGAGGCGTAGCACACAGTGTGAGTGCTTTGAAATTCCGACCCAATTCGCTGTAGTAGTTGCCACGAAACGACAACCATTGAAGTGACCCGCAAAACGACATTTCACATTGCAAACGACTTCAAAATGGAGACGACGATTGACTGAAACGCTCTAGAGAAGAAGTGAAACCACGTCACTCTATAAAGTGTCTCTTTGAAGGAAAAGACGCATTGTGGCATCATCAATACGGCGTACGTCTTAGACTCTAATCAAAATCTTGAAATGCTCATGAATTATATTTGCTCATTTATTACATTCAACATAACCCTCGAGATGGAATACTGGCCTTGCGGTTCTACTGGATTGACTTGGTCAGTTGTTATCAGCAATGTCAGCATCGCCACTACATGAATCAACAATGTCTACACAGACTTAGGAATTCAATAGTAAATGATTGAACAAAAAGTAAAAGCCTCACTAAAATGTTTCACTCGCAGTTTTACTTCCACACTCTGATTCCTAAACGATGACATATCTGTCCCTAAACGTCATATAACCCTGTGAACAACAACTAAGAAGACTGTAATTGATTCGCCCACACACTCGTCACTTCACCATTTGCGTGCATGCCCCAGATTTGCTTAACACACTCTCAAGCATATTCAAAAAGACCTTGATGATAAGACTCTCCTGTGATTCATCTGACTACATAACGAAAGTATGTGGCGCATGTAAATAGAATCATAATCGCTTTGCGTACGAATATGAGGCTTTGCAACAAAGTCTACGGACGGCAATCTGTAACGATAAACGTAGGCGAAAGAATTTCACGAATCCATGATAACGACGTGGCAAAGCCAAAGGTCTTTGTATGGACTCGAAACGTGTTGATGCACGCTCCCTGTTGTCGACACCAAAAATAAAACTGATTCCGTGCGAAGGTGAGATTAAGTCATCTCAGCCTGCCGCTGAGCACACCAAATCGATATCAAATTTTATTAATTTTTGGCAGACTACCAGAAAACCGAGCCCCCAAACTAATATTACATCCTCCACACCCAATCCATGGCGAATCCAAGTGAATACTTCTCACCAGATTGTCGAACACAAGCGTCACAGATAGTTCATGTTTTGTTATAATTCCAACGAATCCCAACCCAACCCAAAACGCATACATCATTAGAACGCGCAGCCAGCAAACCATGAACAATAATCATTCACGTGGATAATCTCGTTCGGTGTGATATCAAAACAAACAAACAAATCATAAGTTCATTTTCTAAAGTCCGCACTGTGAAACTGTGTGTACTCGATTGCCATCAAAACAAAGCGCACACTCTGGCAAGCGGTAGCTCGGCGTCGTCGGTCGTATACGTAATATTTGCGCCCAATTAACAGTGTTTACTCGCGATGTGTGCGCCCGCCCGCACCAAACCCTGCCCAATGAAACCAAAAGAAAATCCCTCAAAAACTTATTAAATTCTCCTCAAGTTCAAGGCGTTCATGCGTCTAGCGACTATTTGTCACTGTATTCCACGCAGTCGGTGTTTGCTGCGTGAGGTCTCACAACTTGAGAACCATTTGAATCGTATCTGCGTCGGCAAAAGCAGCCAAACACACGGCATTCAATGCGAATCAAAAGCTTTTCGGATTTTATAAAGAGATCTATACTTTTCATTTGTACCAATGGTAAACGAGTATAAATACCGATTTGGAGTGCTTTCGTTTCGAAGCTAAGATCGAGCGCGATATCGGATTTCATAGCGTTGCATCAGTTCGTGGTGTTGCTGGTTTTCAGATGGGTTTCCTGATTGTGATGAAGTCATTTGATCTTGAACAACGTAAACTTCACCTTTGACGTGCATGTTCGAGTGCTCGCACATCTAACCAATTCAAGTTTTATTAGATCTTTGTGTATAGTAGCATCTGTGCGGTATAGCAGCTAATACCAGCTGCGTTCTAGCGTTCTCTCCTCGGACAATGTATCGTGTGTGATAGTTTAATTCAGCAGAAATCGAAGCACGACGTTTTGCTTCAAAACAGAACACAATCGAGCATTTCTAAGTGCGTGCGCTACTTTTACTTTCGTTTCGTCGTTGACTGTGCCCCGAAAATTTTTGATTCTAAATAGCATTCGGCTTGTTTACCTATTATCGGCAAGTGTCACGTTAAGGTTTCGTTCTTACACACAAGTTTTTCGTCATAATGGGCGATAATCCGCGCCATAGTAGTTGCGTAAATAGGTCATCGACCAGGTCACCAACTAATAGAACACAAGTCTCAACGTCATCACCGCCCCCGGGAGATCTATGCACACCAGCATTTCAGATTGAGGAACAGCTAAATGGAGTTTACGAGAAGCGTATTGCTGAAATCGAACAACAAACAGATGGCAATGCAAGTGTGAGTGTAAAACAAAAATATTCGAATTCGTTTTTCCAACAATATTCTAGAATAAATACTGCTGAAGGGGGTGGACGTAGAGGATTAAAGATTTGTTGACATTGGGATGTATGTTTTTCTTGAGATTTTTTTTTCCTCATCTGACAGCTGTTGCATGCATATGAGAATTTTCACAAAAGTACAGGGATGTCGTGTCAGTAATACTGCGTGGTACAGTAATGATTAAAAATGTGAAAGAAATCGTATGAAATTCAAATTTAAATACATTTTTGACATTAAATTTAACTCATGTTCATCTTTTGATCATTTATCATTTCAGCTAAAAGAAGTGACATATGTTGAGTGGATTGAAATGTTGAGACAGGTGAATAAGACGCTGATAGTGAACATCCAAGAAATGGAACGTGAAACTTCTGAACGTTTGGTCTTGCTGCAGCGTAAAGTTGGTACAAATTGTCGTCAGGATAGTGAATTAAACAAGTACCGTAATGACGTGTCAAGATTGATACAACTGGTTCGAAATGGCAGGAACGGTGACTGGAATGTGGATAAATTTCAGTTTGAGACCATCACGGATCGTGATATATTTGGCAATGTGAATTGATATGTTGTATTATTTTGAGTTTATTAAATAACTTTTTCTTTCCTTCTCTTTTTCTTGGTCTCTCTCGTAGGATGAATCTTATTGTGATCCACAGATAAAATCTGAAGCAGTGAGTGTAACGATTTTACATATATCATATTCATAAAGTTTAGAATTGTTGAGAAAAGTGTCGGAATGGAAATATGTACTAAATAAGTTGACTAGTGTCAAAGCCTCGAAATCCAATGTAGTCTAGTGAAACTTAAACTATGAACATGACATTTTTAGTACATTTTTAGTACACTTTTAGTACATTTTTAGTACTTCACACATTCATATACTAATCATTCCATTTCAGGAAGCCACCAGTCTCCCATGTGCCGTTGATGAAAAAGCAAATTTTGAGTGTCAAAAAGCTAAGGTTAGTACACGTGTCCTATTTCTACATCGTTAACAATCAACTCTATATTCTCTGACTCACCTCTGTAAACTCAAAGCTCACCGCCAATGTTAAAGCTCTAGCCTTCGAAGTGGCCGAAAGGCACGACGAGATTCGTGATCTCAAGAAGCAAATTCTGTCCATGGAAGACGAGATTCAAAAGGCACAAAAGAAAATCCAACTCAAGGACGACGTCATTAAAGAGTTGCGTAACGACCTAAAATCCCTTCCAAAGGTTTGTCAAAGTCTCTGTGACTCGGTGTATGGGCTGTATCTCCTTTCTCTCTCTCTCTCTATTTCTGTCCTCCTTCTCCAGTCAGTACTTTTCTAAATTCCTTCCACTCCATCTAAATAAAGTCTACCTAGATCTCCTACTGTCTAAATCCATGTTCCCCATCTTAGTGCCTGCTTTCTCTTCAATCAATAGCTTATGCTTGTTTGAGAACAAAATATTTTCTCAATTCTTATACAGTGCAACAATCTCTGGGGGGTACGCGTAGTGGAGAGAACACCATCCAGCCTTTGCACACCTAAAATGTCAACCAAATCATCCGAATCGTCCGCAACTGATGTCTCAGCTGTTTCCAGTCCTGGTGAGCCGTTCAGCAACAGGGAATCGGTAAGAGAGAGAGGACCTTCTGAAAGCTTGATTCTCAAGAATCCGGTTCTCTTTCAGATCAACACTTCGAATTGTGGCTCGAGCAACGTATACAACATAAGTCTGCCCGATGATGACGCCGAGGAGGAGGAGTTCAAGTGGCTCAAGGAGCAGTTCTCGCAATTTTTCGATTTGCGAAGGAACTACGATCAGAATGCCGACGAACAGAGGCAAGCCATCAAAGAGCAGCAGGATCAATTGAATGACAAGGTTGAAAAGTTGGTATGTGGGCTTGAGATTTACTGTTTATTTGCAATTTTCTATTGAGTTGCATTTCTCATCTTGCAGTTGAAGAGTTATTTTGAGATTCAGAGCAAGTTGAAGTTGTACAGACGCGAGCTGATCGTTTTGGAAAATCCCCAGTCGGATAGGACTTTGACCAACTGTTCGGACGTGGACTCTGGCATATGTTCAGACTCGGACGTGGACGTGAAGATCATAAATTCAGTTCGTGGACGTTTTGGTTGTCTAATGGAAGAGAACCAACGCCTGATAAGGGAGCAACAGAACATCCAGATTAAGTACGAAGGCAAGTACGAATTTTTGCAGGTTGTCAGCTTTGCTACTGTTGGTCAGCCATTTTTGGTAACGCATGGGAATTGATTAGTAGATGAAGTTGTATTTATTGTCGCGTTCTACACTTCATTATTGTAGGGGAAATAATGCTGGGTTTTTAGCTTACACAGGTTTAGGTTACACATTTTATTCCGCGTCCTTCTTGTAGTACACGCATAGTTGAAAATGATACCGTTATATCGGTATTTCATTCTTACTTCTGCTAGGTAATGTGAGTACCGTTTTTTGTTATTATTTTGAATATGCCTTTATTATAGCCATTATAAGAAATGGCCGAGATGTTTGGATTATTTAAGATCCATTACCATATTTTCCAGTATTTTTTTTTTTTACTTGAAGTTTAGGCTTTGTTCACATAAGGAAGTCTTTATTATACAAAGGAGAAAGAAATCAAGTTTCGAAGATTTGTGTAAGCAGAATGCTGTTAATTGTAAAAAGTATTTTTGAAGGAAGAAGACAAAGGAAAAAAAGCCTCTATTGCTAGTGTCGACTATCGACTGATAATCGCTCATTATCGACTGTCGCCTATCGATTCTAAAGTTTGGTATTGCGAATTTCGTTCGTAGTGGATATTTGTCGACTTAAATGCAGTTTTTTACCGATTGCAAATTTATGGTCGCTTGTTCTCGACTAAGAATTTTAGATTGAAAATGTCCGGCAAATCGTTTTTGTTTGTGCGTTTTTGTAATGTGAAGCGATTTTATGTCACTGCAAGTAACAAATAGGAAGCAAGTGGAAATATTAGTGGAAAATCAAGATATTTTAGAAGAGAAATGCAGACATCAGTGTCTCGTAGAATCATAAACAACGTATCTCAGATAATACAGAACGTTTTTAGAGACGATTTATTTTCTTTTTATACAAGAGTTTCATTCAATACAGGAAATAAGTTGATTGCGCTACACTAACGAAAAATTCATTGCTGACACTATTTTTATAGCAATATTGAGTACATAATCACAGAGTTAAAAAACATAAATAAACAGAATTATTAAAGAACTGTTGGATTGAATTAATTCTCCGGATGTAAATAAAAACCGCGTACACACCTCCGTTCAGTTCAACGTTTATTGAAAGAGTAAAGGCATAACGATATAATTACTGTTGTGAATGTGTCAGAGGAGAAATAGAGATACGAGAGATAAAATAGAGAAGTGTGGCCACTATAACATTTTAATTTTAACAATAACGTACTTACAGTTTGTTATATATTTCCAAACACAACTGACGCCATTAAATGTTTTGTTTTATTACTCCACACTAATCAATATTTTATTCCAATTTTATGGTTAATATTCATTAGACAAAACAATATCCTTTGAAAAATATACAAACAGTTGGAGTTTTTAGCTGTCCAATTGTAAAATATTCACAATATGAACATTTTCGTTCACAATGACAGAAGTATCAATCGACTGAATTACACAATACCAAAAGTGATTTGACTCGATAAATTTGTCGACAAGCGATTCGGTCGATAGTCGACACTCGCAATAGGGGCGATAGATTGTGTACACCTAAATGAAATAGAGTACTACTCTATTCTAGAGTACGCACTATACACAGTGTCGGTATGCCATCTACGACCTGTATGGTGGTAATCCATTTGTCGGTTATATCATTTTCTCTTAGCTACAAGTTTTCGACTTGTAGTCATGTCGTAGTACCAGGGATTTTTTGAAGAGGTCACATGAAATCAGCATTCGTCTAAATTAGATTTTTAGATCCGTCAGTCCATAGCGCGATGATAGCATTTGTTCCTGCCATAGTTTGCGGTCGGGAGATCGAAGATGAAAGGGTCTTTTTTCTGGGGCTAAGGTTTGCCTGTTGTGCTGTGGTCCTAGTTCGCCCTAGTATGGACGCTTGGCGCCATGGTTACTTACTCCAAAACCTTGCCTCGTAGAAGCTGCGGGAACAAGTATGTTTAAGAAACCATTGAACACGTTCTATGCAGCTGCAGTGCTCTCTCATTCCCCTAATTTAGACATTTGGAGGCCTACTGCTTTGATAACTTTTAGCTAAAATAAGGCCAGAATAGGTAGGTAGGTAGTGGGGGCTGCTAGTGAATTCACCAGCACACTCAGACCATGTTGGTCCATTGTGTCCGACTACTACCACTGATAATTTGATCCCAACGGTAGATGGTGACTGAGCCAGTTTTGCTTTCACTGGGATTTGAACCGGAGACCCTACTAACCAAGAGCATGGACTTAACTAACTGCGCCATCTAGTCGTACCCGAGGTTTAATGGCACATATCTTCGAGAATAATCCGAAAACGTTAATTTTCAGAAACTCCGCTGGGTTCTGATTGTGACATTTGACTAGATCGGCGAAGAATTCGATCTTTTGAACTTTTTATTCATGGGAGCTGCAGCCACTTGCCTGTTGCAGGTTTATCTCTTGGCTTGCCAATCGTCCATCCTGTTGTCCTGCTAGTAGGTCTCTTAAATGAGTGGCTCGGCTATAGCAGAGGTTGGCTGATCTACTCTTTCCTCCAATAGGTCCTCTTTAGATGATGGTTCACCCATTTTGGGATTATTTCCCCTATCCTCTAGGAGCTCCTCGCTACGAAAGCTGCCTCTTTTCTTGTCTGCGAGCTCTTTCTGGGCATTTCGTCTTTATGGTTGGCTTATTTCCGGCTGGAAAGTGATTTGCTCTGCTGTCAATGATGACATCACAGCTGTTACTTAATTTGGAAATTTTAAGAATCACCCAATAAATATAAAGAGCTCCATGAGTTATGCTTTACTCACTTCATTGAGCATGTCATGAACAAATTGTTTCTATGTATCACAGTAAATATTTTGACTTTTACAAAGAAGACAAATTTAATCAAACTCTCCAACTTTTCAGAAGCCAACTCAAGGGCAATAGGAAAAACTGAGCTATTGGATAAAGCCTCTAAGGCGCTTCGGGAAGTTGCTGAGACACTGTCAATCGCGGTATGTAAATCAACAGAAAATCTGTTCTCATAAGACTGACAAGAGAGAGAATTTCAATACTAGATATGCCAGCCCATGGCGTATGACGAACTGTTTGGGGACTGCCAGAGCTTGCCGGTGAATCCGTTTGTTGACGCTGTCGATAAGTTGGTCGAAAATTTACAAGAAAAGGATAAGATGGTGAGCAACAAAAATCGGCCAGCCATAAGAGACTAAGAAACCCATGCAAGCGTCGACAAATTTCTGACTGTTGTTTACGTTGGCAACCAAAAGTGAACGAAACTTAACGAAGCTTGACAAATAGTGTATCATTTCTGTATATTCGCTCGTTTGCTTGATTGCCTTAAGTTTCTTCATGTCATTATGGCTGGCCCATGAACCAGAGCAAAATCCAACCAACATTCTTTTATTTGATTTGTTTAGATTGATGAGCTGCGGAAGCAAATTTCGGGGAAGACGAATCAGGAACTCAAGGGCTGCAGCGACAAACTGACGTCGGATTTGTGTGATGTCAAGGAACCGGTATGAGCGTGCCATCTGACACCTTCACACTGACACTGTAGACCAATTTACCAATTTACTTAGAACGCTTCCGTCAAACACTTGTGCATTTGTTCTTATTGTTGATTTGTTGTGTTAAACTTTGTACTTAAATTGTTTTTAAGCTTAGATTTTGTTTACAGATAAGAGTATGAGTATGGGCGGTTTTTAGACATGTTTTTTTTTTTTACAGTGAGGCCGTGTAACTTAGAAAATTAGCAAACATTAATTAAGCTTGCGTAGTTGCTTGTATTTATGACGAAATAAAACCACTTGCATTTGAACTAAATAAGGACTTTTGTTGATTGCAGACGTCAGCGCCATGCGATGGGAGATTGATTCAAAATAAAGTGTTTTGTAACTATTTACTCAAGCAGGTACGTAAAGAATATTCTCCTCAGAACTACTAGATGCATCTTTAGTTGTCTGCATTACTTGACAGAATGCTCAGTCTCATCGGTCAACATTTTGAATGAATACAGAGTCATCCATTTTGTGGTTTTGAAAGCAAATTAAATAGAAAACATTTTTGACTCAGATTTTGGTCACATTTTGACTTGATTTGTTTGGATCTCGGCATTAATTATCCTCAACGGAGGTAGATATCGCTCTCGATTCTGTGAAGGTTATACCACGTTTACACCGAACGAAACCGCGAGGTTTCATCAATTTTCTCCGACCCTACGAGGTTCCGCAATACGTTTTCAGGGTCTGTAAAACTCGCGGTTTCTGATTAACCTTGTTAAAGCCCCGTTGAATTCATCGGTCCATGAGAGCTGGTCAAAGCGAATAAGTCTACAGAGCGAACTTCAGTTTATTTTGGTGACCATTTTCTCATTCTTTCTCTCTCTATCTGCTGGTGTTCTCAGACAATTATTTCCTGTCAACAAACAGCTGTTCTGGCGGCCATTTAAAAATTGAGAGCGAGTGATATTTTGTTTTGGCGGGAGCTTTATATATTAAGAGCGAATGACTTGATAATTGAGAGAAAAACCACTTCACCCTCGGTGGAAACGGCCTATTGAGGTTTCAGTAAAGTTCGTCTGAACCTCGCGATTTCGGTTCGATGTAAGCGTGGTATTACTCTCGACGGCTTTTTGACACGTATCATGCGATAGCTTATGTAAGGCTAGGGGCGCCGTGTTCAATCCCATAACAATTCAGTCGCGAAAGGATAGCGAAAGGGTATGGTCGCTGGTTTACCCGAGATATCAATTCTAATTTAATATAACTTACAATGTGAACGCACCTCACAATCGCAACGATTAGAAGTCAACGATATTTTTTGTGATCATATACGTGTTTTGTGTGCGTTTTGTGAGTCGCAGTGGGTTAGCGCGTCGACTCCTACGAAGAGGGTGCCAGGTTCGAATCCCCAATCTACCAACTTTCATAATTCCCGGCTTCCACCTCTTTGAGTCACTGACAATGCTCAAAGAGTATTCCTGTCTGGAAGAAGCTTCTCAACTTTGCCGTTCGGAATTGGCATAAAAGCTGTGGGTCCCTTCCACTCGTGAAAGAAGAATAGCGCGTACGACACGAGTGGTTGCTCGAACCTCGAACTGTCAATGCCTCGAACCACCAATATTATTATTATTATAGTATTATATGCGTGTTTTTATTGAGAATCTATACTCAGCTCAGTAATACTTTTACATGAAAAGCATCACCAAAGCCACACTGAGTTATTACTGAGTAAAATTTGCTCAGTAATCATTACTGACTATAGAGCATTGAAGAATCGAAATCACAGGTGGCGCTTCAACTACCGCCACTAAATCATAGATGCCGCTGACAAATATTCATTCAGATGCAGCAGACTTATTAGCATTGGTGTTCTGAATCACAACATAGGACACCGTATCTCAATTTGTAATCCATCTTTTATTTAATATACAAACGCTTCTAGTGAATAGAACCATATTTGTACAAACATTGGCAACCAACTGCTAACTTTCGAGTATAATGAAAGTGAAGTCCCGAACCATATTTGGACAACAGAGAGTAAAGTGAGAACTGAGTGAGCAAATAGCGTTTTTTTTAGCGAATCATTACTGAGTATAGATTCTCAATAAAAAAACGCATTATGTTATTTATGCTTTCAAGTGGATAGGACGTCTCCTCAGAGCCCAGGGAATATCACAACAGAAGCCGGACGATTCCAAAATGACACATTGACAGAGACGCATCCGTCGCATTAGCTTATGACAGCTTGCAAGTCTGTACCAGAAATGAAGTATTAACGAGAGATGCCCGATTTCCACCTCTCTTTCCCCTTAAAATGTTTGACAACTGTTTTTTATAACGTGTTTATAACCAACTTGACAAATCAGAAGACGACATTTACGTTATTTCGTGAATAACCGTCAAAAATTCTAGAATATCCTTCAAAAAGGCACTCAAATTCGTCGATGGACTTGGGCGCAATCAGCTGTGAAGTCGGCTGTCTCTGTAAAACTTCATTTCTGGTTTGTACTAAGGCTGCGTCTACAACAACACACTATAAAAGAAAAGCAACTGGTGGAAATGCCTTATCTTTTATGCAAATAGATAACTTGCCCATGAGCACTATATTTTAAACATAAATGATTTTTTGGAACCCGACTTATGCCTGAGTCAGTTGTGAATTTCCTCGGTATGATCGAATCAAATTTAATCACCAATAAGTACCTTCCATCAATCATAAGACAGGCTTAATGAACAGTTCTTATTCTATTTTTAAATTGCTCTACTGTCCGGGGTGGACCTAGGGCCAGGACTTTAACCAAATAGCGCCTCCAACTAGAGTGACTGGCCAGCTGCTTCCAATCGTGATCACCAAGTTATTTCACGTCCATCTCCGCTTGCGTGCGTCACATTAAACGAAGGCAGCCTTTGATGCGTTATCCTCCAGGCTCGAATTGAATACTCTGCGGACCGTCGACATCGACCTCATGATATCTTAGCTCCTCTTTGAGAAGAATTTCTAAACCAACTTGTGGACGAGTGGAAAAAAGGAGCCACCTTCAACTGCGCCAACTGCCGAGGGATAAGTATCCTAAACATCATCAATAATCTGATGGTCCTTGTCAGTGAGGATTCAAGTCGGGGAAAAATCTCGAAAAAACTACAGATGCACATCGACCTCAAGGCCGCATATGACAGCGTATGTAGAGACGAGGTTTACAGCGCCATGTCTAGTTTTGACATTCCAGCAAAACTCGCATCCCTCAAGCTGCTCAAACCTTTCTGAAATTGAGCCAATTGCTTGATCTAGTATTTTGAAATAAAACTCTTGAAGAGGTTTATAGCGCCATGTCTAGTTTTGACATTCCAGCAAAACTTGCATCCCTCAAGCTGCTCAAACCTTTCTGAAATTGAGCCAATTGCTTGATCTAGTATTTTGAAATAAAACTCTTGAATCTAAACAGAAATTATGCTAAGCCTGTCTTGGATTCTCAATTTTTGCTTCTTGGAACAAATTTCTTGTGTGTCAGTGGTTTATATATATATTCGATAGATTTACAAAAGCTTCAGAATGCGCCCCTTATAACTTGGCGCCCTGTGCATTTGCACATTCCGCACATATGATGGGTCCGGCCCTGCATTTAACCAGGGATTGTTCTTGGTACATACTCCTCCTTTAAGTCTTATGATTTTGTATTTTTTTTTCAACTTTTAAACTTTTAGACCTTTTAAAAAACGGTTGGTTGGTTCAGAGTCTCTTTTATTTTTCTGGTTAGGTTAGGTTATGTGTATTCACTTAGACCCAGGGGTCCATTGTGTTGCCACTGAGCCGGTTACCGTCCGTTACTCCTGGAACCATTTTGTTTTCTTGACCAATGCCCAGATTGATTTGACATCCTTTTATGTATCCTTTAGTTCCATTATATAGAATTCTCGCAGGGTTTCTTTCCTAATGGAGGCCAGTGCAGGGCAGTTGCAGAGTAGATGGGAGGGGTTTTCCTCTTCTTCATCATCCATGCACCTGTTGCAGAAGTCGTTGTGTGGAAATCCTAGTCGTGCGGCGTATCTGCCCATTCCGCAGTGTCCTGCGAAGATTCCAACTAGCTTACTTAGGTTTTTCCAGCCTAGACTGAGTATGAGAGTAGTTCTCTGTAGGTCCAGGTTTTGCCCTGCCGATCACTAGCTTTGTGATTTTAGTTTTTTAAGTTTCTGTAGGTACCCAGATATGTTCAACCTTAGGTCCAATGAGTGTTGTTCCGATTCTGGCTAGCTCGTCTGCTTCAGAGTTTCTTGGGATATCTCTATGTCCAGGAACCCAACACACCGTTAGTCTGCAATGTCTTGATATTTCGTCAAGGGACATACGGCAGAGTCTTACCAAGTTTGATCTTCAAAATGGTGATTCGAGTGCCATAATTGCAGCTTGACTGTCGGTGAAAATGACTGTTCTCTCGTTCGAAATCGTCCTCATCAACTGCCATTGAATAGCGCTACTTCTGCCTGGAAAACACTATCTAATCTGGAAGTCTAAAAGATTTATTTTATTATTTTTGTGGTTACATTTAAGATAATTAACACGTCTGGGGATTGCTGGACGCACAATTTTCTTAAATAACAATCCCGTTAGATAAAAAGAAATGTCAAATCCGTACACGGACTGGAGAACATTACATTCGAACAAAACCTCAGATTGATAGAGAATAACATGTTCAGCCTACAAGTATGCCACAAATTTACTTCAGCCAATGATTTAGAAAGTTTAAACTCAATCTGCCAGCAAATCCAAGAAGTAACTGTTTATGTTCGATCAATTACCGTCAGGCTTGTCGGGTTCTTTCTTGTTAATGTAAAAATAAATGAAACCCTTTGGGAATTCCATTGGAAAGTCAGCAATCGGAAACACGGAATCTCACTCAAATCGGCACCGAATAAAAATAAATCAAAGAGCATAAAAGAAAGGAAAACGAAAAAACTTGTGCCTCAAATGCATTATGCCACAGACACAACATATACAATCGTCGGACCACCCCAGCAGTCAGCACATTATCGACATTCGCCATTCGACAGTGGAAGTCATTCACATATGGGGAGTCCCAAAAAAAAAAACAGAAAAATATGTTGCATGTCCCATGTGTAGACCTGTCGTAAGGAGCACTCCATGCGAAGGTCCTCTTCGCAACAAAGTCAAATATAGATTACGAATACAGGTGCACACATGCCATCGGTTGAGAGATTTTATGTGCCTATGCTTTCATTTTGTTGTTGCCACCTATTTCAGGATATCATCACACATCGACCCAATTCACGGTGCGCGCACTGTCTCCGTCGATGTTGGCGCCCTTGTTGAGGAGCGAGCACACACGCCCAAGTGCGCGGGTCCCTCTGTTGCAAGGCGATAGCAAGAAAGACAACACAGGAACGGCTTTCTCGCGTGAAATTGAGTGAAAGAATCACTTTTATTCAACAGCGAACAGAGTGTAGAAATCGGAAACCCGCGACATTGCACGTGATATTCCGGCAGAACGGAGTTAAGTGTCAATTGGAAGTAATGAACTGCTTAAAGTGTGAACTGGAAGCAAATTGGAACTGACATGGGGACGCTCATTGAAAAACAACTTCGCCTGGAGGGCTTGCTGATAAAGAGGGCGGCCTTGAGATTATGTTCAGATCAAGTCTTTTAAAAGAAGCGGCAGCCGCGGGGTGACAGGCTTCATTTATGACGAGACCAAACTACACTCCGAGGACCTGGGTTCAGGTTCTACTACAATCATTCACATTGTACGAGGTATTGTTCGCTAACGAGTGAAATTTATGCCGACTTTTTACGGAAAAGTTTGCGAAGACAGTTTAAAAATCTTTGACTTGAAAGATGTGAACCCGTAAATTGCGAAGATGTGTTTTTATGACAACCGACACCAATAGCTTCTCCAGTGAGACACACTACATTTCCCAGTAGGTCTTGTCTCTGGTAAAAAAATGAAAGTAAAATTCTGGCATGTTGCAGTGCACAGACAGATCACTCAATTAAAACGCAGTCTCTCCTAAAATAAAGTGCAGAGTGTTGCGGCAGTGTTTTTGATTAAAAAAGCAATCGTCGAGAGAAGAATATTGAAACTAAGGTTATGTATACGCATCCAGGACTAGTCTGGGTCACAGACCATGCACTTGGTAAGATCCTCGTTAATTCATTAGTGACTTGTCAAGATGGACATTATTACCCTCACGATTGTTTCCATTCATGAAAGGTGGTCGAGTTGAACACTAATTTAACATACAGATACCGTACAATCTTCGCCTACGTTTGTTCGTACGTTGTTTGTGTCTGGCTGTCATATGGCATGGATTTTCTGGTGGAGCTGCGGGTGTATGCGTCCTACGGTGGATAGGTTCGATTCCTGATATGCCAAAAATAATTTTCACAGCCCCACCAGGAGCAACAAATGTTTAGAAAATAATTCTTCAAAAATTGGCCGTTCGGAGCCGGCATAAGCACTGTAGGTCCGATCCACTCGTGGAAGAATAAAAGCATGCATAAAATGAGTGGTGGCTGTAGAAGCTACGCCCAGGTACACCTCGAACTATAAGTTCTTTCCACATCGGTTGTAACTGGAATTTAAGCATCGTGCTCCGACCTGAGCTGCGGAGCAAGTGTATTGGAGAAATTATTATTTATGGAGAGTTTTATAAGTCAGGTGGGTCGCCGTGGTGTAGTGAGTACGTACATCAACTCCTGCGCGGAGGGTGCCAGGTTCGATAGCCGAATTTACCACCTTTGATAATTCACGACTCCACTTCGAAAGAGGTACTGACAATGCTCAAAGAGTATTCCTTTCTTGAAAAAGACTCCTCAACTTCGCCGTTCGGAGTCGGCATTTAACTGTAGGTCCCTTCCACTCGTGAGAGAACAATAGCTCGCACAACACGAGTGGTTGCTGCGAAGCTAGGCCAAGGTCCGCCTCGGACTGTAGCGCCACCCATATTATTATTTTATTATTATTTATTTATATAAAGCAGAAAGTTTGTGTGTCTGACCGACAAGGCTCCGAAACTACACGTCGCAGAGCTCTGAAATTTTCAACAAAAATCATTCTAATATTTAGATGCTGAATGCTACAACATTTAAGTCGGTACGACATACGGTTCAGAAGTTAGGAGCACTTTTTGAACGGGAATAAAATTCTCAAAATAAGGATGGTTGCATCAATCCGGTATGAAATTATTTCAAGTTGCGTAGTCGTGGATATCAACCATCCCTCAGTATATACACACACATTTTTCATATTTTGCTTTGGTGCAACCATTCATTTTTTTCTACGTCTCAATCGAACATATACGAACGACTGACTGAGTCACCAAACGAAAAGGAAACAATAAACATTTTTGCATTTTTCTTATTTTGTCATACCCAAACTATCTATGCATCTATGCATGGTTGAGAAAAACCGTAATTTCCGTCCGTTTTGCTGCAGCATACATTGATAATTCAAACTTCAACATTTATGCACACAGTCAACGAATTGTACTCATTATGAGTAGGGATGTGAATGAGAGATTGGGATAGGCATCAATGGCAAAAGAAAATTCAAATTCTTCTCTGAGTTCTGGTAGTTTACAAAATTGTGTTTAAATAAGATATTTACAGTAAATCACTGTAGTTTGCGGTTAGTATGTATTGTATTGTACTACCCAAAGTAACTATTCCACTCGGAAGGAGTCGCAGGTAAAAGCTAGTTATTTATAAGTCAAAACGTCCTTTAATTTCCTGAACTATAATTAAGACCTTAAATCATTTAATAAAGTCATTATGTTGGAAACATCTCTCGTTTGTTTATGTTTTGATCGTTCACTTAAAAATATTGATGATTGCAATCTTGCAAATAAAAACCAATCAATACTTCTGAAGATTCGTTCATTTCGGTAATTTTATTCAGAACGATATGAATGAACGAAACAATTCAATGAAATGAACGATCAATTGAAATGGCTGAATCTTTTTTCAAATCACTATGTGAATGATTGGTTCGTTAGATTTGAACGAATTCATGTAAATAAAACAACATGGTTTTATTTTTAAGCTACATCCACGCCATTGTATTTAGATTTGCATATTTCTCAAATGGCCGCGTTGAATTCGCTGACAGTACATCCGTTGCGTTGAACGTTGATTTCTTTCGGCTCAATATTTCACGACTCTGTCCAATACATGTCAAATTATTCCGGCAATAACAAATGTTCCAAATGCTAGCCTCGAGATCGGTCAAAGTGTTGGGACAAAACAACTTCAATTGAACGGTTCAAAAGGTTGTTTCTAATCCATAGAGGAATAGATTCATTGATACCATAGGCACGCATTTTCGACAGAAGAGCTTGATGCCAAACTCTGTCAGAGATGCCTTAGAGCAAGGCGAAGCGACGAAGTATATGAATCTTTGTCTTGACAGTTGTACTTTGGGAGTATGCAATATCATTCAATTCAAAATGAGGACATTCATCTCGAAAAAATAAATCATCTCGGAAAAATATTTTTTTGATGTTTTAGGATAAGATAGACATACATGGTGGGTCATTCAATATGGAATTGTCCTCTCAATCGTTTCCACTTCCGGTAACCATTTTGTTCATTGTTTGGGTTATTAGAGTCTATTTCACTCTCTGCTTTTATGGCTAATGCCGTTGTTTTATGGACTTATAGGAATAGTTGGCATTCGTATAAGCTTTCAGAAAGTACCCCGCTTTGGTCTAGCCCAAGTCTCATATATAGATATATAGTCTTCTCTCTCAGCAATACTCCTTAACGTTGACAATTTGTAATTATTTTAGTTAGAGTTAGTGCGTCGACTCCTACGTAGAGGGTGCCAGGTTCGATGCACGAAAGGTGGTAACATTCATATTTCGCGGCTCCACCTCTTTCGAGTCACTGGCAATGCTCAAAGAGTATTTCCTGTCTAGAAAAAGATTCTCAACTACGCCATTCGGAGTCGGCCTTAAACTGTAGGCCACTTCCACGCGTGAGAGAACGCACAACACGAGTGGTTGCTGAGAAGCTAGGCCCTGGCCCTCTACGGGCTGTAACGCCACCCATATTAGTGTTATTATAATTTGTAATTATGCATGGATGTTGTCTGGAAAGTTTCAATGTTCTATCTTTAAGAACTTTCAAAACGGATAATTTTTGGTTGAACCACAAAGTTCCAACTTCCTGAGCCTCGCAGTGTCGCTAAGGATTTCATGCTCGAAAAATTAATTTTTTTCAACAAATTTAGTCAATATTAATAGGAAGCAATAATTGATGGCTTATTATTTATACTCAGTAAAAATAAGAAAATATTTTTTTTATTTTTTCCCTCGTTTCTTATTGATTTATTTTAAGAACAGGAAAAGGACGTTCAGAAAAGTATAGTTTTTTGTTCACACGGCGATAGAAATGTCATATTTTTGGACTACAAGCCAATCCTAAAAACTTGCTTCTTCGATGACAACAAAGTTGAGCACTCTCATGTATCTCCTGATGTATAACCGCCTTCGAATTTTACTATCTATCAGTCAATAGTCCTCATAAATAGAACCCATGGGCGGGGGAGCCTACTAACATACTGAAACTCTGTTCTTATTTACTCTCACTAACGTCTACCCCGTCGCCGTCGTCGTCGTCGTCGTTGTTGTGAGTTTGTGCCTCTCAATTCCTACTCAGATACCTGAGTAGCTTCCTTGCGGTCGGTTCGGTGCTGTGTCAGACGGAAGTGAACTTGAAACTTAAGCGCGGGAACACTGAAATTCCATCACGTTTTTTTTCTCCTCGTCATTGCCCCACACGATAAAGTGCTTAATTTTCAGTGTCTGTGACAAGCTGCTAAGTTCATTGCGGAATGTGTCAATTGTGAAAGTGTGAAAAAACTATTCCCAAAGCATTTGCATAATCCCCCTCTGTGCGCCCCTTTTGTCAGACGTCAAAGTGAAAGTTTAAGGATAAAAATAAATCGAACACATGCAATTGCGCCCCCTCGCTGTTCACACCAATCAGGCAATCTGTGACTAGCGGCAGTTAGATACAGTCGCGCGGATCGGAGGACTCGCGCAGGGTATCGGAGTTGCGCCTGCAAACGCACCCGATAATAACCGCAGGGTATTGAGTTATTAATTGCTTTGTCGACGGATAATTGCTCGTCAGAACAAAGCAACAACGGGTGGGAGGAAATTAATAAGCCCTCCAGCAGGGAGAACGGTTACGAGCCAGGACACCCAAGCCAGCTCAGCGCGTGGGAGGGAAGAGTGCCACAGCGCGCTGCCGTGACAAGGAGCCATCAAAACAAGCGAAGAACCCTAAGGATAACATCAAATCGTTCAGTGTCACGTTGAAACTCAAAACTGCAAACTTATTGCAATCTCGCGCAGTAAACTCCGCGAAAATATCCATTTGATGAGTTTTAATACGATTACAGCGGCCAGAGAGAGCGAACTCCGAGCGGAAGAGAGTCAGACGTCGAAATGCATTTAGTTTGATTGGTTTTTAAGTTCGAACTCCAAGTCGCTAGTTGCTGCGGGGCCGAGGCTCCTTTCTTCGCACGAGACATGCGATGACGTACCCCCCGTGTACCCTTCGGTTTTCCTTCCCGTTCCACTCGACCCGAGCGACGCCTTGCCACCTGTGCTAGAATGAGTTTAGACCTTGCCCGGCCCTAAGTGTATTGTCCCTCTGAGATGGTAAGCAATTTCGTAGAACACCCCCTCGGCTTGGGCGTCGAATAATCTGTCACCACTCTGTTCAGGCAGAAAAGTATCAGGAGGAGGATTCAGACAGAGGACAGGAACACCACAGCGAGTATCTGAGAGTCATCGATGACCTGAGTTCTGAGTTGAACACTTTGTCGCGCCAAGTGAACATGGTCCAAAGGGATTTCCTCACCGACGAGGTAGCCAAGCAGTTCGAGAGCTCGCTGAAGGGTCTCGAGACGCAAAACGATCTCCTTCAGTCGGCCGTCGAGAGTCTCATCCAAGAGCGAGAGACCATTGAATGCACCCTCCAGGCACAAGTTAATATTTTCAACAGTTCGCCTTCGCTCTTTCGACTTCCCGTTGCTAATTGATTTCATTCTTTCAGAATGAAGAACTCAAGAGCAGGCTGTGTGCGCGCGATGAGGAACTCCACGAATTGCAGACGCAGTTGCAGCAGAGGCCTTGTCAAACCTGTGGCAACAGGGGCGCGGTGGATAGTGCACAACGCAGTAGCCGGCGGGACGACTCGGTGGAGGAGCTGCAGAAACTGGAGTACGAGCTGAGGAGGAGAACCAAGTTGGTCGACTCCTTGAAAAACGAGAACGCCAGACTCAGTGAGGAACTCACTGAAACGAGAAGGAATCAGGGTGAGTAAAGTGAATGTGTCTTGTTTGGTCTTTGGTTTGTGTTCATTGGACCACCAGTTGGTCGTTGGGTCTTAAATGAAAGACAAGTGATTGTCTGAGTTCTTCAGAGCTCCTTTGGAGATCGAAATTCTCACGCATCTAGGGACACCTGTTGCTGTCAAGCTTGTGGATTAGGTTGCCACGGATTTGTACAAACCTTAATTGTGTAAATCGTAAATACGGAAGAAGATTGAGGTCGGTCGTTCACATATTGGTATGCCTGAGTACACTCTTGTGGATTTTAAGCTACGTCCCGGACAGAGAATGCTGCGAAATGAAATAAACCATAGCAGCCGTAGAAGACAGTATCGAAGAAGACTCTATTCACAAGCAGATCAGCTGAATTTGTCAACGCTAGAGAGTCTTCTTCTTTATTTGGCGCTACAGTCCGGGGTGGACCTAGGCCTCAACCAACAAGCCTCTCCAACTAGCACGGTCTCTGGCTAGCTGTCTCCAGTGTCGCACGCCAAGTTGGTTGAGGTCCTTCTCCACCTGGGTGCGCCACCTTAAAAGCGGGCGTCCTCTGTTGCGTTGTCCCACGGGTTCGGAATCGAAGACTCTACGGGCCGGGGCTGAGTTGTCCATACGCTCTACATGGCCTAGCTATCTTAGGCGTTGGATTCGAAGACGCTTGACTAGACTTATGTCGCTGTACAGCCCGTACAGTTCGTGGTTGAATCTTCTCCTCCAGAAACCGTCAACGCAAACAGGACCAACGATCGCACGCAGAGCTTTTCTCTCAAAGAGACCAAGGACTTCCTCATCCGCTTTTGAGATTGTCCATGCCTCCAAGCCGTACAGCAGGACTAGGATCATCAAGGTCTTGAATAAAGTCAACTTGGTCCTTCGAGAGATGGCTCTACTACTCAATTGTCTCTTGAGCCCATAGAAACGGCGGTTGGCAAGAGTTACTCTGCGTTTGATCTCGGTACTGATGTTGTTTGTACTGTTTACTGCGGAGCCGAGGTAGACGAAGTCCTTGACTACCTCGAAGTTATAGCTTCCCATTGTGACGCTCTGACCAAGACGTCGATGTTGTGTGTCCTTCCTTGATGACAGCATATACTTCGTTTTGACCTCCTTCACCGCTAGACCCATTTTAGCCGCTTCCGCCACAATGCCAGCAAACGCCTCATTGACGGCTCGCGTATGCTAGCAGTTGTATGGAGTTCTGGAAAATCGCGCCTCTAGTGTTGGCGTGTGAGTCTTGCACGATCTTTTCCAGGATGATGTTAAAGAAATCACATGACAGCGCGTCGCCTTGTCTAAAACCTTTTTTGACATTGAAGGTCTCGGTGCGTTCGTTACTGACCTTGATGGAGCAGCGAGAGTTCTCCATCGTCATCCAGCACATCCCGACGAGTTTGGACGGAATGTCAAAACTAGACTTGGCGCTGTATAGCTCGTCCCTATGCAAGCCGTCATATGCGGCCTTGAAATCGACAAAAAGGTGGTGGGTGTCGATCTGCATCTCTTGGGTCTTTTCCAGGATCGGCCATAGTGTGAACATATGGTCAATGGTGGACTTCCCTGGTCTGAAGCCACACTGATATGGACCTATCAGGTTACTTATAAACGGCTTCAGGCGAGTACACTAAACGGCAGAGAAGATCCTGTAAGCGATGTTCAGGAGACTTATCCCTCAGTCAAAAGGGTCTCATTTCTTGTGGATCGGGCAAAACGATACTGAGAACGCTAGAGTCGTCTTAATTTCGCGGTTGAATATAGGCCTACATCCGTATAAGATTGATAATGATTGATAATGAACATAATACAAATATATATAAGTAGGGAAAAAATTAAAATATTGAAATTAAGACATTCTGAATTTATAAACAAATAATAAAATGGTATTGAATGTCATTAGTAGGGTTCGGATTTTCATGCAATAAAAATCTCTAAATATGCACAAAAAATTAATTAAATATAATTATATATATTATAATTAAATATAAATAACTTCGGTTCGATATAAAAACACATTTTCTTCAGTCTTTAAAAATAAATTAAATTTGCATCTTTTATCGCTTAATAAAAAAAAGCTTACAACGAAATTAACATTTAATACTAAAATAAAAAAACAAAAAAAAACACAGTTAACGTAAACATAAACATCTTCATTTGTTTAATTAAAATTAGTAATTCAAAATAAGATAAAACCCTTAATTCCTCAATTCTTCTGATTTTCAAATTGTTTTATTTGCATAGACCATACAATTTTTCTTACAGTTTTCGAAATCAAAACGTTAGCTGCGTTTTTTTTTGCAAGCGTATATACGCCTAAATTTCAATTTGCATGTAAAATACACTAACAACAAGTCCTATATCCGCTTAAGTTACTCATCGTATCTATCGCCGCTTAAGAATTAAGCGCGGATAAGAACAATGCTTCCAATTATTAATTTCTGTGTGTTCATTCCTGAATTCAGTCATTCATTGTTTAGGTTGCTGTATGTGGCCTTAATTTGCAGGTTTGGTTGATGTATTAGATCATTTTTAATTTTGTTGACATCCATAAGTATGCAATTTTTGATATACTCAGAGTGTCTCTGCTATACATTCCATTTTGGCTTCGTACACAATTCTTCTCATTTCACGAAATTTTTTTTTATTTTATTATTATTAAGTGTTTTTGCTTTTAAATTGATGGTTACGCTACACAGTCACAAAACGAAAATTGTGACCATCAAAAATCACGACTACACCCCTGACTGCTTAGCAAATGACATAAATGTCGTCCGTGCTGCCAAGTTCTTATGATGAATCATTAAGCGCCGATGATCGTTTTTTTGTGAACTTCAAAACTAAGCGTATATACACTTGCAAAAAAACACAGCTGTTGTCGGTTTGGTCTTAAGAATGCCTTAGATAACGAAAAAGATCGCTCATTATCAACTGAAGTTAGTGGAGAATATTAAAAAGAACAAATCTCATCGATGGTGTAGTTTTTTAGATAATTTTCGTCATTGCAGTTTAATGTGAATGTCTTTACAAAATTTGCATTTTTGCAAATCCGTCAATTTTTGCCAGAACGCCAGAAGTTTTTTTTTTTAATAGCTGTCCCCATTAGTTCTTCGACAGCATTTATCTTTGCAACAACATTTTCAATTAAATCAATTCGATTTTTTAAGGTGGTCCTGCTTTCTAGATTAATAATATTATTTGGCTTTTCAACAATGGCTGGCCATGAACCTCTTCTTTTGCATTTTTTATTGCAACTGCATCGGAGTCATCGAACCCATTGACAATGCTTTCAAAAGCCTCATAATTTTGTGCATAATACACAACAGCCTCCAACCAAGTTCCCCATCTTGTAGCAATAAGCTGAGGCGGAAGAGGAGTCAAAGGATATTTATCTTTAAGAATTTCGACGCGAGGTTGCGCCCTTAAACATATTTTTTTGCCGTTTGAAATTAATTCATCGACATTTCGAAAATGACTCCTTATTTCTTCTGCAACTCGGTGCATTTCATCTGATAAGCAAGTGACATGCAACAATTTTGGATAAAACAGTGCTAATCCACGAACAGCCTTTACCATATATGACGCAGCATCGGTCAAAAGAAGTGTTTTGCTTTTATCAATTGCAAGTGAATTCATGGTGGTCGCCGTGGCGTAGTGGGTAAGTGCGTCGACTCCTACGCAGAGGGTGCCAGGTTCGATACCCGAATTTAACACCTTTGATAATTTACGGCTCCACCTCTTTCGAGTCACTGACAATGCTCAAAGAGTATTTCCTGTCTAGAAAAAGCTTCTCAAATTCGCCGTTCGGAGTCGGCATTAAATTGTAGGTCCCTTCCACTCGTGAAAGAACGCACAACACGAGTGGTTGCTGAGAAGCTAGGCCCAGGTCCACCTCGGACTGTCGCGCCACCCATATTATTATTATTAAGTGAATTCATGGATTCATCAAATGCGCGAGCGTTGGTGGTTCGTTTTATTTTAATTGGACTACATTTATTAAAAAATGTCCTTTTACTTCGTTCTTCGTTTTGGTTCAACACACCCACAATTACGTTAGCAATAAAACATCCTTGGATATCTTTTGTTTCATCAATCGAAACTCACAAATACTTATCTTTTAGATGGATTTTCATTTGTTCAAATAGCGAAATAAAAATTGTTCAATGTATTTTTTTCGCAAAGTAGAATCATCTGGTGTAATCTCTTTTGTATATGTTTTTAAAAGATTTCTTAATTCAGGGTTACTAAGCTTGTACTTAATTGTATATTGGCTGCAACAAACGCCTCACATAAATCCATTAAAAAGTTGTTAGATGAATTGGTAAAGGACAGCAGTTGTTGGGATTTCTGACGAACTTCAGATCTTCCTTCAAGTTGTAAGTGTTTAACACTTTTCCAATGTTGATCCACTTGAAATTTTTTATTTCAAAGCAAACGCTTTGGTTGCAAAATTTGCAGAACAATACACTTCCATCTGTTTTAAAAATCGTAGGGTTTTCTCAAAATTTAAGTAACAGATAACTTAACTTTTTTCATTATAGCGGAAATGTATTTTTTTTGAACAAAGGAATACATTTAAAAGGAATATTCTAACATTTTCCAAGAAAAACAATTCAAAAAGGATTAAAATTAGTTCTCTAGTCACTAAACACGAGGATCCATAGACCACTGAATTAACGACAACTTGGATTAACTGGTAATGGGATGGGAGACTATGCAATGGTATGTACATATGTAGTGGCAACTGGCATCTGTGGTCTTACAGTTTATGCCACTTTTACATTCATCGACATCACGAAACAACGGTTCAGGCTGCTGGTTGTAGCATGAATTACTTTGACAGTGGTACGTACTACTGCTGCAGCTACACCATCGTGCGCAGGCAGTTAAGCTGTGAGCTTTACCACTTTGTACTTACACATTTTCATTTTACTTAGCTTTGTGTAGTGGGAAGCTTTTTGTGCCCATTTTGACGCTTTTCGGTGGCAATGAATAATGGTATCGTTTAAATTTCGATCTTATTCAAGTCTCATTCTTATTTCCTTTTTTTTTTTGTTTTGCCGGCAAAATCTAGTGCAGTTCGTACATGCAGCTCTTTTTTTTATATAGCGCATTATAATGTAAAGTTAGTTTTGTCTTTTTTGATACTGAAAATATTATATTGCTAAATATCCCAGGCTAAATATAATCAAACCTTAGCTCCAGGTACCTGCCTGACAGTTGTTAACACACCCTTAGCCGAGCGATGAAGTCGCGTGAGTGGGTTAAACCCTGCAGAAAAATTGTTAAGCCCAGCTCATACTTCAAATACACCAGACTTCCTTGCAGGCTAACTTTCAAATTTGCCCTTGTTTAATTCAGTCTTTTAAAAGTGGGAATTTATTTCACATTTAGAGGGAATTAAAACCACACAATTAAATTCCCACCTTGTAGGAGAATTTAGTTCGTTATTTGATTCTATTCCCTGATGCTACATAGGTCAGCCAGGTTGTTAAAATAGAAGAATTCTAGATGGCTTTTTTTCTGCGGGAGAAGAGAACCCTGCATTTCTTGCTCCCCTCGTTCCTGCAAAGGACATTATAAGGAAGGCTCAAAAATTTATTTCAGGGAGTAGAAAATGACTGCTCTCAGAAATTGGACCGCTGCTTGGCACCCGCGCCTTCATCTATCGAGACCACCCAGCGTCTGATGTTTTAATCTGAAGAAATCATTTAATGTTTCTAAATCATAGCTGGTTAGCTTGATGGGTAATTGCAGAGTGGCTCTAGTCTCAAAAACAATTAAAGGCCTCAAGTCAAAAACACTTAATGGTCTTGGACGCAAAGCATTCCAGGCAAGCCAACTAGTCTTCGTGTCAATCAAAATGATGAAATTCTGATCCCAACGCAACAACAAAACTCCATCCATTCAACAGTCTTGATACGTCAATTCATAATAAGATTTATGTACCTCATCTGTGCCGTCAATTAGCTTAAGAATTCTGATACTCTGTAACCTAGCAGATGAACATCTGGCGACCAATTTGTACGAAACTTGCTGTGGGTCTTGCGGAATCTTTTATAGCCTTGCAGACATGTTATGTGGCAGATGTGTGAATTCATTCATTAAATTCAAATGAAATTTGATTCAGCAAACACCAAATATTTTGGAGAAAAACAACTTAAGAGAACTTAATGTTTAGTTGAACTGCACAAGCTGTCCTCATTCGTGTACTTTTGTGGAGTATTTGTAAGAGCAAACATCTTGAAACAGTTTTTATGGCTTTTGAGAAATTTATTGATTGACAACAGCTTCTGGAGCAGATAGATAGATGGATCATTTTATTTTTTTCTCAATCGGTACAATATATAATAACATCATTTAACTTATGATTTAATATGAAATGAGTGGGTCGCCGTGGCGTAGTGGGTAAGTGCGTCGACTCCTACGCAGAGGGTGCCAGGTTCGATACCCGAATTTCCCACCTTTGATAATTCACGGCTCTACCTCTTTCGAGTTACTGACAATGTTCAAAGAGTATTTCCTGTCTAGGAAAAGCTTCCTCAACTTCGCCGTTCGGAGTCGGCATTAAACTGTAGGTCCCTCCCACTCGTAAAAGAACATTAGTATGCACAAGGTTGCTGAGAAGCTTGGCCGAGGTCCGCCTCGGACTGTAGCGCCACCCATATTATTATTATTTAACATGATTTAATTTAATTTAATTTGACTAAACATAATTTAATAATTTAACAAGAATGACCAAGGGTAATGCAACGTCGCACAGTGGGTTAACAGCGGCAAAAGGGTCTTTGGAGGAAGTCCTCTGTGGTCTTCTTAGTTTTATGCCTAAGTACTCTTAGATAACTCGGGCTTATGATTTCAAAGCTTTTTTTAATATATATAAATACAATACACTTATTTCCAAGCCCTCAAGGTCAAACAAACATTTATTCAAGTTGCCAGCCATATTTTCAACAAAAGTTTACATGTCTTTATCCCAAGCTTCATAAAATAAATTCTCTCTATTGTAGCAAGCTAAAAAACAACTCCTTAAATAAAAACAAGGCACCACTTTATTACTTCATACTCTCGAATGACTGGTTTGCAATATTGTGTTCTCTATGAGAGTATCCTACCGACAGTTGTTTCTTAGAATTAAGGTTTTTACTTAAATTTTGCAAAGTATGGCTACAGCATCTTTATACATTATTCTATTTTCTGTTTTTGGCTATTTAAAATAAAAAATATATATATATGTTAAGAAAAACTTCAAATATACCTTCGATAAGCAGGGTCGCCGAGGCGTAGTGGGTTAGTGCGTCGACTCCCACGCAGAGGGTGCCAGGTTCGATACCCGAATTTACCACCTTTCATATTTCACGGCTCCACCTCTTTCGAGTCACTGACAATGCTCAAAGAGTATTTCCTGTCTAGATAAAGCTTCTCAACTTCGCCGTTCGGAGTCGGCATTAAACTGTAGGTCCCTTCCACGCGTGAGAGAACAATAGCACTCACAACACGAGTGGTTGCTGAGAAGCTAGGCCCTGGCCCTCTACGGGCTGTAGCGCCACCCATATTATATTTTATTATTAAGCAGGTGCTAAAAACATTGGTGCTAAAGATGAAATTGATGAATGCTCTTTGAGCTTCATAAAATTTACGCCAAGCTACGCATAGCTGCTTATATCAACGTGTGCTTCATATTTTCAAGTTGCAGCACGAAAAAAAAGGTTGCAACAATTTCTTGGCTAATAATGGTTGGAATGAATGCAAATAAGACTTTGTTTATAGAAGAAAAATAAACCTTTCTTGTAAGAAAAAATTAAATGGATCAATGAACGGAGCTCTCAGATATTCAACTTCTTAAACTAGAATCTTTATAAAACACGTTCTAAGAGAACACCAAGAGGCTCCAATGGGATACCTAGTTTCTTTTTCTTTCTAGTGTCTGAAAGTTGAAGACGTGCTCTATTGTTGTAAAAATAGCGCAATAGCCCTTTAAACGCATTGTGAGGACCATACGACATGTCATAGGCGTTTCGACACAAGGCGTTCAACGACATTCGTAATCGGGATGATTATTTTCTTCAAGCCACTTTTGCACAAATTTAATATTTGTTTAAATTTTTTTTTAAATAACAATCTAATTTTGGTTCGTCATTAAGTTAGAATATCCATTTCAAAGACATCAGTGGAAGGGCGATTGAATTTTCACCCGCACTTATCCGCAATACTCCATAAGTCGTCATTTGTGGGTGTATTTAAGAGGATCACCCCGATTACGAAAGTCGTTGAACGCCTTGTGTCGAAACGCCCCTGGCATGACGGTAGGAGGTTGGCCCTCACAATGCGTATATGATGGAGCTTCTACTCTAGGTGGGCTGAGGGTTGGTGACATTCCTCATTCAACCTCGCTTCCAGAAGCATAAGACGGTGCTTTGTCCAGCTCTCCGATAGTTAGGGATGAACAGGCAAGTGGACATGTAATGATAATTGAAGAACTGCATAAATTATCTATAAAAGAGGAACAAGGAATAAGTAACGATACAAATTTATTATGGATGTCTGGTGGTAACCAGATCTCTTTGTGGTACCAGCGCGTAGGAAACGGATGTGGTTTGTGAAGTTCGTGTGATGAGAGGGGCTGAGCTGTCAACTGTACCTCACTGATAATGTTCCTCTTCTGCCAAGACGGAAACCAAGAGTGGTTACACGCATACTGTGGGAGAAACTACAGAACAGTGAGTTGCGGCTAAGTTTTGCACGGCACATACCTGAAAGGTTTGAGCGAATTCCAACTGTTACATGGCAGGTAGAGGAAGAATGGCGACTGTTTTCAACAGCTGTCATTGCCTCTGCACTGGAAGTTTGTAGAGTGGAAGCGGCTTAGTGTCGCGGCTGGTGGTGAGAAAAGAACTGCGTGGTTTAAAACACCAAGAGTTCAAGAAGCCATCAGAGAGAAGAAGAAGACCAACAGAGACTGGATTCTCTTGGGGGACTCTGCTTCTCGTGACCGGTACATTGAGGCGCTAAGAATTTGCAAATTGGCTTTGCGAGCAGCTAAAGAGCAGTCTTGGAAGGCGTTCGGCGAAAAGTTGGAAAGCGACCATAGATCTGCGAAAAAGGTGTTTTGGCAAACCATTCGCCGACTCAGAGGAAGGAAATTCAACATCATCGAAGGAGATGGTGTGGTGCTTTCCAATGAGGAGGACATCTTGCGCAGATGGAGGGAGCATTTTTCGCAGCTGCTCAATCCCGTACAGGGCACTGAGGTTAACAGACCCGAGGCCTTCAGTGGGGCGGAGAATAGTCCAACGGTGGAGGAAGTCATGTTGTCGATAGATTCGCTAAGAGTTGGCAAATCTGCCGGTGAGGATGAAATCCGGATAGAACTATGTAAGGCAATGGATAAAGAGAGAGTTTTACGGCTCTATCGTGTTATTAAGGTGGCATGGGAGCGCGGTAAGACACCTGGGGATTGTCCACCTTTTTAAGAAGAAGGACAAAAGAGACTGCTCCAAATACAGGGACATATCTCTCTTAAGTCTCTCCGGGAAAGTCTACGCTAAGGCCAATGGTCGAGTCAAGGATGGGCGATGGATTCGTCCCGGCAGAAGAACAACCGAACAGCTTTTCTACTCTAAGAATAGTACTTGAGAAGGCTTGGGTGTATGCGAAACCGATCTACAGCCGTTTTGTAGATTTGGTAAAGGCATATGACCAAGTTCCTCAAGGTAAACTCTGGAATGTTCTGCGGGAGTATGAGATTGAGGGTTCTCTTTTGAAGGCCATTCAATCTCTGTAGCAACCGTGCTTGGGATAACGGTGCTAAACCGATACCTTTTACCGTGGGCTTTGGACTCCGCCAAGGCTTCGTCTTGTCACCTCTCCTTTTCATTGTTTATATGGATTGGATGTTGCAGCGCAGCCAAGGCGAGGAATGCTTCACATTGGGAGAGTTGAAGTTAAGTCATCTTCTTTTTGCGGATGACTTAGTTATCCTCACATCTGCCCAGACGGAACTCCAGCTCGCACTCGAAAGTCTTGTGGCCGTATGTGCTGATTCTGGGATGAAGGTTAACGTGGACAAATCAGAGGTTACGGCAATTTCCAGAACGCCTGTTCAGTGCATTCTACATGTGGAGTCCCATTGAAGCAGGTGGAGAGGTAAGAGTATCTCGTGGTCTTCTTCACGAGTGATGGGAGGAGTATTACTGAACTCTCCTGTAGGATTGGTCAAGCTGGGTCAGTTTTGACACAGCCTGGGAGATCCGTAATCAGGAGGGCCGAGCTTGGTCTGAAAAGCCAAGTTAGCAGTTTTCAACTCAGTATTTCTCACCTATGGTCATGAAATTTGGGTAATGACGAAAAAGAATAAGATCGCGAATACAAGCTGCTGAGATGAGATTTCTTCGTGCTGTTGTGGGAATCACTCACCGGGATAAGGCGAGAAACACGACAGTGCGCGAGGAACTCAACGTTGAGCAGCTGCTTCTCTTGGTTTGATCACGTAGCACGAATGTCCCCACCATCGCGACTGCCGAGGCGGGCCTTTATTCCATCAGGTAGGCGACCAATTGGCAGACAAAGGATGAGATGGTTGGACGAAGTCCATAAGCTCGCCTGGTTACGCTTGGGCATAACCCCTGATGAGTTAGAGTCGATGGCGGAGGATCGAGTTTCCTGGAGATCTCTCGTGCGTGGTTTAACCCCTGGGACCCCTTTAGTAGATCATGCGGGTCAGAAGAAGATGATGATTATGATGACAATTTTATTAACAAAATAACAAAGAATGAGGAACAAGTAAGAACAAATTGACAAATATGGTATGAAGGGAAACAGATAAATTCCTTATACGGCGCGAAAATATTTAAGTCAACTCAGTTTACAATCTTCAGCATTCCAGTAGTTAACAGTGATTAAGCCGTCGTTAGATGAGACACCAAACAAGAGTGTTTTGAAATGAAAAAGCGTCGCCCTTTTATGCTGTCAAAAAAGAGCTTTTTTTCAGTAAAAAATAAAGTTCTTGTACCGTTAGTTTAATGTTTAAGACATTTTCCAAGTGGAACAAGGTTGCCACTGTGTTTGTTTTGATTGGTGATATCAATTAACATTTTTATATTATTAAAAGAGTATTAAATTTTCAAAAAATGGCTGTGTTACAAACTAACTTTACCCTGCCACGCTGCACTGTGGCCCATATTCGTTGAACGGACAAGAAGTAAAACCTATAATATTTATAAATTTCCTCGTACATATTACTCTACAGTAGGAATCCATCTCTCAGTGCATCGCTCTCATACCTGTTTTAATGAATTCATTCTTTGAATCAAAAATTTCAAACGCCACCATTTATCGCTTTCTTTTTCCAACAGCTAAGATGAAACTTCTACAGAGGCGAGGTGTGATGTCTGCAGTCGCAGAGGAGAAGGCGAGCAATGAAGAGCAACTACAATCCAGACTGACTGCTGCTGAGGACGAGAACAGGGAAAAGACAAAAGCTCTCCAGAAGGCCCTCAAGGACATCAGCTACCTGCAGCAAGAGGTCGTCGACCTGCGCACAGCCGAGGAGGCATTTAACGAAGAGGTAATGGGGTCAGAGGATAATTCAATCACATATCATTTCATTCTATTCCAGCGGGAGGTCCTTCAAAGCGAAATAATCGCACTAAAAGAAACACAAGCCGCACAAATTGGCAAACAGAACAGCCTTAAAGACCAGCTTCAAGGGACAATGAGCGAACTCTACGCTGCTAAAGAACAACTACAAAAGACCATTCAATTAAGGGATCGCACCGATTCGCATCATCGCAGGGAACTTAAGCAGTTTCATGATCGCAACACGGACCTGCTTGAGAAGTACAACCGTCTGGTGGACGAGTACAACAATCTGATGAAAGAATACAAGTATGGTCAAAAAACGCATTCAATCAAGGCGTCTTTGCTAATCGATCATTTCAGAAAACTGGTGCAAATTCAACAGGAAAAGTCCAATCAAATACGGGCGTTCAACGCCTGGAAAGATGAGCAGCTGCAGAATGAACGAATGGTCTGCCAAAAGATGCAGATGTACGAGGACCACATAAAGTAAGTCAGCCTCTTGTAAGGCCATAGCAGACTAGTCATCCTTCCTCTTCGATCTAGGAAGATGCTTGAGGACAAACAGCATCTGCTGGACCAACTCGAGCAGACACGTTCCGAAAATCTAACCCTGCTGGAGGCCGTCGGGAGCATGCATGCGAATGGGTAAAGTGAAGAATCGTCATTTCCAAAAGACCTCTACTCGAGACGTTTCCATTTCAGCAATCAATCACTGAGCGCATCCAGTCCGTTCGGCGGCTATTCAGGTGCTGCAAACGCGTCCACTCATCCTGTAAGCATTCATCGAAAGCCTGTAAGCATCCATTGACTCAGAAATTTTCTGCATTTTGCAGGTGTCCAAAATTATCGAGAACGTTCGCAGCACTTCACGGCGACTATCCCAGCAGAAAAGTGTCCTCGAGGACGAAGGCCGCCGCATTTCGCAAGGGAAATGAACAGACGGGTGATGAGTGTGCAAGATTAGATGATAGGATTCGATTTATTTTTATTATTTTTCGTTGAAGATATTTGTAATATATTGTCAACCGTTTTTGGTGGGAACACGTTTGTGGGTTTGTTTGTCGCCGAAAACTGCACACTTCTCGAACACAGCCTAGACGAAAGGCATTAAATTGAGTGACTCTGACGGTTTGACACACATTCACGTGTCGCTTCCAGGTTCTAAAGGACATCAGCAGCCGGCAGGCGGGCAACCTGAAAGGAAAGGAAATGAGAGTTTAACATAAGCCGACGAACGCCATTGCTGCGAGACTGTGTGTGCACGTTATTTATGGATTTCACATTCGATTGATTTATGAAACATGCGAGCGACTAGCATTTATTTATTTTTTTTTTCTTTGTTGGTTGGCGGGTCGTGGGTTTTTATTGGCATTCATTAACTAACTCACGTGCAAATATTTGGGTTTGGCTTTAGTTTTGCACCCAGGGATGGCATAGAGGGAGCTTTTCTTTTTTGAGTGGTTGGGGTGTGGAGAAAGGTGTGCTTTTTTCTTGGGTCAGTAAACGTTGATAATAACTGTGTTTTCTTGCAAGCGTATATATGCTTAATTTATAAGTTCACAAAAAAACGATCATCGGCACTTAATGATTCATCATAGAACGTTGGCAGCACCGACGACATTTATGACATTTGCTAAGCAGTCAGGGGTGTAGTCGTGGAAGGTGATGGTTGATCTTTGATGGTCACAATCTTCGTTTTGTGACTGTGTAGCGTGACAATCACTTTAAACGCAAAAACACTTAATAATTATAAAATAAAAAAATCTTCATCCAATGAAAAGAATCGATTGCAAAACCTAAACGGAATGTATATCAGAGACACTCTGGGTATACCAAATGTTGCATACTTATGGATGCCAAAATAATTCAAAATGATCTAATACATCAACCACACCTGCAAATTTAAGCCAAATACAGCCACCTAAACAATGAATGAATAAATTCAGGATGAACACACAGAAAATAATGTCCGCGCTTATTTCTTAAGCTTCGATAGATATGATGAGTAACTTAAGCGGATATAGGACTCGTTGTTAGTGTATTTTACATGAAAATTGAAAATTAAGCGTATATACGCTTGCAAAAAAACATGGCTAATAAAACGGTAGTACTCACTTAATTTCTTAGGTTACAATCTAAGCTGATTTCGATGGCATTAGACGTCGGGGCCATTCTCTTAGCTGCTAACACATTTATTAAGCAGGTTTAATTTAAAATAAATGCTTGGAAAGTATGTAGGGTAAAGGCATTAGTGGTCGGCCACCTAACTTGTCTTTTCACTTTGCTCTTGTCCAGTTGCTAAAGTATCTCATAATATAATAATATGGGTGGCGCGACAGTCCGAGGAGGACCTGGGTCTAGCTTCTCAGCAACCACTTGTGTTTGGCGTGCTATTGTTCTTTCATGCGTGGAAGGGACCTACAGTTTAATGCCGACTCCAAACGGCGAATTTGAGAAGTTTTTTCTAGACATGGATACTTTTTTAGCATTGTCAGTGACTCGAAAGAGGTGGAGCCGTGAATTATGATAGCTGGTAAATTCGAGTATCGAACTTTTTACTCTCTGCGTAGGAGTCGACGCTAAGTATCTTATGAGAAAAGTTTAAAAAATGTCATTGAATGCAGGGACAAAATCTAAATAGATTAACAACCGAATATTCATCTTAGCTCTTATTTGTTTTCAGAAACTACCAAGATAATGAAAAAAAGTCATATCATCAGCGCTAGTAGTCGGCCAGTCTCTTTGAGAGAAAAGCTCTGCGTGCGATCGTTGGTCCTGTTTGCGTTGACGGTTTCTGGAGGAGAAGATTCAACCACGAACTGTACGGCTGTGTACATGCGACATGAGTCTAGTCAAGCGTCTTCGGGTCCTACGCCTAAGATAGCTAGGCCATGTTGAGCATATGGACAACTCAGCTCCGTCCCGGAGAGTCTTCGACTCCGAACCCGTGGGACAACGCAAAAGAGGACGCCCGCGTTTGAGGTGGCGCACCCAGGTGGAGAAGGACCTCAACCAACTTGGCGTGCGACACTGGAGACAGGTAGCCAGAGACCGTGCTAGTTGGAGAGGCTTGTTGGTTGAGGCCCAGGTCCACCCCGGACTGTAGAGCCAAATAAAGAAGAAAGAATCACCGTAGTAGTTGTCACAGTTTCTTATCTTTCTCTATTCCGGACCGTTCCACCGCACTTGATATCCGTTGGTATACAAGGCCCTCTCTGAGCCATTCCAATTCAATTACTTAACATCCCGAAGTGTGGGACTGCTTTGAACTACCACTGAAACATCCACAAGAATATCTTTCCAGAACATCCACCCATTCCGATGCTTTCCTCAACATTCTCTTCCTCTGATCCCCAATCGCGAGAACGTTGCTTGTTTGTATTCATGGCTAGAACTAAAATGCAGTTCCCGGGCCAATCACGTCTCCGAGTCAATGTGATTCACCTGTCTTGGCGATTTGGACTGCATCCAGTCCCTGGATGGTCCGTCTGCGCTGCTTTCTATCGTCTTGCTGACAGGCACTCTCTCATCTCTAAGGACAGCCGCCGTGTTCCGTGGTCAAAGGAAAGCAGACAAGAGTGCCCCAAAAGCAGAGAAATCCAGGTTACGTCTCGTCGTTGCAAAGCCTCGAATCATGTCATTCACCGGCTCCGTCGTTCGTGGTGACAGCGAGATCCAAAATCAGAAGTTCACATCGCTCTCTCAGCGCAACCCATATTCATCTCATTGACGACGCCGCCGCCAAGGCCTGGCCTACAATCCCCTTGCGTCGTCAAAAATAAAAAAAAAATCCATCGCAACGCATGTCACATGATCTACGCGATGGAGCCCATTCAGAGAATCATTCAAGCCCCGATAGCATCTCCTAGTTTCACCTTCACTTGCGCAAAACGAAAAAAAGCGCCAAGAAGCGTTCCTCCTCGATCGAGTGCCAGTGCCATGAGCACGAACCTCAAGAATTTTGCTTGTTTTTTGTGAAATTTCGTGTCGTCGCACTTGTACCTACACACGGCCCGTCCCGGCTGAGGTTGAGACGTGTGCTACTATGAGTTATGGGAACCGGTCGAGTGAGGTATCGCTTCTGTGGATTTGACCCAGAATCTGTGGCCAACCGACGACGGCGTCGCTTACCTCCTTCCAGTGCTCGCACAGAGATGACGGTAATTAAAATGAATTGGAAAAGTCCGCAATGTGGGGGCACATGAAACCTGCTGTGCCACCTCCAGCCAGCTCCAGAGGAATCAGTGAATCTGTTTAAGTTGGCCCAGTCGGACGAGAAGAAAGTGGCTTTTGTTTTGGGCCTCGACTTCGTTTCGGTCGTCGAAATGAAAAGGATAACGGGGGCATCTGGCTCGGGATACGAAGCGGACTGGTTTATGGCCCCGCGACAACTGAGTATCTGGATCGATTATGCGTGGCCGCATGATCTGTTGTCTTGCACTGAAAGTTGTCCGTGTACCTGTGGCGTGCACTTGCTTTTGGCCGTTGGCCGTTGGCCGGTTACCCGGAAGACGGCGCGAACGGTCGCATAAATCGATGCTTTTCGAAGTTCAGACTGCGTCCGCGAATGAGAATGCCGGCGAGAAAGTGGTCACGGTGGCATCTGAAAGAATGCACTTTCCTTTTGATCAGTCTCTTCCCCCACCCCTCCACTTGGCGGAACCCTCAAGTGATGGAAATTCCGCACATAATAGGCTAGTAAGTCGAAGTTGAAGACGAAGACGATATCTTCTCGGAGCCCCTAATCAATTCAGCTTCTTCTGCAGCGTCCTGGTGCGCCTGGTCACGATGTTCCACCACCACTCCCAGCTGTCGCTGTAATCGTGGAAATAAATTGGCTTTCAGATTCGACGATTCGCCGCATGTGCGGAGGGTACGGCCCGCGATGATAGGTGGCTTCTGCTGGTGGCCGCACGTAAGACAGTAGCACCGTGCTTGGCGCTTTGTGGGAGGCTATTGTTTGGTGTCTGTCTGCTCCTAACTGGACTCTTTGTTAGATCTTCATCGCTGCTGTGTATTCGGGGTAATTGGTGGTGCTGTCTGGACGATCACCTCTCGGTTGGGTACTTACTTGTGAGTTAATCGCCAAGTCATGGTATGGTCGTTGGGGCTTTTGAAACGACGACGATGACGACGCCAACGTCGGTTTCCGGCTTTGCATATGTTAATCAAAAATGGAGAGACCGACTGTAGCTGTCGTCGTGTGTTGATGGATATTTTGGCTATTTTGGCTTTGGGGCATAATTGAATGAGTGTGATGAGTGTGGGGGGATGGGGGGGGGGCGGGTGGTCATTATTAACATTTTAATAATAATACACTAATTCAAACTAATTGCAGCCCGCCCCCCAATAGCGAGCCCCTTTCATGAATTTGGTCCAAAAGCCTGCTTTTCAGACAATAACGGTATGTTAACGGAAAATAATCTGTCATATTTTTTCTTTGTGTCGTATAATTAATTTTCAGGTAGTTCGTCCTCAGTTTGTAAGGAAAATTCAAAGTGTTCAGTAGTGTTCCGTAAGTGAGAAAAAAATCAGTGTATTTTGTGAAATTTTTTAAGAAACTAGAAACTTTGACTAAGAAGGTAAGTGATTTTCTTTAATTTTTAGTTGCCTAATTAAGGCTTAATGTACCAATAAAAATGTATCAATTGTATATTCAAAATCAAAAGTAAGAAAAATAGTTATGTATTAAAATATATCGTTACTGGGGCGAAAAAACGAGGAAATCCAAATAAGAGCCGGAGGTTTCGTTATTGGGTTAACAAAAAATAATCAAGTTCCAGGAACGAGCCCGGCCAATTTTCAACCAAAAATTAAAATATGGCATTTTATGTAGATCGACTAAAGGCATTTCTTATTGATGTTTTTATACTCCTGCGCAGAGGGTGCCAGGTTCGATACCCGAATTATTAAGGTGGTAACTTAATAATTCACGGCTCCACTTATTTGGAGTCACTGACAATGCTCAAAGAGTATTCCTGTCTAGAAAAAGATTCCTCAACTTCGCCGTTCGGAGTCGGCATTAAACTGTAGGTCCCTTTCACTCGTGAAAGAACAATAGCACGTACAACACAAGAGGTTGTTGAAAAGCTAGACCCAGGTCCGCCTCCTACTGTCGCGCCACTAATATTATTATCATTATAGTATTATATGCGTGTTTTATTGACAATCTATACTCAGCTTAGTAATACTTTTACATGAAACGCATCAACAAAGCAATACTGAGTTATTACCGAGTAAATTTACTCAGTAATCATTACTGACTATAGCGCGTTGAAGAATCGAAATCACAGGTGGCGCTTCAACTACCGCCACTAAATCATAGATGCCGCTGACAAATATTAATTCAGATACAGCAGACTTATCAGTATTGTTGTCCTGAATCGCAACATAGGACATCGTATCTCAATTTGTAATCCATCTTTTATTTAATATACAAACGCTTCTAGTCAATAGAACCAAATTTGTACAAACATTGGCAACCAACTGAGTGAGAACAAAGTGAGCAAATATCGTTTTATTGAGAATCATTACTGAGTATAGATTCTCAATAAAAAAACGCATTATGTTATTTATGCTTTCAAGTGGATAGGACGTCTCCTCAGAGCCCAGGGAATATCACAACAGAAGCCGGACGATTCCAAAATGACACATTGACAGAGACGCATCCGTCACATTAGATTACGAAAGCTAGCAAGTCTGTACCAGAAATGAAGTATTAACGAGAGATGCCCGATTTCCACCTCTCTTTCCCCTTAAAATGTTTGACAACTGTTTATTATAACGTGTTTATAACCAAATTGACAAATCAGAAGACGACATTTACGTTATTTCGTGAATAACCGTCAAAAATTCATGAATATCCGTCAAAAAGGCACTCAAATTAGTCGATGGACTAGGGCGCAATCAGCTGTGAAGTCGGCTGTCTCTGTAATACTTCATTTCTGGTTTGTACTAAGGCTCCGTCTACAACGATACACTAGAAGAAGAGAAAAGCAACTGGTGGAAATGCCTTATCTTTTATGCAAATAGATAACTTGCCCATGAGCACTATATTTTAATCATAAATGATTTTTTGGAACCCCACTTACGCCTGAGTCATTTGTGAATTTCCTCGGTATGATCGATTCAAACTTAATCACCAATAAGTACCTTCCATCAATCAGAAGACAGGCTAAATGCACAGTTCTTCTTCTATTTTTAAGTGGCTCTAATGTCCGGGGTGGACCTAGGGCTAGGACTTCAACCAAATAGCGCCTCCAACTAGAGCGACTGGACAGCTGCTTTCAATCGTGATCACCAAGTTATTTGACTTGAATGCTCAAAGAGTATTCTTGTCTAGAAAAAGCTTCTCAAATTCGCCGTTCGGAGTCGACATTAAACTGTAGGTCCCTCCCACGCGTGAAAGAACAATAGCACGCACAGCACAATTGGTTGTTGAGAAGCTAGGCCCAGATCCACCTCGGTCTGTCGCACCAACCATATTATTATTATTATGTAACTAAGTGTAAGTGTTAAGTACTTAAGTATATTAATTCCTAGCTTTGCTATAAAAGTTGTTACATATAGAAATAATGCCATTTGAACTGTAAGAGTCCGATTAGGTATGGTTTCACAACCAAGACAATGCAACTTTTGTCCGACCGTGCTAGACTGATCGTCTTAGATTCAAGATCAAATTAGATATTTATAAAAACTAGTCAACGGGCACACAAGCTGGTTTTCATTCGCCAAGGACAAGAACAGTTGGTAATCACTTGGTGCTAGGTCCGGACTATAAGGACTGCATAAGGATCTCCCAACCAGGCTACCTACGCCTGCCGTTCTCCTGATAGAACACAATTCTTATCCAATGAGAAGAATTAAGAATACAGATCCGAATTAGGAGATTATCAATTAATTTTCGACGAATCCTTGTCAATTCTAACAATGATACAGTAAGCTGTCAATCCTGGCTTGCCCACCGTTTGCACCGACTCATCGCGATTCGACCACGACCGTTTTTGCTTCAAGTTGTCCTTAGTGATCTACTTTTCTTTACCTGTGAACATCCGTCCACTGGAAATTTGGTCCATGAAGTTCTTTGGCGTTAACTCTTCTTTTTGTATCCTTGTTAAAATGGTCTCAAATGCTTTTTATTTTTTTATATTTACACATGAAATGTTTACATATGAAAACCTTTTTAGTTTCCGAATTTTGATTGCCCTATTTGTTGTTGTTTCGTATAGCATCGTATAGGACAAGCTACCAATTTTTTGGATACTTTATAATTATGTTTTATGTTTTTTGAACGTGTGAATACATCTGTATGGAATTGAAGGATACAGTAGTGAATTTTTTACAAGAAGTAACTCCAGAGGAGGAGGTATAGCTATATATGTAAAAAATGATTTAATGTATGAAAAAGTAGAACGAATAACAAAAATGTATGAAAACGTCTCTCTAAATGTAAAACGAGGCAATTTTGAAGCTTCAGTAATATCAGTATACAGGCCACCAAAGTTGAATGTTAAAAATTTCATTCGTGAGCTAAAAGAACATTTTGATATAATCGAAGCATGACAGAATTTAATAGTTATGGGCGATGTAAACATAAATTTTAAAGATAAGACTAATGCAGATGTGTGCGAATATATGTCGATGTTAGCTGCAAGAGGTCTCAACAATTGCATACTCTCTCACACTCGTGATGATTTGACAAGAAACTTAAAAACATTAATTGATCACTGCTTGGTAAGAGCAAAAAATGTTGAAATCAATTCTGCGGTGATCGAAGTATGTATCTCAGACCACTATGCCTTGTATTGTGGACTGAAAGCTGATGCAGTTATAAGCAAATCCAGTAAAGAGCGACACGTACTAACTCAATTAGTAGTACAAAAAATACAAGATTTCAGCTGGGACGAGTTAAATTCGCACACAGATGTAAATGAATTATATATCAGCGCTTCAGGGAAGTGCTTAATAATATAGTAACATCGTCAACAGTTACGAGGAAGAAAAGAAGCACTGAGCACAGTTGGGCCACCGCAGAGCTGAAATACGAATGCAAGGAACGTGATAGATTATACAGAAGGTACAAAAACAACAGACAGAATGCGGATTATCACAATGAGTATAAACTATACAGAAACGAGCTTAACAAAAAAATAAAACGGATAAAATCAAACTTCTACAAACAGAAATTCCAAGAGAGTAAAAACAACCCAAAAGATACCTGGAAGATTGTCATTTTTGTAATTCGCAAAAACGCTATCATTGGAAATTTGTAATACAGTTCATGAGTGCAATCAAACAACATTCCGTGGCAGTTCGAACAGTGTACAAAACTCTTTATATGTACAATATGTAACTGATACCGAGGTTAAGTATATACTTCATTCGCTTAAGTGCAACAAGTTAGCCGGAATAGACGAGACCTTTCGCCAGTGATAACGAAGCTTATAAATATGAGTTTCGAGCAAGCAACAATTCCGCACCCTCTGAAAACGTCAATAGTACGGCCAATATACAAAAGCGGAAAGAAGAACCAAATTGTGAACTACAGACCCATTTCTATTCTATCATCTGTGGACAAGGTTATGGAGGAAGTATTGGCAACGAGGCTATACGAATATGTGGAAAAATGTAAAATCCTGAATAACAATCAATTTGGTTTTCGTAAAAACAAGGGTATCAACCATCTGCTGGCAAATTTTGCGAATAAAATAAACCAAAGCCTGGATAAAAACCACAGCACAGTGGTTCTATTCATTGATTTTAAAAAAGCCTTCGATACATTAAGCCACAAACAATTACTGAGGCAGTTAGAAAAGATTGGGGTTCGGGGCAGTACATTATCTTGGTTTGAACGCTTAAAGTTAAGATTGGCGAATTCTTAAGTGAAGATGAAGTTGTATATGGTGTACCACAGGGATCAAAACTGGGCCCACTCCTATTTATTATCTACGCCAATGATCTGATGTCAGTGTTGAAGTACAGTACAGGATACGCATTATAAAAAGCATAAATAAGCGATTTTAATTAGCCACAGGAACGTAAATGAAGCTGCAAGCTTACTACAAATAGAATTCAATGGAATCACAGCTTGGTGTCACGACCATGGACTAATTATTAACGCACTGAAGACAAAGGTAATTCATATTCGTCCGCCGCATATCCCAAAAACTAAACTCAAAATAAAAATGCATGACATGGAATGTCTTCACAGAAATGGGTGTAACGTAAGAGATAATGACAGATTCAACGGATATATCGACAATGTGTCAACATACAAGTACCTTGGACTCACCGTTGATTACAACTTTAAATGGAGTTACCATATAAGAGAATTAAAACAAAAATTGTATCGATCCGCTCACGCACTCTTCCATCTTAAAAATGTCTGCACACCTGAAGTTCTTAGACAATGCTACTTTGGTTTAGTCGAATCACATCTGAGATATGGCATATTAGCGTGGGGAAGAGCGTCGCAAATGCAATCCCTACAAAGAACACATGTGCGACTGCAAAAATTAGTGCACAACCCCAGACTCAACCCTGGTGACCAAAACCTTCTGAATATTCAACAGATCTACAATTTAGAAATGCTTGCACACTTCTACAACGACGATGCATACAGAACTCTGACGCAACAAGCAGTAAATACCAGAAGAAGACAACAGCAGGTCTATGAAGTCCCGAGGTATTGGAACGAGTACGGCAGAAGGACGCTTAATGTTGCAGTTCCATCAGTGCTTAACGAACCTAACAAAAGCTGAAATCTTAATAAAAACTAAAGGAATCTACTTATCTTCCAGTGTGTAAAATATACATGTTTTCATGTAAATTATTGTTTTTTATATTGTATTATTTTATTAAAAGTAAATTCAAATAATAGAGAAACTTAACGTTTAAACTTTACTTAACTTAATGTATATGATCGAAACCAGTCTTCTGCAGACAAGCCCTTAAGGCTTTGCCGATAAAAATCTATTTGAACAATGTAATAATGAATAAAATAAAAATTGAAAAAAATTGAAAATATGTATAAATATTTTTATAAGTAATTGATGGGGTATAGGAGACCCAGGCGCTTGTTCTGAATTTGTCTCGTGCAGTGAAGTATAAAAAACACGTTGTGTGGGTTAATGGAGTTATATTTTGGTTTCCACGTCTTACCTCGATGAAGTCTGGTTCCAGAAGAAGGACCAAGAAAACATGAGGGTTATAAAAATGGCTGAGTGGGTGCCGATTTTAGCAATTAAGCGACAAGAGAGACCTCTAGTTGTTGAACTTAAAAATAAAAAGCTTTTTAGCAATCAGACCGATGTTAAGCTACGTTTACACCTAAACAGTAATAATTCACAATTTTGTCGATCTATCTATCGGATAGAATTTTCCATGTGCCATGTCCCTATTTAAATCTATACAAGCTGGGGTACCACAAGGAAGTGCTCTTGGTCCCCTACTTTACTTACTGTATAGCAGCGATATACCGCAGGACGTAGTCACAGTGCTTGGCACATTTGCTGACGACACCGTCATTTTGGCAACTGCCAAAACGGTCGAAGAATCAGCTAGAAAATTGCAATGTGCTTTAGACCGGATACACGAATGGACGAACACTCAGCTGAGCTTAACGAAGATAAATCCGTTCATATAAATTTTACGTATAAGAACGTGAATAACGTGCCCGTTATTATAAATAATGTTCAAATACCCTTCAGCAGTGTAGCGAAGTACCTCGGAACGAATCTCGATGTAAAGCTTAAATTGAAAGAGCACGTCAAAAAGAAACGTGAGGAGGTCCAATTAAGATACAAAGACATGTACTGGCTTATTGGAAAATATTCCTCGCTAAGTACTGACAACAAATTGCTTATATACAAGCAAGTGCTAAAACCCGTCTGGACGTATGGTATACAACTATGGGGTTGTACCAAAGAAAGTAATAGAAACATACTACAAACTTTCCACAATAAAGTGCTGAGGGCCACCAACGCACCCTGGTATATACGAAACAACGATATCCACAGAGATCTTGGAATTTCATCAGTCCAGGATGAAGTTACGAATTTTGCTCGTAAGCTTCGGCGTCGCCTGGAAGAGCACATAAACTCTGCTGCCCTTCCAATTCTCGACGAGAGAAACTCTTTTCGCCGTCTTCAAAGGACTAAACCCCTTGACCTAGTGTTAGCAAGAACTCTCAAGGGAGAATCTCTTGCGTCAAATGCGTCCAAACCAAGAAAGAAAAACTGCTGGATAAGTGTAAAACTTAGTTATAGTGGAAATATATTTTTTGTGGTGGTGTTTTTCTCATTCGCTATGTGGAAACGGTAACCATAGTGTCTTTTGAAGATTTTCACCTACCCTCGCAAAAAAAAAAAAAATTTAAAACAGCCCATTAAAGACAACGCAGATTCAATGAATACAAAAACAACCCAGAGCAGAGTGAACACCTCACAGTCAAAGTTTGCAGAAGGTCCTTACGCCTTCAGAATCACCAAAAGTTGATCAACGAACAACAGTGAAAGTGTTGTCCACCATAATCAGCAGAGGAGAAAGTCGATTTGTGGAACTGGTAAACTTTTCCCACCCTTGACGGAACAAGCGAACAGAAAGCGGCCAATCCTTTGGCTTCTGTTCACAAAAGAATCCATCGCACCCATCATCTATCCATCCACACACACAGAACCCAGAGAATATTTGATGCCATTTAGCTCAAGGCGATGCGAAGGGTTCCATTTGACTTCGCACACAACACACGTCCCCCAAAAGTTCGTGGAACCAACGCATACACCGGAGGCAGCCGCACGATTCGTTCCCCACCGTCGTCGTCAAAGGGTGTTTCTGATTCACTCGTCCGCCTTTGAGCTGTGTCCTTATGCCAACAGGGACCCCTTCACTTGGTAATGTGCTCCCATTACAATCTGCCTTACGCAAAAAAGTACGTGCACAGGCACAGTCCATCAGCCCGGCAGCAACCCACTCCAGCGAGCAGCGAGTCCTCACTCCACACTCTGTTTTGGATCGCATTCAAAAAAATGGGTTACTAGGATCCCAGAATAATGCACCTCTACATGGCAACGCATTTGTTGCGCTCATCTCCCAAAGAAGCACTTGGACGCTTCCCTCGCGCCATGGGTGCCTCTCCTCTGGCCTAGCACACATGGTTCGTATACTTGTTGCACATCATCGTTGTCGTCGTCGTCGTTGTGGTCGGTGTTAGCGCCATCGTCTACCGTCAGTCGACAGTCGTCAACTCAGATGCTGGCGGAGCCCTACTCGTGTGTTATGCTATGTGGGTCACCATAAGAGCCATTCACTCTCTTCGAGAGAAAGAGCTCCGTCGCTTGCTCCACGCTGCACCTCTTGAGATTACGTGTGCACTGCGCAGCACACATCTTGGCTGAGCAATTCTTCTCAGAATCCCCAGCCAGCATCTGGACGCAGGCGAGTTCGAAGCCCAATCGATCGGTTCTCACACTCGTCGCTGGACGGCTGAACAGACGGACCCGTCTGAGGGGAGAATAGCAGATTAGGCTCTGTCATCGTGCTGCTTGCGCTGGGCACGATTTGAATAAGTGCGCTCCGTGGCTATCGCCGTGGTCGTGACGCCCCATTGGAGTCATCGTCGTCGTCGTCGTGTGTCGCTCCCACCGGAAAGCTAATTTCTATTTTCTTGAAATTTTCGGCCGAAGTGGCCCTTGTGCCCACGAGAGCCCGGGAGTCTGAGTGGCCGGCGAGTGTGCTGGCGACAAAGTGATGGGATCATCCCATCCGCCGTCATCGCGGCGTAGGTGGTGCAGAAGCGGAAAGGGAAAGTGCCGCGATTTCCCCCTCGAGAATGAGGGAGTATCGGCGAGAGCATCTGGCGACCGACGACAGAGCGACGAAGTAGTTTCTCGTTTTCCATCTGATGGACCCCGATGTCGGCAGGCGGTTACTTAATTCGAATCACTTTCGATTGCGATTGTGATGAAACAGCAATTTTTGGATTAGGAGAGCACTTGGAGCGCGTCGGGGGATTGGCCTGGCTGGTGCTGGCCATATGGGATTGGGATTGGTTTGCCAATCCGCTGGTGAATTACTCTTACTTGAAAGCGCGGCGCGAAAGTGCTCCGAATGTGAGTCAAGGCCGGAGGAGGTGTTTGCTACTCCCACGAGGGTCTGTCAATTTAATGGCACGCTCTCCAGCCCGATTTGATGGCAATTATGACTGAGATTGTCGATGTGGCTCAATTAGCACTTGCCTTCGTGAAAGTGAGAGTGTAGAGTAGTTTGTCGAAAGGATGCAAGATAACCTTTGATTTCAATCGGATTCAGTGATTCGACCGTTGAAGTGGACGGGTTCAATTATGACGAACATTTTTCTGGGTTAACCAATTTGCGTTTGCCATCTTGTTCAATCAACGTTGTAGATTTGATTGTTGAGACTTGTCAACGATTAAGCTTCGGACATAATAGTAGAATTCTTTTCAACATCCGCTAGTTTGCACGACAGGAGTGAATTGTAAGCTGAGTAGACACCAAGAAGAGCCGTAGATATTTCGTTTTTGAAGTCAATCTTCAGCACTCTAGGTAGGTTATAAGTGGCTTTAAAAGGGGGTAGGCCAAAGTAGGTCGGTCGTACAGTCCCATGGGCAGCGTTCCCTCCCTTTTGGTAAGGCAGCCTACTCATGCGTTGGAAGAACGTACTCAAATGCATCAAAAGGTTGTACGTTTTATAATGCAAAAATTTGAACCAATTCTTTAGCAAACATTGTCTCATTGTGGTTCAACACTAATTCACCGCGATGCGTCTTTAGTTTTTATTTTATTGAGATATTAATCGATTTCAATTTTTAATAAAATAAGAACTAAATAATAAAATGGCTTCGTTACAGAATTGATGCCTTTTTATATAAAGTGAAGCTGTTAAACGCTGAAATTAAGAGACAAATAGCAACTTTCAGAAATATGCGTTGGAATAACTTACTTTCTACTTTTGAGAAGGCAAGTAAACCATTCTGGAAAATAACAAAAATCATTAAAAATAGAAGCTCGAATATTCCTCCGCTTAAACTAAATGGTAATTTGTTTATAACTCCAACGGAGAAAGCTAATATACTTGCTGATACGTTTAGCATGAACCATACTATATCCATGCATCTTAGCGATTCAGCCACTGAGACTGAGGTTGCTGACTCTATTCAAGAACTATCCCGAACTCCACTTTGTAATCCTTGTCAAATTTACACCAATAAAGTTAGTGAACTAATAAAAGGATTAAAGCCAAAAAAGTCACCAGGTATGGACAATATAGACATATCCTCTACCTAGTATATCCGGTATGGCGTACCTCAAGGTTCTGTCCTTGGGCCTATACTATTTAATTTATACGTATCTGACATACCTTGCCTTGGAGAAAATATTCATGTTGCCATGTTTGCAGATGACACATGACACTCTTTATTTGCTGATGTATACAATTCCGTGCAAGATGCTCTAAATCAATATTTAGCATATTTCAGTAAATGGAAAATTAAAATAAATTGCAACAAAACTCAAGCTGTCTGGTTTTCAAGATGTAGGAAACCGTGTTTTGGTATTAAACTCAACATGTTGTCAGAAAGCATTGAGTGGTCAGACGATTGTAGATATTTAGGAATAATATTGGACAAAAAACTTACATTCCGAAAACACGTCAGCAATACGACTGATAAGGTCAACAAAATTGTCAGAATTCTTTATCCATTGGTGTGCAGGAAGTCGAAGCTCAGTAACGATAATAAAATGTTATTATTTAAATCCATTTTCCAAGCTATTATGCTCCTGTATGGAGCAATTGTGCTCGTACTCACAGAATTAAATTGCAAAGGTGCCAAAATAAAATTTTGAAAATGATGCTCAATCTTCCATGGCACCATTCAACCTTTGAACTTCATAACAACGCCAACGTTAAGACACTTGAATTTCTCACTGAGAACATTAATAACAACTTCTTCATAAAATGTTCTACTTCTGAAAATCTTCTCATTTCACAACTTGCAGAACCATAAAATATTCATAATATAAAAATGTAACTAGGTCTGTTAGAATTTATTATCCTTGATACTTCATATTAACATTCAAAATCACTCTCCTGTCTTTATATATTTTTAAGATTATAGTTGTAAAGGAAATATTGTCCTAAACCTCTAAGCCACTAGTTGCAACATTAATTGTAATTATAACTGATTATCTACTGAAATAAAATTGAAATTGAAATTCTTATTTTATTGAGGATCAACATGTATGACTTTTCCTCAAGGGGATTTGAATACCCTTTAAATGATGAACACAATACTAACGTTAAGAAAATAGGAATGGCTTAGAAAGGAGATACTGATGGACAGTGATTTTAAATCTCTGAATTTAATATTAAAGAAATTTAAATTTTTCAAAAAAATCGTGCAAGACTCACACGCCAACACTAGAGACACAATCTTCCAGAAGTTCATACAACTGCCAGCATATGCGACTTTGACGTGATTGGCAGAACATAGCGAGGCGTCAAGCAAAAGCGGCTTAAATGGGTCTAGCGTTGAATGGGGGCAAAACGAAGTATATGCTGTCATCAAGAAAGGACACACAACATCGACGTCTTGGACTGAGCGTTACAATGGGCAGCTATAACTTCGAGGTAATCAAGGACTTCGTCTACCTCGGCTCCGCAGTAAACAGTACAAACAACATCAGTGCCGAGATCAAACGCAGAGTAACTCTTGCCAACCGCTGTTTCTATGGGCTCAAGAGGCAATTGAGTAGTAGAGCCATCTCTCGAAGGACCAAGCTGACTTTATACAAGACCTTGATCATCCCAGTTCTGCTGTACGGCTTGAAGGCATAGACAATCTCAAAAGCAGATGAAGAAGTCCTTGGTATCTTCGAGAGAAAAGCTTTGCGTGCGATCTTTTTACAGAACCTCTAACTGTACGGGCTGTACGGCGGCATGAGCCTAGCCAGGCGTCTACGGATTCAACGCCTAAGATGGCTGGGCCATGTAGAGCGCATGGACAACACTGTACACGCACAATAGAGGACGCAATAGACGCACGAGGACGCCCACGGAACCGATGGCGCACCCAGGTGGAGAAAGACCTCAATCGACTTGGTGTGCGCAGTTGGAGACAGCTGGCTAAAGATCGTGCCGGCTGAAGAGGCTTAATGGTTGAGGCCCATGTCCACCACGGACTGTAGCGCAACCAGAAGAAGTAGTACGCAAAATGCAATCAAAACTTACAATTTTAGCACGGGAGGGAAGTCTGCACGTGGGTTTACACGAAGGGGATTGGGGTGGCGTGACTCCTACGACAGCCAGACGGATTTTTCAGTGAAATCTGAAGACTGAGATCATAGAGATTACCATAGCAAACCGATTTGTAGGGTCTAGTTTGATTTGGGGTAGGTTCCAGATCGGCATCATAAACTCACACCGGGTTGTACCGTCTACAGTTTTGTTTATGTACTCGGTTCGTTTCATCGGTTTGAAATAAATCTTAGGTTAGGTTAAGGTTAAGTAGGCGGGCTGCTAGGGCATTCGTCAGCACACTTAGACCATATTGATCCATTGTGATACCCATAGTCAGACTACTGACAACTCCAGTGATAGTGCCGTAAATTCGATCCCAACGGCAAATGGTGACTGGACCAGATTTGAAAACCGGATAAAAGCGTATTAACTTTGCTTTCACTGGGATTCGAACAGGGGACCCCGTTAACCAGGGGCAGGCAGACTCTACCAACTGCGCCATCCAGTCGTCCAAATAAATGTTACTCGGTTTGAGTCGGTTTAGGTGTAACCCGGGTTAATTCGGTTTATTAACCCGGGTTGACACACCACTAGTACAAACAGTTCAACTTGAAATATTGTTGTTTCCATGCAAATGAGAATGTGTAGCCATCATCTCGGTCCAATATGCCCACGCCCTACCTTGCTTCCGGATTTCGATCCATCTGTGTACAATTTTGGACACAAATGAAGTATTACAGAGATAGCCGACTTCACAGCTGATTGCCCCCTAGTCCATCGACGAATGTGAGGGCCTTTTTGACGGATATTCATGAATTTTTGATGGTTCTTCACGAAATAACGTAAATGCCGTCCTCTGATTGGCCAATTTGGTTTATGAAAACGTTATAAAAAACAGTTGTCAAAAATCTGAAGGGGAAAGAGAGGTAGAAGTCGGGCATCTCTGTAATACTTCATTTCTGATTTTGGGGCTCCATCTTTCAATCAAATGGGATTGTTGTTCCATTCCTCTCTACTTGGAGTGAGTATTTCATGTTTTTTTTAAGAAAACACATCACATCAGGTCACTCGAGTCAACTCCCAAATGTTGTCAAATCGTAATCTAAAGAAATCTCTAGATGTTCCACAAGGCTTTCTTCTTTTCAATTAAAGGTTCTCTGTAAAGTTGAGGCCTGTTTTGCAGCTTCAGCCTATGTGTGTGCAGCGTGGAGCTGTGGAATGTGCAATATTGCAACATGACCATGTGTCTGGCACTGAGCGCCACCAATCCAACGATCTCAAAGGAAGTGCTAAGAGAAATAAGGCTTGACGGCCGAAGTCCATTCTCCGATTCAATGCCAGGAAACGTCGCTCTGGCGGCTCACTTTGTTTGACCAATCAAGTCCAATGTCATCGGCGTAGACAAAGTTGTACGGACTTCTGGAACTTGGAAAAGTCAAATGACAGTGATATTGAACCCGAACATATGCCAAAGTTGTCCTTTTTTTTAGCTTTCCACTTAGGAGCCTGTACTGTCAGCTGTTTTGTTTTTCAGGTAATTTTTTTTTATTCATATCGATTTTTCTTACTTGCTAGACAAAAATACTTAAAACTAGCTTAACTAACTTAACAGTTAACAATTGCTCTTAATACTAACTTACTGACCCTAAGCGGGTACTCTAAGATACTCAAACGTTTGTTTAAGTGTGCCTTTCGGCTTAATCTTCGTTTTTTTTTAGTCTTTGAAGACAAACGTTTATTAATTTTTCGTTTACCAAGAACTTGTCTCAATCTCTCTATCTCTCACTCAAAAACTTGGCCAAACTGAACTTCTTAACCTACTACCTTATACTAACTTACCCTGATATAAAACTTAAGACTATCTTAAATATGTTCGTAACAGTAGGGACACGTGCTCCAGTATATGTTATCCTAAAACCTATGTAAGCTGGCCACTATGGTCAACTACCTGATCATTAAGAAAAGCTAGCGGTGACAGAGACTGGTTTTGGTGTAACCACCAGTAAAATTGCCGTTCTTTGGTAGACTCTTTCCTATCTCAAGCGGGGATCGCTTTACTGAACCGAAGAAGATCCTCGTGGGTGCGAGCGATACCCGTTCATATTGGAGTCGCCTATCCACTGTTCGGCGTACGACATGGAAGATGACAGGACATCCTTGAGTATCCTGTATGAGGCGAATTGTGTCGAAATATAGGAATGCTTCGGGTGGAACAAAGCGTTTGGAGTCATGGTACACTAACTATTGGGGTAATAAGCCCCAAAGATCAGACTGTTGGAAGAAGTCATGGCGCGTGCAATGTGCCTTCTGATTAACTTAATAATAAAATTATCAATCCTATTCAAGTTTGCCTCGTTGTACAGGACTTCGTTAGGATAGAGCTTCTTGTACTCCGGCTCGGGTGTGCGACATAACCGGAGACAGGTCCGAAGACATTGTCTCTAGAACAACCTCATCTTTTCCATCTGGGAAGGACTCACGTTGAACCACAGGGGGACAGCCGTACGCCATAATTGGCCGGATGAGGGCCATGTAGCAAATTATCTTTTCCCCGGTATCAAGTTGGCCGCTATAAAACAGCCCTCTTGCCAAAGCAAAGGCCTTTTTAACTTTTGTCAGAGCAATATCCATATGTTTGTCAAAGTACAGAAGTTGTACATCCAAAGCCCGTCCCTGCGGGTCAACTATGCCGAACTAACGCCAGTTTATGTGTGTATCCCAAGATACCATGTACAACGGGGTCCTGAAAAGGATTGTTTCACACTTCTGGAAACTGATAACCAACTTTCAGTCGTCGCAAAATCGCTGGATTTTTTCGAAGTCACATTGCAACAAGTTCGACTTCGACCTTCGGACCTGATCTGTACGCTACTTGATCGTCGGCGTACGCAATTAAGTGCGGCATGGAACCTATAAGGTCAGTAGTGAATATTGAAAACAAGATCGGGGAACCAACCGACCCCTGTTGCAGACCATTTTTGATGTCAAGGACCGTGGTAGAAGTTACATCACCACTTTTCACGACGAACTTTCTATCTGCAATCATGTCATAGATCATGTAAAGCAAGGATTTACTTATACCGAGCCTGACCAGCTTGAGGAAGAGGCCCTCCAACCAAACGGTGTTGAACAATGTTGTGTAGATCTGCACTGCTTCGAAAGGAGATGACGAAGCACAGTGTTCGGTATTTTATCGAATCCTACTGACTTTTCTTTCTTCAGCGAATTAAAGATGCCCTGGAGATCTTCTTGGGAAATCAAGATGTGCTCTCTTTTTTTAACTTTAAAATTTATTTTTATTTTTTAAATTCATGATTCTTAAAACTAGACAAAAATGATTAAATCTATCTTAATATCTAAACAATTCATGCTCTAAAATAACCTAAACTTACTTATCTATTTGCCTTTCGGCGTCTACTACTAATATTGTTTTTTTTTTGCAGGACATATGGACAATCTTTTTTGTTTTTGCTTAAAACTTAGGAAAAACTTGGCGCTCTTTTTTTTTAATTTTCTTAAAACTAACTAAATCTGCGCTTAACCCTAACTCTAATAAACTTAAACTATCTTACACTATGTCCGTGATATTGCGGACGTGTGTACAAGGGCGTGTACGTTATTTATATGCTTAACATATATAATCTACACGCCTTTGTACACCTTTTTTTTTTGTTGTTTTTTTTTCTTAGTCTAACTTAACCTAACTTAAATCTATGTAAGTGGGCTGTTGTCCAACAGACCGACTATCCGATCAGGCGCTGGCGATGGCGGCGACTGGTTCTGGTGTAAACACCAAAAGAAGTGCCGCTCCTTTGCACTCTCTCTCCTATCTCGAGCGGGGATCGCTCTACTGAACCGGAGTTGATCCTCGTGTTCCCGAGCAATATCCGATTCATAATGGAGTCGCCTGTCAACTGTTCGGCGTAAAGCGTGGACGATTATATGACATCCACCCATGTCCTGAATCAGATTTAGCGACTCTAAATAGAGGAAAGCTTCAGGTGGAATAAAGCCGGTGTAGCGCGCCCTCTCATGGTACATAAAGTTCGGGTAATAAGCCCCGAAGATCAGACTGTTGGTAGACATCATACTCCTTGCAATGTGTCGTCGCGTTAGTGAAATTATAAAATTATCTACTCTTTTCACGTTAGCCCTGTTGTACAAGACCTCGTTGCGATCGTACTTCTTGTACTCGGATTCAGGTGTCCGATACAGGTCCGAAGACACCGTCTCTCGAACACCCTCATCTTTTCCACCTGGGAAGGGCTCACGTTGAACCAAAGGGGGACAGATGTACGCCATGACTGGCGTTATGAGGGCCATGTAGCAGATTACCTTCACCCTGGTATCAAGTTGGCTACTGTAAAACAGCTTTCTTGCCACAGCAAAGACTTTGCTAGCATTGGTCAAAGCCTTCTCTATATGTTTGTTAAAATACAGAAAATGATCCAACCAAATGCCGAGGTATCTTACTACACTTTTCACGATTAGCGGCTGGCCCTGAGGGTCAACAATGCAGAACTCTTTCCAGTTCATACGGGTATCACTTGAAGCCCTGTGCACCGGGGCACGGAAAAGAACAGTTTCACATCTTAGGAAGTTGATAAGCAACTTCCAGTCATTACAAAATCCAGGTATTTTATTTGCATCCCGTTGCAACAGGGTGTTTATGACTACTATCTTCGGTGCTGATCTGTAAGCCACTAGGTCATAGGCATACCCCATAAGGTGCGGCATAGACCATAGAAGATCTGCAGTAAATATATATATCATAAATCATGTATAACAATGGTTTATTTAGCCTAAGTCTGACCAGATGTGATCTCCATCATGGGCGATGGCAGTATGTGCCATATCGTCACTGAACCTGGTAAGACCCGGTTTCTCGGATCGCCATTGACTTTGACTTGAAGATTAGTGTGGTTCAGAAGGGCTTCGTTCTCCAGGTCGTGGTTCGGCCTACTTACTTCGTGGACCGTGTACGCTCGCTGGAATATAGCACCAATAGCTTTCACCTTCTCCTGAGGATCTTCAACCACGAAGAAGTCATTGTCTAGCACTGCCCTAGCTGGATCGATGCCAATTGAAGTCAGTAAGTGTTCGTTATTTGTCGTCCTGGGAAGTCTAAGGGCATGAATGTCATTTTGATCTTTCCTCCGAAATATTTTTTCATTTATTTATTTATTTATTTACTCTTCCGTCTTTCAAGTACAAAGGTTTTAAGACTGCTGATAATAGTAATAACATTTCATATCTTATTAATAATAATGCCTAGTATAAGCTGAAATTAACATACAATTATAATGTAATTTAGAGTAAATTGCTACTCAAAAAATTTAAGATTTCATTTTTACATTTATCTCTACTCATATTAAAGTCTATAACATTTGCAACTAAGTTGAATTTAATGCAGATAACGAGACGGGGTGTAAACACTGAACATGGAAATAATGACGTCATGAGCGAAAAGAACTGAATAATAAGTCCTTCTTACATGCAGTTGCTTTAGATGGATAAGCTGACATCTAGCATTATAATCTGGCATATTTGAATTCCACGACATCTTTCGAAGAGCAAACCTTGTAAATCTTTTTTGTATTCTCTCAATACGAATAGCGCTATTCTTATATAAAGGATTCCATATTAAACAACAGTATTCTAATATAGAGCGAATTGACGAAACATACACAGACTTAAGAGTGTAAGGGTCTTGAAAATCTTTTGAATTTCGAAACAAGAATCCTAGCATGGAGTTGGCCTTTGAAATAATATAGTCTATGTGCATAGAAAAAGTCAGTTGAACGTCGAATATAACCCCTAGATCTTTATGCGAACATACTCTTGTTAAGATTGTACTATCAATCTTATATTTATAGATTATAGGAGATAAAATTCTAAAAAAATGTCATAACTGATGAGATGATGAACATGAAGAACAGATGAGATATCATTTTCAACTCCATTGCATCGGCCAATGATCGCACTGATTTAAAAACTTTTAAATCGTCAGCGTATAAAAGGCAGTTGGAATGGGAAACATAGGAAGGCAAATCGTTAATAAAAAGAAGAAACAGAAGAGGACCGAGGTGACTACTTTGAGGTACCCCAGAGAAAATGAAAATTACCCGTGAAAGATCATTTCCTATTTTTACAAACTGTCTGCGATTTGTAAGGTAGCTAGTTATCCATTTCAAGATTTTAGAATGAAAACCAATCATCTCTAGCTTTTTTATGAGTACATTATGATGAACACGGTCAAATGCCTTCGAGTAGTCAGTGCAATCAACTTGAAGTCTCGCTTCCATGGAACTTCGGCAAAAGTTTGCAAATATAACCAAATTGGTCGAAGTTGATCTTCCACTCACAAAGCCATGTTGAAATTGTGATATTTGGTTTAGAACTTCAGCATATATTTTTTTCTTAACAACAGCCTCGAATAATTTCGGTATTAATTGGAGTTTAGCTATTGGTCTGTAGTTGACAATAGAACTTTTAGGTCCAGCTTTATGAATTGGGGTGATGAGAGAATCCTTCCAGCAATCCAAAAATTCATCGCGAGCCAGTGACATATTAAAAATGATATTCAGGGGCTTGACTAATCCGTCCTTACACATTTTTAAAAAAAGCGGGGGAAGATTATCAGGCGCTTGCACTAGAATCCAGTGAGGACAGCTCAGAAAGAATATCATTATTCGTCAATTCTAATCGCCTTATGTCTGTGATTGTATTTGCTCGATGCTAAGTCAACAAAGTTTGACTGGAAATGTGATGCAAGCATATCGCATATAACCTTACGGTCATCAGTAGACACATTGTCGTAGGACATATTCGATGGAATGCCAACAGAATTACGTTTAGTATTGATAAACGTCCAGAAAGTTTTTGAGTTCTGTTTGACCCTTGACTCAAGAGAAAATATGTATTGCCTGTAAACAAATCTCTTCAGGAATTCATATTCTTTCCGCATTCGACACAACACGCCACGCAGTGAATTGTCTTTAGCAGATCTCTTACATATCTTGTTTAGAGCATTTTTGAGTCTGCATAAGCTTCGATTGAACCAGATGGGCTTTTTGGAATTATTTTTATATTTGGAATTTTATTTACTTGCCTTAACACACCCGGGTTGTTAGATCGTACAGCCCTGATTTTATTGCCCCAGTGCAAGCTTATAGCTAAGCTGTAATTTATGCGAACTGTCAGCTGGCTTGTAGACTGCATTACAAAAAAGGTCGGACTATTAGACTTGCACTGAGTTTCCAAAGCAAACACAACGCCTAATCCTGTCCAAAACAACACCTCGACTCCACTGTACAATGAATCTTTAAATGCGAGAGAGTACCACTGAACTGACTTGATGATTCAATGAAAATTATGTCAGCATCGCGTCCTAACCTCTGGTCTTACGCGGACGCAGTTGAACGGCGCATTCCAACCGAAGGGCCAATCTCTTCCCCCAACTGCACGCAACTGCCACCCCCAGCATCACACAGAGTTGCATAAACAAGTAAAAGTGTGCCCAGTGGCGTTAGATAACTTCAACTTATCCCAACTAAGCATCGCCACAGCACATCGCGGATGTAGATTCGCCAATTTGAATCTCCAGATAGCCTAAATTCCAAGACTCGAACCCGCAACGATTCCGTAAGTCACTGTAACTGCATGAACAACGAACCGGCCGCCACAATCGGCATCGCCGATCATCGGCTATGCTAATCGATGGCTGCGTTAATTTATTTTATTTGAAACCCTCCACTCAGCGAATCGGCCCCAGCGAGCAGATAAACGCAAACCGGAAAGCCACCAGATACATCAGAAAACTCAGTCGTCTCATTTTCATTTCCATTTACAATTACGTACGTTTTGCTGCGTCTGCGGCGTCTCGTCTTTCTCGTTTCTAATGGGCCAGTGCGCGTCGCGCGTACGTGCCAGTCAAACAGGCACTCGGAGCTTACTCCCGGCCCTGGATTGTGCAATCAGATTAAGTCACAAGGGGGAGACAAATGGACGACGGATGAGTCTGCCAGGACGACAGGTGTTCCAATTGAATAATCAACACCTGAGGGCCGCCACGTCTTTCAACTCCTAAGTCGACGAGGTGCTAACTTGTGGAAATCAGAAAACGGACGGACGGATGGCTGGCGCAAGTGTGATTGCAATTTCCCATGAAAGGGTCGATACTCATCGGCTGGGTAATGACTGGTAGCCGGAGGGTTAATAATTTCCTGTGGCCCAGGCTACCGGGATGATGATAGGGCCTGATGCATCCCATTTCCGCTGCCGCCACAGCGGCAGAGCCAGTTTATGTGCTTAAGTGGATCCGAACGGCGCGGCGTCCGCTTCCCAGAATCGATCTTGAAACTGAGAGCTGTGAGTGCGCTGCGAGTGCACACACTACGCAGATGCGGATGCGTAATTAAAAGAGCTACCAATTCCATTAAGTGGCTTGATTACGCGCACTGAGCGCGGTTTAACGAACCAGACGCGGCGAGACCCATCGGAACAGGCGAAACTCAATCGAAATCGGAATGGGTCACACAGCAGCAGAGACTGGCTCAAAGAGGAAACGCCAAACGCCGTAGGTAGGTGGGCACACAGAGAGTAACTCAATCCGAACGAGGAAACTGGCTGTGCCACAGCCACAGCCACTGCCTCCTCCATTGTCGTCTAGCGTCTCTCGTTTGTTGTCTCCTAATGGATTTTTTTACACGTTGTTGACTTTATGCGATACACCGTGGTTGCGCCACACCTTTTGCAGCTCTCATGCCCTCATGCCAGGCCATATATCATAATAAAGGCGACCATAGCCAGTGGGAGCCACCCAGAGGCGATACGGTGGTCGATAATAATGACTCAGGCCGCTGTCATCGTTCGTCGTCAGCGCGCTGGCAGTTGGTGGGCTAACTAGACCGAGTGAGTGCTCTCGCCGAGTGGGGAGACCGACTGACACGACTCTAGGTGCCTGGGGAAGCGGTTCACATCGTCGTTGACATCTATGGTCAGCGAAGCGTAACTGTGCGAGGCTTAGCACGCCAAACCGAATTGGCCGCTGGGAAGATGTTGGCTGGTGGGGTGGCTGTCTGGCTGGTTGTGGGATGCTTCTTGAAGCGTGTTCTTGGGTGTCATCAACTTTTGATTGTTTCTTTTCTCTGCACGCCGGTGCTGGGGGCAGAGTACGAAAAAGAACACGAATTTGTTTTGTTTCGCTTAAAGAAAGTCAGTTTACAATGTTGCCCGCAAATAAGCGCTTGAGTTTCCATTTGCAAGCCACTTCGGAATGTATTCCTGGGGAGAGTTTGTCTCTCCGGCTACCAGCGCGGGAATTTGTTTATTATTATGTAACAACAACATTGGTCAGTGAGGGCCATTAAATCGTCCGCATTGGGGAGGCCGGGCACGTCCCGGGAATGGGAGTCACGCGAATAGCGCGTAGAATTCTTGATGCTTAAGGAAAGACTCATCGTGGCGGAGGACTGCGTTGCGAGATTATTCAGAGGAGTGATCAATGGAGGAGTTGGAAGTGGAATGGACTCACCTGAGTAGGTGTATAACCTTGTGGAACCGTTAAATGGGAAAAAATTTCAATAAATTTTGCTTCTATGGTTTGTTTTTGAGATCACACAAATTATTGATTCGATTTGAATTTGGAGATTACAAACGTGAAATACGAGAGATTCCTCCTCCTTATCTCCTACGTCAGTCGCTTTTGACATTTTGAGAGTTTGAGTTGAGAGCAGACCCCCTGGTGGCGATTTAGACCAACTACATATGGGTTGCAGAAAGCTCTTCAATAAAGCCAAAAGCACCTCCTCAGAAGCACCCAGCAGTCCTCCTCAGTAAAGCCGACTGGGACTCCTGCAAGAGAACACTCACCACTACCAAAATCGAGCTGAGGAAAGCAAAGAGATCATCTTGGAGACTCTTCTGTGGAAAGATCGAGGAAGTCTCCCAGACCTCTAGACTCAGGAAGGTGCTGCCATCAACCCCCAGAATACAAAAAAGGTTATTTATTTGATAATGACATATGAAATCTTTAAGGCAGCTGGAGATGATCTGGTTGGGCACATGCACCAGCTCATCTGTAAGATATGGTCGGAGGAAAGCATGCCCGATGAGTGGAATCTCAGTATCGTTTGCCCGATCCACAAGAAAGGAGACCCCTTCAACTGCGCCAACTACCGAGGGATAAGTCTCCTGAACATCGCTTACAAGATCCTCTCTGCCGTTTTGTGTACTCGCCTGAAGCCGTTTATAAATAACATGATGGGTCCATATCAGTGTTGCTTCAGGTCGGGGAAGTCCACCATCGACTAAATCTTCACATTTTGGCAGAAAAAACCAAACCACCACCTTCTTGCCGATTTCAAGGCCGCATATGACAGCGTGCATAGGGACGAGCTATTCAACGCCATGTCTACTTTTGACATTCCTGCCAAACTCGTCAGGATGTGCTGGCTGACGATGGAGAACTCTCGCTGCTCCATCAAGGTCAGTAACGAACTCACCGAGACCTTCAATGTCAAAAAAGATTTTAGACGATGCGACGCGCTGTCATGTGATTTCTTTAACATCATCCTGGAAAAGATCGTGCAAGACTCACAAAATGGGTCTAGAGGTGAATGAGAGCAAAACGAAGTGTATGCTGTCATCGAGAAAGGACGCACAACACAGACGACTTGGCCAAAACGTCACCATTGGCAGCTATAACTTCGAGGTAGTGAAGGACTTCGTCTACCTCGGCTCGCGAGTGAACAGTTCGAACAACAACAGTACCGAGATTAAAATTGTGACGCTCTGTCCAAGACGTCGATGTTGTGTGTCCTTTCTTGATGAGCGTACACTCCGTTTTGCCCCCATTTACCGCTAGACCCATTTTAGCCGCCTCCGCCTCAATGCCAGCAAACGCCTCATTGCGTTATAGGACATACAAAATCAACGTCTTGGACAGAGTTGCACAATGGGCAGCCACAACCTCCAGAAATCCCAAAATACCATATCCACAAAATAACGCTTGTCGATCTCTTGGGCTCAACAAGTACATATGTACACAGTTATGACGATGCACAGAATTTCTTCGAACATTCTGAAAGATTAATATTGCCTCCTTTGTTAAGGTCAGCAGACTTGTAGTTCAAGAACTTCATTCCCAATTGAGTTAGGGAGAGTAAAACAGATGATAGTCAGAAGGTGCAAGGTCTGGAGAGTATGTTCAATTACTTCATTCACCCGTAACTTAACAGAAAAATAAGTTCAGCCTTTTTTTTTTCATTTCTTTATTACAATTCACAAAAAACAATTTCAAATTGAGAAATGAATACACATCATTCTATAGTCCATAATTACTAGAGGCGAATGATCCATCAGTTAAGACTACGCATACATACATAAATGTTTGTCGCTTGTGGGGTATAACAAAAGTCTTAACATCAAATACAATATGTTTGAAAAGTAAGAATGTATACATTATAACAAAATAACAAACAAAAAAAAAAATGAGAATGTTAACAATATAACAAAACAAAAAATAATTTTGATTGAAAGGAAAAATAGGCTTACATTATAAATTATAAATTGTAAATTATATAATTGTTCTTAAAAAATCTTTGATAGTTCCAAATTAAAAAGGAAATGTTTTAGCTCCTTTAAAAAAAAGGATATGTTGCGTCAGTTTCCTAATGTATAGTGGCAAATAGTAGCACAAAATTTAAAGCAGCAGGTTTTCTTAGAGATTGAAATTTTGGACATAGTGTTTATTCTGAGGCTGTATATAAATAGTTGAACATCTTAACGTTTGGCTGTACCCGCTTCTCAGGAAGAACATTTTTAAGACCTAAAATGTATAGAGGTGATTTAGAGGAAGTATGCTCAATATCAGAAATAGACGCCAACTGTGAGAAAGTCGTTTACAGCTGCGTTTTTTTGCAAGCGTATATACGCTTAACTTTCAATTTGCATGTAAAATACACTAACAACGAATCCAATATCCGCTTAAGTTACTCATCATATCTATCGCCGCTTAGGAAATAAGCGCGGATAAAAACAATGCTTCCAAACATTATTTTCTGTGTGTTCATTCCTGAATTTATTCATTCATTGTTTAGTTTGCTGTATGTGGTTTACATCTGTAGGTTTGGTTGATGTATTAGATCACTTTTAATTCTTCTGGCATCCATAAGTATGCAATTTTTGGTATACCCAGAGTGTCTCTGCTATAAATTCCGTTTAGGTTTCGTAAACGATTCTTTTCAATTGATGAACATTTTTTTTTGTTTTATAATTATTAATTGTTTTTGCTTTTAAAGTGATGGTCACGATACACAGTCACAAAATTAAGATTCTGACCATCAAAGATGAACCATCACCTTCCACGACAACACCCCTGACTGCTTAGCAAATGTCATAAGTGTCGTCGGTGCTACCAAGATTTTTTGATGAATCATTAAGCTCCGATGATCGTTTCTTGTGCACTTATAAATTAAGCGTATATACGCTTGCAAAAAAACACAGCTTACGTTTCCAAATGATTCTGACTACATGCTTTCGAGATTTATGCAATATATCAACTGTGGTGTTGTAGGTGTCCACCCAACTGTGTCGCACAAAGTGGACACCGGGTGGTCCCAATAGACCTCCGGCCCCGCTAACTCAGCTGGGGTGGGTCCCCAAAACTCCCGACTTGACCAAACGGTCACTAGTCCCAAATCTCGGAAACTTCCCCTAAGGAAGTGGGCGCCACGTCGTCTTTCACAGGGACGACGAAACCAAGCTCGCTGTGTTCTGCCAATCACGTCAATGTTGTGCGAGTATGCTAGTTGTACGGACTTCTGGAAAATCGTGCCTCTAGTGTTGGCGTGTGAGTCTTGCACGATCTTCTCTAGGATGATGTTAAGGAAATCACATAACAGTCGCCTTGTCTAAAACCTTTTTTGACATTGAAGGTCTCGCTGAGTTCGTTACTGACATTGATCAAGCAGCGAAAATTGTTCGTCTTCATCCTGCTCAGTCTAAGAGTTTGGCAGGAATGTCAAATCTAGACATGGCTCATCATCATCATGAAATCGACGAAAAGGTGGTGGGTGTCGATCTGCATTTCTCGGGTTTTTTTTTTCCAGGATCTGCCGTAATGTGAAGATATGGTCAACGGTGGATTTTCCCGGCCTGAAACCGCACTGAAAATGGCAGGTTATTGACAGAGAGACTTATCCCTCTATAGTTGGCGCAGCCAAAGCGGTTTCCTTTCTTGTGGATCGAGCAAAGGATACTGAGATCCCACTCGTCGCCGTGGTAAATGACACTTCGTGTTGCACTACTCTTTCATAATGGCAAAATCCCAAAAATAAATTGAAATAAGAAAAAACAAAATGCCAAACTCATGGTCTTCATAACCCTTAGTTTGCCATTCCCGCTGTATGAAGCCGAAAGCTGGACGCTAAGCAAACTTCTTGGTTCTTGGTTTTAAGAAAAATTCTACGTCGGATGCTCCTGTCTGCGAGGAAGCTTAATGGTGGAGAAGACACAAAGCTGTACCAGGACGCGGATAAAGTTGGAAGAGAAAAAATACGTCGACGGCAGAGGCTGCATCGAGAGTCTTCCAATCCGACACTCCTGGCTAGAGAAGGAGAGAAGGGCCGAATCTCCAGTATAAAAAGCAAGTAATCGCGGATGCCAAAAACAGCTTGGTCTTGATGATTGGAAGCAGCTGTGCCCAGGACCATCACCTGTTGCTCAGACTTGAACCCACCACGTGTCGCTGGCCTCATCTTGAATCACTTCCCAACTTACTTTGTAGCGCGCTCGAGACTGCCTTGTAGCCCATCTGGGGATCCTCTGGAATCGTCAGGAGGACGTCCGCAACACCACCTAGTCGAAAGTCGCGTAGAAAGTCCGCCACCACACAACCGTCTTACGCAACTGAATCTGTGTGCCGTTCGAAACAAAATCTTCCAAGAGTCATCTGCGGCCGATAATTTGCATTTATTGCAATCTGCAGCAGCCTTGAGTGCCTACTCAAGGAAACTGCTAAGCACCACCGACGACCGACCACTCGTGAGTTCACTGTTTCCCCCAATTAGCGCCAAATTGGAATCCAACCGACAAACCGTCCACTGCCTCATCACCTCACTAATCATTCCAAGCACGCCACACCGAACTACCAGCGCTGACTCGGACGTTACATGACTTCTGGTTCGTTTCCCCCGAGATACGGATCGCGATTCAGCGCGCGTTCCACTGCTCGAATTGTGAGCGTTTCGTTACACATTTGCATACTGTCCCCGTCATATCCATTCACCTTGACATTGACAGAACCTGGGTGACCAGCCAACCGTGCGACTTCCTGTTTCGCGATATAGAATTTCAAGCGCTGCCCTCGCCCAGCAGCGCGCACCGACGCCAGGCATTGTCTCTGCCCAGCAGACACCTAGTGACACTGGTTCGCATTCTGTCCCGTCCCGGCTGTCAGCCATTCATCATATCACAGGCCACAACCTGCGTTCGCAGAATCCCGATCGTGATTAGACTACGGCCCGGCAGCCAATTCCCCGATCAATCAATTACTTCAATGTGCCATCAGATGTCGCAATCGTGTAATAAAAATCGCGATAAAATTGCCCATCACTGCTGTCCAGGTCCTTTGATCATTCTTGGATCGGCGCGGATCGCCGCTGGATCGCGCAGCTCCATGCGGGCTCATTAATTTATATGTAATGGTGGCTTGTTTCCGCGAACTATGCTGCCGCATTATAAATGCCCGAACGTGGCTGGCATGGCGAGTGGCTTCTCCTGGACAATTGGCTCCACATTGAACTTGCACTGCCATGGGGTGGCACGGCGCGGTGGGCCACTCTGGAGAGCTGCCTCGGTACGGAGGTACACCGATACATGCCTCGCGATCGTTGTACAGCGGTACTTAAGCCATGTCGTTCGATCTCTTCGCTGGCGAGTGCTCACCGCTCAGGCATCCACGGCAGCAACGCCAGCCGAATGGCTCGTGAAAATGGTTAGCAGCGTTCAGCGGTGCATTGCCCATTGGTCGTGTGAACTTTGGTCGTTCGCGCTGCCGGGTTGCAGGAAGGAGAGCTACGGCTGTTTAGGAATGTTGCTGATTGGGAGAGCGAGGGCAGTGCAGCTACTTCGTGACCGCTCTCGAGAGAAACGGAGAAACCTGCGCCGCAGGTGATCATACGGTTGCGAGCAATGTTATGATTTCCAAAGGTCTCGGGGCAATTTCACCTCATCTCGAGGATTGGAGTGTGTGGGAGCATGGGGAGCGGAGTGATGGGCGCTCATGGGTGGCTGGCTATTGTGAAGTCGGCAGAAGGACCGTGTCATCGCGGATGATCTATGCGGTGGGCTCAATGCTCAGTGGTTTATGGTGATGAGAATCTTTTGGCGTCTTTGATGATATGAATGCGCCCGGAGGAGAACCTGACACTCGACCTTTGGATGGCTTATTTTCGTTTTCGAGGCGATTGTTAGGAAGAAAGAACAAGTGAGTATAGCTGCCGTTCTGGCTTTCGATTGCTTGTGAAAGTTGGCAGTGCAATTCGACCTTATTTTCACTGAAATTCTTTTAAAGAATACGACAGTGGAAGGAGGTCCGACATTCCGTTGAGTGAAGACATTGTTTATTCGAAGTCGCTTAAGCTTTTAGGTTAATTTGAAGACATTTAATATTTATTTTTAGACCTGCGACCCCTGGAGGGTGCGAGCCTGAGAAAAAGTGGCTTTCCATCGCTGACGGTTCTGGGCACTGTTGCTTCCAGTCATCAAGACGAAGCTGTCTTGCATCCTCGACTGCTTGCTCTTTATACCGGAGATTCGGTCTTCCTCTCCTTCTCAAACCAGGAGGCTAGGATTCGAAGACGCTCTTAGCTGGAGCATTGTTGTCCATGCGTTCGATGTGATCGAGCCGGGGATTATTGTCTTCCGGAATACATCCACATCCTGGTACAGCTCGTAGAGTTCGCGGGTTTGTCTTCTCCTCCACTCGCCTTCCTCGCAGACGGGACCATATATCCGACGTAGAATTTTTCTTTCGAAGGCACCAAGCATCAGCTCCGGCTCCATATAGAAGGACTGGCAAAATAAGAGTTTTGTAGAGCATGATCTTGATCCTTCGAGTCAGGAGTCTTGAGCCCAATTGTTGTGACAGGACGAATTAACCCCTCTTCCCAAGAGTGGTTCTACTTCGGATCTCCACAATGGTGTCGTTCGTGGAGTTCACGTTTGCCCCGAGGTAGACAAACTCCTTCACTACCTCAAAATTGTCAAAGCTCTCGATTGTGATGTTTTGACCCAGGTGGTGTTCGATGGATCGTTTCTTGGTCGGCAGCATATATTTCATCTTATCCTCATTGACCTTAAGAACAGCTCGTTTCGCTTGTTCTTCAATCGCCCTGAAAGCTTCCACTAAGGCACGTTGGGTGCGCGCGACAGTGTCGATGTCTTGCCTATCCCATCAGGTGGACTGACTTGTAGTCAGCCTTCCGTGTTTAGAGCTGCCCGCCGCACTATCTTCTCCAGTAGTAAATTGGAGAAATCACACGATAGAGCATCTCCTCGCCGTAATCCGGTGCAGGTTTCAAACTTGAGCCGCACTCTGTCCTCACCCTAGTATCAAGTTGACAATCCTCTTGCCACAACAAAGGCTTATGTTTGCCAAAATACAGATATTGATCCAACCAGATGACAAGATACCTTACTTCACTTTTCAACGGCCGTCCCTGCGCGTCAATTATGCCGAACTTAAGCCAGTGCTTCGAATAGTCCCTTGCGATGAATGCTGTCGTATGCGGTTTTAAAATCGATCAAGAGATCTCGTTGGTCTTCTCCAGGATTTGTCTTAGTGTAAAGATTTGGTCCATAATCGATTTGCTGGGCCGGAAGCCGCACTGGTACCTGCTGAAAAACGGCTTTAGATGTTCTCACAATGCGCTGGATAGGATCTTGTAGGCGACGTCAAACCTTTGTAGTTGTTGCAAGATGTAGGATCGCCTTTTGTTTGACGGGACATATGGAGCTGATATTCAGTCGTCAGGCATGCTCCCTTCCTTGACATCGCCACCTGCTTTGAAGAGCTCTGATGGTGAGCCATCTGAGCCTGCTTGGCTTTATTGTTCTTCAGCCTTTTGATGGCTCTGCCGACTTCGTCAAAGCTAGGTGAGAGGAATACTTCATCGACCGGAGTTGGGATTTCTTGATTTCCTATCACTCTCTCCTGGTCAGGCGCGTTAAGCAGATGTTGGAAGTGCTGCTTAGACACATATTCCCTGCGGGTCAATAACCAGGTTACCCTTACAGTTTCAAAGAGCCTGGGTGCCTTTCCTAAATCCAACGGCAAGGCTTTTGTCTTTTTTATAAAAGACCCGAATATCCTGTCTATCCCTAGACTCTTGGACATCCTGGAGCTGCCAGGTTGTGAGGGACATTTTCGAAAAAACTTAGTCTCCCTGTAGAAATCGTAGTATTCACCATTTTCGCATCATTATAAAAGGGCCCTTAAAATAAAACCTTCAGATGCACGTCAGTGGACAGTTCCAAGAATCCCTAGTCGTCGGTCAATGTTGTAGCAGAGCATCGGGAACCTTGGGGCATTTAGGGAATTCCCTTTCCTTTTTAGCAAATTCTTATGCTTGTTAGGAAAAATTTCGAACTACGAAGTCTTCGTTCTCTTTATCGATAGTACCCTGCACAGTCTCTGTCGCAGACTTTTAAGTATAGTCTCTGTTACAGGCTTGAGCCATCCTACCATTGATCCATTGCTGGAGGTTGCCTATAGCCACAACAGTGTTCCGCTTCCGTTGGTTGCTTTGGATGTCCTCTAACACGTACCTGTCGTTGGGCAGCATCTTGGTGACTATATACGCCCTCCGATACCGGGGTTCCAGCTTCCTTGAGTAGCCGGTGGCAGCAGGCTCGGTCTCTGGAGAACTCAATGTTGTCTGTTGACGCTTGGAGTAGTACAAGTTTTTCTTTTTTGTTTCTGCTGGGCCTCCTCGATGTTGGATAAAGCTTCGCAGTTCGTCAGCCACGTGTCCTTAGTCCGGAATCCAAAAGCAACTTGTCCCCCGAAGTACTCCTATGCGTACAGGCGAACAGGAGATCGTGTGGGCTTGCCTTCGTGGTGCAGTTTCGAACAGTGTTCAGCCCCCATTGAACCGCCCGGAGCTGAGTTGTCCAGTAATTACCCTTTCCTTCGAGAGCATGCACTTGACGGATGAGAGATTGGTGCTGTTTCATCTTTCTAGCCCTGGGTATTCTGACAGCGAGCTCGATGTTTTACACACAATTGTCTTCGAAAACTGCTCGAAAATCCTCGATACGAAGGCGATCCAAGACGGTTTGAATGACTCTACTGATGTTCTGCTGCTGTCACTGCCCGTAAAATGATGTACAAATAGTTCATCCTACGAACTGCAAACATTGTGTCATCAGCATTCGATACACGCTCCCCAGGCGTTACGTGCCTTTGCAAAAAATGTACTTGTAAGTTAATCGACCAGTTTAACATTTGATTGCTTATTTCATTGCAAAGCAGCTTACTCAGTTTCTGGTGAGTCAACATCTGCAACAACTTTGTCTTGGGTTCAAGGCGATGTTAGGCCTTATGCATGAAGACGGACATAAAAATCACGTTATTGTCAATGGCACGCGTTTTGGGAATATGAAAACGGAGTTCTTTCAAATGATTTTTTCTTCAAAAGACATAGCCGCCTTGTCAATTGCAAGAAGAATTCCGCGGACGTGCTGGACAGAATTGCGATGTTTATGATTGCTCTCGGAAGATCTATGGAATTATAAGAAAACTGAGTCCTTCAAATACTGAGATCCAATTCTTTCCGTGTGAACTCAAAATTTTCTGACAGTAACCTCGGGCAATGGGAACCTCTGCACAGACAGTCACTTGAAATGAAATAAAGATCAGGAAATCAGGTTTGACAGGATCGTCTTTCATTTGGCTGTAGCTTCGCTAATAATTGTGATGCATTTAGCTTCGTTACGTGAGATATAAAGTGATTGTCAATAGGTTATTTTCGAACATGGCGTTTGCTTAACACAAGAGGTAAAGACAGTCCTTCCCATTCTGCTGATGATCGCCGACTGTCGAGTGGCTATCTTGGCACTAGATTCCAACATCAACAAATCCAAGCTCCAATGCGAATAACAACAGAAGCCCAAAGAATTGATTATGAAAAACAGAGTAAACCTCTGTTGGATACCTGGCCATGAGTGGTAGAAGGCAATGAAATGTCTCACTCGGAACTCTTTAAAGGCCCCCATCATTCTAGAGTGTAGAAGGAGAAGAACTAGAATTAGATAGAATTAACTGGACAAAAACTTGGGAACTCATAGCACGCAACAGGCCTAGAAACTCTTGGGTCAATATATGCGAAAGAGGCCACTACAGACAGGGAGCATCTTAAGACAGTATGGATATCAGAAGAATGTCTCTGCAGATTCGGTGGAGAATCTAATGAAATTCCAGAACATATCTTAAAGCCACCAGCCAGCGGCTACTAGCTATAGGCCACCAGCCACCAGCCAACAGCCACCAGCCACCAACCACCAACCACCAGCCACAAGCCACCAGCCACCAGCCACCAGCCACCAGCCACCAGCCACCAGCCACCAGCCACCAGCCACCAGCCATCAGTCACCAGCCACCAGCTACCAGCCATCAGTCACCAGCCTCAAGTCACCAGCCACCAGCCACCAGCCATCAACCACCAGCCACCAGCCACCAGCCACCAGCCACCAGCCACCAGCCACCAGCCACCAGCCACCAGCCACCAGCCTCAAGTCACCAGCCACCAGCCACCAGCCATCAACCATCAACCACCAGTCACCAGCCACCATTAGCCATTAACCACCTGCCAGCAGCCATCCGATTCCAGGGAGAGATGTTTAAGTCCTCCTCTTGGCCTTCTCAAGAGGGAATATGTTGGAGTTCGGATAAAGAAACCGAAAGGTCTCTCTATATCTAGCACGATTTGTTCTTATGTGGCTTCTGAGGACTATTTGAGCTCGAGGAGGTCTCGTCATGTAAATGAGTATAAAACGTTGATAAGAGAATGAGTGATCAGGTGAGACTCTAGAACTGCTAATCATGTCGTTATATACTCTAATTGTTAAGTCTAGAAGTCTTTATCCATATCTAGTTATGTACGTACAGAGGTCAAGCTACTTCTGAATACGGAACGTGAACTGTCCAAGGTCCATGATCCATCCAAATCGATGAAGCCATGAGGTAGAGCTCAAGAAACGCACATGCTTTATTTAACTAGTGCATTAGGATTAATTTGATAAATTTATTAATCTCAGTTGTCTCACGTATTAAGTTTGTCTGTACCTAACAAGATCTGTATTGGGTTCATTCCGGCTAGTATTCCCTCGATAAGACCCCTACGGACACTCTTGCCAATAACTTAATTCGGTCCCCACAGTGGAGGCAGCGATTGAATGAAGCAGATTAAAATGGGGTAAAAATGACCGAAATTCCATATCACTATCTGGACAATCTTTCAAAACCACAAAACCACAGCGTGACTTGCTCATAAACCCCGCATAAACAAATATGGAAAACATTGTAATTCAATATTCGGCTTCGGCAAAACCACCAGTCTCATTTGCCCAAAGGTGGACTGATTTGCCGAAGGTGACATTTTTAGCCGAAGGTCATAGATAGATAGATCTTATTTTTTCTCAATCGATACAATATATAATAACATGATTTAACTTATTATTTAATTTAATTTAATTTGACTAAACATGATTTAATAATTTAACAAGAATAAGAATGTGAGAAAAATTGATGACATAAATTATTTTTATATAAAAAAAAGAGTACTATGCCTTATCAACGGTTGTACGTTATTATTTTGTGACGGGTAGGGTGACCCTAAAAAACCGCTTTATACAGAAAGTACTAGAAAACAAAACAATATTAAGAGATCAAGTTCACAACACGAAAGATATAAAATAGAAGCAAAATAAATAAACTAAACCAAAATATAAAAATAATTATTTAAACAATGTACTACTGGCCCCGAAGTATATAATCCAAATTAATTATGTCTCAGCTAAAGAGCCATTTCTTAAGATTTCTTGTAAACGCAGCAGGAAGTCGGAGTGATATGATGTAAAGAAGGAGCTTGTTAAATAACCGGCACGTTGTAACAGTAAACGAATTACGAAAAGCAGTTCTACGAAAGTTGGGAACAGAAACAGATGCAATTGACACATAAATTATAATTGTCAAGTATTCTGAAGTTAAGATAACCGGATTTTTTGTAAAAAGTCTTTAGCACTTCAAGCAGGATAAATGCCGAAGAATTTTCAAATGTTTAAATAAAGAAAAACTAGGATGTAGACGATATTTTTTCCACATAATTCTAATAATATGTTTCTGGAGCCACAATAAGGGCTTGATTTTGTTAAAATATGTGCCACCCCAACAAATTTTGAGTCAAAAATACCATAGTAAACTATTTTTAGAAGACTACGAGAACAAAGTGTAGAGCAGAAATATTGTATCAAAGCATCAGTGTGGTTGATGAAGCACACCTTGGAATCAATGATACGTCCTAAATATTGGCCGGAGCTGAATGTTCGGTCGGACTCTAGTGCCGTCACGAACGGCAGGTGTGAAACATATTTGTGGAGAAAACTTCAAGTGTGGTGTAACACCGTAATGCCGCTTGACGTCACGACGTTTCTACAGCCTAGGAGCGCTCACATATGTTTCATAACAGAAATCTCAACCGCACAACAGTCAACCACGAACTAGAGTTTCAGAAGGAACACTCATTTCCTGCTTAAGGAAGTCTAAGGGTCATGTTGTTCAATAAAAGTTAAACACAACGTTGGGATTTTTCTCCTCAGTTTTTGGATTTGCTTTCATTCACTCAAATGTTATGGTTTCAACTCTCAAATTACAACTCACGAGTTTATCAACTCATCCTTTTCTCAACATACGGAAATAATAATAATAATATGGGTGGCGCTACAGCCCGCAGAGGGCCAGGGCCTAGCTTCTCAGCAATCACTCGTGTTGTGCGAGCTATTGTTCTCTCACGCGTGGAAGGGACCTACAGTTTAATGCCGACTCCGAACGGCGAAGTTTGAGAAGCTTTTTCTAGACATGAAGTACTCTTTGAGCATTGTCAGTGACTCGAAAGAGGTGGGGCCGTGAAATATGAAAGGTGGTAAATTCGGGTATCGAACCTGGCACCCTTTGCGTAGGAGTCGACGCACTAACCCACTACGCCACGGCGACCCACACAACATACGGAAATATTATCTTCTGCTATGGTGCTAAGGATGAAATCGGGGATTTTGCTCTCTCTGTCGCTCTTTTCTTCTATTGTCGTAGTTGCATGCTCACGTGTGTATAAGTTATTTTCACACACGCCGAAAAATAACACCAGGCACGTACAGCCCAATTGTCGCCGGATATGCTGACCTAGGCGTCTGGAACATCGAACAGGCGATCGCTGTCCCACGGTGTCAAGTGCTGAGTTAGCAAATTAGGGCAATAAATAGGTATAGGAAATAATTGTAAGTTCAGTTCGTAAGTGACTCCAATAAAGGCATGCTTGCTCGAATTATATTTTTTTCCTAAACAGAACTTCTTTTAATTTAACTTATACAAGATGCGATGATTTTGTGTCATTTATCGTTTTCATCTCTCAAAGCGGAGAAAATCAATGGTGCTCGATTCATTGCCGTGAAACTTGAGAGACCCTTGCGATTTGATTTGAAATAATGAAGTATTTGATAGATTTTTTATCATTTGACAGATCCCATGAACCCGGTTCATTACACACTGACCCATCGTCAATATTATTCGTTCGGATCATTCAATGGGCGGATGCAGACTTTATTAATGTAAGCATTATAAATGTGCATAGTCGCTTGTGCTGTTCTCCATAACACGCTAGCAGATTTGAAAGCCAGAGATAGGGATATAAATATGCAACCAGCATCTCTTCTGAAGACGTTCGCTCTCAATTCACACACCGCACACACCGTAAATTCAAATTTGAAAATGGCGTTGTATGTGCAATATTACTATGATTATTTAAAATGAAAGACACGTGTTCAGCGTACTTGTGCTTTTATTCGAATGACATCTTGGCTGACGTCTTTATGCCTGAAACACAATAGTGCGTTTGCGCTGGCGTTGGCTTTCAACACACACAATTCAATGGCCAAGCACAAAATACAGCGTCGACCTGCGTCAGTGAATAATGAGAGAGATTGAGATCGTAATAAAACTTAAACGTAGTCCATCGCACGTCATTCGTCATCAATGACGCTGTGAGAGAGAGATTTTCTCCCAGATTGAGAGTTTTCTTCCAAATTGAGAGTATTTTGTGTCAACTGTTTGATTGAGAAGAGAAAACAGCTGATTAAAAACAATTTAACGACAAAAGTCATTTCAAATGAGTGTATGCAGAAATGCGGCAATATTTTTCATCTTTCTCCGTTTTAGTCGCTTCTGTCTCAATGCAAGCAAACGCCTCATTGACGGCTCCCTGTGTTCTGCCAATCATGTCAATGCAGTTGGAGAGGCTTGTTGGTTGAGGCCCAGGTCCACCCCGGACTGTAGCGCCAAATAATCACGTGATGCGCGTATGCTAACAGCTGTACGGACTTCTGGAAGATCGTGCTTCTAGTGTTGGCATGTGAGTCTTGCACGATCTTTCCCAGGATGATGTTAACGAAGTCACATGACAGCGCGTCGCCTTGTCAAAAACCTTTTTTGAAACTGAAGGTCTCGGTGAGTTCATTACCGACCTTGATGGAGCAGAGAGAGTTCTCCATCGTCATCCTGCACAACCTGACAAGTGTGGCAGGGATGTCAAAACTAGACATGGCTCTGTATAGCTCGTCCCTATGTACGCTGTCATATGCGGCCTCGAAATCGACGAAAAGAGAGGTCTCAACACCTTCAAAATCTGGCCAAGTGATCATGTTGGAGACTCTTCTGTGGAAAGATCGAGAAAGTCTCCGAGACCTCTAGACTCAGGAAGGTACTAGCAGCAGCTCCCAAAATGTTCTGCCTGATTGTAACCTATGCCACCACGTCGACACTCACTTTCCAGGCAGCTGCGATAGGATAGACCTTCCTAGCACTGAGAGCAATATCCCCTCCACATCACGCAGTTCGCTCAAAGTGACGATCGAGAGTGTCATTGGGGCCATTAACACCCTGCTACCATGGAAAATGGCTCGACCCGCTGGCATCAACCCTGCGGAGCTACAACGCCGAATCTCTCCCCGGTGCGGCAGCATATTCCAGGGATGTCTTGGTTTAGGACCCGTACCTAGACTGTGGCGGAGAACCACCGGTGTCTTTATACCAAAGGCAGCGAAAAGCTATCACGTTAATGCGAAGGATCTAAGACCATTCAGTCTATCATCCTTCTCAGTCTATCATCCTTGCTCTAGACTCTAAACCTTGTTGCTTTTGTTAAGCATCTAGTAGATGAGAGAGAGAACAGCTGATAAATTGAGTATTTATTTCAACGCAGTGCGTCATCGTAACATGAAGTCGGCTGACACAGCGCACTATTGTGTTCCAGGCATTAATATTGTTGCTTACAACTGTCATGTCAAGTGTTACCAAGTTAATGCCAATTCATTTGGGCAACGGCTACATTAATATACTACATCTCTCCTTTGCCGACATTAGACCAAATTGTTCTATTAACTTGTATACGCGCTTCGACTTTACTGCCTACATTGTAATAAGCGACACTTACATTGTAATTTACTGCATTTATAAAATTCATTGATTCATAAGTGCGGCTGAGTAAAACTAAGTACGGCTAATAATAATGTAACAGTAAATTTAAATAAGTATGATATGGTATTGATTCAATGGTGGCTACTTGGGCAGTGTTCAAACACCCGCTTGGTAGAATTTCGTTTGCTTAACTACGCGACCGTATTTGGTTTTGAATTGATTCTGCGGTATTGACTGTAGCTGTGACTGCGATGATGGGCCCACAATTTTTGTAACAACTCCCTCTTTATCAGTTCGGCCTCAGTGACCATTGCGGACTCAGTGCCGAAATTAGGATCCCCAACGATATTGAGGAATTAGGAGAGTTTGTTCAAACGTACCCCTATAACTATAGTAGAGCACGATGGACACGCTTCTAAAGACAAATGACGAGAGCACTCTCTTCCAAAGCGCTCCACATACCGTCCAATAGAAACTTGTCAAGCGAAGAGATTGACATGTATCTCATTCAATTGGACGAGACAATTAAACGAACTATGGACATTACTATACCTCGGTATACACGGACAAACAACGAAAACTTGTACCGCAATGCGACAATCGACGCACTCCACCAACGAAAAAGTAGACTCCTGTCAAGATTAAAAACCTTGTACAGGCGGTATACTGACAGACGAGACGAGGAGGTTAGGACACTGAAATCGCTCATCAAAAATATTCAAACCTTAATTGTCCAGAATTACAGACTTTCAGTTAATTCGTACTGGAATGATAAGATTCGGGCTGTAAGATCTAACAATCCAAGCATGTTCCCGCAAATTAATAAATTCTTCCGTAGCAAAAATAGCGATCTTCCGTGTCTTAAGCTTCCCAGAACGACGGACAATGAACGCATACTGACGACAGCAGGTATTGACCCAGACAACGCCGTACACGACGATAACTTCTTTGTGGTCGAAGATCCGCAAGAAAAAATGGAGGTACTAGGCGCGGTCTTCCAAGAAGTGTACAAAGTGAATGAAAGCGTTCGCCCGAACCACGATTTGGATAACCGCGTACTGGCTAGCAACTCTCAACTTCGAGAAGACATGCAACAATGGCGATCTGAGAGCACTGGCTTTGTCGTCCATGATGATAACTTGGCAGACAATGCCATCGCTGTCGAATGGGGTTCATCCCCCGTTTATATCAAAGACAGAACTCCAAGCGGTCTTCGAATCATTGAAGAAGAAAAAGTCTGTGGGAATCGACGGGATCTCCAACATTGTGCTAAGACACCTCCCCCTGGAAGTGGTTAATATGTACACAATCCTGTTTAACAATGCTCTGAATAATGCACATTATCCGGAACATTGGAAAACTGCGATTGTACAACCCATATCCTAGAGAGGAAAAGATTCTTCGAATCCTTGCAACCTCCGGTCAATAAGTCTCCTTCCGAACATCAGCAAGGTATTCGAGAAGGTGATCAATAGAGCCTTGATCAACTGGACTAAGGACAAAAATATAATTCCGGATAACCAATTCGGTTTCAAAGCGGGGCATGACACTATTCATGCCGCGTCGAAACTGGTGTCGGATATCCAATTGAACAAGAGCCAGCAACAATGTAAGGGTGCCTGCTTGATTGACCTGGAGAAGGCCTTTGACACCGTATGGTTAGAAGGTCTTTTTTACAAGCTCGATCGGCTAGGCATAAGCAAACCACTGCTGTACCTACTGTGTAACATGCTTACCGGTAGACGGTTCGTAGTCAAGAATGGCAACGTGACCTCGACAGGTGTATTCCAAGTTAAAAATGGTCTCCAACAGGGTGCCGTTAATTCGCCGATCCTGTTCAACATTTACTTGAGCGATCTGTTAAGTTCTCTTCCTCATGCAATTGCGTACGCCGATGACTTGATCGTGTACAGATCAGGCAAAAAGATCGAGGAAATCACTACCCTCACGCAGGGTGACTTCGATTCATTCATGAGAAGTTGCGATGACTGGAAGTTGAGCATCAACTTCCGGAAGTCGGAAACCATTCTGTTCAGGACGCCGTTGTATAAGGCCTCGGCGGACACGAAAAAGAATTGGCGACAGTTCGCAATCGTTGGACGACACGGGGAACCACTGGCACAAAGGACCGTAGTCAGATACCTGGGAATCTGGCTAGATCAGTATCTATATTTTAACAAACATGTAGATGCTGCTCTGGCCAGAGCCCGAGGCGCTTTTGCCCTTACAAAGATACTGTTTTACAACAGCCAACTCGATGCGAGGGTGAAGGTTATCTGCTACATGGCCCTCATTCGGCCAATGCTTACCTATGGCTGTCCCGTGTGGTTCAACGTGAGTGCAAGCTTAATGGAAAAGATTCGGTTTTGTTCGAGAGGGCCTGTCTTAGGGCTTGCCTTCGCCTTTATCGAACTCCAGAGTCCCAGTACATAAAATACTATCCCAATGAGGTCTTATACAACAGGGCAAACCTGATAAGAGTGGACAATTTCCTGTTGAAGTTGATTAGAGGTCACACTGTTAGAGCGATGAACTCGGTCAATAACCTGATCTCGGGGGCTTACTACCCCAATTCACAATACCACGAAAGGGTACGTCACAATGGTTTCGTCCCCCCAGAAGCTTTCCTGCACGTAGACAAAAGTGGATTGATACAAGATATAAATGCGGTACCGCTCATCTACCACATCGCTAGATCAACTGTGGATGTGCGACTCAACCACGACCGTTCCGTCGCACAACGAGTCGAGGATGGTCTCCTCCGGTTCAGTACGGCGGTCTCAAGACGGGATGTTCGGGATGTTGCTAGGCAGCACCAAAATTTCTGGTGGCTGGGGAGCGAGGGAACTCCAGCGTCGAACCCTTTAGATCCGGGGTAAAAAGGGTATAGCGTATCCCCGAATGGGGGAGTAGTCGGTCTCTGTCTCGCAGTGGTGTAGATGTCATGTTTCATGTAGGTCCAGCTTGCTGCATCCTATGGCCGACTTACACATATTAGGGTAGTTTTTAGGTAGTTGTAAGTTGAATAAAAAAAAAATAAAAATCAGTTCGGCCTATGTTGTTGTTAAAGCTTGGCTTGAGATTGTTATTTGCCTCCAGACCTTTTGATACATAGTGCTCGTCACCATTATTCATCAGCTAAGGCGCGTTTACAGACATTCGTAATTGTTCAGTATTCCTCCGTACTATTTTATTGACCTAGGTGATTCTGCTTTTGCCCGAACTATGCCTTATTCCCCTGTTTGCTCTTTCCTATACATGACATGATGACCAATATTCGAATCTACTTTTTTCCTGTTAGCATTTCTGTTATGGTAAAACATCTGCCTTACCTTTGCTTCTTCCATCTTAACAGTAACATTGTCACTCGCCGTTTTTGGATACAGAAATTGTTTGTCCACTGGATGTTTTGTTCGAGTATCCAATACTCGGTACTCGTTATTCCCTAATTCCGATTTTCCAAGAACATAATCTGCACCGCTTTTTCTGCTAATCCATTGAATTTTTGATAATATGGACTACTATAAGTGAACTTAAATTCCCAATTCATATGAGGGACTTAAACGGGTGATTATCACAAATAACCTCTTCTGGAATCCTATTGGAAGAAAATATTTCTTTAAGAGCATCCACAACGATTACAGCAGGTTTATTTTGAAGTTTATTTACTTCTATCCATCTGGAGTAGTAATCAATAACAATCAAGTACGAATCCGATTTGTATCACATCCCACCTTCTGATACGGATATTCGGGCATAGGATGCAGTAACATTGGATGCTTCCTGTTCGCACAACTATATTTTTCACTGTCAAAAATATCCCAGAGGAAATTTAAAAATTGAAAGTTGGAAAATTGATTGATTTTATTTTATTTATTTATTTATTATAATATTAATGTACAATTAAAATTGTAATCAATATGAACTATAGGGGCCAAATAGTGGCGATGACTTACGGCCCTCGAAATACTTAACTGTCTATATTGTAAGTTTACCTACGATACTTTTTAAATAATTAATATTGGATTGGTTTGGCTTCTTGAGGAGATGTAGTAGGTCTACGTTGTGGTTGAGGTTGTTTTGCAGTGCTGGTTGCGATGATAAAAAGCATTGACTTAAGAGATGGGTGATGGTTACTGGTCTGCGGCAGGTGAGGCAGTTTGGAGGAGACTCCCTTTTGAGCAGGTGCTGGTGAGTAAATTCGGTGTGTCCAAGACGGAGCCGGATATACATCCTAATATCCGATTTAGGTATATCGGTTGGGAATTTTGGCTGAGTTTTATTAGGGTTAATTATCTGATAGTGATGTTTATAGTTCTCCCACTCGCGTAGTATTTGCTGTTGGCACTTTTGATTTATGTATCTCTTTAGATCGCATTGAGAGAAGGTGTAGTAGGAGAGGATAGGTGCCTTGAGAGCGGCATTTGCAGCAGCATCTGCATATTCATTGCCCGCAATTCCAACATGGCCTGGTGTCCATAGCAGCTTTAACTTCCTTTGTGATTTGATGAGGATGTCACGAATTTTGGATGCGGTTATAGAGTCATTTTGTGGATTTGCGACGGCTTTTATAACAGACAGGCTGTCGGAGCAAATAACCCACTTACCTCTTGTTTGAGAATATTTTTTAGCGGCGTGGAGTATAGCTACTGCTTCAGCGGTGTATATGGAGGCGATGTTCGGTAGGATGCCTTGCGAAATGATCGAGCCTTCTTGATTAACAACTGCATAGGCTGTGTTGTCGTCTGTTTTGGATCCGTCTGTGTATATAAAGCTCCAACCCGTACGTTTAAAAGTTTCATAGATCTCATTGAATCGAGCTGTGTATACAGTATTGCTAGTTGTGTCTTTACGTAGTTCGTGCAGGTCCAGAAGTATGGAGTCCTCATGGAGTGACCATGGTGGATATGTAGGCGTAAACTTGGTTGCTCTCTTGCGAGGTAGATCTGTTTGTTGTCCCCAACGTAGGATGCAGTGGATTGCGGAGGGGAACCTTCGATTATGCTTGTGGGTAATGGCCTTAGCTGCATCTTGGTCAATTATTGATCCCGTTTGGAAGTGGAGTTTCGCGTTGAGTCGTGCAATGGATACAAAATATCTTTTCTGCAAAGAAGGAAGTCCAGCTTCAGCGAGGACGTTTCTGACTGGAGTAGTTGGAAATGCTCCAATGCTGGCTCTGGCTGCTTGGTGGTAAGTAGGTGCAACTATGTTGATTGATTTTAAATTTCAGACTACAAGTTGAAATAGTGAACAAAATTTGTTTTCAACTCGTCGGTTAAATAAGGAGTTGAGACAAACCTGGAAGTTGATCAACTCCCAGTTTGCCGGGAAGTTGAGCAATAGTGAACCCTAAATGCACGGGTTGAATTACTTTCATCACTCAAAGTAAGTAAAGTTCATTACCCTATGAGTGCTCAATGCCTTCATCCATATTGGAAGCGGATATTAGATAACAAATAATAATATCTCGTAAGTAAATTTACTGCCGAAAGTGTTGATCAGAGCATTCAACTGCCGGGCAGCCCCATGAACGCTGCTCGTGACTGTAGCCTGAGCTCATCGATAAATGTTGTGCCTCCGAAAAAATACCGTGTTCAATTGGAATTTTATGAAGTAATTTAGACAATTGGGCCATAAAATGATCAGCAACACACGCCGAAGCCATAAAACGTGGTTTAAGACCCGCCGCGGGTTGTCAGAAACTCCTCAATTCGATCATTCCAAAATGATTTATGCCACCAGATGCCGGCCGATTGAGCGATGACGTACAAGGTACATAAATCTCACTTAAGACGAGACTTCCAGGCTGCCAGGCTGCCAGTCTGTCAGTTCCAGAAGATATTCGGGAAATGAAGTCATTAGTGGCTTTTCGAGAAACAAACAGTTCCTGTGCGGTCATCGACGCCGTCTATTATCGGCTGATTGGCTACTCCACCGCCACCCGTGCAACTTGTCACAGACGCACTACAAAGTTTCACATTGTCCACCAGTCTGATCGAACCTGTCCGCCAACATTGCCGCTGTGACACCTGTCAAAATGCAAAATCTCAGTTGACAATCGTTTCATTAATCAAGGCGATACGAGTATTTTAACGAAATCAATAATGCAATCCCACCGCGAGCAGGAAGCCCGCGGCCGTATCCTCATTCCTCTCGGAGACACTCGATGCGATTCGGATTATCCAACTGGCTCTGCGAACTGTGAAGGAAGTGAAAGTCGATCTTTCTCTGCCGAACACACATTCTCGATAAAATTCCCGTCCGAAGGAAACAACACTCACGTCCACCTTGGCTTGGTGGATTTCAAGATAAAGTGTCCCACAAATCGGACTCGCAAGCCAGCAAGTGCTCTCGTTTGTCCGCCACGCCGCCGCTCCATCGGGGGCGCTGCAAAAAATGCTGCACGCAAACTCGTTCCCTCGGATTACGGAAGCGCGACACTTAGAGATTTTCAGTTTCATTAAATGATGGAGATCGTGCTGCGTGCCCGTTACAGATGTCATCTTGGTCCACGACCACTCTGTCGCCGTGGCGTCGAACCGCATTCAACTGCAACTTGTTGCGCGCCGCAAACGCGTGGAGCATTAATCTCCTGTGCGCATGCGCACTCCGAGACAGCACAAAAGTGGACCACTAGGTGTTCATAAATAAATCGCAGCTCGGCGCGGTGGTGGTGGGTGTTCTGGAGCAGCAATCCCCAGCGGTGTGTGTGTGCTCGGTTATGCAATTTATTTTCCACTCTCGGGCACGCATTACGAAACTATGGAGTCGGGGTGGTTCTGTTTGCCTAACTGACATGGGAAATGTTGGTTTAGGCGCTGCTGCGCCGGTGGAAGCTCTTGAAGTCGATGGAGGTGCTCCGCCACTTGAGCGGTATTACAGTATTCCAAGTCGATCGATTTAGAATGATGGACGAAGAACGATTTGTTTAACGGGTTCTGCTTTGTGGCCATCAGTGCTTCTTCGACAGGCGGTCGATAAGTGGATTGCAAGCAGATTAACTGGACTGCATGGCGCGGCGACGACCAGAGATGCCGAGGTTCCCATGATGTAATAGGTTATGAAACTATTCGGAGTTTGGATGCGTGTGTGTCGAGGGGTTAAACAGAACAATTTTGGCTTCTGAGCGCGGTAAGTGAACGGTCATGAGTGCCATTCAACTTGCCCGATGGAGAGTCTTCTCATTCTTGAAGGGGACGTTACAACAGAGTAGGAGAGTGACAAGATCCCGTCCCTCTCCGTCCACGTAATCGTCCTACATGCCCATACACACATTGACCACTCCGGCAATCACCCAACATCGCCTTGACAACTTAATTTATCTCAGCTGCCAGAGAGGAGCTACCTAACCAGCCGATGTCACTGATAACCATCGAGCCGGCCCAAAGTCAAGCCACGGCCGCGCATAAATCATTCGATGGCAAAATGACAAACGACTGGGAGTCAGTGTGGAAAGCGTGTTTCATCTTTTAGTGCGCTAATGATGCGAATCAGCCGGACACACACAATCCTCCTGCGCCGGCCAGAACACTCCCCACACATGTGACCGCTTCTGAGTTCAAGAACCCGTTCCATGCGAACCAGTCAACACGTTTCCCGATAACGAGATGACAAATAGAAGCGCACAACCAACCGGTCGCCTCCGAAAAGCGCGCCGCAACATGAATCACAGGATGTCAGTGGCACGATCGACCGATAGAGATTAAAGAAATATGAGCCGGTCTATTGAGTCCGCAATTAATTGCCGATCCGGCAGCGATTTACGGCCCGAGATCCTCCTCAACACCTCGCTACTTGCACTTTCTGCCGCACCCGTCCGGCCGTCTGGCCGTCTGCCAGCCACCGGCCAAGTCACGTAATCCACGCGCACCCGTACGAACGCACGGCACATCACCTGCGATTGCCTAACGAAATAAATCGTCGACGTGCTCTTCTCAAATTTAATTAATCTTCCATAAAATATTTCCAATAAAAATCGATAATTAATTGACCGCGTGTACGGGTGCGCAGTTCAAGCAGATTCTTCTTGCGGCGCTAATTAATGGCCTGAACGGGTGAAGGACGATACGCACTGTACTGTGTGTAGCGTTGACTTAATGGCGGCCCCAGCAGCCGATGTGACTTTCCCGGAGACGCTGGCGGGCCGGTAGCTGTCGCACTGGCACGGCGGTGGCTAAAATTAGACGCCATCACGGGTACGACACCTTCTAGATGTGACCGAAACACGGTGACAACGCCGCGGCGCGCCGGTCCAGGGAAATCGAAAGCTGCAGGACGGTTGGCATTTGAATGGGATTCCACTCGGCAGGCTGGTCAAACTGAAAATGGACGCACGTCCATGACGGAGGTGCGCTCATCTATGATGCAAATGGTGCTGGGGGCAGGCAAAGACGCGTTTTTCTCCTCTAGATGGAGGAGTGTGCTGGAGAGTGCACCGTGGAGACAATGTGTACTGCAAGACAGAAGCTGACTGACAGAGGATGCTTCTTCTGTTAAGAGTTTTGAACAGAACAGTGAAAGCCAACAGACATTAGACAATCTGTTGATCACCCTCCATAGCGTACAACATTTTTTAAAGACAAGAATTGTGCAACATTTTGTGAGTGAGATCCTTGAGATTATCAAATAAACACGGTTAAGGTCCCAAACCACTTCTTTCGAGTCACTGACAATGCTCAAAGAGTAAGAACTGTCTAGAAAAAGCTTCTCGCACTTGGTATAAACTGTAGGTCCCGTCCACTCGTAAGAGAACAACAACACGACTGGTGTTGTCGATCGCGATCGACCGGTCGACCGCCAAGCAATTTTCAAGGGACCGCTGCAAGAGAATCTACTGATGTAGTCGATACCTCGCAGCTCTGTATTTCTTAAAGACCTAACCGCAAAAGAAGAATTATTGACAATAATACCTATATATAGGGAAAACAAGATATGAAGATATATTTGCTGCTTTTAAAAAATACAAATTTGAATAAAACATTCCAATTTACAAACTTGTTCCTATCAAAACACATGAGGCGCCTTCAATGTCGGGCAGAAATAATGGGTTCGTTGCATTATAAAGTGCTATAACTTGCGCTATGTGGGTCGCCGTGGCGTAGTGGGTAAGTTCGTCGACTAGTGCTTCGACATCTTCCCCCCGAAGCGGTAAAAGTCTACTCAACATTGTTCAACAATGCCCTGAGTAATGTACATTACCCAGCACACTGGAAAACAGCTGTAGTTCAGCCGATCCCTAAGCGCGACAAAGACAAGTCCATTCCGACAAATCTTCGGTCGATCAGTCTTCTTCCTTGCATAAGCAAGGTTTTTGAAAAGATAGTCATTCGAGTTCTGAAAAAATGGGTTTATGAAAATAAAATCATACCGGACAACCAGTTCGGATTCAGGGCGGGGCATGAAACCATACATGCCGCGTCAAAACTGGTGTCCGACATTCAGTGGAACAAAGGCAAACAACAATGCACGGGTGCCTGTCTGATAGACTTGGAGAAGGCGTTCGACACCGTTTGGTAGGAGGGCCTCTTCCTCAAGCTGGTCAGGCTCGGCATCAGTAAATCCTTGCTATACATGATCTATGACATGATTGCAGGTAGAAAGTTCGTCGTGAAAAGTGGTGATGTAACTTCTACCACGGTCCTTGACATCAAAAATGGTCTGCAACAGGGGTCGGTTGGTTCCCCGAACTCGTTTTCAATATTCACTGCAGACCTTATAGGTTCCATGCCGTACTTAATTGCGTACGCCGACGATCTAGTTGCGTACAGAACAGGTCCGAAGATCGAGGTAATAAATATATTGTTGCAGCGTGAATTTGATAAAATTCAGCGATTTTGCTGCGACTGGAAGTTGGTTATCAACTTCCTGAAGTGTGAAACAACCCTGTTCAGGACCCCGTTGTACACGGCACCGAGGGATACGCGCCAAAATTGGCGCAAGTTCGGCATAGTTGACCCGCAAGGTCGGTCGTTAGCCGTGAATAGTGTAGTTAGATATCTAGACATTTGGCTGGATCAATATTTGTATTTTGACAAACATATAGATATTGCTCTGACGAAAGCCAGAAAAGCCTTTGCTGCGGCAAGGAGGTTGTTTTTCAGCAGCCAACTTGATACCAGAGTGTAGGTAATCTGCTACATGGCCCTCGTACGGCCATTTATGGCGTATGGTTGTCCATTGTGGTTCAACGTGAGTCCTTCCCAGATGGAAAAGATAAGGGTGTTCGAGAGGCAGTGTCTTAGGAGCTGTCTCCGTCTGTATCGCACACCCGAGTCTGAGTACAAGAAGTACTATCCTAACGAAGTCCTGTACAACGAGGCAAACTTGAACAGGATAGATAATTTTATTATTAAGCTGATTAGAAGGCACATTGCACGAGCTATGACATCTTCGAACAGTCTGATCTTTGGGGCTTACTACCCAAACGCTATGTACAATGAAAGATTGCGCCTCAGCGGCCTTATTCCACCTGAAGCATTCTTCTATCTCGATCAAATTGGCCTAATACAGGATACGGATGGATGCCCTCTGATCTTCCATGTCGTACGCCGAACAGTGGACAGGCGACTCCAATACGAGCCGGATGTCGCTCGCAGCCACGAGGATCTCCTCCGATTCAGTAGAGCGATCTCTACTCGGGACAGGAGAGAGTGTGCCAAAGAACGGCACTTTTATTGGTGGTTGCACCAGAACCGGTCCCCGCCGGCGTTGGCTCTTCCAAACGGCGATACAGTTGACCATGGTGGCCAACTAACATAGAATTAAGTTATTTTAAGAAAAAAAAAAACTATAAAAAATCAAAAAAAGGTGCACCACGCATGCATATACATAACATATACGCCTAGGTGCACACGTCTGTCTCTTACGGACATATATAAGGTAATTTTAAGGTTATGTTAGGTTAAGTTAGGTTTAGGTATTATTAAGTTAGTTTTAAGTTATTTTTTCATAGGTTAGCTAGGTTAAACCAAGTTTTTCAAGTTTTCTTGGTAAATAAAATTAATAAAATATTGTCTCTAAAGACTAAAAACAAAAAAATTGGTTTAAGCCGAAAGGCACAAATAATTAAAAATTAGAATAGCTTAGAGTACTCGCATAGGGTCAGTAAGTTAGGATTAAATACAATAAGTTATTTAAGATATTTAAGCTGGTTTTAAGTATATTTTGCAAGTAAGTTTTTCTCTTAAAAATAAAAACAAAATTTACATCAAAAAAAAAAGTTCGTCGACTCCTACGTAGAGGATGCCAGGTTCGATACCCGAATTTACCACCTTTGATAATTCACGGCGTCCACCTCTTTCGAGTCACTGACAATGCTAAAAGAGTATTCCTGTCTAGAAAAAGCTTCCTCAACATCGCCGTCCGGAGTCGGCATTAGATTGTAGGTCCCTTCCACTCGTGAAAGAACAATAGCACGCACAACACGAGTGGTTGCTGAGAAGCTAGGTTCCAGGTCCGCCTCGGACTGTAGCGCTACCCATATTATTATTATTATTGCGCTATAAAGTTTTGGATTTTCCTCATGTTATTGAGACATGAAATGATATTGTCAAATCTGTCCGTGGTAGAATCCTTCAAAGAAGACCTTTCAAAACTCATTTAGATGAAAACGATCGGTAAAAATATTTCGGGAAATAAAAGGGTTTCTACTTCTATGTACAGCGCATGGATAACACTGCTCCAGCCCGAAGAGTCTTCGACAACGAACCAGTGGGACAACGCAATAGAGGACGCTCACAGAACCGATGGCGGACCCAGGTGGAGAAAGACCTCAATCAACTTGGTGCGCGCAGTTGGAGACAGCTGGCTAAAGATCGTGCTGGCTAGAGAGGCTTGCTGGTTGAGGCCCAGGTCCACCCCGGACTGTAGCGCCACCAGAAGAAGAAACAGAAGAAGAAAAGGGTTTCTTCTAACGAGAACATGAAGACAACAATGAAGAGTGGCAAATTTTTTCAGCGTTTTTGTTAGATATTAAAATTAATCATTTCAATGAATTTGATTAGTAATTGCAAGAAAAAATCAAGACCATATCAGAAATGCGCACACTCTTACGCTTTTAAAAACAAATTTAATCTTTTATCTTCTCAGTCAATGAAAGATAACTTAAGAAATTTCACGAACTTGCTCAACGAACTGTCAAAAAAACGTTTTCAAGAATTTTACGACCTTGAACCTGTTACTACGTTTATTCTCTGGAAGTGTTGATGTCTAAAAATTTGCGAGAAAAATTACAATTCTTTTTACACTAGATTGAAATGAAATTGAAAGCGATATTCTGGTGTGCTCTGCAAGGCTCGAGTTCGGATCCTGCGGAAAAACTTCTGCAAATTATAAGAATTCTTATAATTTAAGGTCATTCTTCATGTCAGACATAGTGTACGAGATTGAGTGCCATTCTTCAATTTCCAAGAACTGCTGAATTTCTTAATTTCTAGTGTATATATCAGAAATGATTTTCTTTTTTTATAAATTGTTAAATTAACTTACACTAAAAAAATACCATTTTATTTAAAAAAGAATTTGAATAAAATATTATAATAATAATAATAATGATATGGGCCTAGCTTCTCAGCAACCACTCGTGTTGTGCGTGCTATTGTACTTTTACGCGTGGAAGCGACGTGAATTATCGAAGGTGGTAAATTCGGGTATCGAATCTGGCACCCTCTGCATAGGAGTCGACGCACTTACCCACTACGCCACGGCGACTACGACCGAATAAAATATTAAGAGCACCAATATCGCTTCGACGTTTGGAACAAGGTTAGTAGTAGTCCGCCGCGAGTCCCCAAAACTTCGATATTGCGTGTTCTTTCACGAGGACGGCATAAACTGTCACGCACCTCTTGACGAGGCAGTCGAACAGTGTTGGGTACCGGGTCATAGAGACATTATGGGAAACTGTGAATCTGACGGATTCGAAAATTCAGCAACTTATGACATATCTATACATATACCGACGCAAAAAAAATGCACGTATTTTTTACACATACGTCTACCGATTTTAACCGAACTTCTAGAAACCATGTATAGACCAATACCAAAGATGTGTGAAAGTTTGGTTGAAATCGTTAAGTGCGTTAAGGCGTGAATCGGCGACAAAAATTAGAGATTCGTACTTTGGTCCTAGAGCACTAAACAAAGGGAAAACAATACCTTTTCAAAAGTTACCAACTAGCCTCTCGTTGTTTACTTGTTACTACTGATCGTGTAGTAACAGACACAAACTAAGTACTAAAATATACTTTGTCTGTATCTACTTCAGACTTGCAGGCGGCTACTTGAGATTTAGCCTAGACCAGATCATTCCAGCCGTATTTGGTTGATTAGATTTCGACTGCAACGGTTTGCACATACCTAGAGCATCGGGTAGAACCTAGAGCAGTGCGAACGGACTATTTTGTAATTTGTTTGAAAAATTAATTACATGAAATAAAATATAAATTTATTATATTATTTATTTATTTTTTATATTATTATATTTAGATTTTGGGTGAGTCGCCGTGGCGTAGTGGGTAAGTGCGACGACTCCTACGCAGAGGGTGCCAGGTTCGATACCCGAATTTAACACCTTTCGTATTTCACGGCTCCACCTCTTTCGAGTCACTGACAATGCTCAAAGAGTATTCCTGTCTAGAAAAAGCTTCTCAAATTCGCCGGTCGGAGTCGGCATTAAACTGTAGGTCCCTTTCACTCGTGAAAGAACAATAGCACGCACAACACAAGAGGTTATTGAGAAGCTAGGCCCAGGTCCGCCTCCGACTGTCGCGCCACTAATATTATTATCATTATAGTATTATATGCGTGTTTTATTGACAATCTATACTCAGCTTGGTAATACTTTTACATAAAACGCATCAACAAAGCAATATTGAGTTATTACCGAGTAAATTTACTCAGTAATCATTACTGACTATAGCGCGTTGAAGAATCGAAATTACAGGTGGCGCTTCAACTACCGCCACTAAATCATACATGCCGCTGACAAATATTTATTCAGATACAGCAGACTTATCAGTATTGGTGTCCTGAATCGCAACATAGGACACCGTATCTCAATTTGTAATCCATCTTTTATTTAATATACAAACGCTTCTAGTGAATAGAACCATATTTGTGCAAACATTGGCAACCAACTGAGTGAGAACAAAGTGAGCAAATAGCGTTTTATTGAGAATCATTACTGAGTATAGATTCTCAATAAAAAAAAACGCATTATGTTATTTATGCTTTCAAGTGGATAGGACGTCTCCTCAGACCCCAGGGAATATCACAACAGAAGCCGGACGATTCCAAAATGACACACATTGACAGAGACGCATCAGTCGCATTAGCTTATGACAGCTTGCAAGTCTGTACCAGAAATGAAGTATTAACGAGAGATGCCCGATTTCCACCTCTCTTTCCCCTTAAAATTTTTGACAACTGTTTTTTATAACGTGTTTATAACCAAATTGACAAATCAGAAGACGACATTTACGTTATTTCGTGAATAACCGTCAAAAATTCATGAATATCCGTCAAAAAGGCACTCAAATTAGTCGATGGACTAGGGCGCAATCAGCTGTGAAGTCGGCTGTCTCTGTAATACTTCATTTCTGGTTTGTACTAAGGCTCCGTCTACAACGATTCACTAGAAGAAGAGAAAAGCAACTGGTGGAAATGCCTTATCTTTTATGCAAATAGATTACTTGTTCATGAGCACTAGATTTTAATCATAAATGATTTTTTGGAACCCCACTTACGCCTGAGTCATTTGTGAATCTCCTCGGTATGATCGATTCAAATTTAATCACCAATAAGGACTGGACTATCAATCAGAAGACATGCTAAATGAACAGTTCTTCTTCCATTCTTAAGTGGCTCTAATGGACTTCAACCAAATAGCGCCTCCAACTAGAGCGATTGGACAGCTGCTTTCAATCGTGATCACCAAGTTATTTGACTTGAATGCTCAAAGAGTATTCCTGTCTAGAAAAAGCTTCTCAACTTTGCCGTTCGGAGTCGGCATTAAACTGTAGGTCCCTTCCACGCGTGGGAGAACAATAGCACGCACAACACGAGTGGTTGCTGAGAAGCTAGAGCCTGGGTCTCTACGGGCTGTAGCGCCACCCATAATATTATTATTATTATATTTAGATTTTAGCGACTTACCATAACCCCTCCTAAGGGCGGTGCTGCGGTCTAGTGGAGATGTTGTCCTTCACTGTAGATATTGATCATCTGAGTCCGGCTCTACGGCCCATATCAATGGGATCATGTGGATGTATAAGTCCTTGTTTTTATTAAGAGATGCGTGTGATCGACATAGAGAACAGCGGATTCAAACACTGGCTGTACGGCGACGTGTCCACGGATCAAACGCCTGAGGTTAATAGAACATATGGAAGGCATGTACAACATGTCTTAAGCTCAAAGAATCTTCGATTCTAATGCATAGGGGTCAATGTGGCATATATATATATCCCTCGTGGTGGCGCACATAAGTGAGGAACGACGTCACGTGGCTGGTGGACCTCACAGTCGGTGAAGACCCAGGTCCAATCTAAACTGTAGCGTCGCACAGATAACAAGAAGAAGACTCCGAATGCCATAAAGTCAATTCGATGGTCGATTTTTTCTTACAACTGAGTTGTGGCGTGGATCTATTCGATCCTATACCTCTAACCAGTTGGTGCTTTTCACAAACCAGTGAAGGTTGTCGGCTCATTCTGATCAGACTGTGTGACCATCTTGTTACGAAAGTAGGTGAAATCAAACTGCCATATTAAGGACCAACTTTACACAGTTCGTTAATTTCAACTACACATTCAATACTACATGTGAGTGGCTTCGTAGCTCCGTTGTGTTTACCCAAATGATTGAGATTCGACTGAATTGCTTCGACTGATTCACCAAATCAATAGATTTAAGTCTTGAACTGTTGAAAGGCTTTCTTCAAAAGTATCAGCTTCTGTATCACAAAACGGTCGATATTCGTCTATATACACATGCAATTCAGTGCGTGACTTAAATTAGAGCGCATCCCATCTCTATCAAGGCTGCAAGAAAATTGACGACATTTAAGGTTGCAGGAAAACTAATCGAAGGTTCATAAAAACATGCATTCCATGTTTCTCAATTAAAAACATATTTTTTGGAGCATCTGTAATCATTTTGCATTGACATTTACTTGCGCCATTTCAGGCACCACGACAGACTTTCAGTCGTTACGGAGTTGAAACAGCAATTTAGCAACTTACCTTGTCTTCCTCTCTGAACAGACATTTCATAACTTTGCTCGATTTGCATCTTCGCAAAACTGCAAGAAGCCGATCTCCTTCTTGCATGCACATCCTGTCCACGGGGCTGCAGCGCGCCAACGCAACATGTATCACTGCCCAAGAAGAAGAAGCCGGAATGGCGCACCGCAGTTTATGGACCATTGCAATTCATTAGCCACTACTGGTATTACCTCTTGGACGCGGCCTGCCGGCCTGACAAGACAATTGAAGACGCAATCGTCCGCAGTCCACCGCAAGCGGCGGCGAGGCGGGCCTCTCTCGTTTTCGCTATCGTCGGCGACCTGCCGGTGCGCATCACTGCGGTAACCTCCTGCTTCGCCGGCGAAGATAAATACAAGCCGCGCAGACAGGTCATAAAGAAAGCGAAGTTGAGTGTGTCTATCCATCTGGTGATCACCCTTGTCTTCGTCCGCCGCCCCCGTTTGCTTGCCATTTCTCCATCCGCGAATTTGTTTTTTGGCACTGGCCCGTGATGTACAGCATCCGGCGTTGATTATTCGCTCGGGATGCGTGAACCATGACGTTTCCTAATGCTCCATCAAAACACTCGTCATCGCGGTGGCGGACGGTTCCTTGATGCCGTGCAGCGTGCGGTTATGCGAGGTTATGGTAATTAGGAGCCAGCCAAGGGGTTTCGTCAAATTTCGTAACACTCCCTGACGCGGCCGATGATGAAACAGAGTTTTCCACCTGGAAAACCCGCAACAAGACGAGCGGTCCAAAGTGATTTGTGTTTTTACCATTCAGTGCACACCGCGCCACTGTGTGGCGGTGTGGCCGCGTTCCGGTCCGGGTTTCGCTGTGTCGGCGGCACGGAATCGACGTCTCTGGTCGCCCGAGTTAAGTGCCGGCGAACAATTGATTTGCTCGAATTTATTGCACCCAAAGTCGTCCGGATATGCATATCCGGTGTGACAACCTTTGGCATCATGTCGGCCCGTCGGCGATGGCCCGTCTAATGGCGGGCAGTAGCGAGTCGCATTTGGCTTGCGTCACGCTTCGTTGGGGTTATGCGCAGTCGATCGGTTTTCGGTTGTTACATCGACGCGACGATGACCGGTTCGAGAACTGTTGTGCGACGCTGCAGGCTATGTGGCGTTGTTTTATGTGTTCCAGTGGATTGGACAATTTTATTAGCTACAAGGGTATGCGGCTTGTTATGGTCATTTCTCTGATTTGCTTAACGGTGCTAGGAGGCTTGGTTCTTAAATGCGGCACAGGTCATTGGACTCGGAGTAGGGATCGAATTTCAAGAGCTGCGAGAGCTGAAGTGGACAGTTGCATCTTCTGTTGAGTTGACAATGGAGGTTGGGTGAGAGTTTTATGGTGGCTGACAGGTGACGACAATTATTTGCTACCGGCACATTTCTTTAATTTCTCGAAGATTGACAGACTGAAGAGGCCTGTCTGAGGATTGCCTGGAGGCTTTTATGACAGCGGACTTTACGAGGTTGGGGAATAATTGAGAAGAGGGTCTACGCTCGTAACTGTTGAGTGCCCTAGATGCCTGGGAAATTGAGGACGGGGTACTAAACCCTCTGCAGTGTGGAATTCGGTCGATCGGTTGAATTCACAGACTCCTAAGAAATCTCGAATTAATTACGAAAGAGAGAGGGAGAGAGAGAGAGAGACATAAAGCAACTTAAAAATTGGAACTTCCACTTGAAGCAAAGGTTGTTCGTTGACCGTAGAGCCATCCGAGAGTTGCTACTTCATAATGAATGTCATTTGACAAAGCCCCAAGGAAGTTCTAATCTAGACGAATTTAAGAGCATTTCACATCTTGTCAACTGGTGGTTGAAAAAGTAATATCTGATATTCGTCAAAATATAAATATGGCCGCAAATATTATACTCTTTTGTTTATGATTACATACTTAATTCACAATGGTTCAAAATTAATTTTTGTTTAAATAATTCATTTCTTTTTTTTTAATAACCAAGTTCTGACGAAACAGGCTGATTCAAGAAAAAAATACCCCTTATTACCAGGAAACCCCTCTGATGACAGTTGTCTCTTTTCTGGTTGTTTTTAAAGTACCCCGTTGTCCTCACAAAGCGGGGAGTTTATAAAGGCGTGTTGTGTAAGTCACTTTAGTTGATATTCTTCTTCTTCTTCTGGTGGCGCTACAGTCCGGGGTTGACCTGGGCCTCAACCAGTAAGCCTGTCCAGCCGGCACGATCTTTAGCCAGCTGTCTCCAACTGCGCACACCAAGTTGATTGAGGTCCTTCTCCACCTGGGTGCGCCATCTTAAACGCGGGCATCCTCTGTTGCGTTATCCCACGGGTTCGGAGTTGAAGACACTTTGGGCCGGAGCTGAGTTGTCCATACGCTCTACATGGACTAGCCATCTTGGGCGTTGGATCTGAAGACGCTTGCCTAGACTCATGTCGCTGTACAGCCCGTACAGTTCGTGGTTGAATCTTCTCCTCCAGAAACCGTCAATGCAAACAGGACCAAAGATCGCACGCAGAGCTTTTCTCTCGAAAATACCAAGGACTTCCTCATCCGCTTTTGAGATTGTCCATGCCTCCGCGCCGTACAGCAGGACTGGGATGATCAAGGTCTTGTATAGGTTCAGCTTGGTCCTTCGAGAGATGGCTCTACTACTCAATTGCCTCTTGAGCCCAAAGAAACAGCGGTTGGCAAGAGTTACTCTGCGTTTGATCTCGGTACTGATGTTGTTTGTACTGTTTACTGCGGAGCCGAGGTAGACGAAGTCCTTGACTACCTCGAAGTTATAGCTGCCCATTGTGACGCTCTGTCCAAGACGTCGATGTTGTGTGTCCTTTCTTGATGACAACATATACTTCGTTTTGCCCTCATTCACCGCTAGACCCATTTTAGCCGCCTCCGCTTCAATACCAGCAAACGCTTCATTGACGGCTCGCTGTGTTCGACCAATCACGTCAATGTCATCCGCGTATGCTAGCAGTTGTACGGACTTCTGGAAGATCGTGCCTCTAGTGGTGGCGTGTGAGTCTTGCACGATCTTTTCCAGGATGATGTTAAAGAAATCACATGACAGCGCGTCGCATCGTCTAAAATCTTTTTTGACATTGAAGGTCTCGGTGAGTTCGTTACTGACCTTGATGGAGCAGGAAGAATTCTCCATCGTCATCCTGTACAACCTGACGAGTTTGGCAGGAATGTCAAAACTAGACATGGCGTTGTATAGCTCGTCCCTATGCACGCCGTCATATGTGGCCTTAAAATCGACGAATAGGTGGTGGGTGTCGATCTGCATTTCTTGGGATTTTTCCAGGATTTGTCGTATTGTGAAAATTTGGTTGATTGTGGACTTCCCCGGCCTGAAACCGCACTGATAAGGACCTATCAGGTTGTTGAGGAATGGTTTCAGGCGCTCACACAAAACGGCAGAGAGGATCTTATAGGCGATGTTAAGGAGACTTATCCGTCGGTAGTTGGCGCAGTTGAAGGGGTTTCCTTTCTTGTGGATCGGGCAAGCGATACTGAGATTCCACACATCGGGCATGCTTTTTTCCGACCATATCTTACAAATGAGTTGGTGCATGTACCTTACCAGCTCATCTCCAGTTGCCTTAATCGTCAATTGCTTGGAGTGGAACATTCTGCCTGACCCGCTGTCATTGCAGTCTTCTTCGCCGTTTAGCAGTCTACAGAAATGTTCTTTCAAGATTCTCAGTATCGACTGCGAATCTACTACGAGTTGTCCCTCTGTGTCACGAAAGGCTTCTGTCCGAATTTTGTATCCATTGGATAGTTGTTTTAACCGTTGGTAGAACTTTCGGACATAATTTCTAACATCTCTCCATTTCCTCGATCGCGCGTTTCTCATGCTCTTTCTTTTTCTTTTTGAGAAGCCGGTGCTCTTCCCTTCTCTCCCTCTCGAATGTGCCCGTCCTGCACTCGTTGTTAACCCAGCACTTCAGATGCAGCTTCTCTGATGGAATTTTGACAACGGTTCCATCGTTCGTCGATTGTTTCGCCTGGAAGGGTTGGACTCGCTGAGAGCTTTAGGGAGACTCGATCGGCAAAGTTGCTAGCGGTCAATTGCGATTGTAGCTTTCCGACGTCAAACTGTTTTGGTCTTGCTCTACTCCGTTGTCCTATCGATATCCGTGTTCTTACCTTGGCTGCAACAAGGAAATGATTCGAGTCGATGTTGGCTCCTCGGAATGTTCGGACATCGAGAATGCTGGAGGAGTGTCTGACGTCGATCGCAATGTGATCAATCTGGTTGACGGTTGATTGATCAGGAGACCGCCAGGTCTCTTTCTGGATGTTTGTAGCCGCGTACTGGCTACAAAGAGGTTTCTCCCCGTTACGAAGTCCAACAACCTGAGTACGTTCTCAGACATGTTGTCGTGCAGGCTGTGATACCCGATGAGGCTACCAAAGATGTCTTCCTTGACCAGCTTTGCGTTGAAGTTTCCTGGAACGATCTTGGCGTCTTAGCTGGGGCATTGATCGTTTGTCCTTTCTAGGAGATCATCTTTGCTGTCGTCATCTTTATCCTCCGTTAGGGCATGGGCTCAGTTTAGGCAGATGTTGCCGAGTGTAGGCTTAATGCGGATTGTTATGAGACGCTCGCATATGTATTTAAAGCTTAAGACTTCTTGCCTAAGTGCGCCTCGAACAACAAACCCGCATCCGAACAAGTGCTGCCTTCGCTCTTTGTAGCAATCGCCGAAGTATATATCGCTGTTTTTCATCCTCTTTTTGCCCGGCCCATCCCACCGCACCTCCTGAATGGCGGTGTTATCTGCCTTATAAGTTTCGAGGGCTTCCGCAAGTTCATCGGCTACACGTGGTCTGTTCAGGGACCTCACATTCCACGTGCAGAACAGACAATCGTTGTCCTTATTTCGTTGTCCATGGTCGTCAGCAGTAGGGTCATCCGTATCCGAGGCTTCTCGTTGTTTCTGAATTAATGTTTTTTTTTTACACGGTGGGGAAGTTAACCCCACGCGCAGCCACCGAACTTGGAGGACCGGGTCCTGATTTAAACCCCTGGACAAGGGGGCCGCTGCATACATTAGTTCACCTCTAAGCGGTTGCTGTAAAGGCTATACAGAGGGCGCCGCGAGGAGACTGTATGTCAACTTGACATGTGCATTTAACAGGGATCGTTGCTGGCACCTCGCCAAGTTGAAAGCAGTCAACAACTTTTCCCTGGATGCGCAGGCCCATACCCTCCACCTATACCTTGCGTAATTTCGCCGCGTAATTAACTTGTGAACTTATAAATGATGAGTACAATTTTCAAACATTGTAGAAGTCAGCTGGTATCTTCTATATGCTTCAGCTTCAGTCCAACAGTTGGTCCCATTAATTCATAATTCCCTAGTCCGTAAAAATACCGTAATTTCGCAGCTATACGCACAAAGATCTTGTGCAAGTAATTAGGCAAATTCACGCTCTCCAGGCCATTTATGAGCAAACATCAGTGACTCCCCAAATCAAAGCCGTTGGGTATTTTCTTGGTCATTTCATCACACTCCCAAGGAACGAGTGTACAAACAAACCACAAATCTTCTGAAAAAAGGTCACAGAAGACGCCGGAGTGTGCTGACACAACAAATGGACACACCCCCAAGTCAGGTTTCGCCATCACACGTGAGTCCGTCTTGCTGGGTGGCTTCATTCAATCTTCCTTCGGCCGAGGGCTGATATCGATCACTCACTCCTCTCCATTCCCCGAGTTCCTAAGGCCACCCAACGGAATCATTCATAACCAAAAGGAGAAGAAAAAAAAACCTCTAAGCCGAGCCAAGTTACGTCACGACTTCTTAGAACGATGACACGTAACTTCTTCGCTCGGCTCCATCCACCGCCGCTGCTACGATTTAGTTTTCCTAGAACCCCACTGCACGCTCTCCCAATGCACGGTGCATAGTCGCTCAACCATGCACTCCACACTCGAACTTCGCAACACTCAACGAGAGCCAACGCAACCAAAACCACTGCACCAACGCACCGATGAAACTCTCACACACGACCGAACGCTTGGAGAGATTGAACGATGGTTGTTTACATTCGCAGAGTGAAATGAACTTCAAAACGAATTAACTCGCAAACGGCAACGAGCCGCAGATTCCGCTGATAACGCATCGAACCAGCACCGCACACATTCGTTAAGTTGCCAACCAACCACGACTCGCATTTCTCCTCTCAACGCAACCGCATCAAACCAGTGAGCGAGTGCCGAAACGAACTGAACGCGACCAGCATCGGCACGGCACAGCTGACGGACGGCACCTCCATTCGCGCTAGCAAGTGCCATCGGGAATCAGTAACGAATGAGTAAACATTGTGAGCGTTTCGATGTGAAAGTCCGGTTTACACGTTCCGTAAAAAAATTGAGATAAAATTTGAAAAAGAAAAACGAGGAAATTGAAAACGTTTTGTGAATTTATTTTTCGTGTGTGTTTGAAAATCTGTTTCTGTGCACGGTACCTTTCGCGCGTTTAAGAGAGAGTGTGAGAGAGAATTCTGTTCTTTTTTTTGTTGTAGTTTCCCATCATTTTGTTCCCCTTACAACCCAACCCCAACAGTGCGGCGGAGAGTCAAGGTTGCCAGTGCATTCTGCAAGTCCTTCACTCCCAGAGAAGTGTAACGCTCGTGTGCCTGTGTGTGCGTCCCCTGAAAATCGATTTAAGTGTCAAAAAGTGGAAAATCAATACAACAAAAAAAAAAAAACCAACCAACCAACCAACCCCTTGCCCCATTCAAAAAGGATTACAAGGATACGCTAGTTCCGAGACATCCAGCTGATCCAGCAGCCTGCACTTTCGAAATATCGAACAAAGTAAACAAACACCTGTCACAGTCGCTGAACGACTCCCGAAAAAAATAAAACTCATACATATTCGATTTTGACATACTAACGGTTTCTCGTTCGTCAGTTTCCATTCGGCAACTGAATGTTTTCTTGTCTCTGAATCGTCGTGCGTGGTCGAAATTTTGTTTCCCTTTAATTTTGAGTCCTTTTTTTTTTTTGGAAAATTTTGTGAAAAATTCTGTACCTTCATTGTGACCGGAGAGCACACGGAACAACGCGATTTGACAAGTTAGCCAATCTCAGCCAGTCTTAGGCTGATCGGCAATTGTTGTTGTGATTTCTGTTTTGTTGAAAATATGTATCGTATGTCGAATGTTACATGATCAAGAGGAGAGTCTGCTTGTCCTTAACACCAGCACACGTGTGTAGAAACGAACAAGGAAAGAGTGTCATAAACATTGACAGCGACGACGTAGAGTTGCGCGCTGCGAAATGGCAGAGGAAATCACCGCGGAAACAGCCAACCAACAGTCAGGACAACATCATCAGCATCAACAGCAGCAGGTAACGACAACAGCAAGGACAATGACAACGTGTAAGCAACAGAAGGAGAGCACGAACCCGAACAAAGGCACAATGCCACAGCAAGTGGAGACCACAGCCATTGATGTGGACAGCAACAGCAGGTCCAAGAAACTGTCTTCGGCTGGTGGCGGTGCTGCCGCTTCGATTTCGAAAGGTGTCTATGTGGAGAGTGCTGTGGCCGTTCCCTCAAACGTACGCGAGTGCAGCAATCCGGAAGCGTGCATAAGCCTAAAGGATATACTGAACTCCTTCAATGCGCCACTGTCCGAGGAGCAGGCATGGGCGCTGATCTATCAAATGGTGAAGCTCTACAAGGACCAGGAACTGGCGAAGGATGCTGTCTTCACGGACACTGACATACCGGAGAAGCTGGAGGATGTCAGTGTGCACAACGATGGAGCTGTACATGTTAGCTGTCACATAAAACGTAAGTTTCTATCTCGTCCATCTTGGGGTTGTTGTTCGCTTTGATAAGATATCCCTCACTCAATGTCACGTCAGAGCGATTGATTGGGGAATCTACGAAATAAAATCCTACTCCGATAAGATAGGGTTTTCTGAGAGCTGCTGCGGCTTGGTCAGCGGTTTTCCACGGAAGGCCCGAAATAAATTGTGCTTCACTTTGGTCCCGTGCCGGTGTCAATCGTTTTACGACCCGACCTGTCGTGTAATTGTGCGTGTTTATGACGTGGACGACCTGTTGGATGGGCACGGTGTAATTTTCTGGAGTTTCATGGATTTATTGACGTCATTTAAAATGTAGTGCATTGAATTAGATCTTGTGACGTGGTTTTTCTTTTTGCGAGAACCCGAGAGGGAGGCCATATCTTGAGTACTGTCTGTCTTTTTATTGACATGGGGCTGTGTTCGTAAAGAAGGTTCTTCGTTATTTTGGTTTTTAAAATTTTCTGTTCAGCTTGGAAGCGCTCAATGTTTACTAATTTGTGATCTAGTGTCTTAACAATATTGGTGCCGTAAAAAGTCAATCGTTTGTGTCATTGGCATACCAAAAATGCAACAATGAATGTCAAATTACGTGCTAGAAGACTGACATATAGTGAGTGCTTTCAAAGATTCTGGCAGTTGTGATTCAGTTGCACTCCGTCTATAAAATTTGCACACAATATGAACTTGTGCAGGGTGTTTCCTTGTTTTCTTTACACCATGCAACTGGTTGTGGACATTCGAACAGATGTCTGAACGTGGAAATCAAGTGTTATAGGAGTTTCTGACTGTCAAATTCTTTTGACACCGGTTTTATAAGGTTTTCTCTGCCCAAAGAGAACATGTCATGTCATTTACATGATTTCGTTATTAACTTTCCTCGTTCAACGTGATTAATTGTCAAAAAGTCGGCGGATAAGGCGACAGTCAGCGAAGTGAAGTCGGATAACTCTCTAATAGTTAATTTCTGTTGAATATATGTAAATAAACAATAAAATCCCGTGGTGGGTAGTCAGAGCAGACAAGGAATAAATTGGCAGGAAATGCACAGAACAGTAGCATCTGTCTAAATACTTGAACACGATCCTACACGCATTTGACTTCAAATCTAAATATTTGAACAGTCGTTTGCGTTTGAGAGACAAGCAGTCGGTCTGTACGGTCAGTTGAATTTTTGAATCCAAGCACTCTGAATGTAAAATATCAAACTTCCACCGGAAGACTGACAGTTATGATGTCAATCGAAGCGATTGTTGACAGTTAAGAAAATCAGATCTGATCTAAAAAAATTTGTTGCAACTTTTCGAACATAAGAGAGGACAGAAAATTAAAATAAGGAGTTTAGAGTTATACTGTAAAGAATGAAAAGTAATTTATAGACATAGATTGACATCTGTCAATTTGTTGCATCAATGTACAGTGGGTGTCATTATTATTCGGTTTTTTACTCGAATGTGTGAAAAATTGCATTTACAGGTTAAACCCAAATGGTTTCTAACCCAATCGCCGACTGTATTAGGCTTCATTTTCAAAGCAATTTTATTGTAAATTTCACCTTTTAAATGGCGGCTTAACACAAACTCCCGTTTTTTCAGCGAAATGTTCTTTAATTCATTTATTATTTCATTTCTTTTTTACCAAATTATGTTCTAGGAATGATAATTTCAAACAAACATACAAATGTGAGCATAGGATTCTTAGATTTAAACCGCAAAGAGAAATGCAGGTTAAAAAACCGAATATTAATGAAGATACCCTTTTCATAGTTTTTAGTAAAAATTTAATATCTTGTGGTAATGGCAAGTGATTTTTATTCAAAAAATTGCTTATCTCGAAGAAAATTAAGTAACTTACTGAGCAGGAAAAGATTGGGTTAAGAATCATTTGGTTTTAACCCGCAACTGCAATTTTCACACATTCGAGTAAAAAATTGAATATTAATGACACCCACTGTATGTATTTAAAATCACAAACGAAATTTAACGTCAGCAAGCGAAGTATGAGCCCATCGGTTGTCTTTAAAATATGGGAGTTGATGTTGAATTGAAGGGATTTTCTGCACGTCACTGGCCGCTATAGGAACTTCTGTTTTAACTAATTTGTGTCCCGAATTGACATGACTTGAGGAGGGAGTGAAGTGAATCAGCAATTCAATGAAACAAGCACAAAATTAATCTAAGGCACATGGGGTCTTTGTCCTTTAATTCATTTCTATGAGACAAACGTACCAACTTTTCATTGCATCTGATTCATGACAATTATACGTCAAGTGTTGCAAGGAAATTAGATCCATTAGAACCAAACTTTTTTTTAATGTTTGTTAATAAAACGACAAAAGATCGGATTGATTTATACAATCACCCCGCAAAAGAAAGCGCCCTCTAGGGCTGTACGCTTGAGCATTATCTTTCGAGCTGGAAACCTTGCTAAGACTGACATTTCCTTCAGGTGGAACTTTTTTTGGTCGCAGATAGTTGCAAGCAGAAACGAAGTATTACAGAGACAGCTGATTGCCCCCAAGTCCATCGAATGCCGTCCTCTGATTGGTCAATTTGGTTTCAGAAAACAGTTAAACGTTTTAAGGGGCAAGAGACGTAGAAGTCGGGCATCTCTGTAGTACTTCATTTTTGGTTGCGAATATAGTTCGTGAAAGGCTTAGTCATAAATTTATGGACTATAACCGTCACTTTGTTGTCAATTCGGGGAGAAACAATGAAAATCATGAGCAAGGGTATTTAAACTGGTTTATGTGGGAATTTTTCTCGATAATTTTGTTTAAATATTGTTCAAAAATAAATTATTATTATTGAAGTTTATAAATAGAATGAGAAAAACTATAAAAATTTGTGAGAGGGATTTTGTGAGAAAATATTTTTTGGCTCAATTTTGGTGACACTGCAGTTCGTAGAGGGCCAGGGCCAAGCCGATGGCGCTTCAAGGCCTTCAATCACATTGATGTGTTAAAGTAGTGAGAACAGCTAGACAGTGGCCGTGATAGCTAAAGAGTTTTTTTTTGGTTATGCTTAGGTCTACCCTTAGCTTTATATAATAATAATAATAATATGGATGGCCCGACGATCCGAGGTGGATCTGAGCCTAGCTTCTCAGCAAGCACTCGTGTTGTGTGTGCTATTGTTCTTTCACTCTTGGAAGGGACCTACAGTTTAATGCTGACTCCGATCGGCGAAGTTTGGGAAGCTTTTTCTAGACATTTATTAGTCTTTGTCAGTGACTCGAAAGAGGTGGACTGAATCGGTCCCAGGTAGTGAATTTAAGTTGTGGTGGGATCAACGTACATACCCACAAGGCCACGGTCACCACACCAGCGGTATTAACAAACATATTATCTAGTGTACAATTTAGTTGCTTGTCTTGGAAGCATCTGGTTATGATTGTCTCTCTCATAAGCGACCATTAGTAGTCTGCCATTTTCCTTGCTAACATTTCTCCATCACTGCAGTATCTGTGTAGAACCTTTGTCCGTGCTCATCGTGTTCGATTATATTCTCCCTTATCCATAGGTTGATTGCTGTGAGGAACAGTATTCATATTTACACATCCGCAACTCTTGACATCTTGAGATTTTTCTTTAACTTAACTGAAACGTAGCGGTCTCTCTTTAAGGTCGCCGGTTATGTTTACATCAATAAAGTCGAAAAATGACTTAGGATGGCCATTAAGATCCATCGATAATTAGCTTAAGTAAGGCATATTTCAGAAACGAACCACAAATGCCCAAGTACTTGTAGGTGTCCCTAATTGCTTTAACTTAATTCAGTGTGTCAAATCTGTCACACTTTTCTTGTACAACTCAGACGTTTTCAGCTGTCTTTGAGTTCAACGTGTTTATTTATTGTCTTGCAATGTTTTGCCATATTTCTGACAGGATGGAATGATATTCCCATCAGGCAAAGGAAACAAGGTGTTCTGGATAGCTCGTCAAAGGTAGGCAAGTAGACGGGTTGCTATTGCACACTTAGAGCATTGTGATACCCACAGTTGGACTACTAACACTGATTGACCACTACAGTGATAGTTCAGTAAATTTGATCCCAACGAGATAAAAGCGTATTAACTTTGCTTTCACAGGGATTCAAAGGACCCTACCAACCAGGGGCAGGAACTTAACCAACTGCGCCATCCAGCCGTAATACAGCTTGACTTAACAGACGCCTTTTTATTCCGTGACTTCAATCATAGTGTATTTTTTGCACTGAAGAAATGTGTTTCTTAAGCTTACACCACAATTTAGTTTGGTATATAAAAAGTGAAGAATGAAAAGCACGATTTGAATGGGAAATTGATTGATGGATTTCTATAAAGTCTATAAAGAGTTGTGAATTTTGAAAAAAATCGTTTTTTTTTGTGAAAAATTGCAATTTGTTTTCGCCCTAAAAATTTGTTTCGTGCTGGCATGCCTAGTTTTTCTCCACACAATTAAGACTCCTTTCTTGAAATTAAATGCAACCTCATTAGAAAATCTTTCCGAAAAAACGAAAACGAACAGGTCTATGTTTTGATAATTAAAATATTTCGCAATGCACTCACTGAACATAACACTTGCCAGGTGACAGTTATTTTCATTGGCCGCAAAAACTAGTAAAACAGCTAGGTGCAGATTATCTGATTTATTTTTGGGTTTATTTACGTTGCAGCCCGTTTATAAACCCTTTTTAAAGTGAAATTAGTAGTGAATGTTTATTTCCCCCATGTAACGGCAACAGGTCTCCTAAAGCAATTAATAATTCCACAAACATTCATATGCCCCTTCCAAAGATTCAATCATTAGGTAATTAAGGATTCCCTTTCGATTGTCCACAACGACATTGACGTCTACCCGGAGAGTAATTGATATCCCTCACCTGTTCCCGCAATTTATGGTCTGTTGAGTTCATTAGAAATGGTCATCCCTCCGCCAAACATTTGGAGCTTGTGTAGCTGCTTAGCATCTTTCGCAAACATGCGTCGAATAAAATCTTCACTCTTTGGAGACATGTGCTAAGTTCGTCTGAGATCTGTTGGCACTTAATGGATATCCACAAGCTGGTAGTTCATTGATCTCCATCTTCACGCATCGACTGATAGCGATCATTGATCGCTGTACCGTTATTCGTTGGGTTGACAAAACTGAAGGTAAGACAAAAATGTGATCGTGATCTTGTTTCAGAATGCTCCTTCCGCCCTCAATCAAGTGACACATTTGAAAGTCAGTCGATGATCTCAGGGCCTGCATGCAACGTTGACCAGAACTTATTCATCATCTATCGCATTTTGTGGTCACGATCAGGCGATCATGCGACGCAAAATCCCCTGCGCTTGTACTTCCCGATATCCAGAGTGTGTACATTCCGCTGCATCCATCCGATTTGTCATCTCGGGCAATTAATCATCCCTTGATTTGCGTGCGCTTGCGACTTACAGCAGCACATTAAGTCTTTCATCACCAAAACAGCGCTCAAGGTTCATGACGGTGATTGAATTATCGTGTTTATTTAATTAACAGTAAGTTGATACATTAAGAGAGCAATTTTGATCGTTTAAGCTACTGTCGTCGGGCCGTGATGCGGATGTCATTCTTAATTTTAACTTAACAACTAAGACGGTTTGTTCAGGATCTGTGGTTCGCTTGGAGCTTTGTAAGAAGGCTGAGAAAGGTCCTTGAGGTTTGGAACTGTGACAGGTTTGGGTCGTCTTTTGTCGACAGGCCCATGAGATTTGACTCTATGACAGGTTTGGGCCGTCTTTTCTCGAAAGGTCCCTGAGGTTTGGATCTGTGACAGGCTTGGGCTGTCTTTTGTCGAAAGGTCCTTGAGACTTGGGGCTGTGATAGGCTCCTGCGTACGACTTTTGCCGCTGGTCTATCTAGATGATGCCGCTATTCTAGCTTGATGATGTAGGATCGTTCTTAAATCAATTAACGACTCGAAAATCAGATTTACCGGTTCACGTTCTGACTACGATCGATGATCTGATCGTAATCATGTCTCAAAAATTAAGGAGATACTAAAAAAAACATAACTCATCCGAATTCACTGAGATTGGCTGTAAAAACAGCCTTTCATTGGGCCATATTCCCGTCACAACCGTCCAATCCTCGCGAGTTTACAGTTCTTTAAGGTCCATTAAATCTGATCTGTTGTCACCGCAAGAGAGATTAAAACCTCATCTGCATCACCGCTGCGCCGATAAAATTCCCTCCACCCAAAAGACAAGGCCCTTCATTAGCGCAACACAACAATGTTTCACTCGCAAGTCACTCAGCCGTCGCCTAACAGTAACAGACTTTCTCTTGTGGCACGATGACACCTGACAGAGACAAATTTATGAATTCTAATGCATTCGCCCGAATGGGCTTCAAAAATCGATGAGGCATTTCTTTGCACTCCTCGGCGGAGATTTACATTTTGATGCGTGCTGTGGGTCTGTGGTGCGTCGTCGTCGTTTCGGCGAGATTCCAAAGAAATGACAAATACCGCTTCCGGTAAAGTTCACCAAATCCATGGCATTCACGGGATTCTCTGGCGGTGTCTCATTCCATACGATGCACTTTTCTCGAGCTCGAGAATATAAAGCCGACACCCAACAACCGATTCGTGGCCCTAATGAACTGTTAAAGTCCGCCGATTGCCATCCACGAGGCCATACGAAACCCATCAATGGACAGGGCAAGTGGCTGTTCGGCTCCGACTTCCGAGGTGTTAAAAGCCTATACGCACACAAAATAAACAACATCCATGCACATCAACCGTTAAAGGGAGCTCGAGAACGAAGGAGAAGATAAATTAATGATAACACCACTCGGAGGGGCCCAGAAGCTGCGGCCAAGAACCAGTTCTAACCGTTCAGAATCACTGAAACGCGCCGTTCGGCGATGACAAATTGATTCTCGACGCGGCTATGAATGAAAGAGAGAGAGAGAGAGAAAGAGGGTCTAACAGCGGCAAGGAAATTCATTTCATGCCATAACGGCTCAATTTTCCCTCCCTAGAGCGGCGCAGAGAGGAAAGCATTCCGAATGTATCCGAAAGATGTCAGGAAATTAACTTTCATTTTTTTGTCTAATTTGAATTGGAAAACCTCACCGCCAACAGGTTATTCTGGGCCATTACGGCCAAACAAACATTCGACCCATCAGCCGAGCAGGCATCCACCGAGTTTGAGCGATGCAACCGGCGCGACACGGCTACCAAGCGCCATAATGAATTTTCGTAATTTGCGTTTGGAATTTTCGGGATCGCCAAACAGAGTTTTGTAATTCCCAATCATCGCATTTACGGCAGTTAATCTGACAGCTGTCACTTGTCAGACAAACACACATACACACGAGCGGGTGTGTTCGGCATGCAACAAGAGCACGCACACGCTTGCGAGTGGTTGGGAGCTCAGCGGATTGCAAAAGTGCCGCATCGCTTGGCACATTCCATTCAGTTTCAGCAAATCATCTGTTCTCTCTCATACTCGCCGGGCTGTGTTGAAGGTCACGTGACATGCGCTTTGGCTGCTCTCACAGCAGCCAACTGCTGATGATTTTGTTGTCGTAGGTGAGGGTAAGGCAGTGCACCCGCAAGAGTAAATGGGAAAATTCCAATTAAAGAGTGTAACCCTCGCGCGAATGTGGGTAATCGTGTTTTTTCGTGCTTGGCGGGGGCGGATGGAGGATTATCCCTTGTTGGGGGGTGATTCGTTTAGAGTGTTTTCTGTAATTCGCTTTTGCGTCGTCCAAATGCGGGAGGCAATGTCAGGGTTATGAAAGCCGGAACAATAGACTTCAATTAGCTTTCGGCAATTATTGTGTGGTCAAGAGTAGCGAATTGATTAGTGGCTGTGGTCGGTTACGTGCGCTCATCGCTGAGCTCAAGTCAAGGTCATAATTCTCGGGTTTGGATGATGATGATTAGTATGACACTGACAGCTGTCAGGAGGACGGCGGCACTGCTGATTGGAAAGATGTCACTGCCTTTGCTTGTGTGTTCGTTATGTCAAGGGAGTTTCGATGTTGGAATGGTTTCAAAAGATATCTTGGTTGTGAAACGATGGGGGAGGAGATGACAAGTGGATGGAGGAGATGATGGTTCCCTGAATGTTGACCGTCTAGTATATCAGCCTGCTGAATGGTCTGGTTTTAGTTGTTTCTTTCTAAGGGTGTGCGAGGTTGTTTAGAGAATTTGCAACTGAATGACATAGTCCACCTTCTACTAGCTAATGACAGGAAGTGTTGGTAGATGATGTATTTGATGTGGTTGATTGGAGGGGCCACGAGCTCAGTGGGGGCTTTGCCGGAAGCTCATTGCGTGGGCAGTTCGTCGGCAATCTCTTGCTATGACTTAAAACTCAGAGGAGAGTGATATCGCCTGTTTGAGTTCTTCCTTGCACTGTTGCACCAATTCAGAGGATGTGTCAAGTCAGGCAGGAGTTGCAGACCTCTGCTATGGCCATACGGTCTCGCTGACCACCCTCCCGCTTCTCTGAGTCTAATGGCACTGCTCGTGACTACAAAATTGATGTAAAGGAAGTGTATGGGCGCGCTCAGTGCTTCGGTGAGGCATGATTTCATCGCCCCGGCAGTTTCGACTTATGTCGATCTCTAAACTTTGTGGAGTTTGTTTTAGTTGTGTGTTTTGTGGGCCACCATACTAGTGAGCCCGTAGCGTCATTTGACTGCTTTGTCTTTTAGATTGAACGAAACGAAAGCCTAAAGTTCTGCTTGAATGTCGGAGAATATCTGAATTTTAGCACCCTTGATAGCTTTATGCAGGTTTTGCCCGGCGCAGATCTCGATTGCGTGGACTTCGGCTTGGAACTCGAACCCATCAATCCAAAGACTCCTGCCCCTACTCCAGAGTCCATCTTTCATCCCTCTGTGTACCATATGAGACTTCAAGGGTCTTTCATTCCATATATCGCGGTCCAATATTTCAACTCCAAAGAGCCTGCCGAAGCAATGCTTCCTGAACATCATATCCGCCATTGTTCAAAACACGTCTGTTTCGGGGACTGAGTTGAGATTACTAAGATGTTTGATAGTACATCTGGCACCAATCTTTAGTTAGTCCGAATTCTAGAGCTGCTGTGGGGCAGATGGGCCTGTTATTCCAAGACAGGCGATTCGTTGTAACTTTTCCTGGATTCCTTAAGGCCACCAAGCAATGGCCGCGTATTGTGTACAACCAATGAATACTTTTCTTGCGAAGACCCAAGTCCTGCCGTATGGACGTCTACTGGCCCACAGTGCTCTAGAAGCAAGCTCTGCGACTGACTGACACTACTCCGTCAATTTAGTTCACAACATTCTCGTTCTTTGAAGTTCGTAATTCTTAGTTCGTCAGTTAAAGTCAATGAGAATCGCCTCCTCGTTGATTTATTGGTTAGTGGCCGTAGCCATCTGTTGAATTTTTGATAAATTTGGCAGCATTAACGTTGATTTCTCAAAACTTTTCCTCATCAAAAAGTGGGTACTTTAATCTTCCTTTTGTGGGCTACCGCAGGGTTCCAGTTTAGGTGCCATTTTTTTCTATCAGCTTCACGTTGAAGAAATGTTGCAAAAGCTCAAATTCGATGAATGCCCCCTCTTCGATAGCACTCTTAACTCAGCTTTCAACTAATCACCGTCTTCCGTGAGTCCATTCCCCATATTCTCTCGAGTAGTCCCCCACATTCGTCCACCATGCCATCCACCTCGAGTATTCCCAGTCTCTCTGCGGCCCACCGCAAGGTTCCAGTTTAGGTGGCATTATTTTTTCTATCAGCTTCACGTTGAAGGAACGCTGCAAAAGCTCCAATTCAATGAAAGTCCCCTCTTCGATTAGACTCTCAACTCACCTTCCAACTAAACACCGTCTTCTACGAGTCCATTCCCCATTTTCTCTCGAGTAGTTCCCCACATTCATCCACCATTTCCATCATTCAAACCAAGGGTATTCCCGGTCCCTCTGGGGGTCCACCGCATTCTTTTCCTATCAGCTTCACGTTGATGAAAGCCCTCTCTTAGAGTATATTTTCCCTTGAAGTGGCTGACAACTCAGCTAACCACCATGAGTCAATTCCGCATCTCATCTCGAGTACTTCCCCACATTCGTCCATGTCTCACAAAGACCCTGACACAGTCCAAGTGGCGCTAAAATAGAACTTTGCAAAGCTAGCGCGATTGTGGGCACAAAACAAAACACCGACACAACACAGCAATGTGTCATGTAATCACCAGCGAATTGAATCCTCCCCTCGGTCTGGGGGTTATTTCACAACGTTCACCCGGCCGCGCGCCGACGGCGATTAGGAACAAAACAAATTTCTATCGCCGCTAATTACTGGAGCAAGTGAAACCCTTCTTTTTGCAGCCGAAAAGCTCGCACAGCCGCTCCTGCCCAATCAATTACGTCGCGCAAACTGAAAACACATGTCGGCCGGCTTAAGTGATTTTGTAAACAACAGAGAGCCCGCCAAGCGGCGCGTCATTGTTCCCACCGTTAATTTCGACCACTGGGCAGTGATTTCGTTTTACCTTATGTTTCTTCGGTTCTCTCGCCACTCGCCGGTCTGCGGCGGGTGACAGAGGCAGCTGTGAGCAGGCAGCAAGCTCAGCGTGGTGAGTAATGACAGCAGATGTATGACAGGTACGCGAAGCACTGTCCGCCTCCGTCCAACGGGTTCTCTCTCTTATCTAAGGCTTATCGCGAGCATTACGTTTCGCTCTTAATTGATTAATTAGAGATAAAAAGTCATGACCACGCATGGAACACAGAATATACGTGCGTCAGGCCGGCTGCATGCTGACTAACGCGGGCGGCTTACATAATACTTGTTTTTTTTCACCTTTTATGGCTTTTTTGAACTTTTTTGACCCACGGAGCGGTGCTGGCCACCCAAGTGGGGTTGTTCTCACGCACACGCGCAAGCGGTTTGCATCACGTGCTCGTAAGAAGCATAGGGTGTTCCGGCGAATCGCTGACACTTCTGGTTCTGCCGAAGCCGATTAGGAGCGTGTAAACAGACCGGTATGTGGGTGCAATTAACGCGGCCTACTTTTTGACACCGCTCCCATCGTCATCCGGGCCTAATTCCGCCGCCGACGACTGATGAGAGACCTCAAATTGCTCTGGATGAGCCTCTGATGTTTACCCACGAAGTGTATGTGTTCCTAATTTTCGAATTCTCTGATTTGATAAGCGGCTTATTGCGGTGGCGGGCCTGTGAGACGACGGCAACTGATGAGCTTTGTAGATCAAGAAGAAAAAAGTGTCTTACAAGTTTCGAGGCTGTAAAAAAGAAACGAGTAAATAGACGAGGAGTGAGATAAGATTTGGCTTCGTTTGGGGGAATGCAAGGGCGCGTTTGAACTGAGTTATACTATTGGAGGCGCTTTATCTCTCGGGAGGATTGCAGCAACATTCTCGTGGGAGATGGCTGTTCTTCTTCGAGGCAGTAGTGACTTGGAATTTGGAAAAGAAGAAGGAAATGAGGAAGATACGAGGTATTATTATACGCGTTATCTCACTTGTTGTCTGTCGTGTGGTAATAGATGTTTAGTGGAATGTTGATTTTGATTAGGTGCAGCTGTGGTTACAGAGGCGTTAGCAAACGTGTCATATAAAAGAACAAACTTAGGTTGTTAACTTCTTTGGCGAATTTTACACCGATTGTCCAGGGTTCGATCCCCGACGTAAAAACTGCCATTTTTGCGACACCGTCTCCCTTTAGACGCTTACAATGACTGAAGCGTATAATGTCAAGGAAAGATTCTAAAACTCCACTTGTAGACAGTATACTCGTGGAGAAAAACCTCACACTCTGGACCCTCAGTACGACTCTTCTTCGTTCTGCACAAAGAACGAAACACAAATTTAGACCATTATGCCACTTAAACGATGCATTCATGGACTTTCACATTGAACGTCGAAGGTTCGATCCTCGACATAACAACCCCAATTTTTGTGACACCACCTGCCTTAAGCCGTTAACAATAACTGAAGCGTATAACTTCAAAAAGGGTTCTCAAATTTTGTTGCTCGTGGAGAACAACCTCACGCAGAGCACACCCAGGTCGCTCAGCACGGCTCTACTGACTTCTGCACAAGAAACGAGTAAAGGTCCACAAATTTAGACCATTAGGCCACTTAGACCATGCATTAAAGGAGTTTTACATTGAACGTCCAGGGTTCGATCCCCAACCATCTACCTCAAGCTGACGACAATTCTCAGAGCATGTACCGTGAAGGAAAGCTTCGCAAACTTCGCTGCTCGAGGAGTACAACCACACGCAGGGCACTCTCTGAACGCTGATCACGGCTCTACTGACTTCTGCACAAGAAACGATTAAAAGCCAACAAATTTAGACCATTAGACCACTTAAACGGAGTTGTTCCATTTCAAAGACACTACTTTACCTACACGCATTCGATTTCAACCAGACAGCTCAAGGCAAAGTTTATGAACAAAGCCCACAAATATCTCAAATTTCTAACAATAAGTCGAATTTTCTTAGCCTTGAAGCAATAAATTCCAATCAATCGCTCGTAGATAACATGTCTTGTACAACACATTGACAACTGACAGTTGACAGGTGACAGCTAATGATTTATAAAACCAACTGCAGTCACGTGCGGTGATGGTGATGGATGCTTTTATGAAACCCCACCACCATAGCCTTGAAGCGTGCGTCATGAAATGAAGACACTGACACATCTTCTGTCAGGTTTTCCAAATGGTCTTACCGTTCATCTGCCGCGTCAAATGATATCCTTACGAATACAAGAGAAATTTGCAGAGAACAATCCACCCAGAGAAGTCATCATCTCGATGCAGAAAGAGAGTCAAATCCAATCGTCAACACTGAAAGCTGTCACCAGGTAGTGTTGTGACAGTCAGATAAGAGGAGTTGATTATTTGTTTAAATTTTGCTCAAGCTTCTCAATGAACTTTGCCTGCGATTAGGATTTATCATACTGCTAATTGCTGATTGTAAATGAATGCGAAATGATAAGGATAAGGTGTGTCGTAAAGCAAGGAAACAAGCGATGCCACCACTTTAGTGGAGGACACAACTTGGAGGCCAAACTTCAATTAGTTTATAGCCGTAGACTTGTTATTTTCAAATTGATATTTTTAGCATTTTGCTTTGTCAGGCTAAAATTAGAAGAGAGTTTTATAAATGAAAGAATCTGTATAGCAGGAAGAACACCTTTGACACCAAGTAGGGTTGCCATGCCGACAGTCATGGCAAGCTGGCATTCGACAAAAAGTTTTAAAATCCCGGACCTTGGCAGACATAATCTACCTTAAAAAAGAGGACAAAATGGAAACAGAAACTAGGCCCATGAACTTAAACATTTGACATTTAGATGGTTGACAGCAGAAATGACGTATTACAGAAATAGTCGACTTCACAGCTGAGTGTCCATCGACGAATTTTGAGTACTTTTCTGACAGATATTCATGAATTTTTGACGGTTATTCACGAAATAACGTAAATGCCGTCCTTTGATTGGTCAATTTGGTTTATTAACACGTTGTAAACAACAGTTGTCAAACATTTTAAGGGACAAGAGAGGTAGAAGTCGGGTGTCTCTGGTTGAAAATGGGTGTGGGTGTGAAAATAAGATCTGTTTCATTTTATGTTTTCTATCAGATTTGTTGAATTCTTTTGAATTCAGAGTTCGATGATTTTTTTTATTTTCAAAACTACAATTACTAGTTAGCGGCAAAAAGAGGACAATTTCTTGAAACGTTTTAGGACGTTCCGCTCCTGAGTTAAAACGAGGACATGCCGTCCAAAAAGAGGGCGCATGGCAACCCTAACTCCAAGTGCTTTCGAAACGTGTGAGTCTGTATGAAATACGCGAACTGGAAAACATACCCATGACCTAAGCATCAACTATCAGCATTTGCACCTTCATTTTAAACCGATTCCGATTTAGTCATTGGTTTGGTCAAGAACCAGGGCGTCTTTGGGCATCATTTCCCACTTCTGTATGATCTCCTAATAGCTAGGCTAGTGTTCTGTAAAGATTTATGTCAAATAACGTCTATTTTTTGAGCGTTTATGATGCAAGCTAGGCCAAATCATCTTGACACTTTGTCACGTAGAACTTTCCACATACCTGGCATGAGTCAGTTGAGTCTCATCATCGAACACCAACCTAGCGTCAACGTCAAGCTGAAAATGATCCGCTCCAAAGTTTTATCCGTACTCCTTTATGGCTGCAGCACGTAGTGAGTGACCACCACTATCACGAGAACCAATAGGCAGCACAGGAACCAATAGACATCACTATACAGCGGCGGAAATGGCAGTGGATTGGCCACACACTTCGAAAGGTTGACAGCTATATAGCTTACCAAGCTATGTAGTGGAACCCCTTAACACAGGATAGCAGAAGACCTGGCGGTCCGAAGAAAACTTGGTGACGAATGGTGGAGAGTGAAGCGCGGCAGTGGGGGAAAAGTTGGGAAGAGCTGAGGCACATTGCCAGAAATAGAAACCGATGGCGCCTTGGCGCAGTTGAGCCCCTATGTCTCACAAGGGAATACATGGCTTACAGAAGATACCAGGCCTGTGACCAATAGAGGGTCTTAAACTGAAACACAGTTCACCGCCAGGGCCACTGTCCTTCCCATCATCAAGACTAAGCTGTCGTGCGTCCGTGATGACAAGGTCATTTTACTTCTCCAACCAGGAAACATAACAGGTGTAAATGCCCACTTTTGTTTTTAAATCAACGGCAAGAATTTCAACATAAACACTGACTTTGTACAAGAATGTGTGTAAGATGAATGCATCTTTGCTCTATGAGTGAATTCTCGAGACCAAATTCTTTTTTGTGTACCCTGTATTAGGTAGCCACCCTGTACTGCGGAAGCAAGAATATCACGCTGTGTACATTATCCACTGTGTAAAGACCCCCATCAAGTAATCCATACCCATACCCAAAAGTGATACAAAGCGACCATGAAATCCACTTCGCTTACTTTCGTGAAGTTTCGTTCAGTGGGAGCGACATCAATACGCAGATATACTGCGACCATTATAACCATTTGGCTTAGTTTCGTTAAAATGTATTTACCTACTTACACTTGGCTTAGTTTCGTTGAATTTTATTTACTTACTTATACTTGGCTAAGTTTCGTTAACTTTAGGTTACTTAAGTGTAGAGCGACATCAATACAAAGAAACAGTGACTATTATAACCACTTCGCTGAGTTTTGTTAAATATTATTTACTTACTTACACTTGGCTTAGTTTCGTTAAGTTTCGTTCAATTTTAGTTACTTAAGTGTAGGGCGACATCAATACAAGGAAATGATGACAGTAACTTTTATAACCACTTCGCTTAGTGTCGTTAAATTTAATTTACTTACTTAAACTTGGCTTAGTTTCGTTAAATTCTATTTTCTTACTTACACTAGGCTCAGTTTCGATAAGTTCAGTTCAATTTTAGTTCCTTAAGTAAGAGCGACACCAATACGCAGAAATGATACACTGTGGCTATTATAAACACTTGGCTTAGTTTCGTTGAGTTTCGTTGAATTGAAATAAATTAGATATAATACACTGCGACCATAATGACCACTTCTATTGGGTTAGATAAGATAGCGAGGCTGTATTGAATTCGTCAGCACACTGATTGACCATCCAGTGATAGTGCCGTTAATTTGATCCCACGCCGAATGGTGACTGCACTAGATTTGAAAACCAGATAAAAGCGTATTAACTTAATATTTTTAAGCCGGGTGTAAATTGCTTTAAATTTATAATTAAATACTGTCCGACTGAAAAACAATATTCGTAGAAACGTCAAAATTAACGCAATTGACGAGAATCATTAGAGAATATCTTGCTTAATTTGGCATCACTTTACCGAGGGATTTGATGATATGATATTTTCATGCCACTATTTGACTGAAAAATGCTATTTTATTTTACAAAAGTATTGCGATATTGTTTCCTTATAAACTTTACATTACGTTCTTCATTTCTTCAATACTGACGATTTGGCACCACTCATTCACTGATAACTTTCTTCTGCCGCCGGTTAGTTAAAGTACCGCCTAAAGTGTATACCCACAAGTCAGAGTCGTAAAGAGATGCAGTCACAGTTGAAGTAAGGTGCGTCTTCTTGGCTCACGAGAGGACTGAACTTGCTTCGAGAGAACTGGGACGATTCCGTGATAACAGAACGAAACAGAAACACGCCCTCAAACCGACCCAAATTCAATGGCAGCTGAGACGTTATGGAAATGACGAATTATCTGCCGCCGTAGATGCAGAGCTTTATTGGCGATGACGACTCGTTGATGAGAGGAAATGACAGCGATTTTATGATCAAGGGACCGACACCTCGGATGCCTCTGCATCACTGTTCGGAGCTCAATCACAGACCTTGATCAGATGCGTCTTGGTGTGCAGCCACTGAAGAGGAATGATGTCATCGCCTCGCCCCAGGATACATTCCATATTCGTGCAACTTGTCAGCTCATCTGAATCACTTCTATTTCTGGTCGATACCATTGACCGTTTCACCGTTGATGTGGGTGTTCTCTCTCCCTCGCCATAACCAGCCTCCGCCTACAGAGTCCGCCGCGCGTTTTTCTCTCCGAATGCAAATCCATTTAAATTCACTTAGAAACCACCGTCGTTCGGTTCTTGTAAGGCCACAGTTTCTTTCGGCAGATTTGCATATAGAAACCGAAAGTTCCACGCACAGAATGCCCGAGCGACACAGAATATTTAAGAGATTTCTACAAATTCGCACGCGAGTCAACATCCATTAAAACCCAGTGACAACACATTCACTTTTACTCTGGCACAACCTACCGCTTTGACCGACATCACCGTCTCACCTGCGTCGCCATCGCCAGCTTCATCTTCACCACGATCATCGGTATCAGTGAAGTCGTTCGGCGTTCTTCTCGATTTGACCCAGAAAACGTCCGTCAGCCGTCGATCTCGAGAGTGCATTTCTATTCCTCACACATCCACCAGCGGCGCGGTCTGTGGTTCGGTTTCAATGGACCAACACAACCAACCAGCCAACCTGCGTCGCCTTGGCAGCTGCCGGTCCAGACCGATAAATGATTTCTTTTCTTTTTCCGATTCCGAGTGTCAATGGCTAACGCATGTATCTTCCGTGTCGCCTTCTCTTCGTTCGTTCGACTGTTAGAATCGCCGCGTCGTCGTCGGTCGCCCAATGGCAGAACTAAGCCATAAATCGTTGGTCATCGCTCGCCCGGAGGGGGGCTTTGTTCAAGTTGTGTAATCAGATAATGACTGGGAACACAGTTCTAAGCGAGGAATAGTGCAGAGAAAGTGATGGGGGGACGGTCGATGGTCGCGTGGTTGAGGAAATCGATAGCCCTAAGCGCGCGGGTCAAGAGTGTTCTTCGGCACGACGTGCACGCGAATTCCCTCCCGGCCTGGGCCCGTACAAATTGGCTTGCACTTGAGGCGGTGCATTCGAGTGAAACCACCAGCCGAGCTGAGAAACAGCCAAACGGCCACTGACCCAGATCTGGTGTGCGGAATCTACTTCTGGAGCTGATTGGTTAATCACCAGTTAGAGGCTTCGGATTTCGGATGGGCGTCGTAAAACGCTGCAGATAACGTCGTTAAATCTAGAAATACCTCAAGAGCGAGACTCGCGGAAGACGCTTCGGTTTGAGAGACGCAACGAACTGAGGGCACTGTTCCTTAGGTTCCACCGGCGGGACGCAGTGATTTAGTTTGTTTATGATTTTTGTTTTTGCGAAAAGCGCGTAAGGGAAAGCCCCAGAGGCCACGGATTTCACTTTACATGACTTCGATCCGGAGATAGCGTGGTCTTAAGCATGATAAATCGTTTTATAGTTGGAATGGTAATGTGATCATATTTGTATCGAGAGATGACCGATGAAAAGACTGCGAGCGGATAGAGAAAGCGCTGCCGATTCGTATGGGATTTCGAATGCATTCGCGACCGACGGCCGGTGTTTGCTTGATTGCGGCGAAGCTTTGTCTTCATTTGTGGCGACTTTAGTGGAAGTCTGCGGAGTTGAGTTCTCACACTAAATTTCTCAGGAGGCTCCGAAAGACAAGTTTTGTTTAGATGCACTTATTGGAGTGATGCTGCGATGGGATGTCGACGTGCTACATTATCAAGCAAGTTTATGATGAGTAGGGGTTAAGGATAGGTTAGGTTAGGATGATTGCCACGACTGTGCAGTTGTGGCCCACTTAGATCCTGGTTGGATCCTTTGTGCTATCACTTCCCGTTGCTTTCCACCGGCTCCTTTTAAAGAGGGACTACAATAACGAAAATGAAATACACCTAGAGACAGCCTACTTGTATTGTAGTGGCCTACTTTGACAAGTCCACTCCTGTTTTGTTTTCCTGATAAACTTGGCTATGTCTTGTATCTTTAAGTGTGACATTTCCTCTAGGTTGCTGAAAAAGTAGTCGGCTAGTATATCATTTCTAGTTTTTGCAAGGGTTGGACAAGTGCCGAGGAGGTGAAGCATATTTTCTTCCTCCTCCTCGTCTCTACAGCCTATGCAGTAGGCGTTGTGGGGGGCTCCCATTATTCTGGCATAGATACCGAGAAGGCAGTGGCCCATGAAGCTCATACTTAGTTTTAGGAGTGTACTTGTTTTGTTTGGCTTTAGTGAGGGCCAAATAAGCCTCGAAGTCCTGTGTCTAATTCCATCCATCTCCGATTAGCGGAGTCAAATTAATCTTTAAGTAACATGGTGTTTATTACTTGGAGTGAGGGATATGGGGTGTCCTGATTATTTGCCTGTGACAGTCCCATCCCTATCCTTGCTTTTTCGTCGGCCCTTTCATTGCCTGGAAAACCAATATGCTCAGATACCCAGCATTGCGTTAGGTTGCATCTAACCGCTATCTCCCTAAGAGAAAGTCTTACCATGGTGTATCCAGAGCTTTTATGACCGTTTGACTATCAATGTTTATGCCGGTCTATCGGGTTCATCGACAGTAATCGGGCAGCCTCTTGGATAGCTTTAACTTCTGCCTGGAATACACTCCAATGGTTGGGCAGTCGAAGAGACAGGGAAAAGGATATGTCCGGCGATACCGCGAATATTCGTAGTCCGTCGCCCTAGTCTCTTTTTGAGCCATCTGTGTAGATCTCCAGGTAACCTGGTTTTCTTACTAGATCTTGAGAGTTTTGAACCCAAACTCGATGTCTAAATCGGGTGCTGTATAATCTGTACGCGTTGGTAGTCTCTTATTTCTGATTATTTCTGTATATTACCTAAGCTATTTGAATTGCGCCAGCGGTTGCACTCCCGTAGCCTTAATGCCGCCGTGGTAGCTACTATCTTCCCATAGATGTCCATGGGATGGAGCTGTAGCAATGTTTCCATGGCGGCTGTGGGGGCGGATCGCAATGCCCCTGTGATGCAGATGCACTCTGATCTTTGAATACTGCTTATCGATTTAAGATTGGATTCGTTAGTCAGTTCTGGCCACCAAACAAGGATACCGTACGTTAGGGGAAGACATTAAGAACATCCGTACACATTCAGTTAGGCATTCTTGGTTTAATTCCCCATGTGGGGCCAAGGATTCTCTTACAGCTGCCGCCGCCTTCTTAATGCGCTTCTTAATGTTTGGTTTCCAGCTTAACTTGGTGTCTAAAATTACTCCTAGGTATTTCGCCTGACTAGTGAAGCTGAGTTCGTTTTTCTTCAGCTTAGGGTGCTCTATAGGAGCTATGATACGTCTTCTCGTGAAAAGTACGAGCTCTGTTTTGGACAAGTTAATATCCAGTCCGGCTTTTTCTGTCCACTTCTCTATTTTATTTAGTGAGACCTTCGTGTTATCCCTAATGGTGTGAAGAAATTTTCCCTCTACAACTTGGGCTATGTCATCTGCATAGGCTATTGGCTTAGAGAGTTGTTTATTGCTTCAAACTTAGGGATTAAAATTAAGTATGGCAGGTGGCTTAGTTCAACAGGCTCGCCAAGTGCAACATCAAAAAAGGAAGCAAATAAATGATAGATAACGCACGTTAATTTAGAATACCTGTATTTTTCGAAGTTGAACTCTTTTTTTAATTCCTATTTTGTAAGCTCGCTCAAATTCTATGCCCCGCTATGGATTTGATTAGCCACACTTAACCCTGAGCACAAAGTCTGAATATAAACCGTTTTTATAGACCAATCGACTATGCAAATTAGAGCCGTTGAGTGGTTAAGTTGTCTTCCCTGAAAAACTAAGCCGAGCTAAGTCGCGGTAAATTAGTTTTGCTCTGCCATGCTATGCGCCAAGTGGAGGAGCATCATATAGATATAAAGAGATCCAAAACACTGTTTCAGTGCGTCGCCTGATGACCTTAAGGAGACACTCAGGATGAGGGAGGTTGAAGAAATGTTTTGATTCTAAACTAACGCTTCTGTGCAAGGTATGGATACTGGATATTATCCAGTAGTAGACTCACTTAGGTAGTATCCCAGAGGTAGTAAATGTAATCATTAGATCGCCCTCGAACAAATAAGATCGTGAATACAAGCTGCTGCGATGAGATTTCTTCGTGGTGTTGCGGGAATCACTCGCTGGGATTGGGTGAGCAACACGGCAATGCGCGAGGAATTCAGTGTTTAGCTGCTGCTTCTTCGAACGGAAAGGTGTCACGTGTTACAAATGTCCTCATAATTCCGAGGCGGGCATTGAATGCGATTCCATCAGGTGGGCGACTCTTGGCAGAGCTAGGATAAGGTGGTTGGACCAAGCTAAAACAATTGCTTGGTTATGCTTGGGCATAACTTCCGATGACATGAGTCGATGGCGGAGGATCAAGTTGCCAGGAGATCTCTCGCGTGTACTTTAGAGGATCATCCGGTCAAGAAATCATCTTCTTCTTGCTCGGATGATGCTCTAATGAGGATCGCGGGGGTAAAGTACACACGAGAGATCTCCTGGCAACTTGATGATGATCACCCTCGATAATCTGTTCTATTCGGATTTGTCGAAACAACTGGACTCAAAACTCCCAACTCTAAGAACAAACATAATGCTCTACAAAACACTTATTTTGTCAGTCGCGCTAAACTAGAAACCTACCAAAAACCTAGACGATAAGTAAAAGATAAGGGGAGACTGAGAGGACTTAACCGCGAACTGGACAAGGGGCACCACATTTAGCTCATGGGCGCTAATGCTTCAGCTAAGAAGGAAGAGTCGAATTCCAAGCTCCGAGCCTCCTGATTCGAGAAAGAGAGGACGACCAAATCTATGGGTAAAGACTTGACGAATGGAACTAGCGTTTTCAGAACCGTCAACAATCTCCACCCTCCACCGTTGACGTTGTATTCTTAATAAGTTAGTAAATGAGATGTTAAACGTTTTACGGAGCCCAATCCGCTTCTGAGACGCAACGCAGAACACGACTGATTCCTCCTATCGCTGTGGCCAAATTAACTTGGACACTCCTTTGTGAGGAATGGCGATTTCCCTGTTATTCGGCGTTCAGTCAAGTGCACATCAAGAAGAAATCAGACAAGTTTTTTAGACTATACTAGCATGAATGAATTCTTTATTTGGTTGACTGACTGGTGGGTATTTCGAAACACCTTGTTTCCTTCAAAAATTTGCGCTGATTATAAGTGGTGAAAATATTTTCTTAGTACTTTTTCCCCGATGCGGGTGAGTCCTAGACGCATGCCCAGATAATGAATAATAGAGTATTCTTCTCCATCCCTGCAGCTTCTGCAGAATTCGTTGAAGGGAGATCCCCTTCGTCTCATAAGAGCGCGCTCAATCATGATGCGCTGATGTCCTTTGTCATTAGAAGATCTTTGGTTATTTTCGTGTTCCATTTTTGATTGCTGAGTGAAGGCCAGCGCTTATGACTTTCCAATAAATTAAATTTTTCAATAAATTTTCATCAATGATTCCCTTTTGTAATGGGATTCATTACAAGATGGTTCTTAATCGTTTCTATTGTGAGGAGCAACGTCTCCTGATTGATTGCTGTTCCGCGACTCTCACGTTGCCTGGAATACGTCTGTGCCGAGGGACGTCAATTTGTTTGAATTGCATCTTCTGACAATCACTGACAATCAGTGTAAAGAGTGATGGACTATCGAATACATTGACAGCAAGTCTCTAGACACTTGAATGGGCACTGAAATAGGAGTCACATGCGAGAGTTGGTGCAATTAGCACACCTCAGTTATGAGGCGGGTTTTATTCTAAATGACGGGAATAAGAAGCATAAGACTATCCACAATTCTTCTCCACGTCGTCGGCCAATAGAGCCAATTAATGTATAGACTTCTCAGGCTTTAAGCTTGCACTAGACTGCTCTGACGCTCCTTTCAGTCCAGGAGACCAATTTATCTTGCATCGTCCATTAAAAATTATTAACACTGGCATGCGGAAGACTCTGACTCCAAGATTCTTTGAGCTAAAGCATTGGTGTTTATTGGTAGACCAGGCAACTGAATTTCTGACTTTTACAGTTTTGCGCAAGTACTATTTTTAACGCGATCTCTTGCTGTGAAGGCTTGATTCCGCGGGGTCAGGTACACGCCGACTTACGTCTTAGGTACGACCTCAAGTAGAGTAGTAAGAGCGAGGCTTATCTTCGACTTCTGCTGCTCTATGGTCGCAGTATCCGGTTTCAATGCAACTTCACACTGAATTGAGTCCATGCACATCTCAGAGTCAAGCCCTTACACCACGAGTGGTAGTCGTTAGAGTGTTCATGTTGCGGTGATATTGGGTTGGGTTGGGTACGATTAACCAATCTTAGAAATATCGATGGCGAAAAACTTATTAGAAAAATACCGACTTATATAGCGCCGATTAAGAAAAAGGCCGACTAATATAAATATCCATGGGGAGTATGTCACTGTTTTGTTTAATGCCAACTATAGATCAGTGATTGATGTTAACCGGCGCGCGCTATCCTTTCGAGTTGGGTACGGAATGCCCAATATTTCAATCCCTAAACCAAATCCCCAAACACAAAACCCTCTATAGCTCGAGTCTATAAAAGAAATTAAGTTTCACATTGGTTTTCCTCCCATTTCCAAATCGAAATAAGGCCAAATTTGATTTGGAAATAAGACCTAAAAGAAAGTCTGGTGTATTTAAAATATGAGGTTGGTGGCTTCTCGCGCTAACAAGATTTTAACCCTTTTTTCGCGGGGTTCAACCCGCTCATGCGACTTCGTGGCTCTACTAAAAGTACGTCAACAAATGTCAGACAGGCGCCTGAACTTAAACTTCAAGTATATTTACTCTGGGATATTGAACCACCCAAGTGTTATTGTGCATTGTGGACTTATGACCCTGCACCGAAAGGTTCGTATTGGGGGTTTTTAACCCCCTTTTATATCATTAAGCGAAACATGTGCAAATTTATCGAAGATTTAACCAACATTCGACAAACAAAGTCGACATTTAAACTGTCGGGGCTTACGACTATAGCTGTTTTTAAGAGTCGGTAAAAACTTTGCCGACATTTTACCGGATTACGTCGGCAATTCGTACGTTTCCCGAAAATGTCTGCCACCACGAGGTCTCACAAGAGGACCAACTGCTCGGTCAAGCTGAAATTAGGTTTCAAGAGCTCCTAACCTCTCGTGGTACCAGAATGTAGCCTCCGGTGGGACATTTGCCATGTTTTTGACGGGTGGAAGCTTGGATTTAGAATTTGGCCCCGAAACAGTTCTTGACACTTGTTATGTTCACGGGGAGAAGCGCCAGCTGACACAATGTCTTCCTAGAGGTGTACTGCCATCACAAACTCAAGTCCAGTCGGTTGCACCTTACCGCCCACTTCGGCGACCATAGCCTTAAAACTGGTCCCAGTTCCTATACCTTCATGTGCTTCATACTCTTCCGGTGGTCAGATGAAAATTGCTTTAAAACCAGGCTTAACAGGCACAGAAGACAATACCGACAAGACTTAAGATGCATGTCATGAGTATTAGGACACATCGAAGATGACCTCCCAAGCTCGGCGGTAGAGCGTGGGAGGTGATCATCGATGTGTCGTAATGCTCATCCAGTTGTATGTACACTACACTTCCTAAAGGACAAGTCAAAGAAGGAGTGTAGCCGGCATAATAGTGCACTCCAAACACCAAAGTCCACAAAAAGTTTGCTCACTCAAAATGCCTAATACAACCAGAAACTATAAAATTGCTTACCGCTTCCAATCGTGAACTCCTCCTCCATTATCACCCTTCGCCAATCTTATCTTCGCAAGCGATATGTGTTCCACATGAACCACCGCAGACTGTGTCCACTTATTGGCTGTCCCCCCATCCATTACCGCTGTCCGGCTATTATCTCCCAGCCTGCATGCTTGACATCTTGTCCGATGCACGTGAGTTATCGATATGCGGTGGACCCGCAACACCCGACCAATCTAACCGCACTCCGAGTCAAAACAAAGCCCAACGCAAACAGAAACACCGCCCCAAGGCCCATTTGTCTTCTATTTATAATTTTTCCACTCGCAACTAATGCCAATAAAAACCTAATCAATTGATACGACAAAGTCGAGCAGATACCGTCGTCAGTAGCCGCACTGCAGCATGTACACCGAATCGAAGCATTGATTACGTACGTCTTTGTTTGGGCTCCACAGCGACCACACATCATAGCGCCGCTGTCAAGTACACAGCCGGGAGTATGTGCACATCAGGCGGTCGGTCGGTCTGCCTGCGCCCTTGACACATAAACCCGGTTGCAGCTCGCGCTCTCCGGCTTTTGGATACAAATGCACTTTTATCGCTCAATGCTATCTGCGGCGGGAAATCTCGTTACATCCGATGACCAACGCTGACGGCGACGACGTGTCAGCCGAAATGAGATTACGTCGTCCGAACATAATTGGCGCACTTTGGCCGAGGCCCCGCCGCACAACCGTAGGGCGCCCGGCCTGTGCTCGGGGAGGTGTCGACACTCAACACGCGGCAGTGTAACGCACGGCCACCCCACGCGACGGTTAGTCATGCCGGCGGCGGCCGCGGAGCGTTATCAGAACGAGAATCGGTGAGAGATTAGCTTGTCGTTCTGACTCGTGACTTTCTCCAGAGGTTGGGCTCAGCCACCGGCACCGGCAGCGGCAGCCATTCCCATCGTCATTAGTTCCAAATGTCATCCGCTGCGTGGAACAAAAGTCGCACTAGAAACTCTCTATCGAGGGAAGTGGGTCTGTCATATGTCGGGCGGAAAGCGCTGCTCTGACAGCTCCATTTCGGAGTTTCACGGGCCACGGCACGACACCCAGCACAGCGGAAATGTGAGCGAGTCAGGTGCAGGTGCCCGTTGCCCAAGAGATTGCCACAATACGCAGAGATGACAGCTAGACACTTCTAGCCCGAGATGAGACCCATCGTGAAGTTCGGCAGAGTCAAGATGTGCTGACCACTGGGCGCTGGTGGGTCGTGATGCTGCGGTTAGCATTTGATTACGACCCGTTCAAGGGTAATTTGTAAATGAGACGACGAGCTTGTGGTCGAAGTGTGTGGATTGCCTGCTGACCGAGTAACCTTGATCCGAATTGGGTGAGAGTGCGCCCAATGCAAGTTCCCCTCCTGCTGCGGATGACACACTTCGAGACATCAAACACCAGATAATGCTCGTCTTTTCGGTGGCTTCAATTGTTTTCGTTTGTTTTTTGTGTTGTTTCCCCATTTCTTCGTGGGCTTCCCTGATAAGAGCCCTGCTACGGGCAATTGAAGTGCAAACTTGTGAAATTTTATTTTTAAAAATTGTATCACTTGTTTGCGTGCGAGAGCGGGAAGGCGTCTAGTGCTGGCCGTGAGTGTGTGCGCTGATAAGACGCGCACTAGTGTTCGAGTGGTAATTACACTTTGGACGCATGAACTCATGATGTGACTTAAACAGGGAGATGATGTATTGCATATTTACTAATCTCAGGCCGAGTGATTGATTATAAGAAACTGTGTGTGATTTGAGTGAGGAGGGATTAGCGCAGTCGAAATTGGTCGCGAGTGCCTAAGTGTTCGCACGGCTTTGATCGCTGAATTGAAAGGGAAGCGGCGACGTGGTGAAGTTTGAGAGGTAGAGGTATTCTGTTCGTTGGTTGGGTAGTCTCTTCGGTTGCAAGAGGGAACGTAATGCCTATACAAATGAAAAAGGAGAAGTTATAAAACAAGATGGAATAAGTTTCCAAAACGAAGAAGACTTTCCCCCAACAATTTTTAAAAATTCGTAGATTTTGATGAAGAAGACCACCGCTTGAAGAGGAGTTCAAGAGAGATCCTTTCCCTTCCTAGATATAGTTCTATTCTAGTGGTGAGATCAATCGGAGGGCTAGGCTAGGCTCACCTCAGTAAAGTTTAACCTGGCATTCATAGCAGGTAGGTTCGTGTTAACCATTTCTAGCATCCAATTGATTGAGTGTGTGGCTGACGTTGGGAGCCAGTCGGATAAATGTAGAATTTGTTGCCAAAGAGGAAAAAAACCCCCAACACATTTTAAATATTCGAAGATTTTGATGAACAAGACGTCCGCTTGAAGATGAGTTCCAAAAGAGCCTCCATTTCCTTTCCCTTCCTATGTCCAGCCCTGTTGAAGCGGCAATTGCACTTCTTTGACACCGAGGTACCTCGGAGGGCTAGGCTAGGTGGCTATGGCTTACCTCATTTCTCTTAAAGTTGAACCTGCCAGAGCGCGTATTAGTGGTAACCATTTCTAGCATCCAAGTAATAGAGCGTGTGTCTGACCTGACGTTGGGCGCCAGTCGAAAAAATGTTTCGTTTCTGGCGGCATTAGGACGCTAATATTTTGGAAAATCATCTCATCTACTTTGTTCTGTTAAACGTTAAATCTGGTTCTGGTATCCCATCGAAATGCGACGTTATTGAGTGATGACTTCATACCGGGCGCCAATTTTTAGTACTAGCTACTGCATGTGAATCGCGTGTCGGTTGGTGTGTGTCTGTTAGTCTAATTGCGTGCGGATTTTAGTAGATGTGCTTATGAACTCCACTAACTCTCCTTGAATCACAAGAAGTGATGACAAAAGAAACAGAAAGATTCTAAAAACAGAGCCAGGTGATTTTCAAACAACTTTTTTTATTCCCTTGATCTTTCCTTAGCTCCGAGTTCTTAAGTACCAATAATCAACCTCTATTTACTTGCTTTCCATGGGATTGAGTGTGCTGCCGATATTGGACGACATTGAGACGCTAGTACTTAGGAACCTCAATGAATGGAATAAGGATGTAATCAACAATCTACTTCGCTCCATAGAAACTTTAATATGGTTCTGAGCGAGAGAATGAATGTCCCATATTTTCAAGACACCAGGTGCTTAAAATAGGGGCTCATATTGGGCGCTATACTTTCCTGCGATCCACTAAAGAGCTACGAATTTATTTCATTAATTTTCGAAAACAAACCTCTGTTTGTCTGTTTGTGTCCTCTTCTATGACATCTTCCGAATGATTCAGCTGAAATCACAAGATGTGCCTTCATGAAAAATCTGTGACTAGGCACCTTTTAGAAACACTCTTCCTTTTTGTTAAGAACAGCGGTGACTCAGAGAAGTTGGCAATAACTTATTTTCTTTTCTGGCCAACGATTCGACACACGCTGGGTCCGAGGTTGGGCGCCAATTAGTGAAAGAAATGCGCTGACTTTAAACTTACTAAAGTCTGCCGGTGAATGGATTTATTTCACTACTCAAGGAGTGACTAATCGCCATAAGAACACTAAAGTAATAGTCCATCTTCCAGTCTATCTTTCCTTAATTTTATAGACCCGTCAGATAGGTAAAAGTTTTTAATATAAAATGCTCGTATTTCGCTTATCTTTCTGACACAGATGGGAAACATAACGACCCCAGTTCAGAAGTTAATTGTTCTTAAGACCTGAAGCAGGACCTCTTCAAAGCCTAACTATCCACAAAATCTATGTCTAGACCACGAGAGGTGCAGTGGCTACAACTTCAGACTCTTAATACACCTACCAAGACAACTTGCTTCTTGGTGATGTTTGTTGATTGGGATCTAGTTTCAATCTTAACTCCAGTTCAGTCTATGATTATTTTGAAATATAATAATCGTAATTTTCAAAACATTAGCACAGCCGGACAAGAGCTAAAGAAAGCGTGAGAATCTTTGCCACACGGTAGCACGGACTGTATGTGTATACTTGTGTTTATGCCGTGCAGAGTGGCTTCCTGACATATGATATGATAAGGAAAGGACTTACTTTCGCACGGCTACTGATAGAACACACTTCATACCCAATTATCGTGTTAAATTAAAGTTGAGCGCCACTGACACTTCAGCGACAATTTGTTGGTCTTCAATTTGTGGATCGCGTCTTTCACTTTGTGTATTGCATTCTCAGTTTGACAGTTAGCAACTATATTGACTGACTCGATGAGATGATTCCTCAATGGCAACTAACTTTTGTCGATAAGAAAATTGGATAATTCAAGATATCAGGAAGTACAAGGCTTTGTTCACATTTGCTGAAAATTGGTGTTCCTGGAAAATACGCTTTCCCTGCTCGTGGCTTATATACAATAGTTATGAGTCATTCATAAAAACTCAATACGAATCGCGAGCTTGCCAAACTCTGACACTTCATTCATATGGAGCTTTCCATTCGCAGAGTTCAATGAGTACAATTTTAGCAAACGCACTTCATCGAGAATATTTTGGCCGTGAAATTGTGGAACGCTTCTGCCTCTCTTGTGTATTGCGAACTCAGGTTGACAGTTCGCAAATAGAATGCTTGATTTGCAGAGAAACAATTTAAACTCGTTAATAAACACATAAGCAGAGGAGGTCCTTGGTATCTTCGGGAGAAAAGCTCTGCGTGCGACCTTTGGTCCCGTTTGCGTTGACGGTTTCTGGAGGAGAAGATTCAACCACGAACTGTACGGGCTGTACAGCGACATGAGTCTAGTCAGGCGTCTTCGTATCCAACGCCTAAGATGGCTAGGCCATGTAGAGCGTATGGACAACTCAGCTCCGGCCCGAAGAGTCTTCGACTCCTAACCCGTGGGACAACGTAACAGAGGACGCCCGCATTTAAGGTGGCGCACCCAGGTGGAGAAAGACATCAACCAACTTGGCGTGCGACACTGGAGCCAGCTAGCCAGAGACCGTGCTAGTTGGAGAGGCTTGTTGGTTGAGGCCCAGGTCCACCCCGGACTGTAGCGCCAAATAAAGAAGAAGCGGACTTATTTCAAGCTATTAACATTATCTGCAGAGATCTTCTTCTGATACCCGTATGGTTTCATAAGATGTTCACTAAGTCTTCAATACCCTGTTTTGAAGCCTGTTAGGATACGGAGGTTGTTCTTGCTTCTCTTGATACATGTCTCGAACCTCTTTCGATTATCTTGACCCAAGAATTTATTGACCTTCTTCATGCCATATGTGTTGTTCCAATTATCTTACCGGTTTCTTTTTTCTAGTTTCCTGAGTTTTTCTCTGAGGACATGATCGTCTACAGCGCCGAATGGTTTGGGTCCCATAAAAGGTTCCAATGCTTCTTTCCTGGCAAGGGAGTCGACCATTGCATAGCCTTCTATCCTGAATAGGTATCAAGCAGAGTGTTACTCTGTTTCTCCTGCTCAACTCTTTAAGCTTCTGTAGGCACTTCCACACGAGCTTGGATTTCAAGCTTGTACGTCCGCGGCGAGTCACTTTTAATGCACCGAGAGTACACAGGTCATTCGTAGACCTATTGGATATTCCCCTTCGCTCTCATCTAAAGTCCCCAAGGTCGCAAGGTGGTCGGATATCCTCCGTGAAAGTTGCCTCGAATCTTTTCGAATGATTCTTTGAAAAACTATTCATCAACAAGTGTGGACCACGTGATTTAATTAAATTCAATGAAAAACCACCCATCACTCGTTAATTTCTCTTTTTTGTTTTTTTTTGCAACTTTCATTTATTCTAATTTATCATTTGCGTGTGAACAAGTGAAGTTAATTTGCAAATTTGCCGAAACAACATAATCGTCAAGAACACACGGAAAATCCATAAAACGGAAGAACTCAATTCTCGGCGAAAATGAATGTGACGCCTTTGCGTTGGTCGTAAATGCGGCGCATAAAAACGACGAAACACTGAATCCATTAAATAATTTGAAAGTGTAAGTTACTTTCGTTGGTTGGTTTGCAGGGCGGCAGCATTTACGAGGAAATAAACAGAGTCACACTTAAGGCTTGTGGAAATCAACGAAATCGAAATCGAATCGAAAATCTCAAAATAAATTACTAGAAATTGGAATTTGCATTTTATTTTTTAGAAAAGAATCCCATTCGGACATGGACCTTTATGGCGTTGAGCATTCTTTTTCATGACTCTCCATTTCCAATGATGATTTCGGTCAGTCTGTGGGAGAAAGGGTTTTGCTTATTTCTGAAACTCGTCTGTTGGTCTGTTCGTTCACACTAAACGTCTGATTTAATGGACCGATCCTTGTGAATTTTTTTCTTTCACGAGTGGAAGGGACTTACAGTTTAATGCCGACTCCGAACGGCCAAGTTTGAGAAGCTTTTTCTAGACAGGAATACTCTTTGAGCATTGTCAGTGACTCGAAAGAGGTGGAGCCGTGAATTATGATAGGTGGTAAATTCCGGTGTCGAACCTGGCACACTCTGCGTAGCAGTCGACAACGCCACGGCGACCCACATTATAGGTTAACGAAGAATTAATTTGGTACCCAAGATATTTTACATTATTCTCCACGGGTATCATTTCACTATTCCGAATTATTGCGCGGAAAGTTGTCTAGGTTAAAAGTGGTTCTTGACCAGATAACACTCCTGGATTCAGCGAAATTAAGTTTTAGTTTATTCTGCGATGACCACGATGCAGTACTATTAAGATCCTCATAGATTTTTATTATGGAACCATCACTCAAACCGATGTAGATTAAAACTGACGGATCTGCAGTATATACGGTAAATAACGAGAACAGACGTGGTCCCAAAACAGAGCCCTGGGGCACCCCAATATATTTTGTTAGAAATGGGGAGGAATTTCGGAATTCGGTAATTACAGTTTGGGTTTTTGATTATCGGTCTGCTCTTGCCTTTCTAGTTACAAATGATTTAAATAAAATCTGCAGTATACCTCCTCCATTTGTAAGTCCCTAGGTACCTTCTTTGGTTTGTACTAAAATTCGAAAACTGAATAGTTATCGAAAATAATCTCCTGGGACCTCATTTATCAAGTCTTAATTTCCAGTCTATAATTTAAATAAAAAAAAAACGATTTTTCAAAATGTCTTGCCCCTTAGGGAAGACAGAATACGATTCCCTCATGGGCTCAAAATTCGACGAAGTACCCCTTCACCACCCACCCTTTTCCCCTCATTTCCACATTCCCCTATCAGAGATCTTATCAGAGATCCTTCCATGAGCTCAAAATTCGACGAAGTACGCCTTCACCACCCACCCTTTTCCCCTCATTTCCACATTCCCCTATCAGAGATCTTGAGTCTTAAATACCACATCAACATGATCATCCGTCTTCACTTAATTTGCCGTAATTCCCGTTCCATTCCGTCATATCGCCAATTTGAATGTGAAATTCTTGCAGCCCACCGTCTGTCGAAACCATTCTGCATAACCAACAATCATCAACTCCAAGCCGGCATCAATAAAAAAAAACGACTTCACCACTTCAGAGCTTTCCCTTCTCCACTCAACAGGAAACGAACGACTGAGCCTCCCCCTCCCCCTCCCCTCCCCTCCCCCTCCCCCTCCCCCTCCCCCTCCCCCTCCCCCTCCCCCTCCCCCTCCCCCTCCCCCTCCCCCTCCCCCTCCCCCTCCCCCTCCCCCTCCCCCTCCCCCTCCCCCTCCCCCTCCCCCTCCCCCTCCCAAAAGAGTGCTTTGAAATTACATTCTTCTTGTATAATTGAACTTTTACATGTTCAACCTGCTGCACGATTTCGTTTCCGCGAAAAACCCACCTCACTAAGTTTTCGCCCAAAAAATGCAAAAAAAAAACATAAAATAAACTCTAAACGAACCTCGATTGTTGTGCAGATTTGTATCTTATCCAAAAAATTTTTGTTTTGTTTTGCTCAGGCTTCTAACTGCGTGACCGCCAACGACCGTCTATTGTTTGTTGATGTTTATTTCTCCTTCATTTTCGGCCGCCTCCCCTCCCAGCGTCTTTGGGTTTGGGGCGATTAATTTATGGTAAACTTTCGAGAGTGCAATACATTTGCGTAAATTTCTCTTCCCACACCACACACAGAATCCGAATCTGAGTTATAAACCTACAAACGAGCGAGTTCATGCCGCGGCTGGAGAGTTCAACTTGTCGAGTTCAATTTGCAAAAAAAGAGACAACAAGAAAGCACAGAAAACAAGAAGACAATAAAATAAATGGAATATTTTCTAATCAGCGTTTCACAGCGTGCGCTTGTTGAGGTAGCGTCGTCAACTAGAGAGTTCTTTCAATTTTGCGGTCTGAATTTCTTTAAATTGGTAATTAGACGGGACCTAGTTTGGGAACTAGGGGGAATCTCTGTGGATACGGTACGGATTGGCTGCTCTCCCGTATGACCCACACACGATGATAGATTACCTCGTTAAAATGAATAACCATTCGAGCTGTGATTTACGTCATAATTAAGTTGTTCACTGCCCGGTATTGATGGTTATTCAAATGGAACGTGTACGTGTTGAGGAGAGATGGTGGAGGTTTGACTGTTAGTGGCGAGGGGAGGGTCTGAATTTAAAGTCTTCGAGATGAGGTGTAGTGAGGGCTTGAGTGAAGGTATGGGAAGGAACAAGAAACCTTGGGTTTCAGATAAAACAACATTTTCTGAAAAAGCTATTTTCTTGGTTCCGTATGCATACTAACTTCATCAGACCTACTAGAGTTCGAGGGCCCCAGCCAGATCTTGGTCACGCTCCTTCCAGTCATCAAGTCCAAGTTGCCTTGCATCCGTGATAACTTGGCCTCTATACTTGAGGTTCCGTCTTCCTCTCGTTCTCGAACCAGGAGACTCGGCTTCGAAGACCCTCTTGGCTGGAGCGTTGGTGTCCATGTGCTCGATGTGGCCGAGCCGGGGACTATTGCCTTCAGGACTACATCCACATCCTTGTACAACTCGCAGAGTACGCGGTTGTGTCTTCTCCTCCATTCACCTTCCTCTCAGACGGGACCATATATCCGACGAAGAATTCTTCTTTCGAAGTCACCAGTTTTGCTTATCATGTAGCTTTCGGTTTCAGGACTGTCAAAATTAGACTTTTGTAAGGCCTCATTTTTTTCGAGTGGAGACCCACCCTCCATGCATATCGCTACTATAAAGCATCTGCTAAAGCCTGTAACTCTTGTTCAAACCAACCGCGGATGGACATCTGACACATAATGTCTCATTACCGACAACTATGGCATATGATCGATCCCAAGCGATCGCATAGCCTGATCAGATTAAGCAGACCAAACTTCAGATCTCTTATTGGAACTCACGCGTCTAGACTAGGCGTTCCCTATAATGATTTCTGTAGAAGCTGCATGGACGAGGATGAGGAAGAGACCATCGAACACTTGCTGCAACTGCAGTGCTCTCTCATCCCGTAGATTCAGACTTCTGGGCGCCCACTGAGCAGCATCAGAATCAGCCCTCTTCTTTGCTTTGTCAAAGCACAAAATGGTTTGCAGAATAGGTAGCATAAGATCCGCGTGCTAACACAATGGGCCTGTGCTTGGCCTAAGTGTGTCCACCTCAATCTAACTTAACCTAAGGCATCATTTTGTCCTTCGAGTCAGGAGTTGTAAGCCCACTTGCTTCGACAATCCAAAGTAACACCGGTTGCCAAGAGCGCTTGTACGTCTCTACTATGATGTCGTTTGTGGAGTTCACGTTTGCGCCGAGGTAGAAAAATTCCTTGAAATTTACCTCGAAGTCATGTTTTGTCCCAGGTGGTTTCTTGATCGACAGTATATATTTCGTCTTATCCTCAATGACCTGTTCTTCAGTCGCAGTGAACGCGCCCACTAATGCACGTTGGAAACGCGCGTCGTGCTCGATGTCTTCTGCGTACCCCAACAGCTGGACTGATTAGTGGAAGAAAGTGGCTTCCGTGTTTGCAACTGCCCGCCACACTATCTTATCCAGTACTGATTGAAGAAATCACATGCCAGCGAATCTCGTTGACGAAATCCGGTGGGGGTTTCAAACGGCTCGGAAGTCCGCCCGAACTGAACGAGTGCAACCGGATCAATTCGTTCCGGGATCCCGAATTCGGCCATCGATAAATGCTGCCGTATGCAGCTTTAAAATCGGTGAAAAGGAGACGTTTATCAATTTGATAGTCTTCTACCCAAATTTGCCTTAGTGTGAAAATGTAGTCTGCAGTCGACTTTAGGGGCCGGAAGCCGCACTCCGCACTGATACGCAAAATGGCCTTACGTTCACACAATACGCTGGACCGGATCTTTTCTGTAGAGACACTATCCATAGCGGGAGGTGGGTAGCGAAGCGTCCTCCTGTCATCGGCTTACTCTGCGGGAGATCTGCCGGCAGTTCCAACATCCGTGCTGAAACTGGAGGAGCACAGGCTATACAATTTATTATAAGCTTGTGACTCGCTATTTTCAATGTCGGGACGGAGCTATTAGACCTTACCATAGGCAGCCATAGGCTCCGCAACGTCGTTCGACTCATCCATGTCTGATCATAAAAAGATCAGGTTCGGACTGCAAAACTCGGGCATTGCGAGTAAAATTGTAAGAAATCCGAGGAAAACGAACGGGAGTCACTGCCCCACTCCTCAGAAACCACGAGTGATACACTGGCCATACCGTTTAAGAATATCAGGTTGTTTTCACCAAAATGGAGGAATAAGCCATACGGCCATGCTTCCATACTTAGAGGTTAGACTATCTTCCACCTACATTAGGAGAAGGCCTTCCACTTGAGTTTTCCAGACCGGAAAGAATGGCAAGAACTATTGGTGGTAGCAAAAGTCCCTCAGTACACTGACGGCTCAAAAACTGTGACCACTTCCCAAAATCCTTGTCAAAGAAGCCGACTGCAGTGTTTCCCAATCTGGAGTGGCTGTGATACAAGAAGCAGTACTTGCGCTGACAATAAAGGTCATGGCGTCGGACATCTTAAATTCGTCGGATTATGCTGACAAAGCGTCAGTGAGATGTCCTTGGCGAACACGGTGTCACTCTGCTGGGCCAAACTTACATGAAAGGCAACGAAAAAGTGGACAGTCTTGTGAAAAATGAGGAATTCTTTGAGTATCTCGGGCAGTTCCAGTTTGTCAGAAAAAGTAAACTGAAAGACGAAGCCATGGACGGAGCTTGATTTGAATAACTCGGTCTGGAAATTAGGCCAACAGCAAGGGCACTATGGCCGACTCTGAGCACTGATTAGCCTCAGTCGCAAGGAAATTCGATCGGACAGGCATCCATCCCAACTGAACATTCTTTAGATGCTACAGAGATTAAGAAGAAACTCCTGCTCTGCGAATGCCCAGCCCTAAGCAATGAAAAAGAAGGCTGTTCCTAGGAAAGCACTTCTTCGCAGAGCTGGATGACTTGTTTTGTAGAAGGTTTGTAAACACTAGAATGAAGTACTTTGACTCAAAAATGCGTCCATTGTACTGCCAGGCAGCAACATTTATTTGCTGTAATTTCAGGCTGTGAGCAGGCACTTCTGTTATGCGGAGTCTACATATTCAGCTCTCTCCATATCGGCGCATGCCGCCTGATCAAAGGGACAGTGACAAGGTAAGTGCTCTGCAGTGCCGTCGTCTTCTCCACAGGCCTTGCAGAGATAGGTTAAGCTTGGACCAAGCGCACTTAGGTTTTTGGCGAAAGTGCAGTGACCCGTTTTTACGGTAAATCGTCTGCAGTTTTTTCTGTCAAGGGATAACAAGAGCCGCGGATTTCTCACAGCCATTTGGAAGCATGGGGCTTAGTTTGCCTACGTCTTGGAGAGTCATGCAACCTCCGATTGTGTTCTCGACAGGCCCAACCATCGATGGAAGCTGTAACCATGGACGCTAGTGCTGAGACTGCCTCCTCTGATCCTTGCCTAGCTAGTTCATGGGCGATCTCATTTCCAGTGATCCTGAGCTGAGCCGGGACCCACACAAGTCTTAGTGCATTTTGACTTCTGATCAAATTCAATGGTTAAAGAGTTGAACAAGGCCACACAAATAATTCGCCCCTTCGACCTGTTCTTCACAATTTAATCCGTAGCCATTAGAATCTCGTAGGCTTCCGCTTGGAAAACCGACGCCAAGCTGTCTGGATGACTTGAGCGATGTAGACATGAAAAGCCTCCTAGGGTGCATAAATGAATCCGGATGGATTTAGGCACAACGGACCCAACATGAGCCCCGGACGTACGTACTTACCTACCTCCCCACCCCACCCCACCATTCCATGCCAATTGGAAAAGAAATTCACCAAAAAGTAGTCCATTTCCAACCGGACAACATTCAGAAAGTGAAACCGAAAGTCGCATTCCTGGTCCTTTCATATCAACAACACACTCGATTATATCACGTCACCGAAGTGCACGTAACAGTTCAACAGCCAAAAAAGCCCTTCATTTCCACCATCCTGTCAATTAATTAACCCGACAGTGACAAATGACTTCTGATCGTTCGGGCAAAAGTCACTCGTCTCGTCGCCGCTCTTCTGAATTTCTGATAAATCGTGTTTTCAATTATTCATCTGAATTTAAAATTTCTTTCTTTTCGCCAATCGTCTGGACATAAATCATTGTCATTCGGTTTGTTGCGCTCGAACTTCAAGTACACACACGAGACAGACACGAATGAAGCTTAACCGCAGAATACACTGTGCAATGGTCGCCACTATGGAGACTTGGACTCCCGCTACATTACGTGTGGACTCGGCCTCAGTCTGACATTACTGAAAGGAAAACTTTGCACACAACTTACACAGCTTGTGTGTGAGGAATATCCAAAGGCACGCAACGTGGAGTATCAGAAGGCAATTCATTTCCATCAAACGATCCCCCTCATGGCCCTTTTGTGGATGCAATTACTTTGTAATTAAATACCCTCTTTGACTTCAGGGATGGCGGGTGCACACAGACACAAGGCACACACTTGGGGCAGTTATCGCCACTCGCATAACACTTCACATAACTCGTGCAATCACTGCATTTCTCTGCTTCTTCAGGCGAGTGTGAAGAGAAGAAGAGAAAGAGAACAGAAGAAGCGAGAAGAAAGGAATGTCTCTGACAGTCTGACAGGCAAACGTCAGAATTTCAATTTGCTTGCCGCTTGTTCGCATCCGCATAACACGTCAATTTGCATATGTCTCATCGGCACACTATCGTCGTCGCCTGACATTGCTGTTCCACCGCTGGGGCGATTGCATTTTAAAAGGAGCAATTACAATCTAATGAAATTATTCATGCATCATTGCTCTAAGCGCGCCGGTGACAGTGGTGGAACTTGTGGGATTTTTCGTGCTGACACGTTGATATCAATTAAGTTGAGTGTGACGGATGATTGATGGGTTTGATGTTTGATGGAGTTATTGACTGACATTTCACTCCAAAGCAAGGTGTGCATCCACTAATGTGTTAAATATTTCTTATGGTTCAGCTGCACCTGCATTATGACAGCTGTCAAAACTCTGGCGACGCCCATGTGTCAAACAGTTCTTAAGGTTTTGCCACACCTGGAATATGACAGCTGTCAAAACGTCGCCACGAATACATTGGCAACATTCGCATTTGATGCCGTACACTTCGAGGTTTGGTTTACAGTTGTTTATCCTCCGCTAAAGGTTCAGCTACACTTATAATCTGACAGCTGTCAAAACTAAAGCTAATATTCATTGGTGACATTCCAATTAAATCCTTGCATTTCAAAGTTTAATCGAGTAATGCACAGCCTCCCATAATTCAAAAACTCAGCTGCACCTGCAATATGACAGCTGTCAATAAGTATTTTTTTTTACTGGTTTTGGATACGAGGGCGAGGTTCTCCTCTGGTTGCAGACACTTCGAAATCTTACCTCAAGATGTTCTTTCTCTTTATGTGTCAACAATTGCCTAAAGTTGAAGTACACAAGTTGACAGCTGTCAAAAGTTTTCCTCATGTGATGTCATTTAAATCATATCCTCACATTTCGAGGTCTTTGCTTGTAATGTTCAGCGTCCCTTTAGGCAAAAATTGCGTAGGGTTCTGCTGCGCCAGCAATATGACAGCTGTCGACAAGTATTTTTCTTATTGGTTTTGGATATAGTGGCGATATTTTCATCTGGTTCTAGTCATTTCAATCAAATCCTCATTTATCGAGATCTAACCGTATAATATAAAGCCTCCTATTAGACAAAAATTGCTAAAGTTTCAGCTGTACCTGGAATATGACAGCTGTCAAAAGGTTTTTCTGTCAGTCGAAATACACTGGCAAAGTTACCATTTGATGACAGACACTTCGAAAACTTACTTTAAGTTGTATCAAATATTGCCTTAGGTTCAGCCACATATGCTGACAGCTGTCAAAAACTTTGATTCAAAATAAAAAAAGTGATATTGCAATTAAATCCTTACATTTTGAGGTCTTAACTTAAAGTGTACAACATCCCATGTGTCAAATATATCTTAAGGTTCAGCTGCACCTGGACCTTGACAGCTGTCAAAAAGTTTTTTGTTTGTTGCATTGGCAACATTCTCATGTGATGCCGGACA